>JAWNOP010000003.1:0-1452409 GCA_035045925.1 Drosophila atripex | reverse complement strand
CAAAACATTCACGGATTCGCCGCGACTTCTTACCGACGGCTGTACATAACTGCGGTTCTCCACCAATTTCTATTTCGTTCGGTCTCGACACCATATTTCCCTGAGAACTTTCGGCTGGAGCTTTCCAAGTGGGTCACTTGTCATCGTCTCTTCATAAATATCATTTCCCGCCATTCCACAAGTCAGCGCCACTGTCCACAAGTCTTGGTAACAGTACGCATCATTTGTCGGCCCCGACTTCCACTTTGTACTTGCCGTCTACAATCTACACTTTGACGTCCGCCAGATGCTGAGGGTTCTGCGTATCTCTTCGGAACACTACAGTGTTGTCGACAGTGCCCCCATTTTCAAATTTTCCGTATGCGTACTGTGGAGCACGCTACCTCTGCGCAGCGTGGGTCTCAGCTTCGAAGTTGCCACGACTACAGTACAGTACGCTTCAACGAATTTTTCAGTGCTCGCAACTAATGCCATATTGTTATGTATCCGTGCTCCCGTTTCCAAGTATCTCACGATTGTCGCTTTATTCCCCACTGCTCTCTGACGTTTCGCAGTTTTCGTGTACTGTTTGAGGCGATGGAAGCTTTTTCCGATTTGTTGTTACCAATTCTGGAAAGCTCTGTACAAAAAATTCACAAAAAAAATTTGTATATTTGAAAATATAATATATATAATAGAATTTTTTCTAACCCAACACATATTACCATATTTATTGTAATGACGTTTCAGCTCACCCATTTGTAGCAAAATACACTTACATATAAAGATCCGCGGAGAATTCTGCGATTCTTTGAAACTGAAGAACTGTACGAGTCACCCAGTTTGTCTCTCAGCAGTACGCTTAGTTTAGTGTTGGTCTCACATAATAAATGCTATCTAGGGACTACATCAATATGAGATAGGGTCGCTAGCGGCAATTTCCGTTTCCACTAAGAGCAAGTTTCGTTCCCACAATGTTCGTCGAATTTATATAAATGACTCGATGCTATTTTTGCCGTCGAAGCGCGCCTAGCACAATGCCAACCTTCGCATTCGCTGCTACATACTAGCCATGAAAACGCGTTGTCGAGACCCCCTTCGGTTTGTCCCTATAAAGAACCATGGGAGCAAGGGTACACCATCATCATGGAAAAGAAAAATTTGTCGCAATGGTAATGCAAGTGGACGGCAAAATTGCAAAATATTTGATGCCACAATTTCTCAATTTTAAGACAGTTGCTGAGAACATATTGCCACCTCTGTCTTGATAATCAATTGTCGGATCTACCATTTATGTTGGTTTTTTCAACAATGTGGGTTGCAATTGGGTGGAAAAGGCATCCCATAATAACATACATATTGAAATTGTTTAATTCGATCGACACAGCTGGTAGCATTGGTTCCCGCCAGCTCCACAATTGCCAATATCAATGTCCAAAATGTCGAGGACGTCAAGATTTATACCCATCTGTTGTCAGGGGCTGGCAAACAGACAGGTGTCAATTGTATTGAGGCTGTTGTAGATTTCATTTCTGTTGTAGAAATATATTCAGATTTTGGTTACCATTGCACAAATGACAGTTGTATTCTCTGAGTCAGTGTTAATGCCTGCTGGTATTGATTGGCAATTTAAAACTTGTTATTGAACATACAGGTGTTTTCTACAGATGTCATCATCTGTTATTTCATATCTGCCAATTTAAATGAGAGGCTGACTTAACAAAGGCATGTCAAAATGTCTTGCTGCAGTAAAGTCTCTTATTTTACTTTCCATCTTTCATACAAAATTTCGTTATTTTAACTTTAAAAAATTGAATACAATAGTGCAAAAGCTTTGGAATTTTTAACTTCTCTGGTCAAGGACATACCCAAAGAGGTTTGCAGATTGCATGACGAAATCAAATCGATTTTCCGAGATCATATACCTTTTCTTTCCGTCAACTTCCACGAATTCCACCTCATTGTGCACACAGTCAGTTCGACGGCGTGCAGTAGAAGAAAAGTTTTTGATTTTAATTTGTCATTTTAACAATAATTTTTCTTGTTTAGTCATCAGATTCAAATTGGGAGGTGGAAGTCGCAAATTGCTACCACGTTTAAGCTACCCAACACATTAAAACTAATAATTTCATAGACAGTACTGTTAGAATTACAGTCACATATTTTTTAATTTTTACCACCACCACCACGTCACAACATATTATTAGCCAGGTATGACGGCAGAAGTTTCATTGTACAAATAATATATTGTTCAACTACGAGTGACGGCGGGAGCATGTGAGAAATTTCTACGAAATGGTGCTGAAAAGTGACTTGAAGCTTTCAAGAAGGCGCGCAGAAGCCCAACATGATGTTACGGCGAAAGCTCACCTTCCCAATGGTGTATATGTCGCAGTCAGCGGCTGCTGTGAAATGGTCGGTGCAAGAAATTGTCCCATCAACTGTCAACCTAGGTCGCGACGGTCCTGGAGCGCAGCCTGCCACCGCTACACCAGGTGTACCGAAATTTGTTCGAAGATGTTCGTCGACGCTTGGTGGCACCCAATATCCAAAAAATGTAGGCCCGAGCGTTTCGACATGGGTGCCACCAAGAAAGTTCGCCGCCCTCGCCAGTATCTCTGTATGGAAAGTAGTCGGCGTGCAGTTGTCCTTTTTGAGATTTCAGATTGTCCCCAATTTCAGAGGCGAGTGTGCGCCTCAGGTTGGAGGATTTCACAACAAGGACGCGCAGGGCCCGTGGAGCTGAGATGGCGGTTTGAGGCTCGACAGCTCACTGCGATCTCGATGCTCTACAGGCCACTACCTCCTTCTTTAGTGGAGGGAAGGTGGAAGTGCTTGAGCTACCAATGTTTGACATGGTGAGAATAAACTGATGTGAAGCGTCTTGAAGCTGATCGCGGTTTCAGACGTGGCATAAAACCGTTTAAATGCAGGCTCATTTTCAGCTCAACTTTATGATACCTGAAAATCTACGCACATTGCTGGACAACGCGCAGATATTGCCGCATTAGGTACAGTTGAAGGGTTGAGGCCACGTATTAAGTGGAAAAATCTTCGATGCCGGATACTTCCCGATTTTGGGACAATTTTAGATGGATATTGGTCTCTCCCGTCGCACAAGTATTCATAACGCCATTTTTGAAGCAACGGGATTTGATTCTACTTATCCCGATTCGTCAAAATTATATGATATATGATATACGATCCTATATATATTTGTAATCATATACGTTACTCCGACTGCCACTCAACTGCAGTAGCAAATTAAGCTTCTCTATATTTGCAATATTTTTTTCTTTTAACAAGAAATACATTTTTATTAGATGTTAGCGTCTTTCACTGACCCTCCATATTGCAAATTTGATTAGTTGAATTTGGCTATATTGGTGCAAATCAGTTGTTGTTGTCAATTTGACTACCGAAATCACATACCATGACGCCATTTAACAGAATTATAAAGATAACTTGTAAGCATACCTACAACAACTTTACCTGCAGTAATTATTCATTATTAAAGATTATTTTTTTTTTAGTTATATGATATTAAAAATGTATTCTTATTTTTAGCATTTCAAAATATTCATGAATATATACCAGTGCTGTTTGAAGTAATGTATGATCTAGCATCACCGCAGCCATTTTTGCATCTGTTACAGTACCCAATTTCTTCGGGTAGATCAGTTTGGTGATGGGCAGAGTTTTAAAGCATATTAAAAATTTTCAGTAAATCTTTTTATTGAATTTGTTTTTCTTCCAGTGTCATATAATATTTGGCAATTTGTCAAAGAGTGTTGCAAAATATATAGATGTCCTGACCTACCGCTAGGTCTGCCCATTTGCTCTATGCAAATAGTCTTCCATTTTAGCTACGTACATATATCCATGTCGTTACAGTACCAGATTGATGGGGAATTCCAACTTCCTCGTTGTTGGAAAGTTTATGGATTCCAATTCTACTTCTAGATTTGCAATTTCAAAAATATTGACATGCCAAAATTTCATAAGGATCGGCCGATTCTTATGAAATTTGACATATCCATAGAAAATACCACCCTTCTAACTTAAAAACCATCGAAGTTATGACATTCCCGATCAATCAGTTATATGGCAGCTATTGGATAGAGTCGGCCGATCCTTATGAAATTTGGCATGTCGAATTATTTTTTCCAAGTGGTATCCATACAGAGTCCCATCCTAGAAAGTAGAATCAAAAGTGGAATCCATAGAAAATCCCATCTTTCCAACTTCAACAACAACGAAGTTAAGGAATTCCCCATCAATCTATTATATGGCAGCTATGGGATATACTCGACCGATCCCGGCCGTTCCGACTTATATACTGCCTGCAAAGGAAAGATGGGTGTTTGCGAAGTTTGAAGACGATAGCTCTAAAATAGAGAGACTAATTTGCATAGAAACAAATAGACGGACAGACGGACATGCTTATTCGAATCAGGACGTGATCCTGCTCAAAAATATACCTTATGTCTCGTTCACAGCGTTGCACTCTTTGACCAAAATTAGAATACCCTCTTCAAGGCTATAATGACAAATAATATATGACACTATATTTGAATACGTTTGTTACTTGGAAAGAGAATATAAAAATTCAATAAAAGAAGATTTATGAAAAATTTTAATATCTTTAAAATAACTTCTACTGCACACCATCACCAAAATATGGGCACGGTGAAGACGAAGATTTGAATCAATCGTAAAATTTGATGTAAAAAAAAACATCTACATGATCTGACAATTCTCGCGTTAATAACATTACTGGAACACGGAGAAGAAGAGTTAGATTTAGACCAGTGTAACAGATGCAAAATACAACATAATCACAGACGGAGTAGCTGCCCAAAGATCATACATTAAAGATATTTCAAACAGCTTTAAAACTGGTATAAATTGACTGACTATCAATGTTGCATACCAAATATTTTCATAGATGGATACATTTGACGTGGAAAATGCTAAAAATAAAGAGCCATTTTTAATATCATATAACTAAAAAAAAAATAATAATCTGATCAATCTTTTGTAATGAATAGTGAGGTTTCTTCTACTTGCAGGGTGTAATGAAATGTTAAAAGTTGTTGTGGTGTCTTTATAGTTATCTTTATAGTTTAAAGTAAATCTGTTAAATTGTACGTCATGGTAATGTGTTTCGATTGTGTATAGTCAAATTGACAACAACAACTTTTTTGGAGTTGCGTTAATAGCTTATAACTTTAAATTCAACTAATCAGAATTTTTTGCAATATGGAAGTCAGTGAAGACTCAAGCATCTTAGAAGCATCTAATAAAAATGTATTTCTTGATTAAAAGAAAAAAAAATATTGCAAATATATCTGAAACAAGAAAGGAAAACTTAGTTCGGACGGCGCCGAAGTTGATATACCCTTGCAGTTGAGTGGCAGTCCGCTGGATGGCGATATATGATTACAAATATATATAGGATCGTATATCGTATATATATAGGATCGGCCGATCTCTATGAAATTTTGACAGATCGGATAAGTTCAAAGTTCAAAGTAGAATCCATAGAAAATCCCATTCTTCTAACTTCAAAAATAACGAAGTTATGGGCCTAACTTCGCCTAAACGATCCTCAGGCGACAAGCTTAAAAACCTTGGGCAGGAGTTTATTATGTGAGAATATCCATCACAAATCATGCATGCGAAGAGTTGGTATTCACAAATGCAGAGTTACCTGTATGAAAGGGTATACGCCGTCCTACCGCAAGGTATGGTGCATATGATGTCGTCGGGAAATCCATGCTCTCCAAAGTCCGGCATCCGTGCTCAAGAAAACTGGCGATGGACTCCCAAGTTGAAATGGAATCCGAGTCAGCCTGAATTTCCTTCCACTTGGACTGCGTGGCATTATCAACCTTCTGAAACAGCACTTGGATTATAATGCAGCTAGCAATCTGCTTCGTTGTGCCCATGCTTGCCAGGGCGCGCATATGCGAATTGAATTTGTCCGAAAGCTCGCGAAGCCTCGTCGCCGATGCGGATTCTAAGGCCCTCAGATTCATTATCTCATTAAGATGAGCTTGAAAAATGAGCCTGCGATTACTAAACCTTTGGTTTAGCAGCTCTAATGCCACGTCATAATTTTTGTCCGTGAGCTCCAACGATCGAACAGTTTCCAAGGCAGATTCACAAAGGCAGGACCGCAACCGTTGAAGCTTCTCGACCCGACTGATGAATGGGTTTGTGTCCACCATGGTCAAGAACAGTGAGCGAAACTCAAGCCACTCCGCATAACCTCCACTAAAAGTGGGAAGTGGCAGTGGCGGCAACGCCTGAAAGTTCTGCCAAACGTCGGATCGCAATTGGTGGCAGAAGCTGCGTTGATAAGCGTCGAACTTGCCGGCATCAAACTGGAGCGCCACATAATCTCCTGATCCAGGATGAATCGTGCCTCCCTCTCCGCATCGTTGAAGTTGACGCGCAGATCGCTCCTGAGTTCTGCGACATCCATCTCGGACAGTTCCTTGTGTGTTCTATTGAAATCCGCAACGATTCCCTCCAATTCCCTGAGGCACACATTTAACATCGCCTCTGGAAATGTCTCCACTTATTTCATAGAGGACAACAATCCTTGAAGATCCTCAAAAAGGACAACTGCACTTTGACTCAGGAATACTTTCCATACAGGAGATGGACTTTCAACAGCATCATGAAGGGGCAGCAGGCACAATTTGTTGAGTGCCGCCTTGTAGCTCCGGGCGCCGTCCTCAGCAGCGCCACCATCGCGCTAGGGATATGGGAGCACCATTTTTTTGGATATTGGAGTGCCACCAGAAATAAGATCATCGACGTAAAAATCTCTAAGCAAAATTTCGGATCCCATTGGAAAGTCTTCCACCTGGTCTTTCTTTAGCGCGCAGTGATGTGGCAGAAAATATTTTCAACCTCGATGCAACTCCGGAACCAGAGTCATATGACCTAGGTTAAGATACTCCTTCATAAAGGCCCAATACTGAGCGCGCAGTTGATGAGACAGTTTCTTCTCAATTATTGCCGGCCAAACTTCTTTCCGGCGGCTGCTTGACCCGACATACTCCCCCTGTTGGAAGGTGGGCTTTCAACAGCATCATGATGGGGCAGCAGGCACAATTTATTGACTGCGCGCCTTGTAGCTCCGGTTGCAGTCCTCAGCAGCGCCACCATCACGCTAGGGATATTGGAGCACCATTTCCGCAGCTGAAATTCACCCTTGGACAAAAGCGCAGCAATCTGCCCTAAAATGCCAACAACTTCCTCCTTGGAGCTGCCACTGGATCCCACTGGAAAGTCTTCCACCTCGTCCTTCTTTTATCCATATGAAAAATATGGATAACAAATTACTGAATAATATAAATATTGGCAATTTATTTACCAATGGAAATATTGACTTAAGTAAGTTTTTCTAAAGGCAAGCCGGTACTATTATATGTACCGTCATATATAATAATATCAGCCATATATAATAATAATTGTAACAATAATTGAATTGATTGATAAAATTGGGCAAAATAATAATTAATTGAGTGTGGCGCTATTCAACCCGGTGACCATAATTAATAATGTTAGAGAAATAAGCAATACTGTCTAAATTCCACACCAATCCACTACTATGAAATGAACCTTGGCAAAGGTTGAAAGGTATTATTATTGGATATTACTGAGAATAAACGATAATGTCAAAAGTGCCAAAGGTGAAAAACCACTAGACATTCCAAGACCCCATTGACAATAACTGAAACCCCAGAATCTGCGACTTAACAAAATACCTTGTTGCGATCCCAATTGAACTGAATTGAATTATCTGATGACTAAATAAAATGACAAAATTATTTGATAAAATGACAAAATTAAAAATCAAAAACATAACTTCTACTGCACACCGTCGGAGCTGACTGTGTGCACAGTGAAGACGAAGATTTGAATCAAGCGAGGAAGTTGATGTAAAAGAAAAAAATCTATACGATGAAATGCAAACCACTCTGGTCCTCGGGCGCTAATTACAAAAATCCGTTCACAATACTGGGGGAGGGAGACCGTTTCGAGGGTTTTAAACAAATGCATACAGTGTTTCCACTAAACCTCGTCTACTGGAGCATGTCATCTTCCGACCAAGAGAGTTAAAGGATTCCAAAGCTTTGCACTATGGCCCAGCCGACCACTTTTGTTGCCCGAAATTCAATTTTTTAAAGTTAAAATAACGAAGTTATTTTGAACGCATTGTATTCGGAGAAGATTCGCATCACATTCGCAAAATCCGAAGTAAAACTCAGCTGGTCATACTTAAAACATTTGAAACGGAAAAGTGGAAAGTGAAGTGGAAAAGTTTAAATAAGATCCATTTTCAATATCACAACTTTCTCCTGAACTTTTTGCTATTGCAACGCTTAAGACCATTTTTTGACCCAGTGCAGTCCGTTTGCGCGCCTTCCTGTAATGCTGCTTGTTAAGTCAGCCTCTCTCTGTTTAAATTGTCTGGGAAATGGTCACACCGTAGCGAAGTGCAAATCGACTAGATGTCAAATCTGTGCAAGATCGCACCAGAAACTTCGGCACCGATTTACAGAGACTTAAAATATATGTTCAAATAACAAGTTTTAAATTGCCAATCGAACTACCGAACTGAGCGTGCTTTGCCCGAGCTCCGGGAAACTGCAACACAATAGTTTTTTTATTTTTAATAAATCAAAACAGTTAACCAAAATAAAAAAAAATCTGGAATATATTTCTACAACAGAAATGAAGAATCTACAACAGCCTCAATTTTCACAGAATACGTGCTAAGGTGGGACTTCACGCACGCATTAACAGAGGCTCCATCTGTTTCAAACTCAGCGCCGCCGAGACCAGCCCCTGTTGTAGAACATTCAGAGTGGCAAAGATGGAGTTATCTCGTCAGCCGTCCTCGGCAAGCCAGGAACGCTCCAGTTCGACTACGGACGAGTACATTGGCAGTTGGTAGGAGCTTTAGCTCGGGGTCACCAAATGGTATGCTACCAGCTTTTTGGTATCGATCGAATTAAACAATTTCGATTAATATTTCCAATATTTATTATGGGATCAATTTAACCCTAATACCTTTTCCCTTTTCCACCCAACATATATGAAAATTGCAGCCCACGATTGTTGAAAAAACCGAGTGAAACTCAGCCCACTCGGAATATTCTCTGCTAATGGTAGGAGGAGGAAGTGGAGGCAAGGCTTCAATACTCCGACAAAGCGCTGGATCTATCTGAATATTGGAAACTCCGCTGGGAAGGGTGGAATGGGGATCAATTCGCGCAGAGCGCAATGACCTCTCGTGCTCGATTTCGGTACATTTAGCAAATATCTCCTGTAATGGCCACTCGATGGTAACGGAACCTTAGCAGAATGTGCTGCAGCTTTGGTTGATTACTCGACCAGACATCAAAACGTCATTTAAGGAATACCCAGAGGTGGTGGCAGCCGAAAAATATAAAAAAAACCCTGAGCCTGGTTATTGAACTGTCCTCCTTCAAAACGTCAGCGATGCGGTAGGAAAAACTGTCTTAAAACTAATTGAGGAAATTAATTCGTGGCATTGGCATCCTTTATGGATTTTGCAATTTTTTGCCGGAAGTCCACTTACATTCTCCATTGACCTGCGTTTTTCTTTTCCATGACGATGGTTATTGCCATGGACGATGCCCCTTTCCAGTTGCTTTGATCTTCCCATGTATTCTGAGGTTCTTTTTATAGGGATTAAAGACAGCAAACCGAGGGTCCTCGTATGACTGACAGAGAAAACGGTGCACCCAACTACTATCTTGGCCATGCTGAAGAAGTGCAACCCCACACTCCCTTTGACGGACTGGAAAGGTCTGGACGGACGACAGGTTTTCCTCACAGGATACCGTGAAAGAAGGAGGGTGCCGGCAATCGGATGAAGTACGGTTTCGAGTATGTAGCAGCGAGGATCTACGAGTCGAATGCGAGGTTCAAATCGGCGTAAATGGGACACGACAATGTTGGACCGCCCCCACACATATTGCTTAGGCGGCTTGTAGAAGACAGCAAAAGGAGAGCAAAAGCCAACGCTCATCATCGGAGAAAGATCGGCCTACTAATAGAATTCGACGGATAATCACCTTTATTAGGGAAACACTGACTCAAATGAGAGGAGTGAGGCAATATTCGATTTATTCCTCAGCTTTATGCTCTTAGTGGAAAACAGGGGCTCAGAGCCCACCTTCGTCGTTAAGAACAGAAGAGAAATCCTTGACATTACCCTATCTCGTATTGATGTAGTCACCAGCTTGGGGGTCCTAGATAAGCATTTATTTTCTGACCCCCGCTATGTTGAGATAGCACTAAGCTAGCAGTACGCAATACTAGGAAGACAAACTGGGAGCTATTTTTACTCTCATTCTAAGGCTCATTATCTCATTGAACGTTTTTGGTTCTTCAGTTTCAAAGAATCGCATCATCAAGAAAGTTCTCCGCGGATAAAGTGATCTTTATATGTAAGTCTCCTTACATACACGGTTTTGTATGTTTTGCTACAAATGGGTAATAATTGTTAGTTATTGTAATCATTACAATAAATATAGTAATATGTGTTGGGTTAAAAAAAATTCTATTATATATATTATATTTTCAAATATACAAATATTTTCAGTATACATTTTACACACAGAATTACAGAATTGGTAACAACAAATCGGAAAAGCCACATAAGTGGTCCTCATCGCTTGCGCCCTTCAAGAAAAACAAAACGAATTACGTTACGAAAACGTCAAGTACCGTCAAGTACGTCAAGTAAACGTCAAGGGGCAGTGGGGAACAAAACGGCCCACGACAGTGCAATCGTGGTTAAAAAAAATCATAAACGCAGAAATGCATTGGGGATGCGCAAAGGAGGAGAGCGCGGACAAAGTCCGGTGACCTGCATAATAACAATATGGCATTAGTTGCGAGCACTAACTGACAAAACAGTTCGTTACACCTGGCGCCCAAACTACGTGATTGATAGCGAGTCTAGAAGTAACACAGCTTCGAGATGGGGAAAAAGAACTGAATATACACGCTGCGCAAGGAGCGTAGTATGTAGATAGCTCGGTCTTCCAGCAGTACTGGATATACACGCTGCGAACGGTCTTCTGCTTGGTCTTCTAGCAGAAGGAACAGTAGAAAATAAGAGGGCACTAATTGCTAAGTGGGTCGACGAGACCAAGAACGACGAGGTGTTTCCGAAAGGTGTCACGCGTGGAATTGAGGAAAAGAACCCTCAGAGGTTCACGCCGAAAGAGGGGTGAGCGAGTCGGAGGAGTTCATCAAAAGTCTGGCGGTTCCAGAAATGAAAGTGTAAGGAGTATGGAGCAACAAGTGCGAAAGTCGGTCCGGTGCAGGTGGACTACGCAATAGTAGCCAAACAAGTCCGGAAGTGGTCGTACCAATTCGACTGAACAGGAAATCCACTAGAGCTTGTGGACCGAGTGGCATGGTCCGCAAAAACATACGGCTTGAATTACGGTGGAATTACTCCAGGGCAGAGCGCAGCGATGGTTTATAATGAACGATGACAAGTGGCCAACTTGGAAAGCATTCAGAAGGAGCTCCGAGCCTTTCTTTCTGCCGAAAGGTTATTTCGAGAAGTTGGTAGACCAGGTTCGGCAGCGGAAAAAGCAACGAGGAGAACCCTTCAAGGAGAATATGGTGGACCTTCAGACCCTGATGAAGACACTAGGGAAGTCCACGAAGGAGGTGATAGAAATATTGGTGGAGAACTGCAGTTATGGGTTTAGCCGGCGAATCGGCAAGGGGCAGCAAGTCCAAGTCAGCGACAGCCGAATCAGCAGTGTGCAGCGACGCCTTTTCAAGTGCAGAGAAGAAACATGCAACAGAAGGCATGCAACAGGTGCAACAGGTTTTGTTCTGCAGGATGTGGGGCACAATAGGGGTGAGGAGCACAGAGCGCGGGAAACCAAAGCGCGGGAAACGCGATGCGATCTCAGTCATAGAGAGGAAGGCAGAGATCACAAGGTGCTGCCTCTCAAAATTAGTTGGAGGATTATCAGGAGACGATCAGCATTTGGCGGTGGTCGTCAAGGTCGGAGGAGCAGAAGTTATGGCCATGATAGACACAGGGGCAACGGCTAGCATCATTTCTGAAAAGCAAGCCGAGAACCCGGAAATCGCCGGAGAGCGAACATCAACAAGGAGGCTGGTAAAGTTGGTCAATGGAAGCCACACGGAAACTCAAATGGTACTCCAGACGACGGTAAGCTTTGGCAATAAGGAAAACAAATTTAATACGTTGCGTGGTTCTAAGATGGGAGTTTCTCGCAGGATTTGCCATAACAATAACATGCGCAGGCCACAAAGTCACGATCCCGAGAATAGGAAGATGGAGCGGCTGCCTGGAGGATAGGTAGTCGATAGCAATAACCGGAGCCTCGGAGGGTTGGAAGAAAGAGCGGGACAAAAGGTTCATTGAGGAGGAACTAGTGGTGTCCACAAACCAGAAGAGATGCTCGAACGTAACGCAGCACAGGATCACTAAAGCAAAGATACTATCCGAAGAACCCAATCAATGCAAAGGTATAAGAGCTGGTGGAGAAGGGATGCATCGAGCCTTCGAATAGCGCTTATAACTCACCCATCGTTATGGTGAAGAAAAAGAGGGCTTTTCCAGTACCAGGGAAAGGTCTGTACTAGTGGAAGGTGATGCCGTTCGGGTTGCACTCAGCCTCGGCAACTTTCCAAAGGGCTTTGGACCAGGTCATAGGCCCAGATATGGCTCCGCACGCATTTGCATATCAAGATGACATCATTGTGATCGGACTCACAAGGGAGGAGCATATGGCGAACTTGATGGAAGTATTCCGCAGACTGGAGGCGGCAAACCTAAGGATAAACATGGAAAAAAGTCATTTCTTCAGAGAAAAGCTATTGTACCTGGGCCACCAGGTAATGTGTCGGGGAATTGGCATGGATCCCGGAAAGGTTGCGGCGATTACTGAGTTGAAACCCCCAAAAAAAATGTGGAGGGGGTATCATTAGGATGGCGTCGTAGCATCGGCGATTCGTCCCTGACTTCGCATGTGTAGCAAGGCCATTAAACGATCTCCTAAGAAAAGGGTCAAAGTGGGAGTGGACGGCCAAACACCAAGAGGCGGTTGAGAACGTAAAGAACGTAAAGTAAAAATGTTTGTGCTACAAACAGAACCAAGCGACTACGGCGTTGGTGCAGTTCTGACGCGTGACACGGATGAGGGCGAGCGAGAGGTCGCTTACGCCAGTAAGCAACTGAGAAAGAGTGCCTAGCCATAATATGGGCAATTCGGCAGATGAGACCATACCTGTTGGGGTACCAGTTTGACGTGATCACGGACCATATGGCACTAAAATGGCTAAACAACATCATTCAGCCATGTCTCTATAGCTCTCTAGCCCACTGGGAAGGATTGCGAGACGGGTCTTTGAGCTGCAACAATACGATTTTGTTATCAGCTACAGGAAAGGTAAGGTGAATGTGGTTGCAGATGCAGCCATGGGCGACGATATGTGCGGACTTTGTAGGACCTTTGCCGAACCACGTCGTGTCCGGAGTAGAGGCCACCGAGGCCAATTCTGAAAAGAAAGGATTCGGCAGATAACGGAGGAGCGGTGCCGCAGGAGGTCTGGCCACCAGAGCTGCAGCGTAAGATGGATGAGGAGGCCAGACGAGGACGACCAGTAAAAAAAAAGTATAATAATTATAATATTAAATAAAATAAAAAAATATATATATATGTGAGGAATACATGGGAAAAAATATACTGATATACCTTCCTTAAGATATTTGTGAGGTGTTGAAATATGCAGTTTAAATTCGATTGGATTTTATTTGATTGGAGCAGCTATGGTGCCGCTCCAACGATCGAAGTGTCTCTGATTTTATAATATTATTTAAGTCTAATTAAGGCTAAGTCTCGTGCTGCGCTGCTCGCAGGCGGCGGCAGAGACACGGCTATGTATCTATATACTTATGTATATTGCTATGCGCTCTCAAGTGGAGGCGCGAGGGGTATGCAAATTATTTATTTGTTTAGGCCGGCTGGCGGTGCCTCCGTGGCAAGGGTAGAGCCGGTTGGATGAATATCCGTGGAGTGCCGGCAGTAGGTTGCTGCCGTTGGTTAGGTAGTGTTGACCACCAAGGATGGTAGCCACTGGAGAGTCGGGTGGTCGCTTCGACTTCCTTCCTTTCCCGAAGGTTATGGTGGGAGATACTTATCTCCGTTGTTACGGCCCTTAAAACACGGTAACCAAATTCAATGAGCAGAATAAATGTAACGAGCAGGACCAACGCGCATAGTGTGAGGCTGATGGCGACTCCTGCGGTGAACCATATCCTCGGGGAACCTCCAGCCGACACGTTATCTCTGAGCTCCTGCATTAAACGCAGGTTATGCTCGTTCATCCGCTGTAACATTGGCAGGCTCAGTATGTGATCGTGTCCCGTGATGTTAATTAAGGGGGAGGCCGCAATACCCGGGCTCTTATTCACGGAAAAGTTGAGGTTCAAATACACGGAGTCGTTGATCACCGCCTTTCTCTCGAAGGTGATGAGGTGGGTCCCTACTATGGTTGTTGTGGGACCGTCATCGATGGAAATCCTCGTTTTTTTCTCGTTGACGATTATTACTCCATCGTCCACAATTGTAAGGGGTTCCAGATTGCTGGGCCGCGTCCGGCACGTAGCCGCCCCGCCTGCATGTAATTGCCTGGCGCAGGTGTCGTGAGACGCCTTGTTGCAAAATGGGGCCATGTTGGTAGAAGCGCCATCGGAGACTGCTAGGATTCCGTCATCACATTCCGCCACGATGTTGTCTTCTATTTGTAGCATAATATGGAAGTGTGCGACAGGGAAGAGCAGGACTGTTTTACAAATACGCTTAACTCTAGGATACTGGACTATAACGTGGACAAGAGCATTATTTTGAAAAATCTTAATCTTAGATACATCCATAAGGCCATATTGGGACCTCTGTGAGCTGTTCGTCAAAAATAGCCATTAGGTCATTATGATTGAAAATAGTAGGATTGATGATATTATTTTTAGCAAGCGTGATAGTGAACATACAATTTTGGATTTCGGATATTAACATTCTATTTCTGGCAAGGAGTGTTTCGAACAGATGGCCTGAGTCAGATGTTTAGCGTGTGAGAAATCGGTGATTCTTGCGCTTGCGGTGGACAGCAGTATGATGGATATAATGGTGAGCCTGTGGGAATTATAGCAACGATTGGGTTTTAATATAAGGGCGACTGTGGCAGATAAAATGCCTATCTAATGTTGTCCTTATGGACCACCCTCCCCCTAATGAGAACAGATGTTCCCAGATCTGCTTCTACACGCTCTTCTGAATAAAGCGGAGTTCATTTGTTCCCTAATCTTTTGTTGTTGCGTAGGTGCACTCTTTCACCGACTTCGAAGACTCTGTTCTGCCTTGAAGGATTAACCCTGTCTAGGTTGGATTGTTGTACCTTGTCAATCTTGGCTTTAATTGCCAGCTTCATCTCATCGCTGCTGGCGTGGATGACCTCTACCGGCCTAAACTGTGTAACCGAATGTAGCGACCTGTTGTATTCTATAGTAGACCTCAATATTAGTTCCACAGTATCCTCGATTTTTTTTTATCAATCTTTAGGCATCTGGCAATTTCCGCCAGGGTACTGTGAAATCTCTCTACTTGGCGATTGGAGCTACTGTGTAAAAATTTACCAGTTGGAGAATGGGTGCTCGTACATCTATTATTGCCCTAGAAACTAAGGGCTGTACGATAGCGAATTTGGAAAATTTATCAATGCAAGTTAAGAAGATTTTTTTGTCGGTCGAAAAAATGTCGATATGCAACATTTCCCCAACGTATGATGGGATAGGCGTAGTTCCTAATTCCTGTTTCTTAGGATGGCGGTCGTATTTGGCTTTATTGCAGACTTTTCAATTTGCTCGGGATGTTCGGGAAGTAGTAATCCCGGAGAATTTGTTTTGCGTTCTCCTGGTCAGCCCTATGGGCGCGATTGTGCTCTGTGTTAGTTATCTCCAACTGTTGGTAGCGCGTCAGCTACCAGGTTTGGTTTTCCGGGTGTGTAAAACACTTTCCCGTTGTTCTCATCAATGAACGCTTTCCATCGCTTGATCTTAGCGTTGGTGTTTTTGTCGGATACCGCATATGTGAGAGGCTGGTGGTCTGTAAAGATCCGTATTTCATTGTTACCGTATAGGTAGTTTTGGAGTTTGCCTATTGCCCCGACTATCGCCAACAATTCTCTTTCGTTGGTGGCGTAGTTCAGCTCGCAATCTTTTAGCGTGCGTGAAATCATGGTAATAGGTCTTTTATTTTGGGATAGTACCGCGCCTATTCCACTCGCTAAGGCGTCGGCGGCAAAATGACGTCTTCCGATGCCAAAATGTTACGAAGATGATCAAATGCGTTTCGCTGGGTTTCATTAAACTTGACAGCTACTTTTCTCGACATATTCTTGCTGACCGTCCCGTTTTCCCCTTTGAGGATGGCGGTCAGAGGTCTAGCAATGGAGGCAAAGTTTTTTACAAAGCTCCTATAATAGCTCGCTAGGCCTAGGAAGGACCTGAGGCTAAATAGATTTTTTGGTTCTGGGAACTCTTTTATTGCCCTAACTTTTTCTGGGTCTGTTTTTGTTCCTCCTCTGGTGACAATGAACCCTAGGAACTCAACGCTTTCTTTAAAGAACTTAGTTTTTTCCCGTGCCACCCTCATGTTTGCATCGAGTAGGCGCTTAAGCACCGTGTCAATATGCTTGACATGTTCCGTCTCATTCTCGGAAAAGATGATAACGTCGTCGACGTAGACGTAGCATATTTTGCCGATTTCCTCACGCAGCACATCATCGATTGCTCTTTGGAAGATGCTCCCTGCGTTTTTTAGGCCGAAGGGTAGTCGGCAGAATTCGTATTTCCCACCATTGACTGAGAACGAGGTCTTCTCTCGGTCCTTTTCAGCCAGGTATATTTGATGGTACCCTGACTTCAGGTCTAGAGTGGTAAAGAATTGGGCTTTCCCCAAATTCGCTAGAATCATGGGTATGCTCGGCATGGGGTAGCGATCGGCGATTGTTCGCTCGTTCAGCTTCCTGATGTCGATTACTAATCGCTTCTTCTTGCTGCCATTATCATCAGTCCCTTTTTTGTCAACCACCCAGGCAGGGCTATTGTACGGGGATCTGGACGGCCTGATTATGCCATTTTGCAGCAGAATTTTGATTTCATTGTTTACAAAGTCTGCTGCCCCCATAGGATAGGGGTATAACTTGGAGTAGACAGGTTCGTCACTCGTAGTTCGAATAGAAGCGATGACCGATGTGTTGAAAGTGAGCGCCTCGTTAGAGGTCGAGAACACCTTAATTCTTTTCAGAATAATTTTTTTGAAGTCGGCTTTAGCCGAACTTGGGACCACTATGTCATCAATTTTTGGGAAGTTGACATTCTGACAGTCAAAAAATTTGAGCTTCTCAGTGACGTTAGCGTATTTTATTACGCTGTTGCCTAAGTCCAATGCTACTCCTGCTCGCTTTAGCGAATCGAAGCCTATAATAGCATCGAACGTGCTCAATGTATCCAAAAGGAAAAATGGGACGTGTAGTCCAAATATGCGCATTATACACTTGTTTTTGACATCACTGGAGGCGTGAATAGAGCTTACAGTGAAGGGGGTTTCGACCGGCATTACGTTTCTTAGCTCCTTTACAGGCTTCACGTAATTTTTTGCCGCCCCAGTGTCGATGAGAATTTTTAGTGTTCTGCCAGCCAACTGTCGCCCGACGAACGGCAGTCGGGAACGCTCCCTAAAAAATGGAGGAGGTCGTTAAGTTCGGCTGTGTCGCTATCTTCCTCAATAGTGGCAACCTCAGCCTCAGCTGTGGTGTCATAATCTGTTACTTCCTGTTGGGGTTGGGCTATATTGTTGACGCGTTGGCGTCTTTGGCCCGATTGACGCTGGGACGAGTTCTGTCTTTTGTAATTGTTGTTACTTTGAGGCTTTCCCCAGCTTGTTTCTTGTCTGAATTTAGCCGTTGAATGGTCTACCTCCATGGGCTGAACATTATTGTGGTCTAAGGACTCGGGATCTCTGTGCTTCGGCCACGGATTGTCCTCATGAGGCTTACTTTGATTCTGCTTAGGAATGAAGTGCGGATTTTTATCCTCACTTCTCCATTGCTTTCCCTGACCCTTATTATTGCGCCTATTGCCCTCGTTGAAATGGGACTTCTCTTCTATAGCTTTCGCGTAGGATGCTGCGAACGCACTTCTTTCAATGCTGTTCTCGGCTTCCCGCGCTAACGCTAGTGCAGATGGAAGGTCTTTGGGTTGTGCTGGTAGCACGAGTGTCTTGAGGGGCCTCTTAAGCCCTGCAATGAATGCGTGAAGGGCATCATCCCTAACCTCCTTATTCAGGATTGTTGCTGTGTCTATGTTATGTGACATGACTATTTTGTTAATGACGAGCGTGAGTTTCCTCTCGACTTCATCATAGTATGCCATAAGGTTGGAATCTCCTTGCCGAACCATTTCTAAGTTTTGCCGTAGCACTCTTTAGGACGTTTTGTCCGCATATGTGCAATCTAGTCTGGCTAGAATTGCATCAAAATTTAGCCCTGTGTTGTGGGACGTGAGCAGTGCCCGAGCGGGACCGCAAATTTTGTTTTTAATGAAGACAACGGCCACGTAGCGTGCCTCGCTGCCGTCGTACTTCTTGAATACTTCATAAGCATCTGATGCAGCCTGCCTCCACGAAACATACTCGTCGTGGCTTCCACTGAACGTCGGCAGGGATTTTACTATGTTCAACTTGACCTCGCATTTTACTGCAGGGTCCGGTACTACTCTTTTATAAACTTCCACCTGCGGCTCTTGCACTGACAGCGCGCTAACCTGTGCTCTAACCGCTCCTAATTCTGTGGCAAACTCGTTTCTTAAGCGTGCTTCCTGCTCGCCAAGAGCGACGCTGACCGCATTTGCGACAAGCGCTGGGATCATTTCTGCGTTCATTTCTGGTTGATCTATGTCCCTAACTTCGAGGCGAAATCCTACTTCTCCGCTATCGTCGCTATCAATTTCCTGCTTTATTTCCCTATACTCCCAACTCATTGGCAGTTGAAGGGCGCTGGGTAGATACGACGTATTTGACGATTGGGTCTCAAGACAAAAGGTTTCGGCGGGCCACTTTGGCGATATAAAAGGCGAAGAACAAAAATTGCGGAAAAATGGATCGTCACCTAAGACACAAAAATGTTGGATGAATTTGTCTCAAAAACAAAATTAAAATACAAAACGGTGACAACAAGTATAGGTCGATTCGACTGGGTGTATTATTAGCACAGACACACTGGATAACTTTTAGTACAAAATTAAATATAAGAACAGTGGGTAAAATTGTAGCAAAACACAAGGAGAAAAACGACTGGCGGCCTATGCATGCCGTGCCACCCTCATGTTGGCATCGAGTAGGCGCTTAAGCACCGTGTCAATAGGCTTGACATGTTCCGTCTCATTCTCGGAAAAGATGATAACGTCGTCGACGTAGACGTAGCATATTTTTCCGATTTCTTCCCGCAGCACATCGTCGATGGCTCTTTGGAAAATGGTCCCTGCGTTTTTTAGGCCGAAGGGTAGTCGGCAGAATTCGAATTTCCCACCATTGACTGAGAACGAGGTCTTCTCTCGGTCCTTTTCAGCCAGGTATATTTGGTGGTACCCTTCTTCCGTATATTTGGTGGACTTCACGTCCAGAGTGGTAAAGAAATGGGCTTTCCCCAAGTTCGCTAGAATCATGGGTATGCTCGGCATGGGGTAGCGATCGGCGATTGTTCGCTCATTCCGCTTCCTGAAGTTGATTACTAATCGCTTCTTCTTGCTGCCATTATCATCAGTCCCTTTTTTGTCAACCACCCAGGCAGGGCTATTGTACGGGGATCTGGACGGCCTGATTATGCCATTTTGCAGCAGCTCTTTGATCTCATTGTTTACAAAGTCTGCTGCCCCCATAGGATAGGGGTATAACTTGGAGTAGACAGGTTCGTCACTCGTAGTTCGAATAGAAGCGATGACCGATGTGTTGAAAGTGAGCGCCTCGTTAGAGGTCGAGAACACCTTAATTCTTTTCAGAATAATTTTTTTGAAGTCGGCTTTAGCCGAACTTGGCACCACTATGTCATCAATTTTTGTGATGTTGTGACAGTCAAAAAATTTGAACTTCTCAGTGACGTTTGCGTATTTTATTACGCTGTTGCCTAGGTCAATGCTACTCCTGCTCGCTTTAGCGAATCGAAGCCTATAATAGCATCGAACGTGCTCAATGTATCCAAATACACTTGTTTTTGACATCACTGGAGCCGTGAATAGAGCTCACAGTGAAGGGGGGTTTCGACCGGGGGTTTCACGTAATTTTTTGCCGCCCCAGTGTCGATGAGAATTTTTAGTGTTCTGCCAGCCAACTGTCGCCCGACGAACGGCAGTCGGGAACGCTCCCTAAAAAATGGAGGAGGTCGTTAAGTTCGGCTGTGTCGCTATCTTCCTCAATAGTGGCAACCTCAGCCTCAGCTGTGGTGTCATAATCTGTTACTTCCTGTTGGGGTTGGGCTATATTGTTGACGCGTTGGCGTCTTTGGCCCGATTGACGCTGGGACGAGTTCTGTCTTTTGTAATTGTTGTTACTTTGAGGCTTTCCCCAGCTTGTTTCTTGTCTGAATTTAGCCGTTGAGGGGTCTACCTCCATGGGCTGAACCTTATTGTGGTCTAAGGACTCGGGATTTCTGTGCTTCGGCCAGGGATTGTCCTCACGAGGCTTACTTTGATTCTGCTTAGGAATGAAGTGCGGATTTTTATCCTCACCTCTCCATTGCTTTCCCTGACCCTTATTATTGCGCCTATTGCCCTCGTTGAAATGGGACTTCTCTTCTATAGCTAGTGCAGATGGAAGGTCTTTGGGTTGTGCTGGTAGCACGATTGTCTTGAGGGGCCTCTTAAGCCCTGCAATGAATGCATGAAGGGCATCATCCCTAACCTCCTTATTCAGGATTGTTGCTGTGTCTATGTTATGTGACATGACTATTTTGTTAATGACGAGCGTGAGTTTCCTCTCGACCTCATCATAGTATGCCATAAGGTCGGAATCTCCTTGCCGAACCATTTCTAAGTTTTGCCGTAGCACTCTTAGGGACGTTTTGTCCGCATATGTGCAATCTAGTCTGGCTAGAATTGCATCAAAATTTAGCACTGTGTTGTGGGACGTGAGTAGTGCCCGAGCGGGACCGCAAATTTTGTTTTTAATGATGACAACTGCCTCGTAGAGTGCCTCGCTGCCGTCGAACTTCTTGAATACTTCATAAGCATCTGATGCAGCCTGCCTCCACGAAACATACTCGTCGTGGCTTCCACTGAACGTCGGCAGGGATTTTACTATGTCCATCTTGACATCGCATTTTACTGCACGGTCCGGTATACTCTTTTATAAACTTCCACCAGCGGCGCTTGCACTGACAGCGTGCTAACCTGTGCTCTAACCGATCCTAATTCTGTGGTAAAATCGTTTCTTAAGCATGCTTCCTGCTCGTCAAGAGCGACGCTGATCTATGTCCCTAACTTCGAGGCGAAATCCTACTTCTTCGCTATCGTCGCTATCAATTTCCTGCTTTATTTCCCTATACTCCCAACTCATTGGCAGTTAAAGGGCGCTGGGTAGATACGAGGTATTTGACGATTGGGGCTCAAGACAAAAGGTTTCGACGGGCCACTTTGGTGATATAAAAGGCGAAGAACAAAAATTGCGGAAAAACGGATCGTCACCTAAGACACAAAAATGTTGGATTAATTTGTCTCAAAAACAAAATTTAAAATACAGAACAGTGACAACAAGTATAGGTCGATTCGACTGGGTGTATTATTAGCTCAGACACACTGGATAACTTTAGTACAAAATTCAATATAAGAACAGTGGATAAAATTGTTGCAAAACACAAGACGAAAAACGACTGGTGGCCTGTGCATGCGTATAGAGACCAACATTAACAAAGAAATAAAATATTCCTTGCATAATTAATTCATATAAATGTTAATTGGCTTGGCACCAGTGTGCGTTATTTGAGATATATGTTTTTTTTATTTTTTTGCCACGCACTCAGAAAAATCTGTATTAGAAATCGAAAAACGAGTCACATTTATTTATTACTGGTATTTGTGTTAGCGTAGACCTTGGCTATTGTCGGCGCTCAGCTACTTACATATTGTACAACTCCAAGGGTGGGATTGGAATATTAGGTTTAATATTAATCCGTTGGGTGCCAATTATTTATTTGTTTGGGCCGGCTGGCGGTGCCTCCGTGGCAAGGGTAGAGCTGGTTGGATGATTATCCGTGGAGGGCCGGCAGTAGGTTGCTGCCGTTGGTTAGGTAGTGTTGACCACCAAGGATGGTAGCCACTGGAGAGTCGGGTGGTCGCTTCGACTTCCTTCCTTTCCCGAAGGTTATGGTGGGAGATACTTATCTCCGTTGTTACGGCCCTTAAGGCACGGTAACCAAATTCAATGAGCAGAATAAATGTAACGGCTAAAGCCGGAGTTTTATGATCGAGCTAGTGCTCTTTATTCCAAATCCAAATTAAAACTAAAACTTAAGAATTAACAAAAGCTCATGTATAGCCGGATGCCCGTGGTAGACCGCTGACGTTGCACATTTTGCAGCAGTCATACGATCGCTGTCAGCCAATTGAAAGGAGCGACGGCTCGAGATGGTACAATGTGCCGGCTCAGCATAGGGCCAATAAGGTGGACCCAATTTAGGGTGGACCATGCATGAGAGAAAAGTGTAATAATAAGTGTAATAAATAAGAACTGACAAGAACAACAAAAATATACAGTCCACTCTCAACCGCCCCATCGTTTACGATCAATATTTTGGTCCAAGTCCGGCATCTCTGCTCTAGGAAACTGGCGATGGACTTTCACGTTGGAATGGAATACAAGGAAGCTTGCATTTCCTTCCACTAAGAATGTGTGACATCATCAACCTTCTGCAATAGCACTTGGATTATGATGCAGCTAGCAATCTGCTTTATTGTGCCTATACTTGGGCTCGCATATGCAAATCCGAAATCAACCTTCTGCAACAGCACTTGGATTATAATGCAGCTAGCAATCTGCTTCGTTGTGCCCATGCATGCCAGGGCTCGCATATGCGAATTAAATTTGTCTGAAAGCTCGCGAAGCCTCGTCGCCGATGCGGATTCTACCGTGCTCAGATGCAGTATCTTATTAACATGAGCTTGAACAATAAGCCTGCAATTACTAAACCTTGTGTTCAGCAGCTCCAAGGCGACGTCATAGTTTTTGTCCGTCAGCTTCAACGATCGGACAGTCTCTAAGGCAGACTCACGAAGGTAGGACCGAAACCGCTAAAGCTTCTCCAAACGACTTATAAATGGGTTTGTGTCCACCATGGTTGATAACAGTGACCGGAATTCAAGCCACTTTGCGTAACCTCCACTAAAAATGGGTAGCGGCAGTGGCGGTAAAGCCTGGAAAGTTCTGCAGAACGACGCGCAGATCGCTCCTGAGTTCCGCAATATCCGACTCGGACAGCTTCTTGTGCGTTCTCTCTAAATCCGCAAAGATGTTTTCCAATTCGCTCATTTATCATCGCCTCCGGAAATGTCTCCACTGCTTTTCAAAGAGGTTCCGGACTAGAATATTGGCGGTGCCTTGCAGCACCACATCATCATCCCTAGTGACGAAAGAATTGAATGCAGCGGACGCTGAACGAGAAACAGCGTCGCTAGATGCGAAAACCCTGGCCTTGAATACCAGCTGTCGAGTTGCCACCAAAATTCAGCAGAGTAAGATGCTCCGACACGCACGGCAGCTTGAAACATTGCAATGCCGAGATAGGTGACCAAATCCAAAGCACCTATGGCATAAATCCAAACGCCTATCTTCGTCTAAACCAGGGTTTGAAAAACTATGCTACTCCCGTAGCATTTTTCTACTGCTATTGCTCACACTTTTTCCAAAATCGGAGCAGAGCTCTAGCAGATTGATGAAAAATTATGTGCTCTGCTCTGCTACGAATTTTCTCGAAGCAAAAACTATAGCAAAAATTTTGGAGCAAGCTGACAGCAGAGCAAATAAAATGTTCCAAGTTCCAGCTTCCTCGTATTTTTATACCCTTGCAGGGAGTATTACAATTGTGGTCAAAAGTGTCCAACGCAGAGAAGGAGACATCTCCAACCCTAAACAGTGTATATATTCTGGATCAGGATCACCTCCCGATATAAGCATGTCTGTCTGTCTGTTTCTACGCAAACTAGTCTCTCAGTTTTAAATCTATCGACGTGATAACTGATTGATCGGGAGTGACAAAACCTTGCTATTTTTAAAGATGCTCAAAGCTGTTAACATTTTTATTAGTAAATTTATTTGATAGTAAAATTCTTATAAAGATCGGCAAATATATTTATAATTTGATATATATGAAATATATTTATATACTTATACTTATACTTATATATTTATATTCTTATAACATGGAAGGAAAGTTAATTTCGGGTGTAGCTGATCCCGGCCGTTTTTGACTATTGACTATTGCTATTGCTATAGTTTATGCTCCTAGAAAACTCGGAGCAGAGCAGAGCACATAATTTTTCATCAATCTGCTACAACTCTTCTCCGACTGTCAAAAAAGTGAGAGCAATACCAATAGCATAGCAATATTTTTATAAATGTGAGTATCATAGAGTATCATAGAGTAGTAAATTATAACCCTGCTCTAAACGATCCTCGGCCGACAAAGTTAAAAGCCTTGGGCAGGAGTCTATTATGTGAGAGTTTGTACTTATAAATGCAGAGTTAGCTGGATGACCTTATCATCCTACTCCATATGATGGCGTTGGGCTTTGGTGCCTAATCCATGCTTTCCAAAGTTCGGCGTCTCTGCTCAAGAAAACTGATGCTGGACTCCCACGTAGGAATGGAATCCAAGGCACCTGAGACAGCTTGCATTTGCTTCTACTTAGGCGTGGCATCATCAACCTTCTGCAACAGGAAGAAATGGGACGACGGCATTTTGACTCCAAAAAAGCTTCCCTCCCGGAAAGGCCCACTCAAACAAAGGATTCATTTTACAAAATGTTATTTATGTCACTATTCGCTTTGACCGCTCTTGTGCATTCGAGCGGCCAACTGCATCTGCCACCATTGCCGGCCAGACTTTCCGGGGGCTGCTTGACCCTACATACTCCCTTCGTCCTAGTGGTCCAGCTTATATAATTGACATCGATGCGATCTTTGAAGACATTTCATTCCAAACGGTAAATTGCTCTACCGTGTAAAGGTGGCTCTACCTTCCTGCTGTGCAAGCAAATAATGCAGCACCTTACACCAGCGCGCTTTCTTGAAAGCAATGTTCGACCGTACCGACTTGTATTTGTACATACAAATATAACGTAAGCTCACCCCGCATATAATATATATTGTTGCTATAACAATAACCACAAGCCCGAGTAATGAACTCAATCCAATATCTAGGTAGGGCGCGCTCTTGCTCTCCAGCGCTCCTGTTTGACAAAGCCCCATACCCTTCCCTCATGCCAACCTGCTTAGCCACGGTCACCAGTACAGTGATGTCACTAGCAACTGTAACGGCAACTTCTACAACAACTACAATAGTATCGGCTGCTTGCGCAATACCATCTACTGCAACAACAAAATCTGCTGCGCACAGCACAGCAGTAGACAGCGCGCTCTCTTTAAAACAATGTTCGGCCGTACATACTGGTATGGATCAGTATATACAAATAAAACGTAAGCTTAACCCGCAGAATTCCAGACTAGGTAATTCTGCTAAAATAACTCGTGGCACCTCAAAACAATTTACACTAAAGAAGCCCATAGAAGCAAACAAATTTGATATTTTGGCAGATAAATCCGATGATATATCTTCTGAAATTATCGTAGGGGACGATAGAAAGCCTAAGCCGCCGCCGATTTACATTCGAGAGAAAAGTTCTAATGCTCTCCTAAACTCAATACTGAATCTACTCGGACCAAGCAATTTCCACATAAATCCATTAACAATGGGAAATATTCACGAAACAAAAGTTCAGTCTAATACGGAAGTAAACTACAAATGTTGTCGAATAAAAACTTGTCGAATAAAAACCAATAAAAGCTTCTACACGTACCAATTAAAAAGCAGAAAAGGCCAGCATGGAGATACAAAGGTTTTGTACCGGAAGTAACATCAGCTGAAGTTACAGGCGCACTGAAGGAGAAAGGTTTTAATATAAAAAATGTTATAAACATTTTGAACAGAGAAAGAAAGCCTCAACCTCTTTTCAAGGTAGACCTTGAATCCGTTGCAATGTAATAATTGCCAGGAATATGGCCACAAAAGGTCCAGTATGCGTTGTTTGTGGAGTCCTTCACGACTGCCAGCAGCAAAAAGTGTGGAAACTGTGAAATAAATACAAAAAAATACAATTTCGAAATTTGAGACAACTTCTTCTATAACACGAATCACCCAGACGGGAAAGCACACGGAGGCACTGGGATTCTGATTAGAAATCGCATAACAAATGGAACGCCGTTCCTTAAAGCTTGCCGCCGTACACTTTCCTCCTCGGTTTAAAATATCCGAATTCCAATTCATGGACTATTAAAAGTAGCAGGAGACTTTAATGCAGAGGGAAGGCAGTTGTACAATGCAATAATAAAAGCAAGCAACAAGCTAGACTGTGGGTCACCTCGATTACCTACATATTGGCCAATAGATCTCAGAAAACACCCGTCTTGGTCACAGCAGCTCGCATGTCAACTCCACAAATGCAAAAAATATTGTACGATTACAGATTCACGAACGTTGAAATAGAACAGCTTGTTTTAGCAAAGCGATGCTCACGGCGAGACTGGCAATCCAACAGATCTCTATCTGCAAAACAAAGGTTATATGAAGCAACGCGGAGGCTTTCAGTTGCATTACTTATAAAGAAGAAAGGTCCCAAAAAACATTACATAGAGCAGTTTTCCCCAACTTACCACTCAGTGTATCATTAGAATCTCCAATGCCAATTATGACATCCACCGGCAACTGGGCGCGCAGCGACGGAGAAAGAGCAGACTGATTAGCAGAACATCTTCAAAATGTATTTTAGCCCAATACAGCATCAAACGGGTTCTCCCTACCAGAAACATCAGATATCGACACATCTACGTATACACCAATTGTATTTAGACCACATGAGTTACTCAAAATCATAAATGAACAACTTAACCCAAAAAAATCTCCAGGATGCGACCTAAAATTATCACCAAAAATTATTATTGAATTTCCTCTCTGTGCAGTTCGAGCTATTTGCCAACTCTCCAATGCAATAACGAGACATTGGCACATCCCAGACAGATGGAAAAAGTCGATCATCATTATGATACCAAGCCCTGGAAAAGACCGCACAATTGCAATTAGACCAATTAGTTTACTAACGTGTCTATCAAAGCTCTTCGAAAAATGCTTCTTGGCACATATTACCCTATATCTCAGAACACACAACACAATCACGATAAATCAAATCGGTTTTCGAGAAAAACATAGAACCATCGAGCAAGTCAACCGCATAACTTCAGAAATCCGAAATGCATTCGAATAAAGGGAGTACTGAACTGCGATATTCCCGGACGTGTCAGAAGCTTTCGACAGAGTATGGTTAGAAGGCTTAATGCACAAAATAACAGAAATGTTCCCAACCAACACTCAGAAATTTCTGATGTCAAACTCACAAACTACCTTTACAAGAGGAAATTCTCAGTAAGATGTAATGCCATGTCCAATGATTACAACATCAGAGCCGAAGTGTTAGGGCCAACCCTCTACCTTATCTACAGTGCGGACATTTCAACGAGCACTCAACTAACCACATCCACTTTTGTTGATGATACCACTAAAAACCGCTCGAGATGCCCCAAGCAAGCAACAGCGCAACTTGCAAAACACATGGTGTCAGTGGAGAAATTGCTATCCGACTAGCGAATCAAAGTTAACGAACAAAAATGCAAACACGTAACGTTCACACTTAACAGGCAAGACTGCCCTTCACTTACTCTAAACAACACAGTGGTTGCATTAGCAAATGAAGTTACATATCTTGGCGTACACCTCGATAGACGTCTTACATGGCGCAGCCACATCGAAGCCAAAAGAACACATTTAAACCTCAAAGCCAGCCGCCTCGACTGGCTTATCAATAGCTGCTCGCCCCTTAGCCTGGACTATAAGGTATACAAAACCGTTTTGAAACCAATCTGGATGTACTGGTCTCCGTTGTGGGGGAATGCCAGTAACAGCATCGTGGATATAATGCAAAGATCTCAATCAAAAATTCTCAAAACCAACACCAGGCACCGTGGTACGTTCGGAATGTAAACATTCACAGGGACCTTCACATATCACTCGTCAGAAAAGAGAAAGCACAAATTACAACAAAGTTATACAACAGGCTATCAGTACATCCACATCATCTCGCGAAAGCCCTCACGCGGGTTTCCCGCCGTTCTCGTCTTCGCCGCAACGACCTTCCAATCCAGCGCTAATTATAAGGATCATGTAGCCTCTATTCAGTTAAAATAAAACTTTTAGATAATGTATTCTTTTAAGATTTGCAACATTATTGTTAGACTCATAAAGAGATTATCAAATAATTAAAACCAAACTTTAATCGTGCGGTTCCCACTGCATACGTACAGCCGACCTCCCATAAAAGCAACCGAGGGACGCATAACGTACGGCTCGAATCGCAGGGATAGATCCGAGAGAGTAAACGAGAAGAAGAAGAGTATGAAATCACGAGGAAGAGTGTTGCGGAAATAAGGATTTAAGATTGTTAGTAGAGAAAAGTGACAAAGTGTGGAAAAGACCATTGTAGTCCAAACATAGTACCCTGAATGTAATAAAATTTGTTTAAGGCAGTATTTATATCTTCACATGCCAGTAAATCGGACCAATCAAATTCCAAAATTATCTTATTTAGTTTCGTAAAGTAAGCCTTACGGAAGAAACGAACTTTATTAGATTTAAGTTTAGACTTAAGGTCAGTTAAGCAATTTTTTTCGATTAAAACTTCAAGAGTGGGATGAGTAATTGGAAAGAGTAATTCCATCAGGATCAGAAACGAAACACAAGTCAAGCCGACCATCGGAATTTCCAACAAGGTTAATTTGACTTGTCTCAAAAATTCTCAGAACCAGCACCGTGGTACGTTCGGAATGTAAACATTCACAGGGACCTTCACATATCACTCGTCAGAGAAGAGAAAGCACAATCGCACATCATCTCGCGAGAGCTTTTTCGCGAGTTTCCAGCAGTTCTCGTCTTTGCCGCAATGACCTTCCAATCCAGCGCTAATTATTACGACCATGTAGACTCTATTCAGTTAAAATTAAATTTTTTATGTATTATATTAAGATTTGAAACCTTATTTGCATAAATAAGGTTAGCACAAATAAATTTACTCATAAAGAGATGATCCAATAAATATAACCAAGCTTAAATAAAAAAAAAAAATAGTCTGAAAAACTAAACTACAACAGTGTTTTGGGAACAAAAAGGTTTAGGATATTTGTTATCATAGACAATTACGGTAACCTACTGCTGGATAGTTAGTTCTTCCTACATATTCAGTTTCACAATAGTGGAAACATACCTTATTTTATAAACTGGGCATTCATAAATATTTTTCACATCTTGTTTGTCCTGAGTGACTGCCTTAATAAACACCACTGGCATTGCTGGAAACAGTTCCTTATTAAATGCATCTGCTATAGTTCCCATTTTTATATCCCATCGTGCTCCCTCCATAAAAAGTCCGTTAATGTAGGCACCTTCACGTGGTGCAGAGCTATGTAATAAGGAAACAAAAATATAAATAATTATACCTTAAAACATTAAAAACGGTTACTTTGGTCGAAGCAAACACAAAAAGAGTTATTAGAGTTGAGTTATTAAAAAAAACCGTATACTAGACGCTAGTGTAGTATGCTTATGGTGTGTTTTCAAAAATCCTTAATTTACTTACGTAAATTCTTCCTTCCACTTTTTTGTTACGTCGCAGTTTAAACACATTCTATCTAAAGGCCACTCATTTTTGCGGGCTGTCTGCTGCATAATGGCTGTTAGTAAAGACTGTGGATTAAAAAATCCTGCTAGCCAAATGGAAGAAGGCATGCGAAAGTCAGCTACCCAGCCCTCTAGTTCCCGCAATCTGAGCATCAAATCGGAAAACCATGATTGCAGGCCCAACATACTGGGATAGGCTAATTTGGTCCACTGTTCGGGAACTTGATCCATATACAAACATAGCATTAGATCCTCCATAACGGACGAGATTGTCAATTCACCCTTGAGGCCAAGATCCAATTCATTTAAAGATCGCCGCAACTCAGCCATAAGCATATTCATTCTTTCGCATTCCTGAAAAGCCACAATAATATATGGATTACGGTCTTCAACACGACCCATAAGTTCCAAAATATTAAAAGGCGTTGGAATTTTATCAAGAAGATCTTCTATAATACCCTTTATAATATCCTCTTGTGAAACAGATTCACCTCCGCCACTTGATCCACCAGCCATTCGAGGCTGAAGTTCAAAAACAATTCGAAAAAGCCGTTCCGAAACAGTTGTCAGAAACCCTATTTCTGCATTGGAGTGCAGACCATAAAGTGCTGGGCTCTCAGAGGGAAGGTTATCGTCTATATATTGATGATAACCAGCATATTTCAGAATTCCTGGTGCTGGAAAACCTTGGCAATACTCTAGTTCACCATCAATCAATTCTGGTTGCATAAACTCTTCTAAATAAGTACGACATAATCGCCGATCCCAGTCATCTGTAATATGCCCACCGTACATTATCTCTCCAAAAAGGTACCGTAGGTCCTCCCATGGAACACGCGTATTGGCTTCCAAATAGTTATACAATACATAGACAGATATTGTTAAGTCTCCCACATTAAATGGGTAACCTCGGTTCCAACCTTGCGGGCCAAATTTACGGCGCTCAGCAACAACAGCATGAAAATAACATAGTGAAAATAGTATAGCTTTGAATTCGGTTTCCTTTGAGCACATCTCGAGAGTTTCGTCGCTGAAGTTGTCCAGAGCTTTATGTATGTTTGCCATCATTCCTGTGGGTGGCTCATTGGTAATTTTTATAGCCGACTCTAGAATGCCCTGAGGTAAGATATGAGCTGATGGATCTGCTGCAGGCTCTGCACTAAGGAAAAGTCTATAGTTCAAATTTGCATTATTAAGAGATGACTCCATCTTTTTTTCTAAGCTTGGTAGCCAGCGTGCGACTAAATGAATATTCTGAAGGATGACCCAATGGCCTTGCTGAGATGCAATCTCAATAGCACTTTCTGCCACAATTTCTTGGCCTTGACCAAGTGATACACTATGAAAATTTTCATGATCGAAACTGAATCCCAATACTTTACCCAGCTTTTCTACATCTTTAAGTGGGTCAACCCCAGGAGATAAAACAAAAAATAAATGTGTTTCTGGACTTGATTCCTCAAAAGTTCTAGCGAATTCCATTGAACGGGCATCTATATATTTTGAACCAAGTTTTTCCTCTATAAATGACCTCATAGCATAGGACATTCGATCTGGTCGAATGCATCGCATTATGCATAGTCTCTGTATTGGGGATTTTCCCTTCCATTCTCCTGGAAATTTCTCATTTTCGGGGCTTTCTGAATCTACAAACTTTTTCCAACGTTTATGGGATCCTTCTATATCCTTTTCCAGACCTTTGAACGCCACCTGATTGTTAAGAGCTCTTATGCCCCCCCATCCAACGTGAGTAAGCCAAGAAAAATTAGACGTTTGGTTGGGCATATAGGGAAAACGCAACAAAAAATCTAATTCGCTAGGTTCGACCTCTCCTGCATTAACAAGAATCTGAATGCACATTTGGGTCAGAAATATAAGCTTGTCCTGCTCAAACAAGCCGCGTGACGTATATACAAAGCTGCAAAACGTTATAGAATCAATTAGGTTTTCCACTCTATCTTTTAGTTTTTCAGCTGGAGTAGCTTTGAGCATGGCATTGTTGAATACTACTGTAAAGGCTTTTAGAGAAAATTGATAAATGGGATTTATTTTAAATAAGTCGTTTAGAATAAAATATATAATCGAAGCACGCTCTGCTGCAGGTCGATACGCTTCTCTGGCTGAGTCTATTTGAACACCTGTTATTTTTGCCTCTGCAACCTTTACTTCAATTTCATCAGCGGTTTTTTTTGTCTTTTCTAAGTTCATTACAAGAGTAACATCTTCTAAAACATTGTCTCCTGCAGATGACAAACGAGCTAGGAGATCATCTTCCAAAAACTTCAAAGTAATTTTAAAATGATTCTGTTGCTGAGTAAGTCGCGTTCGCATGGCCTCCAAATCGGGCCGTTCCACTTTCACAACCTCAGCTAATAGTTGGTCTTCAAGTCCATCCCGAGTTACCGTAAAATTAATCAACGTGGTCTGAGCTTGCATTTCAGGTTTGTAATGTGGATTTGCTAGCTTAGTATGCAAAATGAGTCTAAACTTTGCATTGAAATCAATCTCGCGGTCCCCTATTTTCAAAATGGTGCCTTTTTTGATTAACTGTCGACCGAGTAGGGGATTAAGCACCGGATCAACATTTTCTCCAATATTCTCGATCAGCAAAACATTCCCGTTGCTGACAGCACGTTCTACTTGGTCAAGGTAATTACGTTGGGAAAGACGTAAAACAACAAGACCAGATCCATACTTTGTCTTCACCCACTTTATACCTTGGCTACAAAAAAAAAAATGTGAAATGTTTACTTTGTTTTTTAGAAAGTCAATGCACCTACAGTTGAGGATCGATCATGAGAGGGTATCGTTCCGACTGCACTAATATAGCAGCATTCTCGGCTGACATTCGATCACTTGGTAGACCTTGATTATTCCACTCGGCTATCTGAGCATCGTCACAAATCATTTCAAATGGATCGACTCCATCAGTCGAAGGAATAGGAGGCTTATAAAAGGAATCAAAAAAGGGAAATTAATTTTATTATATATACATATAAATTTTTAATTTTTTTTTATTTTCTCTTTATCTTATGAAATGCGTTTTTTAACTTTTTTAACTTTAACCGGACCTCCGGTACGAACTGATGCTGCAGTATTAGTTACGGCGGCACCAAAACCCTTGCAGGTGATCCCGCCATCGAAACACATATTTGTTTCTCGGCTTGCCCCTCACACTTCTGAGATAGATATATCGGCTTATATCAAAGCCAAAACAAAAGACGATATTAAGGTGGCAGATATTACAAAATTTAAATACTCATACACCAGGCACACGTCATCTTTTAAAATACGTGTGCCCGTGCAGATGTTCAAGGCGATCTGTTCCGCCAGCTTTTGGCCAGAGAACATTTTCGTCCAAGAACATCAGCCAAGAACGATGATGAAAAAAAAATTACCAGGCCTGTGGGAGTGAAACTCCCACATGTTAGAGCCACTGACCAACCTTCCACCTCATCTTCCTCACCCTCAAAAACTAATTTCTTCACTAACACTTACCTATCAGAATACTAGAGGGCTACGTAGTAAACTTCCCAAACTGTATTCTGATAGTTCTTCCTTTGCATCTCACATTATAGTCTTTACAGAAACTTGGTTAAAGCCGGAGATTTTAAGCTCCGAAGTTTTTCCAAATAAGTACACAACTTTTAGACGTCTCAGAATACTGCGAAGGGGAGGAGGAGTCCTAATTTCTGTAGACTCCAAATTCGCTTCTGAAGAGGTAAAATCACAAGAGTTTGGTGACATAGAATTTCTTTGCGTTAAAATCATTCTGTCCGGTCAATCTTTATACGTTACCTGTTCTTACATACCACATTCGTCGGAACCGCCCACATACTGGCAACATTTGTCCGCTATTCGTCTCGTTTCGGACCGTTTGTCTGACGGGGACCACCTGGTAGCTCTGGGGGACTTCAATATACCAGATCTTATGTGGTCCAATGTTGAGAATTCACCGTCCTTAATGCTTAACTCGCACCACGACTTCCCTGCGGGTATGTTCGACATGTCACTCGGGCAAATTAACCACGTTAGAAATTCCTTAGGTCGGCTGCTAGACTTGTGATTCGTTTCTGATCCTGATGGAATTACTCTTCCCAGAACTTTGCCCCTTTCTAACCCTGAGGATCCGTATCATCCCACTCTTGAAGTTTTAATCGAAAACAATAGCTTAATTGACCTTAAGTCTAAACTTAAATCTCAAAAAGTACGTTTCTTCCGTAAGGCTGACTTTACTAAACTAAACTAAACGAGTTAATTCTTGAATTTGATTGGTCCGATTTACTGGCATGTGAAGATATTAATATTGCCTTAAATAAATTTTATCACACTTTGTATTTATTTTTCGACGCTTGCGTGCCATGGAAATATCCGTCTGGTTCAATTAATTCACCTTGGTATACAAGGCATCTATTAAATTTAAAGAACGCGATGAATAGACTTTTAAATAAACATAAATTATCTGGCTGTACAGTTAGTTATTCAAGAGGTAAAATCTGAAGAGGTAAAATCACAAGAGTTTGGTGACATAGCATTTCATTTCGACATGTCACTCGGGCAAATTAACCACGTTAGAAATTCCTTAGGTCGGCTGCTAGACTTGTGATTCGTTTCTGATCCTGATGGAAATGCTCTTTCTGGAACTTTGCCCCTTTCTAACCCTGAGGATCCGTATCATCCCACTCTTGAAGTTTTAATCGAAAACAATAGCTTAATTGACCTTAAGTCTAAACTTAACTTAGTAGCTGTAATCTGATAGTTCTTTCTTTGCATCTCACATTATAGTCTTTACAGCAACTTGATTAAAGCCGGAGATTTTAAGCTCCGAAGTTTTTCCAAATAAGTACACTACTTTAAGACGTGATAGAACACTGCGAAGGGGAGGAGGAGTCCTAATTTCTGTAGACTCCAAATTCGCTTCTGAAGAGGTAAAATCACAAGAGTTTGGTGACATAGAATTTCTTTGCGTTAAAATCATTCTGTCCGGTCAATCTTTATACGTTACCTGTTCTTACATACCACCTTCGTCGGAACCGCCCACATACTGGCTACATTTTTCCCCTATTCGTCTCGTTTCGGATCGTTTGTCTGACAGGGACCAGCTTTTAGCTCTGGGGGACTTCAATATACCAAAACTAATGTGGTCCAATATAGAGAATTCACCGTCCTTCATACTTAACTCGCCACGACTTCCCTGCGGGTATGTTCGACATGTCACTCGGGCAAATTAACCACGTTAGAAATTCCTTAGGTCGGCTGCAAGACTTGTGTTTCGTGTCTGATCATGATGGAATTGCTCTTTCTAGAACTTTGCCCCTTTCTAACCCTGAGGATCCGTATCATACCACTCTTGAAGTTTTAATCGAAAACAATGGCTTAATTGACCTGAAGTGTAAACTAAAATCTCAAAAAGTTCGTGTCTTCCGTAAGGCTGACTTTACGAAACTAAACGAGTTAATTCTTGAATTTGATTGGTCCGATTTACTGGCATGTGAAGATATTAATATTGCCTTAAATAAATTTTATCACACTTTGTATTTATTTTCCGACGTTTGCGTGCCATGGAAATATCCGTCTGGTTCAATTAATCCACCTTGGTATACAAGGCACCTATCAAATTTAAAGAACGTTATGAATAGACTTTTAAAAAAACATAAATTATCTGCCTGTACTGTTAGTTATTCAAGGTACTTAGTAGCTCGGTCTAATTACACCGTGCATAACGCCGAATGTTATAGGAGTTTTACTCGCCGCTGCCGGATTCAGTTTACTCAGAACCCGAAGCAGTTTTATAACTTTGTAAACACTTAGCGCAAATATGCGAACACTGATCTGGCAATGGCCGATCTTTTTGCAAAGTTTTTTCAAACAATGTATTCACATAGCACCATTCCAGCTCAGCCTTACACTTATAATATCCAACCAGCCAACCTTTTTTTTTGCCCATCTTTTGATCAATGTGCTGTGTTATCGGATCTTCTTAGGGTTAAGCCCGTGTATTCGCCAGGCCCCGATGGAGTACCAGGCTGTGTGCTGAGGAACTGCGCCGTGGCCCTGTGCAAGCCGCTCCTTATACTTTTTAATATATCGCTGGAGATATCGATTTTTCCCCTTATGTGGAAGGAATCTTGCATTATTCCTCTGCATAAAAAAGGGAAAAAATCGGATGCTTCGAACTATAGAGGCATTTCTTAATTGTCAGCAATTCCGAAGCTTTTCGAAAAACTCCATGAACAACCACCGTTAACAAACCGTAGAACGATGCTGGGTGTCATGTTTCTATTTAATTAATCCTATTAATGGTAATGTAGACAGCCAGCATTTATTAAGACGCTTAAATTTCAATGTTCCTAGTAGAAGGACTAGAAACTATCGTCCTCTACTCCTTAGCCATTGTAGCTAATTGTAACACGATCAGTTCAGGGTATTATGTTCGCACTACAATGGTCTCTACCACGTTTTGTCCCTTTGCTCTACTAACAATCTTAAATCCATTATACTAAACACCTTATCTTTGCAACACTTTTCCTCGTGATTTCATACTCCTATCCCTCTCTTTAACTCTCTCGGATCTATCCCCGCGATTCGAGCCGTACGTTATGCGGCAGCGTCTCTCGGTCGGTTGGACGGGAGGTGGGGTGTACGTATGCAGTGGGAACCGCTCTCTAGCTTCCGATGGCCCAGCGGCGTGATAAAGAACGACTTGTTCTGATTTAGAATCTTGAACTGATCTTTAACAAGCGCGGTATTATTGAGTACCGACTGTCCTTTTCCTAAATGTTCCTATTCTGGCTTCATAAAGTGGTAGAAATATTCGGCGCCCAACAATAGGTCAATCTTCTGGGGCTGCGTAAATTCAGGATCGGCTAAAGGCAACTGAGGCGGCATATTTCTTGGCGCCTGAATTGATTGGTTGATTGGCCATTATTTCTGGTAGTATAAATGTGTTGATTTGTATTTGGAAATCAGTGGTTACTGATGATGGGATCCGATGACACTGCCTTTTTTCGTGAGCCTATAGTTATCCCTCCCAATCCAGCGATGTTAAGGAATGATGGCTCCAATTGGAGTCCAAAAGTATGAGCCACTCATCTGGAGATTATTTTTACCTGTGATCTAGAATTTAGGAGTGTGTGGCATTGCAGAGGGGGTCCGGCTAGTCCACATATTGCCACTTGGGCGCTTGGTAGCAGCACGGACGTTTTATTCTATGAAGGGCTGTGGCAAAGCCCACCACTCGTGATGAGCTAGCTTGAAGTGGAACGGTAGAAGTGTTTTATTGCATTATTACTTGAAGGGTTGCCTGGCGCTCAAGGTGTTCTAACATCTGCTTCGGAGATTGTCGAGTGGTTCAGTGAATCCAATCAGTGAAGGAGACATCTCCAATATCTCTCCCTATAAAGTTTATACATTCTTAATTTAGATCACCTCCTGAATCGATATGAGCATGTCCGTCTGTCCGTCTGTCTGTTTCTGCGTAATCCAGTCTCTCAGTTTTAAAGTTATCGACTTAAAAACTTTGCACACATCCTTTGCAGGCAGAATATAAGACGGAACGGCCGGGGTCGGTTGACTATGACTTATATCTGCCATATAACTGATTGATCAGGAAAGCCATAACTTCATTGTTTTTTAAGTAAGAAAGATGGACTTTGTAAGGATTTTACTTTGATTTATAGGAAATGGTATAAATTTGTTGTTTTTGAGTAAAAGGATTGGTTTTTCCAAATATTCTACATTCGGCAAACTAATCGGGATCGACCGATTATATACGATCCAATATATATATAATAATATAAGATCGGCACCGCTCGATGTTAGCTTTCGATAAAAGTAACAATTACCTTTGTTATAGAACCAAAAACGTAATGGTAATGGAAGGTAATTTTTAATTTAATTAAAAAAAAAAAAGAAAGATTCGGATTAGTTTGCCCAAAATAGAATCAATGAGTTACATGGCATTTACAAGACATAGTCTACCGATCCCGGCCGTTCTGACTTATATACTGCCTGCAAAGGAAAGAAGGGTGAGTGCAAAGTTTAAAGACGATAGCTTTAAAACTGAGAGACTAGTTTGCGTAGAAACAGACAGACAGACGGACATGCTTATATCGACTCAGGAGGTCATCCTGATCAAGAATATATATACTTATAGGGTCGGTGAAGTCTCCTTCACTGCGTTGCACACTTTTGACCAAAATTATAATACCCTATGCAAGGATATAAAAAGGCAAACGAAAAAAATTCAACTTTCTCTCCTTAAATCTCCTTAGCTGGATTTCGATTTACTTATCAGAGAGAACACTAAGGGTCTTCTTTAAAGATGTTACCTCGCGTTTAGACCGCGTCACATCTGGGGTGCCTCAAGAAGGGACCTTGAAGGCACATAATCTCATTTTTTTTTGTAGAAATTATTTGTAGATTCTGGCTTGGTATCAAGTCCAAATATATCCGTATTCTGGCCACATACACTTTTCAGTTTAGTTTGGAATAATTGAGATAAGACTATATTTCAATGCTTTTATGTTATTTTCTAAACACCAATTTATAAATTTATCCATAGAAGATTGAAGTTTAGATTGGGCGCTAGTGAATCTATACTGAAGACAAAGCTTAACGTCATCAGAGTACATAAGTACAAATGAATTAGTTAAGGCAATTGGCAAGTAGTTAATAAACAGTGTAAAAAGTAAAGATCCTTCCTTGGGGCACCCCAGATGTGACGTAGACTAAACGCGAGGTAACATCTTTAAAGAAAATACGTTGGGATCTTCCAGATAAGTAACTCGAAATCCAAATAAAGAGATCAGTTGGGAAAAACTGATGCATTTTTGTATTTGGCTCACAACCCATTTTAATAGATATACCAGTTCAAGCGAAAAAAGTTTTTAAAAACACAAAAGAACAATTCGACAAATCAAAGTAAAAAGTCACGGCTCACGAACCATTTTCTTAATATAAATACCACCTAAATCAAAAATTTGTTTTTAAAAACACAAAAGGTAAGACGAAGAATAAGACAAATCGAAGTGAAAAATCAAATGATAGATATCCAAAATACTTAGTAAATAACCTTAGTCAGTAAATAACCTGATCAAATCGAAACAAAATTTATCGGTTTTTTTCTAAGTTTGGGAAGTTAAGTTTCTTTTGGGAGCTTTTTTGTATTACCTTACAACTAAAGAAAGAGATAAAGCAATAAATTATTCATAATTATAAATATGGCCATACTAAATAACAAATAAATAAAACAAATTTAATAAAAACATAGGATAATAAAACAAAGGATAGGATAATAAAATATAATGATAAAAAAATAAACATACAGTTAAAAGAAAGATTGCTTTCTTAAGGTTTGTGTAAGTGTTATAGTTAGCACTGAGTAACGAGACGTTTGATTCTGTATTCGCAACTATCTTTATTACAGAATAACCACTCTTATATATGATGATAAGAATATCTATATCTATGCCTAGGTGTAGGGTTAGTAGGTTTATGTTATCGACGTGCTTCCGTAACGGTTAACCCGCTCAACTGCTGACTCAGACCACTTAGTAGCTCGGTCTAATTACACCGTGCATAACGCCGAATGTTATAGGAGTTTTACTCGCCGCTGCCGGATTCAGTTTACTCAGAACCCGAAGCAGTTTTATAACTTTGTAAACACTTAGCGCAAATCTGTATCTTTTCCGCCTCTGCTTACGTTTGAGAACTCTTATGCGAACACTGATCTGGCAATGGCCGATCTTTTTGCAAAGTTTTTTCAAACAATGTATTCACATAGCACCATTCCAGCTCAGCCTTACACTTATAATATCCAACCAGCCAACCTTTTTTTTTGCCCATCTTTTGATCAATGTGCTGTGTTATCGGATCTTCTTAGGGTTAAGCCCGTGTATTCGCCAGGCCCCGATGGAGTACCAGGCTGTGTGGTGAGGAACTGCGCCGTGGCCCTGTGCAAGCCGCTCCTTATACTTTTTAATATATCGCTGGAGATATCGATTTTTCCCCTTATGTGGAAGGAATCTTGCATTATTCCTCTGCATAAAAAAGGGAAAAAATCGGATGCTTCGAACTATAGAGGCATTTCTTAATTGTCAGCAATTCCAAAGCTTTTCGAAAAACTCCATGAACAACCACCGTTAACAAACCGTAGAACGATGCTGGGTGTCATGTTTCTATTTAATTAATCCTATTAATGGTAATGTAGACAGCCAGCATTTATTAACACGCTTAAATTTCAATGTTCCTAGTAGAAGGACTAGAAACTATCGTCCTCTACTCCTTAGCCATTGTAGCTAATTGTAACACGATCAGTTCAGGGTATTATGTTCGCACTACAATGGTCTCTACCACGTTTTGTCCCTTTGCTCTACTAACAATCTTAAATCCATTATACTAAACACCTTATCTTTGCAACACTTTTCCTCGTGATTTCATACTCCTATCCCTCTCTTTAACTCTCTCGGATCTATCCCCGCGATTCGAGCCGTACGTTATGCGGCAGCGTCTCTCGGTCGGTTGGACGGGAGGTGGGCTGTACGTATGCAGTGGGAACCGCTCTCTAGCTTCCGATGGCCCAGCGGCGTGATAAAGAACGACTTGTTCTGATTTAGAATCTTGAACTGATCTTTAACAAGCGCGGTATTATTAAGTACCGACTGTCCTTTTCCTAAATGTTCCTATTCTGGCTTCATAAAGTGGTAGAAATATTCGGCGCCCAACAATAGGTCTTCTGGGGCTGCGTAAATTCAGGATCGGCTAAAGGCAACTGAGGCGGCATATTTCTTGGCGCCTGAATTGATTGGTTGATTGGCCATTATTTCTGGTAGTATAAATGTGTTGATTTGTATTTGGAAATCAGTGGTTACTGATGATGGGATCCGATGACACCGCCTTTTTTCGTGAGCCTATAGTTATCCCTCCCAATCCAGCGATGTAAAGGAATGATGGCTCCAATTGGAGTCCAAAAGTATGAGCCACTCATCTGGAGATTATTTTTACCTGTGATCTAGAATTTAGGAGTGTGTGGCATTGCAGAGGGGGTCCGGCTATTCCACATATTGCCACTTGGGCGCTTGGTAGCAGCACGGACGTTTTATTCTATGAAGGGCTGTGGCAAAGCCCACCACTCGTGATGAGCTAGCTTGAAGTGGAACGGTAGAAGTGTTTTATTGCATTATTACTTGAAGGGTTGCCTGGCGCTCAAGGTGTTCTAACATCTGCTTCGGAGATTGTCGAGTGGTTCAGTGAATCCAATCAGTGAAGGAGACATCTTCAATATCTCTCCCTATAAAGTTTATACATTCTTAATTAAGATCACCTCCTGAATCGATATGAGCATGTCCGTCTGTCCGTCTGTCTGTTTCTGCGTAATCCAGTCTCTCAGTTTTTAAGTTATCGACTTAAAAACTTTGCACTCAAAACTTTGCCTGCAAAGGGCAGGCAGAATATAAGACGGAACGGCCGGGGTCGGTTGACTATGACTTATATCTGCCATATAACTGATTGATCAGGAATGCCAAAGCTTCATTGTTTTTTAAGTAAGAAGGATGGACTTTGTAAGGATTTTACTTTAATTTATAGGAAATGGCATAAATTTGTTGTTTTTGAGTAAAAGGATTGGTCTTTCCAAATATTCTACATTCGGCAAACTAATCGGGATCGACCGATTATATACGATCCAATATATATATAATAATATAAGATGCGTATCGCCACCAAGCGGACTGCCACTCAACTGCAAGGGTATATCAACATCGGCACCGCTCGATGTTAGCTTTCGATAAAAGTAACAATTACCTTTGTTATAGAACCAAAAACGAAGGTAATTTTTAATTTAATTAAAAAAAAAAGGAAAGATTCGGATTAGTTTGCCCAAAATAGAATCAATGAGTTACATGGCATTTACAAGACATAGTCTACCGACCCCGGCCGTTCTGACTTATATACTGCCTGCAAAGGAAAGAAGGGTGAGTGCAAAGTTTAAAGACGATAGCTTTAAAACTGAGAGACTAGTTTGCGTAGAAACAGACAGACAGACGGACATGCTTATATCGACTCAGGAGGTCATCCTGATCAAGAATATATATACTTATAGGGTCGGTGAAGTCTCCTTCACTGCGTTGCACACTTTTGACCAAAATTATAATACCCTATGCAAGGATATAAAAAGGCAAACGAAAAAAATTCAACTTTCTTTCCTTAAATCTCCTTAGCTGGATTTCGATTTACTTATCAGAGAGAACACTAAGGGTCTTCTTTAAAGATGTTACCTCGCGTTTGGACCGCGTCACATCTGGGGTGCCTCAAGAAGGGACCTTGAAGGCACATAATCTCATTTTTTTTTTGTAAAAATTATTTGTAGATTCTGGATTGGTATCAAGTCCAAATATATCCGTATTCTGGCCACATACACTTTTCAGTTTAGTTTGGAATAATTGAGATAAGACTATATTTCAATGCTTTTATGTTATTTTCTAAACACCAATTTATAAATTTATCCATAGAAGATTGAAGTTTAGATTGGGCGCTAGTGAATCTACACTGAAGACAAAGCTTAACGTCATCAGAGTACATAAGTACAAATGAATTAGTTAAGGCAATTGGCAAGTAGTTAATAAACAGTGTAAAAAGTAAAGATCCTTCCTTGGGGCACCCCAGATGTGACGTAGACTAAACGCGAGGTAACATCTTTAAAGAAAATACGTTGGGATCTTCCAGATAAGTAACTCGAAATCCAGATAAAGAGATCAGTTGGGAAAAACTGATGCATTTTTGTATTTGGCTCACAACCCATTTTAATAGATATACCAGTTCAAGCGAAAAAAGTTTTTAAAAACACAAAAGAACAATTCGACAAATCAAAGTTAAAAGTCACGGCTCACGAACCATTTTCTTAATATAAATACCACCTAAATCAAAAATTTGTTTTTAAAAACACAAAAGGTAAGACGAAGAATAAAACAAATCGAAGTGAAAAATCAAATGATAGATATCCAAAATACTTAGTAAATAACATTAGTCAGTAAATAACCTGATCAAATCGAAACAAAATTTATCGGTTTTTTTCTAAAAAAAAAAAAACGGGAGTTAAAGGGTGGGACCCTTTAACAAAGGAGTTAAAGGGTGGGACCCTTTATCCCAACAAAGGATAGGATAATAAAATATAATGATAAAAAAATAAACATACAGTTAAAAGAAAGATTGCTTTCTTAAGGTTTGTGTAAGTGTTATAGTTAGCACTGAGTAACGAGACGTTTGATTCTGTATTCGCAACTATCTTTATTACAGAATAACCACTCTTATATATGATGATAAGAATATCTATATCTATGCCTAGGTGTAGGGTTAGTAGGTTTATGTTATCGACGTGCTTCCGTAACGGTTAACCCGCTCAACTGCTGACTCAGACCACTTGGTCTTGAGATTCATATTTCATGATTCCGCTGGTTCTCCCGTCTGTACCCAGTACTGGGTCAGTCGATCGAAATTAAATTATTACTTGAGGTTGACGCTCTTCTCGGAGTAAAATTCATATTACTAGGTGTGAAGCGTTATCATGGCATTCGGTGCCAAGATGTTAGGTTTTTGGCACTAGGTGCCAACAATATTGACACAGTTGACACCTGCAAATTGTGCAGCTGGTCCGCTGATCCATTAGATCTGGGGTATACGCAAAGATTTTGGATCGTGGAATTGATTAACAGACATTCATTTTGGAATCAATTCTTATACAATTGGCTTGTCCACCAATTGATGAGGAAATTAGGTTTTTGGAAACACCTTTTTTTTGTGGACTTCGAATTGTGAACAAAATCCGTAAAAATAACGAAGAGTCGAAGCCATTGACGGTAATGTATGTAAAAGTTTAGAGTTGGCATAATTTTGTTTACATGGTTGGTATTCGAGTCCTAGCCAAAACCTTATTGCAGGAAACGCAAGGCGATGTGGAATGTATCGTTCCCTGGAAGGTATCTGGACGCTGCGTAGTTATAGATAGAGTCCAGGATTGTGGTGGGCCAAGGGGGTGTTGGAGGGAGCCAACCGACGGGAGTGGGGCATGATACTGAAAAGAAGGATAATACTGCATAAAGGATCCGAAGATTAATGGGCGCTATATAAACAGAACCACGGAAACGATTCGAGACGGAGTCTTGTAGGGACTCTGTACAATACTCGAAAGGTGGCCCAAGAAAAAAACGATTATGCACACACCACGGTCCAGATAAGAGACTTCTAAGGAGGCCACAAATCTTGCAGGGCGTATTCATGCCGGCGACGTGTGCGGCGACAAATAGCAAATTAACCGTGAGAATATTTGGATAGGTAGGGAAATAACGTAGCATCGAGAAAGGAATAAAAAACTGGACCTACACGCTGCGTAATGAGAATCTGAGTGAAGTCTGTAGAGAGCATAGTCTCCCAGCCGACGGGACGGTGAAAACAATTAGGGCGCTAGTGGCACAGTGGGTCGACGAAGCAAATCAGAGAAGCCCGAAAAGTTGGCACACTAGATTCGGCAGCGATAAGTCTATTCCTCCAAGATGTACATGGTGGACCTTCAGCCACTAATCAAGACTTTGTGAAAGTCTACGATAGAGGTTATAGAAAGAATCGTAGAAATTTGTAAGCCGCACATGAAAATGTTCATTAGGCCATATGCATAGTCATTCCTATAGGAGGTGATGATCCTAGCCAAGGAGTTAGGAGTAAGGAGGCAATCCTCCATAGACCCACGCTATAGGTGCGGAGGCATTGGCAATTGTGCAAGTTGTTCCCCAAGAAACACCAAGAACAGGTAGCGCAGAAATAGCAGGAGAACGGCCAGCGACGAAAAGACTGGTGAACTTGGACAAAAGGAGCCTGGAAGTCCTTGTGGTGATAGGATGGAACTTCCACAGACAGTAATATGAGCGGGCCACAAAGTCACAATACCAAGAAGATAAAGAAGGAGTGGCTGCCTGGAGAACTAGGACAAAAGGAGCCAGACGGATTACAGGCCTAGAAGTCAGTGTGGTGCTACGATGGAACTTCCACAGACAGTAATATGAGCGGGCCACAAAGTCGCAATACCAAGAAGAGAACGAAGGAAAGGCTGCCTGGAGGATAGCCCGTCAATAGCGGTAAAAGGATCATCGATGGAATGACCAGATGTTATGGTATCGTTATGGTAAAAACGAGGGCTCATCCTGGTGGACTTCCTACAGATCAACGCAAAATCTATAAAGGATGCATACCCGATAAAGGATGCGTCCCGACTGTAGGTAGGGAACTATGGTATATCCGCGGATATGTGTCACATCAGGGAGGAGCTGCTGTATCTGGGCCACCGATAAACCAGAGCCAGCCAGTGAATCGCCATGGATTCAAGAAAGGTGGCTGCGAAGGGAGTACGCCAGTTTATTGGAATGGCATCCTTCTATCGGTGTTTCGGACGGCCAGATACCAGGAGACGTTTGATACTCTGAATTCGCAGGTGGCAGCGGTAGTGCTGGTATGCCCAGTGAAGAGATTTTTGGTGCAAACAGACGCCAGCGACTACGGTGTAGGTGCAGTCCTGACGCAGGATACAGAGAAAGGCGAGCAAGGGGTTGTTTACGTCAGTCGCACGGTAATTATGGCGTAAATTACTCAGCTACTCCGAAGGAGTGTCTCGCTATAATATAGGCAATCAAGGCGATGAGAATCTACCTGGAGGTGTACCAATTCGATGTGATCATAGACCACATGGCATTGAAACAGCTGAATAATATAGAGAGGCTACTTGAAAGGATTACGAGATGGATTTTTTAACTGGAAGAGCACGACTATGCACGCAGCTCAAGAAAAGGTAAGCTGAATGTGGTTTCAGATGCACTTTCCCGCCCACACAAAAATATAAAAGCAAAGAAGTGCCACAAAAAGCGAAGACGTTGAATACACATGGAACCACTGAAAATTACAATATTTGTTTTTAGTTTTCAACTTATTTTTATTACAACTATCATAATTATTATGGGAATATGCAACTAGATCTTATCCAGATCGTTTGCTTGGCTTAGTGCCCTGATTCTTATGCATTTATTGTGCAGTAAGTATGCTTTATACAGTGTATACCCAAAAATAATTATAACAATTATCCACAATAATATATTTGTTAAATGGGAATCGATATTTTTTGAGTCTAATTTATTAATAACATTTGCAGTGGAATCCACTGTCTTTGTAACGATCAATCCCATTGTATTTATATTACTTATTTCGGTTCTATCATCATATTCACTAATGCTACTTTTGTTCATTAGCATACACTTCTATTTACTTTTCTTTTGTTTGGGCCTATTGGCCTGGGCGGGGGCGGTGTCGGTCTCTGCACATCTATGTTGCTTTATGTAAAAAAATTTGCACGCTGGCGTATATAGTGGTCCAGGACAGTCATTCGGGCACACGTCAGTATATTTTGGCAACAGCTTTGGAGATGTTGGTTTATTGGATTGGTTTATTATTTATATATTTGCTAAGTGAGTTGCGGTTGGGAGTTTTTTAAGCTGGAGGCTTTCTTTTAGAAAATCAAGTTCGGCAGTTAATTTTACTGCTGTTGCCCATGGGGGGGGGGGGTTAATTTTGCATAATAGTAACATAATGTGTGCTATTCTTTTGTTTATTTGTATCTTTTATTCTTTTACCGCCCATTATCCGCACTCTACTCACTATACTTTTTTCACTGCCGGCTTTTGCTTGTATATGTGGTCATCCTTTGGTCCCTTGTCATCCATGTAATCCGAATATTTGTCATTTGAATATTTGACCGTGAGGTCGCCATGTAATGATTGAACCTTCTTTGAATTTTATATTCCCTTTATTTCAAGAGAGCGACATGTCGTGTCGCTGCTCTGGGTTTTTTCATTATATTCTTTTCGGAAAACTTTATTTATTCTAAACCTTCTATAAAAAGGCTGCGCTATTGCAGAGGGCAGCGTCCGAGCGTCGTCAATATATATTACTTATATATACTAATATATGAGTGAAGTAATGGTATGCATGCATATGTTATGTTATTCGTGAGTAACCGCAGCTGAGTAGTCGTTTAAGCCCTATGCGCTGAAGTGGCTGATCATAGTATACCTATACTTATACTGTTTATGTATTTATTGCAATAAAGTGTGAAAATTTATTGATTAATATCCTATAAGCATATGCATACACTACATCGGTCTACGTAGAAAGCTGCCATTAGGCATCGTTTTCGATAAATATCTGAATAGCTGTTTTCCAAAAAAAAGGGATCTCAAAGCAAGGGCGCAGGCGATCACGCAGGCGTGATCCTGAAAAGCAAGGGGTGGGCAACTCGGGAGCTCAAGCCCGGTGTCGGGCAATAATTTATTGAATACGTGACGTCATTTTCTTTTATATATATGTTCGCGTCTCTCGCTCTATTCTCGTCGCCCGCTCTCGTGCATTCGAGCGGCCACCTGCATTTGCCGTCCTGTGCTAGCGTTTGTCTCGGCCTCTCGCGGGATATCTCGATCGCTCCGGTGCATCAAGCGTTAAGCCGCGCCCCCGCGTCATTATTCTAATTTGGTCATCAACCCTACTCAGTCTCATATGTACATATATCATTTGTAGAAACCCCAAAACAGTTAAATAAATTTTTCCAATTCTATAAATCGAACTGTGCTTGTTTTATATTATTATATATATAATATTAAGAACACAAAGCTCCCGAAACGCTCGGTAACTGAACATTGGTGAGCCCCGACGTGATTGAAAATTTGAGCTGCGCGGCTTAAAATATATAATCTATAAATATATAAATATTTTTCGAATGTGCCTCTCCTGGAAGGAAAGTATTCCTGAGTCAAAGTGCAGTTGACCATACACAATCATACTCGTTGTAATTCTCTGTTCTGAATCAAGTTCTATTTTAAACAAAGTGGTTATTAGACGAAGAATTCGATTAAGGGACATAATCCAAATATCTTATAGGTCTATAAATAAGTGCATTTTAAATGATTATTATTATTATTTAAATGATTTTTTATTATTCCGAATGCATTTGATGAAACTCAGAATAGAGCTGAAACGGAAATATGGAATCAAGCTATTAAAGAAAAATTAGATTTACATTCAGTAAATAAGACTTGATCTTTATTAAAGCGACCTGAAAAAAAAATATAGTAGACTGCAAAAGGGTTTTACAATTAAGCACGATGAAAATGGTAAAGCAGTTATATAGAAAGCTATACTTATTGCCAGAGGATTTACTCAGGAATTTATAATTGAATGATGGGACTACACCAGTAGCTGGAATCACTAGTTTTAGATTAATTTTAGCTTTTTCGAACCAAAAAAAATATGTCAGTTCCTCAGGAATAAAAGATAGTGACAAAAAGGTCTATAAATTAAATAAAGCTATATACGGTCTAAAACAAGCAACACGATGTTGCTTCGATGTATTTGAAAATAGTTAAGAACAGATTGTGTTGGGTGAAGCAGCCAAGGTCGATGCTGCCTGAAACAATCTTAAAAGGCTCTAAAACGGGGGAGCAGCGGCGGGCTTATCAGCAGTTTCTATTTTGTTTGTTTCTCCCACGTTCGCTTGCGCTTTGGTATTTGTAGCGCGTGCTCCTTTGGGAACGTTTTTTGTAGAGCTGCTGTACACTAGCTCATCTACGATAAACGATAATATCGATCGATACACGATAAACAATTGCAATGTCTGAGATTTTATTGCAAAGCTTCCTGAGCCTGAACCTAATTATTCGGAAAATCTGAACTGCTCCTTTATTTAATCGGCCGCTATTAAAAACCATAAAAAACGTAACAGATTGGATTTTTAAATTCTCAAGAAGATCATTGTATATATATTCTAAATAAAATAGATATAAAAAAAAAACATATCTACTATTATACGATGATTTATTAAATGCTTTATAGAATTATGACACTATGTGCACATTTAAATCTCACCTCTTGAATTAAATTAAAATGACAGATTTTCTAAAAATAAGACATTTTATCGGAATTCAAATTGAGAGACAAGACCCAATAAGCCTAATAAGTTGTTTAATGTACCTCATGTTATACACACTCTCTGATTTATGTACTGCGATAAGCATACTCAGTAGGTACACAAATAATAACAACAAAGAATTATGATAGTCTGAAAAGAGTTTTGAGATATTGAAATGATTTAGTAGATCTGAAATAATATTAAGAACAAGAAATATACTGAAACTGTAATTGGATATGTTGATTCAGTCTGGGCTTGGTATAATCATTGACCAAAATTGTTGCTCGCATCTCAGATTTCAATTTATGCTCTAGATTGTAAGCAGCTTTGAATATTAAAAAATGTGTCATATTAGATTGGAACATTTTAGCAAAGGAAAATTAAATGAAATTATTATATATAATTTTTTTGAAGACAAGTATGTTAAGAAGTGTTTTGATTGAATCTTCCCAAGAGTTACAAAAAGTTAAAAATAATGACTATGTACAGCGACATTAAGATGTTTGTGGTTCGATTTACAATAGGTGAAAAGAACCATAATGGTTGTTGTTTTATTAACACATATATATTTATATGTGAAATATTTGCTAACACATAAGTATTTTCAGTAATTTTTTTTTGCTAAGAGTGAAGAGTGAAATTTCGCGAATTTGTATGTAAACAATGAAGGAGAATATTTATCGAATGATTCATCAAATGAAATGGCGAAATCTGTGTTAAGAAAGGTATAACTTACCATTTAACTATTCCACATACTCCTCAATTAAATGGTGTGTCTGAAAGTATGATCAGGTCAATAATAAGAAAGCTCGCTTGAGCTCGCTATTTCAAATATTCAAATACCATGACTAAAATATTTAAGAGTTTTTGGCTCAGCATTTTAATTTTCCCAAAATGTGGGAAGATATCTAGATGTTTTCCAGAATTTAAATATGGAAAATAATTCCCAAAATGAGAGTATGGGTCTTAGACTCGACAGCCTACAGAATAAAAGTAATGAAGATTTTTCTGATAAACAGAGATCAGGCATCAAGACATCAAGCTATACATCAAGTATTGGGCTTGATAATAAGGTCTATAAATAAGTGAATTTTAAATGCACATACATTTCTCAAAAGTATTCCGAAAACATTTTATGATACTCAGAATCGACATGATACAGAAAAATGAAATCAAGCTATTAAATAAGAATTAGATTCACATTCATTAAATAAGACTTGGTTTTTACTAAAGTTTTTAAAGTTTTTGATCATAAACGATGGGGTGGTTTAGAGTGGACTGTATATTTTTATTGTTCTTGTTAGTTCTGCTGTCTAATTGATACTGGCCAAAAATTACTGATCTGCCATTTGTGGAACGTACATATATGTGTGTGTGTGTGTGTGTATATGATGTGGAGTCTAAAGCTAATGAATACATAAAATACAGAGATGACAATATGGGCTAAATTATAAATTAGGTTTCGATAGTTCCTAAACATCCCGGCCCACCCTGAAACACGGTTTCTGAACGGGGTAGTTCTGCAATTTTTGTTATTGGCCGGGTCAATTCTCCCGCTGCCATCTTGAGCCTGACTGCTCGAACCATGTTGTCCTTTCCTTGATATGTGTCGATCACCTTCGCTAGATGCCATGATGCTGGTGGTGTGTTGGACTCTTTGACGAGCACAACACTGCCGATTGAAATGTTGGGTGTTGTCGTGGTCCACTTAGGACGCTGCTGCAGACTTGTCAAATACTCCTGGTGCCATTGTTTCCAGAAGCCTTGGTACATAGATTGGATACTCTGCCAGTAGCCCAACCGGCCGACAGGAATGTGGCCAAGATCCGCCTCTGGGATCGTCGTGAATGGTCTGCCAATAAGAAAATGGGCTGGTGATAGATAGTTGTCATCTGTATCTGAGGTATAGCATAAGGGTCGTGAGTTGACGACAGCACTGATTTGCGCAAGCAAGGTGCGCATTTGTTCATACGTGAGTGTGGTGTTTCCGATTACTCGTCGAAGATGCAGTTTTACGCATCGAACTGCTGACTCCCATTTTCCTCCCCAATGATGGGCACGTGGTGGGATGAATGTCCATTGTATCCCTTCGTCTGCAAGAGTGTTCACGATGTGATCCTGGTGTTGTGATGAACTTAAGAGTTGCTGCATTTCATCGAGGGATCGCTTCGCTCCGATGAAATTTGTACCGTTGTCGCTGTACATGCGGTTGCATTTGCCTCGTATAGAGAAAAATCTTCGCAATGCCGCCAGAAATGTCTCTGTGGATAGGTCCGTTGCAAGTTCTAGGTGAATTGCCGAAGTGACCATACAAACGAATAAGCATATATACCCCTTGCCTATTAGTGGTTTGCGCACCTTCGCATCCTTCAGAAGAATGGGTCCTGCGTAGTCGCATCCAGTGTTGACGAATGGAAGTGCCTGCGTGATACGTATGCTGGGTAGATCTGCCATACGTTGATGCATTGTGTGTTGCCTTTGCCGAAAGCAAGCCAGGCAGTTGTGCGTGATTTTGCGTATCGAATTTCGGGCTCCGAAAATCCAATACCTTTGTCGGACTATAACGAAGAGAGATGAGACTCCAGGGTGTAGGTTGAAGCGATGCTCATGGACTGTGATCAAGTAAGATACCCGATGATTCTTTGGGAGCAAAATGGGATGTTTTGCCTCTGCTGACAACTGTGAATGTTGTATTCGTCCGCCCACTCTGAGCAAGTTGTCCTTGTCGATGATTGGTGAGAGCTTTACCAATTGAGATTGGTTCCCCAGAGCCTTGTTAGTGCGTAGCAACTGGAGTTCTGGTTGAAAAACAGCTTGTGCGTGTTGCAGCCATCGAATCCTGGCCGCCTTGATTTCATCGAATGTCAGAGAAAGCGATGTTCGTTTTGAAGATGGATGTTTCATGCGATGAATGAATCGCAAAACATAACCAAGCGTGTGTATAAGCTTCAGCCAAGATGATATGCGATTAAGAAGCTTGTCCAAAGGGTTGACCGTCGTGACAGTCATCTGCGCAGCTAGGCAATTTGTTTTGACTTCGCTTTGTATGCGTTTGTCTGAAAGAGAAGAACAGTTGTGAGGATTATTCAACTTCACCATGAACTCATCCTTGTCCCTCAGCCATGAGGGTCCCTTCCACCATAATTGGAAGTCAATGAGCTCGGATACTCCCAAGCCACGGGATGCGCAATCCGCTGGGTTCGATTTTGAGTCTACATGTCGCCATGCATGCTTCGGAATGGTCTCAAGGATCTCTGATGTGCGGTTACCAACAAACGTCTTAAGTTGGACCGGGGAGTACGATAGCCATGACAGGACTATCGTGGAATCACTCCATGCGTAGATCGTTACGTCTTTGTGCGGTAATCCAGTCTTTATAGATTGCAGAAGTTGACTCAGCAGAAGTGCGCCGCATAGTTCCAGGCGCGGCAAAGATTGTTGCTTTAAGGGTGCCACTCTTGTTTTTGCTGCAAGTATGGCGACCGATATGGTTCCATCGTCGTTCACCACTCGGCTGTATACCACCGCTGAGTACGCCTTGGTAGATGCATCTGAAAATCCGTGAAGTTCGATCCTCTCTGTGTCGCTCTTAACCCAACGTGGTATCTGGATCTTGTGAAGATTGTTTAGATCGGCTCGCCATTTGAGCCAGCTGCCTGCTAGTTTGCTCGGTAGTTCGTCATCCCAATTCAAATTCAATAGCCAGAGTTTTTGAAATAGTATTTTGAATTGAACTACGACTGGTGACAGTAGACCGAGAGGGTCGAATAAGCGTGATACATCCGACAACACCTGCCTCTTGGTGCAGCTAGGGTCTTTTGATAGATTCACATTGTACGACAATTTGTCCTCCCCAGGGTGCCAATGCAGACCGAGGACCTTGACTGATGAGTGTGAGGAATCCGTATTATCCTCCGATTCGATGCGTTTGGTATTCGATACCCATTTCCCGAGCTCAAGCTTAGCACAGGACATCAGATGAACGAGTTCGTCCCGATTGCGTAGCAGTTCATCCTCACAATTCGATCCAGTGAGAACGTCGTCGACATAGAAATCTTCCAACACGATTTTTGCTGCATTCGGAAACTCCTGCTGATGGTCAGCAGCTAGTTGCTCCAATACTCGGACTGCTAGAAATGGCGCACATGATGTTCCGTATGTCACCGTGCATAGTTGGAAGTGCTTGATAGGATCTGACGGATCCTCTCTCCATACGATTCTCTGGTAGTCTCTATGTTTTTCACTCACCCAGATTTGACGGAACATCTTGACTATATCCGCTGAAAAGACGTATTTGTATATACGGAATCGCAAGCACACAGCAAACAAGTCTCGCTGAATACTCGGTCCGATCGAAAGGGTGTCGTTCAACGCCATGCCTTTGGCGTCTTGATATGATCCGTCGAAAACTACTCTAAGTTTCCGACCCAATACAGGATGATGTGGTAAATAGAAATTCCTTCCCTTGGGAATTTCGCTCGGTGAGATTTCTCGCATATGACCTAGCTCCTGATATTCCCTCATGAATTTCACGTAGTCGTTACGTAGCTGTTGATTCTGTGCCAAACGTCGTTCAACTGATCTGAACCTCTGCAGCGCTCCTTGAAGAGTATCTGCGAATTGTGTTTCGGAAGTTTTAAACGGAAGTTCCACGATGTACTTGCCCTGTTCGTCTCGAGTGTGTGTTGCAAGAAAGTGTTTCTCGACCTCGTCGTCTTCGGGTTGCGCTTCTGATTTGCGTTGGATGCTCTCCAGTTCCCAGAACCGTCTGAGATAGGCATCAATGTCGATTGTTGTTGTAAGTGCTATAGCGTTACTTGCTTGTGGTGAAATCAGTGACGTAATTACCCATCCAAAAATTGATGATATAGCAACGAGGTTTCCTTTGTTGTCGTAAATCTTTCTCCCAGTTATAGCACTCCAAACATGTTCGCTGCCCAAAAGAATGTCAACTGGGGCATTTGTGCTAAATTGTGAATCTGCCAGTTGCAGATCGTTGAATATCTGAAGTGCAGACGCGTCGATGGTCTGCCTTTCCAATGATGATGTAATCCTTCCAAGCACGTGAGCCTGAACTACCAGTTGATCTTGTGAAATACGGGATTGGATGCGTAAGGTGCTGCATCCCCTTGTAGTGTCTGCTTTTATCGATGAGATTCCCGTAACCAATATGCGGGATGGCGTACGAGCCAAACCAAGTGTTTGTATACAGCGTTCAGATACATACGACAGTTCTGAACCCGTGTCCAATAGGAGTCGGCATGCTACCAAATCCCCATTTGCATTGCGAACGTTGACCATAGCCGTGGGCAAGGTGCTCCTGTTCCATCCAGCTGCTTGTTTTGAGTTTGCCGTGCCTTTTGCACATATAATTGCTGTAGAACCTTCTGCTTGTGCGATGTGACTAGTAGTCACCGTTGAGATGTGTGCGTTGGGATCCTCCTGATCCTCACCAGTTTGAGCGATTGTTCCAATTGCCTGTTGCGTGCCTTGTAGATGCAACAGTGAGTGATGCTGCCCTTTACAGTGCCGGCACTTGAACGTTGACTTGCATTTTCTGACCCCATGACCAGGTTTCAGACAGTTGTAGCAGAGCGAATTTTCCTTGGCAAACGAAATCCTCTGTCCTGCTGACATATCCAAGAATTGTTGGCATCCATACAGACTATGCTCTGTAGAATGACATTTGCTGCACTTGTTTCCTTCAAGCACAACCAACGAATGTGTGACCTTCTTTGTCTTGTCACCGATTGAGGCTGTAGTCTTGCCTCCGCTTGTGTCCCGTTTGCTGAGCTCCAGTTCCTCGCAACGTGCGTCCAAAAATTTGAAGAATTCGTCCAGTGTGGGTGAGTTTGACTCCACACTGCGCTCGATCCACCTGCGTCTAGTGTCTGCATCCAGCTTCTCCAGCGCCAAGTAGATGATCCAACAGTCTCGTCCTGTTTCCTCAATGGCATCAAGACCACGCACTATTTCATTTGCGCCGTCTGACACCTTCCGTAAAATTGTTGTTTCTGACCTTGTTGTTGTTGGCAGCTTCATAAACTGCTCCAAAAGTGAATTCACGATGTGCCGTGGACGATTATATCTTTCATTGAGTCGCTCCCACGCAGTGTTGTAAGCTGAATCCGTAATCGCTAGATGTCGTACCAGATTCGCAGCTTCGTCAATCAGAAGAGATTTCAAATGATGAAATTTGTGCGTATTTGTCAAATTCGCCTTGTTGTGAATTGTGCTCTCGTAAATGTCTTTGAAAGCTGGCCACTCTGAATAATTGCCAGCAAACCGTTTTATTTGAATTTTAGGCAATTCGCTTTGAGCTGATGCCCCTACCATTTGTGCACCACCTGAATTCGCCGCGTTGACGTCTCCTCCTTCAGGTCTGGACATGTTTGCAGTGGCTCGATTTGCCGCCAACTGCTCGAAGAGTTGTTGTTGTTGTTGTAGCAAACTGATTATTGCGTCGTTGTTTTGCAGCACGCCGCTGCCGTTTTCACTGTTCACAATAGATGGAGTAGGTCTCGTACCTCCCATCGCCGAAAGTAATGCATGCGCCCTTAGATATTTTTCCTCGTAGAAAATGTTGTCATGCTCTGGATCTACATAGCCATCTACTTCATCTAGCATAGCTATTTCATCACCAAATCGATTGAAGTCTTTCCATGTAGTGTTGAGATGCTCCAGTCGCGAAGACACCTCTGCCCGTGTGGCGTTCGAATGTTGCGCGTCCTCAGCCCAAGCCAAGCTCCGTGTGATATTGGCCTTGAGTCTGGCGCGTCCTTTTGTCAATGCTTTTAATTGCTCCATGCTGAGAAACAATTACTATGAGAACCAATGCACAGGAAAACTACAAAAACATCCGGCTCGAAGGACCAAAAACAATGATCATAAACGATGGGGTGGTTTAGAGTGGACTGTATATTTTTATTGTTCTTGTTAGTTCTGCTGTCTAATTGATACTGGCCAAAAATTACTGATCTGCCATTTGTGGAACGTACATATATGTGTGTGTGTGTGTGTGTATATGATGTGGAGTCTAAAGCTACCAGTTGATCTTGTGAAATACGGGATTGGATGCGTAAGGTGCGGCATCCCCTTGTAGTGTCTGCTTTTATCGATGAGATTCCCGTAACCAATATGCGGGATGGCGTACGAGCCAAACCAAGTGTTTGTATACAGCGTTCAGATACATGCGACAGTTCTGAACCCGTGTCCAATAGGAGTCGGCATGCTACCAAATCCCCATTTGCATTGCGAACGTTGACCATAGCCGTGGGCAAGGTGCTCCTGTTCCATCCAGCTGCTTGTTTTGAGTTTGCCGTGCCTTTTGCACATATAATTGCTGTAGAACCTTCTGCTTGTGCGATGTGACTAGTAGTCACCGTTGAGATGTGTGCGTTGGGATCCTCCTGATCCTCACCAGTTTGAGCGATTGTTCCAATTGCCTGTTGCGTGCCTTGTAGATGCAACAGTGAGTGATGCTGCCCTTTACAGTGCCGGCACTTGAACGTTGACTTGCATTTTCTGACCCCATGACCAGGTTTCAGACAGTTGTAGCAGAGCGAATTTTCCTTGGCAAACGAAATCCTCTGTCCTGCTGACATATCCAAGAATTGTTGGCATCCATACAGACTATGCTCTGTAGAATGACATTTGCTGCACTTGTTTCCTTCAAGCACAACCAACGAATGTGTGACCTTCTTTGTCTTGTCACCGATTGAGGCTGTAGTCTTGCCTCCGCTTGTGTCCCGTTTGCTGAGCTCCAGTTCCTCGCAACGTGCGTCCAAAAATTTGAAGAATTCGTCCAGTGTGGGTGAGTTTGACTCCACACTGCGCTCGATCCACCTGCGTCTAGTGTCTGCATCCAGCTTCTCCAGCGCCAAGTAGATGATCCAACAGTCTCGTCCTGTTTCCTCAATGGCATCAAGACCACGCACTATTTCATTTGCGCCGTCTGACACCTTCCGTAAAATTGTTGTTTCTGACCTTGTTGTTGTTGGCAGCTTCATAAACTGCTCCAAAAGTGAATTCACGATGTGCCGTGGACGATTATATCTTTCATTGAGTCGCTCCCACGCAGTGTTGTAAGCTGAATCCGTAATCGCTAGATGTCGTACCAGATTCGCAGCTTCGTCAATCAGAAGAGATTTCAAATGATGAAATTTGTGCGTATTTGTCAAATTCGCCTTGTTGTGAATTGTGCTCTCGTAAATGTCTTTGAAAGCTGGCCACTCTGAATAATTGCCAGCAAACCGTTTTATTTGAATTTTAGGCAATTCGCTTTGAGCTGATGCCCCTACCATTTTGTGCACCACCTGAATTCGCCGCGTTGACGTCTCCTCCTTCAGGTCTGGACATGTTTGCAGTGGCTCGATTTGCCGCCAACTGCTCGAAGAGTTGTTGTTGTTGTTGTAGCAAACTGATTATTGCGTCGTTGTTTTGCAGCACGCCGCTGCCGTTTTCACTGTTCACAATAGATGGAGTAGGTCTCGTACCTCCCATCGCCGAAAGTAATGCATGCGCCCTTAGATATTTTTCCTCGTAGAAAATGTTGTCATGCTCTGGATCTACATAGCCATCTACTTCATCTAGCATAGCTATTTCATCACCAAATCGATTGAAGTCTTTCCATGTAGTGTTGAGATGCTCCAGTCGCGAAGACACCTCTGCCCGTGTGGCGTTCGAATGTTGCGCGTCCTCAGCCCAAGCCAAGCTCCGTGTGATATTGGCCTTGAGTCTGGCGCGTCCTTTTGTCAATGCTTTTAATTGCTCCATGCTGAGAAACAATTACTATGAGAACCAATGCACAGGAAAACTACAAAAACATCCGGCTCGAAGGACCAAAAACAATGATCATAAACGATGGGGTGGTTTAGAGTGGACTGTATATTTTTATTGTTCTTGTTAGTTCTGCTGTCTAATTGATACTGGCCAAAAATTACTGATCTGCCATTTGTGGAACGTACATATATGTGTGTGTGTGTGTGTGTATATGATGTGGAGTCTAAAGCTACCAGTTGATCTTGTGAAATACGGGATTGGATGCGTAAGGTGCGGCATCCCCTTGTAGTGTCTGCTTTTATCGATGTGATTCCCGTAACCAATATGCGGGATGGCGTACGAGCCAAACCAAGTGTTTGTATACAGCGTTCAGATACATACGACAGTTCTGAACCCGTGTCCAATAGGAGTCGGCATGCTACCAAATCCCCATTTGCATTGCGAACGTTGACCATAGCCGTGGGCAAGGTGCTCCTGTTCCATCCAGCTGCTTGTTTTGAGTTTGCCGTGCCTTTTGCACATATAATTGCTGTAGAACCTTCTGCTTGTGCGATGTGACTAGTAGTCACCGTTGAGATGTGTGCGTTGGGATCCTCCTGATCCTCACCAGTTTGAGCGATTGTTCCAATTGCCTGTTGCGTGCCTTGTAGATGCAACAGTGAGTGATGCTGCCCTTTACAGTGCCGGCACTTGAACGTTGACTTGCATTTTCTGACCCCATGACCAGGTTTCAGACAGTTGTAGCAGAGCGAATTTTCCTTGGCAAACGAAATCCTCTGTCCTGCTGACATATCCAAGAATTGTTGGCATCCATACAGACTATGCTCTGTAGAATGACATTTGCTGCACTTGTTTCCTTCAAGCACAACCAACGAATGTGTGACCTTCTTTGTCTTGTCACCGATTGAGGCTGTAGTCTTGCCTCCGCTTGTGTCCCGTTTGCTGAGCTCCAGTTCCTCGCAACGTGCGTCCAAAAATTTGAAGAATTCGTCCAGTGTGGGTGAGTTTGACTCCACAATGCGCTCGATCCACCTGCGTCTAGTGTCTGCATCCAGCTTCTCCAGCGCCAAGTAGATGATCCAACAGTCTCGTCCTGTTTCCTCAATGGCATCAAGACCACGCACTATTTCATTTGCGCCGTCTGACACCTTCCGTAAAATTGTTGTTTCTGACCTTGTTGTTGTTGGCAGCTTCATAAACTGCTCCAAAAGTGAATTCACGATGTGCCGTGGACGATTATATCTTTCATTGAGTCGCTCCCACGCAGTGTTGTAAGCTGAATCCGTAATCGCTAGATGTCGTACCAGATTCGCAGCTTCGTCAATCAGAAGAGATTTCAAATGATGAAATTTGTGCGTATTTGTCAAATTCGCCTTGTTGTGAATTGTGCTCTCGTAAATGTCTTTGAAAGCTGGCCACTCTGAATAATTGCCAGCAAACCGTTTTATTTGAATTTTAGGCAATTCGCTTTGAGCTGATGCCCCTACCATTTGTGCACCACCTGAATTCGCCGCGTTGACGTCTCCTCCTTCAGGTCTGGACATGTTTGCAGTGGCTCGATTTGCCGCCAACTGCTCGAAGAGTTGTTGTTGTTGTTGTTGTAGCAAACTGATTATTGCGTCGTTGTTTTGCAGCACGCCGCTGCCGTTTTCACTGTTCACAATAGATGGAGTAGGTCTCGTACCTCCCATCGCCGAAAGTAATGCATGCGCCCTTAGATATTTTTCCTCGTAGAAAATGTTGTCATGCTCTGGATCTACATAGCCATCTACTTCATCTAGCATAGCTATTTCATCACCAAATCGATTGAAGTCTTTCCATGTAGTGTTGAGATGCTCCAGTCGCGAAGACACCTCTGCCCGTGTGGCGTTCGAATGTTGCGCGTCCTCAGCCCAAGCCAAGCTCCGTGTGATATTGGCCTTGAGTCTGGCGCGTCCTTTTGTCAATGCTTTTAATTGCTCCATGCTGAGAAACAATTACTATGAGAACCAATGCACAGGAAAACTACAAAAACATCCGGCTCGAAGGACCAAAAACAATGATCATAAACGATGGGGTGGTTTAGAGTGGACTGTATATTTTTATTGTTCTTGTTAGTTCTGCTGTCTAATTGATACTGGCCAAAAATTACTGATCTGCCATTTGTGGAACGTACATATATGTGTGTGTGTGTGTGTGTGTATATGATGTGGAGTCTAAAGCTAATGAATACATAAAATACAGAGATGACAATATGGGCTAAATTATAAATTAGGTTTCGATAGTTCCTAAACAGTTTTCATCTGTAGCTAGAATCTCAAGTTTAAGATTAATTTTAGCTTATTCGAAACAATTATGTCAAAACTGCATTCCTTAATGGAATCGTGAGAGATGACATATATATGACAGTTACTCAAGTAATTAAAAATGGTGACAATGGTCTGTAAATTATATTAAGCTACATAATCGAAAACAAGCACCACGATGTTGGTTCGAAGTATATGAACTAACTTTGACACAGATTAGTTTTTAAAATTCTCAAGTAAATCATTGTGTCTATATATAGACAAAGGAAATATTTTAAAAAACATATATCTACTTTTATAGGTAGATGACTTTGTAATTGCTACAAACACTATGTGCACATTTAAATCTTACCTCATGAGTAAACTCAGAATGACTGATTTGCTAAAAATACGACATTTTATCGGAATTAAGATTCAAAGATATGATATTAAGTTATACCTTAGTCAAACAGCGTATATCAATAGTATTCTGAACAAATTTAACATGAGTGATTGTAATCCGGATAATATCCCTTGCAATAAAAATTTATGATGCTCCTTGCATAAACCTAATAGGTTGTTTAATGTACCTAATGTTATGCACACGCCTTGATTTATGTACTGCGATAAACATACTTAGTAGGTACACATATTTAAAAAACAAAGATTTATGGTAAAGTCAAAAAAGGGTTTTGAGATATTCAAAAGTTTCAGTAAATCTTAAATTATGTTATGTTACGAACAAGAAATATACTGACACTGTAATTGGGTATTGATTCAATTGGGATTTTAGTTTTACTGATAGAAACAGCACTACTGGATTTATGTTTAAAGTATTTGATTCTTGTTTAATAAGATAGAATTCACAAAAGCAAAGATCAGTTGCGGCTTCATCCATAGAGGCAGAATATATAGCTTTTATAAGGGAATTAATTTTGATACAAAGAACAAATAAAAATATATGATGATATTCAAAGCAGCATTAGCATTACCAATAATCCTACAAGCCATAATAGATCAAAATACATTGATATTACATATCATTTTACTAGTGATCAGATTCAAAAGAAACTAATTGTTTCTGAGTATATTCCTACAGAGAATCAGCTTGCCGATTTATTTACCAAGCCGTTACCAACAGCCATATATATATCCCTAAGAGACCAGACTGGATAAGGGAATATCAAGTTCCGAGCTATATATTGGAATTTCATTTTGGATTATTATGCATGTTCATAAAAATTGTATTATTTGTAAATTTTATAAGAAAAAATTACAGTAAACGAGTTGATTACGTTTTTCAGGGCTTTAATGTAAATTAATTATGTAAATTCCCAAGAATGGACAGTTCTCGTTATTTATGTTTCTATGCTTATTTTGAGGAGGTGTGTTGAATAACTTTGATCAACAATGCTTTTATTGTGTTATGACAAAGTAATACAAAAACTGCTACAGAAAGATTTTTTAATATATAAATTTAGTTCAGTCGTATACTCCGCAACGATATGAGCTAACGTGCAATAAAAAAGAATATAAAATACAATTGTCGGGTCAAGCAGCCGCTGGAAAGAAGTTTGGCCAGCAATAATTTATTGAATTGGTGACGTCATTTCATTTATATATATATTCGCGTCTTTCGGTCTCGTGCATTCGATCGGCCACCTTTATTTGCCGTCATGCGCTAGCGTTTGCCTTACTCTATCGCGGGATCTTTCCGTCGCTCCGCTGCATCAGGCGTCGAGCCGCGCCCCCGCATCATTCTCTATTCGGTCGTCAACCCTACTAAGGACATTTTTTAAAATATATCATTTGTAGAAACCCCACAACCATTACTTCAAGGATTGTTGTCCTCCTTGAAATCAGTGGAGACATTTCCGGAGGCGATGTTAAATGTGCGGCTCAGCGAATTGGAGGGAATCGTTGCGGATTTCAAGAGCACACACAAGGAGCTGTCCGAGATGGATGTTGCAGAACTCAGCAGCGATCTGCGCGTCAACTTCAACGATGCGGCGAGGGAGGCACGATTCATCCTGGATCAGGAGATTATGCGGCGCTCCAGTTTGTTGCCGGCAAGTTCGACGCTTATCAACGCAGCTTCTGCCACCAATTGCGATCCGTCGATTGGCAGAACTTTTTAGCCGCCACTGCCACTTCCCACTTTTAGTGGAGGTTATGCGGAGTTGCTTGAGTTTCGCTCACTGTTCTCGACCATGGTGGACTCAAACCCATTCATCAGTCGGGTCGAGAAGCTTCAACGGTTGCGGTCCTGCCTTTGTGAATCTTCCTTGGAGACTGTTCGATCGTTGGAGCTCACGGACAAAAATTATGACGTGGCATTGGAGCTGCTAAACAAAAGGTTTAGTAATCGCAGGCTCATTTTTCAAGCTCATGTTAATGAGATAATGAATCTGAGAGCCGTAGAACCCGCATCGGCGACGAGGCTTCTCGAGCTTTCAGACAAATTTAATTCGCATATGCGAGCCCTGGCATGCATGGGCACAACGAAGCAGATTGCTAGCTGCATTATAATCCAAGTGCTGTTGCAGAAGGTTGATCTTCTGTTGAAGGTTGGAAATGCAAGCTGACTCGGATTCCTTGGATTCCATTCCATCTTCGGAGTCCATCGCCAGTTTTCTTGAGCAGAGATGCCGGACTTTGGAGAGCCTGGATTTGCCGACGACATCATATGCACCAAACCTTGCGGTAGGACGGCGTAGACCCTTTCATTCAGGTAACTCAGCGTTTGTGATTACCAACTCTTCCGCATGCAGTATTTGTGATGGCCATTCTCATATAATAAACCCTTGCCCACGGTTTTTAAGCTTGTTGCCTGAGGATCGTTTAGGCGAAGTTAGACGATTCGACTTATGTCGTAAGTGCCTTGGATCTGGGCACCCTTCTGGGCACCCTTCTCGGCATTGCAATTCGTCACGCTGCCGTGCATGTGGACGCAGGCATCATAGCTTGCAGCATTTTGGTGGCAGTTCGACAGCTCAAGGCCAACACCCCTCTCCCGAGGTTTCCGCATCTAGCGACGCTGTTTCTCGGTTTGGTGATGTGGTGCTGCTAGCAACTGCCAATATTTTGGTCAGGAACCGCTCTGGAGTTCTACTTCCCTGCCAAACGCTGCTTGATTATGGTTCGCAGGTGCATCTGGTCACCTCAAGGCTGGCAAACCAACTGCAGCTGCGGAAGATAAGGTCTCCAGTTTCTGTGTCAGGTATAGGTGACGCAGGGTTTTGTACCGATGGGTTTTCTGTGCAAGTCAGCTTGTAATCCCAATGCTCTGACTACTCGGCGCAAGTAACTGCGATCGTAGCCTCCAACATCACTGACCTTCAGCCCAATTTTGCATTGGACGTCAGCTCATGGAAAATTCCCGCCAATGTAAAGCTATCAGATCCTCATTTCCACCAGCCGCAGCGAGTTGATTTGCTAATTGGAGCTGGATTATTTTACGAGCTGCTTTGTGTCGGGCAAATTCATTTGTCTCCTGGTTTGCCCTCAATCCAAAAAACTCGGCTCGGCTGGGTTGTTTGTGGATGCGGAGGTCATAACAATGTTCTCATGGCTGATGATTGGTCGGGACTGATCTGCCCAAACGGGCCTTTAGATGAGCGGCTCTATCAACTTCTTCGACAGTTCTGAAAGTGGAAACCTGCACTGATCCGACTGTGAAAGCGTCAAAGGACTGCCTCATCAGCCCGAACTGCGCGCTCAGTATATGGCCTTTGTAAATGAGAATCTTAACCTAGGTCATATGTCCCTGGTTCCGCAGAAGGACGAGGTGGAATACTTTCCAGTGGGATCCAGTGGCAGCTCCAAGGAGGAAGTTGTTGGCATTTTAGGGCAGATTGCTGCGCTTTTGTCCAAGGGCGAATTTCAGCTGCGGAAGTGGTGCTCCAATATCCCTAGCGTGATGGTGGCGCTGCTGAGGACTGCAACCGGAGTTACAATGCGCGCAGTCAATAAATTGTGCCTGCTGCCCCTTCATGATGCTGTTAAAAGCCCATTTTCCAACGGGGGGTGTATGTCGGTTCAAGCAGCCGCCGGAAAGAAGTTTGGCCAGCAATAATTTATTGAATTCGTGACGTCATTTCTTTTATATATATATTCGCGTCTTTCGGTCTCGTGCATTCGATCGGCCACCTTTATTTGCCGTCATGCGCTAGCGTTTGCCGTCGCTCCGCTGCATCAGGCGTCGAGCCGCGCTCCCGCATCATTCTCTATTCTCTATACATTCTCTAGTCGTCAACCCTACTCAAGACATTTGTTACATATATCATTTGTAGAAACCCCAGAACCATTAAATAAATTGTATCAATATTTATAAATCGAACTGTGCTTGTTTTATATTGGTATATATATATAATATTTAGAACAAAAACTTAAAGCTCCCGAAAACGCTCGGTAACTGAACAACAATTTCTAATAGAAAAATATAAAATTAAAGAGTGTTTTATTTTAGTGATTGAGTGATAAATCACAGCTGTCTGTAACAATGGAAAAGAAAACGGAAAATGATCGGAGAAACGGAGATGATCGTAGTATTTGATTCGAGTATCAATCAAATTAATTTTATTATTTTATTATTTAAAAATCAGCTGTAGTGAACTTTTAGAATAACTTTTACTCATCTTTTCTCAAATTATATATATATATATATATATATATATGTATCAGTTCGTTTAAATTTTCCGAAAACTGTTTTAAAAACTTTCCTACCTTTATAAAAATTACTATACTATACTTCTACTATATAGTTAGAAGGATAGGAGTTTTTATCCACTTTGGGTACCTTACCTGATCTGATCAAGTTAGAAGAACGGGAGTTTCCATGGATTCAACTTTATTCAAAAGATAAAAGTCACATTTGGGCAAACTAATCCGATATGACAAATTTCATAAATACCGGAAGATTTATACGGATTCCACTATGGGCAAACTTGTCTGAACTCCTTTTCTGATAGCTTTTATATAACTGATCATAGAGAAAATGTCATAACTTTTTTGGGTTTCAAGTTAGGTCGGAAGTTTCTATGGATTCCACTATAGGAAAACTTATTGATTTGCCTGATTTCAGAAGGTTCACACGGGTCATAAGGATCAGCCGACTATATCCTTTAACTGCCATATAACTGATTAAGAGGGAATGAAACAACTTTTTTGTTTTTCAAGTAAGAGAGACGAAAGTTTAAACGGATTCTGCTTTCGGCAAAATTATCTACTCGTTTTATCTGATAACTGTCATATAAAAGATTTTCCGGATAAGGCATAAGATTGTTGTTTTCCAAGCTATAATCACGGAATTTTGTATGGATTCCACTTTGGGAAACTTATCTGATCTGGCTTTTCCTTCAAGCGTTCTTAAGATGTTATTAGGTGCCTTTGCACTTTTTTGTTTTACACATTTCACAGGGATTAATGTTGGCTTTAGCGCCGTTTACCAAACCAGGCCAGAAATAATACATTCGGATTCTTGTATAGCACAGTGTATAGCAAAAGGTTTTGGAATTTTTGGACCGCTTTACACCGGAGCCTCACACAGACAGCGAGTTAAAATCGTTAAATGCTTTAAGAGCCTCTTCGGTCAAGACAAAACGTTTCGAAGCCTTCATCAAATCTGTAAGAGGAGACGCCAGAGAAGCAAAATCTTCTTGCAAAAAAAAACTTGCAATATCATCTTCTTCCACTTGCAATATCATCTTAAACTGCGAAGGTTTTAGGTGCTGGAATGTTGAAAATTTTCTCGGGATCCATCCTGATACCTCCCTCTCCAATAATGTTACCTAAATATCGAACACTCTTCATGCAAAAATGGCTTTTTCTCACATTAATTGTTAATATTTCACTTAATTCGTATAAATGTCTCTCGAAACTGGATTTCGAAGATTTGCAGGGCTAACCTTGTCCATTAGTCTTGACTACCATGTCAGGTATCGTCACCATCCCTATCGGAGAAGACCAAGAACTTTCCGATTCTACAATGGCCCTGAGTTGCATCATACGGTCTCTCTCCGCGTTTCCATCAGAAAGTGACACTGTTTGACTGGATGGGCGTCACCTACGTCAAATGAATGTGTATTAAATTGTTTCTCCCCAAACCCTCTCAAGTGATTGATGAAAAACAATTTATCACATTATCCAATCTGGCTCTTGGAGTGCCTGTTAACTCATGTTCATCGTTACCACTGTAACACTACCAGCTTTTTGGTAGCGGACAAATTAAAAAATTTCAATTATTGTTCCAATTGCTGGTTCAATTTAACCCCAATATATGTAGCCGCACCAATCAATGCCGAATATACAAGAGGCAACTAAGAAAAGCTATCAAGGTGCATGCGCTACAAAAAACAACAAAGCGCATGCGATGCTTGGAGAATCAAAGAAGATGGAACTGCTAATAACGGGGCGAGTTTTTCCACTTCTGCTATCTTTAAGTGATTTGGAAATACTTCGTTATCTTTCCAAAACTCCACCTCTAAATACAAATCTTGTTTTTAAGTATGGTACGATATAAATCGTGAAGGTCTTCGCTACGTTTTCAAATTACAGCGCTTCGAGTTTTAGTGGATTGATACTATCACTTGCAAAAATTTTTTATTTCATTTTTAATTTTTTTTTATTTTATTTTTTATTAATTTGAACGAGCTATCTTTCATCTGAACTATGTGGCAGTTTAAACTATCTATGAACTACTTGGCAGTTCCAATATATACTAGTGTAAAAGCTTCAACTGCCTCTTCCTCATCGGACACAGTAGGTGTTTCCTTATTTCCTGGTACTAAATCAGAAACCACTTTTTTAATAGGGTTACTTTTGCTATAACCCATGGGATTCCCCACGCCTACATATCGTGCCAGGCCTCCGGTCTCAAATTATTTTTGAGTACTCGGATCTGTCCCATTTGGTGCCCTAAATAGTCTTTGTAAACAGGCTCCTTCTAGCCTTTCAGACAACATAACTGAGAGTCTTCTCTCCATTTCCGTCTCTCATTTCCCAAATTCTAATAACACAACAAGTCAGTTCGTTTACGATTTTATCCGCTTCTAAGGGTCTTGAAATGCTGGTCCGCAAAGTGCTATAATTACGACCCATTTCGTCGGAATTTCCCCCCAGCATTAGCGCTGACATACGGATCGCTGACAGCTAAACTATTACGGGTTTTGCGTGCTTCCGGCGCCCTCCCAGATGGCCCCGGATTTGCTATTATTATTTGCATGCTCGACAGAGTCTGCTGAAAGTGGGAATCTATACTCCGCCTATGAAACGCGTGATTTCAAATTGTTTTTGAAGACTCGGCTGCCGTTTCGATCTCAGCCTTCCGTTATGAACACACAGGCTTTCCCCCGAAGCTATGTTTTGCGCGGATCGGTCCAAACCCATTTTATTGTTTTTAGGTAATTCTATAATCCAAATTTCTAATTACACCATAAAGTTAACTACACCTAAGCAAATTCTGAATTGAACTCAAACTTAATGCCACGCGTATCGCAGTTTTATTATTATTTATTATTATTTTTTCGTTTACTTCTTTTCTTTACTTACAAAAGTTACAAGAGGCTCGAATTCCTGTTTAGAGGACTACGCCCTCTAATCTACGCGAAAGATAGGGAGATAATTAATCCCGAACCTGATCCTGGTCAATACTATTTCTAAAAATATACCATTTAATAAATGGAGGATTTCGCATAAACAGCTTTAATGGAGGAATTTAAATAGGTAATTCTTCTTGATTTTCTAAGATCTTAAATGATAAAAAGATAATTAACAGGCGGACTATTTGGACTCCAAAATCTAAAAGACCAACTCCGGAACATACCCCAAGACAGTTTACTATAGAACTGGACGATGGTTGGACACAGGTTCAACGGCCGGGAGAATGTTAAGTCATGTGCACATTAAGTCATGTTAAATCAGCATTTATTATTAGCTACAAGAACACAAATATACACACAACCAAAAACACAAGCACTATAAATATGTAATAAAGAAAATATTAGGTCATAGCCTACATATAGAACGATGAACATTAAAAAACAAACCCTTCAGAAACAACAAACTGTACAGTACAAGTCAATGCAACCGACAAAATAGTGCAGAATATCACATTTCGAAATTGTTGATTTACCATTTTTATGTTTATGCTATATTTCCATTAATTTACCACCAAAGCATATCCATGTATCAAATTATCTATAAATATTGAACTTTTATACTAATAAAGTCACTCTCAGACAAGCCTATCACGACCAATTTGTTCAAGTGCAAGTTGCGGCAACAAACCAGCAATCGGTTCAGGTACCTTTTGCTCAAAACATTCATTATAGATTAACATATTGGTAGCCCCGACGTGATCCTGCAAGCCCAGGATCAGTAATCGATCAAGAGTCAAACAATAGAAAATTCACAATAGAAATATAATATAATAGTCCACAGTAGAAAGAATTCAGGAAGACTCCTGCTAAGAGAGCAATAGGATCTTGCCAGCAGTGTGACGCTGTCCCTCTAATCGGTAGATTCGGTGGTGCCCACACCTCCCTCAGTCCGTCAAAAAAGGGTTCAGTTTCTTCTGCCACTTTCGATAGCGAGTCGGAACGCAGCCAGCTACTAGCCCTCTAGCAGCAAATAAAATACTCCCAACGGTCAGAATCGAAGAACGAAAAGATGGAATGGGAGAATATTGCCCCTTAAATTATTATAGAGCCAGCCGTTGATGAGGCGAGCGCTCAAGGCCTCTAAGATGCCCAGAAAGAAACTAGACAGGGGATCGCAAGATGCACCCGGAATTATAAAAAGGATGAGCCGAATCGAAAACAAAAGGCATCATACTTTCAAACGAAACTAGCTATTCTGTAAGAAGCTTGGGAAAGATTCCTTGAAATGATGCAAATATCCAAAGAATGGCTAGGAACGAAAGCTACATCAAGAATGCTGAGGACTTCAGGATCAGTAATTTTATTATTTTTAATTATTTATTATTAATTATTATTAATTATTTCGAGAAATAAGCAGCCACTTTCGAAAGCAATCGAGACATGCAGTCTAAAGGAAGATGCTCAAGAACAAGTACAAAATCAAGTTCAAGAGCAGTGACGTATGTCCCATGAATAAATTATAAGCCGGATTATGTCGGCGCCAAAGGGAACTAGTAGAATCCGCAAACGGTGCCTTAAGAGAATTTGCTTAAGAGAGGTGCCTTAAAAAAAAAAGAGAGGCATCCGCTGGAGGACCTACTAAAATCTTTATGGGCTCAAGTCCAAGAAATCCACTTGGCAGTCTAAGAGGAGTTTGAAAACCCAATAGACAGTGGGTATAACAATCAGGCATACCTACAATTGTAACCAGAGGTGCAGAATACACTTATGCAGAATACACTAGCCTATCAACAAACGTCATTGATGTGCAAATGCCCCGGATAAACATTCAAAAGTAGGATGGGGATGCAATGAAAAAAATGTGTATCAACTGTTTCAAGACCGACCACAAATCAAAGGAATGTAAAGGAAGGAATAGTTTCAAGTGCGACAAAAAACATCACTCCTTGCTACACCTGGAATCCACAAGCCTTCATTCCCCAACTGTCGGTGCCGCGTAATAACAACCTTCTTGCAACAGCAAAGGTAGCGGCCCAGGCAGAGAACTCAGGATCACAGATCAATTTGATCACTGAGCGATTGGCATCATTGTTGTCATTAACGCGCTACAATACAAAGCTCCAGTTCGAAGGCATTGGAGGACAACCAAGAATGAGCAGAGTAAGAGTAACTATCCTCGTTAGCTCTCTTCACGAGGATTTCAGCCATTGCATAGAAGCATTTGTCCTTCCCCACATCGTAGCTGACCAGCCAGCTCAACCACTTACTCATTGTGCGTTAAAAATACCCAATCCCTAGTTTGATAAACCTGGCAGGATAGATCTAATAATCGGCGACGAGCTCTATACTCGCTACTCCTTCCCAATAAGCAGAAGATTGGAAGAGATGGTGCTATGCTACAAAACTCAAAACTAGGATGGATTGTAGCAGGCAGAATTAAATCCATAGAGCAATCCGCCACAGCCTGTGGTGTCGGCGTCGGTGAAGAAACTGACGCATTAATTGAAAGGTTTTGGAAACTAGACAATTTGGACAACCAATCAAAACATCGATCTCCATCAGAAGTACATTGCGAGAAATTCTTTGTAGAAACTCTAAAAAGAGCAGAAGACGGAAGATTTATTGTGAAACTGTCGTTCTTGCTATCAAAATGTTCTTAGCCCTAGAGCGACGGTTAGAGGGTGATGTTCGGAAAGGTTATTCCGACTTCATGAAAGAATATCAAGCTTTGGGACATATGCAGGCTGTTCCAACGACACATATACCCAAAAATCGTTATTTCAAACAACATCACTGTGTTCTGAAAGCATACAGCAGCATCGCAATGTGATTTTTGATGCTTCATGCAAAACATCAAGTGGAAAATCCTTGAACGACATGCAACATACACGACCCACTGTTCAAAGCGAGCTATTGTCCATACTACTACGCTTCACAACACACAAATATGTGGTCATGGCGGACATAGAAGAGATGTACCCTCAAGTATGGATCAATCCAGATAATAAGTTCCACCAGCTTATAGTCTGCAGAAACGATCCATCCAAGGATCTTAAGTACTAAAGACTTAAAACCGTCACGTATGGAACCAAAACAGCAAATCATTTAGCAATGCGGTCACGGGACAACTACCCGTTGGGGTATGCGGCACTTGAAAATTACTTCTACGTAGACGATTGCGGGTGCTGACTCAGTGGCAGAAGCAGTTCAAATGCAAAGTGAACTGAATAAAATATTACAACCACACGGTTTTAAATTGTGATATAATACAGGACTCAAATAATGCAGGACTACTGCAAGGAATACCCAAAGAGGATAACGTGAGCGATGTAATATTGAGTGAGATCTTGGAACAATACAGTGTTAAAACCCTCGGCCTCATATGGATGCCCAATAAAGACCAACTTTGCGGAAGAGCGCAGGAGCGCGGAAGAGCGCAAAAAGGGCATATGGCGCAGCAATATACGTACGAGCAACATATAAAAATAAGCACCCCTAAGTAAGGCTGCTATGTTCCAAGTCGAGAGAGGCACTCACAGCGAAGCAATCCTTAGACTAGAGTTGTGCGCAGCAGTCCTCGCCGCAGTCTCGGAGATAAAGGGCAATAAAAATGACGCCGAAGAACATTGGCTGACCGAAAGCTCGCTGGCTTAATGCTAAACAAAAATCACGATAAAGCCGAGCGCCCGAGAAGAGTCGGCTTGCGACCAACAATAGAAATAAAATATAAACAAAGATACGACAAACTATACATATTATATTTTAATCTATGTCGTAGCTGTTGCCTGATCCGACAACTTCTTAACATTGGTGCCATTGGTGTCACAGAGAAGCAGTGACCAGGCTTTTTAGCCTTTTATTTTATGTAGGCTTATTATGTACAGCAACGTAAACGTTGCTGGCTAGCTGAGTGAGTGATGCGTGCACATATATGTATATATAGTGCGACGGTCAAGCGTGAGAACGCTGTCTTAGTTATTTGGTGGTCGCTGTTATCAAGTGTGGATCATATTTCGTCTGCACTTGGGTATGTGCAGAGGGCACATAGTTTTTCACATAGACAAAGTCGCTGATATGTATGCATTTTATTGCCATAACAAAAAAGTGTTGCAGCCTTATTTATATGTATGTATATATACACATTTATACGCATGCTACAAAGTACTAAAAATTCAATTACATGACCTACATAATGATGTACATAATTCAATATATGGTAAAATTTAATCTATTTCTTTCCTTAGGTTTACCACGGAATCTGTGTGTGATAAAACCGATGTTGTATGTTTAGTTTAGAGAAGCCTAAAGACTATGGAGAACATCATCTTTCTGTCATGATAACATCATCGTACAATTAATTTTTTCCCTAATAATAAGTTTGTAATATTTTTGTTTATATTTTAATTCTATTGTGACTAGAATCACGCTACGATAAAAACGCTGCTTATGTATGCAATCTGTTGGTAGAACAACAAACTGTTGTAGCTTGGTTTATATGCTACATCTGCCTCCTTTTAAAAAATACCGTAATTTATGAAGTTATGTATTTATGGTAATTGTTTGTTTTTGTTTTATTTATTGTTAATGTTATGTTTATATAATATAAATTTAAAAAAATATTGGTAATATGTTGGTAATAATGTTGGTAATAATGTTAATGATGGTAATAAGTACACGATATTGGATGTTTTTACTAGACCTGTACAGCTTTGGTGCATTCTAAAACCGGTCAAACGTCCAATTTGTAGACGTATGAAAGGATATAAGCACAAAAATGAAGCTAGCAAAACATTCTGCTGAGAAGAAAAACCCTGGCCACAAAGATCTGTGCTAATTTAGCGGCAGAAAACTGTTGGCCATTTATTGCAGTAGAAGGAGGAGATTTTATGAAAATAGTAACATTTTTAATAAAGATCAGAGCTATAGAGGGTATAAACATCGACGTAATTGATTTGATCCCTGGTCCAACCACGGTTTCAATAGACATTACAAAGGCAGCAGAGAAGAAAAAGGAGCTTTCAGACGATATTCGAGCTTCAGCAAAAATGGGTTTTTGGACGTTTCAGGTAGGCGTTATTTTTATTCGGCGTAACAAAATTATTGTTATTATTGTTCATGATTTTCCAGAAAACCAAATGCCAAACATAATAAAAAAAGGGATCAGTTTTTGATCAGTGCAGGGTAGCACATTTTTTGCTTGAGCTAAATTTTCTAAATGCTGCTAGACACATAATCTAGTTCCGAAAAGAATAGTAGGGAGTTTACGTGTTTAAGATAAGTAAATAAAGGCACTTGATCACACATAGCTCATTGGATAAAAGGTTTTTAATACTCGATATTAAGAATCTTAATATATAACATGGTTTTTAAGAACAGAAAAGCTTTCGCGATTTAAAAAATTCTCATAAATATTTAAGCGAAATATGGAAGCCCATCCCTTATATTGAAAAGGGACAAATAACTACGAAGGCACCACAAGAGCTTTTAGAAATAGTTCTATAGAAATAAAGATATAGTTCTACATAAGTTGTTTGCTGGTAAAGAGTCATCTCCGATGTTTATTCAATGACTTCTTAACGTTGGTACCATTGCTGCCACTGTGAAGCAGTGACCAGCCTTTTTAGTAGCCTTTTATTTTATTTAGGCTTGTTTTGTACAGCAACGGAATCGTTGCTGGCTTGCTGAGTGAGTCATGCAAATGTCAAATAAATCATGTCAAATGAGTCAAATAATAGCAATTTGGCGGTCGCTGTTATCAAGTGCGCTTAGTTTTAGTCGCGCTGCGATAAAGACGCTGCTTATGGATGCAATCTGTTGGTATAACAACAAAGTGTTGTAGCCTGATTTATATGTATGTATATATATATAATACATATGTACGCATGCTACATCTGCCTCCTTTTAAAAAATACCGTAATTTATGTAGATATTTATTAATGTTAATTATTTGTTTTTGTTTTATTTTTTGTTAATGTTTTGCTTATATTCTATAAATTAAAAAAAAAATTTATTAATATGTATGTGTAAATGTATATGTTTAAAGCTATGAGTATTAAAAAATATATGTTTTAGTATTTTATTTTAAGTGTTGTCTTTTTTTAAGAAGGAAGGAATAATTGTCTTTTTTTTAAATTGCTTTTGCCTTTTTTGTTTCTAATGTTTTGTATTATTTTGTTTATATTAGAGTTTCCAATTCAATTATTATAAATTATCTATTCTCATGTACTTTTTGTTTATTCTTTTTAGAATCCCTAATTTAATATAATAATTAATTATATTAATTAAAAATTAATATAATAATATTTAATTTAATATAATATAATAATTAATCGTTATCTTCTAACTTTTCTACTGTATAGGGTAAATAAGTTAGATCTAACTTATGTACTGATTCATTCCTAAGTAGGACTTTGTCTCCTACCGATATATCTACGTTTATTACTTTTTTATCATATAATTCTTTATTTTCTCTTATTTTCTTCTAATATAATTCGAACTCTATTCTAACTTTAATCTATATTTACTTTTCTTAGTATAATCATCTATATTATAGAAAGGTTCTATGTTTAAGTAAACTGTTTGTTTTACCGAAAACAAGTTTATATGGACAATAGTCATGTGCCATAGATGGTGTTGTGTTGAAATAGTAAACGACATATTGGATCCATACGTCCCAATCAGTTTTATCAACCGATATATATGAAAGTATGTATTGATTGAAAGTTCTGTGACTTCTTTCGACTGCTCCAACTGTTTGGTGGTGGTGTGCAGTTGATTTTATGTTATTTTTTTGTAAATACTTGCACAAATCATTTGCTATAGAATTTTTGTATTCTGTTCCCATGTCCGTAATAAACGTCTTCATTGGACCGTACTTAAGAATACACTTCTCAAAAATCGCCTTATCATTTTTAGCATTAGTCAGATAACAAATTAATGTGACTGCGTGCGTATTCATTTCCATTTTCAGACCTGGGTAGTAGACCAATCAATGGTGTCTACTATAACCCTATCGAAAGCATGTTTAAAATTATACTCCGCGTATCAGTTATTGTTAAAGGAGTTTTGATTTTTTTCTTGTCATTTTTGATTTTTGGCATCTAAGACCTTTGTAATCAGTCCGGATTTGTATTATGTATTCAGTAATATCTCGAGATATACCTTTCCAATAATAATGTCTTTTGACCTTGGCCGAGGTTTATGATATGCCTGTGTGACCTTTTTGTATTGAATGATCATAGAATGAAGACAATGGACCTTCTTTTTCTTTAATTGTTTCTATTTGGGTCACCGGGTTGAGTAACGCTACTCTCAATGAAATTAATATTTTAATGCCCGTATTTATAAAATTATCAATTGATACGTGTTCAAAGATATTTTGCCACTTTGAGTTGGCGTATATTATATTGACCGGCTTGCGTTTTAAAGCTAGCGTTTTATTTGGAAAACACAATATGATATCTTGCAATAATTTTCTTAACATGTTGAAATAAACATAGCATATTTTATACATGCAATGTCACTCCTTTACGTATTTTTTCATTATTAATGGCTTCATATACGATGGGTTTATAAGCTTTTACTATTGATTGCCTTGTCAATTCTATTTTTTCTTTAGCGCAGGAATTTTGTCTACTTTGACATCTTGTAGTGACTATCTTTATAGATTTTTTTTTGCTGTATCTGTTGAATGGTTATTCTTGATAACGCATCCGCTACAAAATTGTCTTTTTTTATTATTATTATTGGCCATCCCAACCCTATCGGGTCACAGCCTGTTGCACAGTCTGCCTCCACGCTTCCCTGTCCTGGGCACGCCCTCGCCAGTTGGTAACACCAGATGCAGACAGGGCTTCCATCACCTGGTCCTGCCAACGTATCCGGGGTCGTCCTCTCCTCCGTTTCCCGACGATTACCGCATCAAATACCTTACGAGCCGGAGCGTCTTCTTCCATACGGGCGATGTGACCCAGCCAGCGGAGTCTTTGAATTTTGACTCGGCTAACTATATCAACATCCCCGTACAGCTCATACAGCTCGTGGTTCCATCTGATGCGATAAGCATCGACAACGCAGATTGGGCCAAAGATTTTGCGGAGAATTTTTCTCTCGAACACTCCAAGAGCAGCTGCATCGGATTGCACCACTGTCCAGCACTCCGCACCATATAAGAGTACTGGAAGAATGAGCGTCTTGTAGAGTGTTAGTTTTGCCTGTCGAGAGAGGGCTCTACTGTTAAAGTGCCTACTGAGCCCAAAGTAGCACCTGTTGGCAAGTGTGATTCTCCGCTTAATCTCCAGGCTGACATCATTTGTGCTAGTTATTGCAGATCCAAGGTAAATAAATTCCTTGACGGACTCAAAGCTATGGCTGCCTGCAGCTAGCTGGGAATCAAGACGCCGCGATTCTCTGCTAGAGCACACCATAAACTTTGTCTTGTCCATGTTCACTGCTAGTCCTACTTTAGCTGACTCTTTTTCAATAGCCCCGAAGGCTGCTGTAACATCACGCTTGGTTCGGCCAATGATATCAATATCATCGGCGTAGCCAGGAGTTGGACACATCTGTTTGTCAGAATTGTGCCCGTCCGATGCACACCAGCCTTCCTTATAATACTCTCCATTAGGATGTTGAAGAGCATACAAGAAAGCGAGTCGCCTTGTCTGAGACCACACTTGGTATGAAAGGTTTCGGATTGGTCATTTCCTACCCTGACAGAGCTGATGGTGTTGCTCAATGTCATCATGCAAAGCCGTATCAGCTTTGCTGGTATACCAAGTTCAGACATGGCGGCATGTAGGCGATCTCGCCGTGGACTATGGAATGCAGCCTTGTAATCGACGAAGAGGTGATATGTGTCGATTTGGTTTTCATAGGACTTCTCCAGGATTTGGCGCAAGGTGAAAATCTGGTCAATAGTGGATTTGCCAGGCCTGAACCCGCACTGATAGAGTCCAATCAATGCTTCAGCATGGGGTTTCAGGTTTTCACACAGTACGCTCGTAAGGACCTTGTATGCGACTGGAAGAAGGCTAATGCCACGGTAATTGGTGCGCAATGTGGCATCACCCTTCTTCAGGATAGGACAGATTATGCTGTGGTTCCAATAGTCGGGCATGCTCTCCGTAAGCCATATCTTGCTGATTAGTTGGTGCATGCTCCCTACCAACATATCACCAGCAGCCTTAAACAATTCAGCCGGCAGGCCATCAGCACCTGCGGATTTATTGTTTTTAAGTCGTTGGATTGCATCCTTGACTTCGGCATGGCTTGGGGTCGGTACGTCCACATCAGTACCATAGATTGGGGTTTGTGGATCATACTCTACAAAGTCATCATAGCTAGAGTCAGCTAATAGACTTGAGAAGTGATCCCTCCATAACCTCAGCACAATCTCTGCATCTGTGACTAGGTTTCCGTCATCGTCCTTGCACGCAACTCCTCCAGTCTTAAAACCTTGGGTCAGACGCTTAACCCTCTGATAGAAGTTACGAGCCTCATTCCGGCATCTGCTGCTCTCAATGCTCTCACACTCACGCCTCTCCTGTTCTCTCTTCTTGCGTCTGAAGAGGCGTTTCTCATCTCTCCTCCTTGACCTGTAGACCTCGACAACAGCCCTTGTAGCCCCAGCTTGCAGTGTTCTTCTGTAGGCGGCGTCTTTTGCAGCTGTAGCGTCGCGACACTCCTGGTCGTACCATGGATTCCTCGTTGGGGTACGCTGGAATCCAATGACCTCTTCTGCAGAAGTTCGCAGGGAGTGGGATATGAGCGCCCACATATTGTTGATGTCTTCAGGTGTTGGAGTTGCTCGGCTCAGTAGGCCTGAGACTTGGGTGGAGAATGCATCCCTTGTCCGTTGTGATTGCAGCTTCCCGATGTCCAGCTTTCTTAACAGTCCTCGACGTGCAACCTTCGCAACACATAGCCGTGTGCGAATCTTAGCTGCAACAAGATAATGGTCGGAGTCGATGTTGGGACCCCGACAGGATCGCACGTCGAGTACGTTAGATGCATGCCTTGCATCGATCACAACATGATCGATCTGATTTCTGGTCAGTCGATCAGGAGAGAGCCATGATGCCTTATGTATGTCCAAATGACGAAACCCAGTACTACGAACTACCATATTATGCGCTGCAGCGAAGCCTATTAATCTGAGACCATTGCTCGAGGTGGTCTCATGTAGACTAAATTGCCCGACGGTGGCACCAAAGATGTCTTCTCGCCCTACCTTGGCATTAAAATCCCCAAGGAGGATCTTAATGTCATGGGAAGGACAGCGGCCATAAGCCCGGTCGAGCTCCGCATAGAAGGCATCCTTGGTGACATCGTCCTTTTCTTCGGTTGGGGCATGCGCGCATATCAGGCTGATGTTGAAGAATTTGGCAGTAATTCAGATCGTTGCAAGTCTCTCGTTTATTGGCAAAAATTGAGAGACCCGACGCCGCAGTCTGGCGCCTATAACGAAGCCACAGCCAAATTCATGCCGTTCTGGATGGCAGCTGTAGTAAATGTCGCAGTTCTTCTTCTTAATACAACCTTGTCCTATCCATCGCATTTCCTGGATAGCAGTGATGTCAGCCCTACAAAATTGTCTTTACCCTTGTAAAATTATACTTGGGTGTAAAATTATACTCCTCTAATTCAAGGCTCATACGCGCCAGATTGAGATGTGAGAATAAAAGTCCACACTTTGTTCAAAAACAGGGACCCTAAAATTACAGATCAAAATAAGGTACAGCCTATAGAAGTAGACCTGTCAACGGCCAAATTTTGGCAAGAGACAAGCTGGAGGAAGCCGCAAAGCAATGCCACCAAAAGAGGCAGGGAACATCTCAATTGATCGTTTATTGAGCGAAAAATACATTAAGCCCGTAAAGGAGCTAAAGAACGTAATGCCTATCGAAACCCCTTTCACTATTAGCTCTATCCGCGGCTCCCGTAGCGTACAAAAAAAAAATGCCTTATGCATATTATTAGATACGCTGACCAGGTTTAGTAGGCTTCGCTTATGCGAACAGTAGTGGGATTAGATCTAAGCATCAGCGTGATAAAACCGCAAACGTCACCGGAAAACTCTGGTATTTTGATAGCGAAAATGGATTTCACTAAAATCGATGTCTTTGTGGTGCAAGATTCGGTGAAAGCCGAATTAAAAAAAGTTATTCTGAAAAGAATCAAAATGTGTATCCGACATCTAATGAGTCACTCACATGTAACACCTGTCTACAATCCGAACTGTGCTCGACGATCCCGTCTACTCCTAGTTGTACCCCTACCCTATGGGCAGCAGACTTTGTAAATAAGGAAACAAAAAAAATACTGAGCAACGGCATAATTAGGCTTTCTAGGATTCCCACCTGGGGGATAGTCCTGACTGAGCATTGCACGCATTTGTAACCCAGCTAACCCAATTAAAAATACAAACTTGCTTAAGACATATGTGGGAAAAAATGGTTTGATTTTCAAGGGTTTATATCAAGAATTGGTCAAAATTGGTATTGAGATAAGAGGGTCTGCAGATCAGCTGATGCATATAAGTGGTGGTTTTATTTTTGGTTTTATTTTTGCGCCAACACTCCCCAAAACATTATTTAGAGTTATAATCGCTCACCTGCTGATCAACCGATGAAAGCGCTTCCATGAGTGGTGCTGCTAAAAACTTATATATATAAGGGATATAAGGGAAGAGCACAAAACCAAATCTTAGTGTTATTTTGCTTATCATTACAATACGCACTCGCCGTTTACATTATTGTGAGCAGCTCTTTTTCTACCAATTCTCTTCTACGTTAACATATGTAGGTTAATTCTCTTGTGGGCAAATTCGTATGTTAAGCTCTTCTCTAAATGATTCATTGATTGGTTGCTGGCTAGCTGAGTGAGTGATGCGCGCACATATATATATAGTGCGACGGTCAAGCGTGAGAACGCTGTCTTAGTTATTTGGTGGTCGCTGTTATCAAGTGTGGATCATATTTCGTCTGCACTTGGGTATGTGCAGAGGGCACATAGTTTTTCACATAGACAAAGTCGCTGTTATGTATGCATTATATTGCCATAACAAAAAAGTGTTGAAGCCTTATTTATATGTATGTATATATACACATTTATACGCATGCTACAAAGTACTAAAAATTCAATTACATGACCTACATAATGATGTACATAATTCAATATATGGTAAAATTTAATCTATTTCTTTCCTTAGGTTTACCACGGAATCTGTGTGTGATAAAACCGATGTTGTATGTTTAGTTTAGAGAAGCCTAAAGACTATGGAGAACATAATCTTTCTGTCATGATAACATCATCGTATTATTAATTTTTTTCCCCGTGTCGGGTCAGGCAACAGCCACGACATAGATTTAAATATAATAAGGAAGTATAAGTAATAAATATAATAAGTTTGTAATATTTTTGTTTATATTTTAATTCTATTGTGACTAGAATCACGCTACGATAAAAACGCTGCTTATGTATGCAATCTGTTGGTAGAACAACAAACTGTTGTAGCTTGGTTTATATGCTACATCTGCCTCCTTTTAAAAAATACCGTAATTTATGAAGTTATGTATTTATGGTAATTGTTTGTTTTTGTTTTATTTATTGTTAATGTTATGTTTATATAATATAAATTTAAAAAAATATTGGTAATATGTTGGTAATAATGTTGGTAATAATGTTAATGATGGTAATAAGTACACGAAATTGGATGTTTTTACTAGACCTGTACAGCTTTGGTGCATTCTAAAACCGGTCAAACGTCCAATTTGTAGACGTATGAAAGGATATAAGCACAAAAATGAAGCTAGCAAAACATTCTGCTGAGAAGAAAAACCCTGGCCACAAAGATCTGTGCTAATTTAGCGGCAGAAAACTGTTGGCCATTTATTGCAGTAGAAGGAGGAGATTTTATGAAAATAGTAACATTTTTAATAAAGATCGGAGCTATATAGGGGTATAAACATCGACGTAATTGATTTGATCCCTGGGTCAACCACGGTTTCAATAGACATTACAAAGGCAGCAGAGAAGAAAAAGGAGCGTTTAGATGATATTCGAGCTTCAGCAAAAATGGGTTTTTGGACGTTTCAGGTAGGCGTTATTTTTTATTCGGCGTAACAAAATTATTGTTATTATTGTTCATGATTTTCCAGAAAACCAAATGCCAAACATAATAAAAAAAAGGGATCAGTTTTTGATCAGTGCAGGGTAGCACATTTTTTGCTTGAGCTAAATTTTCTAAATGCTGCTAGACACATAATCTAGTTCCGAAAAGAATAGTAGGGAGTTTACGTGTTTAAGATAAGTAAATAAAGGCACTTGATCACACATAGCTCATTGGATAAAAGGTTTTTAATACTCGATATTAAGAATCTTAATATATAACATGGTTTTTAAGAACAGAAAAGCTTTCGCGATTTAAAAAATTCTCATAAATATTTAAGCGAAATATGGAAGCCCATCCCTTATATTGAAAAGGGACAAATAACTACGAAGGCACCACAAGAGCTTTTAGAAATAGTTCTACAGAAATAAAGATATAGTTCTACATAAGTTGTTTGCTGGTAAAGACTCATCTCCGATGTTTATTCAATGACTTCTTAACATTGGTACCATTGCTGCCACTGTGAAGCAGTGACCAGCCTTTTTAGTAGCCTTTTATTTTATTTAGGCTTGTTTTTTACAGCAACGGAATCGTTGCTGGCTAGCTGAGTGAGTCATGCAAATGTCAAATAAATCATGTCAAATGAGTCAAATAATAGCAATTTGGCGGTCGCTGTTATCAAGTGCGCTTAGTTTTAGTCGCGCTGCGATAAAGACGCTGCTTATGTATGCAATCTGTTGGTATAACAACAAAGTGTTGTAGCCTGATTTATATGTATGTAAATTAATTAAATTATGTAATAGTAGTAATTGTTGATCCGTAGCTAATGACGATGTCCTCAGTTCCGAATTAGTTAAGTTGGGTGGTGGTAGTATTTGTTGGTCTGTGGCTGATGACGATGTCCTCAGTTGCGAGTGATATAGTCGTACCTGGCGGCTGCCTAGGTTTCTTCCTTCTGCTGGAAGTTATGGTGGGGACACTTGTCCCGTTGTTACTGCCCTTGAGGCTGAGCAACCAAATTAACAAAATGAATTGATTTTAACGGCTTGTGCCGGAGTTTGATTTTAGCGTTCTTTATTATACGAAGCTCAAGCATAAACTGAAACTTAAAACTAACAAAAAGTATTTCATAGCGGCCACGCAAATATGCAGTGTTCGCCGGCTATGCACGAGCATCCGGCCAGACGCTGTGTCAGCAGTTTGGCCAGAGCGAGTTCTTAAGCAACCGGACATTGCCGTTGCGCGGTTAACTTCAGTTAACTACTCCCCCTTCAAGAATGAGGCCGCCCTCGGCCGATCCTATTTGGGCGATCATCTCTTTTAGTTGGGCCGCGGTTCTTCGGGCCTGAGTGACCCGCCGATAGGCCAAGCCGATGCAAATCAAAGCGCAGCATATTGCTCCCGCTATGAACACCATCTGATATACTTGATGGTGGTTGATCTTCTCCCCGAACTCCCTGATGTGTTCCAAATTACGTTCACTCAGCCGGTGAAGGTAAGGAAGACTGAGGACATGGCGTTCCATAGTGACGTTTAGGGAAGGTGAGCTGGCCACTCCTGGAGCCCTCTTCTGGGCTGTGTTATGGTTGACCAATCGGGTTTCGTTAATGGTGGCACCTTTTTCAAAGGTGATAAGGTATGTACCCCTTAATTGGGCACAGGTGCCATTATCCACACACACTCGAGCCGGGCTATCGTTTATGATTACGATCCCCTCATCAACATAGGTGATGGGGTGCAAGTCGCTTTGCTGGATCTCGCAATGTGCCGTGCCTCCAGCGTGGAGCTCTTGAGCGCATGATCTTCTTCGCGCCAACCGACAAAATGTAGCCCCTGCTGTCAAAGAGCAGTTTTCTACAGTGTGGATATTGCCGTCGCATTCAGCAATAATATTGTCCTCCAGCCTGAGTATGGTGTCATGATGTGACACCGGGAAAACGGTGATCTTGTTGCAGGCCGACTTGATCTTTGGAAACTTAATAATAAAGTGTAAGATGTTATTGGATTGTAATATCTTAACGGACGATACGGACAAAACATCCCTAATCGCGGTCTCGGTGGGCTCTTCCATCCACACACTTTCCAGGTCTGCATGATCTAAGATGCTAGGGCTAACGACGTTAACTTTGGCAAGAGCTACTGCCAGTATTAAACCCTGCAGCTCCATTGTTATCATCCTATTTCGAGTTAAAAGCATCTCGAATAGGTGCCCTGTATCAATTTGGGACTTTTTAGCCGACCCCAGAAGTTGGTTGACGGTAGCGGAAATTTTATTAATTTGCATTTGTACTTTGTTGTTGATATTGACCTGCCTATTGTTTGCATTTATTAATTCGAATTCTTTAAATTTAATTTTTTCGAAATCTTCCGCGTCCGGCGTTCCCGCCACTACCTTCAACGCGGTCCCTAGGAAGTCTAAGCTTCTTGCTACCCTATGATGGATGCTCAAAGAGTCGAGCAAGTCGCGCAGATGGGCGACATCAACAATCAAGAGTTTCTGCATATGAGACTGAGGGAACATGCTGGACATCCCGCTAGTTTCTTCTATGACGCGCCTATATTCCGAGAGATTTGCAGAATGTTTCACAAACGCAAATTCCTCCCAAACTAGAATTCGGCCATCAACGATGGGAATGTATTTAGTTTTAGAATAGTCCGTGACGCGTGCCGATGTTGTGGTCAAAAGGAAAATCAGGGCTATAGTTGTGAACCTGTAATTTGGAAGTGCTGTAAGTTTGTTGAAATTTGGGAAGCCCACCACCAAAGCGTGATTAAAATAATAAAAGCAAAACTTATGCCAAGTGGCTACAAAAAAGGTATGATAAGAAATTTAAAAATTATCAGGCGAGGGATAAAATAGTCACGCTCGGCCTACCTAAGGTTGTCTTTGTGGACCACCCTCCCCTTAATGAGGACTGTGGTCCCCATGTCCGCTTCAACGGTCTTTTCTTCACACAAAGGTGAGAGTTTGTTGCCCAGGCGTTTGTTAGTCTTCACTAAGACCTTTTCGCCAACCTCGAACACTCTATTTTGTCGGGAAGCGTTTTCCCTGTTTCGGAGCTTGTCCTGGGCTATTTTAATCTTATCTTGTATTTCGTAATGTGGCCCATCTGATTGAGTCTGAACCACGTCAGCCGGCCTCTTGTCGATGACCGAATGGATAGTTTTGTTATATCTGGTTGTAGCCAGTAGGATCAGCTCTACGGTATCGCTAATGCCTTTGTCGATTTTAAGGCACCTAGCAAGCTCTACCAGAGTGCTGTGGAAGCGTTCCACCTGTCCGTTTGAGACACTGTGGAGGGGCGGAGCATTTGAAATGCTAACACTGAAATGGTTTTCCAGCATGGCCACGATGGTGTGCGAGTTCAACGATGGTTCGTTGTCGCAATATATGACCTTTGCCTCAGGGAAAATGTTCATCAGCTGTAGTAGCGCTGGTTTGAGGTCCTCTATGGATCTAGAGGGGACCGGTTGGACGACAGCAAATTTCGAGAATTTGTCGATGCACGTAAGGAAATACTTTTTATCCGTGGAGAAGATGTCTATGTGTAGCATTTCTCCTACATGAGATGGGATCGGTGTTTCGCCAAGCTCCTGTTTCTTTGGATGTCTGTCGTATTTAGCCTTGGCGCAAGTCCTGCAGGAATCGACTATTTCGTTCGCCATTTTGGTCATTTTTGGGAAGTAGTACTCGGAGAGTACCTGCTTCACGTTTTCTTGGGCAGACCTGTGAGCTCTGTTGTGCTCGACAGTGAGAATCTCCCGCCTCTCGCCCATTGCAAAAATATCCGTCACTCGGTTTTTGCAGTGCCAAAATTTGGTGGCAGGGAATTGCCGAACCAATTTGTCCTGTACCATTGCTAGCGTGTGCAAATCGCAATGGATGGCGTTTACGCCTTTAGGAACTATCACGTCCGCGAGCTCCTCCAGCAATGACTCCTCGCAAGTGAAGTCAATGTTATGCCGTCTCTTGTTTCCAAAGAGAACAAAGCTGCGTTTAGACGAAAAGCGAGCCTCTTCCAGAGTTATCTGGTTCTGGAAGCAATTGAGAGGCTTATCCGTGGATGGGATGGTGTGAGTTAGCGACAGCTCACTGTGGATTGTGGCCGCGCTTGAAAATGCCTCTTCCTCTTCCACAACGTTGAGTTGTTGCCTCGAGAGGGCATCTGCGACGAGGTTGTCTTTGCCAGGCATGTAATGAACCTTGGCACCACACTCGTCGATGCGTTCTTTCCATCTTTTAATTTTCGTGTTTGGATTAGAATCCGAAACCGCGTAGGTTAGTGGTTGGTGGTCAGTGTAGACATTTATGTCTTTGACCCCATATAGGTAGTGACGAAGCTTTTCTAGAGCCCAAACTATGGCTAACAGCTCCCTTTCGTTGGTAGCGTAATTAACCTCTCTGTCCTTTAAGGTTCTAGAGATCATAGAAATGGGTCGTCCCTTTTGGGAAAGCACAGCGCCAATGCCGTACGCTGAGGCATCTGTCGTTAGATCAAATGCCAATTTATAATCGGGGTATCTGAGGATGACGTCCTCAGAGGCCAGGATGTTCCGAAGCTTTTCGAAGGCCTGCCGTTGTGGCTCGGTAAACTGTACCTGGATGTTTCTGGATCTGTATCTGCTGACATTTCCATGTTCCCCTTTTAGGATACTCGAAATGGGCTTAGCTATTGATGCAAAATCTTTAATAAAGCACCTATAGTAGCCAGCCAAGCCCATGAATGACCTTACTTCAAATACGTTTTTAGGCTCCGGGAATTCCTTGATGGCCCGGACCTTTTCTGGGTCTGTTCTAGTCCCTTCACTGGTGACTATAAACCCCAAAAAATTAACGCTTTCTTTGAAGAAGACCGATTTCTGCGCCGACACTCTCATGTTGGCGTCGTGCAGGCTCTTTAGTACCCAGTCTACGTGCCGTATGTGGGCGTTTTCGTCCTCTGAGAAGACGATAACATCATCGACATAGACATAGCAAAATTTGCCAATCTGCTCTCGCAGTATGTCGTCGATGGTTCTTTGGAAGATGCTGGCAGCATTCCTCAACCCGAATGGCAGTCGGCAGAACTCGTATTTTCCCCCGTTTACGGAAAAGGAAGTTTTTTCACGGTCACGTTCCGCCAGTGTAATCTGGTGATAGCCAGACTTCAAATCGAGCGTTGTAAAGTACTTAGCCTTGCCCAAATTGCCTAGTATCATGGAGATAATTGGCATGGGGTAGCGATCCGGTATTGTCCTCTCGTTTAACTTTCGAAAGTCTAAAACCAGCCGCATTTTACGGCCGCCAGACTCGTCGGTGCCCTTTTTGTCTACTACCCATATTGGGTTATTGTAGGGGGATCTCGACTTCTGGATTATGCCGTTTTTTAGGAGGTCTTGAATTTCGCCATTTACGAAATCGGCTGCCCCCATCGGGTATGGGTAGGGTCTGGCATAAATGGGCTCCTCATCAACTGTTCTAATGGTCGCAACCACTGAAGTGTTGTAAGGTAACGCCTCATTTGGGTTAGCGAAGGCATTTTTTCTGTCGCTTAGCATTTTTGAAAATGCTTTTCTGACTGAAGGTGGCGCACTGGAGCAGTCCACTTCAGTAAAATTTACGTTGGGGCATGCTTGGAATTCTAGCTTTTCTATTTCGGAACCCCATTTGAGGTGTCCGGAGGCTAGGCAAAGCGATGCCCCTGCCTGTTTTAACAGGTCAAGGCCGATGATTGCATCAAAGGAGGACAAATCTGGTAAAATGAAGAACGTGGCCTTCAAGTTGAATAGGGATATGAAGCATTTCTTTGTGATCGTGGTAACGCCATGGATAGAATGTATCGCAAATGGTGAATCCACTGGGCGAACGCCTTTCAATCCCTCGTATGGACGGATGAAATTTTTTGACGCGCCCGTGTCTATTAGAAGCTTCATTTCTAGCCCCGCTACTCTTCGTCTGATGACGGGTAGCAGGGACTTTCCCCTAAAAAATTAATGACGTCAGAGTCATATTCCCTAATGGCGTCGTCGTCAATCTCTTGAGTCGCGACTGAAGCTGTAGCGGAATATTTCCCCTCGGATTCACTTGTGGCCTGCGCGACATGGTTGACCCTCTGCCTTTTGTGTGGGCCCGATCGATCGGACTCTACCGGCTTCCTGTTTTGGTATGCCGGGGCTAGGGACGGCCTGAGCATCCTGGAAAGCGATGGGTCAATGTCCATGGGTTCAGGTGTGTTTCCGCTGTGTGGGGCAGAGTGCACTTGTGCTTTGTGCTGCTCCTTTTTGTAGTAAGGATTTTTGCCAGTATTTGTCTGGGCATTCGCCGGCGGAGGAGCCAGACGGTGGTCTTGTGTTTTTGGATAGTGTTTTCTATCCTTGTCCTCCTGGCTTCTGGCAAAAGAAGCCGCGAAGGAGTACCTCTCGTGGTTAGCTTCTATTTCCTGTGCCAAAGCGAGGGCTGAAGGCATATCTTTTGGCTTTGCCGAAAAGAGGACATCCGTAAGACTACGCTTAAGTCCCGAGATAAATACTCGGAGTGCGTCGTCCCGGAATTTGTCGCATAAAACCTTTGCCGCCGGGGCTTCGTACGACATGGTGGTTTTGTTGGTGAGTAAAGTCAGTTTTTTCTCGACCTCGTCGTAGTACTGCAGTAGGGTCATATTTCCCTGCCTGAGAGTACCCATTTCTTGCTCGATAACGTGAATCTGGCGTTTATCACTGTACGTGAAGTCGAGTCGATTTATAATCGCGTCGAAATTCAGCACAGTGCCAAACGAGGATAGCACGGCATCGGCAGGGCCTCTTATTTTACTCCTAATAATTATAACTGCCTGGTAATGCCGAGAGCTATTTACATAGTTCCTAAAAATATAATATGCGGCTACCGCCGCTTGCCGCCAGGAAACGTATGCTTCCTGCGTTCCCGTAAATTCGGGCAGGCACTTGACGGCATCTAGGGGCTCGTCACATTTTACGTTGTCTCTAATTTCTATGGGTTCATATACTTTGATTACGGGGGCTTCCGCTTGCGCGGGAGTGACTTGTACTGCGTTGACTTGTTCGGTCAGCCGCTGTATAGCCAGGCGAAGTTCATTTTCCCTACGCTGGCTCTCAATATTGGCTTCTTGGACGGCATGTTGAACGGCTGCCTGTATGGTGGCTGTCATTTGTTCCATGCTGAAAGCCATTTTTGCGTGTTTGAGTGCTGTAGCGTTTTTTGGGGTGGAAGATCTGGCCGGTCTTTCGGATTCTGACTCAGAATCACTGGAGAACTGTCTTACGTTTCTATATCTCCGGAAGGGATTGCTCATGTGGAGCCGCAGTTACGTATAAAAACCGAGAGAAGAGGAAAAAAAAAAAAAAAATTTTTCATGCTCGAATTGCATGCCCACAGAGGCGATTGGTAGGGTGGGGGGCTCGCGAGGGCTGAGCCGTCGTTTTAGTTACATATGTGTGTGGGCTCGTTGAGCGGCACTATTGTTTTGCCAAGTAGAGGCAAGGTAAGGGGTATGCGGGGACGGAGCCTCCGCTATGACACAAAGATAAGAGAAAAAAAAAATAAATAAAAGTGCCACTGACTGTATGCGCGGCCGTATCGTATTCCCGAGAATGGAGTGGGGAAACAAAACAGAAACGGAAAATAAATAACCAAGACTGTGCAGCCAATACCAAGAATTTTTGTGTAACAAAAGAGACATATAAAAGCTGAATTAAATGCACACAATTATATGAATTATTTTGAATGAAAATTAAATTTGGAGCTGGCGACTTTTTTTTTTTTTTTTTTTTTTTTTATCTTGGTTAAGAATTTTCTATTCTTCAACCTTTGTTGTTGTATAAAAACATTAAAAACATTTATTCATTTAATTATACAGAAAAATAATAAATGCAAACAAATATTGGGCGATAGATATCCCAAAAGAAAATGGTTCATATAATAAATTTGTAAAAAAATTGTATTGTTATAAGAAATTTGTACAAAAATGCAACGCTAAACCGTCAGCCAATTTTATTTAGGAATTTATTTAATTATTTATTTTATTTTATTTTTTTTTTTTTTTTTTTTTTTAAAAAAAGGTTAACGGAGTGCAGTTTTTAGTTATGAGTGTAACACATTTTCACTATTACTACCAATGCAGACTTGTTGAAAGGGTTGCGAATGAAAATGTCCACTTACATGTTTTCACGATGGGCGCCAATTAATTAAATTATGTAATAGTAGTAATTGTTGATCCGTAGCTAATGACGATGTCCTCAGTTCCGAATTAGTTAAGTTGGGTGGTGGTAGTATTTGTTGGTCTGTGGCTGATGACGATGTCCTCAGTTGCGAGTGATATAGTCGTACCTGGCGGCTGCCTAGGTTTCTTCCTTCTGCTGGAAGTTATGGTGGGGACACTTGTCCCGTTGTTACTGCCCTTGAGGCTGAGCAACCAAATTAACAAAATGAATTGATTTTAACGGCTTGTGCCGGAGTTTGATTTTAGCGTTCTTTATTATACGAAGCTCAAGCATAAACTGAAACTTAAAACTAACAAAAAAGTATTTCATAGCGGCCACGCAAATATGCAGTGTTCGCCGGCTATGCACGAGCATCCGGCCAGACGCTGTGTCAGCAGTTTGGCCAGAGCGAGTTCTTAAGCAACCGGACATTGCCGTTGCGCGGTTAACTTCAGTTAACTTGTATATATATATAATACATATGTACGCATGCTACATCTGCCTCCTTTTAAAAAATACCGTAATTTATGTAGATATGTATTAATGTTAATTATTTGTTTTTGTTTTATTTTTTGTTAATGTTTTGTTTATATTCTATAAATTATAAAAAAATTTTATTAATATGTATGTTTGAACTCCACAGAGCGTTTTCTGTGAATATATAACTCCTAAAATAAGGGGCAGGGGTGTACGGTCGTCGCTTTAAAATAAATCAAGACTGATCCAAATTGTGACCGGTTGCGTTGGCTTTCAATTACGAACTGAACTTTATTCAAATGAGAACAAGAAATATGAGAATAAAAAAAGGAACGAAATGAATGAGGAAAGCAATTAGATGATTACAGTTAGATATTCTTAATAGTACAGGGTGATCTTTTATATATGTCTTATTCTGACCCAATATCCCGGGCCCGCTGAAAGGACCACCTTTCAAGATACAGGCAATAACGCCAACTTGTGAATTGGGCGGCAGCAGGTTCCATTCGCCATGCGAATTCGTGCGACCCTCACTTGGTTGTCTTGGCCGTAGACAACTGATTCGACTCGACCCATTTTCCATTGCAGAGGGGGAAGGTTGTCCTCATGCACAAGTACCATGGCTCCGACGGTAATGTTTGGTGATGGTGAAGTCCATTTTGTACGAGATCGGAGCTCATTGAGGTAGTTCCTTGACCACCGTCGCCAAAATGACTGCTTAAGTGCAGTAGTTGCTTCAAATCTTTGTAAATGACTTATGTTTGGCACTTCGATAGTGCGATCCGGAAGAGACCGAAGTGAATTTCCAATTAAGAAGTGACCCGCAGTCAGTGCTCCTAGATCGTTGGGATCCGATGATAGCGGTGACAAGGGTCGCGAGTTGAGTATGGCTTCGATTTCTACAACAATTGTGGACAGCTCTTCATAGGTGAATCGGGTTTTTTGGAATGTTCTATATAGCAAGCCCTTTGCGCTTCTAACTGCTGCTTCCCAAAGACCTCCAAAATGTGGTGCTCTGGGGGGAATAAAGTGAAAATTAATAAAATCTTCAAGACAAAACGCTTGGATTGCATTTTTCGTTTCCTTATTGAAAAGAAAATTCTTGAGTTCCTTGAGCTGATTTGCTCTTCCCACAAAATTAGTTGCGTTATCGCAGTAGATGTCAGTTGGCAGACCTCGACGATCAGAAAATCTTTTTAATGCTGCTATAAATGCGTCCGTGGTCAAATCAGTGACTACCTCGATATGTACAGCCTTTATCGACAGACAAATGAACACGGCAAGATAGCTTTTAGTTGGCGGCTTTCCTCTTATTCGGAGATACGTTGGTATAGGACCACAAAAATCCACCCCACATTTGCTGAACGGTCTGTTCACTGTTACTCTTTGCTTGGGAAGAGACCCCATTAGTTGTTTCATCAACGTTGGTCGATAGCGGACACAATGTATGCAAGATCGCACAATGCGACGAGAAAGGCTTCTAGCGTTTATGACCCAAAATCGTAGACGAAGCAAAGCAATAAGTGCCTTTGGGCCTGCGTGGAAATTTCGAATGTGCAAATACTGGAAATACACATCTTTCCGTGAAAGATGATTTGTTTGGTAGCAAGATTGGATGTTTCTCATTCTCTGGCAGATCGGCATGATCTAGTCTACCTCCAACTTTAATGAGCTCATATTCATTTGAGTGATCCAGAAAAGGAGCAAAAAATTTTAGTGGACCCTTTAACATCTTGTTGCTTTTTAACAGCAAAATCTCGTCTTGATAGTAGGTCCTCTGAAGATTCCAAATAATGCAACTGGTCGCTTGCTCTAATTCCTCTGGGCTTAAAGTTGAATTTTTGGGTCTCAATAGCGACTTGCAAGCTTTGATGAAACGAAGAAGCCAAGCAACGAGGCGTTGGCAGTGAACGAAAGAGCTATGGGTCTCCAGAATATCCAATAAACGATTTGATGCGATAGACATGGTAAATGTTTGTTTCCTCTTTTCGATATTGACTACATCCATATCGATTTTGATGGTTTTGGGAATTGGCCACTCAGAAGCCTCTTTATACAAGAATTTGGGACCAGTATACCAGTCTGACAAGACCAGCTCAGAAACGGAACATCCACGGGACACAATGTCAGCCGGGTTGCATTGAGTGGGCACAAATCTCCAGGTGGCTTTACTCGTGAGATCTTGAGTCTCCGATATACGATTTCCGATGAATGTTGATAGCGTAACAGAATGTTGTTTAATCCAGTGAAGAACAATTTGTGAGTCTGACCATAGAAACGTCGCTATTTCTTGGCCATCAAGTAATTCTTTAGTTTTGCAGAGCAGCCTAGGAAGTAAATGTGCGGCACAGAGTTCTAGTTTTGGAAGGGATTGCTTCCTGACGGGCGCAACTCTCGATTTAGCTGTCCACAGCTGAACAGCAATTTTGTTATCTTTTCCCTGAGTGCGAAGATAGATGCAGCATCCTTAGGCTCGAATCGATGCATCGCAGAATCCATGCAACTGGATATTAGTTGAGTTTGGTTGCATACAGTAACGAGGCACAGATATCGTTGGCAACTCTTTCAATGATGCTATATATTGTTTCCATGCGTCGTGCAATGCTTGGGGAACTGATTCATCCCAGGTGATGTGGAGCAGCCACAGCTCTTGAAGTATCATTTTTGCTACGATAATTATTGGCGATAATAATCCAAGAGGATCAAACAGTGTTGAGGCGACAGATAATATTGAACGCTTTGTTATGGCAGTAATTGATTGCTGGTTCAAATGTGAATCGAAAGACATCTCCCAGTTGCTCCCAGGATACGCCGAGTGCGCTGGTTATATATTCTTCTTCCATGTTGAGTTGTTTGGTTGGTGTGGTATTCATAAAGTCGGGATGATTGGAGTGCCATTTTGTTAATGGAAAGTTTCCTCTTCGAAGAACTTCGGTGACTTCATTTTTGATTGAGTGCAGAGTTCTCGTGTCGTCTGCTCCAGACAAAAGATCGTCGACATAAAACGATGATTTTACGATAGTTGATCCAAGTGGCAGTTCGTTGGTATACATATCTGCCAAATAAGCAGCGCAGCAGCAGTTCCGTATGTGACTGTATTAAGTTGAAATGTTTGCACGTCTGCGTCTGGGGAATCTCGCCAAAAAATGTATTGATATTTTCTATAATTGGGATCAATAAGGACTTGCCTGTACATTTTCGTGACGTCTGCAGTAATTGCGTAACGAAACAATCGGAACTTGAGTAACAATAAGTACAAATCGCTCTGTAACTTCGGGCCGACAAACAACAAGTCGTTCAACGATAGTTGTGATGTAGTTGCACACGATGCGTCGAAGATAACTCTTAATTTGGTGGTGCTACTATTTGGTTTGAGGACACAATGATGTGGTATATAATAATGTGGCTCACACAAATTTGGATTAGGTACCAACGACATATGACCCATATTTTGGTATTCTTTCATGAACGCCACATACTGTGAGCAAATCTCTGGATTACGAAGCATACGACGTTCCATAGCAAGGAATCGGCGACGTGGGATTTCAGCTGAATCTCCTAAACGATTTGGCGAATCCTTGAAGGGAAGAGCGACTACAATGCGATTGTTCCCATCCATTACTGTGGTGTTTATAAACGATAATTCACAAACTTTGTGTTCAGGCAGAATTTTGTGTGATGATTTAGAGATCGATTCCAATTCCCAGAGTTTTTGTATATTTTCGTCGACTGTCGCTTCCGAAGACAAGAGGCATACTGGAGCCGCTTGCTGGCTTTCTCGATAGCGGCCGGATGCTACCCAACCAAAAAGCGTCTTCTGAAGAATTGGTAAATTAGGTGCCAATTTTATTTGACCAACTGCGAGGACCTCGAAGAATGCTTCAGTGCCAAGCAACAAATCGATTCGACCCGATTGATAAAACTTCTCGTCTGCGAGTGGAATGTTAGCAGGCAATTTCCAGGAGGAGATGTAAATTTTCGAATCTGGCTGGTAAGCAATGTGAGTGGTGACGCAAAATTGAAGAGGGAGTTTGAACTCGCATATTCGAGATTTTACAGAAGTGGTGGCTAATGATTTGATGGTTGTCAACGTGTCTCCAATACTGCGAATTCCAATGTTCTGTTTACTCTGGTACAGGCGAAGCTTTTGAGCAAATTCCATGGTGATGAAGTTCACTTGAGAGCACGAGTCAAGCAGAGCTCTACCAAGTCGATAGCTTCCTGATGCGTCCTTTACTAAAATCACAGCAGTAGCTAGAATTACTTGACTGCGTTGATTGTCTACATGTGTGTGTGATGCTTGTTCATTTAGTTGTGTTGCCTGAGTTGATAGTGCTTCTGGTGAAGATTGGGTTACAGGCGATGGCTTATCGTGATGCAACATAGTGTGATGCGCGTGCTTGCAAATACGCTTTTGAGCGAATAAGAGTGGACGACAACGATTTTTTGATGGGCATTGGTTCATGCGATGACCATGTCCCAAACAGTTGATACATAGGTTGAGCCTTTTGACAGCATCAAAACGGCCCCATGATGACATGGCCTGGAACTTTGAACACGCTTGAACTTTATGATCAGTTTCGGAACAAACGGCGCAAGCGGTGTCGACAATAAAAAACAACGACCTTTGTCCACTCTTATTGGGTTTGAAGGGCTGTGCGCCACTGTGCAATGTTGAACTGTTTGACTGCAGGTGTCGACAATGCTGCTCTAGAATTTGTGAGCATTGTGACCAAGAAGGCAGCCGTTTAAAATCAAGGGACTCGTTCCATTTGGTTCGCGTCTGCTGATCGCATTTGTCCATAACTAAAAAGATTAGCATGGCCTGGGCAATATCTGATCCGGTTCCGAGTGATTGGAGTGAACCATACATAGCAGAAGCCGAATCCACTAACTTTTGGAGCTGCACAGCGCTTGCTTTTTCCACCTGAGGCAGTTTGAAAAGTGATGAAATTGTTTCTAAAAAGATAAGAGTTGGATTATCAAATCTTTTATTAAGGCGATCTATGGCTTTAGCATAATTCTCCTCCGTGACTTGAAACGCCTTGACTGTGTCCAGTGCTACTCCCTTTAAGCAATTCAGCAGGTGATTGAATTTTTCCAAGATGGACATGTTTGGTTCATTGGCAATAAGTTGATTAAACGAGTGAATGATGTTTTTATATTCCGAAAGTTTTCCATCAAATGTAGGCAAAGACAGCCGGGGTAACTTTGACGATGATGAAACAACCACATTCGGTGATCCAGGCGATAAAGATGTTCGTTCCATTCGAGTGCTATGGAACTCTTCTCCCAATTGGTCCGTGATGGATACCTTAATCTCAATATAGCTGTCTTCCAAATCTCCACGGCCAGTGTCTGTTGGATCCATGTTTTCGATTTCGGACTGAACCGTCATAGCTTGTTTGAAATAGGATTCCAAAATTGCCAACCGGCACTGCAATTCCGCGTTCGATAAACGATTGTTTTGATCGATACTAGTGTTTATGAGATTTTTAATACGAGTGATATTTCTTTTAATATTGGTACGTTGCCTTTTGCATTGTTCAAGCAATTCTGGGGCCATGGCGAGACAAAACGAAAATTTCAAGCGAGCGAGAACGAGAGAGAACAATGCCAGACACGAAGCGACGAAAATTGCAACAAGGCAAGCATCCGAAAATATATGTATGTATTCCTCACGAAAAGCACAGTTATTAGTCTGCCAAAAACTATGTATATTTAATAACTGTACGTTTATATGATGCGATGCGGCGACAACGACTAGACGACGACAGAGCGACAAAGCGACAAAGCGACAACGACCGGCAATGGCAACTATGATTTGCCAATGCACTGTGTACAGAAATTGGATGTGATAATTTATTTTTCAGTTCTAACAATGCGTACACTGCCCCACGTTGGGTGCCAAAGTGTTTGAACTCCACAGAGCGTTTTCTGTGAATATATAACTCCTAAAATAAGGGGTAGGGGTGTACGATCGTCGCTTTAAAATAAATCAAGACTGATCCAAATTGTGACCAGTTGCGTTGGCTTTCAATTACGAACTGAACTTTATTCAAATGAGAACAAGAAATATGAGAATAAAAAAAGGAACGAAATGAATGAGGAAAGCAATTAGATGATTACAGTTAGATATTCTTAATAGTACAGGGTGATCTTTTATATATGTCTTATTCTGACCCAACAATGTATGTGTAAATGTATATGTTTAAAGCTAGAGTATTAAAAAAATAGTTTTATATTTTATTTTAATTTGTCTTTTTTTAAGAAGGAAGGAAAATTGTCTTTTTTTTTAAATTCTTTTCCCTTTTTGTTTCTAATTGATTATTTGTTTATATTAATTTAAAAAATATACTATATTTTGTTTATTTTTAAATCAATTTAAAAAAAAAATAAAAAAAAAAAATAAAAAAAATATAATTAACTTTAACTTTTCTACGTTGTAAAAATGGCAACTTATCCTATTCATTCCTAAGTGACTTGCTCCTACCAATCTAGTTTATTAATTTTATAAAATTCTTTATTTTCTTTATTTTCTTCTAAATATCGAATCTATTCTAACTTAACTATATTTACTTTTCTATAATCATCTATATTATAGAAAGGTTCTAGTTTAATAATGTTTGTTTTACCGAAAACAAGTTCAATGGACAATAGTCATGAAGATGGAGTTGTGTTGAAAGAGTAAACGAAAATTATCCAACGTTCCAACAGTTTTATCAACCGATAAAAGTAGTATATTAAAATTCTGTGACTTCATCGACTGCTTCAACTGTTTGGTGGTGGTGTTCAGTTGATTTAGTTATTTATTTGTAAATACTTGCACAAATCATTTGCTAAAATTTTTGTATTCTGTTCCCATGTCCGTAAAAACGTCTTCATTGGACCGTACTTAAGAAGTTATTCTTCTCAAAAATCGCCTTATCATTTTTAGCATTATCATATAACAATTAATGACTCCTATTCATTTCCATTTTCAACCTGGGTACCCAATGGTGTCTACTTAACCCTATCAAGCAGTTTAATAACTCCGCGTTTCAGTTGTTAAGGATTTTTATTTTTCTTGTCATTTTTGATTTTTGCACCTAACCTTGAACAGTCCGGATTTGTATTAGTATTCATAACTCGAGATATACCTTTCCAAAAATGTCTTTTACCTTGCCGAGGTTTAAATCCTGTGTACCTTTTGTATTGAATTGAAGTGACAATGACCTTCTTTTTCTTTAATTGTTTATATTTGGTCACCGGGTTTAACGCTACTCTCAAATTAAATTTTAAGCCCGTATTTATTAAATTGAAAGTGTTCAGAATTTTGCCACTTTGAGTTGGCGTATTATATAGACCGGCTTGCGTTTTTAAGCTACTTTCTTTGGAAAACAAAACTACAATTCTAAAGTTGTAAAGATATTAACATCAGTCACTCCTTTACGTATTTTTTCATTATTAATGGCTTCATATACGATGGGTTTAAAGCTTTTACTATTATTGCCTTGTCAATTCTATTTTTCTTTAGCGCAGGAATTTTGTCTACTTTACATCTTGTTCTACTTTATAGATTTTTTTGCTGTATCTGTTAATGTTATTCTTATAACGCATCCGCTACAAATTGTCTTTACCCTTGTAAAATTAACTTGGGTGTAAAATTAACTCCTCTAATTCAAGGCTCATACGCGCCAATTGAGATGTGAGAATAAAAGTCCACACTTTGTTCAAAAACAAGGCCAAGCCGAGACTCAAGAGGATAACCTAGGCCGAAACACAGGGACCCTAAAATACAGATCAAAATAAGGTACAGCCTTAGAAGTAGACCTGTCAACGGCCAAATTTTGGCAAGAGACAAGCTGGAGGAAGCCGCAAAGCAATGCCACCAAAAGAGGCAGGGAACATCTCAATTGATTGGTTATTTAGCGAAAAATACATTAAGCCCGTAAAGGAGCTAAAGAACGTAATGCCTATCGAAACCCCTTTCACTATGAGCTCTATCCGCGGCTCCCGTAGCGTACAAAAAAAATGCCTTATGCATATTATTAGATACGCTACCAGGTTTAGTAGCTTCGCTTATGCGAACAGTAGTGGGATAATCTAAGCATCAGCGTGATAAAACCGCAAACGTCACCGGAAAACTCTGGTATTTTGATAGCGAAAATGGATTTCACTAAAATCGATGTCTTTGTGGTGCAAGATTCGGTGAAAGCCGAATTAAAAAAGTTATTCTGAAAAGAATCAAAATGTGTTTCCGACATCTAAATCACTCACATTTAACACCTGTCTACAACCGAACTGTGCTCACGTCCCGTCTACTCCTATTGACCCCTACCCTATGGGCCAGACTTTGTAAAAGGAAACCAAAATACTGAGCAACGCAAATAGGCTTTCTAGGATTCCCACCTGGGGGATATCCTGACTGAGCATTCACGCATTTGTAACAGCTAACCCAATTAAAAATACAAACTTGCTTAGAATAGTGGGAAAAAATTGTTTGATTTTCAAGGGTTTATATCAAGAATTGGTCAAAATTGGTATTGAGATAAAAGGGTCTGCAGATCAGCTGATGCATAAAGTGGTGGTTTTATTTTTGCGCAAACACTCCCCAAATTATTTAGAGTTAAATCGCTCACCTGCTATCAACCGATGAAAGCGCTTCCATAGTGGGCTGCTTAAAACTTATATATAAGGGAAGAGCACAAAACCAAATCTTAGTGTTATTTTGCTTATCATTACAATACGCACTCCCGTTTACATTATTGTGAGCAGCTCTTTTTCACCAATTCTCTTCACGTTAACATATTAGGTTAATTCTCTTGTGGGCAAATTCTTATGTTAGCTCATCTCTAAATATTCATTATATTTACACGATCTTAAAATAATTTTTTGTCCTATTATTCTGCCGAGAAGCTTTTCCTTTTTCAGCTTTTCCTTTTTTCATTTCGCACTGAAGAAATTTTTAGCACTTCAATTTCCATACTATATTCACACCCCGGAAAGATTTGCCGGCAATTAGAATTCGTGACGTAATTTTCTTATATATTATATCTTTGCATCTCTCGCTCTATTCTTGTCGCCCAATCTCGTGCATTCATCGGCCACCTGCATTTGCTGTCATGCGCTAGCGTTTGTCTCTCTCTCGCGGCTCTCTCGATCGGTCCGCCCCATATGGGCCCCATATTGCCCCATATGGCAATACTAGAGTGGTCGATCTATCCCCCCGATCTATCCGCTAGATGGCGTATTCCTAAATCTCTGGGTGGTGGATAAAAAACGGACCGACGAAAACGGCGTCAGGAAACAGCGATTGGGGTCGACTTCAGGAAACTGATCAAACGGACTATCGCTGATCCTTACACCATGCCAAACATTCTGATAATTCGGACATTCTGATAATTCGGATGCACTGCGTTTATTTACTTTGTCTATTAACACTAAACAATCCGGTGTTTATTTTTATTTATTTAGATTTTCAAAACTAAACTTTTACACAGCAATCATCCGTATCGCTTCGCGTGTGCTGTGGTATATTTGGAGGTAAAATAATAATTTTATTAATTTTCATCCAAACATAGCTCTGCTCTGTGCGCTTTTAGTACAGTTTAGTAGTCTTCAACTATTAAATGAGTCTTCAAAGCGTAAGAAGTCCGCTATTAGTGATGTGCTTGTGGCGAATAAACTCCAGCCTACTCAGCCGACAAGTATTCAGCCGCTTATATCTCTGGCCACCCCAAGGGCTGGAACTGGGAAAAATTCGGCTTCCGAATTTCTCAGTATTAATGAGAAATTGTCCGATTTGTACTCTGTGGCATCACTCCAAGTGATACCACCAGACCCAATAACTCAAACCCCCTTAAGAGTCACCAAACAGGGTATTCAACCGTCCGGACCCCCGGTACGAACTGATGCTGCAGTATTGGTTACGGCGGCACCAAAACCCTTGCAGGTGATCCCGCCATCGAAACACATATTTGTTTCTCGGCTTGACCCTGACACTTCTGAGTTAGATATCTCGGCTTATATCAAAGCCAAAACAAAAAGCCGATATTAAGGTGGCAGATATTACAAAATTTAAATATTCATACAACAGGCACGCACATCATCTTTCAAAATACGTGTGCCAGTGCAGATGTTCAAGGCGATCTGTTCCGCCAGCTGTTGGCCAGAGAACATTTTTCGTCCAAGAACATCAGCCAAGTACGGTGAAGAAAAAAATTACAAGCCTGTGGGAGTAAAACTCCCACATGTTAGAGCCACTGACCAACCTTCCACCTCATTTGCCTCACCCTCAAAAAACTAATTTCTTCATAACACTTGCTTCGAATACTGAGGGCTACGTAGTAAACTTCCCAAACTGTATTCTATAGTTCTTTCTTTGCATCTCACATTATAGTCTTTACAGAAACTTGGTTAAAGCCGGAGATTTTAAGCTCCGAAGTTTTTTCATATAAGTATATGTAGATATAATATAATATATAATATATAATATAATATAATATATATATAAGTATATATAATATATATATATTGGAGCGTTATTTAAACCAAAAGGCATTCTTAAAAATTCATATTTACCGTTATTTATAGAAAAAGACGTTTTTTGAATGTCGGATTCTCTCATTAATATTTAATGAAAACCTGATTCCAGGTATTCATTCTTTTAATCTCTTTTCAAATTCTGCTACGGATGGGGCATATGGGTATTGTTTTCCATATGGGTATATACGGGTACAATAACGGATTATATTGGAAAATGACTCCGAACTGAGTTTAGACAACATAAGCATTATAAACCCGTTTGTAAAAATAGAAAATACAATTAAATCCCATGAACTAATATTATTATAGCTAAAACAAATTATGAAAAGAAATAGAAACCCCTAAAATGAAACCACTGCAGAATCTATTCCTTAAATTGAAACTGAGAGATATATTGAAAAAACATTTGCTCAACTTAATAAAGAATCATCTCCTTCACCGCTCAAATGCAATGAATCGAAACGATTCATCTTAGAAGGAGGAGAGTTACCTAAAAGCTGGGTTAGAATTTACTACTCTGTAGCAGCCAGATTTATAAAAATATTACTATGCTATTGATATTGCTCTCTCTTTTTTGACAGTCCGAGAAGAGCTGTAGCGATTGATGAAAAATTATGTACTCTGCTCTGCTCCGAGTTTTCTCGGAAAAAACTAGCAATAGCAATAGTCAAAAATGAATACTGTGCATCCCCGTGCCGTGCAATAGTAAAAATTTGGGAGTAGGATGACACAGATGTAGGATAACTGAAATCGTTTAAGTCAGGACACTTTGGAGATGTTGTTCTCGTCCGGCTTAACTCACTCATTTGGATAAAGCAATAGCAAACCGAACTTATTGGAAGACGACGAATAAATGCAATTTCAATCTAGCGATTGAATAATCTTTTATTTTTACACATTGAGGGTAGAGCTACCAACCCATTAAATTAAGCTATTATAATTTTGTTGAAAGAGTGCAACGAGTGAGGAACTTGCTTCTATCCTTTATAAGTCGAAACGTCTGGGATCGGCTACACCTGAAGTTAATTTTCCTTTCTTGTTATATGTATATAACGGATCGTTTATAATTTATAATTTGTCGATCCTTATAAGAATTTTACTATAAATGTCTCCTTCACTGCGTTGGACACTTTTGACCACAATTTTAATACTCTCTGCAAGGGTATAAAAATACGACTGAGGTATTTCATTTTTGACTATTGCTATTGGTATAGTTTTTTCTCCGAGAAAACTCGGAGCAGAGCAGAGTACATAATATTTCATCAATCTGCTCAGCTCTGCTTCGATTGTGAAAAAGTGAGAGCAATAGCAGTAGAAAAATGAGTTACTACGGGAGTAGTATAGTTTTTCAAACCCTGCCTAAAATTTTAAGCCATATTTTATATTAATTATATTAATTACAATTATTTGGGCACTTGCCACCAAGCTCTTTTGAGCTCTTATCATGTAAACAATTCTCGACATTCCAAACATAACCTCGAACGAAGCTTGAGATATGAAATAAACAAATTCCCCCTATTGAACCGGCAACGGCCAAATACTTAGACTTAACATCCGCTAGAATCACGCCACTGCGGCTCTCCTTTAAGCATCCGAATCGGTACCTAAATTTTCCATGAAAGACTCCTTGGAATTCAGTTCAGGAAAGATTCCGAAGCAACATGAAGCTTACTATGATAGGAGGGAAGGTAAAAACTTGCATCCCAATTAAGTCTTCTAAGTGCGAAAATAAGGAAGTTTTTTGTACAGATTCTATGTGACCTTAGTGAACTCCGTATTGACTACTCCAGCCACTCGATCCATACTCAAGAATCGGACGGACCAATGATGTGTATAAAGTTTTACTTTGATCAAAAGATGAGTAAAAAATAAGGTTGGCTGATTGGATATTATAAATACGGCTGAGCTAGAATGGTGCTATGTGAATACGCTGTTTGAAAAAATTTTTAAAAGAGATCGGCCATTGCCAGTTCACTCAGGATTGGAAAGGGGCAAAGTTCTGGAAAGAGTTATTCCATCAGGATCAGAAACGAAACACAAGTCAAGCATCTGACCTAAGGAATTTCTAACGTGTTTAACATACCCGCAGCGAAGTCGGGTATGGATCATTGGATAAAAGGTTTTTAATACTCGATATTAAGAATCTTAATATATAACATGGTTTTTAAGAACAGAAAAGCTTTCGCGATTTAAAAAATTTCATAAATATTAAGCGAAATATGGAAGCCCATCCCTTATATTGAAAAGGGACAAATAACTACGAAGGCACCACAAGAGCTTTTAGAAATAGTTCTATAGAAATAAAGATATAGTTCTACATAAGTTGTTTGCTGGTAAAGAGTCATCTCCGATGTTTATTCAATGACTTCTTAACGTTGGTACCATTGCTGCCACTGTGAAGCAGTGACCAGCCTTTTTAGTAGCCTTTTATTTTATTTAGGCTTGTTTTGTACAGCAACGGAATCGTTGCTGGCTAGCTGAGTGAGTCATGCAAATGTCAAATAAATCATGTCAAATGAGTCAAATAATAGCAATTTGGCGGTCGCTGTTATCAAGTGCGCTTAGTTTTAGTCGCGCTGCGATAAAGACGCTGCTTATGTATGCAATCTGTTGGTATAACAACAAAGTGTTGTAGCCTGATTTATATGTATGTATATATATATAATACATATGTACGCATGCTACATCTGCCTCCTTTTAAAAAATACCGTAATTTATGTAGATATGTATTAATGTTAATTATTTGTTTTTGTTTTATTTTTTGTTAATGTTTTGTTTATATTCTATAAATTATAAAAAATTTTTATTAATATGTATGTTTGAACTCCACAGAGCGTTTTCTGTGAATATATAACTCCTAAAATAAGGGGCAGGGGTGTACGATCGTCGCTTTAAAATAAATCAAGACTGATCCAAATTGTGACCGGTTGCGTTGGCTTTCAATTACGAACTGAACTTTATTCAAATGAGAACAAGAAATATGAGAATAAAAAAGGAACGAAATGAATGAGGAAAGCAATTAGATGATTACAGTTAGATATTCTTAATAGTACAGGGTGATCTTTTATATATGTCTTATTCTGACCCAATACCAAGGGTCCCAAGGGTCGCGAGTTGAGTATGGCTTCGATTTCTACAACAATTGTGGACAGCTCTTCATAGGTGAATCGGGTTTTTTGGAATGTTCTATATAGCAAGCCCTTTGCGCTTTTAACTGCTGCTTCCCAAAGACCTCCAAAATGTGGTGCTCTGGGGGGAATAAAGTGAAAATTAATAAAATTTTCAAGACAAAACGCTTGGATTGCATTTTCGTTTTCCTTATTGAAAAGAAAGTTCTTGAGTTCCTTGAGCTGATTTGCTCTTCCCACAAAATTATTTGCGTTATCGCAGTAGATGTCAGTTGGCAGACCTCGACGATCAGAAAATCTTTTTAATGCTGCTATAAATGCGTCCGTGGTCAAATCAGTGACTACCTCGATATGTACAGCCTTTATCGACAGACAAATGAACACGGCAAGATAGCTTTTAGTTGGCGGCTTTCCTCTTATTCGGAGATACGTTGGTATAGGACCACAAAAATCCACCCCACATTTGCTGAACGGTCTGTTCACTGTTACTCTTTCCTTGGGAAAAGACCCCATTAGTTGTTTCATCAACGTTGGTCAATAGCGGACACAATGTATGCAAGATCGCACAATGCGACGAGAAAGGCTTCTAGCGTTTATGACCCAAAATCGTAGACGAAGCAAAGCAATAAGTGCCTTTGGGCCTGCGTGGAAATTTCGAATGTGCAAATACTGGAAATACACATCTTTCCGTGAAAGATGATTTGTTTGGTAGCAAGATTGGATGTTTCTCATTCTCTGGCAGATCGGCATGATCTAGTCTACCTCCAACTTTAATGAGCTCATATCCATTTGAGTGATCCAGAAAAGGAGCAAGAAATTTTAGTGGTCCCTTTAACATCTTGTTGCTTCTTAACTGCAAAATCTCGTCTTGATAGTAGGTCCTCTGAAGATTCCAAATAATGCAACTGGTCGCTTGCTCAAATTCCTCTGGGCTTAAAGTTGAATTTTTGGGTCTCAATAGCGACTTGCAAGCTTTGATGAAACGAAGAAGCCAAGCAACGAGGCGATGGCAGTGAACGAAAGAGCTATGGGTCTCCAGAATATCCAATAAACGATTTGATGCGATAGACATGGTAAATGTTTGTTTCCTTTTTCGATATTGACTACATCCATGTCGATTTTTGATGGTTTTGGGAATTGGCCACTCAGAAGCCTCTTTATACAAGAATTTGGGACCAGTATACCAGTCTGACAAGACCAGCTCAGAAACGAAACATCCACGGGACACAATGTCAGCCGGGTTGCATTGAGTGGGCACAAATCTCCAGGTGGCTTTACTCGTGAGATCTTGAGTCTCCGATATACGATTTCCGACGAATGTTGATAGCGTAACAGAATGTTGTTTAATCCAGTGAAGAACAATTTGTGAGTCTGACCATAGAAACGTCGTTATTTCTTGGCCATCAAGTAATTCTTTAGTTTTGCAGAGCAGCCTAGGAAGTAAATGTGCGGCACAGAGTTCTAGTTTTGGAAGGGATTGCTTCCTGACGGGCGCAACTCTCGATTTAGCTGTCCACAGCTGAACAGCAATTTTGTTATCTTTTCCCTGAGTGCGAAGATAGATGCAGCATCCTTAGGCTCGAATCGATGCATCGCAGAATCCATGCAACTGGATATTAGTTGAGTTTGGTTGCATACAGTAACGAGGCACAGATATCGTTGGCAACTCTTCCAATGATGCTATATATTGTTTCCATGCGTCGTGCAAGGCTTGGGGAACTGATTCATCCCAGGTGATGTGGAGCAGCCACAGCTCTTGAAGTATCATTTTGCTACGATAATTATTGGCGATAATAATCCAAGAGGATCAAACAGTGTTGAGGCGACATATAATATTGAACGCTTTGTTATGGCAGTAATTGATTGCTGGTTCAAATGTGAATCGAAAGAGATCTCCCAGTTGCTCCCAGGATACGCCGAGTGCGCTGGTTATATATTCTTCTTCCATGTTGAGTTGTTTGGTTGGTGTGGTATTCATAAAGTCGGGATGATTGGAGTGCCATTTTGTTAATGGAAAGTTTCCTCTTCGAAGAACTTCGGTGACTTCATTTTTGATTGAGTGCAGAGTTCTCGTGTCGTCTGCTCCAGACAAAAGATCGTCGACATAAAACGATGATTTTACGATAGTTGATCCAAGTGGCAGTTCGTTGGTATACATATCTGCCAAATAATAACTCGCAGCAATATCGCAGCAGCAGTTCCGTATGTGACTGTATTAAGTTGAAATGTTTGCACGTCCGCGTCTGGGGAATCTCGTCAAAAAATGTATTGATATTTTCTATAATTGGGATCAATAAGGACTTGCCTGTACATTTTCGTGACGTCTGCAGTAATTGCGTAACGAAACAATCGGAATTTGAGTAACAATAAGTACAAATCGCTCTGTAACTTCGGGCCGACAAACAACAAGTCGTTCAACGATAGTTGTGATGTAGTTGCACACGATGCGTCGAAGATAACTCTTAATTTGGTGGTGCTACTATTTGGTTTGAGGACACAATGATGTGGTATATAATAATGTGGCTCACACAAATTTGGATTAGGTACCAACGACATATGACCCATATTTTGGTATTCTTTCATGAACGCGAACGGAAGAGCGACTACAATGCGATTGTTCCCATCCATTACTGTGGTGTTTATAAACGATAATTCACAAACTTTGTGTTCAGGCAGAATTTTGTGTGATGATTTAGAGATCGATTCCAATTCCCAGAGTTTTTGTATATTTTCGTCGACTGTCGCTTCCGAAGACAAGAGGCATACTGGAGCCGCTTGCTGGCTTTCTCGATAGCGGCCGGATGCTACCCAACCAAAAAGCGTCTTCTGAAGAATTGGTAAATTAGGTGCCAATTTTATTTGACTAACTGCGAGGACCTCGAAGAATGCTTCAGTGCCAAGCAACAAATCGATTCGACCCGATTGATAAAACTTCTCGTCTGCGAGTGGAATGTTAGCAGGCAATTTCCAGGAGGAGATGTAAATTTTCGAATCTGGCTGGTAAGCAATGTGAGTGGTGACGCAAAATTGAAGAGGGAGTTTGAACTCGCATATTCGAGATTTTACAGAAGTGGTGGCTAATGATTTGATGGTTGTCAACGTGTCTCCAATACTGCGAATTCCAATGTTCTGTTTACTCCTGGTACAGGCGAAGCTTTTGAGCAAATTCCATGGTGATGAAGTTCACTTAGAGCACGAGTCAAGCAGAGCTCTACCAAGTCGATAGCTTCCTGATGCGTCCTTTACTAAAATCACAGCAGTAGCTAGAATTACTTGACTGCGTTGATCGTCTACATGTGTGTGTGATGCTTCATCCACCACCACTTTGTCTTTTCTTTTTTTAATATTTAATTTTTTCAGGCTTATTTGTAATCCCCCCGTTTCTTATTTCCCCCCCTTTATGTTTAATTTTTCCATTACATTTTTTCATTGGCAATAAGTTGATTATACATGAATGATGTTTTTATATTCCGAAAGTTTTCCATCAAATGTAGGCAAAGACAGCCGGGGTAACTTTGACGATGATGAAACAACCACATTCGGTGATCCAGGCGATAAAGATGTTCGCTCCATTCGAGTGCTATGGAACTCTTCTCCCAATTGGTCCGTGATGGATACCTTAATCTCAATATAGCTGTCTTCCAAATCTCCACGGCCAGTGTCTGTTGGATCCATGTTTTCGATTTCGGACTGAACCGTCATAGCTTGTTTGAAATAGGATTCCAAAATTCCCAACCGGCACTGCAATTCCGCGTTCGATAAACGATTGTTTTGATCGATACTAGTGTTTATGAGATTTTTAATACGAGTGATATTTCTTTTAATATTGGTACGTTGCCTTTTGCATTGTTCAAGAAATTCTGGGGCCATGGCGAGACAAAACGAAAATTTCAAGCGAGCGAGAACGAGAGAGAACAATGGCAGAAACGAAGCGACGAAAATTGCAACAAGGCAAGCATCCGAAAATATATGTATGTATTCCTCACGAAAAGCACAGTTATTAGTCTGCCAAAAACTATGTATATTTAATAACTGTACGTTTATATGATGCGATGCGGCGACAACGACTAGACGACGACAGAGCGACAAAGCGACAACGACCGGCAATGGCAACTATGATTTGCCAATGCACTGTGTACAGAAATTGGATGTGATAATTTATTTTTCAGTTCTAACAATGCGTACACTGCCCCACGTTGGGCGCCAAAATGTTTGAACTCCACAGAGCGTTTTCTGTGAATATATAACTCCTAAAATAAGGGGCAGGGGTGTACGATCGTCGCTTTAAAATAAATCAAGACTGATCCAAATTGTGACCGGTTGCGTTGGCTTTCAATTACGAACTGAACTTTATTCAAATGAGAACAAGAAATATGAGAATAAAAAAAGGAACGAAATGAATGAGGAAAGCAATTAGATGATTACAGTTAGATATTCTTAATAGTACAGGGTGATCTTTTATATATGTCTTATTCTGACCCAACAATGTATGTGTAAATGTATATGTTTAAAGCTATGAGTATTAAAAAATATATGTTTTAGTATTTTATTTTAAGTGTTGTCTTTTTTTAAGAAGGAAGGAATAATTGTCTTTTTTTTTTTAAATTGCTTTTCCCTTTTTTGTTTCTAATGTTTGGTATTATTTTGTTTATATTAGAGTTTCCAATTCAATTATTATAAATTATCTATTCTCATGTACTTTTTGTTTATTCTTTTTAGAATCGCTAATTTAATATAATAATTAATTATATTAATTAATAATTAAGATAATAATATTTAATTTAATATAATATAATAATTAATCTTCTAACTTTTCTACTGTATAGGGTAAATAAGTTGGATCTAACTTATGTCCTGATTCATTCCTAAGTAGGACTTTGTCTCCTACCGATATATCTACGTTTATTAATTTTTTATCATATAATTCTTTATTTTCTCTTATTTTCTTCTAATATAATTCGAACTCTATTCTAACTTTAATCTATATTTACTTTTCTTAGTATAATCATCTATATTATAGAAAGGTTCTATGTTTAAGTAAACTGTTTGTTTTACCGAAAACAAGTTCATATGGACAATAGTCATGTGCCATAGATGGAGTTGTGTTGAAAGAGTAAACGAAATATTGGATCCATACGTTCCAATCAGTTTTATCAACCGATATATATGAAAGTATGTATTGATTAAAAGTTCTGTGACTTCTATCGACTGCTTCAACTGTTTGGTGGTGGTGTTCAGTTGATTTTATGTTATTTATTTGTAAATACTTGCACAAATCATTTGCTATAGAATTTTTGTATTCTGTTCCCATGTCCGTAATAAACGTCTTCATTGGACCGTACTTAAGAAGTGTATTCTTCTCAAAAATCGCCTTATCATTTTTAGCATTAGTCATATAACAAATTAATGTGACTCCGTGCGTATTCATTTCCATTTTCAGACCTGGGTAGTAGACCAATCAATGGTGTCTACTATAACCCTATCGAAAGCATGTTTAAAATTATACTCCGCGTTTCAGTAATTGTTAAAGGAGTTTTTATTTTTCTTGTCATTTTTGATTTTTGGCACCTTAGACCTTTGTAATCAGTCCGGATTTGTATTATGTATTCAGTAATATCTCGAGATATACCTTTCCAATAATAATGTCTTTTGACCTTGGCCGAGGTTTATGATATGCCTGTGTGACCTTTTTGTATTGAATGATCATAGAATGTAGACAATGGACCTTCTTTTTCTTTAATTGTTTATATTTGGGTCACCGGGTTGAGTAACGCTACTCTCAATGAAATTAATATTTTAATGCCCGTATTTATAAAATTATCAATTGAAACGTGTTCAAAGATATTTTGCCACTTTGAGTTGGCGTATATTATATAGACCGGCTTGCGTTTTTAAGCTAGCGATTTCTTTGGAAAACACAATATGATATCTTGCAATAATTTTCTTAACATGTTGAAATAAACATAGCATATTTTATACATGCAATGTCACTCCTTTACGTATTTTTTCATTATTAATGGCTTCATATACGATGGGTTTATAAGCTTTTACTATTGATTGCCTTGTCAATTCTATTTTTCTTTAGCGCAGGAATTTTGTCTACTTTGACATCTTGTAGTGACTATCTTTATAGATTTTTTTTTGCTGTATCTGTTGAATGGTTATTCTTGATAACGCATCCGCTACAAAATTGTCTTTACCCTTGTAAAATTATACTTGGGTGTAAAATTATACTCCTCTAATTCAAGGCTCATACGCGCCAGATTGAGATGTGAGAATAAAAGTCCACACTTTGTTCAAAAACAAGGCCAAGCCGAGACTCAAGAGGATAACCTATGGCCGAAACACAGGGACCCTAAAATTACAGATCAAAATAAGGTACAGCCTATAGAAGTAGACCTGTCAACGGCCAAATTTTGGCAAGAGACAAGCTGGAGGAAGCCGCAAAGCAATGCCACCAAAAGAGGCAGGGAACATCTCAATTGATTGGTTATTTAGCGAAAAATACATTAAGCCCGTAAAGGAGCTAAAGAACGTAATGCCTATCGAAACCCCTTTCACTATGAGCTCTATCCGCGGCTCCCGTAGCGTACAAAAAAAATGCCTTAGTAGGCTTCGCTTATGCGAACAGTAGTGGGATTAGATCTAAGCATCAGCGTGATAAAACCGCAAACGTCACCGGAAAACTCTGGAATTTTGATAGCGAAAATGGATTTCACTAAAATCGATGTCTTTGTGGTGCAAGATTCGGTGAAAGCCGAATTAAAAAAAGTTATTCTGAAAAGAATCAAAATGTGTTTCCGACATCTAATGAGTCACTCACATGCAACACCTCTCTACAATCCGAACTGTGCTCGACGATCCCGTCTACTCCTAGTTGTACCCCTACCCTATGGGCAGCAGACTTTGTAAATAAGGAAACCAAAAAAATACTGAGCAACGGCATAATTAGGCTTTCTAGGATTCCCACCTGGGGGATAGTCCTGACTGAGCATTGCACGCATTTGTAACCCAGCTAACCCAATTAAAAATACAAACTTGCTTAAGACATATGTGGGAAAAAATTGTTTGATTTTCAAGGGTTTATATCAAGAATTGGTCAAAATTGGTATTGAGATAAGAGGGTCAGCAGATCAGCTGATGCATATAAGTGGTGGTTTTATTTTTGCGCCAACACTCCCCAAAACATTATTTAGAGTTATAATCGCTCACCTGCTGATCAACCGATGAAAGCGCTTCCATGAGTGGTGCTGCTAAAAACTTATATATATAAGGGATATAAGGGAAGAGCACAAAACCAAATCTTAGTGTTATTTTGCTTATCATTACAATACGCACTCGCCGTTTACATTATCGTGAGCAGCTCTTTTTCTACCAATTCTCTTCTACGTTAACATATGTAGGTTAATTCTCTTGTGGGCAAATTCTTATGTTAAGTTCATCTCTAAATGATTCATTGATATTTACACGATCTTATAAAATAATTTTTTGTCTTATTATTCTGCCGAGAAGCTTTTCCTTTTTTCAAGCTTTTCCTTTTTTCTTTTTTCATTTCGCACTGAGAGAAATTTTTAGCACTTCAATTTCCATACTACTATTCAAGCAGCCGCCGGAAAGAAGTTTGGCCGGCAATAATTTATTGAATTCGTGACGTAATTTTCTTATATATGTATATCTTTGCATCTCTCGCTCTATTCTTGTCGCCCAATCTCGTGCATTCGATCGGCCACCTGCATTTGCTGTCATGCGCTAGCGTTTGTCTCTCTCTCGCGGCTCTCTCGATCGGTCCGCCCCATATGGGGCCCCATATTGCCCCATATGGCAATACTAGAGTGGTCGATCTATCCCCCCGATCTATCCGCTAGATGGCGTATTCCTAAATCTCTGGGTGGTGGATAAAAAACGGACCGACGAAAACGGCGTCAGGAAACAGCGATTGGGGTCGACTTCAGGAAACTGATCAAACGGACTATCGCTGATCCTTACACCATGCCAAACATTCTGATAATTCGGACATTCTGATAATTCGGATGCACTGCGTTTATTTACTTTGTCTATTAACACTAAACAATCCGGTGTTTATTTTTATTTATTTAGATTTTCAAAACTAAACTTTTACACAGCAATCATCCGTATCGCTTCGCGTGTGCTGTGGTATATTTGGAGGTAAAATAATAATTTTATTAATTTTCATCCAAACATAGCTCTGCTCTGTGCGCTTTTAGTACAGTTTAGTAGTCTTCAACTATTAAATGAGTCTTCAAAGCGTAAGAAGTCCGCTATTAGTGATGTGCTTGTGGCGAATAAACTCCAGCCTACTCAGCCGACAAGTATTCAGCCGCTTATATCTCTGGCCACCCCAAGGGCTGGAACTGGGAAAAATTCGGCTTCCGAATTTCTCAGTATTAATGAGAAATTGTCCGATTTGTACTCTGTGGCATCACTCCAAGTGATACCACCAGACCCAATAACTCAAACCCCCTTAAGAGTCACCAAACAGGGTATTCAACCGTCCGGACCCCCGGTACGAACTGATGCTGCAGTATTAGTTACGGCGGCACCAAAACCCTTGCAGGTGATCCCGCCATCGAAACACATATTTGTTTCTCGGCTTGCCCCTGACACTTCTGAGTTAGATATCTCGGCTTATATCAAAGCCAAAACAAAAGCCGATATTAAGGTGGCAGATATTACAAAATTTAAATATTCATACAACAGGCACACATCATCTTTCAAAATACGTGTGCCAGTGCAGATGTTCAAGGCGATCTGTTCCGCCAGCTGTTGGCCAGAGAACATTTTCGTCCAAGAACATCAGCCAAGTACGGTGAAGAAAAAAAATTACCAAGCCTGTGGGAGTAAAACTCCCACATGTTAGAGCCACTGACCAACCTTCCACCTCATTTGCCTCACCCTCAAAAAACTAATTTCTTCACTAACACTTAGCTATCAGAATACTAGAGGGCTACGTAGTAAACTTCCCAAACTGTATTCTGATAGTTCTTTCTTTGCATCTCACATTATAGTCTTTACAGAAACTTGGTTAAAGCCGGAGATTTTAAGCTCCGAAGTTTTTTCATATAAGTATATGTAGATATAATATAATATATAATATATAATATAATATAATATATATATATAAGTATATATAATATATATATATTGGAGCGTTATTTAAACCAAAAGGCATTCTTAAAAATTCATATTTACCGTTATTTATAGAAAAAGACGTTTTTTGAATGTCGGATTCTCTCATTAATATTTAATGAAAACCTGATTCCAGGTATTCATTCTTTTAATCTCTTTTCAAATTCTGCTACGGATGGGGCATATGGGTATTGTTTTCCATATGGGTATATACGGGTACAATAACGGATTATATTGGAAAATGACTCCGAACTGAGTTTAGACAACATAAGCATTATAAACCCGTTTGTAAAAATAGAAAATACAATTAAATCCCATGAACTAATATTATTATTATGCTAAAACAAATTATTGAAATAGAAATAGAAACCCCTAAAATTGAAACCACTGCAGAATCTATTCCTTAAATTGAAACTGAGAGATATATTGAAAAAACATTTGCTGAACTTAATAATAGAATCATCTCCTTCACCGCTCAAATGCAATGAATCGAAACGATTCATCTTAGAAGGAGGAGAGTTACCTAAAAGCTGGGTTAGAATTTACTACTCTGTAGCAGCCAGATTTATAAAAATATTACTATGCTATTGATATTGCTCTCACTTTTTTGACAGTCCGAGAAGAGCTGTAGCAGATTGATGAAAAATTATGTACTCTGCTCTGCTCCGAGTTTTCTCGGAGAAAAAACTATAGCAATAGCAATAGTCAAAAATTGAATACTGTGCTCCCCGTAGCCGTAGCAATAGTAAAAATTTGGGAGTAGGATGACAGCAGATGTAGGATAACTGAAATCGTTTAAGTCAGGACACTTTGGAAGATATTGTTCTCGTCCGGCTTAACTCAACTCATTTGGATAAAGCAATAGCAAACCGAACTTTATTGGAAGACGACGAATAAATGCAATTTCAATCTAGCGATTGAATAATCTTTATTTTTACACAATTGAGGGTAGAGCTAATGCCATACCCATTATAATTTTTATTAAGCTATTATAATTTTGTTGAAAGAGTGCAACGAGTGAGGGAACTTGCTTCTATCCTTTATAAGTCGAAACGTCTGGGATCGGCTACACCCGAAGTTAATTTTCCTTTCTTGTTATATGTATATAACGGATCGTTTATAATTTATAATTTGTCGATCCTTATAAGAATTTTACTATAAATGTCTCCTTCACTGCGTTGGACACTTTTGACCACAATTGTAATACTCTCTGCAAGGGTATAAAAATACGACTGAGGTATTTCATTTTTGACTATTGCTATTGGTATAGTTTTTTCTCCGAGAAAACTCGGAGCAGAGCAGAGTACATAATATTTCATCAATCTGCTCAGCTCTGCTTCGATTGTGAAAAAGTGAGAGCAATAGCAGTAGAAAAATGAGTTACTACGGGAGTAGTATAGTTTTTCAAACCCTGCCTAAAATTTTAAGGTATATTTTATATTAATTATATTAATTACAATTATTTGGGCACTTGCCACCAAGCTCTTTTGAGCTCTTATCATGTAAACAATTCTCGACATTCCAAACATAACCTCGAACGAAGCTTGAGATATGAAATAAACAAATTCCCCCTATTGAACCGGCAACGGCCAAATACTTAGACTTAACATCCGCTAGAATCACGCCACTGCGGCTCCCCTTTTTAAGCATCCGAATCGGTACCCAAATTTTCCATGAAAGACTCCTTGGAATTCAGTTCAGGAAAGATTCCGAAGCAACATGAAGCTTACTATGATAGGAGGGAAGGTAAAAACTTGCATCCCAATTAAGTCTTCTAAGTGCGAAAATAAGGAAGTTTTTTGTACAGATTCTATGTGACCTTAGTGAACTCCGTATTGACTACTCCAGCCACTCGATCCATACTCAAGAATCGGACGGACCAATGATGTGTATAAAGTTTTACTTTGATCAAAAGATGAGTAAAAAATAAGGTTGGCTGATTGGATATTATAAATACGGCTGAGCTAGAATGGTGCTATGTGAATACGCTGTTTGAAAAAAATTTTAAAAGAGATCGGCCATTGCCAGTTCACTCAGGATTGGAAAGGGGCAAAGTTCTGGAAAGAGTTATTCCATCAGGATCAGAAACGAAACACAAGTCAAGCATCTGACCTAAGGAATTTCTAACGTGTTTAACATACCCGCAGCGAAGTCGTGGTGCGAGTTAAGTTGTAGAGACGGTGAATTCTCAACAATGGACCACATTAGATCTGGTATATTGAAGTCTTCCAGAGCTACCAGCTGGTCCCCATCAAACAATCGGTCCGAAACGAGACGAATAGCGGACAAATGTTGCACAACAGGTAAAGTATAAAAATTAACCGGACAGAGTGATTTTACCGCAAAGAAATTCTTTATAACCAAACTCTTGTGATTTTACCTGTTCAGAAGCGAATTTGGAGTCAACAGAAATTATAACTCCTCCTCCCCTTTGCAGTGTTCTATCACGTCTAAAAGTGGTGTACTTATTTGAAAAACTTCGGCGCTTAAAATCTCCGGATTTAACCAAGTTTCTATATATAGCGATTAGTGTAGGTTAGTGTGGTAAGAACCTATACTGAGCGACAAAAGAAGCAACACCGTAAAAGATGAAGAAGCAGAGAAGAGCTATTTTTGAAAAAAATTTAATAAAAATCTTATTTTACCACTACACACGCCAAGCGATACGGATGTTAAATTTTAATTTAAATAAACAAAAATAAACACACGATTTTTAGAGTTTATAAACAAAAGGTGTAACAAGATGCAAAGATGTAACGCTGTGCGCACAAAAAAAATGCGTCCGTTCGCTTTAAGATAAAGACAGAATTTTCCATAAGCGCGCTTAAATGAAAATAAACAATATTATAACGTTTGAAACTAAATAATTGTTTTCATTTGGATAAAAATCATTGAAAAATTGGTGATCAAACATTGGTTATCCCGACGTGACATAATTAATAAAATGAACCATTTCACGAACATAAAAATATAACGAATATATAGTGCGAATATTTGATTTAGTTTTGCGCAGTGTCTTATGTATGTAAAACTGCATATAATGCATCAGAGTCCGGAAACAAGTATTTTGTATTTATAAATCTTTTAATAATATAAATAAATACATAGACATATAATAAGAATTGTTATACGGTCCTGTCTAGTGTTATCCAAATCGTATGTAAGTGGGACAAATCGTATACGCCGCGATACGATTCAGAAACCCCCTTAAACACTATTTTAACCACAAGCTTTGCAAAAAATTCATGAAGGCCACATCGATACAAATTCAGTCTAGTAACGGAAGCCTCTCAATCGCTGCTCTCTAATAAGTGCCAAAGCAGTCGCGGACTTATGATCAGACCACACTTTTAACACTTCTTCGAAGCCCAGAAATAATCGAACACCCCTTCAGCCTGACGTCTCCAAATTGAACTGGCTTAAATACAAAAAGTACTTGAGGGGCCACATAGATCTCGACCCGGAGCTTGAAATGAAATCGAAGATCAACTACACTACTAGCACCCTGGAAGAAGTACTCGTGCGGCAGCAAAATCTCAAAATAATAAAATACTACAAATCCAATCAGCAAATCGAACAGCACGTGCAAGAAAAGAGGCGCCTTAAAGCAACGCCTTAAGAAAGCAACCCTATCACTCGACCAGGCTCTTCACGAACAGGAAGAAAATGCACAGCTGAGGTACATCCAGAAGCTTTCGCCAACAAGCACAAAGTATCCCCTGTGGAGGGCCCACCCAAATCTTAGCGCCCCGATTGTAACGACCACACCGATAAGAAACTCTTCGGGATGCTGCGCTCGCATCGACAAAACCGAACTGAAACATTCGCGACAAATCTCCAAAGTGTCTTCCAGCCAAACCCTGACCTACTGACGTCAAAGATCGAACTTCCAAAATGCTGATCGAACTTCCAAAATGAGCTATAGAGGTCATCTGCAAACTATTTAATGGGATCCTTAATCTTGGCTATATCCCAAAAAAGTGGAAGAAATCTATAATTATAATGATACCGAAGCCTGGAAAAGAACATCCCGTCATCGTACAGACAAATAATAGTTTAATCGACTCATGCACAAAATTTTAGTTTAATTCCATCAGGATCAGAAACGAAACACAAGTGCTTGACTTAAGGACCTAAGGAATTTCTAACGTGTTTAACATACCCGCAGCGAAGTCGGGTATGGATCATTGGATAAAAGGTTTTTAATACTCGATATTAAGAATCTTAATATATAACATGGTTTTTAAGAACAGAAAAGCTTTCGCGATTTAAAAAATTCTCATAAATATTTAAGCGAAATATGGAAGCCCATCCCTTATATTGAAAAGGGACAAATAACTACGAAGGCACCACAAGAGCTTTTAGAAATAGTTCTATAGAAATAAAGATATAGTTCTACATAAGTTGTTTGCTGGTAAAGAGTCATCTCCGATGTTTATTCAATGACTTCTTAACGTTGGTACCATTGCTGCCACTGTGAAGCAGTGACCAGCCTTTTAGTAGCCTTTTATTTTATTTAGGCTTGTTTTTGTACAGCAACGGAATCGTTGCTGGCTAGCTGAGTGAGTCATGCAAATGTCAAATAAATCATGTCAAATGAGTCAAATAATAGCAATTTGGCGGTCGCTGTTATCAAGTGCGCTTGTTTTATGTCGCGCTGCGATAAAGACGCTGCTTATGTATGCAATCTGTTGGTATAACAACAAAGTGTTGTAGCCTGATTTATATGTATGTATATATATATAATACATATGTACGCATGCTACATCTGCCTCCTTTTAAAAAATACCGTAATTTATGTAGATATGTATTAATGTTAATTATTTGTTTTGTTTTATTTTTTTGTTAATGTTTTGTTTATATTCTATAAATTATAAAAAATTTTTATTAATATGTATGTTTGAACTCCACAGAGCGTTTTCTGTGAATATATAACTCCTAAAATAAGGGGCAGGGGTGTACGATCGTCGCTTTAAAAATAAATCAAGACTGATCCAAATTGTGACCGGTTGCGTTGGCTTTCAATTACGAACTGAACTTTATTCAAATGAGAACAAGAAATATGGAGAATAAAAAAGGAACGAAATGAATGAGGAAAGCAATTAGATGATTACAGTTAGATATTCTTAATAGTACAGGGTGATCTTTTATATATGTCTATATTCTGATCCAATATCGGGCCCGTTGAAAGGACCACCTTTCAAAATACATGCAATAACGCCAACTTGTGAATTGGGCGGCAGCAGGTTCCTCATGCACAAGTACCATGGCTCCGACGGTAATGTTTGGTGATGGCGAAGACCATTTTGTACGATGATCGGAGCTCATTGGTGAGTCCATTTGATCCACCGTCGCCAAAATGACTGCTTAAGTGCAGTAGTTGCTTCAAATCTTGTAAATGACTTATGTTTTGGCACTTCGATAGTGCGATCCGGAAGAGACCGAAGTGAATTTCCAATTAAGAAGTGACCCGCAGTCAGTGCTCCTAGATCGTTGGGATCCGATGATAGCGGTGACAAGGGTCGCGAGTTAGTATGGCTTCGATTTCTACAACAATTGTGGACAGCTCTTCATAGGTGAATCGGGTTTTTTGGAATGTTCTATATAGCAAGCCCTTTGCGCTTGTAACTGCATGCTTCCAAAGACCTCCAAAATGTGGTGCTCTGGGGGGAATAAAGTGAAAATTAATAAAATTTTCAAGACAAAACGCTTGGATTGCATTTTTCGTTTCCTTATTGAAAAGAAAATTCTTGAGTTCCTTGAGCTGATTTGCTCTTCCCACAAGAATTATTTGCGTTATCGCAGTAGATGTCAGTTGGCAGACCTCGACGATCAGAAAATCTTTTTAATGCTGCTATAAATGCGTCCGTGGTCAAATCAGTGACTACCTCGATATGTACAACCCTTATCGACAGACAAATGAACACGGCAAGATAGCTTTTAGTTGGCGGCTTTCCTCTTATTCGGAGATACGTTGGTATAGGACCACAAAATCCACCCCACATTTGCTGAACGGTCTGTTCACTGTTACTCTTTCCTCAGGAAAAGACCCCATTAGATTGTTTCATCAACGTTGGTCAATAGCTGGACACAATGTATGCAAGATCGCACAATGCGACGAGAAAGGCTTCTACAGCGTTTATGACCCAAAATCGTAGACGAAGCAAAGCAGTAAGTGCCTTTGGGCCTGCGTGGAAATTTCGAATGTGCAAATACTGGAAATACACATCTTTCCGTGAAAGATGATTTGTTTGGTAGCAAGATTGGATGTTTCTCATTCTCTGGCAGATCGGCATGATCTAGTCTACCTCCAACTTTAATGAGCTCATATCCATTTGAGTGATCCAGAAAAGGAGCAAGAAATTTTAGTGGTCCCTTTAACATCTTGTTGCTTCTTAACTGCAAAATCTCGTCTTGATAGTAGGTCCTCTGAAGATTCCAAATAATGCAACTGGTCGCTTGCTCAAATTCCTCTGGGCTTAAAGTTGAATTTTTGGGTCTCAATAGCGACTTGCAAGCTTTGATGAAACGAAGAAGCCAAGCAACGAGGCGATGGCAGTGAACGAAAGAGCTATGGGTCTCCAGAATATCCAATAAACGATTTGATGCGATAGACATGTTAAATGTTTGTTTCCTCTTTTCGATATTGACTACATCCATGTCGATTTTGATGGTTTTGGGAATTGGCCACTCAGAAGCCTCTTTATACAAGAATTTGGGACCAGTATACCAGTCTGACAAGACCAGCTCAGAAACGGAACATCCACGGGACACAATGTCAGCCGGGTTGCATTGAGTGGGCACAAATCTCCAGGTGGCTTTACTCGTGAGATCTTGAGTCTCCGATATACGATTTCCGACGAATGTTGATAGCGTAACAGAATGTTGTTTAATCCAGTGAAGACCAATTTGTGAGTCTGACCATAGAAACGTCGTTATTTCTTGGCCATCAAGTAATTCTTTAGTTTTGCAGAGCAGCCTAGGAAGTAAATGTGCGGCACAGAGTTCTAGTTTTGGAAGGGATTGCTTCCTGACGGGCGCAACTCTCGATTTAGCTGTCCACAGCTGAACAGCAATTTTGTTATCTTTTCCTGAGTGCGAAGATAGATGCAGCATCCTTAGGCTCGAATCGATGCATCGCAGAATCCATGCAACTGGATATTAGTTGAGTTTGGTTGCATACAGTAACGAGGCACAGATATCGTTGGCAACTCTTCCAATGATGCTATATATTGTTTCCATGCGTCGTGCAATGCTTGGGGAACTGATTCATCCCAGGTGATGTGGAGCAGCCACAGCTCTTGAAGTATCATTTTTGCTACGATAATTATTGGCGATAATAATCCAAGAGGATCAAACAGTGTTGAGGCGACATATAATATTGAACGCTTTGTTATGGCAGTAATTGATTGCTGGTTCAAATGTGAATCGAAAGACATCTCCCAGTTGCTCCCAGGATACGCCGAGTGCGCTGGTTATATATTCTTCTTCCATGTTGAGTATTTGGTTGGTGTGGTATTCATAAAGTCGGGATGATTGGAGTGCCATTTTGTTAATGGAAAGTTTCCTCTTCGAAGAACTTCGGTGACTTCATTTTTGATTGAGTGCAGAGTTCTCGTGTCGTCTGCTCCAGACAAAAGATCGTCGACATAAAACGATGATTTTACGATAGTTGATCCAAGTGGCAGTTCGTTGGTATACATATCTGCCAAATAAGCAGCGCAGCAGCAGTTCCGTATGTGACTGTATTAAGTTGAAATGTTTGCACGTCCGCGTCTGGGGAATCTCGTCAAAAAATGTATTGATATTTTCTATAATTGGGATCAATAAGGACTTGCCTGTACATTTTCGTGACGTCTGCAGTAATTGCGTAACGAAACAATCGGAATTTGAGTAACAATAAGTACAAATCGCTCTGTAACTTCGGGCCGACAAACAACAAGTCGTTCAACGATAGTTGTGATGTAGTTGCACACGATGCGTCGAAGATAACTCTTAATTTGGTGGTGCTACTATTTGGTTTGAGGACACAATGATGTGGTATATAATAATGTGGCTCACACAAATTTGGATTAGGTACCAACGACATATGACCCATATTTTGGTATTCTTTCATGAACGCCACATACTGTGAGCAAATCTCTGGATTACGAAGCATACGACGTTCCATAGCAAGGAATCGGCGACGTGGGATTTCAGCTGAATCTCCTAAACGATTTGGCGAATCCTTGAAGGGAAGAGCGACTACAATGCGATTGTTTCCATCCATTACTGTGGTGTTTATAAACGATAATTCACAAACTTTGTGTTCAGGCAGAATTTTGTGTGATGATTTAGAGATCGATTCCAATTCCCAGAGTTTTTGTATATTTTCGTCGACTGTCGCTTCCGAAGACAAGAGGCATACTGGAGCCGCTTGCTGGCTTTCTCGATAGCCGGCCGGATGCTACCCAACCAAAAGCGTCTTCTGAAGAATTGGTAAATTGGAGTTGCCAATTTTATTTGACCAACTGCGAGGACCTCGAAGAATGCTTCAGTGCCAAGCAACAAATCGATTCGACCCGATTGATAAAACTTCTCGTCTGCGAGTGGAAGATATTAGCAGGCAATTTCCAGGAGGAGATGTAAATTTTCGGATCGGCTGGTAAGCAATGTGAGTGGTGACGCAAAATTGAAGAGGGAGTTTGTACTCGCATATTCGAGATTTTACAGAAGTGGTGGCTAATGATTTGATGGTTGTCAACGTGTCTCCAATACTGCGAATTCCAATGTTCTGTTTACTCTGGTACAGGCGAAGCTTTTGAGCAAATTCCATGGTGATGAAGTTCACTTGAGAGCACGAGTCAAGCAGAGCTCTACCAAGTCGATAGCTTCCTGATGCGTCCTTTACTAAAATCACAGCAGTAGCTAGAATTACTTGACTGCGTTGATCGTCTACATGTGTGTGTGATGCTTGTTCATTTAGTTGTGTTGCCTGAGTTGATAGTGCTTCTGGTGAAGATTGGGTTACAGGCGATGGCTTATCGTGATGCAACATAGTGTGATGCGCGTGCTTGCAAATACGACAACGATTTTTTGATGGGCATTGGTTCATGCGATGACCATGTCCCAAACAGTTGATACATAGGTTGAGCCTTTTGACAGCATCAAAACGGCCCCATGATGACATGGCCTGGAACTTTGAACACGCTTGAACTTTATGATCAGTTTCGGAACAAACGGCGCAAGCGGTGTCGACAATAAAAAACGACGACCTTTGTCCACTCTTATTGGGTTTGAAGGGCTGTGCGCCACTGTGTTACGCTGTGCGCACAAAAAAAATGCGTCCGTTCGCTTTAAGATAAAGACAGAATTTTCATAAGCGCGCTTAAATGAAAATAAACAATATTATAACGTTTGAAACTAAATAATTGTTTTCATTTGGATAAAAATCATTGAAAAATTGGTGATCAAACATTGGTTATCCCGACGTGACATAATTAATAAAATGAACCATTTCACGAACATAAAAATATAACTAGTGCGAATATTTGATTTAGTTTTGCGCAGTGTCTTATGTATGTAAAACTGCATATAATGCATCAGAGTCCGGAAACAAGTATTTTGTTTTTATAAATCTTTTAATAATATAAATAAATACATAGACATATAATAAGAATTGTTATACGGTCCTGTCTAGTGTTATCCAAATCGTATGTAAGTGGGACAAATCGTATACGCCGCGATACGATTCAGAAAACCCCTTAAACACTATTTTAACCACAAGCTTTGCAAAAAATTCATGAAAGCCACATCGATACAAATTCAGTCTAGTAACGGAAGCCTCTCAATCGCTGCTCTCTAATAAGTGCCAAAGCAGTCGCGGACTTATGATCAGACCACACTTTTAACACTTCTTCGGAAGCCCAGAAATAATCGAACACCCCTTCAGCCTGACGTCTCCAAATTGAACTGGCTTAAATACAAAAAGTACTTGAGGGACTCATAGATCTCGACCCGGAGCTTGAAATGAAATCGAAGATCAACTACACTACTAGCACCCTGGAAGAAGTACTCGTGCGGCAGCAAAATCTCAAAATAATAAAATACTACAAATCCAATCAGCAAATCGAACAGCACGTGCAAGAAAAGAGGCGCCTTAAAGCAACGCCTTAAGAAAGCAACCCTATCACTCGACCAGGCTCTTCACGAACAGGAAGAAAATGCACAGCTGAGGTACATCCAGAAGCTTTCGCCAACAAGCACAAAGTATCCCCTGTGGAGGGCCCACCCAAATCTTAGCGCCCCGATTGTAACGACCACACCGATAAGAAACTCTTCGGGATGCTGCGCTCGCATCGACAAAACCGAACTGAAACATTCGCGACAAATCTCCAAAGTGTCTTCCAGCCAAACCCTGACCTACTGACGTCAAAGATCGAACTTCCAAAATGCTGATCGAACTTCCAAAATGAGCTATAGAGGTCATCTGCAAACTATTTAATGGGATCCTTAATCTTGGCTATATCCCAAAAAAGTGGAAGAAATCTATAATTATAATGATACCGAAATAATAGTTTAATGGACTCATGCACAAAATTTTAGTTTAATCGATTAATTTAAAATTTTAGTTCTTAATCGATTTCGATTTAGTTTTTTTTATTGGATTAGTATAACATAGGCATATTGGAAAAGTATAACATGTCACCGCCTTTTTTTATACATATATTTTTTTTATTAAATTGAAAGATATTAAATGAATGACAGCGTTTCGAACAAATAAATAAATAGGTAAATAGGTATATAAAAAAAATTAAGAAATAAAGGGTTTTGCATAAACAGCTTTAATGGAGGGATTTTAAATAGATAAGCCTTTTTGACTTTCTAAGATCTTAAATGATAACAGGATAATTAACAGGCCACAAGTTGCCAAACCATTATATTTTCGTTCTTCACTTCAAAATTGAATTCCAAATTAAAACTATCATCGAAATCTCTATCATTGCCAAAGTCTTCTATAGAACCCCTTCGTTCAATAGCATTTCTAAAAGTGTAGGAGTTTCCCTTTTTTTCTCAGAAATATTCCCAATAGTTTTTCATTAAAAAAAACCAGGAATTGCTTTCGCCTTAGATGCTTGGGTCTTCACAGACTTCCATGTTGCAAACAATTCCGAATTGTTGAATTTTGGGTAATGAATTACAAACGCAAATTAAAAAAAAGTGGTTGAAAGAGGCAATTCTGACTACATACAATCGAAAGAAAATTAATTACTCTATTATGTACAATAGGTTTCAAGGTTGGACTAGGCTGGACTCACATTCTACAGATTTTTAAAAACGAGATTTTTATGCAAATGTTCTACTACGAAGACACCACAACAACTTGTAACATTTTATTACACGCAACAATTAGTAAAGGCCCCATTGATTAGAGATGGATCAGAATATAATACTTTTTACGTAATATGATGTTGAAAATGACTCTTTAGTTTAACTTCGGATTAAGCAAAATGTGGTGCCATCTATGAAAATTTTTGGTATGCAAAATTTATAGTCTGTCCTCCCTGAATACAATGCGAATAAAATCACTTCTTTATTTGATCTTTTAATAAGTTAATTTTGGCCAACAAAAATGGTCGTCTGGACCATAGTAAAACGTCTTAACAACGTCAACGTTCGCCAACGATACCGCTATCCTTAGTCGCTCCAGATGCCCACAAACCAACTGGCATGCCAACAAACCAACTGGCTAATCATTTAATAATAGTGGAAAGGTGGCTGTCCTACTGGCACATTAAAATAAACTAACAAAAGTGCAAATATGTAACGTTTGGACTACAAGTTACTACTCTACAAATCAGACCTAAAGCCAATCTGGACGTATGGCTCCCAGCTGTGGGGGAACGCGATCAGCAGCAATCAAAAATCTTGAGAACTATCACAGGGAAACCTTGGTATGCTTGCAACGAAAATATTTACCGGGATCTGAGCATCCTTGCAAAGAAAGACGAAATCCAGAAGCTAAAAGAGTCCCTCAAAGAAAAACTTTCTTCGCACCCCAATTTCCTCGCTCGGGGATTGACTCGAGTTTCCAGCGGTACCCGCTAGTCCAATATGACTGTTAGTTAAGTTAAAAATATAAGATTTGATACCCCTTGATTTGATAAATCTTGATAAGATTTTCTTGCAAAGAGAAAATTTATAAAAAAAAAATCCTAGCGTGGCTCGCTAGCTTCCCTCAGGGTCCTACAGCGGTCCGTTTCACGGGCAGAACTCTAAGTAGGTTAGTTTTAAGTACCGTCCCTTAGTACTGAGTAATGAACCGATTAGCTGCTGCCCCCTTTGAAGGTTGGGCCTTCAATAACAATTCTGGAAGGGGCCGCCGTCATATAATTACAATGGTTATTCTGTGGATTACGTAGCTCTAAAAATCGTTGACTCCCAAAGGCCTAATTTTGTGATAGAATTTTTCCAACAAGTGCATGAGAGCCGGATCCCGGATTGATTAACAGCCACTTCACATCCTTCTGCTTCTAGAAAACACTCAGCCAAAGATCGGCCACCGATGTAGAACATTTGGAGGGGCAAAGTTGATTCACCAACCGCGACGAGAATAAATGCCGCTGCAGCAAAACAAATTATTATTATCAAATTATTCGGTTTTGCTGGTGGCTGCTTAGCTCAACCACCACTGCACACGAAAAGCGAATCGGATATTTGAAATATAAAAATGCGTTTATTAATATAAATAATAATACAAATATTATTATTAAATATTATAATCAAATAAAAGATTTAATAAAAATTTATTTAGTGAACGGACGTTCACTTTAAGGTAACAGATGAAGTGCGTTCATGGATTTTTTCAAATAAAGATAAGAACCGGAATTATAAAGTCGGGAACTTGACAATTTCATGCATTAAGTTTTGTGTTTATAACATTTCTTCCCTGAAATCTTTATATAGAAGATTTATAGAAAAGGGATCTCATGTCACCAAATTTTCGTCCGTAGAGCGATTTGCAGCCACTACTTGGACTCTCGGGAGTAATGTAGGTCTTGGAGTCGTCAACCGGAATGAGTCATTCCTAGGCGCTGCGTAGAAAACAGTAGAGCCTGGGATTGAGGAGGGCCAAGTGAGTTTGATAGGGAACCCACCGACGGGAGCGGGGCATGATACTGAAAAGAAGGATGTTACTACAAAAAAAAACCGAGTCAAAGGATTAACGAGGATTAACGAATTATCCTGGCATTATAGTGGTCCTCATTACCAAGCGATTCGAGACGTATTTTTTTTACGGCAACGTGTAGTATTGAGTTGGAGGACCGCCTTTGAAAAGTACGATCATGCAAAAAAGTAGAAGGACCCCTCGTGGGTAAGTCTGACGATCTTAGCGAGTGATCTTTGCGATTCAATGAAATTGAATGCAAAATGACCCGTTAATTACTTCTTGAAATATACGTGAATTTATTGTAAATTGTTTGTTATTGTTAATTTTGTTTTCGATTCTTATTAAGCCGTCGTGAATGTCCCTTTAATTTCTTGATGGTATTAATTGGGTTATAAGAATTTTTATAATATTGAGATTTTGGGAAATGTTCCAGTCTGAGTCTGAGCTGCTATTGTTAGTATTTTTAACTTCTGTTATTATTATTTCTTTGTAAAAACTTAGGATTGTAATATGTCCTCAAATGAGTCATACGTCAATACGTCGTTTTCATTCTTTAGTAGTAGGTATTCGTTGTTAGTATAGTCGATTATTTCGTAGTCGCAAGTGATAATCAAAATGGTGATGATAAATGATGATATTTCCATTCTGTGTTTGGTAGGTTTTCATTAGCGACTTGTTTTTTTAAATCTTGGGCCTAGTTTATTTGGTTCTCAGTGTATTTTTTCATATACTACTTCTCGTACGTAATAATTTTTATCAAATTTATTTTTATTATGATAATATAACATTTTATTTTGTGCTGTTTGTAATTTTATTGGTAAGACACTGTGGTCTATTTTGTTAAATAACATGTCGTATGGTTTTTGAATTATTACTAAGTGAATTGTCAAGATATAATTTTTTGCTGCTCTTATAATAATTTCAGAATGATCTTATAGACGGTACTCCTCTTTAATACAACGGGCTATTTCAGTGAAGGTTGAATGGTCTTTGTTTGGGATTAGCATAATGAATGGAAAATCCTGAACGTTGAAGGAACGATTTAAATTGTGATCATTCCATTGCAGATGTGAAACTCAGCTCGTTTTCTGTCATAATGGTTTTTTCTAATGGGAAAGTTTGTAATATTTCATATACTTTGAAGTCAATGATATTTTTGTTAGTGATTTCTTTCACTACCAGGAATTTAGAATAGGAATTAATGCACTTTAGAAATGCTAGACTTTTTTCATAGTAGATATTAATATGTAAATGGTGACCTTCTGATTTTGGAATGGGAGCTTCTCCAATTGGAATTTTTACTGGATTTCTGTTATTTTTTCGCGCGGTTCCCACTGCATACGCACAGCCCACCTTCCGTCCAACCGACCGCGGGACGCTGTAGCATAACGTAGAAAGCAGAGAAAGAGTGTTGCAGAGATAAGGCGTTTAGTATAAAGGATTTAAGATTAATAGTAGAGAAAAGTGACAAAGTGACCATTGTGTGGACATAGTACTCTGAACGGATCGTGTTAGGCATATGCCAAACTACCATGGCTAAGGAGTAGAGGATGAAAGTTCCTAGTCCTTCTACTAGGAATGTTAAAATTAAAGCCTGTTAGTAAATGCTGACTGTCTACATTACCATTAATAAGATTAAAAAGAAACATGACAACCAGCGTCGTTCTAACATTTGTTAATGATGGTTATTTGATTAATAAAACTCTACTATGATACGAGGGAAGGTGGAAACTTGCATCCCAATTAAGTCCCCTAAGTGCGAAAATGACCAATGATGTGTATAAAGTCTTAGTAATATAAGGGTCGTTAAATTCTATTGACCATCTTTTAATAAAACCAAGCACACCCATAGCATTATTAACTATGGTGGATATATTGTCGGTAAATTTAAGTTTCAAATCTAATAGGACTCCCAGATCGTCAACTTGAGTTAAACTTTCTAAGGCGTTCTAATAGAGAAAGTATGTAGCCAGGTGAGGGCTAGATCGATAAAATGACATGAGTTTACATTTCGATCCATCAAGCTTTAGGTTATTTGCTAAACACCAATTTTGAAATAATTCCAAATCGGATTGAAGTCCAGATAGGGCGCTAGTAAATCTATACTGAAGGAAAAGCTTAACATCATCAAAATCACATATCAAAATTTATGTACCAGTCCACTCAAATTTGTCGATCATCAAATTTTTTATTTCTTCGTTCTCACATACATTTTCAGCGTCAATGAATACTTTAGCTGGACTGATCAATTTTTTACGAGCTTCTACATATTTTTGCTAGCTCATATGATATATTTCTGTTAGCTCATATGAAAGTTAGCTCAAAAATATGTTAGTTCAAAAATGTTAAACCACTTTTAAATCGTTTTTGTTTTTCTATTTAAAGTTCAAAAGTATTGGAATATATTTTAATTTTGCTTTCATTTTTTTTTTCTATTTCCATTTTTATGTGAGAAAATGCATCATTTGTTCTATATTTGTCTACTACTGCTTACTGTTAACTACAGCCAGGTTAATCTTTATATTGGCTGTTCCCTGCTGTTTACTGTTATAATTGTCGGGTATTATTGTTATACTATATGTCGGGTATTCACTGTTACTGTTCAGTAAGTCCAGGACGAGCCGCCATTTGTGAAGTGTAATACTCCTACCTTACCTTAGAGGTAACATTTGAGAATTGTAAATTTTCATTTTTACTGGACACAGGATTCACAATTCGCGTCACATCTGGGGTGCCCCAAGGAGGCCGTTTTGGACCGTTACTTTTTACATTTTTATTAACTAGTACTTATGATGGTTATTTATTTACTAGCGCCCAATCTGGACTTCTAACCGATTTGGATATTTTTCAAAATTGGTGTTTAGCAAATAACCTTGATGGATCGAAATGTACTAAATAGAAATAAAGTAAATAAAAAATTTTTACAAAATCAATAAAAAATATTCTTAGTACCCAGAGCAGTATCCCTAAAATATGCGTAAAAACGGGTGGCTGTGCAATTGTACCCCTGTACAATTTTGATTTTCTATTCGGTATGGACTTCATGCAACGAATTGTTAAAAATATAGACGTATACGTAAACATTCCATTCCTCTCCAAATTCTCTGAAGTGATTTGTGTATTGGAAGTAAGTGAATATAATGTAAGTGAATAAGTAACGATACCATTTAAATACCCTTTACTTCTTATGGAATCAATTGTAGACTAACTTGACAGGGCACAAAATTTCAGTACATTAGACCTAGCAAAAGGCTACCACCAAATTTTGATGACGGAAAAGATATACAAAAAACAGCATTCGTTACAGCAATATCACTGCAACGCTACCAGCTTTTTGGTAGCGGCCGAATTAAACAATTTCAAATAATGTTCCAATATTTTATTGGGGGTTTAATTTAACCCGAATATATGTAGCCGCTCCAAACAATGCCGAAAAACAAAAAGAACTAAGAGCTTGCGCTGAAGCTCAGAAATCCTCAGTCACATCATTACAAGACCGGCCACCGTTGTGGAACATTTAGAGTGGCAAAGCAAAGTTGACTTGCCAGCCGCGATGAGAATAAATGCCGATGCAGCTAACCAAACTATTATTATTTTTAATCAGTTTTGCGGTTGACAGCTGACCTAACACATATTATAAAACCAAAATTGAGTTATCCATCGGAAATTAAACTTAAAAACAATATTTTGATTATAATTATATTACCTGGCTACTTTTAAATGCAGGCATCCACATTTTATCTTGCAGTTCTTGGCGATATGCACGCGTGAAACATCCAACATACGAAATAAAGCACGAAATCATCAGTATATCTCCTGGAAGTTGTTGTATGCCCGATGTTAAGCTAAAAATTAGAAAGAAAAAATTTTTTTTTTTAAAATTGTGTTTTTTAATTAAATAATTTAATTAACTACATATGAGAAAAATAAATCTGCGCAAAATTATATGAAGAAACATATATATACAAACAAGTATACACCAATCTATATCAGGGTCGATCCCAAAGGGTCAATGGTATACGACTATATGGTATATATACAATTCCGTAGAGGGGACATCCTGGAAGGGTGCACATCGAAGGAGAGTGATTTGATAAGGGCTCTTAGAGGGGTTGATATGGTGGAGAACTGCTCTTTGCTAGGCTCCGACACCGAGGCGTAGATGCGTAGGGAAGTGTATTTCTATTACCGTTTCTTCCGTAAGGCTGACTTTACTAAACTAAACGAGTTAATTCTTGAATTTGATTGGTCCGATTTACTGGCATGTGAAGATATTAATATTGCCTTAAATAAATTTTATCACACTTTGTATTTATTTTTCGACGCTTGCGTGCCATGGAAATATCCGTCTGGTTCAATGAATGCACCTTAGTATACAAGGCATCTATAAACTTAAAGACTATTATCTTATCTAACATGATCTTCTTAGGGTTAAGCCCGTGTATTCGCTAGACCCCGATGGAGTACCAGGCTGTGTGCTGAGGAACTGCGCCGTGGCCCTGTGCAAACCCCTCCTTAAACTTTTTAATTTATCACTGAAGACCTCGATTTTTCCCCTTATATGGAAGGAATCTTACATTATCCCTCTACATAAAAAAGGGAAAAAATCTGATGCTTCAAATTATAGAGGCATTTCTAAATTGTCAGCAATTCCAAAGCTTTTCGAAAAACTTATCACTCCACATTTGCAACACCTATGTAGTTCAATAATATCCCCGTGCCAACATTTCTTTATGAAGCGCCGCTCCACCACCACCAACTTATTGGAGCTAACATCTTTTGTCACGGATGGGTTCCGGAATGGCTTACAAACAGACCTCATTTACACTGACTTCAGTAAAGCATTTGATTCTGTTAACCATTTTCTTCATATAAGTAAACTCAGTCTTTTGGGATTCCCAACTGATCTCCTTATCTGGATTTCGAGCTACTTATCTGGAAGAACCCAACGTGTCTTCTTTAAAGATGTTACCTCGCGTACAGTCCGCGTCACATCTGGGGTGCCTCAAGGAAGCCATCTTGGACCCTTACTTTTTACTTTGTTTATTAATGACTTGCCCCTTGCCTTAACTGACTCACTAGTACTAATGTACGCTGACGATGTTAAGCTTTGTCTTCAATATAGATCTACTAGCGCCCAATCTAGACTTCAATCCGATTTGGATAAATTTCAAAATTGGTGCTTAGCAAATGACCTAAAGCTTGATGGATCGAAATGTAAACTCATGCCATTTTATCGATCTAGCCCTCACCAGGCTACGTACTTTCTCTATGGGATCGCCTTAGAACGTTTATCTTAGGTTAACGATCTAGGAGTCCTATTAGATTTGAAACTTAAATTTACCGACCATATATCCACCATGGTTAATAAAGATATGGGTGTGCTTGGTTTTATTAAAAGATGGTCAATAGAATTTAACGACCCTTATATTACTAAAACTTTATACACATCATTGGTCATTTTCGCACTTAGGGGACTTAATTGGGATGCAAGTTTCCACCTTCCCTCGTATCATAGTAGAGTTTTATTAATCAAATAACCATCATTAACAAACCGTAGAACGATGCTGGGTGTCATGTTTCTATTTAATCTTATTAATGGAAATGTAGACAGCCAGCATTTATTAACACGCTTAAATTTCAACGTTCCTAGTAGAAGGACTAGAAACTTTCGTCCTCTACTCCTTAGCCATTGTAGCTCGACATATGCCCAACACGATCCATTCAGCGTTTTATGTTCGGACTACAATGGTCTCTACCACGTTTTGTCCCTTTGCTCTACTAACAATCTTAAATCCATTATACTAAACACCTTATCTTTGCAACACTTTTCCTCGTGATTTCATACTCCTATTCCTCTCTTTTACTCTCTCGGATCTATCCCCGCGATTCGAGCCGTACGTTATGCGACAGCGTCCCTCGGTCGGTTAGACGGGAGGTGGGCTGTACGTATGCAGTGGGAACCGCGCGAACAAGTTGGGTATGTTGACCTTGGCTTCCTTGTTATTGCTGGACATTTCTTTCAAAATTGTACTCTATTGTCAACTCGCAGTCGCAGGATCTAAAGTTAAATTTAATTGTTAAAAGCTAAAGAATCCTTGCTGCAATAATTAGCAGTTTTTTATAATCATGTGCCATACCATTAAGCATATTGATCTTTTTTTCTACTATAGCAGCACTGGGTGGTGCTAAATTTTTTCGGATATTCGGAGAGAGTGTGAGAGAGCATTGATAATGAAGCCTGTTTGTTTCTCTGCTACAGGTGGTTTAACGAAAGAAATCTATTTGCTAATGTTGAAGCTTTGTAATTTTATACTCTCCTTTTGCTTTGTTTACTGACTCCTCCTCCTCCTCCTAATTTTCTCTCCGCTCACCAGCTAATTGCCAGCTAAGAGACTCTGTGTGGGCGAATAGTGGTTGATACGTCGTGGAGTGCGGACGTGACGCTCCCAGCGAGGACAGTTGCTGACACCTTGGGCAGTGCGGACGTGTGCTGAGCCGCTTTCTCCGCAGATCCCGGACTTGCGGTCGACCATCACTCGCCCCACACCTCTGCCGCCGGCAGCGAGCAAGGACCAAATGTGCAAAAAAAAACAAAAACAAACAAAAAAGTGCATCAATTTTTCGAAATTGATTCCAACGATAATTAATTCAACATTCAATGTTTGCCGATCGAGATTTGCTGGATGCAACATGAATTCCTGTACATTTTGTCTCTCTACAACATTTTGTCGCTCGTACAGATGGATAGCTGTAACGGAGACCTAGGTGTCTTTCGAAAGCACTTAATTTTGTGATTACTGAGAATCGAAGTTCATTAAACTTCCTATTATGCAATAAGCTCAACGAATCATGAAATAGTTTTTTTTTTCATAAATTGGAACCGGTGGGTTTGCGGGAGAACTTCATAAAAGGAATCCGTAGGACAAAATTATATAAAATACTTCAAATATCAAATACTTCAAATCATAGAAATATAGATAAGTATTATATACTTGTATAGTTTGTGTGCATAGACTTGTCCACCTCCTCCCTTCTTCGGGATCCAAATAGGGACATTCCCCTTTCAGGGTCACACACAGAGAATAACCAATATTTTGTATGAAAATAAAACAGGGCTTGTTTTTTAGGGGTTTCTCTCCAATTATTCGATTTTCTCACCTTTTAAACATCCTCTTGACCTCCAGGAATAAGTTTGAGAAACATTAATCGGTTCAGCCGATCTCGAGTTTTACCGAGACTAACAAACAGGACCTTATATATATAGAGGTCACGAATATTTCAAGAAGTCCAACTTATGGCAAGAATTCTTAACACAATCGTTGTTAAAAAAACAACAAAAGTTAGACAGCACCGACTACAATTACACTAGATACTCAATCCAAGGAATGCGAACTGAGCTCTATAAAAACTTTATAAAAAGATATTTAATGTCGAAACTATAGAAGGCTTTAATTCCATGATGGATGCTCACTGCGGCCTGCGGAGTACCATAACTCCTTGCGGCCCAAGGAGTACCATAAGACCTGTCCTAAAAACACAATGGGCAGCAACAGATCGAAAAAGCCACCTCGGTGGTCATAGGAGTAGAAGGAGTACCCATGACCTCAATGAGATCGATAAAATTCTTTGGGGTGATGTTAGATACGATATTCAAAATTTAATCGATACAATCACTTTAACAAAAATAGACATTTTAAATACAAAAATATAAACAAACAATACAAAAAAACTAAATGGCGCATTTTAGATTTTATTTAATGAAGATATAATTATCAATAATATAAAATACATCAACGTTAAACAGAAAATGTTAGATTATATATCCCAATATAAATACAATAATTATACAATAGCGGATTACATTGGAAAATGACTCCGAACTAAGTTTAGACAACATAAGTATTGTAAACCCGTTTGTAAAAATAGTAAATACAATTATATCCCTTGAACTAATATTATTAAATGTAATACTTATCCTTTTTGCCATATATAAAATAAATACGTAAAATTATACTTAAAATGCTAAAACAAATTTAATTAAGACGAACCAATATTGAAAACGAAATAGAAATTGAAACCACTGCCGAATCTATTCTTGAAATTGAAACTGAGGGAATATTGATATAACATTTGCGGAAATTAATAATATAATCACCTCTCTCGCCGCACAAATGCAATGAATCGGGATGATTCATCTAAGGCTCTTCCGAGAATTAACCAGAAGTTTAATCCATATTTATTATTAATATTATAAATTACAATTATTTGGGCACTTGCCACCAAGCTCTTTTGAGCTCTTATCATGAAAACATTTCCACACTCGCATCTAGCACCCTAACGGCGGACCAAGCATGAGATATGAAATAAACAAATTCCCCTTATTGAGCCCAGCAATGGCAAAAACAAGATTAAACTAAACATCCGCTAGAATCACGCCACTGCGTGTCCCCTCCTTTTTGATCACAGCAATCCCATTCGGGATTGGAATGATACATACTTCTGGAAGGATTGCGAACCAACAAGGCGAAGATTCAGCTCAAGCCTACCAGCCGGAATCTAGCATAGGTTAAGATACAATACCTTGTTTGATATAAGATGGGGTAGATACAAATGAAATTTAATAAGCTTTAAATGTTTTTTTTAAATAATTATGTGATTAAATATTCGCGGGTGCCACAAAAAAAGCATAGACCTGAGTTTTTAAACCAGGAAAAAGTTTTTTTTCCATGCTGATCACAGCAATCCCTTTCGGAAAATTCTCTTCAGAATTCAGTTCATAACAATAGAAGATATCTACCAAAACGGTATAAATTTTTCCATTTATAAAAGAGTATCCAACAATTAAAAGATGCCACTACAAATCAGTTTTTCAAACAAAACACATTTTTTACGAAATAGGCGCCTTAAAGGCAGATTTATTAATTGGATACAATTTACTAAAAAAGATAGGAGCATTAAAATGTGAGGGAAAAATCGAAAAATTACACTATGGCGAAAAAAAATTTATTAAAATAAATAAATAACCATACTTCCACAAAAAAATGTATATATTACACAAATATTTTAACCACGAAAATTTGTCAAGCAAAAATTCACTTAGCATAAAAAGTTTTGGGTAAATAAGCGCCAAACACCCCGTCGATGTTCATTCCGACATATACAGTTTGGAACACTCAGGGTCCAAAAAAAAAAAAATCCATTCTTCTGACAATTATAAATGTAACAGTTTGGGGTATATCAAGGTATATATCAGTATAGATATATCTTATAGGTATACCTACCAGGTATATCTTAGCAAGAAAATATTCTCGCCATTGAAATATGCTTAGCGTATATCCCCCGTTTTCCCCGTGGTATAGCACTGACACTATTGAGCGGGGTGAGCTATTTTCGATTTTATCCTGAGCTTTGAGCATCTGTAGGGTAATAGGGGCTCAAAGCCTACCTTTATTGTCAAGAACAGAAGAAAAATCCTTGACTTTACTTTCTTTTCGAACTCTCTGACTGACACACTCACCAGCTGGGGGTCCTTGACAAACATTCTTTCTCAGATTACCGATATGTGTAGTAAACGATCAAAATTTGAATACTTCACTCAGCCGGCAGTACTCAATCCTAGGAATGCGAACTGGGCTCTATAAAAACTTTATAAAAAGATATTTAATGTCGAAACTATAGAAGGCTTTAATTCCATGGTGGATGCTCACTGCGGCCTGCGCCAAGGAGTACCATAAGACCTGTCCTAAAAACACAATGGGCAGGAACAGATCGATGAAGCCATGGTGGTCATAGGAGTAGGAGGCTTTCATTCCGGGAGCATCTGGAGTATGCATACGAGAGGCTAGCGAACGAGGAGGGCACTCTCGCGCATGTTTTTAAATATTAGAGGTCCTATTATGCGTTAAGCTCAACGATTCATGAAAAAGTTATATCAAAAAATTTCACAATTGTCTTGAAGATAATTAATTTGTCAAATAGTCAAATTTGTCAAATAGAATTAGTCCAACCAGATTATTCAAAACAATTTACATTAACGACCGACGACAGAGATTTAGTATAGGAGCAGTACTGTCTCAAGACGGAAATCCAATCACCTTTTCCGCCTTTTACGCGAAAGAATTTACGCGACTAAAAAAAATGAACTTTTAACCGTAGCATGGCATTAAAAAACCTAGAAAATTATTTAAATGGAGAATCAGGACTAGAAACCCATACCGATCATCAACCCCTCTCGTATGCAATTTCGGATAAAAGTCCAAACGTAGAATTTAATTGATGGTTTAATTACATAGAAAGCTTCAATCCTAAGATTTTATATAAACTTGTTACTACAAATTTAGTAGCAGTGCGTCTGCGTTCTATAATCGAATTAAATAATATTTCCGAAGAAGATGAAAATATTACCGGCTCTCAACACTCAGCCGAAAGTAGCTTCGATAACGTTTCAGATTGGTTTCAAAACGGTGTTGTATAGAGCTTTAAATGTATTCTTTTGGCTTCCATGTGACTGCGACAGGTAAGACGTCTATCGAGGTGTACGCCAAGATATGTTACTTCATTAGCTATCGGAACCACTGTGTTGTTTAGAGTAAGTGGAGGGCAGTCTGGCCTGTTAAGTGTGAACGTTACGTGTTTGCATTTTTGTTCGTTAATTTTGATTCGCCAGTCGGTTAGCCATTTCTCCACTGCCACCAAGTGTTTAGCAAGTTGCGCCGTTGCTTGCTTGGGGTATCTCGAGCGGCTTAGGATCGCTTTGTCATCAGCAAAAGTGGATGTGGTTAGTTGCATGCTCGTTGGGATATCCGCAGTGTAGATAAGGTAGAGTGTTGGTCCTAACACGCTGCCTTGAGGATGGTCCTAACACGCTGCCTCATCTTATAAGAATTCCCTTTTGAAAAGGTATATCTTCAAAAGTTTGTGAGTGTTGGTTGGGACCATTTTGTGTTATTTTGTGCATTAAACCTTCTAACTATACTCTGTCGAAAGCTTGTAACACGTCCAGAAATATCGCAGTGCAATACTCCCTTTGTTTGAATGCATTTCGGATTTCTGAAGTTATGCGGTTGACTACGGATGGTTCCATGTTTTTCTCGAAAACCGATTTAATGAATCGAGATTTTTTTGTGTGCTCTGAGAGACAGGGTAATACATATGTGCCAAGAAGAAAGATAAAAAGAAATCGCTATCAAAAAACATTGACTCAAAAGTATATGAACTATTCCTAACATTACCATTAGTAAAAACCATTATGACAGACCTCCCATTATAGGGCGGGTATAGCGTATATAATTTTCGGGAAATTTCTCGGGGCGTTGGCCGAGGAGTTTCTGCATTCTCTGGATCCTGCCATGCCTCGTAGCCTTTCTACCGGGTTACGTGCACCGGGTTAGATCACATCCAATTTCTATTGCTGTAACTCCAGTGCCCACTTGGCGATGCGTCTAGTTCAGCCACTTGAAGGTGAAGTGATCGGTAATTACGTCAAACTTGTATCCTTCGAGGTACCATGGCCAGACATTCCTTTTCTGTAGCGGAGTAGTTTTCCTCTGATCGTTCTAGTCGTCGACATTGCGTATGCTTTCCGTAGTACGCGAGACATGGGTTGGACGATGGAGGCGAAGTCTTGGACAAATCGCTGATACCACGACGCGTTTCACAAGTGGCGTCGTAATTCCTTGACGTTGGTCGGGGGTTGTAGCGCGGGGTGGCCCAGGTATATAGGCTACGCTGAAAACACTTAATAATAATTCTCCAATAAAACCAACAATTAACCGGACTGATGTCTCGGGCCTATAGAAAGGGTCGAGAGAATTCTCCACGAGTTCACCATGATCGCCGGGAAGGTGCTCAATGAGAAGGAATATGCGCTCATTACATTTTTAGACATCGAATGTACTTTTAATAAAATGTAACCATGCTCAATTTTTGATGCACTGACAGGATTTGGATAATATCATCCAATTCGACAATATATCCAATACGAGGCGACTTCGAATCGTCTTAAAAAAAAAACCTTTATGAGGCAAAAATGTTACATATTATATATATTATAAATATTACAAAATTACATTCAAAATATCTGTTACAAAGTTACACATTAAAACTTCTCATCACGGCACGTTTTTTTATTTACAAATTTCATTCACCCAAAATTCCTTCTACAACCAAACGTTTACCTCTCATTCAGATTAATCGCACACCGAAAAATGTCAATACTTCGGCTGAATGTATTGTCTTCTCTTACAAGGTGATACAAGGTCGGCTTAATATATATTGTCTCCTCTTGCTACGTGATGCATGCTGACAATTCTAATGAAAATAATAGTCGCGAACATACAAAGCTTTACCGGATTAGCGAAAGGAACGACAAGGAAAGAAGCTGCCTACTAAGTTATCAATCGCAGGTGGCCGGTACACTTTTACTATCATATCGGATCTGTTACCGTGATTCGAGCAATAAGTTATTCTGCCCTTGTTCGGATGGGCAGGAGGTAGGGTATACGTATGCCACGGAAGCTGCGGTTTTTTTAAAACTATAAATTGGGCATTGCAATAGTTCTGTACTACAACTTTTTATCTTTTCTTTGTCTGAGCTAGCGGAACATCAATAATTTATATTTGGGGGTTGGGCTTGGCGGAACGGCTATATGGATTTGGCTGCTGAAGCTGATCAGGAATATATATACTAGGTGATATTCCGTCCCCCTGCTGAATACACGACTACAATACTTGAGTACCGGGTATAAATATATACTAATTAAAATATATATATTAAGGAAGATTAATTTGTCTATCCAAATTCGAATCTAAAACAGTATTTTTACCATTTGTATTTTTTTCATGTTATTTCTTTATATATGTTATTAAATATTTTAATATTTTTTACCAATAGAAGCACTTTTACCAATATTCATGTGCATAATTTCTATTAATATTTCTGCAAAAGCTTTAGAACTGAGAGACAAATTCGGGCGGCTTATATCGACTCACAAGGTGATCAAGAAAACATATATAGATTACAGGGGAACGGACATTACCCTTTCACTCTGTAAATTATTTTTTACCAAATTTAGCAAGGGTATAAAAATGTTAATTATAAAGAAGTTGGATATATGCTATAAAAAATCATATGTTTTAATCAAGTTTTTAATCAGTTATTTTAGAAAGTATATCCAAGAATTTTAAAAAGAATGGGATATATTATATATATATATAAAAATTGAAAAAAACTGTAAATAAAAAATAAAACTTAAAATTTCTGAAAAAAAACAAAAAACGTATTTATTTTTTTTTTTGTATAAATATTTTTATAAATTATCCGAATACACGCTTAAATAAATTGGAAAATTTTGAATTTTTTTTTTACCTTTTTACCGATTCCATCCATCGAATTTTTTCATTTGCAAGTCCACCGATAAGTCGGTTTGCTATGTCGATAGTGAATGCTGTTTTATCAGCTTCGTCCTGGCACTTCTGTTTTTTTGCGAGAGCTTCATCATATTCCATCTGCAAAGCATTTAATTGCTCCTCTAACTCCGTAAGTCGTTGATTAAGCGCTGTAAGTTTATCACGGGCATCTTTGAGTTCCTTTTCTGATTCCATAAGGGCGCGTTCTTTTGGTTCAACTATAAGATATACATCATAAAATCTATTTATATTAATGACCCAAGAGCATAACCCTGCAGCAGCCGATGATTTAGCTAAAATCTTTTCTGGACTAAATTCAGGATCCAATATATATGGTTGAAGTGCTTTAATTATATCAGGATGAATATGCTTCTTATCATAATTAATGAGATTATCAAGAAATTTATCAACGTTACCCATAAGGACCCTACAAGCTTTCCAACTTCGATCCTTTGGAATTTTTCCTTTACTAGCAAAGAGAACCAAAACAGCACCACATACACTAACTACAGCATCCGGGGGTGAGCCGAAGGATTTAAGCTCAGTTAAGTTATTTTTATTTAATGTATTAAGCGCCTCTTGCGCGGCTATTAATGCAGGTTGGGCTTTAAGAAAATCTTCTTCACATAGTTTGGCTTTAGCTGTTACATCTTCCTCAATTTGGCGGACATTTTTTTCCTCCTTGGAAGCAAATGCTCTTTCTTTAGACACTTTTTCATTTTCTGTACCAACAACTATAATTAGGTTATCTGCTTCCTGGTTTTTAATTTTCAGCTCAACTTCCTGAATTTTAAGTACGTCCTGCAAAGCATCTACCTCTTTTGTACAACTTGCTAATTTTATAAGTCCGTTTTCCAAACGCAAACGGCGATCTAAATTAGCCTTCACTTTTTCGTGCAACAATTTTGAATAGAGCGCAATCAACTCCAGAAACGACTTTGGAGTAGTGTAGTTGTAACGCTTGGCGTTAGCTAAGTAAAGCTTTGATATGTCATTTACTGTTTTATGCACAAATGCCATAAAATTAGATACTGGAAAGGCTAATTCCTTGGGCAAAACAGTTATCTCGGACAGAAACCTTAAGGATACTGACTCAAGTGCCTGCTGGGGCCACTCATGAAACCAATCAATGGTGGTGCAATTCACCAGAGCCGGAAATTTACGTGAACGAATACGAAGAGTCGCTCCAACTGGAGAAAAACACAATACTACCTTAAGAAGGCTTCGCACTTTTTCAATAAAGTATTTCCAACAATTTTCACGATTATCCATAATTCCAAGCTGTTTGACCTCATTTCGCACTGCATTAACAATATTTTCTACTTCATCATCGGGAAAAAGCTCGTGGATATCACCTGAAGCAAGGAGGTCATTTACCAAAACCAGAAACTGTTCTCGAGCTACTTCCGAATCAGTCATAAGAAAGCAACATGCACTTGTCTTTACTCCAGCTTTCATATATAACGTTGCGATATTGGTCTTTAGATCATTCACACTGTAGTCCTTGGTAAGTTGAATCTGGAATACATCGAGTGATGAGATAAAAGATGCTAATCGAGTCAATGACTGTTTCCCGGAGCCACCAACACCAATAAGCAACGCATATCCCCTAGAGGACTCAAGAATGCGACTGATTCGGCATACATGTGACATAGCGTCATCAAATAACACTAGATTAATGGCACCAACATAATCATTATAACGATCTTGTGCTTCATCTAAAAGAGATTTTAATCTATCCCATCCAGAGACCGGCATGTATTTTATATCTGTTAATCCCTTTGCAAAATGGCAGTAAATATTAGGTTGAGCATAAACTATATCTTCACTCAAACCCTCAATTCCTTTTCGTACCACATCCGTAACTATTTTCTTAAAGCTGTTTATGTCGGTATAGTCCACAAGCTTATCGCCATATACCCGAAAGCATTCGTGTATCCACAGTCGAATCATTTGATTAGCATTGGGACAGGTTTCGTTGTTTGCATATAAAACCCCCTTAAATGATTCAGTGTAATGGTTGTTAAATTTAAAAATAAAGTTTTACTTACCGTAAAAATGTTAGCTATGTCTCTAAGATTAAAATTATAATGAAATTTAATTGCTGTAGGTAGAAATGAAGCCGCAACTTTCATATGTAATGCTATAGCCGTTGTAACCATACTTTCACATAGCTTTATTACATTTTTATCAAACTTCTGAGATGGGTTTTGCAAATGCTGGGAAAGTATCGAGTTAAGGATATGAAACAAAGCATCCTGGCTTGGAGGACTGTAAAAAATTTAAGTTATTATATTTTTATAATGGTTTATCTTATAATTTAATCTATTTTGAGTATATCTAAGTTAATTTATTTTTATATACAAAAAAATTTTTTTAATTATAAATTAATAAAAGAGAAAATTAAAAATATATATTTTTCAGTTTTTATATACAAAAAGTATTTTTAAATTTTTAAGAAATTTTATGACTATTTTATATTAAGATTTAATTGGATTTGATATATTATTTGACTCGTTATTTAAAGTCAAGAATAAGTTAGTTAATTTAATTTTTATACCCTTGCAGAGGGTATTCTAATTTTGGTCAAAAGTGTGCAACGCAGTGAAGGAGACATCTCCGACCCTATAAAGTATATATATTCTTGATCAGGAGCACCTCCTGAGTCGATATACGCTCCTGTACGTCCGTCCGTCTGTCCGTCTGTCTCTCTGTTTCGACGCAAGCAAAATAGTGTCTCAGTTTTAAAGTTTTGTCGGATCAAGCAGCCACGGGAAAGACGTTTGGCCGACAATAATTTATTGAGTTAGTGACGTCATTTGCTTTTATATATATGTTCGCGTCTTTCGCTCTCGTGCATTCGATCGGCCACCTTCATTTGCCGTCATGCGCTAGCGCTTCTCTCGCCCTCTCGCGGGATCTCTCGATCGCTCCGCGATAATAATTTTATTGTGTGTACTTTTTATTTAATTTTGGGTACCTAAAGGAGTCTGGCAGTTAACAGAACTGCTCTGTGTTACACGTACATTAGAGGGGTTATTGATACTGTGGCCGAGACTCGAGTTACCGCGACCCTTGTAATTTCCTCTGTACTGTCCTCTGCTTCTATTATTGTTATTGTATCGGCGATTGCCGTTGTTGTTGTAATTGGCCCTTCCTCGGTAGCTTCCACGGCTACCTCTATTATTGTTTTGTTGCCTACTGAAGTACGTCCATGGCGCTGAACGTGCCAGCTTCCTTGATGTATTTTACCCTGGCTATTGAGTAATTTTTGACCATTATCACAACGACTACTGCAGGAGCTATAAGGACGTGAATGAGGAAGAGTCGGATCGGATGGAATATTTTAATACAGTTTGGCATCAACCACAACCTTAGGCAACGGGTCAATAATTTCCCGGTGACATTAAAGGCATCCTTATTCGCTACACGGTGAGAAGACTCCCGCGAATTATAAATTTTTTCACTATTAACAGGGTAATATTTTAAACATCGACCTGTTGAATTTTTATACAATTTAGTTATAAAATTATTTTATGGAAGAATGGATTCTTAAGTATGAACTAGTATGATAATTAAATATTAGTAGTTCCAATAATTAGTATCAAAATATTCTTTGATATCTTTATTATAAGTAAATTGATGTATCTATATATATCTAGAGAATATATATATATATTTATATATATTAGAATAACGGACCGCTAAAATCCACACCCGATACATGCTCCAGTAGACGAGACTTTGCGCGAAAAGAGCGAATGCATTTGTTTACAACCCTTGAAATGGTCTTCCTCCCCCCAATGGTCAGTACTGGGTACGGATTTTCGCAATTATAGCCCGAGGGCCAGAGTGCACATTCTTCTCATGAAAGTGAGTAACTATAGACAAAGTGAAGGGAAAGTGACTCTCGAAGAATGTTCGGATGACGTCCATCAAAATCCAGTGCAGAATTCCATAGCCGCCCGTTGACACGAAGCAAACTAGCATCATCTACAAAAGGAGCAAGCGAGGCAAGTGGGCTTGAGGGTGGAACCAATCTTCGCGATTTTAGTAAGTTTATCTCATCCTTAAACTTTGCAAGATGGACGACGCGCAACTCCAGATGAGTTTCCTCTTGAAGATCCAGGACAGAAATCCCTTCGTGACGGATGCGGTGGCAAAATTTTTATATGTTGGCGAACACACACTGTAGGGCGGAAAACGAGTTGGCCAACCTTGACAGCTTCGGTATTGTCTGAGTCTTTATGGGTGCCACTCGACTCTTTGAGCATAACAGAAGTCCGAAACAATTTTCTGAGCATGTGCAAGCCATTCTTTTATAGTATCAAAATATAAAATTTGTTGGAATTAACGAAAAATAAAAATATACAAGAAGGCACAATAAGCAAACATGCTAAAATACTAGTGGAATGTTTTAATGAAGCACGTACACTAGTATACAAGAACGTAGAAAAACTAAACCAGTCGCAATGGTCGTCTGCCTCAAAGTTATTCCTACGGATAAGTTCCAAACTTATTTATATCAAAGAAATCTATATCAATTATTCTTAATACTCCGCTGACGGTTGAACCAAGTCGACAACTAAAGTATGATACCGATGCTGTTGAGAGAATATATTCAGACGAAGGAAACACAGACGAAAAAAAATATAAATATTTTAACAATACCTGCCGTAATAACTAACTTAGGCAGAGGAAGAAAATTGGTTAGAATCTTAAACTAATCATAGATCCATTGAGGACAAACTAGTCATTCCATTCATGATGGCAGATGAAACAATTGCCCAAAGGGCATACATAAAAGACATTTGTAATGCCATCCCAGAATTTAACCGACAGAAGATAAATCTTCAAAGAATTATAATAGCTTTGAATCTAGCAAACTTGACAAACACATTCGAACCGATAGCTTTCGAGGTCATAAAAACAAAAATAATTAAATCAAAAGAGTTGATCCTCTGCAATAATAAAAAAAATTGGAAGATATTATAGTAGGTGAAACATCTGATGTAGTAAAGGCAAAATTGTCCAAAACTTCACAGAAAGGAAAAACAGCGGATAAGTTCACAACTGAAGTTGATAATTTCCGGATGGGTTCCGGAATGGCTTACAAACAGACGTCACTTACACTGACTTCAGTAAAGCATTTGATTCTGTTAACCATTTTCTTCATATAAGTAAACTCAGTCTTTTGGGATTCTCAACTGATCTCCTTATCTGGATTTCGAGCTACTTATCTGGAAGAACCCAACGTATCATCTTTAAAGTTTTTACCTCGCGTACAGTCCGCGTCACATCTGGGGTGCCTCAAGGAAACCATCTTGGACCCTTACTTTTTACTTTGTTTGTTAATGACTTGCCCCTTGCCTTAACTGACTCACTAGTACTTATGTACGCTGACGATGTTAAGCTTTTCCTTCAGTATAGATTTACTAGCGCCCTATCTGGACTTCAATCCGATTTGGAATTATTTCAAAATTGGTGTTTAGCAAATAACCTAAAGCTTGATGGATCGAAATGTAAACTCATGTCATTATATCGATCTAGCCCTCACCAGGCTACGTACTTTCTCTATGGGATTGCCTTAGAACGTTTAACTCAGGTTAACGATCTGGGAGTCCTATTAGATTTGAAACTTAAATTTACCGACCATATATCCACCATGGTTAATAAAGATATGGGTGGGCTTGGTTTTATTAAAAGATGGTCAATAGAATTTAACGACCCTTATATTACTAAAACTTTATACACATCATTGGTCATTTTCGCACTTAGGGGACTTAATTGGGATGCAAGTTTCCACCTTCCCTCGTATCATAGTAGAGTTTTATTAATCAAATAACCATCATTAACAAACCGTAGAACGATGCTGGGTGTCATGTTTCTATTTAATCTTATTAATGGTAATGTAGACAGCCAGCATTTATTAACACGCTTAAATTTCAACGTTCCTAGTAGAAGGACTAGAAACTTTCGTCCTCTACTCCTTAGCCATTGTAGCTCGACATATGCCCAACACGATCCGTTCAGGGTTTTATGTTCGGACTACAATGGTCTCTACCACGTTTTGTCCCTTTGCTCTACTAACAATCTTAAATCCATTATACTAAACACCTTATCTTTGCAACACTTTTCCTCGTGATTTCACACTCCTATTCCTCTCTTTTACTCTCTCGGATCTATCCCCGCGATTCGAGCCGTACGTTATGCGGCAGCGTCCCTCGGTCGGTTAGACGGGAGGTGGGCTGTACGTATGCAGTGGGAACCGCGCGAACAAGTTGGGTATGTTGACCTTGGCTTCCTTATTATTGCTGGACATTTCTTTCAAAATTGTACTCTATTGTCAACTCGCAGTCGCAGGATCTAAAGTTAAATTTAATTGTTAAAGCTAAAGAATCCTTGCTGCAATAATTAGCAGTTTTTTATAATCATGTGCCATACCATTAAGCATATTGATCTTTTTTTCTACTATAGCAGCACTGGGTGGTGCTAAATTTTGTCGGATATTCGGAGAGAGTGTGAGAGAGCATTGATAATGAAGCCTGTTTGTTTCTCTGCTACAGGTGGTTTAACGAAAGAAATCTATTTGCTAATGTTGCACAATCAGCCAACCTTATTTTTTGCCCATCTTTTGATCAAAGTGGTGTGTTAACGGATCTTCTTAGGGTTAAGCCCGTGTATTCGCTAGACCCCGATGGAGTACCAGGCTGTGTGCTGAGGAACTGCGCCGTGGCCCTGTGCAAACCCCTCCTTAAACTTTTTAATTTATCACTGAAGACCTCGATTTTTCCCCTTATATGGAAGGAATCTTACATTATCCCTCTACATAAAAAAGGGAAAAAATCTGATGCTTCAAATTATAGAGGCATTTCTAAATTGTCAGCAATTCCAAAGCTTTTCGAAAAACTTATCACTCCACATTTGCAACACCTATGTAGTTCAATAAAATCCCCGTGCCAACATTTCTTTATGAAGCGCCGCTCCACCACCACCAACTTATTGGAGCTAACATCTTTTGTCACGGATGGGTTCCGGAATGGCTTACAAACAGACCTCATTTACACTGACTTCAGTAAAGCATTTGATTCTGTTAACCATTTTCTTCATATAAGTAAACTCAGTCTTTTGGGATTCCCAACTGATCTCCTTATCTGGATTTCGAGCTACTTATCTGGAAGAACCCAACGTGTCTTCTTTAAAGTTTTTACCTCGCGTACAGTCCGCGTCACATCTGGGGTGCCTCAAGGAAGCCATCTTGGACCCTTACTTTTTACTTTGTTTGTTAATGACTTGCCCCTTGCCTTAACTGACTCACTAGTACTTATGTACGCTGACGATGTTAAGCTTTTCCTTCAGTATAGATTTACTAGCGCCCTATCTGGACTTCAATCCGATTTGGAATTATTTCAAAATTGGTGTTTAGCAAATAACCTAAAGCTTGATGGATCGAAATGTAAACTCATGTCATTATATCGATCTAGCCCTCACCAGGCTACGTACTTTCTCTATGGGATTGCCTTAGAACGTTTAACTCAGGTTAACGATCTGGGAGTCCTATTAGATTTGAAACTTAAATTTACCGACCATATATCCACCATGGTTAATAAAGATATGGGTGGGCTTGGTTTTATTAAAAGATGGTCAATAGAATTTAACGACCCTTATATTACTAAAACTTTATACACATCATTGGTCATTTTCGCACTTAGGGGACTTAATTGGGATGCAAGTTTCCACCTTCCCTCGTATCATAGTAGAGTTTTATTAATCAAATAACCATCATTAACAAACCGTAGAACGATGCTGGGTGTCATGTTTCTATTTAATCTTATTAATGGTAATGTAGACAGCCAGCATTTATTAACACGCTTAAATTTCAACGTTCCTAGTAGAAGGACTAGAAACTTTCGTCCTCTACTCCTTAGCCATGTAGCTCGACATGTGCCCAACACGATCCGTTCAGGGTTTATGTTCGGACTACAATGGTCTCTACCACGTTTTGTCCTTTGCTCTACTAACAATCTTAAATCCATTATACTAAACACCTTATCTTTGCAACACTTTTCCTCGTGATTTCATACTCCTATTCCTCTCTTTTACTCTCTCGGATCTATCCCCGCGATTCGAGTCGTACGTTATGCGGCAGCGTCCCTCGGTCGGTTAGACGGGAGGTGGGCTGTACGTATGCAGTGGGAACCGCGCGAACAAGTTGGGTATGTTGACCTTGGCTTCCTTGTTATTGCTGGACATTTCTTTCAAAATTGTACTCTATTGTCAACTCGCAGTCGCAGGATCTAAAGTTAAATTTAATTGTTAAAAGCTAAAGAATCCTTGCTGCAATAATTAGCATATTGATCTTTTTTTCTACTATAGCAGCACTGGGTGGTGCTAAATTTTGTCGGATATTCGGAGAGAGTGTGAGAGAGCATTGATAATGAAGCCTGTTTGTTTCTCTGCTACAGGTGGTTTAACGAAAGAAATCTATTTGCTAATGTTGCACAATCAGCCAACCTTATTTTTTGCCCATCTTTTGATCAAAGTGGTGTGTTAACGGATCTTCTTAGGGTTAAGCCCGTGTATTCGCTAGACCCCGATGGAGTACCAGGCTGTGTGCTGAGGAACTGCGCCGTGGCCCTGTGCAAACCCCTCCTTAAACTTTTAATTTATCACTGAAGACCTCGATTTTTCCCCTTATATGGAAGGAATCTTCACATTATCCCTCTACATAAAAAGGGAAAAAATCTGATGCTTCAAATTATAGAGCATTTCTAAATTGTCAGCAATTCCAAAGCTTTTCGAAAAACTTATCACTCCACATTTGCAACACCTATGTAGTTCAATAATATCCCCGTGCCAACATTTCTTTATGAAGCGCCGCTCCACCACCACCAACTTATTGGAGCTAACATCTTTTGTCACGGATGGGTTCCGGAATGGCTTACAAACAGACCTCATTTACACTGACTTCAGTAAAGCATTTGATTCTGTTAACCATTTTCTTCATATAAGTAAACTCAGTCTTTTGGGATTCCCAACTGATCTCCTTATCTGGATTTCGAGCTGCTTTATCTGGAAGAACCCAACGTGTCTTCTTTAAAGTTTTTACCTCGCGTACAGTCCGCGTCACATCTGGGGTGCCTCCAAGGAAGCCATCTTGGACCCTTACTTTTACTTTGTTAATGACTTGCCCTTGCCTTAACTGACTCACTAGTACTTATGTACGCTGACGATGTTAAGCTTTGTCTTAAATATAGATTTACTAGCGCCCAATCTAGACTTCAATCCGATTTGGATAAATTTCAAAATTGGTGTTTAGCAATTGACCTAAAGCTTAATGGATCGAAATGTAAACTCATGTCATGGTTACTAAAGCTATGGGTGTACTTAGTTTTATTAAAAGATGGTCAAAAGAATTCAACAACCCATACATTATTCGATTCTTGAGTATGGATCGTGAGTCTGGAGTCCACAATACGGAGTGCACCAAGATCACATAGAATCCGTACAATAAATCTTCCTTTGTTTCGCACTTAGGGGATTTAATTGGGATGCAAATCTTCCTTCAGAAAAATTTCAGCAAAATTACTGAATCTACAAAAAAAACAAAACGGCCAAGATATACAAGAAGTAGAGAAGTTGACAAAGGCCCTAGAAGGAGCCTATATCGACGATACAGAAATAGCAAAGAAAAACAAAAAATACAGCAAAGCACATGCTGTTAAGGCAATGGTCAAAAATTGCTCAATAGACAGGGTAAAATACATCATGGAAGCTGGCACGTTCAGCCCCAAGGACGAGGCCACATCGAAATTTGTGAATAGTTGCACAGAAGGAACAGGGCACGCTAATAGCGTTCTGTACTTCAGTGGGCCACAAAACAATAATAGAGGTAGCCGTGGAAGCTCCTGAGGACGGGCCAATTATAATAACAACGGCAATCGCCGATACATAATAATAACAATAATAGAAGCAGAGGACAGTACAGAGGAAATTACAAGGGTCGCGGTAACTCAAATCGCGGCTACAGTAACAATAACCCCTCTAACGTACGTGTAACACAGAGCAGTTCGGAAAACTGCCAGTATATAATTGGTTCATAATAAGATCAAATAACCTAAAATACCCCATTTATGTTCCAATCAAATTCAGCTCCGGTAATAATTAAATAAATACTATTACCAGCAAGATCTAAAGTTATCCGAAAGTTAGACATTAACTCATCAGAAGATAATGTCTTAATTCCTAACCAAGAAATTACATCTGGTATTTATGCAAATTCAGTCTAATATCGCATTTGTCCGTTTACTGAATACAACCAGTAATCACCAATTAGTCGATAAATAATATCAATTATGACCCCTTTTCGAATTATGAAATAATTGAAACAAACAAAAGTTCGAGAACTGAAGAAGTCATATCTCAATTACAGAAACATTTTTCAACACAATTTAGGTCACAACTCACTGAAATATGTTCAAAATATAGTGATATATATTTGGACTTGAGTAAATATGTTCAAAATATAGTGATATATTCGGACTTGAAACCGAATCAATCACAACATATAATTTTTACAAACAAGTATTAAAACTAAAGAAAACAAGTAAATAAAGCTAATAAAAGACAATATAGTTAAAGAATCTGTATCCGAGTATAATAGCCCTCTTTTATATGTACCCAAAAAATCACTTCCAGGTTCTGACGTTAAAAAATGGAGATTAGTAATAGACTATCGCCAAATAAATAGAAAATTATTGTCCGATAAATTTGCCCTACCCAGAATCGACGACATTCTAGATCAACAGGTAGAGCTAAATACTTTTCTCAAATCAAATCGCTTTACGTGGCAGCCATTTGGTTTAAAGATAGCACAAAATTCATTTCAGAGAATGATGACAATAGCGTTCTCGGGTCTAGAACCATCACAAGCATTCCTTTATATGGACGATCTAATCGTCATTGGATGTTCAGAGCAACATATGATCAAAAACCTAATTAATGTATTTGAACTCTGTTGAAAAAATAACCTCATATTACATCCACAAAAAAGTTCATTCTCTATGCACGAAGTGACATTTCTTGGTCACAAATGCACAGATAAAGTAATACTTCCAGATGAAGTATCCTGTTATGTAACAGGAACTAGTAGCAAAAGTATTCACCTTGCATATAAAATATATGCTATGTCTCTTTAGACATGGTAAAAAAATTATAGCAAGAATAGATATTGGCGATATATATACAAATGGAAATATTGATTTAGGTCAACTATTCCCAAGGCTTGGAAAAGAAGCCGGTATATTAAAAATAAGCCAATTAAAAATAGCACCGTGCGATAATATCTTTGAAAAATTTTCAATAGATAATTTTAAAAATATGGTCAATGAAATATTTAACACATTAAGAGTAGCGTTACTCAATCCAGTGACTATAATAAATAAAAATAAAGAGAAAGAAGCTATTTTGTTTACACTACATGATGATCCAATACATTACAAAATTACATAAAACGTGGCCAAGGTCAAAAGACATTATTACTGGAAAGTTATGACTCGTGATATAACACAGCAGTGGATACAATTGGTCCATTACCAAAGTCAGAGCATGGAAATGAATATGCAGTCACACTTATATGTGACTTGACTAAATATTTAGTAGCTATACCAGTTGCAAACAAAAGTGCAACAACAATAGCAAAAGCAATATTTGTCATTTATTCTCAAGTACGGTCCAATGAAGACGTTCATTTCGGACATGGGAACGGTATGTAAGAATTCAATTATATATGATTTGTGCAAATATTTAAAAATACAAAATATAACATTTATTCTTTCTCTTTATCTTAAAGCGATTAGAAGCAACAGGGCACGCTAATAGCGTCCTGTACTTCAGTGGGCAACAAAACAATAATAGAGGTAGCCGTGGAAGCTACCGAGGAAGGGCCAATTATAACAACAACGGCAATCGCCGATATAATAACAATAATAGAAGCAGAGGATAGTACAGGGGAAATTACAAGGGTCGCGGTAACTCAAGTCGCGGCCACAGTATCAATAACCCCTCTAACGTACGTGTAACACAGAGCAGTTCGGTTAACTGCCAGACTCCTTTAGGTAGCCAAAATTAAATAAAAAAGTACACACAATAATCTTTAGTCTGAATATGTCTGTAACCTTTAAGAACACTTCTACAAACAGTACTCTCACATTTCTGCTAGACACAAGAGCAGATATATCACTTATAATTTTGGTCAAAAGTGTGCAACGCAGTGAAGGAGACATCTCCGATAAACTTTGCACACACCCTCCTATCCTTTGCAGGCAGTATATAAGTCGGAACGGCCGGGATCGGCCGACTATATCCTATAGCTGCCATATAAGTGATTGATCGGAAATGGCATAACTTCGTTTGTTTTTAAGTTAGAAGGATGGGACTTTTTATGTATTCTGCTTTTCGATCCGATATATATCTAATAATATAAGATGCATGTCGCCACCCAGAGGACTGCCACTCAACTGCAAGGGTATATCAACTTCGGCTTCGCCCGAAGTTAGCTTTCCTTTCTTATTTTGTTTTAATTTTGAATTAATTTTCTTTTTAATTGATTATTTTGTGGCATTTTATTTATTTATTTTTATTATATTTACTGTTATTTTAGTTCTTCTTTCTTGTTATTAGATCGATCAATAAATTCAAAATTAAACATATTAAAAATAAACATTTTTTTAAATATTCGGCATTGGCGTTGGCAATGCTATAGCCAAAACTTTTCTTTTCGACTTAAATTTTCTTAAATAGTGTATAATCAGTGCAGTATTATTATTATTATCAAAGTTAAGGAGCTATGAAATGACACATGATAAAAATCGATATTTTTTAACTTTAAATTTTGTGCTTTCAAATCTGCATTTTGTCTTTCAAATCTTTTTTTTTTGCAATTCTCGGGATTTTCTTTACTTTTCCTATATAAACCAAAGCTAATGCTTCTTGACTTTCAGTTTTAATAATATGCTGCGCAATTACAATTTTATCATCTGTCCGAGCATCATTCAGAACTCATTGTTAATATGCCTTGCTCCGGCAAATCAATGATCAGAAATTGGGAGTGGCAACATTGGAGCCTCAACTTAGTGCTTTCAACATTAAAACAACCAACTACTTCTGTGTTCAGTTACCAAGCGTTTTCGGGAGCTTTAATAAAACTAGAACAGTTTGTTAGAAAGAAAGAATTGACGGCAGCGGACGCTGAACGAGAAATAGCGCCACTAGATGCGGAAACCTCGGGAGAGGGGTATTGGCCTTGAATACCAGCTGGAGAGTTGCCCCCAAAATGCAGCAGACTGCTTTGTTGTGCGCATGTGTGCCAGGGCTCGCATATGCGAATTAAATTTGTCTGAAAGCTCGCGAAGCCTCGTCGCCGATGCGGATTCTACGGTCCTCAGACTCATTAACATGAGCTTGCAAAATGAGCCTGCGATTACTAAACCTTTTTTTTAGCAGCTCCAATGCGACGTCATAATTTTTGTCCGTGACCTCCAAGGGAACAGTCTCCAAGCAGATTAACGAAGGCCCGACCGCAACCGGTGAAGCTTCTCGACCCGACTGATAAATGGGTTTGTGTCCACCATGGTCGAGAACAGTGACTTTGACTCAGGAATTCTTTCCTTCCAGGAGAGGCACAATCGAAAAACGGATTAATTTTCGCAGTAAAACATTTATTTTAGTTCGTTTATTTATTGTTGGCTCACGACCCACTGTGCAGCTTCTATATTCGGCAAACAGCGTATGTATGTATGTCAACAGGATGCTAATATTTCGCGCACAAATCACAAACTGAATAATGCTTTTTAATTTTTTTAATTTTTTTCGTCTCGACGCCTGATGCAGCGGAGCGATCGAGAGATCCCGCGAGAGGGCGAGACAAGCGCTAGCGCATGACGGCAAATGAAGGTGGTCGATCGAATGCACGAGAGCGAAAGACGCGAACATATATATAAAAGAAAATGACGTCACGAATTCAATAAATTATTGCCGGCCAAACTTCTTTCCCGCGGCTGCTTGACACGACAAAACTAAACCATTGTGTTTTACTACAAAGGATATTATTAAATATATGGCATCAAAATATCACCACATATTATAGAATTTTTGTATCGGGACCAATGATTGGACCGCACTTTAAAAACAAAATTCTAAAATCTCCTTTGCTACTGCGTTAGCATTTTGTTTGGAATTGGAATCGCGACTATATATTTAGTTAGATCATTCTAACTCGAAATAGAATGGTGCCACTTTGAGTTGGCTGATTATATTTATACCGGCTTGCGTTTCAAGCCTTTGGAAAAATTGACCTAAGTCAAGAGTTTTATTGGTATATATTATTCTAGTAATGTTCTTACCATGTTTAAAAAAAACAAGAAAAGACCGCTACTTCGGGCGCAGCCGAGTTGATATACCCTTAGCAGTTTAGTGGCATGGCGACATGCATCTTAGATGTTTATCCGGGACATTTGCACATCAATGCTATTTGCCATAGTGTTTGTCATAAGTGCATTTGGCATCTCTTATTGCAGTTGTAGGTATGCCTGCTTGTATTATCCACTGTCTATTGGGTTTTTAAATTCCTTCCAAATTGCTCTTGTTCTTGAGCCTCTCCTTTCTACTCGTGCATTGCATCAGCTTATCACGGTTGGTTTCAAAAGTGGCAGCATATTTCTCGATCCAGACTGGCAACTGAGTCGCCTCAAAATACTTGATGTAGCTTTCGGTCCGTGTCGTTTCTTGGATTTTTTCACCACTTTCAAAGAATTGTTCCCAAGCCTCTTAGAGGATGGATAGTTTCATTTGGAAGTTTTCATTCGGCCCATCCTTTTTTATAATTCTGGATGCATTTTGCGATATCCTGCCAAATTGTTTGATGGGCATCTAGGAGGCCTATGAGCAATCGCCGCATCAACGGCTGGCTCTATATTGATTTAAGGGGCAATATTCTCCTTTCTATCTTTACGTTAGTTCTTATTTCCTGTTAGTATGATATTAGCCGGATGCTGACGATGCTTATCAGAAAATTTATGGCCAATGCTATATACGGTATGGTTATGCGGTGATCCAGATGGGAAATTGCATTTCCTTTTTATATTGGCTAGCCGATGTTGTAGAACTTCTCGTTCTGTGTCGGTAACTTGGTGATTGTGAGCTTTTCGACGTGACGCATATGCACTGCTGGTGCTGGAGATAATTTGTGAAAACTGTGTTTTTTAGATATGGGACAAGTCATACAATAGTGCCAAAATAACCAAAATCTGACGTTGAAACGGCAAGAGCAGTGAAAATTCCATTCAGTCTAAACGAGATAAACTTATTTATCAAAGTTTTATTCAAGACTTTATGTGCATATTGGGTCAAAGGCCGACGGCAAATGCGAAAATTTTTCACCACGTGTTAACAAGCTGTTAAAAACTGCAGACCATGCAACTGATTCAAAAATCATGCAAAGCACTGCTCAGGAACCAAATAATATGTGATCCTCGGCGATAGGCGATCCTCGATATTAACTCTAGACTAGAAATATCCAACGGAAATTTTTCCGCTCCCTGTGAAGTGATCCTCGATATTAACTCTAGACTAGACAACCCGTTCAAGCTAATCAGTGGAAACAATTGAGGCCAATAAGGCATTCCGCGATCTGGTACAGGTCCTAATATCCAAAAAATGACAGTCCCAAAATATAAAAATCGGATTATGGTAAGAAAAAAAAGAAGAGCTCCGTCTTTCTTATTGGTAACTCAATAGATAATATGCTCATCACCGAGACTCAGTATGCGCCACGTGCCTAAGATTTTGCCATCCTGTTTATGACCAATTCTAGGCCAATCACCCTAGTACGACAGCTTTTTATTCAAGACTAGCATTCACAACTCTCAGAACGAGTCTACAACGCGTAATAATCTACAATTAACCAGCATCAATGTTACAACTAGTGATGGAGTAGCTAGAATTTCTGCAATGTATCATCCTCCCAGCGAACCACGGTCTCTAAACGATTTTGATCAATTGTTGATCTCACTTGGCCCCAAATCACCCTCCCAGAGGTCGTGTCTTTGATCGGAAATCTTAAAAACAAAAAGGCTCCAGGAGAATATCTTCTTCACAATAAGGCACTCAAGATTCTTTCTACAAAAGCTTTGCTTTCTATTATCTTAATATTCATCAGTGTTTTCCCCAGTAATATTCCAAAGAGTATCTTCTTCCATTAAAATGATCCCCAAATCTGGAAAGCAGCCCACTGATGTGCATGTATACAGGGCAATAAGTCTGCTCCCAGCTCTTGGAAAAATGATGGTACGAATTATTTTGGATCGGATCCTTTCGTTGGAATCTTTGAACAGTGCAATTCCAAAGTGGCAGTTCGGCTTCCGAAAGGGTCATGGTGCACCTGAACAGTCACACCCGTGTTTAACTTCGCTCTGGAAGCTACGGAGAGCAAACTGTATGCAGTAGCTGTCTTTATGGACATAAAACAAGCATTTGATCGAGTGTGGCATGACTGTTATGCAAGCTTAAGACAATTCTGATGCCACGGTTTTTCCGGAGAGGAAATTTCGAGTTGTCATTCATGGTGAATCTTCTTCAAAACGACCTATCTCTGCTGGAGTACCACAGGACAGTGTACTGGGTCCAACTTCGCACTCACTGTACACTTCCCGACATGCCAGATTCCTTGCACGCAGATCGATGATGATAACATCCGCAATTGTGATAGCATAACGTACGCAGACGACACAGCCATGCTTGTTCGTAACCCTTGCATTGACGCTGCAACACTAGAGTCCTGGAGGAATATGTTTCTCGGTTTAAAAAACTGGACCACGGATTGGAACATCGGTATCAATTGCGGCAAATGTGCTTGTGTCACTTTTTGCAATAAGGCCGAAAATCTGTCTCGGAAATTTCTTCGTCTCGGCTCTACGGTACTCCAATAGTACACCTACAAAGTGCCTGGAGTTGGTTTTAGACAGGCATCTTAACTTTCAGAAGCACACAACCATGCTGAAACAGATGGTACTTTCGAAAGCCGCTAAGATGTCCTGGATTCTTTCGCCGAGAAACTAATTATCCTTGTCCAACAAAGTACGGATTTATAATCCATTTTGAGCCCAATTTGGAAATATGGCTTACAAATTTATGGTGTATGGTGTGTAACAGAGAAAACAAAGATGGATAAAACAAGTGTGGCCCAAAGTAAGGTGATTAGAAAAATGACGCCTTGGAAATCACCCCAATACCCTAGCAAAACGATTGCTTCGTAGACCCAGAATAAGAAGGCTTAAGCGATTTCACCCTAAGCCTCATCTATAAGTTCCTAACAATACATCAATTAATTAATATAAATTCAAATAATAACAGATGTTATATAATGTGACTTTTTTTTCTCGTAGCAAGTCTACCATAATTGTACATTTTAAATTACAATCTTCTCAAGCTAGGTAGCAGTACCTATTGGTGATTGGGTGCGAGCCGAGACGGATTTTTATGTTTCCTCTATGGGATCGGAGATATTTCCGAATCCACTGAACGAAGTTTGTACTTCAATGGTCATAGTGCCGAAAGTAGCTTGTTATTGACATTGCGATCTTTGCAACTAGTTGGAAAACCAGTTGATTTTATGTTTACAGTTGATGAAACTCCATTGCATACAGCCAGAAGTTCCATTGGGTCTATTGGAATAGAGAAAATATATTGGATCTATACAATGCAGGAGTGCACAAGGGTAAATCTTGTCTATGTAGTTCTCTTGAGATCAAGGGCCTCTAATATTTAAAAGCCTAATGAAAGCCTCGTATCTAACATCACACCAAAGTAAATTATCGATCTCGTTGAGGTGATGGGTTCTCCTCCTACTCCTATGACCACCGAGGGGGCTTCTTTGATCTGTTGCTGCCCATTGTGTTTTTAGGACAGGCTTATGACAGGCTAGGAAAGACTTGCCGCAGGTCGCAATAAGCATCCACCATGGCGTTAAGACCTTCCATAGTTTCGGCATTCAATATCTTTTAATAAAGCTTTTATAAAGCCCAATTCGCCTTGCTAGGATTGAGTACTGTTAGCTGAGTGAAGTATTCAATTTTTTATCGCTTACTCAAAGTATCGATGATCTGAAAAAGAATGTTTGTCAAGGATCCCCAGCAGGTGAGTGTGTCAGTCAGAGAGTTCGAAGAGAGTAAAGTCAAGGAATTTTCTTCTGTTCTTGACAATAAAGGTAGGCTTTGAGCCCCTATTACCCTACAGATGCTCAAAGCTCAGGATAAAATCGAAAATAGCTCACCCCGCTCAATAGTGTCAGTGCTATCCCACGGGGAAAACGGGGGATATACGCTAAGCATATTCCAATGGCGAGAATATTTTCTTGCTAAGATATACCTGATACTGATATATACCTTGATATACCCCAAACTGTTACATTTATAATGTTATATCAATATTCCTCTCAGTTTCAATTTCAAGAATAGATTCGGCAGTGGTTTCAATTTTTGGGATTTCTATTTCGTTTTCAATATTGGTTCGTTTTAATTAAATTTGTTTTAGCATTTTAAGTATAATTTTATGTTTTTATTTTATATATGACAAAAAGGATAAGTATTACATTTAATAATATTAGTTCAAGGGATATAATTGTATTTACTATTTTTACAAACGGGTTTACAATACTTATGTTGTTCTAAACTTAGTTCGGAGTCATTTTCCAATGTAATCCGCTATTGTATAATTTATTGTATTTATATTGGGATATATAATCTAACATTTTCTGTTTAACGTTGATGTATTTTATATTATTGATAATTATATCTTCATTAAATAAAATCTAAAATGCGCCATTTAGTTTTTTTGTATTGTTTGTTTATATTTTTGTATTTAAAATGTCTATTTTTGTTAAAGTGATTGTATCGATTAAATTTTGAATATCGTATCTAACATCACCCCAAAGAATTTTATCGATCTCATTGAGGTGATGGGTACTCCTTCTACTCCTATGACCACCGAGGTGGCTTTTTCGATCTGTTGCTGTTTTTCGATTGTGTTTTTAGGACAGGTCTTATGGTACCCTTGGGCCGCAAGGAGTTATGGTACTCCGCAGGCCGCAGTGAGCATCCACTCATGGAATTAAAGCCTTCTATAGTTTCCGACATTAAATATCTTTTTATAAAGTTTTTATAGAGCTCAGTTCGCATTCCTTGGATTGAGTACTGCCGGCTGAAGTGAGTATTCAAATTTTGATCGCTTACTACACGTATCGGTAATCTGAGAAAGAATGTTTGTCAAGGACCCCCCGCTGGTCAGAGAGTTCGAAAAGAGAGTAACGTCAAGGATTTTTCTTCTGTTCTTGACGATAAAGGTAGGCTTTGAGCCCCTATTACCCGCCAGATGCTTAGAGCTCAGGATAAAATCAAAAATAACTCACCCCTCTCAATAGTGTCAGTGCTTTCCCACTGATGATGGTGCATGTTGGCGTCGCAACCTATAGAGAGAAAACCCTTTGATTTGAAATATTTGGTTTTTACGTTGAGCTTTAATGGATGAGGTTTTATTTTATTGCGTCAGTCAAAAATAACTCTCAGAGACCGAACCACTTGAATGCTAACATACTAAGAGTTCTCAAAACACCGATAAAATAAAAAATCATTTCAATAAAAATATTTCCTAAATAAAAAAAACTTGGAAATAGCGGGAGGGATAATGTTTCCACCTGTGAAATGTAAGAATCTGTGTTCGAAACTGAAGAGTTTGTCCGAAATTTTGGGTAAGATACACAAATGGCAAGTCGGACAACACTCTCAATCAAAAGGGTCAGTATAGACCCTGATCAAATTGAGACAAAAAATATCGTTTATTCTCTGTGTGTGACCCTGAAAGGGGAATGACCTATTTGGATCCCGTAGAAGGGAGAGGAGGTGGACAAGTCTATGCATACAAGCTATACAAGTATATAATACTTATCTATATTTTCTATGATTTGAAGTATTTGATATAATTTTGTTCTACGGATTCCTTTTATGAAGTTCTCCCGCAAACCCACCGGTTCCAATTTTATGAAAAAAAAACTATTTCATGATTCGTTTAGCTTATTGCATAATAGGGAGTTTAATGAACTTCGTTTTTCAGTAATCACAAAATTAAGTGCTCAAAAAGCCCTTTCTAAAGTACACCTAGGTCTCCGGTACAGCTAAGAGCTGTAAGAGCGACAAAATGTTGTAATGTAGAGGTATTCATGTTGCATCCAGCAAATCTCGATCGGCGAACATTGAATGTTTATTTGATTATCGTTGGAATCAATTTCGAAAAATTGATGCACTTTTTGGTTTGACCCATTCTTAATAGAAATAGAGACTTTCCTCACAGAGAGATGATACCACATAATCTCCGCCTCGGTGTCGGAGCCTAGCAAAGAGCAGTTCTCCACCATCTCAACGCTCTTAGAGGCCTTTGTCAATTCACCTCTCCTTCGATGTGCACCCTTCCAGGATGTCCCCTCTACGGAATTGTATATATACCATATAGTCGTATACCATATACCATCCGGTTTGTATATTCACACAACGACGTGCTCGACTGTTTTTCCATCTTGCTGACCCTAGTCTGCTAGTCTGCCGTTGGAAATGCAGGGTTGCACATCCTCAGTTCGGGCTATTGACCCTTTGGGATCGACCCTGATATAGATTGGTGTGTACTTGGGTTTCTTCATATATTTTGCGCAGATTTATTTTTCTCATATGTAGTTAATTAAATTATTTAATTAAAAAAAGAAAACACATTTTTTGAAAAAAAACTTTTATCTTTCCAATTTTTAGCTTGCAACATCGGGCATACAACAACTTCCAGGAGATATTCTTATTTCGTGCTTTATTTCGTATGTTGGATGTTTCACGTGTGCATATATCGCCAAGAACAATAAGATAAAATGTGGATGCCTGCATTTAAAAGTAGCCAGGTAATATAATTATAATCAAAATATTGTTTTTAAGTTTAATTTCCGATGGATAACTCAATTTTGGTTGTATAGTATGTGTTAGGTCAGCTGTCAACCGCAAAACTGATTAAAAATAATGATAGTTTGGTTAGCTGCATCGGCATTTATTCTCATCGCGGCTGGCAAGTCAACTTTAGCTTTGCCACTCTAAATGTTCCACAACGGTGGCCGGTCTTGTAATGATGTAATGATGTGACTGCTGCCCCTTTCAGATTGGTTATTTAAGGCACACCCTTTAATGGGGGGAGGATGTTGGGCCAAGCAGCCACCAGCAAAACTATTCAAAATAATCATAATACGGTCAGCTGTAGCGGTTGTTATTAGAATTTATTCTTGTCTGTTTCCCAGTAAGTACAAAATTTAGTTCTGAAAAAGTCTCTTCGACAGACACCTAGGTCACCGGTACAGCTTTAACCAGCTGCGAACCAACTATTTAGGTGAGGAAACCGCAGCTTGCGGTCCAAACTGTTGTAATGTAGAGGTTATCAAGTGGCATGGATCCCAGCCAGCTTCGACCCGCAAAAATTGCACATTGATTTGTTATCGTTGGCATCAAATGTGAAAAATTGATGCTCTTTTTTATTTGGCTCACGACCCATTCTTAATAGAATTGCCAGTGAAAACGAAAAAAGTTTTTTAAAAACACAATAGGCAAGAGAAACAACACGACAAATCAAAGTGAAAAATCAAATTAATCAAGAGTTCTTTTCATGTTTGATGAGGTATAATGGAGTGTGCAGTAGCATGGCCATAATTTCTTGCAGGGATATGTGACCTCAATTGCGTTTGGCGCCAGGCACCAAGACCATATATCCTGTCGGCGAGAACTTGGAGGGTGTGTATATTGGTGCCAACCCGGAACGGTTCCCGGCGGAGCAGGATCCGGCGGAGGTGTCGTCTCCGATGAGACCCACTCTTGTAATACTTATGTTTTACAATAAAGAATAAAGGAGGCATTTTTAAAATGAAGCTTTCGGTGTTATTTCTGGGCTAGGCAATCACGTCGAATACATAAAATCGGTGGAACGATTCACAAACTCTGTGAGCTAACCGAGGCCAATTTTGCGAGCATAAGCAATGAAAATAGTTCGCTATAGCACACCCCACAAAAAATGTATAAGTGGACCATCTGAGTAGTACAGTCTGGGATCCAATCTTGACACTGTTGAATTGTATAAATATAATCGAGAGTTACTTATATTTAAGCTAGTGTAAGCTAGTGTATTTAATATTAGAATAAGCTATAGTGAATGATCCAAAGCCGTAGCTAATAAACCAAACCACTTGTATGTGATAAAAGGTATTGCAACAGAAACTGACAGTATTAAAGAAGTTTGTTCAAAACTAACAATAAAGAGAAATGGCGTAGGGCACATGGCCACATAAATTTTAAATATTTAGATAAATTAGTTTCTAAAAATGATTTGAAGGTTTGCGAGAAAAGCTAGACAAAACTGTGACTAAGTATTGACATTGCGATCTTTGCAACTTAGTTGGAAAACCAGTTGATTTTATGTTTACAGTTGATGAAACTCCATTGCATACAGACAGAAGTTCCATTGGGTCTATTGGAATAGAGAAAATATATTGGATCTATACAATGCAGAAGTGCACAAGGGTAAATCTTGTCTATGTAGTTCTCTTGAGATCAAGGGCCTCTAATATTTAAAAGCCTAGTGAAAGCCTCTGATCATAACATCACACCAAAGTAAATTATCGATCTCGTTGAGGTGATGGGTTCTCCTCCTACTCCTATGACCACCGAGGGGGCTTCTTTGATCTGTTGCTGCCCATTGTGTTTTTAGGACAGGCTTATGACAGGGCTAGGAAAGACTTGGCGCAGGTCGCAATAAGCATCCACCATGGCGTTAAGACCTTCCATAGTTTCGGCATTCAATATCTTTTAATAAAGCTTTTATAAAGCCCAATTCGCCTTGCTAGGATTGAGTACTGTTAGCTGAGTGAAGTATTCGATACTTTTATCGCTTACTCAAAGTATCGATGATCTGAAAAAGAATGTTTGTCAAGGATCCCCAGCAGGTGAGTGTGTCAGTCAGAGAGTTCGAAGAGAGTAAAGTCGAGGAATTTTCTTCTGTTCTTGACAATAAAGGTAGGCTTTGAGCCCCTATTACCCTACAGATGCTCGCAAAGCTCGGGATAAAATCGAAAATAGCTCACCCCGCTCAATAGTGTCAGTGCTATCCCACGGGGAAAACGGGGGATATACGCTAAGCATATTTCCAATGGCGAGAATATTTTCTTGCTAAGATATACCTGATACTGATATATACCTTGATATACCCCAAACTGTTACATTTATAATGTTATATCAATATTCCTCTCAGTTTCAATTTCAAGAATAGATTCGGCAGTGGTTTCAATTTTTGGGATTTCTATTTCGTTTTCAATATTGGTTCGTTTTAATTAAATTTGTTTTAGCATTTTTAAGTATAATTTTATGTTTTTATTTTATATATGACAAAAAGGATAAGTATTACATTTAATAATATTAGTTCAAGGGATATAAATTGTATTTACTATTTTTACAAACGGGTTTACAATACTTATGTTGTCTAAACTTAGTTCGGAGTCATTTTTTCAATGTAATCCGCTATTGTATAATTATTATATTTATATTGGGATATATAATCTAACATTTTCTGTTTAACGTTGATGTATTTTATATTATTGATAATTATATCTTCATTAAATAAAATCTAAAATGCGCCATTTAGTTTTTTTGTATTGTTTGTTTATATTTTTGTATTTAAAATGTCTATTTTTGTTAAAGTGATTGTATCGATTAAATTTTGAATATCGTATCTAACATCACCCCAAAGAATTTTATCGATCTCATTGAGGTGATGGGTACTCCTTCTACTCCTATGACCACCGAGGTGGCTTTTTCGATCTGTTGCTGTTTTTCGATTGTGTTTTTAGGACAGGTCTTATGGTACTCCTTGGGCCGCAAGGAGTTATGGTACTCCGCAGGCCGCAGTGAGCATCCATCATGGAATTAAAGCCTTCTATAGTTTCGACATTAAATATCTTTTTATAAAGTTTTTATAGAGCTCAGTTCGCATTCCTTGGATTGAGTACTGCCGGCTGAGTGAAGTATTCAAATTTTGATCGCTTACTACACGTATCGGTAATCTGAGAAAGAATGTTTGTCAAGGACCCCCCGCTGGTCAGAGAGTTCGAAAAGAGAGTAACGTCAAGGATTTTTCTTCTGTTCTTGACGATAAAGGTAGGCTTTGAGCCCCTATTACCCGCCAGATGCTTAGAGCTCAGGATAAAATCAAAAATAACTCACCCCTCTCAATAGTGTCAGTGCTTTCCCACTGATGATGGTGCATGTTGGCGTCGCAACCTATAGAGAGAAAACCCTTTGATTTGAAATATTTGGTTTTTACGTTGAGCTTTAATGGATGAGGTTTTATTTTATTGCGTCAGTCAAAAATAACTCTCAGAGACCGAACCACTTGAATGCTAACATACTAAGAGTTCTCAAAACACCGATAAAATAAAAAATCATTTCAATAAAAATATTTCTAAATAAAAAAAACTTGGAAATAGCGGAGGGATAATGTTTCCACCTGTGAAATGTAAGAATCTGTGTTCGAAACTGAAGAGTTTGTCCGAAATTTTTAAGATACACAAATGGCAAGTCGGACAACACTCTCAATCAAAGGGTCAGTATAGACCCTGATCAAATTGAGACAAAAAATATCGGTTATTCTCTGTGTGTGACCCTGAAAGGGGAATGACCCTATTTGGATCCCGTAGAAGGGAGGAGGTGGACAAGTCTATGCATACAAACTATACAAGTATATAATACTTATCTATATTTCTATGATTTGAAGTATTTGATATAATTTTGTTCTACGGATTCCTTTTATGAAGTTCTCCCGCAAACCCACCGGTTCCAATTTATGAAAAAAAAAAAACTATTTCATGATTCGTTTAGCTTATTGCATAATAGGGAGTTTAATGAACTTCATTTTTTCAGTAATCACAAAATTAAGTGCTCAAAAAGCCCTTTCTAAAGACACCTAGGTCTCCGGTACAGCTAAGAGCTGTAAGAGCGACAAAAATGTTGTAATGTAGAGGTATTCATGTTGCATCCAGCAAATCTCGATCGGCGAACATTGAATGTTTATTTGATTATCGTTGGAATCAATTTCGAAAAATTGATGCACTTTTTGGTTTGACCCATTCTTAATAGAAATAGAGACTTTCCTCACAGAGAGATACCACAGTAATCTCCGCCTCGGTGTCGGAGCCTAGCAAAGAGCAGTTCTCCACCATCTCAACGCTCTTAGAGGCCTTTGTCAATTCACTCCTCCTTCGATGTGCACCCTTCCAGGATGTCCCCTCTACGGAATTGTATATATCCATATAGTCGTATACCATATACCATCCGGTTTGTATATTCACACAACGACGTGCTCGACTGTTTTTCCATCTTGCTGACCCTAGTCTGCTAGTCTGCCGTTGGAAATGCAGGGTTGCACATCCTCAGTTCGAGCTATTGACCCTTTGGGATCGACCCTGATATAGATTGGTGTGTACTTGGGTTTCTTCATATAATTTTGCGCAGATTTATTTTTCTCATATGTAGTTAATTAAATTATTTAATTAAAAAAAGAAAACACATTTTTTTAAAAAAAACTTTTATCTTTCCAATTTTTAGCTTAACATCGGGCATACAACAACTTCCAGGAGATATTCTTATTTCGTGCTTTATTTCGTATGTTGGATGTTTCACGCGTGCATATCGCCAAGAACAGCAAGATAAAATGTGGATGCCTGCATTTAAAAGTAGCCAGGTAATATAATTATAATCAAAATATTGTTTTTAAGTTTAATTTCCGATGGATAACTCAATTTTGGTTGTATAGTATGTGTTAGGTCAGCTGTCAACCGCAAAACTGATTAAAAATAATGATAGTTTGGTTAGCTGCATCGGCATTTATTCTCATCGCGGCTGGCAAGTCAACTTTAGCTTTGCCACTCTAAATGTTCCACAACGGTGGCCGGTCTTGTAATGATGTAATGATGTGACTGCTGCCCCTTTCAGATTGGTTATTTAAGGCACACCCTTTAATGGGGGGAGGATGTTGGGCCAAGCAGCCACCAGCAAAACTATTCAAAATAATCATAATACGGTCAGCTGTAGCGGTTGTTATTAGAATTTATTCTTGTCTGTTTCCCAGTAAGTACAAAATTTAGTTCTGAAAAAGTCCCTTCGACAGACACCTAGGTCACCGGTACAGCTTTAACCAACTGGGAACCAACTATTTAGGTGAGGAAACCGCAGCTTGCGGTCCAAACTGTTGTAATGTAGAGGTTATCAAGTGGCATGGATCCCAGCCAGCTTCGACCCGCAAAAATTGCACATTGATTTATTATCGTTGGCATCAAATGTGAAAAATTGATGCTCTTTTTTATTTGGCTCACGACCCATTCTTAATAGAATTGCCAGTGAAAACGAAAAAAAGTTTTTAAAAACACAATAGGCAAGAGAAACAACACGACAAATCAAAGTGAAAAATCAAATTAATCAAAAGTTCTTTTAATATTTGATGAGGTATAATGGAGTGTGCAGTAGCATGGCCATAATTTCTTGCAGGGATATGTGACCTCAATTGCGATTGGCGCCAGGCACCAAGACCATATATCCTGTCGGCGAGAACTTGGAGGGGTGTGTATATTGGTGCCAACCCGGAACGGTTCCCGGCGGAGCGAGGATCCGGCGGAGGTGTCGTCTCCGATGAGACCCACTCTTGTAATACTTATATTTGTAAATAAAGAATAAAGGAGGCATTTTTAAAATGAAGCTTTCGGTGTTATTTCTGGGCTAGGGCAATCACGTCGAATACATAAAATCGGTGGAACGATTCACAAACTCTGTGAGCTAACCGAGGCCAATTTTGCGAGCATAAGCAATGAAAATAGTTCGCTATAGCACACCCCACAAAAAATGTATAAGTGGACCATCTGAGCAGCACAGTCTGGGATCCAATCTTGACACTGTTGAATTGTATAAATATAATCGAGAGTTACTTATATTTAAGCTAGTGTAAGCTAGTGTATTTAATATTAGAATAAGCTATAGTGAATGATCAAAGCCGTAGCTAATAAACCAAACCACTTGTATGTGATAAAAGGTATTGCAACAGAAACTGACAGTATTAAAGAAGTTTGTTAAAACTAACAATAAAGAGAAATGGCGTAGGGCACATGGCCACATAAATTTTAAATATTTAGATAAATTAGTTTCTAAAAATGATTTGAAGGTTTGCGAGAAAAGCTAGACAAAACTGTGACTAAGTATTGACATTGCGATCTTTGCAACTAGTTGGAAAACCAGTTGATTTTATGTTTACAGTTGATGAAACTCCATTGCATACAGCCAGAAGTTCCATTGGGTCTATTGGAATAGAGAAAATATATTGGATCTATACAATGCAGGAGTGCACAAGGGTAAATCTTGTCTATGTAGTTCTCTTGAGATCAAGGGCCTCTAATATTTAAAAGCCTAATGAAAGCCTCGTATCTAACATCACACCAAAGTAAATTATCGATCTCGTTGAGGTGATGGGTTCTCCTCCTACTCCTATGACCACCGAGGGGGCTTCTTTGATCTGTTGCTGCCCATTGTGTTTTTAGGACAGGCTTATGACAGGCTAGGAAAGACTTGGCGCAGGTCGCAATAAGCATCCACCATGGCGTTAAGACCTTCCATAGTTTCGGCATTCAATATCTTTTAATAAAGCTTTTATAAAGCCCAATTCGCCTTGCTAGGATTGAGTACTGTTAGCTGAGTGAAGTATTCAATTTTTTATCGCTTACTCAAAGTATCGATGATCTGAAAAAGAATGTTTGTCAAGGATCCCCAGCAGGTGAGTGTGTCAGTCAGAGAGTTCGAAGAGAGTAAAGTCAAGGAATTTTCTTCTGTTCTTGACAATAAAGGTAGGCTTTGAGCCCCTATTACCCTACAGATGCTCAAAGCTCAGGATAAAATCGAAAATAGCTCACCCCGCTCAATAGTGTCAGTGCTATCCCACGGGGAAAACGGGGGATATACGCTAAGCATATTCCAATGGCGAGAATATTTTCTTGCTAAGATATACCTGATACTGATATATACCTTGATATACCCCAAACTGTTACATTTATAATGTTATATCAATATTCCTCTCAGTTTCAATTTCAAGAATAGATTCGGCAGTGGTTTCAATTTTTGGGATTTCTATTTCGTTTTCAATATTGGTTCGTTTTAATTAAATTTGTTTTAGCATTTTAAGTATAATTTTATGTTTTTATTTTATATATGACAAAAAGGATAAGTATTACATTTACTAATATTAGTTCAAGGGATATAATTGTATTTACTATTTTTACAAACGGGTTTACAATACTTATGTTGTCTAAACTTAGTTCGGAGTCATTTTCCAATGTAATCCGCTATTGTATAATTATTGTATTTATATTGGGATATATAATCTAACATTTTCTGTTTAACGTTGATGTATTTTATATTATTGATAATTATATCTTCATTAAATAAAATCTAAAATGCGCCATTTAGTTTTTAACTCCTATGACTCCTATGACTCCTACTCCTATGACTCCTACTCCTATGACCACCGAGGTGGCTTTTTCGATCTGTTGCTGCCCATTGTGTTTTTAGGACAGGTCTTATGGTACTCCTTGGGCCGCAAGGAGTTATGGTACTCCGCAGGCCGCAGTGAGCATCCATCATGGAATTAAAGCCTTCTATAGTTTCGACATTAAATATCTTTTTATAAAGTTTTTATAGAGCTCAGTTCGCATTCCTTGGATTGAGTACTGCCGGCTGAGTGAAGTATTCAAATTTTCATCGCTTACTACACGTATCGGTAATCTGAGAAAGAATGTTTGTCAAGGACCCCCCGCTGGTCAGAGAGTTCGAAAAGAGAGTAACGTCAAGGATTTTTCTTCTGTTCTTGACGATAAAGGTAGGCTTTGAGCCCCTATTACCCGCCAGATGCTTAGAGCTCAGGATAAAATCAAAAATAACTCACCCCTCTCAATAGTGTCAGTGCTTTCCCACTGATGATGGTGCATGTTGGCGTCGCAACCTATAGAGAGAAAACCCTTTGATTTGAAATATTTGGTTTTTACGTTGAGCTTTAATGGATGAGGTTTTATTTTATTGCGTCAGTCAAAAATAACTCTCAGAGACCGAACCACTTGAATGCTAACATACTAAGAGTTCTCAAAACACCGATAAAATAAAAAATCATTTCAATAAAAATATTTCTAAATAAAAAAAACTTGGAAATAGCGGAGGGATAATGTTTCCACCTGTGAAATGTAAGAATCTGTGTTCGAAACTGAAGAGTTTGTCCGAAATTTTTAAGATACACAAATGGCAAGTCGGACAACACTTTCAATCAAAGGGTCAGTATAGACCCTGATCAAATTGAGACAAAAAATATCGGTTATTCTCTGTGTGTGACCCTGAAAGGGGAATGACCCTATTTGGATCCCGTAGAAGGGAGGAGGTGGACAAGTCTATGCATACAAACTATACAAGTATATAATACTTATCTATATTTCTATGATTTGAAGTATTTGATATAATTTTGTTCTACGGATTCCTTTTATGAAGTTCTCCCGCAAACCCACCGGTTCCAATTTATGAAAAAAAAACTATTTCATGATTCGTTTAGCTTATTGCATAATAGGGAGTTTAATGAACTTCGTTTTTCAGTAATCACAAAATTAAGTGCTCAAAAAGCCCTTTCTAAAGACACCTAGGTCTCCGGTACAGCTAAGAGCTGTAAGAGCGACAAAATGTTGTAATGTAGAGGTATTCATGTTGCATCCAGCAAATCTCGATCGGCGAACATTGAATGTTTATTTGATTATCGTTGGAATCAATTTCGAAAAATTGATGCACTTTTTGGTTTGACCCATTCTTAATAGAAATAGAGACTTTCCTCACAGAGAGATACCACAGTAATCTCCGCCTCGGTGTCGGAGCCTAGCAAAGAGCAGTTCTCCACCATCTCAACGCTCTTAGAGGCCTTTGTCAATTCACTCTCCTTCGATGTGCACCCTTCCAGGATGTCCCCTCTACGGAATTGTATATATACCATATAGTCGTATACCATATACCATCCGGTTTGTATATTCACACAACGACGTGCTCGACTGTTTTTCCATCTTGCTGACCCTAGTCTGCTAGTCTGCCGTTGGAAATGCAGGGTTGCACATCCTCAGTTCGAGCTATTGACCCTTTGGGATCGACCCTGATATAGATTGGTGTGTACTTGGGTTTCTTCATATAATTTTGCGCAGATTTATTTTTCTCATATGTAGTTAATTAAATTATTTAATTAAAAAAAGAAAACACATTTTTTTAAAAAAAACTTTTATCTTTCCAATTTTTAGCTTAACATCGGGCATACAACAACTTCCAGGAGATATTCTTATTTCGTGCTTTATTTCGTATGTTGGATGTTTCACGCGTGCATATCGCCAAGAACTGCAAGATAAAATGTGGATGCCTGCATTTAAAAGTAGCCAGGTAATATAATTATAATCAAAATATTGTTTTTAAGTTTAATTTCCGATGGATAACTCAATTTTGGTTGTATAGTATGTGTTAGGTCAGCTGTCAACCGCAAAACTGATTAAAAATAATGATAGTTTGGTTAGCTGCATCGGCATTTATTCTCATCGCGGCTGGCAAGTCAACTTTAGCTTTGCCACTCTAAATGTTCCACAACGGTGGCCGGTCTTGTAATGATGTAATGATGTGACTGCTGCCCCTTTCAGATTGGTTATTTAAGGCACACCCTTTAATGGGGGGAGGATGTTGGGCCAAGCAGCCACCAGCAAAACTATTCAAAATAATCATAATACGGTCAGCTGTAGCGGTTGTTATTAGAATTTATTCTTGTCTGTTTCCCAGTAAGTACAAAATTTAGTTCTGAAAAAGTCCTTTCGACAGACACCTAGGTCACCGGTACAGCTTTAACCAACTGGGAACCAACTATTTAGGTGAGGAAACCGCAGCTTGCGGTCCAAACTGTTGTAATGTAGAGGTTATCAAGTGGCATGGATCCCAGCCAGCTTCGACCCGCAAAAATTGCACATTGATTTATTATCGTTGGCATCAAATGTGAAAAATTGATGCTCTTTTTTATTTGGCTCACGACCCATTCTTAATAGAATTGCCAGTGAAAACGAAAAAAAGTTTTTAAAAACACAATAGGCAAGAGAAACAACACGACAAATCAAAGTGAAAAATCAAATTAATCAAAAGTTCTTTTAATATTTGATGAGGTATAATGGAGTGTGCAGTAGCATGGCCATAATTTCTTGCAGGGATATGTGACCTCAATTGCGATTGGCGCCAGGCACCAAGACCATATATCCTGTCGGCGAGAACTTGGAGGGGTGTGTATATTGGTGCCAACCCGGAACGGTTCCCGGCGGAGCGAGGATCCGACGGAGGTGTCGTCTCCGATGAGACCCACTCTTGTAATACTTATATTTGTAAATAAAGAATAAAGGAGGCATTTTTAAAATGAAGCTTTCGGTGTTATTTCTGGGCTAGGGAAATCACGTCGAATACATAAAATCGGTGGAACGATTCACAAACTCTGTGAGCTAACCGAGGCCAATTTTGCGAGCATAAGCAATGAAAATAGTTCGCTATAGCACACCCCACAAAAAATGTATAAGTGGACCATCTGAGCAGCACAGTCTGGGATCCAATCTTGACACTGTTGAATTGTATAAATATAATCGAGAGTTACTTATATTTAAGCTAGTGTAAGCTAGTGTATTTAATATTAGAATAAGCTATAGTGAATGATCAAAGCCGTAGCTAATAAACCAAACCACTTGTATGTGATAAAAGGTATTGCAACAGAAACTGACAGTATTAAAGAAGTTTGTTAAAACTAACAATAAAGAGAAATGGCGTAGGGCACATGGCCACATAAATTTTAAATATTTAGATAAATTAGTTTCTAAAAATGATTTGAAGGTTTGCGAGAAAAGCTAGACAAAACTGTGACTACGTATGCGAACGCTTACAGTCTAAAATGTCCAATAAGCCATTGGAAAATAATCATAATAATGAAATGAAATGATAATATTGGAAAATAACCAATGCGAACGCTTACAGTCTAAAATGTCCAATAAGCCATTGGAAAATAATAGAATAAAATCCTAAGAAATTATCGGAATAATCCATACATATTTGCATACTGCAGGCTATTGCTGGGAAAAATATTTTCTAACATTCGTATATGATTATAATAAGTGCCCAAGGCTATATAGTATCAAAAATAAATTTATTTATTAAAAATAAGTAAATTGTTTCAAAGACTATATATATATAAAGACTACATATGTATATTAACTTCGTAGTGAAGATGGGTGAAGAAATTATAGTGTGATAACGAAAGGAAGTACCTTAACAAAGATATTTACGCTTCCATTATAGATAAAGGACTAGAAATCCTAATTTGTCATCCGTATGTATATGAATTAAACGTTTTACGGAGTTTTACGCAAAAGCAATAGATATGACAAAGTCGGAGTACTTGTAGGCTACAATGAATACGGTTATCGAGTACTTATGAACAATAAAGTTATTAATGTTAGACATGTCGATATGATAAAAGACAAAACGGAATTAATCTGCTTAGAAGAATACGAAGAAGACTACCTTCTTCTTAATGGTAAAGATAATGATCTTAGAGAGACAGAATCTAAAATGTGCGAAGATGAGCAATCTGGAATAGAAGCGAATGTAGAAAATCTAAATTTCAATCAGAGTTAATACAATTACGTAGCTAATACTCAATTATTTATTGCTGGATTATTGAGAAAATCAAGTAGGAAAAATATATGGGTAGATAGATGTGTTAGTACAACAAATCATTACATATATGCAAATCATATCGGTGGGAATGTTTCAAATACATTCCAGGAGGCGAAAAGCTCTACGAATAGTGATGACTGGATCAGTGCAATGGATTGTGAAATAAGAACGAAACGTGGAAAGTAGTAGATAGTTTCATTAGAATGAAACATGGATAGTTATCGATAGACCGAAAAATAAAGTCATTGTCATTGATGTGAAGTGGGTTTATAAAAGAAAAGGTGATGGAACTTTTAAGGCTAGACTACAAAAGGTTTTCAACAAAAAGAATATATTGAAATGTTTAATGTTATCCAATTTATTATGTTATCCAATAGGAAAAATTCAAAATTTAAAAACGCTATTATCATACTGTGTACATAATTTATATATAGCAGCTTTATTACCAAAATCTAAGACGTTAAACTTTGTCTAAAGAAAAAGTTTTCTATGAAAGATTTAGGAAAAATTACAAGCTACATTGGCATAGTTGTAAACTATAATAAAGAAAAAACTAATTGACATTATATTAAACGAAATACATAGAGTCTTTAGCGAAAAAATGCGAGTTAGAAAACTTAGGGATTTACGAGATACATGAAAACAAAATTAACGTTAGAACAAGCATCTGAATCAAACGATCAATTCAAATATAGAAATTTAATAGAGAATTACTATACATAAGTACAGGCATAACATATAGTTTAAATTATGTCAGCATTTTCCAAAACTGCAATAACGAAACTTAATATATTTATTATATATATGTTTGTATAAACATATTTAAACATAGGACAATATTTGTATAGGAAATATTTGTATAGGACAAAAGACTTAAAATTGACTTATTCTGATAATTTAACTGATGATATATTAGACTGCATGGTAGATTCGTATTATGCTGGAGATTGTGTTGGTAGAAAATCGACGACGGGTTTTGTCATAATGTTCCACGGAAACCCAATCTTCTGGAAGACAAGAAAAAATTCATTTGTGAAGAGTTCATCTTTTGCTGATATATGTCAGAAGCTGTAACTGAAATCTTATTTTATTATATTTAAAGAAAAATTCAGTCAACCCTGTAACGCTTGTATCTATAGAAAGAAAGGTAGTTGGGAAAGGTGCGCCATCTAGGAGAAAAGTTTTATACTTGAAAGGGGCATAGAGAAATTAGAGTTGGAGCATTGTCTCTCCGGGCAAAGGCCATGGAGGATTCAGCGCCAATTTTTGCCGGATTCAAACCTCCTCAGATTCAAATGAGTGGATTGTTTTCTCTAAGTGCGGTGAAGTGTAAAGATCGGCGAACAAGAAGCTTATCTCCAGAGTCGAAAAGATCAAAAAGGAAAGCCCACCATTTTTGTGACCAGTGTTTAGTCCGTAGAGGTAAGGAAGTGCGACGCGTCAGTTATGAATTCTTGCCAAGTTTCTTTTTCGTGACTAGGCTCGCCAACAGGATTGATATTACCGGAACGGAGGGAAATTCAGGAAGCCCCAAGGGGTCGGAGCGGATCTGGGACTCCGGAAGCCCACGGCGCAAAGCAGAAGGAGCAGCATTCGCCGGAAAATTACCAGTTTGTGCTAAGAGTATAAGATAGACCAAAAAAGGAAAAAAAAAAATCAATCAGCGGGCATGAGTTTAACTCGCTATGCCCACCATGAAACCCTTTGCTTGGCCAGGCAGTTTGGTACCAACCGCGCTCGATAGCGCATAATTTATCCTCGACGCGAAGCGTAGTAAAATTAATCGAAAGGACCACCAGTTTTGCGGTGGAAAAGTGACCCGAGAGTGACCCAGGGTACTTCGTAGGGATCGGGCGACCCCGGCGCGATAATCCGGAGAACTTTTATCAGTAGTGATTTTATAAGTAGTGTAAGTTTTATTAGTGAGTAAATTTCATGTTTTTGTGATTGATGATGTCCAAAACAGATTCCGAGCAATTAGAAAGACATATGGAATGAGAAAAGAAAAAATTGGCCAAACTCGGATCGAAGTGATAGTGGGGTTATACCTAACCTTGAAAAAAAAAAAAAAGAAGAAAAGTAAACAAGAAATCCTCTAGTCCAAGTCTAGAGTAGCTGACCTCTTACCAAGAGAAGCTTGCCCCATGCACGCAGTTTTTTTTTGTATCGATAATGAGCAAAAGGCACCTTGGGGGGCGTGGCAAGAACACCATCCCATTAGCTGGCGAGCCAGAGCCGGAAGGTTTGAGATATTGCGTGCGGCACCCCTCCCAATCTTGTCACCTCGCCTAGAACCTGGATTTCTTATCAAATACTTATCAATTTCCAGCATCAATCACTATTGTTACAATAAATAGAGGAGGTGATAACTTTGCCTCTTTCTAACCCTGAGGCTCCATCCAACTTTTGAAGTTTTAATCGAAAACAATAGTTTAATTGACCGTTAGTGTTCACCTACGTCTCCTAAATTTCGTTTCTTCCGTAAGGTTGACTTTAAAAAATCAAATAAGATAATTTTTGGACAGCCACTCAATAGCAAGGGTATATCAACTTCGGCTCCGCCCTAGCTTTCCTTTCTTGTTTTTAAATTTTTGTTGCAATTTTTTGGATACAAACTTTTTTAGTTAAAATAATACCTTTCGATTGGTAAATAATTTGGTGCTATTTAGTTCTGTGAACGGTAGCTTTCTCGCGTATACTAATGCATATCGTCACCTCGTGGACTACCAAGAACCGCTATAAGAAATAATTCATTATTTTCCCATTAAAAATGATACTAATATTATTTTTAGTTTAACGACTTGCAAAGAGAAAAAATTTCATGTGCCCTTGGAAGCCAAGATAAAATAAAATAGAACAAAGAACGGCCATGAAGATAGAGTGTGCTGCTTAACTGCGCTTATCACCTTTGGAACCATTGTTAGGAGTAACAGCATGTCTCTCATCAGGGCGTATGTTTTCCACTACGAATGTTGGTCTGCTTTACGTTTTTTTTTAGCATTTGCAACATAAGAGCATTATTTCGGTTAGATAGGGTTTTTTACGACTCGATTAGATTATTAGATTATCGATAAGATAACTCATTGAGCGGGAATGCCATCACATTAGTGTTTTTTAAGTAAGAAAAATATTTTTTCATAGTTTGGGGGTCGGGAATGCCAACACCTTGGTGTTACTTAAGTTAGAAAAATGGGACTCCCAGGCCACTTTCCCATCAAATTAGATATTAAAAACAGAGCCGCGTGGCCGTAAAATCCAGCTCAGCCGTACCCTTATAATATCCAATCAGCCAACCTTATATTTTGCTCATCTTTTGATCAAAATGCTGTGTTATTGGATCTTCTTAAGAGAAAGCCCGTTTATTCGCCAGGCCCCCATGGAGTACCAGGCTGTGTTCTAAAGAACTGCGCCGAGGCACTGTGCAAACCTCTCCTTATACTCTTTAACCTATCGCTGGAGAATTCGATTTTTCCCCTTATGTGGAAGATATCTTACATTATTCCTCTGCATAAAAAAGGGGAAAAATCCGATGCTATAAATTATAGAGGCATTTCTAAATTGTCAGCAATTCCAAAGCTTTTCGAAAAACTTATCACTCCACATTTGCAACACCTATGTAGTTCAATAAAATCCCCGTGTCAACATGGCATTATGAAGCGCCGCTCCACCACCACCAACTTATTGGAGCTAACATCTTTTGTCACGGATGGGTTCCGGAATAGCTTACAAACTGACGTCATTTACACTGACTTCAGTAAAGCATTTGACTCTGTTAACCATTCGCTTCTTATAAGTAAACTCAGTCTTTTGGGATTCCCAACTGATCTTATCTGAATTTCGAGTGACACGAACTGTAGTATCCACATATATTGAATACCCACTGTACCGAGAGTACTTAAAGGGTGCGCACTGTAACACTTTGTTGCAGTGTTTACATAATCCAAAGTCCCGGTCATAAACCCTAAGTGGCCGAAATATGAACCGATCGTTATGCCTTAGCCCGCACACAGAAAGTGCTAGTGTCAGCATAATCGTAACAAACGGTCAGCATATGCATACCCCTCGCGCCTCCACTTGAGAGCGCATAACAACGTACATTATTATATTCCTTTATATATAAGTACATAGCCGTCTCTCTGCCGCCGCCTGCAAGCAGCGCTGCTACGAGACTTAGCCTTACTTAGAATTAAGTAATATTGTAAAAGAACAGAGACATTTTGATCGTTGGAGCGGCACCTCAGCTGCTCCTTCAAAATAAAGAAACCAAACCAACCAAACGCAAATCGGACTATTCATTTCTCATCACAGAACACGTCTTCTTTAAATATATTACCTCGCGTTTAGTCCACGTCACATCTGGGGTGCCCCAAGGAAGCCATCTTGGACCGTTACTTTTTACACTATTTACTAACGACTTGCCCCTTGCCTTAACTGACTCACTAGTCACTTAACGCTGATGAAGTGTAAATATCGAAAATGTTTGGCCAATGTTTAATCCGTAGTGGTAAGGAAGTGCGACGGGTCAGTTATGAATTCCTGCCAAGTTTTCTCTTTCTTGACTAAGCTCGCCAACAGGATTGATATTACCGGAACGGAGGGAAATTCAGGCAGCCCCAAAGGTTCGGAGCGGATCTGGATCAGGTGCAGCTTGGGTGGGCCAACCTTTTATATTTTAAATTATTTTATATTTATATATATATATTATATATATATTTTTTTTTTGAAAAAACGTTTATATTTATTAAAATTAACAGGTATACTGCTACCTATGAGGCAGCTTGAGCAGGTTGTAATTTAAAGCTAACAATTATGGTAGTTTTACTACGAGAACTAAAAAATCTTTGTCATATTATATTACAGCTAGTTATTTGAATTTATATTAATTAATTTATGTATTATTAGGATATATTATATGAAACGCAACGGGAGGTCGTGCGGGTGAAATCTCTTGTGCCTTCTTATTCTGGGTCTACGAGGCAATCGTATTGCCAGGGTATTGGGGTGACTTCCAAGGCGTCTCAGATAGTTTCCGGCGTATGTCTGGCAAACATCTCCTATTTTTCGGATCTTCAGGTCTCTTTCTAATCACCTTACTTTGGGCCACTCTTATTTTATTCATGTTTGTTTTCGCTGTTATACCATAAATTTGAAAGGCATATTTCCAAATTGGGCTCCAAATGGATTTATAAATGCGTACTTTGTTGGACAAGGATAATTTGTTTCGGCTTTCGAAAGTACCGTCTGTTTCAGCATGGTTGTGTGTTTCTGAAAGTTAAGACGCCTGTCTAAAACCACTCCGAGGTACTTGTAGGTATACTCATGGCGTAAGACAGAGCCGAGCCTAGGGATTCCCGGACAGATTTTGGGCCTTGTTGCAAAAGTGACACAAGCACATTTGCTGCATTTGATACCGATGTTCCAATCCGTGGTCCATTTTTTAAAACGAGAAACATATTCCTCCAGACCTAATGTTGCAGCGTCAATGCAAGGGTTACGAACAAGCATGGCTGTGTCGTCTGCGTACGTTGCTATCAGGATGTTATCATCATCGATCTGCGTGCAAGGAATCTGGCATGTCGGAAGTGTACAGTGAGTACAAAGTTGGACCCAGTACACTGCCCTGTGGTACTCCAGCAGAGATAGGTCGTTTTGAAGAAGATTCACCATGAATGACAACTCGAAATTTCCTCTCCGAAAAGGAGCTTTTAATGAAGAGGAAAAACCGTGGGGTCAGAATTGTCTTAAGCTTGCATAACAGTCATGCCACACTCGATCAAATGCTTGTTTTATGTCCATAAAGACAGCTACTGCATACATTTTGCTCTCCGTAGCTTCCAGAGCGAAGTTAAACACGGGTTAAACTGTTCAGGTGCACCATGACCCTTTCAGAAGCCGAACTGCCACTTTGGAATTACACTGCTCAAAGATTCCAACGTAAGGATCCGATCCAAAATAATTCGTACCATCATTTTTCTAAGAGCTGAGAGCAGACTTATTGCTCTGTATACATGCAAGTTATCCAACCCATGAAACAGTTCCACTTATGGAATTAATAAACAAATTTTAAAATTTCAATCTCAGCCACTTCAAGAGCCGCGCTTGACCATCCGGCTAGATATAAACAAACCAATCGTAAAGTAAACACAAGCTTCCGTTCTGACGATCGAAGCCCAGAATATTGAGTTCCGATTTTCAATCAAATTGCATCGCTCAGCATAATTTAATTTCACAATGAGATGCGACAGTTTCAGCATAAGCTTTTATTAAAAACAAAAAGAAAAGTTCTGGAAGCTTAAAAAAGAAAAGCTTCTGGCCGAGGTTGAATTGGAGGAGAATTTAGATTTAAGCAGGCAGTCCTTTCCTGGATGCGGCAGAGATCGGTCATAAGCTATAATCAATAATAAGTGATCTTGATGTTTTAAAAAACGATTTTGAATAAAAGTTTAACACCAAAAAAATAAAATAAAAGAAGTTCTATTTTTTTAAAAAATCAGTAAGGACAGAGTTAATTGGCGCCCAACGTGGGGCTGCGTCATAAAAAGTTCTAAAAATAAAAAATTTAACGAAATAAAAGTTAAATTAAAAAAACGGAACTCGCGCAGTCAAGAACACAAATTTTTAGTGGAAAAATTAAAACATCCATCTACAAATTAATGGAAAACAATAAATGAAATAATCCATTAAAGTGAAATAAAAGGTGGACTAAAGAGAAATCAATTAAACATCAAGGCACTTAAAAATTCAAAGCGGCATAACATATTTTAAATAACAACACCAAAGAAACTATCATTTACCATAAAAACTACCAAGAGAATCCAAGGACGGAAGGAAGATTTGCAGAATAAATATTTTAAACAACAATCCATCCTCTACCGTAAAACTACCAAGGAAATCTAAAGACGAAAGGAAGATTTGCAGAACATCCCCAATTTAAAGGAAGACCTTATCAAACATTATCGTGAGGATTATTATAATTTTTAGTAAGTTCTATAAATTCTAAGATAGATAACCGTTTAGATAAAAAAGGATCAGAGCAAAAACACAATAATAAAAAAAAAAAAAAAAAAAAAAAAAAAAAAAAACAATCTGGAAAATTTAATAGATAGTTTCAGTAAACTTAACTTAACCATGGCAACTGGAGGTTCGGCTAATTTTTCTGCAGGTAGCTTAGCTACATCCAGTAATTTAACGGTGGAATTAATTAACAGATTAATTAGTGCCCAATTGGGTGAAGTGAACAAAAAAATAGATGGGATAGAATCAAAGATAGTTTCAGAAACAAAAATTGTAGAAGACTATAAACTTCAAGAGGTCGACCCTAATGTTAAATGTGAAACTACTCTAGAAGTAATCAAATCATTACCGGAGTTTACCGGAGAGCCAACACAATACGTAGGTTGGAGAGAAGCAGCAGAGACTGTAATGAGCCTTTACAAAATTAAGAGTCAGCAGTATTTTATTGCATTAACAATTTTACGGAATAAAATCAGGGGCGCAGCACATGACGCTCTAACCAATCATGGTACTGTTTTAAATTTTCAAGCAATCCTATCAAGACTAGATTTTATATACAGTGACAAACGACCAATTCATGTTTTAGAGTCAGAATTAAGTATACTTAGACAAGGTAGGATGACAGTTACTGAATTCTATAATGAAGTTAATAAAAAAATGACCTTGTTAATAAACAAAACTATAATGACATACGGGAAGGACAATGTAATTACCAAAGAAACAAACAAAACGATTAGAAGCAATGCCCTACGGATTTTTATCTCTGGACTAAATGGTTCAATATCAGAAACACTTTTTTCATTAAATCCACCGGACTTACCCCAATGCTTTGGCAAAGGTCCAGGAATTAGAATCAAACAATTTCCGTGCTCAATTCGCACACAGATATTATGGATTTAAAAACGAAAATAAAAATCAGGGAAACAATTTAAGATTCAATCCAGTAAATTCTATACAAAATAATAATACAAAGGGGGTAGGAAATAATTGGAACCATAACCAAAATAATAATTGGCCACAGAACAGGAATTTTTGGCAAACAAAAAACCGAAATACCAATCCAAAACAGCAAACTATTGAGCCCATGGAGGTTGACCCATCATTCCAAATTCAAAATAGGCCGAGGAATAATTGGCAGACAAATAACAACCAAGGCAGGTATAATAATAATTATTACCAAAATAATAATCGCCAAAACTATTATCGCCCGAACCAAACCAGGGAGCAAACTCAAGCTCAAAAAAGAGAACCAGAAGTATCATCTAACCAACCTGCTAATAAAGTGACAAGATTAAACAATATAAATGAAGATCATTTTTTAGATCAGACCCCTACGGAGGAATGCCTTATGTAAAAAGAGTAGATAGAAAAACTAAGAAGGAGTTAAACATTTTAATAGACACGGGAGCTACAGCTTGTTATATTAGGAAGGGAATTTACGAAAATAAAAATAAATTACCAATTTACAAAAAGGTATCTACAGTTCATGGGTATTCAATTATTAAATATTACCATTATATAAATATATTCGAAACAAGACATTTATTTTATGAAATAGAAGGGTTGGAATCAGATCTTCTAATTGGAATTAACTTAATAAGGAAAATTGGAGCTATAATAAATACAGAGAAGGGAGTGTTGGAGTATAAAGGAAAAACAGAAAAATTGATATATCATGATAGTGAAGAAAACGATGAAATAAGTTTAATCGAGACAAAGAATACTCTTCCGCTAAAAGAATTTATTTTAAAAAAATATTTTGCCGATAGAGGTTGCAAAAACACAGATTCATTATTAGTGGAAAGCAGCGAGAAAAGTTTGGGATCAACAAATCCCGAACACGCCGACGATGATATTACCGTCAATAAAAAAGTTAGTTTTTTGGGATCAACAAATCCCGAATACCCCGACGTTGAATTATCCGTCAATAAGAAATTAGAAAAGGTAGGAACAAGAGGGTCCAATCGAGACAAAATAAATAATACTCATATCGCAAACGAAAATCGAGTAGAGTTTCTGGAACGAGAAATAATTAACAAAATTGAAGAAGAACATTCGAAAATAAATTTACAAATACCGTTCAGAACGGACATTCGCGGTGAAATAAATACGTTAAATGACAGGGCTATATATAGTAAGCAATATCCTTACGCCTTGTCAGTTTCAGATTTTGTTATCAACGAAATCAATCGAATGCTAAATGATCAAATAATAAGACCAAGTAGAAGTCCTTATAATTCACCGGTATTGGTAGTACCAAAAAAGGGTCAAAATGAAGATGGAACACCCAAACATAGATTAGTTATAGACTATAAAAAATTAAACGAGAATACTATTCCAGACAGATATCCGATGCAAGATCCGTCTGTAATATTAGCAAATTTAGGAAAGGCTAAGTATTTCTCAACAATCGATTTGGAATCAGGATTCCACCAAATTTTGATGAAGGACTCAGACATTGAAAAGACAGCCTTTTCCATAAATAATGGGAAATTTGAATTCTTGAGAATGCCATTTGGTTTAACAAACGCACCCAGAATTTTTCAAAGAGCAATGGATGATATCTTAAGGGAACAAGTAGGAAAAACTTGCCATGTTTATATGGACGATATTATTATTTTTTCAAATTCCATCGAACAACACTACGCTGACCTAATTAAAATAATAAATATTTTACAAAACGCAAATATGAAAATATCTCTCGAAAAATCGAAATTCTTTAAATTAGAAACCGCCTTTTTAGGTTACATGGTTTCTTATAATGTAATTAAAACTGATCCAGAAAAAATTTGCACAATTTCCAATATCCAATTCCACGCAATATAAGACAACTCCGAAGTTTTCTAGGACTAACAGGGTATTACAGAAAATTTGTCCGAAACTATGCAAAAATAGCTAAACCATTAACAAAATATCTAGGTGGAGAAAATGGAAAAGTTTCAAAAAGAATGTCTACAAAAATTTCAATACAGTTTGATGAATCAGCTGTACAAGCTTTTAACGAGCTAAAGGAGAATCTAATAAGCCAAATTGAATTGGTTCAGCCAGATTATAATAAAAAATTCGTTTTAACAACAGACGCATCAGACGTAGCTATCGGGGCAGTACTATCACAAGATGAAAAACCAATTACGTTTATTTCAAAAACATTAAATAAAACGGAACAACTTTATGCAACAAATAAAAAAGAATTGTTAGCCATAGTATGGGCCTTAAAAACTCTCAGGAATTATTTATATGGAGTAAATGGCATAGAAATACAAACGGACCATCAATCCTTATCATTCACTATTTCAGATAAAAATCCAAACGTAGATATGAAAAAATGGTATTCTTTTATAGAGAGCTTTACTCCAAAAATAAAGTATAAACCTGGAACAACAAATGTTGTAGCCGATGCATTATCACGCATCCAAATTAATAATATTACAAATAGCGATATAAACGAATCCGAACAGTCAAACTCAGATCAAGACACACAGCACTCTGCTGAAAGTAGTTTTGAAAATGTAATACAAGAGACCCGAAAACCATTAAATCAATTTAAACAACAATTGTTATTAACAAAGGGGAGGAATACAATACATGAGTCACTGGTAGTTTTTGGAAAAACAAGACACATCATCGAATATGATACGGTTGAGAACTTAGTAACTATTTTAAGAGAATATCTTCCACCTAATATAACGGTTGGAATTCATTGTAGCTTAGAAGATTTATACCACATTCAAGTATCTTTCAGAAACAGTTTTACTAACAAATTTCTGTTTACACGAATATTTCTGCAAGACGTAGAAAACACCGAAGATAAAGCCATTATAATAGAAGAAACACACAGTCGAGCTCATAGGGGACTAGACGAAAATTATAAACAAATCAGTAAATTATATTATTGGCCAAATTTATATAAAAAACTAAAAGAATATATAAAAAAATTGTAAAATTTGCAATGAGAACAAATACAACAGACACCCCATTAAAATTCCAATAGGAGAATCCCCAATACCAACTAAAGAAGGAGAAAATTTACATATTGACATATACTATGCCCAAAGTCTAACTTTTATAACTTGTATTGACGCATACTCTAAATTCCTTGTAGTTAAGGAAATTCAAAACAAATTAAATATTGAAAATAAGGTAATGGAACTAATCCAACAATTTCCACAAGCCAAAGTACTTATGACAGATAATGAACCTAGCTTTACATCAGCCCAGTTTAAATCTTTTGCACAAAGGTGCGGATTAACTTTACATTACGCAGACCCGAGGCACAGTACCTCAAACGGACAGGTTGAAAGAGCACATTCGACACTGACAGAATTAGCACGTTGTATAAAGGAAGAATTTAATCTAATCGATTATTCCGAAATTGTTATTAGAGCCGCTCAGGAATATAATCAAAGTATTCATTCCACAACAAATCAAAAACCTTTTGACATTCTTTACAATAAAATCGAACACGATCATATTCCTCAAATATTAAAAAGAGCTCAAGACAAAATGTTAGAAACACATAATGATAATAGAAAAGAAAAACAATATCATATAGGACAAGTTGTTTACGAAAAAAAATACGGAGAAAGAAACAAACTTAAACCAAGATATAAAAAGCAAATAGTTAAGGACGTCATGCCTAACAAAATAATAATAAACAGTAGGAACAGAATTATACAATAAAGATAATATTAAGAATTAACAATTTTTTTACTTACAGAAAATGCATTCTTTAATACATATATTATCGATCATAATAATGGCCAGTTCAGAAATAATTGATTATTCAAACCATGAATTTTTCCTGTTCAAAGACAACAAGGATGTTCTTACTTACGAATCGTATAACGATTTATTCCACGTTACTAACTTAAGTTTTTATAAAGAAATAATAAATATAGAATCTGATAATATAAAAAGAGACTCAAATAAAAGGTCACAATGGGAAATTAAATACGACCTAGAAGTAATCAAATTAATTTTATCCCAGTTAATATCAGCTAGACCAAAAAGGGGAATAAATGAGTTGGGCACCGTGTGGAAGTGGTTGGCTGGAACTCCAGATCATGATGATTTCATTAAAGTACAAAATAAAATGAATGACTTAATTGAAAATAATAATAAACAATTCATTATAAATTCCAAATTGTTTAAAGAAATAAAATCACTTTCCGAAGATTTTAAAAATGTTTTTATTGATCAAGATTTGCCACTAAGAAAACATCGCTTACGATTGTTAACATTTGACCTACAAAATTTATTAGATACCATTACCCTTGCCAAAATTGATGTTTTCAATACAAAAATTTTAAACAATGAAGATATAAAAAATATTAGAACACGAACAAAAGCCAGTAATTATCGCTGACTTAATGGATATTTCTGTGTTCAAAATTGTACTACATAACGAACTACTAATAGTTTATATAAAATACCCAATAATAAACAATAGATGTGAAATATTTTATGCTCGATCCATTTCCCAAACCGATGGAAAATTATTAATAAGTAATCAAGTTGCAAAATGCGACAATACATATTATGAAATGTCTACATTTAAGAAAGAACTCTTTAATAATTATTGCACTTTAAGTTTAGAAAAAACATGTTTTACCCAATTATTAAACGGTGAGAAATCAATTTGTAAAAAAATAAGAGAAAAAATAAAAAAATAGATCTTATCCAAGATGGTGCCATTTTTATAAATGGTAACAATATTGTAAACAACTCCGAATTAAATGGTTCATTTTTAATAACATTTAATGGTACAACCATAATTAATAATGTTTCATATACTAATCTAGAGAACAAAATACTAAGCTATGTAACTACAAACCACTTCAAAAATTATGAAATATCCGATTATATATTATCAAATAACTCGGAACTGTCTTTGGATAATATAAACATTTTAAATCCATTCATTAACATTAAGAATACCAAAATATCTATATCGTTTATATTATTAATTTTAATCATTATATACTTGATTTCTTTAACTATTCTTAAATACAAAAACATATTTGTAACCAAAAAACAACGGCCAGAACTAGAAAAACCTATTACCGAAGACATTTTTATAACCGAATTAAGAGATCATTTAAACGAAATCCATAATGAATCGGGACGATCCATTTTAGAAGGGGAAGAGTTATCCAACCCATGAAACAGTTCCACTTATGGAATTAATAAACAAATTTTAAAATTTCAATCTCAGCCACTTCAAGAGCCGCGCTTGACCATCCGGCTAGATATAAACAAACCAATCGTAAAGTAAACACAAGCTTCCGTTCTGACGATCGAAGCCCAGAATATTGAGTTCCGATTTTCAATCAAATTGCATCGCTCAGCATAATTTAATTTCACAATGAGATGCGACAGTTTCAGCATAAGCTTTTATTAAAAACAAAAAGAAAAGTTCTGGAAGCTTAAAAAAGAAAAGCTTCTGGCCGAGGTTGAATTGGAGGAGAATTTAGATTTAAGCAGGCAGTCCTTTCCTGGATGCGGCAGAGATCGGTCATAAGCTATAATCAATAATAAGTGATCTTGATGTTTTAAAAAACGATTTTGAATAAAAAGTTTAACACCAAAAAAATAAAATAAAAGAAGTTCTATTTTTTTAAAAAAATCAGTAAGGACAGAGTTAATTTGCACATCAGTGCGCTGCTTTCCAGATTTGGGGATCATTGTAATGGAAGAAGATGCTCCTTGGAATATTACTTGGGAAAACACTGATGAATATTAAGATAATAGAAAGCAAAGCTTTAGTAGAAAGAATCTTGAGTGCCTTATTGTGAAGAAGGTATTCTCCTGGAGCATTTTTGTTTTTAAGATTTCCGATCAAAGACACGACCTCTGGGAGGGTGATTTGGGGCCAAGTGAGATCAACAATTGATCAAAATCGTTTAGAGACCGTGGTTCGCTGGGAGGATGATACATTGCAGAAATTCTAGCTACTCCATCACTAGTTGTAACATTGATGCTGGTTAATTGTAGATTATTACGCGTTGTAGACTCGTTCTGAGAGTTGTGAATGCTAGTCTTGAATAAAAGCTGTCGTACTAGGGTGATTGGCCTAGAATTGGTCATAAACAGGATGGCAAAATCTTAGGCCGTGGCGCATACGAGTCTCGGTGATGAGCATTTTATCTATTGAGTTACCAATAAGAAAGACGGAGCTCTTCTTTTTTTCTTACCATAATCCGATTTTTATATTTGGGACTGTCATTTTTTGGATATTAGGACCTGTACCAGATCGCGGAATGCCTTATTGGCCTCAATTGTTTCCATGACTAGCTTGAACGGTTGTCTAGTCTAGAGTTAATATCGAGGATCGCCTTCACAGGAGCGGAAAAATTTCCGTTGGATATTTCTAGTCTAGAGTTAATATCGAGGATCGCCTATCGCCGAGGATCACATATTATTTGGTTCCTGAGCAGTGCTTTGCATGATTTTGAATCAGTTGCATGGTCTGCAGTTTTTAACAGCTTGTTAACACGTGGTGAAAAATTTCGCATTTGCCGTCGGCCTTTGACCCAATATGCACATAAAGTCTTGAATAAAACTTTGATAAATAAGTTTATCTCGTTTAGACTGAATGGAATTTTCACTGCTCTTGCCGTTTCACGTCAGATTTTGGTTATTTTGGCACTATTGTGGACTTGTCCATATCTAAAAAAACACAGTTTTCACAAATTATCTCCAGCACCAGCAGTGCATATGCGTCACGTCGAAAAGCTCACAATCACCAAGTTACCGACACAGAACGAGAAGTTCTACAACATCGGCTAGCCAATATAAAAAGGAAATGCAATTTCCCATCTGGATCACCGCATAACCATACCGTATATAGCATTGGCCATAAATTTTCTGATAAGCATCGTCAGCATCCGGCTAATATCATACTAACAGGAAATAAGAACTAACGTAAAGATAGAAAGGGAGAATATTGCCCCTTAAATCAATATAGAGCCAGCCGTTGATGCGGCGATTGCTCAAGGCCTCCTAGATGCCCATCAAACAATTTGGCAGGATATCGCAAAATGCATCCAGAATTATAAAAAAGGATGGGCCGAATGAAAACTTCCAAATGAAACTATCCATCCTCTAAGAGGCTTGGGAACAATTCTTTGAAAATGGTGAAAAAATCCAAGAAACGACACGGACCGAAAGCTACATCAAGTATTTTGAGGCGACTCAGTTGCCAGTCTGGATCGAGAAATATGCTGCCACTTTTGAAACCAACCGTGATAAGCTGATGCAATGCACGAGTAGAAAGGAGAGGCTCAAGAACAAGAGCAATTTGGAAGGAATTTAAAAACCCAATAGACAGTGGATAATACAAGCAGGCATACCTACAACTGCAATAAGAGATGCCAAATGCACTTATGACAAACACTATGGCAAATAGCATTGATGTGCAAATGTCCCGGATAAACATCTAAGATGCATGTCGCCATGCCACTAAACTGCAAGGGTATATCAACTTCGGCTGCGCCCGAAGTAGCGGTCTTTTCTTGTTTTTTTTAAACATGGTAAGAACATTACTAGAATAATATATACCAATAAAACTCTTGACTTAGGTCAATTTTTCCAAAGGCTTGAAACGCAAGCCGGTATAAATATAATCAGCCAACTCAAAGTGGCACCATTCTATTTAGTTAGAATGATCTAACTAAATATATAGTCGCGATTCCAATTCCAAACAAAAATGCTAACGCAGTAGCAAAGGAGATTTTAGAATTTTGTTTTAAAGTGCGGTCCAATCATTGGTCCCGATACAAAAATTCTATAATATGTGGTGATATTTTGATGCCATATATTTAATAATATCCTTTGTAGTAAAACACAATGGTTTAGTTTTGTCGGGTCAAGCAGCCGCGGGAAAGAAGTTTGGCCGGCAATAATTTATTGAATTCGTGACGTCATTTTCTTTTATATATATGTTCGCGTCTTTCGCTCTCGTGCATTCGATCGACCACCTTCATTTGCCGTCATGCGCTAGCGCTTGACTCGCCCTCTCGCGGGATCTCTCGATCGCTCCGCTGCATCAGGCGTCGAGACGAAAAAAATTAAAAAAATTAAAAAGCATTATTCAGTTTGTGATTTGTGCGCGAAATATTAGCATCTGTTGACATACATACATACGCTGTTTGCCGAATATAGAAGCTGCACAGTGGGTCGTGAGCCAACAATAAATAAACGAACTAAAATAAATGTTTTACTGCGAAAATTAATCCGTTTTTCGATTGTGCCTCTCCTGGAAGGAAAGAATTCCTGAGTCAAAGTCACTGTTCTCGACCATGGTGGACACAAACCCATTTATCAGTCGGGTCGAGAAGCTTCACCGGTTGCGGTCGGGCCTTCGTTAATCTGCTTGGAGACTGTTCGATCGTTGGAGCTCACGGACAAAAATTATGACGTCGCATTGGAGCTGCTAAAAAAAAGTTTTAGTAATCGCAGGCTCATTTTGCGTGCTCATGTTAATGAGGTAATGAGTCTGAGGACCGTAGAATCCGCATCGGCGACGAGGCTTCGCGAGCTTTCAAACAAATTTAATTCGCATATGCGAGCCCTGTCACACATGCGCACAACAAAGCAGTCTGCTGCATTTTGGGGGCAACTCTCCAGCTGGTATTCAAGGCCAATACCCCTCTCCCGAGGTTTCCGCATCTAGTGGCGCTATTTCTCGTTCAGCGTCCGCTGCCGTCAATTCTTTCTTTCTAACAAACTGTTCTAGTTTTATTAAAGCTCCCGAAAACGCTTGGTAACTGAACACAGAAGTAGTTGGTTGTTTAAAGTTGAAAGCACTAAGTTGAGGCTCCAATGTTGCCACTCCCAATTTCTGATCATTGATTTGCCGGAGCAAGGCATATTAACAATGAGTTCTGAATGATGCTCGGACAGATGATAAAATTGTAATTGCGCAGCATATTATTAAAACTGAAAGTCAAGAAGCATTAGCTTTGGTTTATATAGGAAAAGTAAAGAAAATCCCGAGAATTGCAAAAAAAAAAAGATTTGAAAGACAAAATGCAGATTTGAAAGCACAAAATTTAGAGTTAAAAAATATCGATTTTTATCATGTGTCAGTTCATAGCTCCTTAACTTTGATAATAATAATAATACTGTACTGATTATACACTATTTAAAAAAAAATTAAATCAAAAAGAAAAGTTTTGGCTATAGCATTGCCAACGCCAATGCCGAATATTTACAAAAATGTTTATTTTTAGTGATCGATCTAGTAACAAGAAGAACAATATTTTAAAAAGAAGTTAAGAAATAAAATAAATAAAATTACAGTAAATATAAATTGCTGTACTCGCTTTACTCGGCAACATAAGCTTAAATTGCCCCACCATTGGTGTTTAGCTTTAAAGTCTCCTCCAGCTACCAATTTGAGGCCAAGTGAGATCAACAATTGATCAAAATAGGTTTTAGACCATGGTTCGCAGGGAGGAAGATACAATGCAGCAATTCTAACTACTCCATCGCTAGTTGTAACATTGATGCTGGTTAATTGTAGATTATTTCGCGTTGTAGACTCGTTCTGAGAGTGGTGAATGCAAGACTTGATAAAAATAGCAGAACCACCTTTAGCTGTGGCACTAGGGTGATTGGCATAGTATTGGTCATAACCAGGAAGGTAAAATCTTAGGCCGGGGCGCATATGAGTCTCGGTGATGAAATAAGCAAAAGACGGAGCTCTTCATTTTTTCTTACTAGCCCTCTGGCATTCCATAATCCGATTTTTATGTTTGGGACTGTCATTTTTTGGATATTGGGACCTGTACCAGATCGCGGAATGCCTTATTCGACTCAATTGTTTTCATAACTAGCTTGAACAGTTGATCTAGTCTAGAGTTAATTTCGAGGATAGCCTTCTCAAGAGCGAAAACATTTCCGTTGGAGTTCTGCTGTTCCCTGCGTACATGTGTGAAGGTTTGCCTGGTTGCAGCACTATCACTGTCACGGGAATTGTTTCTTGCAATATCAGCATAAGAAACTTCTTCTCTGATAGTTGACATGGAAGAGAGAAGCTTACTTTGATTGGTCACTCTATTGCTGGTAAAGTTACCTAATCTCGCTCCGGGCTTCAGTTTCCTACTTAACTCTAGTCTGACTTTTCATCCCTTAAAACTGGCAGGATGATTTCCCCACAGTTTGCACATATTATTTGGTTCCTAAGCAGTGCTTCGCATGATTTAGAATCAGTTGCATGGTCTCCAGCACAGTTACCACAGACAGGCTTAATAAAGCAACAATTTCGAGTGTGTCCAAAATTTAGGCATCTATAACATTGAACCAATTCTTTATTGCGAGTTGCCTTCTCAACAGTGACCCTGTGTCGACCAATTTGCTTTACTTTAAGTGACTCAGAAACATTTGGAGTCAGTATTAGGTTTACCAAAAATAATATATTCGTGGTCGTTGTTTTCTTCATCAACATTGCCATTTGATCCACGCCAGCCAGGCTTTCTTGGGCAGTAAACGTTTAAAACCGTGAAACCTTTGTCCGTAAAGCACTTTCTTTTTTGGGGACAGTTGAATGAATATTCTTCAGAACCAGCTGAAAAGGTTTATTTTCACGAAGCTTATGATGCCAGAACTCGCAGTTTAAAGCCGTTAAGCAACGGACAACCTTGCGGAATGCATCAGGACCGTCTGTGTATATACGGGTAACACCGAATTTTGAAGTACGAATGCTATAATTATCTTCAGAGATGGTCTCGTTGAGGGTACGTTCCTACGTAACAACATCGCTAACCTTAGGAACACAAATTGGTGGGGGTTTTGTAATGGTCAGCGGAGGCCGATTGATTGATCTTTACTCAGTATGGGTATTATTTGCCAGGCAGGTGTCGTAGAAGTCGCCTTGTTTATATCCATTTCATCTGAGGAAGCCTCCTCATCGTCTAGAAGAGCGAATCGGTTGCTTTGCAGTTCATTTGAAGTCGAAGTGCCGTTTGATTTACCATTTGCGTTGAGTACAGTTGCCTTACTTTTCTTTGGATTTTCTAAATCCTTGATGAGATCAGAGGGTGTCCGTTTCCTGCGAAGTGCGCCACCTGAAGCTTGAAAGGATCACCCCATAGACGGTATTGCTGTAAGTGTTAGCAGAAAAATGTTTATATATAAAATATGAAAAAAATAATGGAAATCCTTTTACTATGATTGGAACAGGGTATCTTCCAGTTGTTTTTGCTTAAAATCCAAATTGTTTTCTATGTTGATATTTTTTAAACGGATTGAGCTTGCATAACCTACTGATGCCCACACAAACTAAAAATCAGATGTTGTTTATGCTCACTCCCTTAAAAATCATCTATCAAAAGGGTATGCAAGCACCATCCGCATGCAGAAGAAAAACAACTTAAAAGCAATAGGAGTTTTAATTAATACCGACTCAAATGTACCCAGTTTCTACCATAGTAAAGGATTTTTATTCATTCGTAATAATTATATATGAAAAACATTTTACTGCTACCACTGCATCGTATTCCCAAACAAATAAAAAATTATATCAGAAATATTAATAAATAAAATATATATTCTTTCATCATCATTTACTCAATAAGGCATACCCCAATTTTCATAGGGTAGCAAGACTGGGAAGTACGCAAAGGTGGTTCACGATGAGGAGTGGCTAACATGGAAGAAGTTTCGAGTACTTTTGAAAAACATAGCGTTGAAATAGGGAATTCGATTTTCAAGGTCAGCAACTTCAGCCATCAGTCTTGTTTGTAACCAGAAAAAACAGAAAAGAAAAAAAACGGTTTCGCTCTGAGCGCGAGCGAGCGCATTCAAGAACCCATAAATCGGTTGCTCTCGGAGTGTTTTCGTAAAGGGTCAGGAAAAGACACTAATTTACAAACAACGAGAAGCGGTCGATGGTAATTTGCAAGCTCTGGTCATCAGTCTTTCTAGTCACTCAGCTCCAGATTTTGTTTAAATTTTTTTTGAAAAATAAGTATTACAATTTTTTGAAAAAAAAAAGGAATTTACGGCCAGCGCAGCTGCGAGACTAATTACGTTTTACAATTTTCAACAACAATGATATAAGGGATATAAGTAGAGAGGTTCGGGAGGTTTAAATAATGTTCAGAATTCCCGCTTTTAATAATATACAAGTTCTCTTAGATTTATACATAAGAGCAATATATACAAAATCATCTTCACTGATGATATTTGTTGACTTTGGGTTATATGAGTAGGGTTGAACACGAAGAAGAAAAAAACGCAGAGACGCGGCTCATCGCTTGATGCTGCGGATCGACAGAGAGATACCGCGAGAGACGATATACCTACGCTACCGCGAGAGATACCTGTAGACGCTAGCGCTTAATGGCAGATGTTGGAGCCCCATCGAATGAACGAGAGCGGGAGATGCAAAATAAGACGAGACATATAAACAAACAAAAAAGGCGCCCAACAGGCTGTAGAACCGAGTGACGTCATGACAGCTTATTGCAATAAGTTATTGCCGGCCAGACTTTCCGCCTCAGCAGCAGCTATAATTTGTTGACAGCTCACCTTGTGGCTCAGGACGACGTTCTCAGCAGCACCACCCGACACACTCCGGCAACCATTTCCGTTACACTCGCCAGGGGCCACTTCATTGGAGGCAAGTTTCCGTTCTTTATGTTTCGGAGAACAAAAGACACATACGTTCGCTGTAAGGTAAAGACGCCGTTGGCGTTCCACAGTGCTATACGGAGTGGAGCCATTGATTACATATTCTGTTTTTGAGCAACAAGCAGCTCAATTTCGCCCATTTCTTTTATGCGGCTCTTCCACGGTTATTCTCCGGTGTAGTAGGAACTGGAGAGTAAAATTTGGGTGCACTTCATTTTTTTCAGAGGCTTGGATTTGGATTCGGGTTCAAGTTCTAACTTGAAAAGAGGTTGAGGCTTTCTTTCTCTGTTCAAAATGTTTATAACATTTTTTTACATTATAACTTTTCACGTAAAAAAGTAAAAAGTTCTACTAACTAAAAAGCAGTAAAGGTCAGCACTGCTTTTTAATTGGTACGTGTAGAAGGTTTTATTATTGTCGTTTAAATACTTCGACAACATTTGTAGTTTACTTCCGTATTAGTCTGAACTTTTATTTCGTGGATATTTTCCCTTTGTTAATAGAATTATATGGAAATTATTTTGTCCGATTAGACTCAGAATTGATTTTACGAGAACATTAGAACTTTTCTCTCGAATGTAAATCGGCGGCGGCTTAGGCTTTTTATTGTCCCCTATGATGTTTTCACGAGGTATATCATCGGATTTATCTGCCAAAATAGCAAATCTGTTTGCTTCTATTGGCTTCTCTATTGTAGATTGTTTTGAGGTGCCGCGAGTTATTTTAGCAGAATTATCAAGTCTAGAGTTCTGGGGGCTGAGCTCTCGTTTAATTTGTATGTTCCGATCCATACCAGTCTGTACGGCCGAGCATTGTTTTGAAGAGAACGCGCTGGAGTAAAGTGTTGCATTATTTGCTTGCACAGCAGATTTCGTTATTGCAGTAGATGGTATTGCGCGAGCAGCCGATACTATTGTAGTTGCTGTAGAAGTTGCCGTTGCAGTTGCTGGTGACGACACAGTAATAGTGACCGTGGCTAAGCAGGTTGGCATGAGGGAAGGGTATGGGGTTTTGTCCAACAGGAGCGCTGGAGAGCAAGAGCGCGGCCTACCTAGGGATGTATGATTGAGTTCATTAATCGGGCTTGGGGTTATTGATCGCGGTTGTTTAATTTTTGATCGGTTTGCGGTCGCGTTGTATTGCATTGACACGATTAAGTGGTATGCGTTGTTGCGATGCAGAGAGAGCCGACGGTCATCTTGCTGGCGTTGGAGCACCATATGAGTGTCGAATTAACTCATAGCTTAATGTTTTAGATTTTCTTGTTTAATTATACAAAAAGTACGAAGCTAATCTTTTTGCGCGGTTCCCACTGCATACGTACAGCCCACCTCCCCTCCAACCGAATCGCGGGGATAGATCCGAGAGAGAAATAGAATGCAATAGGAGTATGAAATCACGAGGAATAGTATTGCAAAGATAAGACGTTTAGTATAAAGGATTTAAGATTGTTAGTAGAGCAATGGGACAAAACGAGGTAGAGACCATTGTAGTCCGAACATAATACCCTGAACGGATCGTGTTGGGCATATGTTGAGCTACAATGGCTAAGGAGTAGAGGACGAAAGTTTCTAGTCCTTCTACTAGGAACGTTGAAATTTAAGCGTGTTAATAAATGCTGGCTGTCTACATTACCATTAATAAGATAAAATAGAAACATGACACCTAGCATCGTTCTACAGTTTGTTAATGGTGGTAAGTTGATTAATAAAAGTCTACTATGATAGGAGGGAAGGTGAAGGCTTGTATCCCAATTTAGTCCCCTAAGTGCGAAAATAAGAAAGTTTTTTTGTACGGATTCTATGTGATCTTGGTGCACTCCGTATTGTGGACTCCAGACACACGATCCATACTCAAGAATCGGACGGACCAATGATGTGTATAAAGTTTTTGTAATGTATGGGTCGTTTAATTCTTTTGACCATCTTTTAATAAAACCAAGCACACCCATAGCTTTATTAACCATGGTGGATATATGGTCGGTAAATTTAAGTTTCAAATCTATTAGGACTCCCAGATCGTTAACCTGAGTTAAACGTTCTAAGGCGATCCCATAGAGAAAGTACGTAGCGTGGTGAGGGCTAGATCGATAAAATGACATGAGTTTACATTTCGATCCATTAAGCTTTAGGTAATTTGCTAAGCACCAATTTTGAAATATATCCAAATCGGATTGAAGTCTAGATTTCTTGAGGCACCCCAGATGTGACGCGGACTGTACGCGAGGTAACATCTTTAAAGAAGACACGTTGGGTTCTTCCAGATAAGTAGCTCGAAATCCAGATAAGGAGATCAGTTGGGAATCCCAAAAGACTGAGTTTACTTATAAGAAGAAAATGGTTAACAGAATCAAATGCTTTACTGAAGTCAGTGTAAATGAGGTCTGTTTGTAAGCCATTCCGGAACCCATCCGTGACAAAAGATGTTAGCTCCAATAAGTTGTTGGTGGTGGAGCGGCGCTTCATAAAGCAATGTTGGCACGGGGATATTATTGAACTACATAGGTGTTGCAAATGTGGAGTGATAAGTTTTTCGAAAAGCTTTGGAATTGCTGACAATTTAGAAATGCCTCTATAATTTGAAGCATCAGATTTTTTCCCTTTTTTATGTAGAGGGATAATGTAAGATTCCTTCCATATAAGGGGAAAAATCGAGGTCTTCAGTGATAAATTAAAAAGTTTAAGGAGGGGTTTGCACAGGGCCACGGCGCAGTTCCTCAGCACACAGCCTGGTACTCCATCGGGGTCTAGCGAATACACGGGCTTAACCCTAAGAAGATCCGATAGAACACCACTTTGATCAAAAGATGGGCAAAAAATAAGGTTGGCTGATTGTGCTATGTGAATACGTTGTTTGAAAAAACTTTGCAAAGAGATCGGCCATTGCCAGATCAGTGCTCGCATAAGAGTTCTCAAACGTAAGCAGAGGCGGAAAAGATACCGATTTGCGCTTAGTGTTTACAAAGTTATAAAACTGCTTCGGGTTCTGAGTAAACTGAATCCGGCAGCGGCGAATATAACTCCTATAACATTCGGCGTTATGCACGGTGAAATTAGACCGAGCTACTAAGTATCTTGAATAACTAACTGTACAGCCAGAGAATTTATGTTTATTCAAAAGTCTATTCATAACGTTCTTTAAATTTGATAGGTGCCTGTAAACCAAGGTGGATTAATTGAAACAGACGGATATTTCCATGGCACGCAAGCGTCGAAAAATAAATACAAAGTGTGATAAAATTTATTTAAGGCAATATTAATATATTCACATGCCAGTAAATCGGACCAATCAAATTTAAGAATTAACTTGTTTAGTTTCGTAACGGAAGAAACGAACTTTTTTAAGATTTCAGTTTAGACTCAAGGTCTATTTAGACTCAATTAAGCTATTGTTTTCGATTAAAACTTCAAGAGTGGGATGATACGATTCCTCAGGGTTAAAAAAGGGCCAAGTTCTAGGAAGAGCAATTCCATCAGGATCAGAAACGAAACACAAGTCTAGCAGCCGACCAATGGAATTTCTAACGTGGTTAATTTGCCAGAGTGACATGTCGAACATACCCGCAGGAAAGTCGTGGTGCGAGTTAAGTATTAAGGACGGTGAATTCTCAACATTGGACCACATGAGATCTGGTATATTGAAGTCCTCAGGTGCTACCAGCTGGTCCCCGTCAGACAAACGATCCGAAACGAGACGAATAGCGGACAAATGTTGCCAGTATGTGGGCGGTTCCGACGAAGGTGGTATGTAAGAACAGGTAACGTATAAAGATGGACCGGATGAAGTGATTTTAACGCAAAGAAATTCTATGTCACCAAACTCTGGTGATTTTACCTCTTGAGAAGCCAATTTGGAGTCTACAGAAATTAGGACTCCTCCCCTTCGCAGTGATCTATCACGTCTAAAAGTGGTGTACTTATTTGGAAAAACTTCGGAGCTTAAAATCTCCGGTTTTAACCAAGTTTCTGTAAAGATCATAATGTGAGATGCAAAGGAAGAACTATCAGAATACAGTTTGGGAAGTTTACTACGTAGCCCTCTAGTATTCTGATAGGTAAGTGTTAGTGAAGAAATTAGTTTTTTGAGGGTGAGGAAGATGAGGTGGAAGGTTGGTCAGTGGCTCTAATATGTAGGAGTTTCTTCACTTCCACAGGCTTTGTAATTTTTTGAATACCCTGTTGAATACGGTTGAATACCCTGTTCGGTGACTCTAAAGGGGGTTTGAGTTATTGGGTCTGGTGGTATCACTTGGAGTGATGCCACAGAGAACAAATCGGACAATTGCTCAATAATTTTGAGAAATTCGGAAGCCGAATTTTTCTCAGTTCCAGCCCTTGTTGTGGCCAGAGATATAAGCAGCTGAATACTTGTCGGCTGAGTAGGCTGAAGTTTATTCGCCACAAGCACATCACCAATAGCAGGTTTCTTACGCTTTGGAGACTCATTTAATAGTTTAAGACTATTAAACTGTGTATCGAGCGCACAGAGTTGGTCATTGATTTTACGAAAACCGCTAATCAACTCTTTAAATCCCCAATTTTAGTCTGTCTCATGAACGATCTTATTTCGTCCTAAACAGCACGACATCTATCACAGCAGAAGTGGAGGCCAGACCTACGTGAAATGGCATCCGATACTGAGGCTGTGAACCCGGCACACTTAGTGTGCAAAACGTTTTCCCAGAGCCAGCAGTGGATGGTAGGCTGGGATGAGGAGAGTGAGCTGGGACAAGAGAAAAAACGGGCGCGCAACAGGCTGAAGAACCGAAATACGTCACGAGTGCTTATTTCAGTAATTTTTTGCCAGCCAATGAAGTTCAACTTGGACTCTTCACTGAAGAACTGCCAGATCAAAACTATGACCAAAGCCTGGGCAATCAGGCTACTGTTAATCTTGGCTGGATTGCAGACAATCAAAAGGATGTAAGTGGTCAGGAAGAGCAGAAAGTATTTGGTCTCCTCCTCTCAAATACTTCTCCTCTCGGTTCCTCCACTTGTTGAAGTCCTTGGTATTGGACACCTGGAAGCGCACCGATCCCAGATTGAAGTCATTGAAGTAGGAAAAGAGTGGTTGCATCAACGCCCACGAATAATGTTGAGACTACGAGACAGCTGGTTTTTTAGTATCTCTATAACTTCGTATGATACATCTAAAAAGCCTTGGGGTCTGCCCAGTCGCGGAGGCACAGATGCCATAAGGACCATACCGTTATCCCGGCCCCCGTCTCCACAAAAAAACCCATCAAAGATGGGTTTTCTGGATAGAGGGCAAACCACGAGACAGATGAATTTGAAAGAGCGATAAAAATGCATCTCCAATCAACTCGATAAGTTTGATAAAAATAAAATTTTCCAAGATCTGACGTCCAACGAAAAATTCTGTGGTCGAGAAAACTGCCGATGGACTTCCACCTTGGAATGGAATCCAAGGAATTCGAGTCAGCCAGCATTTCCTTCCCCTTAGACAGCGTGACATTATCAACCTTCTCCCACAGCACTTGGATTAAGATGCGCGACGCATCAAATTTGATGGCGGAAGAAGCGTAGATCAGTGTCGAGCTCGCAGAAAACTTACTAAAGCGCCGAATAATCTCTTGGTCCACGATGCATCGCGCCTCCTTTACCGAATCGTTGAAGTTGACGCACAGCTCCTGGAGCGTGCTCCTGGAAACCGCGACGATGCCTTCCAGGCAGAAATCTTCAAAAAAGATCATAGCACTTTTACTTAAAAAAGAATTTCTTACAGAAGAGCACACTCGAAAAACAGAAACATTTTCACAACAAAAAGTTTAGTTCGTTTATTTATTGACAACTCGCGTCCCACTGTGAAAGTGCAATATAACGGGGTAGTAAATGTATGAGCAATTGTAGCACTCCGCGAACAACGAATGCAATATGCTTATGTATGTCAATTGATGTCAATCACAAACCGAATAATCTTTTTTAATGCTTTAATTTATTTGATATTTTTAGCCGCGCAGCTCAAATTTTTAATGGAAAATAATTCAACTAATTATTTTTCTAAGCACAATGATGTCGGGGTTCACCAATGTTGAGATACCGAGCGTTTTCGGTAGCTTTGACTAAATTATTTTATATTATATGTTACTATTAATCTATCTTGAGCAATATTATGTGTCTTGGCATTTGGTGCCAACACTTTTATTTCAATGGAAACAAAAACAAGTTACACATTGCGGGCCACAGCCATCAGATGCTGCGGTGTATCAGATGCTGCCGAGATCGACATAAGCTGTTTAATCATACAATGGGCCCGGGTTTAACAGTATAGACCAGTCAAAAACTGTGGAGTGGATTGCTGCGGACCATTTTGGACTCATTATAAGATCCGTGGATAACGACACCCTAGCAGCTAAATGCTGTTTTTCAACAAAGGCTGTACATTTGGAAGTAGTAACAGATTTAACTGGGAATCCGCAGTAAAAACAGCCAAACATTTACTAAAACGAACACTATACACCGCATCCCGCACCTATGAAAAACTTGAACTATTGTGATTGACATTGAAGCCATTCTAAACTCACGCTAAACTTTGACATCTATTTCTTCCAGCCGAAAGGATTTGACAGCGCTAACCCCAGGGCACTTTCTCATTGGGGAACCATTAACGGCATCTCCAGACATTCTCCAATCGAAGCGACGTCTAGGAGTAATCACGCGGTGGAAGGTATTGGAGCAATCGCGAAAGGATTTTTGGAAGCGGTGGACCCACGAGTATTTGCATGAACTTCAGAATCCCTCGAAGTGGACACGAAGTTGCAAGACGGTAAAAATCGGGGACCTGGTCCCCGAGGATAAAAGAGGACAATTTACCCCCATTGAAGTGGCCCCTTGGTCGCATAGCTACAGTCCACCCAGGAAGGGACGGCGAGGTCCGAGTCCCAGAAATCCGAACCGCATCCGGGAAAATTATCAGGGCCATTCATCGCTTGGCAGTATTGCCAATTGATAACCAAAGGGAGGAGAATGGTGGCGCTACCGGAAAGTCCGGAGAGTACTCCGGTGGTCATCACCCCAATAAACAACGTAACAGGAACCATTATCGACGCCACCGATCGGGTGTCCCTTAAATCCGCCGAATGGACACTCATTACATTCTTCGATCTCAGTCACTTGGCCAAGGAGATAAAGACAGTCAAGCAGGGCATCCAAGCAATAAAACAATGGTGCCCAATGGCGAATGAAGCGACAATCCGACAATTATCTCCACGTTGGAACAGGAGATAGCAGAAATCCAGGATGCCGAACACTTAATGCATCATCAGCGGAAAAACGGGGGGCCTTGAATATCGTGGGTAATATTGCGAATGGTCTCTTCGGTGTACTGGATGATCAGTATGCGAAACACATAGAAGAAGTTCTGGAGAATCTTAAAGCCAAGGCCGATGTAACCCATCACATAATTGAGAACCAGAAATCTATCCTCGATACCACAATCAATATAATGAGACGAACGACGGTCGAAACCCAAAAAAGGATGCAGGCGTTAGAAGCTTGGCAAGGATCAAGATAGGCAACTATGCCTCAAGTCGATATCTACCACATGCAGTATCAGAATTGGTTGTGGTAGGCAATCATTTCCGCCAAGTTCAGGATGCAGTGTTAAATGTCTTAATCGGAGCACACGAAGGAAAATTAAGTCCTTCATTGGTGTCAGTGGAACAAGTGAAGCAGGTGATAACGAAAATTCAAACGCACCTGCCACCAGGGAGACGACTACCAATCTACCAATGCGAAACAGCTCGAGATTTATATAGACTGGCGATCACGCAGGTACAAGAAACGGACGGTTTGTTGGTGTTCCACACTAATATACCGTTGGTGAAGGAAGAAGAATTCACCATATACCGCATGGAACCGATACCACAGGCAACGAAGGAAAGGCTTACAAGAACTGAAACAAGGTGGAGCCAGCGGAAACAAGGTTTGCGAATTTAAACAAACTCTATTCGGCCCAGAAGCCCACCAATTAACATGCACAATGGCGGCATTGGCGCGGCATAAGATTGACGAATACAAACCAGAACCAAATGCGTGGATTTTTGGGACCATAAAACCGATGACGGTGACATATGTGTGTTCAACGGATAAGGATCAGATCATTGTCGATGGCGTAGGCAAGCTAACGATGAGACCAAATTGTGTGGTTCAGAGCCCCACGATAACGTTACTAGGACGAGCGCAACTGAACTCGTCAGGAACAATGAAGATGTCGGGAGGTTATGTGCATGAGTGGCCAGCAATTGGGAAGGTCAAGACAACAGAAGGGCAGTTGGAGTCAACGTTGGATCAATTGGATCATCTACATACGGATGTAGTAAACATGCTCAATTCGCAACAATTAATGGATTTAAAAATTAAAATAAATATCAGGGAAACAATTTACGATTTGATCAAATACGACAAAATAATATTACCACTGAAATGGGAAATCATAACCAAAATTATTATTTGACACAAAAGGGAAATTTTTGGCAAAATAAAAATCAAAATAACAATCAGAAGCAACAAGTTTCCGAGCCCATTGATGTTTATCCATCGATTCAACTCCAGAATAAACCTAATAACAATCGGCAGCCGAATCATAATTGATATGCAAAAAATAGTCAAGGAAAATAAAATAACAGGCAGGCAAATAATAATCGAGGAAGATATATATAATATATTATATATCTCCCGACATTCACAAATCTAAGCGACGTACAGTGGTGATCACACGGTGGAAGTTACTGGAACAGTTGCGCAAGGTATTTACATGATCTTCAGAATCGTTCAAAGTGGACATGATGCATCGCACCTCCTTTACCGCATCGTTGAAATTGACGCACAGCTCCTGGAGCGTGCACCTGGAAACGCCTCCGGAAATGTCTCCACTGCTTTTTAAGTAGGGCAGAAATCTTCAAAAAAGATCATAGCACTTTTACTCAAAAAAGAATTTCTTACAGAATAGCACACTCAATAAACGGATACATTTTCACAACAAAAAGTTTAGTTCGTTTATTTATTGACAGCTCGCGTCCCACTGTGAAAATGCAATAAAACGGGGTAGTAAATGTATGAGCGATTATAGCACTCGGCGAACAACGAATGCAATATGCTTATGTATGTCAATTGATGTCAATCACAAACCGAATAATCTTTTTTAATGCTTTAATTTAATTGATATTTTTAGCCGCGCAGCTCAATTTTTTAATGGAAAATAATTCAACAAATTGTTTTTCTAAGCACAATGATGTCGGGGTTCACCAATGTTGAGCTACCGAGCGTTTTGGGTAGCTTTGACTAATGTTCAGAAACTTGCCTTAAATAAATAACAATTTCCCCCTTAAAAATCTTTATATACAGGCGTAATTAATTTTTTTTTTATGATTTATTTGTTTATGGAGATCCATAAAAAACCTTACATCTGGACCAAGTTCAGTCACTAGTGATTTTTAAATGTTCATGACTTTATTTTTAAGAATATGATATTCTTAAATCATTTAGTTAATCATAAAAATGAACGGCATATGTCACGGCATAGATAATAGACTGACACTAAGATCACTAAAATATTAAGAGTATAGTTTGTAGTATTTTCATTTTCGCTATAGTTGGTTGCAAGCCGACACTTTTCGACCTCTCGGTATCAACGGAGTTTATCTTTCAACGGGGTATCAACGGGGTTTAGCATTAAGATAGCGAGCTTTCGCTCTCCCCATGTTCTATGGCGGGCTCACTCTGGCCCCTTATGTCAGTGAATAAGCATCATAAACTGGAATTTTGTCTCGCTCCGTTTCATATACGCCCATAATCGGGAATGAACTATATTATAACGTTTTGGAAATAAAACTTACTAAAAAAAAAAGTGAAACTTAGGGGTGGGGGAAACTTAGCCAACTTCTCCCTCCACCATAAAGAAAAGTTATGATTGCGAGTGTATTGAGCCGGTAAACGTACCAATAATGCAACAAATGTTAATTACTTATATATATATATATTTATGCGCGGTGGTCTGTTCACTGCTACTCACAGAATTAGACTGCCCTACCAGAATAGAAAAGGGTCAAAGTAGAGTCTTAATGACTCGCTCTCTCGCTCTCAGAGATCATCCATGGTCCAGGCTCACACATTCCTCCCTTATTGATGAGCTTCAGCTAAAGTCCTTCTCGAGGTGCCGATGTCGTCGATTCAATCTGTTCTGATTTATACGGCATCCGGAAATTGAAAGGCTGCAGAACGTCACTTGTGCTTTGGGAGTGTGAAGAGTGATCACCGATCTCGGCTGAATACTGTGTTTGAGGAATCTTTTTATCATCTTTTTTTCTTGTCAACGTCTTTCCTCCGCTTGTTATTTTTATTATGTCTTCCTTCTATGATGTATTCGGTGGTGTCAAAATTGGGTGTAAGCTTGTGGGGAAAATTTACATTTTTGAGAAAACCCTGTCTCCCACTTCAACATTGATTTCTTAGGCTTCTCTCCTCTTGTCGGCATATTCTTTACCAAATCAGTCTTTTTTTCATTAATCACTTTTTTTTTTCATTAAATCCTGAACACCCGGAATCTTGTTACTTGTTACTCGATTGAACATTAATGCCGTTGGTGTGGACATTAGAACATTAATGCTCTAACCACATTAGAGCATGTGGTTCTATGGGGTCATATTATACATCATAACAAATGATTGAATTTCTTCATTGAAATTCTTCTTGTCAATGTATGCAATTTTTAGCCTTTTACTAACGACCTGTTCATATTCTCTACTATTCCATTGACTTTGGGGAAAACTCAAACTCAAACAATATGGCTCCTAATGCCTACTTTGGATTGAAATACTGCAACCTTGGAATTTTTTCCAGGAACGATTTCAGTTTATCAACGCATCCTTTTCCTTAGCACCCCAGATGAACTTCTAATGGTTTCTGAGCAGTCGTCGCAATGGATCAGTTTTTTTTGCTAACTCTGGAATAAATTTCCCTACATATGGAGTTGAGTTGAGTCATGCTTCAAATGTCGGTAAAGGGGAATTTCTTTCAAAATGACTTGATTAGTTCGCCGCATATCCAGGCATAATCGAATGTCTTGTCCACCAACACCTGGAATACATCATTCGTCGAAATCGACTATGTCATCGGGTAGTGAATACGCTACTGATTGCAGCTGTGTTCCACCTAGATGGAGTAATTTAGTCATCTTTGGCTTATACGCAGTGATCTCCTCTGATTCAGCATAGATTTGAAATGCTCTCAACCATTCTCCCCACTCACAACAAAGCAGTGTTTTGTCAATGCTTTCGCACAAGAATAGTTTAATGGAGAAATATCTCCATTTATATGTGTATATATATATATCATTTATTTAATAAAACTGAGTTTCGCTTTACTTAATTCTGTCGCTGACTGATTCTGTCAGTTTACGAACTGGATACGGTAGGATACGTCCTATACTATGTACACACATACTTTTCTAAATGTATACACATACGTACGTTTTTTTTTCTCTCCCTCTCTCTCTCTATCTCTATGACTTTTGTCAGCCTTACTGTCTCTGACCTTTGTCAGCTTAGTATAATATATTGCTAACTGCCTCTGAAAACATCTTTTCAGATTACTTTTTTATCTATTACTTTTTTTTATTATTATTACTGATTCTGATCTTTGTCAGCTTAGTTTGGGGCCAACTGCCTCTGATTTTTGTCAGATAGTCTTTTACTTCCATGCCTTTTTTAAATTTGCACACATATGAAAATACATATAAATATGCACATACATGTACTTATGGTACAATGGTAAAAGTAACTTTTACAATGGTAAAAGTGATGAAAGGGAACAGACGTGTCGTGTGGCGCTCCTCGCCGAGGTAAGAGACGGGGAGAGTGCTTTCACTTCCGGTCACTCTCTTCTTAGCTCTTCCTGAGTTATTTCTCCGGAACTGGCACGATCGTGGCCACCCACCAAGTGTGCAATGAAAGACCAGTTGATCGAAAGTTCAGCTGACAGTGTGGGGCAATGTACGCACGGATGGCAGCGAGGGCATATAATACTGCCGCAGCGTGTCCTGGTTTGTCGTAAGAGGCGATTCATAGGACCGGGGCATGTCCCTGCAGGACGAGGTCTCCCAACCAGGCCGGTAGCCTGATGGCCAAACCTGTATGTAATGCAGGAAGAGAACAGCTCGCAACCTTCCCCTCCCAGGAAAGGTAACCCCCCTCTGCAGGAAAGTGGGAGAAGGCGACTAGGGCCGAGCCCAGTACAACCCTAGGATACGATACTGGAAGCAATGGGGAAGCTGGTGGAAATGTCTGGATTATCGGAGACGGACATCCTTTTAAGAAAGCCATTTGGGCAGACACAGACAGCAATAGTTAGGTTGGGTGAAAGTAGACTGGGTGATATGCAGGCTCAGGGAGAGGATCCGACTAATAAAATGCTGCAGGTGCCTGGAGTTCGGGCACATGGCAAAACAATACTAGGGCCTCGGTCGACCCATCAGGATACAGGCCCATATGCCTACTTAGGGAAAGTCCTTGCGATGAGCATCGCTACTCGCATCACGAAATGCATCAAAGAACAGGGAGCGCTCTCAGTGAACCAGTACGGTTTCCGTAAGGCTCGCTCGACGATCGACGCGATCAAGGCGGTGACCGACATGGCGGAAGCCGCAATCGCAGGATCTAGGTGCAAATGAGGCGACAAGCATGCGCAACGCCTTCAACTCGGCAAATTGGACGCAGAGCCTTATTCCTGGCAGGAATCCCGGCATATCTGAAACGTATAGTATCAAGCTATTTCTCGGACAGGACCCAAGGCGAACGAAGCGATAAGGTTACCATCCATGTTACCATGGAGCATGTTACCATCCAAGTGGGCAACAGCTCCATAAGCTCCAAGCACTCAATAAAGTACTTGGGAGTCATGCTCGACAACAGGCTGTCATTCGGAGCTCACGTGGAGTACGTGACCAAAAAAGCGTGACCAAACGTGCTGCCAAACATTGGAGGCCCAAAAGAAGGAAGGAAACGGCTGCTGGCCAGTGTCGCAAACCAAGGGCTTAGGAGGAAGCTAGGTTCATCATACCGGCTCGCAGCACTAAGAGTCATATCGTCTTGGCAGGAATGACTCCCATCGATATTCTGGCAAACTAAGTGGAGGACATCTATAAATCAACCCAACTACGGAGAGTATGGTCCCCCGGGCGGTCATTAAGAGGTTCGCCCGGCAAAGGGCACTTTCCATATGGCAGGATAGGTGGGATTCAGCACGGCACAAGGGCCAGGTAAGTTACCAACTTACTTACTTTCAGGCCACGGGGGGTACAGAGAGTACCTCCACAGAATCGGGTACGAGGAAAGCCCAGAATGCCCTAGCTGCTCAGGAGCAAACGGGGACCCAAGGCACATCCTCTATAATTGTAGGAGGTACCGTGGAAGAGCAGGAGCTCTGCCGGCTCCGGAGCAGTTAACAAGATACATGTGCAGCTCAGAGGAGCATTAAAATCGGGTAAAACAGGTTAAAGCTAATACACAGGACGACTTAAGAATCCTAGAAATCGAACGTCGCTTAAGGGAGAATGCCTAGGCTAGGCAACCCTTCCCCGCGAATGAATACCTTACAGTGGTTCCTGTGGTGTGTCCGGCGGTGGATTTAGTACGTAGGCGCTGGCTCGACACGCCAGTTAATCGTGCATGCTATTGGTACGGGCCAATAGTGTCTAGGATAGATTTCCACCTCAATGATTTAAGATCATCGATGGTCCAGGCTCCCACAGAGAGCATTGGCAATGCTGCTGCTATAACAAATCCGTAATATGAGTGAAAGATTCGTGTTAATCCCTCCCGGTTTATGTGTGGGATAAAAAATTTCAAAAAAAGCAAATAATAAAAAATAAAAACACAACTACAAACGAAACAATGAACCGAATGTATCTCCTTCCCTTTCCTTTGAAGTCCCCCTGCTTTTATATTATGTGGTGGGTGGTCCCACGTACTGCCTGCTCGCACCAGATTTTTGTTTATGCCCCCTGAGAGCCGCCAGGCCATCACTTGCGTGAGTGGCTCGCTGATAATTGTCGCACTTGTGGGAGGAGGCCACAGCCTTCTATGGCGTCAACGTCAACCATAGCTGAGGCCGCTGAGCCAATAGGCGTTTCATTATCTGCGGCTTACGCACTAGCTGCCTAGGCTCGCGGCGGTGAGATAGCCAGTAAGGCTACAGCGAACATTCTCGTTCGGAGTTGTGCAGGGGTATTTTTACCTTGCCCAGCCCTATTGGATTCAGGATCGCAGGTGCACGTGATTACCTCTCGTCTCAGCTGGCCTACCGTTGCTGCATAAAACCCGGCTTGGATGGGTTGTGTGTGATGGCGGTTTACATCCCGAAAGGACGACGTGTAGAGCCCAAGCAAGCTGGATGAGCGCTTGTGAAGTGGACGAAGGAGAAGCTGCATTGCGTGTCGCATTTCGTTCAACATGCTAGGCTCGAATCAGGTGCCTACTCGGTGAGCCTTCCGTTGAAGGACAGCTCTGAGTTGCTAGGTTGCTAATCCTACTCCCCGTGCGGCGATTTCTCTTTCTCGAAAGGATACTTTGCCGTCAGCCTCAATTGAAGAATATGAATGCTGCGTTCATAAAGTAGTATTTAGATTTGAAGCATATGTATCTAGTCCCGCCTAGTGCACGACCCGCCAGACAGTATTTCTTACCGCATCACTGTGCTTTGAAGGAGGACAGTACCGCAACCTAGCTCAGGGTTTTTTTAAATGATATTTCCAAGTGTACCGATGCGTTCCCGAGGACAGCTATCTGCAGTGCATTCTTTGGCGGAATTCGACGCAGAATGAGTTGCAGGTTTTCGAAACTGTAGTTGATGTTGAAGGTCTATGATGGCAAGTATTTCTGCTGGTGCGATTATGCTGTGGCGATTCCTCAGCATAATTCCACTGTGGCATATTCCACAGATTCCGGATTCGGGAGGAGCCCGCACGCTTCAATGTTTTCGTCGCCGATCGGGATCCGACAATTCAGACTCATTCAGATGCATAAAACTATTCCTGCGAAAGGAATATGTTGATAATGTGGCCAAAGGGGTGAAAAGGGGGTGCCTTTTTTTGGGTGCCTTTGTTATGTCTCTCCGTACAGTCGCGCTTGCTCTTTTTTCCCTTTGCCCGCCCACCTGCATCTGCCCTCATGCACTTTCGTAGTCTGTCTCTCCCGCTGTACCTCTTAGTCGCCCTGCAGTAGTGTTGAGCCATTCTCCTGCGTTCAGACATTTCCGTTCGGGCTTAAACCCCTTACTCAAATTTATATATATACAAATTTATATATATAGCAAAATCATCATCAAACCTGATCAAATAAATCACTTACCGCTAATAATCGGTATCTAAACAGATACTAGACTAAACTACAATGTCGATAGCTAACGCTCGGTAACTTATACAGTACTATGCAGAAAATGCTTTAATATATTAACACATTACATTAAAATACATTAAAAAATTAATTATTATTAACTTAAATACATTAAAAATCCAGCTTTTAAATTCAGAAATTTTTTAATATTTGTTTTTAATTAATATATTATTTTTAAATTTTCGTTAATGTGATAATGATTAAATTTAAAAACTTACTTAACAGCAAATGAACAAAAGTGACGCTGAAGTCGTGGATCTATTGTGAATGAACCAGCTGATGGATTCATGCATGCCACGAAGTTGCACTTATGTATATCTCTTAAGGTCATTTTCTGTCGATCATACCAATGGTGGTAGTCCATGAATTGCCTAATTAATGTATGCGGTTGCACTGTAAAATATTTGTCAACCTCTGGCATATTCATATCATCAACAAAATATATCATGCGTTTGTTTCCAATTGGCCCGTAATTACGACCTGCCTTTTTTTCGAGTGGTTTCTCTAAAATACGCTGAAGCATCTCAGAAGTTGTATAGAAATTAAACGGTACATTTGTAACTGCATATTTATCTGTTGCAAGAGCATTGAGTTTTGCGTTCATCAGTATGGTTTTTCCAGATCCAGATGGTCCGATTAACATAAGTGGATGATCTGCTTCAATAAGAGTATCCATGAAAAAGCGCAAACGAGTTGTCTCCGCTGTATTCACCAAATTCGACTGCAGGGGCAAGTCCATGTCTAATTCAAAATCGGGAACCAAATTAGTCCAGGGTAAAAATTTTTTGGTTTCGTTGTCAATGTAAAATGAAAATATGGTTCCAGTAGCTGGAAACTTAACAGTTTTGTATTCATTAAGAAACCATTTACTGAACTCGTTTCGCCAATCAATAATTTGGTCTTGGAAAAGCGAGGATCCAAATCCCCATACAATACAAAAAACAAAGTAGATCTCATACCAGTCTTTTGGACAGTCGTTTGGAACATTTTGCGGTGTTAACATACTATCCAATAGAAAACATGTCATTTGCAAGCGAGCAATATCTGATATAGGAGTTATGGACTTTAGCCGATTTCTGAATATTTCTAATAGTGGTGGAACATATTTATCAAATAAAACATTAAGCAATGATACCTCACTAGAATTCGAACGTGTTCCCAACCATGACTGTATAAATGGGGTCCATCCCAAGTCTTGAGGATTAATGTAAAGAATCCCCGCTCGAGATACCGTTGCTGGTGTAGCCGTGCGCAAGGATGCGATTTCAAAAAGTAATCGCATCTCCTTTGTAAGAGCAATTCTTTCATTGCTAGCTAGGGTTAGAACTTTATTATCATCCATAACTGTGTTCAGACTTTCAATCCACATAGGGTCAATATCTCCATCAAGTACAATCCATTTAGGCCCAGTTCCGCCTAGGTTTGCTTGGTCACGCATTAAAATGGAAAAAAGTCCATCTTTCCACTCTCGAGTGGCCGGGTTTACGATTCCAAATAATTCATCATTGGTAACAGCTTTAGGATTAAGATCATTATAATGAGGTTTTCTCTTCTGATTATGATATGTTTTGTTTAACGTTCTCCAAACTTCTGATTTTCCAGTACCAGCAAATCCAATTATAAATACTGAATGACGCACAGCAAAAAGCTCTTCCAACTGTACTATTTTTAGTATAAAACCATCCTCAGGTTGAAGTTTCAAGTCTATTGCCGATCTTTTAATTACTGCCTCGAACTCTGGATTCCTCTTACGAGGAACATCAAGCGCTGGGAATAAATCTCCAATCAAACCCATAAATACGGGCACGTCATCAGTAACAATTTTAGGAATATTAAAGTCTCGCAAAGCTCGCATCAATACTTGATCTTCAGGCCTCTGTCTATCATCCCGCTGTTGGGGTAAAAAAAAAAAGATAAGTAAAATGATATCTGCCCCATACATATAAAAAAGCCGACGACACCGGCTCACTCACCAGTTAAAGAGTAAGTTTACAGCCAGTTTTTAAGCATACTTACGTTAGACAAAGATGGGTACACATGAGCGTAAGCTTAAGCGGATAGAATGGGTGTCATATTCAATAATTCGAATTTTACTAATTTGTTAAAGATTATGTCTAAAAAATCAACATATAGCTAGGAGTCAAATTCCAGTTCGATTTCTTTATATCAGAGCTGGCCATCCATACACCATTTTACACAGTCAGCACCCGGACATTGCCGAACATTTGATGTTAGAGATGTAAACTCCACGTAAAAACGCAAGACCAGTCACGAAACGTAAAATCGAAGTAGTTAGTCACACGCCTTTATCGAATCCATATCGAATAAATTGCCACGAACAAGCGTAATACTGAAAAGCGAGAGGTGGCCAAATAAGGAACACCACGGTTTAGTCAGGAGACTCCTGAACTGGTGCATAGTGCACAGGGTCTCTGGTGCATATTCACAGTGTGGAGGACGCCTAGTGACGCCTTGTATCTGGCCTGCCATGAATCTGGCAGTGCGTATGAATGCCCTTATTCGCCTATCAGGAAAAAAGACTATCAGGCATTCACCTAGAAGATGCATTTCAGGTTTTGGCCATTGAAAATGGGTGACAGAAAGGTGATGTCAGTATCGGACAACGGAGCACCTCCAGATAGCGAGCGGCGCCAACAACAACAATGGGACCAGCACCAAAATCAGAAAGAGAGCCACGCAGAAACATGTATGCTACCCTTCTGTTTTACCTTATCATATCTTGCGCCCTGTAGCATACTTGCCAACGTGGAAGTTGAATTGTGCTTTTTTACGAGCATATACTAAAATAATAACTACTAACCTAATCAATGTTTTGGTTCGTCGCTCTTCTTCTACCATATTGAAAGGCGAACAAAATTGATTGAAGGTATAGAAGCCAATATAGAATATAGAACGGCTATATTGTTGACAAGAGTGAATTGTCAAAATAAATTGGATACGTTTGTTTAAGGATTGTAACATTTTGGGTTAATTACAACCGCATGAAATCGTGAATTTAGAGAATTGGTTGTATGAATCTGAATGAATGAAAAGGAATCAATTCGGATAAGATGGCCCAATCAACCTCAAAAAATGCTGACCGTGGACGACCCAAAGCAGATTTTAAACAAGCTTCTGACCGGACAAAATGAAGTAAGTTTGCTGAGCTGTTAAAAAACGAGCTGAGCTGTATAAAGACTATTGCTACTTTATTACGCTCATGCATTTCGCATCAGTTCATTTCGACCAACGCTTACAGAATTTAATCTAGATGAAGTCTTATCGATCCATCCACTTAAGGAGTGGATGTAGTGGAACTACTAGTAGTGATGATGCTAATTCGGCAAAAATATATTTTAACGATACCAAATTGTCTGCTGATACTACAGGATTGGATAAAAATGTTTTAATAAGGTGTGCGACATTACTGGAATGCATGCCATCTGGCTATAAAATAAATTCGGAAAAATATGGATTCTTTGCAATTGACACCGCAACCATGCCTATCAAATTGTATCCATGGTATTACCTTCTACCATCCGTTCACAAAGTTCTAGTACTTGGTTCTGAAATAATAGGCTTTGTTCGATAGACGAGGGTTCCGTTTCTATATAATCACAACCTGAACACAAGCCGGAAGGCAATACAAACACATTGCCAAAAACATTTCCATACAGGAAAGGAAAGCTAACTTCAGGTGGAGCCGTAAATGATATACCCTTGCAGTTAAGTGGCAGTCCGCTAGGTGGCGAAAGGCATCTTATATTATTAGATATATATTGGATCGTATATAGTCGGCCGATCCTTATGATATTTGGAAGATCGGATCAGTTTGCCCAAAGTAGAATTGGGCTCGAGGTTTTCTCCAGTTTTTCGAGGACGCTGTGATGGGCCTGATCCTTATGGGATTCCGTCCAAAAATATAGCTTCATATTTAGTTACTAGATCTTTCAGTGCCTTGGCTTTTGAAAAGTATTCATCATCAGAGCTTAGTGTTAGCTCGTGGAGCTTGGCCTCATTTTTTACAAATTGGGCCCACAAATGCGTGAGCTGTCTGAACCGTTCCTCAAAGTAACCTTCCTTGAGTCGTCGTTCTGCTGAATCTTTCGTGAAGTTTCTTATTACCTGTTGGATAGCTGTGCTGCTTCAATCTGCTCCTCAATGAGCATTTGTATTACAGGGTCTGATTCAGAACCCATGGTGGATCTAGGCCGTGGTTAAGATGCGGAGATGGCCGGGGGGTTCGTAGACGCGCCTCAGCTGTGAGAGAGAAGGGAGTTTCCTTCGTAGGTCCGTGCTCTGAGGTAATACTCGGAGGTACACGGGGGTTCCTGCCGACGGACCGTTTCACTGGATCGGTATTCGGAGGAGTACGTATCAGCGATTGGCTGGCGGTCCGTTCCACGGGAGCAAACTCAGCGGCAAGTGACGTATCGAAAATCCTACGACGGTCCGTTCACAGGAGCGCACTCGAAGGCGATTGCGTTTAAGTGCTACATAGTATGTTAACAATGGATGTATGGATGCGGCGCGCGTGTCAGGCGCTCGAAGACGATTACGTCTAAGGGCTATAGTTAGCACTTATAGTATGTTAGCATAGTTAACACCTACATAGTATGTTAACAATGAGTAGTTAACACTGAGTAACGAGACGATTGATTCTGTATTCGCAACTCACTTTATTTAGGGAATAACTGCTCTTATATATGATGCTAAGTATCTCTATTTCTAAGATGTTATTATATTAGGTCTAAAGATACTAGGTCAATGTCACCGACGTGCTTCCGTAATGGTTAACCCGGTTAACTGATGACTATGATTGCTGACCATTTGGTCATGAGTTTTATATTTTATGACTCCGCCGGCGTTGACAATGCTGCTTGCTGATGGCGCAGTTTGTACTCAGTTCAGTCAGTCGATCGCTGTCTGTGCCCAGTATTGGGTCAGTTGACCGGCGTCAAATTATTTTATATTACATGTTACTATTAATCTATCTTGAGCAATATTATGTGTCTTGGCATTTGGTGCCAACACTTTTATTTTAATGGAAACAAAAACAAGTTACACATTGCGGGCCACAGCCATCAGATACTGCGGTGTATCAGATGCTGTCGAGATCGACCTAAGCTGTTTAATCATACAATGGGCCCAGGTTTAACAGTATAGACCATTCAAAAACTGTGGAGTGGATTGCTGCGGACCATTTTGGACTCATTATAAGATCCGTGGATAACGACCACACCCTAGCAGTTTTATGCTGTTTTTCAACAAACGCTGTACATTTGGAAGTAGTAACAGATTTAACTACCCAAGCCTTCCTTGCGGCTCCAAAAAGGAAGGGGACTACCATCGAAAGTTTATTGTGACAAGCGACCAATTTCGTCGGAGCTTACAATTACACGGAGCTAGATAGCGCGCTTTTGCTCTCTTAATTGAGTTTTTTGGTTCCATACGTGACTGTTTTAGGTCTTTAGTACTTCAAATCCTTGGATGGATCGATTCTCCAGCCTATAAGTGATGATACAGATTATCTGATGTTACAGATTATGTCCGCGTGAATACATTTTTTTGTGTTTTGAAGTGTAATTGTGTAGACTATACCTGGCTCTGAACAGTGGATCCAGCATGTAGCATGTCGTTCAAGGATTATACACTAAATGATTTTCACAATGCATCAAAAACTGACAAAATGTTGAAAAACAGGCTGGCTCTAAGTAGCACGTGCACATGCTGCTGTCTGTGGAAGTTGGAGTCAGCCAGAACTACGTTGTGAGGAATCTTCAATTTCGAAATACCGATGTTAAAGCTGGGCTGACAGTCCGCAATGTGGGCAACACCTTCTACGTTCGTAGAATACGTGGTTAGACAAGACTTCACGCACACAGTTGACTTGCCGGCCGCGATAAGATAAGTTGAACTTGTGAACCGTTATCCAATAACACTCTGCAAAGCAGGATGGCACCTGATCGACCACGGATCGGATGAGGATATTGTGGGTTGGCAGAAGCATTAGTTCAGCATGGCGATCGTGAGTCAAGACGGTGTTGATTCATTGCGAAGGAGGGAAAGCAACGGCAACACCATCGGGGATAACGCAATGGTGAAACAAGAAATGATGTTGGCGATTGCATACTGGGCAACGGGATTCTGAACATCCGCGTCCACAATGGCCATCCTTCAAACACACAAAACAGCGAGTCAGCCGTGGCACTTCGTCGTCGACTAATTAACAAGGCATTAAAAATTGGACAAGAAGGAAGCGCATACGGCAAAACACCACACAGGGCGCATAGATCGAGCGGTAATAACAATGCACGAACAGGACGATAATTAATAGCAATGCACGAAGATCGGTTATTAGAAGATCTACCTCACCTACTTGGTTAGCTAGTGGATACGCAGCCAGAGAGTCAACGCTTTCGAGAGTGCGGCACCTTTGCTCCAAGAATCGAGCCATAGATTTCCAAGATAGAAGGCTATTTTTGTTTTCGGCGTGAGTGACCTCTTACTTGCCATTTGTGGGAGGATCTTGCCTCTGGAAAATTAACTGGATACGCAGGCTGGAACATATCCACTCGGCGTAACCTTCACTAAACGTTCGCATTGGTAACGGTGCAAAGAGGGAGCAGCTTTTTATACCATTGTCGGAGAACTGGCACCACTGGCTCCGTCTAGAAGTGGAGTGTGCAAGTCTCATATAGCGTTTGGCCATTTCAAACTGGATGTGTGGAAATAACCATTTTCAGCTGGGAGAACTTCCAGTACAAGTCCCTCAAAATTTCACTAAGCGTGGTGAAATCTATTTATCTATCTATCCATAGATTTTGGAGGATAATTTGAAATAGTAAGCATCCTTAGATCTCGGCTGCTGATCTGGAACTAATGATATTCCCATTGAACCAATCCGATAGCTCCCGCAGTGTTGCAACAGACCCTGGCTCGACCACACGATGCTGCAGGATCTCATTAATGTGAGACTAGACTATTAAACGCCGATTACTGAAACGATTGCGCAGAAGGTCAAGGTCTACATCATAGTTCGCGTTAGTAATTTCCAGGGCTCTCATTGTCTCCTGCAGGGATGAAATGGGTCAGCGGAGGTCTTCCATCTTTCCGTCGAGAAGTGTGGAGCCAGCGATTCTCTCTATACCTCTATCTCTATCTCTAGCTCACTATCGATCTCGCTGATATTTTGCTCTTACAAATCTTCTTGAAGCGTGGTGAACCGATCATGAAAACGCTTCTTCACTGACTCCAGCGCCGTAATGAAGCAACCCTCATTCCGCGCCGCAGCCTTCACCTTATGATGCAGAGCTTCCATTTCCTGGCAGGTCACCTTTTAGTTTTCGGGGACATTTAAAGCGATTGACTTTCGGGGCGCAATCACGACGGGGTCACCAAAGTGTAACGCTACTAAACTAAATAATTTCAAACTCAGGTTCCAATATTCAATTAAAGTTAATTCCACGCAAAATAAAAAAAGAATTGTCCCGCCCCAAACGTCTGACGAAAATTTTCAACCAAATCTGTACTATTATCCAAGCCAACCAAAAACTCGCAATTCCACCAATGAAATTTTAAACAAAACTATACCGACTCAACCAAACTCATAAAAATGAATGATGAGTGCAAGCGTAAATCAGTACATTTGTCCACGCCGCGTTAACTTTATACATAGACCCCATGATTACAATTTCGTAGGGAAACGACCACATTTTCAGTCTGCGAAAGAGAATGAAATAAATGTGTTGGACGAAGAAGTTTCATGGCAAGCGAAATCCGAGGAATAGGAATGCATTGAAATGTCAGAACTATATTTTATAGAATTAACCGTTCCTCCGTGCGGTATTTTAAGGAAACTATGGGGCACAACTATGAAATTTTAAATCGACCCGGGGGCTCACATCAAAATTACATTCAAGCGAAACTAGAACCAAACCCAAAACCCAATAGTATTAACTTTACAGTAATCTCATCTCCTCTCTCTAAGGCGAACGGACGTGTTTTTTTTTGTGCGCACTTAGTTTATTTTTTATATATTCTTATATTTATATATTTTAATTATATAAAATTATTTAATTATATATTAATTTTATATATTTATAAAATTAAACTTTTACATATCAATCATCCGTATCGCTTCGCGTGTGCATTCGTATATTTGGAGGTATAAACATAGCTCTGCTCTGTTTCTTCATCTTTTACGGTGTTGCTTCTATTATTGCTCAGTAGAGATTCCTATCTCTTTTCTTTGCTGTTCACTAACCCACACTAATCGCTCTCTTTGATCTCCCCTCTTTTGTTTCCCTGGCACAGTGGTTCAAGGTACGTCAATAATAACTTGTCTGTGCTTTGAGGTCTTGTAATAAGTCAATCTCCTCATCCCAGCCTACCATCCACTGCTGGCTCTGTGAAAACGTTTTGCACGCTAAGTGTGCCGGGTTCACGTCCTCAGTATCGGATGCCATTTCACGTAGGTCTGGCCTCCACTTCTGCTGTGATAGCTGTCGTGCTGTTCAGGACGAAATGAGATCGTTCATGAGACAGACTAAAAGTGGATTTAAAGAGTTGATTAGCGGTTTTCGTAAAATCAATGACCAACTCTGTGCGCTCGATACGCAGTTTAGTAGTCTTCAACTACTAAATGAGTCTCCAAAGCGTAAGAAATCCGCTATTAGTGATGTGCTTGTGGCGAATAAACTTCAGCCTACTCAGCCGACAATTATTCAGCCGCTAATATCTCTGGCCACCCCAAGGGCTGGAACTGGGAAAAATTCGGCTTCCGAATTTCTCAGTATTAATGAGCAATTGTCCGATTTGTCCTCTGTGGCATCACTCCAAGTGATACCACCAGACCCAATAACTCAAACCCCCTTAAGAGTCACCGAACAGGGTATTCAACTGTCCGGACCCCCGGTACAAACTGATGCTGCAGTATTAGTTACTGCGGCACCAAAACCCTTGCAGGTGATCCCGCCATCGAAAAACATATTTATTTCTCGGCTTGCCCCTGACACTTCTGAGTTAGATATCTCGGCTTATATCAAAGCCAAAACAAAAGCCGATATTAAGGTGGCAGATATTAGAAAATTTAAGTATTCATACACCAGGCACACGTCATCTTTCAAAATACGTGTCAGCCTACTCAGCCGACAATTATTCAGCCTCTAATATCTCTGGCGACCCTAAAGGCTGCAATTCCAAAGCTTTTCGAAAAACTTATCACTCCACATTTGCAACACCTATGTAGTTCAATAAAATCCCCGTGTCAACAAGGCTTTATGAAGCGCCGCTCCACCACCACTATCTTATTGGAGCTAACATCTTTTGTCACGGATGGGATCCGGAATGGCTTACAAACAGATGTCATTTACACTGACTTCAGTAAAGCATTTGACTTTGTTAACCATTCGCATCTTATAAGTAAACTCAGTCTTTTGCGATTCCCAACTGATCTCCTTATCTGGATTTCGAGCTACTTATCTGGAAGAACCCAACGTGCCTTCTTTAAAGATGTTACCTCGCGTACAGTCCGCGTCACATTTGAGGGTGCCTCAAGGAAACCATCTTGGACCCTTACTTTTTACTTTGTTTATTAATGACTTGTCCCTTGCCTTAACTGACTCACTAGTACTTATGTACGCTGACGATATTAAGCTCTGTCTTCAATATAGATCTACTAGCGCCCAATCTAGACTTCAATCCGATTTGGATAAATTTCAAAATTGGTGCTTAGCAAATGACCTAAAGCTTAATGGATCGAAATGTAATCTCATGTCATTTTATCGATCTAGCCCTCACCAGGCTACGTACTTTCTCTATGGGATCGCCTTAGAACGTTTAACTCAGGTCTACGATCTGGGAGTCCTATTAGATTTGAAACTTAAATTTACCGACCATATATTAATAAAGCTATGGGTGTGCTCGGTTTTATTAAGAGATGGTCAAAAGAATTCAACGACCAATACATTACAAAATATTTATACACATCATTGGTCCGTTCGATTCTTCCGTTCGGAGTGCACCAAGATCACATAGAATCCGTACAAAAAAACTTTCTTATTTTTGCACATAGGGGACTAAATTGGGATGCAAGACTTCACCTTCCCTCCTATCATAGTAGACTTTTTTTAATTAACTTACCACCATTAACAAACCGTAGAACGATGCTGGGTGTCATGTTTCTATTAGCATTTATTAACTCGCTTAAATTTCAAGGCTCTTAGTAGAAGGACTAGAAACTTTCGTCCTTTACTCCTTAGCCATTGTAGCTCGACATATGCCCAACACGATCCGTTTAGGGTATATGTTCAGACTACAATGGTCTCTACCATGTTTTGTCTCTTTGCTCTACTAACAATCTTAAATCCTGTATACTAAACGCCTTATGAAAAACGCCTCGAGATTTCATACTCCTATTCTTCTCTTTTACTCTCTCGGATCTATCCCCGCGATTCGAGACGTACGTTATGCGACAGCGTCCGTCGGTCGGTGGGACGGGAGGTGGGCTGTACGTATGCAGTGGGAACCGCGCGCAAAAACTCAGAAGGAGGGAATAATGAAATAACACAACAGACAATAGTTTAACTTCCCTACATATCATATACCCCACTAAAATTCTTTATATTAGATACACTGAAAACCTTCCATGGAATTCGAGGTAACAACACTATGAAGAAACTAGGAGCAATAATATATGTTAAAAATGATATTTTACTATTGGAAAAGAAAAGGAAAATTAAAATTCATCAATTAGCGGCAAAAGCCGTAAACTAGATCGGACCAACAGACGAACATTTGACAAAAACTCAAAAACAAATAATTAAAAGATTTACCGACACCCATAAAAACCTTTTCGCGGATCACAAACTACCACTACAGTTTATAGATAAAATTAGAACTTCGTCCGATACCCTTATCTACAAAAAAAACACTACCCATATCTGACATCGCTTAGACATCAAGTAGAACAAAAAATTCAAGAAATGCTCCAGTATAGCTTTATTAGACCCTCACGGTCCTCCTATAATGCACCAGTTTGCGTAGTCCCGAAAATAACCTACACTAATGAAAAAAAAAATAAAGGCTAGTTATTGATTATAGGAAGCTGAATGAGGTAACGATATCCGACCGATACCCCATTCCCGAAATAGACGAAATAATCGCACAATTAGGAAACAATAGATTCTTCTTAGTACTAGATTTAAAAATGGATTTCATCAAATACCTCTTAAAGAATCAGACATGAAAAAACTGCATTCGGAGTGAATGGAGAGATATACTAATTTATTAGATTACCATTTGGATTATAACATTCACCAGCCACAATTCAAAGAGTTTTAGATGGCATTTTACGAGAACGCTTATCTATTATGTGTACGTTGCGATATTATCGTCTTCAGCAAAACAGAAAACGATCATTCCGAAAACATGAACAACAGTGTTTCTAACATTACATTTCCAATATGAGGATACAAATCGACAAAAAACATGCTTATATCTAGGGACGTAACATTAGCGTACTCAGACTTCACGAATGAATTCCAACTGACCACACACGCATCAAATTTTGCTGTAGAAGCCGTTTTAGAACAGAACCATAGACCAATAACATTCATATCCCGTACCCTCTCCAAAGCCGAAGAATTTAGGCAATGAACGAAGGTGAAATATTAGCAATGGAATGGGCTCTCCAAATTTTAAGACATTATCTGTACGGATATTCGAAAGTGACAATTCACATTCATATTACTATTCACACTACTATATTGGCATTCGGTGCCAAGATATTAGGTCTTGGCACTAGGTGCCAACAGGCACTAATTCAAAAAAAGAAGTCGATTTTCTGGCTGACCTTCCCAATACCAAAAACACTAATGAAACTTTGATTATTTTTAGGAATGAGATATATTTTATAAGAGATATTTTTTAAGGATTACGCAAGCATAGCCAATCTTCTAACTGCCCTCTTAAGGGGAGAAGAAGGACGCGTATCCAAATACAAGTTAAGCAAATAGCCATTAACCAGAAAAAGAAGCGGCAGGAGCATTCGAAAAACTTATAAACATACTGTTGAGATACCGAGCGTTTTCGGGTGCTTTATTTAATGTTCAGAAATCAGCCTTTAATAAATAAGAAGCTCTTTTTGATTTATATATATATTATATAAACGCAATATATTTATTTTTCTGTTTTATGATTTTTTGTTTATATACAAATATGGGAACTCTCCGTATGGTTGAATACCGTTCTGATAAGAAAGTGACGCGGGAGCGCGGCTCAACGCTTGATGCTGCGGAGCGACCGAGAGATACTACGAAGGAGCGAGACCACGATAGCGCATGACGGCAGTTGCAGGTGGTCAATTGAATGCATGAAAGCGAGCGACGCGAATAGGGACATAAAGAGTGACGTCACGAGTTCAATAAATTATTGCCGGACAGACTTTCTGCCGGCACACTTTCAATTCAAGATATTCCCGTTCATGTGCAGCAACTTTGGAGTGGGCAAAGTGGCCAGTCCAAATTGGGACCGTCGGGGAAGCATCGTTTAATTCTATAGTGCAGAAGGTGTCATCGTGGGCGTCCTTAACGGTTTCCTTAGAGGAATGGGTGGTGCAGAGAGTTCGTATTTACAAAAGTGCCTTTCCTGTTGGTGCAGCTTCTCCTGCAGCTGCCTCTACAGAGTCTGGAGACGCTGCTCAGACACCAATAGCTCCTGTTCCCGTGCCTTGAGGCTCGCCGATCTGATCTTTCTCCTTCTTCCTCGTCGAAACCCAGCTTCACTTCCTTTGATGCCTTCACAATCGGATCAGTGCAGTTTTCCATTTGGGAAGCGGCAGTGGCGGCATAGCCTGGCAAGTTCTGCCGAACGACGCATCAAAATTGGCGGCTGAAGTAGCATTGATCAGTGTCGAGCTCGCCGGCAACAAACCGGAGCGTCGCATAATCTCCTGGTCCAGGTGGTAATCTCGTGCCTCCCTCGACGCATCGTTGAAATTGACGCGCAGATCGCTCCTGAGTTCCGCAACATCCAACTCGGAAATCCGCAATGATGTTTTCCAATTCGGTAAGCCGCACATTTATCATAGCCTCCGGAAATGTCTACCCTGCTTTCAAGGACAACAGCAATCCTTGAAGATCCTCAAAAAAGACGACTGCACTTTGACCCTAAAACCATTTCCATCCAGGAGAATTTTCCGATAGTTTCGGAATTTTAGTGTTAAAATAATCACAACGAACTCTTGACTGAAGTTCGCATCAAACTTACATTTTTTATTATATACCATTTAAATATTCCAGGCTTGTAAATATTAAGCGGAAACTTTATCCTCATGGAAAAATGGTATGGATTTGCGCATTTAAATGTAAAATTTATTTAAGAGACCTTTTGTTATAAAAATGTGTGAATATTTCTCTGTTTTTATTGGTAGAAAGCAAGTAGTAAAAAATCTTTATTACCTCTAAAAAGTTTTCAAATTTTGGAGATATGCTTACCCGAAGGGCACCAGCTACGACCAATACTGACTTAATGGCACGGAGACCCCAATCATAGTGATCCTGTTTAGAGAGAAGTTCTTTGCATAACGTATAAAGTGTAATAAATTTACGAGCAAGCAATCGAGCTTCTTGAAATCCTTCAGCAACTAACATAATTTCACTTATTAGGGCAAAGTCAGGCACAACCATAGCACAAGGCCGATACAGCGCTTTCAGATTTTCCGGTAATTCTGCACGTCCTGCGTATCCGGGATTCATTGTTATAAAAACACCCACGGTGTTGCGCAAAGCTATATGCTCGCCAAGAAAGCTGAATGTCACTTTTTTACCTTTAATGGCATCTTGTATACATTTCACTTGTACTGCCACAACTGATAGTACCTCTACTGATATTCTATTAAACTCATCAAAACAACCCCAGGCACCAGTTTGCGCTAATCCTTTATGTATGTTGCCTATAGATTTATAATCCATTTGTTCTGAACAATTAAACACGTAAACCATCATTCCTAATGCTCGTCCTAAGTCTTTAGTTGTTTCCGTTTTTCCCGTACCTGCGGGACCAGCTGGCGCCCCCCCCATTACCAAGTGGAGGGACTGTGTAAGTGTTATATAACAGCGATCAGTTAATGGAGTTATTACGAGTCGTGGAGTATTGCCCAAATATTCGTAATCATAACGAAACTGTGCGTCGCATATATTAGCGAAACAATCTTCAATTTTTGGATCCCAACGGTGTCGCAATTGACTTTGCCATTGGAAGGCTGTTTGCACTTCAACTTTTTTAGCAATTATGGTGGCTACAACATCACGGCTATGAACGTCGATTGTACAAACAGTCATTATCTTTTGCCTTTCAGCTGCGGTAAGGTCACCAAGTAGTAGAATAATTAAATTGTTTAATTGAGTCACTTGTTTTTTATTGTAGTCCTTAAGAGCATTCTCATAACGCTGTTGCACCTTGGCAAATGCATCATTTGTCTCTGTTGTCCACATTATTTGGGTACCAACCAGAGCTGGCTGAGCCGGCCACTCGAAAATCCAAACATGCCGAGGTTTGTGGTCATAAAAAGTCAATGATCTTTTTAATTGGTCCCTAAGGGTATCGCGCATTTTGTCTGTAATACGGTTTAACCATACCTCCACTTTTCCGCTACAATCGCATATTTCTAGGAAAGGAACGTATTCTTCGAGTTCTTTTGCCACCATACCCGCAGCGTTCTTCGTACCTGAGATAAGATTTAATTTGCCCATAGAATCATAAAGTTTTGTAAGATGTCGAGCGACAAGTGAAGGATTATTACCATTGGAAAGAATATCGAGAAGATCTGCTGATGATACAAAATAAAATCGGGGATAAGCCAATCTTTTAGTTTCAAGATAATCATTCAGAGCCTTCTCACAGAGCAAAAGCATTTTTAGTAGCATTTCAAGGTGCTCATAAAGTTTGCTGCCAGAACGGTTTGTTGATCGCACAACATTACGATCTGCATTCATTTGAGCTAAAAGAGCTTTAAATTCTTTGTCGATATAATCAAAACGTTTTGAGTCTTCAGGAAGCTGAGATCTTATATCCTCTGAGCCAATAAAAATACTTTCTAAATACTGCCATTTACGTTGCACTTCAAACCAAGACCCAATTATCTGATCTGCATTGGACAGCCTATTTTGCCATAGTCGTACTTCATGCTCAAAAAATGCTATATATTTAGAAGATGCCATATTTTGTAATTGGCCCTGATGGTCTTCAAGAGTTTCGATCATCTCCTCTGATGCCTTTAACAGCTTGATACTAGTACGTTCGTGAATTTCCGTACCAAATTCCATAGTAGCCCAAGCAGCTGCAATATCCCGTAACTGCTTTTCCATTGCCATTTCTTTCACAGATTTATCTACTATATTCTTTACCTCTTCTTCATATTCATGAAGATTTAAGTCAATCAAATCTTTTAAAGTGGTGGAATCGTCCATGCTAAACTTAACTTGTGTAGTTTGCATTAGTTCCACCCAATGTCGATCACGTATGGCAGGATTTTGTAATTCCGTTACAGCCCGCAATGATGTCATTAGGTTTTTTAGAGATGCCTCTATAAATATAAAGGGTTCCCAAGTGCGCATGGCTTTGTCAAGTCCACGCAATTCTCGACCGAATTTTTTGCATTCCTGATCCATGCTTTCAATATCAATTTTTTTCCACGGAGTCTTTTTCCAGTCATTAATGGTCGATTGAATAGTGATGCCAAAGTCCCACATAATTTTTACTAATTTTAGGTCGAATCGGCAAAGGTCAATCTTTGTGGGATCAGGACCTTGCAATTCAAAAAGTATTGCGGATTCGGCTAGGCTCTTTTGCCGCTCTTCCAAAGCTACGATCTCTATATCAGATTCATCAATAAGCTCGTAGCAATTTGGACAAGGTACGAAAAAAAATTTTTTCGATATAAACTTTTTACGGTAAGTATTGGCCATATTGTCACAAAGTAAAATTCTTTTTTCAATTAAATCAACTTGATAACTTTGAATAGGAGCGATAAGCTGCTTCGTTGTGGCTGCAAGGCGCTTAACTTTCATCCAGGCATCTGGTAGCTCATTTATTTGAGCCAATTCTGTGTCTTTGAATTCATAATTATATAGTCTTAGTAGATCAATGATTTCCTTCAGTGGCTCAAACATAGAATCATAAATGTATTGCTTTTCATTAATTTGATTGAGAACGGATAAAATTTTAACAAGACCTTCAAAATCATCTTTTTGAAGTTCTATTTTAAGCACTATATTGGCTTCATCGACAAAATCTTGAAGTTCCTACAAAAAATAAGTCAAATATTAAGCAATATTCAACCAATTCTTACCTTTAGCGAGTTTTTGACACGGTTAATTAGATCCATTTTAAACAAGCTTATCCATTGACCAACTTGGTTAAGTACGGACGCTTTAAAACCTGTCATATTTAAGCGTAAAAATACAAAAAAATCTTCGTGTGTGTCCCAAGTCCGTATTTGATCTTGAAGTTCAATGAACTTATCTAATTGTTCCTTGTATACTGAGAGTGGTGGGTACTCCAATCCAAGAGGCTTAACACCTGAGCTACCTTCTTGATCCGCCTCTGCATCTCTTTCATCAAGTGTCAGGTTTCGTCCAAATTTCTTAACTTCGGATAAGTAAACATTTTTGTCCCAAATCCATAGGCTCGAATACTCCATATAACCTTTTCCATGAACACGAATAGCTTGCAGCGCAAGCTTTATTTTATTCATTATTTCAAGTCGTTGTTTCTCCAATTCTGTTTTATCCTGTAGCTCATCTGAGAAGAACCATTAAAATTATTATTTGTAAATTGATAATTTTTCACTAATCTTACCCATGAAGTTTATCGGAGCTTGTCCAGTAACTTCAGTAGGATCCTGTGCAACACGATTTAATAAACTCATCATATCATTCATATCGTCCAATAGAGTTTCTATAAAAAATGCAAATCCAGACTTCGAGGAGGTATCTAAATTCAAAAAATAAACAACATTTGGTTCCTGCAGCTCCATAAATATTTCAAAGATAGGTGTGTTATTTTCATAACGATTATCCACTTCCATTCTTAGGTAAGTACTGCTTGTAATAACTGCATCCAATAGATTCTCTGCAATGTTTTCATCCACATATTTCTCGTATTCTCGAAAAAGGTTACGCTCTTCTTCACTAACACCTTTTAGAAGCTCAAACCGGTGAAATGGTGTTATAATTTCTTCTTCACTCTCCGATTGCTCTTCTTCAAATTCTTCCAGATCATCTTCTTCATCCCCTTCACGTTTCTTCTTAAATTTAACACTTGTCATCACAGATAGGCTTATAATGGGCGGCCAAATACCGTCACCCTCCTCATCTTCTTCACCGTGCTCTCCTGGAGGCAAGCTGTATCTCCGCGGTATATCAAAAAAAAGTTTCAAATTAACATACATAAGAAGATCTATAAGACGCTGAGTGTCAGCTGCACGTAATGCGCGATCGCTCAAAATAGGCTCACGTGGGTCTGTATGAAGTAAAAGTTGTGGATTTAAATCTTTTCTCTGAAAAAGTGGGATTTTTCCCCACGAGCGGATGCTTTCCTTAATAGCATCCAAATTTTCTTGTGCAGCTACAAGCCGATCGTGTAAGTATTTTACCATTTTAAAAATCATTACTATAAATCTTTGACCTGATAAATATAAATAAGTTAATCGCTTTTGTGTAAATTATGACATTTAGAAATATGACACTTACTAAACACACTCCATTTTATAGATTCTATCAGTGGATTCATTTGCTCTTCAATCATTGCCATCTCAGCAGCAATCAATCCTTTTTCACTGGGATGTGCACGAGCATTGGTATCGTTATACCACTCGGCAATACGCATAAGTTTAATTCTTGCTTGCTGAAAATATAAGAATTAATTTTAAAATAATTATAGTTATAATTTTTTAAACCCATACCCATAACTCTTCTTCCCTACCAAAAAACTTCTTCAAATTTGAAGAAATTTCACATCCTAGAAGCCGAATGACTTTAATATCTTTTAAAGCTATTTTAAGTCGATCAGTGAAGTTTACTCTCAGTTCGTTCGTATCATTTTTTTCAAGGAGAGTTAAAACTATATCTTGCTGTATGCCTTGCCAACATTCAATCATCCACTTATCTAATATAATTTTTGTAAAATCATCTATTTCTTGTAACATTAAGCTGTATATCTCTAAGACATTGCCACCTCGTTCATTATCAAAAAGCCTACAATTAAAAAAAAAATTTTTATTTATTATAGATACCTATGGATAATTACATACGGGTATTCATATAGTTCATGCTCCTTATGAAGTGCGGTTATACGATGTCGTAGCTTCTTAAGATAGGATATTGCTCCTGATACTTTTGGAAAACAATCATCCGTTGGAAGTTCCTATAAGGTTAAGTAAAGGCGTATCTATTAGAATTATAGCTTAAGGACTTACATTTAAACCCAATGTATTAAAAATGTTTTTAAATTCATTAAAATCTTCCTTTACATACATAATCTCTAATTCAAAGTCATCAACTATTACATGCATGAAAGGCTCTATATGCTCCCTTATGATAGGTCGAAGAAGGAGCGAACCAGCTAGCAAAAGATCATGAGTATCTTCAAGAGCCTTTTCAAATTGAAATGATACCATCCGCTCCATAATATCTGTTTTGGCTTTAAAGCTTAGGCGATCTTGCTCAAAATTAGAGTGTTCTGCATCTGGATCTAATGGATTATACTGAATATTTGTCCATTCACGGTAAATGCTATTGTATTCTTCAAGGATTTTTTCTAGGGCTGCAGTAATTTGACGTCCTTTAAGACCACCCATTACGATTTTTTCCAATTTTTGGAAATCACGGCCTGTGTTAAACAATTCTTTTAGTTCCTCCATTCGAATCATAAATTTATCTAACCGGCCAAATATTTCCTCTGGGTGCCATGTCCAGTCTTGAGAATTAAATGTGGTACCAATCTTAAATTTTTTTAGGGAGTTTCGGCATTCTTTATAAATGGATCTGTTAATTGCAAGAAACATTTAAAGTTTTATAAATTAAATGGTTTGAGTTTTCGAATTCACAAGCAATATACGTGGAGTGAAAAAAAAACCTGATTAAGGATGTTGTTGGCGTGCTGTTGGGGTTGTAGGTTTGATTTGAAGCAAAACTTTGATATATAATTTAAGGGAGTAAACTACGTATAAAAAATCTAAGTCGAATAAAAATCAACGACCCAACGCTATCGGATACGCCGGATCGGATACGCCGCTATCGGATAAACAACAACGGATACGCCGCCCGCACATTGAGCTGCGACATCCAAGCCACCTAGGATATGGATAAGGCAAAGGAATTTTCTTTTTATTTTTTGCAGTTTTATAAAAATAATGCACAGTATTTATATATGAATTTTCTAAAATATAAAATGAGTAAAATTAGATAAGTCAAAAATCATAAATGGGAAAAAAATTTGAAAGGTTCGCAATATCAGGATCTTTGGAGCGAATATGGGGGTAGTGAAAATATATACATTTATAACTAGATTAGACATAGATGGTAAATATAAATCGATTTGTTGAATGCAATTTTGAGTTGTTGTGTAAATGAAAAATATATCGATTTTCGCTTAGTTCACCTGCACGTGAACCGGCTTTCAGAATTGTGACCCCATACTCCACTCAGGTACCGCCAGACTTTGAGTGAGCTCCTCCGACTCGCTCACAGCTCTTTGTCATGGCGTATATTTTTGTTTGATATTTGGTATATAATGTTTCTTGAAATCTCGCCGGTCAACATCTCGTCTTTTGTCTTTTGCTCGTCGACCCACTTTGCTACTGATACCCTCATAATTTACACGGTTCCTTCTGCCGGGGGACCGAGCTCTCTACGTACTTCACTCAGTTACTCCTTGCACAGTGCTTATATCCAGTTTTTCCTCCCTATCTTGAAGCTGCGCAATTCCCGCGTCTAGCTCACGGAGCTTTGTGGGTCGCCCCACCGAATTGGTATATTCGGAATCGTTTGTGTTGTCATCTTCACTTACATGTGGATTATCTATTTCGTTCACGTATTGCAAACTACTCTAAAATGATTTTGAATTCATTTCTAGAAAAAAAAATTTTTTGTCGACATAAAATATATCATTTACGCGATATCACAGCGGCCAGCAAACCGCTATGTGGCTCGCATCCCTTGCTTGTAGTAGGCGCGTGAAGACACTATATATAGCCGAAGAATTAAAATGATAAACCATTAAAGTGATATACCAAATGAAAGGAATTGTTTTCATTAGAGGGATTTTATTCAAACATTAGCCAAATGTAAGACACTTTTGATTCACAAAATTGCACATTATGGGGACATCGGTGTCACTTTAGTCAAAATACTTTTATATTCATAGATTTTGCTAAACCTGCACCATCCTGATTCGAAATTCTTCAAAAGTTATTCAGGAAAAACGATTTTTAAGGAATTTTCCAAATGGAGATGTTTGCCAAATTTTGCTCCGATGTACCGTTCGCGTTTGTCAACTTTTGTCTTCCAAAATATTGAAAAAATTGGAGTATGTTCGTTAGTAACATACAAAAAACTTTTGTTCTACAATTTTTTTAAATTCAATTAGCTTACCTTAAAAAATTAAAGAGACCTACAAAAGAAAATGTAACAAACACAGAACTTTACAACCAATGAAGCTAATTTCACATGCTATATTCGTTAGAAAGGTTTTTAAAAAATATTTATCTCTTTCTTATTCATTAAAGATCGAATGTATAATTCTTAAGAAAAAAGAAATACACTGAAACAAAAAAAAAACGGTTATAATTTTTTTTTTTATATTATTGGCTCTAACGAACCTAACTATATTAAATGTGGAGATAGTTTTTGAGATAACGCCACTTTTGATAGATCGTTTATATCTGGGAAAAATCGCTTACTCAAAATATACTTCGATAAGTAGAGCTACCCATGGTGCTGGCTATGAAGAAATGGTACATATTCATAGCATTACATAAACTATTTATAGTTTATATTTTCACTTGCGAATGGCGCCACGTCACTGACTGCTAACTCACTCCAAACAAAATGTTCAAAACAATGTTTTTTTCTTTCCGCTGAGGACTACCATGCAATTTTTAGTTACTTGTTTCATTTGTAGATGGCGCTTTCCCACTTAAAAAAAATGTCCAGCTCAAAACCAAAAATAAGTTGAAAATTCCTACACGAATGCGAAAGAGAATTTTGCAAAAGTGAATGACTAAAATGTTCTTTTTTAAGAACTGGTCTCTGGCCGCGACCGCTCTCCAAACAACTATACTACCAAACAACTATAAGTTTCATACTACCAAACAACTATAAGTTTCTTGTGTTACTTGTGGATGGAGCTTTGCAACTCCTGTAGCGAACTGTTTTGGCCGGTTGGTGCTCGTATTAAATGCCGCGGCTAGCTCACAGAGGATATGGATCGTTCCACCGAATTCATAGATTCGACGTTGTTGAATTGTATAAATATAATAATCTAGAGTTACTTATATTTGAGCTAGTGTAAATAAGACATTCCGCATAGAATATAATATTATAATAAGCTATTGTGAATTAGACCTTATCGATATCGATTGTAATAAAGCTTTACTTCACTTCACTTCACTATAAAGGCTTGGACCAACTAGATCAACTTTTCTTAAAAAAAACTCTAATCTCAACAGACGTGATGGCCCGAGCCCAGAAATAACACAGGGTGCTTCGTTTTTCCAAAAGTTCCTTTTATTCTTACAATGTTTTCCTCACCGGGTGCTCGGCTCAGCTGAACGACCGCTCGTCCTCCCCTCGTCCACCGGTCACCGATCTGGGTTGGTGGCAATACACACGCCCCCCGAAGCATTCGCCCAGGACTTGCGGTCTAAAAAGATAAATAAAAATAATAAACTTAATAATAACCTCATTTTTATAAAAATATGAGGTCGTTCCACCGAATTTATAGTGATTGCCCGAGACCAGAAATAACACAGGATGCTTCGTTTTTGACATAGTGCCTTTTATTCTTATAATATTTATACCGCTCGTCCTCCCCTGGTTCACCGGTCACCGTTCCGGATCCCGAAGCTTTCGTCCAGCAGGCCGTGCGGCCTTGGTTCGGCTAACGGTTCCCTCAGTTCGGACTCACGTGCTCCAGTTGCGGGGCCTTTGCTGTCCTTCTCCTGCCGTAGTCGTTGCTCCCGGTGTCGCTCACATGTCGTCGTATGCCCCAGTGCCTTGACCGGGATGTCGCTGTTGGGTCCTGTTGTTGGGCTTGAGTTCCCGAGTTAGTTAGCCCTCGCTTTAAAGGATCATATTTGGCTGTGACGCTCAGAAATCGATAAGGCGTACACCAGAACGATCCGTCGCTACCGCTATTACATCAGGATACCTGTCGTGTCCGAGAATAACCCAACCCGGCTCTATTTTACCCTTGGGCTTTAGTTCCGCCGTGGATCCTAGATCCATTTCCCACTTGCTTCTCGAATTAACCTTGTTCGGTGACTCGCGTGCAGCCGCCGGACTTACTTACAGGGGGTCCTTGAGCTATGGATCACAGATCATTGTACACTCGCTCTAAAATCCCGCACTTGAGATTGTCGGCCTTACCCACGGGGGTCCTTCAGCCTATACACCTAATTCCTCTGAGGAAACTTTCTCCCTTGAACATTAGACTTACCCATAGGGTATCTTTCACTCAACTCTTCCAGCTTCCCTAGAAGACTCGATTAGCTCCAGTGGACCTCCTTATATAGCGCCTCGTTAATCCTCGTTAATCCTCGCCAATCTCGCAATACGCCGTTAATCCTTCGCTCCTCTCTTCTCGCCGTTACAGCTTTCTCCAACATCCGTCGCCTTTCCATTGGCGGGATCTCTTTTTTGTTCCTCCCTTTGCCCCGCTTGGGCCACCGAATCATATTGTTATTATGCAGGTCACCGGACTTAGTCTAGATTCCCCCGCGATCCATCCCTTTGGGCATCCCCAATGCATTTCTGCGTTTCTGCATTTTCTAAATATAGCTACACTGTCGTGGGCCGCTTTGGTCCCCGGAGCCCCCACTCTCGCCTAAGATCTTAGAGCGTGGCCGCGACGGTCCGCCCGGTACCGTTACGTTCCATGGTGATTCCTCTTTCTCCATCTTCCATGAGCGCAACCGTTCCCGTTCCTCTGCCCCCGCTGCTGCCCCCTTTATGCCGTCTACATTCCACGCATTTCTTTCCTTCCGTACTTTCTAAACACGGCTGCGCTTGTCTGTCCCCTCCCCGGCTGTTGCCACCCTTGCCACCTGTTTTGGCGTGGAGGAGATGTAATCTCCTCGCAGCACTTTCTAGAGCTTTTGTCATCTGCTCAACCTCTGATGTATATTGGTTAGCAGATTTGTTGCGTTGCTGTAGATTCATCAGTTTATCTGATAATACTTATCAGTTTCGCCTTTCACATTGCTTTTTAGTCCGACAAGGTTAATAGCGACACCTTTAAGCTTTGTTTTCATTATTGAAATTGCTCATTCGTGTTCGCTTACCCACGGGGGGTCTTATGTAAGACTTACCCACGGGGGGTCTTATGTAAGACTTACCCACGGGGATATAGCGCCTGAGGCGCCGGTAATCTCGCCAATCTCGCGTCCCGCCGTTAATTCTTCGATCCTCTGTTCTCGCCGTTAATCAATTCTCCAATTACCGTCACCTTCCCTTTGGCGTAAGCTCTTTGTCCCATGACCTCTGATCTTCGCCTGCAAACTGGGCTTAGGATTTTCCTATGGCGTGAACGGTGCGGTAAATTGATGCCGAACTCCGAGCTCCTCGAGTAATTTTTTGTAACTCCTGCTGGCGAACAGGATACCATTATCCATTACCATTACCTTTGGCACCCCGTATCTTTCGATAAGCCCTCCGCGGATTGCCTTCTCAGCGACTCAGTTGTTGCTTTCTGCATTGGATTCATCTGCGTCCACTTTGAAAACCGATCAATCATTACCAAAAGCATGGTGTTTCCATGCTTGACCCTGGGCAACGGTCGTAATCCGCACATACCGTCGCCAATGGCTGGGATCTGTGTCAGCATTTTGGTTTGTACCGCATGAATGTTCGCACTGTCTGGCCAGAAGTACCTTGTTACTATTCGTGCAATTCTTTTTCTTCCTCCTAGATGTCCCGCTGTTGGTGTGTCGTGCTTCTTCTTTGGCACCTGCTGTCTTATGCTAATCGGCGCACACAGCTTTCATGACTCCACTTTTTCGCTTCCGGCTCTATGTGGAACATGTCGGTAAACCATGCCTGCATCTTCTATGTACTCTGAACATTTCTGTGGGGTTTCCCGTATTTTCCTATTCAGTGCGCTTATCCATACACATTCAACGTCTTCGCTTGCTGTGGCACTTCTTAACTTTTCTATTACCGGCTGGCGAGAAAGTGCATCTACAACCACATTCAGCTTACTTTTCCTGTAGCTGATAACATAGTCTTAATATTGCAACTCACAGACCCATCTCGCAATCCTTACCAGTGGGCTCCTTACCAAATGGTCCGTCATTACGTCGAAATGGTAACCCTCCAGATATGGACTCATCTGCCGAATTGCCCATATAATGGCTCGGCATTCTTTCTCAGTCGCCGAGTAATTTTCTCTGCTCCTATCAGCGTGCTACTAGCGTAAGCGACCACTCGCTCGCCCTTATCCGTGTCCTGCGTTAGAGCTGCATCCACGCCATAGTCGCTTGCGTCTGTTTGCAGCACAAACTTCTGGCAATCGCGACTTAAGGTTTTCAAACGCCTCAAACGTCTTGCCATCCACTCCCCCTTTTCCAAAAAGATCGTTTAAGGGTTTTAAGACCCCTTCGAAGTTAGGGTCGAATCGACACCTTGATACCTGTCGTGTCCGGGAATAAACCAACCCGACTCTATTTACGCTTGTCCTTGTTCGCGGCCGGACTTACCCACAGGGTTTTTGAGACACGGATCAAAGATCCTTGCGCACTCGCTCTCAAATCCCGCACTTGAGACTGTCGGACTAACCCTCGGTGGGATGATGATAAGAAGTCTTACAAATGTGTAAGTCAAAATAGGGCAATTCAGAAAGATACAATCAACCAAAACATGCAAAGAATGTCTTTCTTGAATCCGACCATATTTGCGACCAAATCAAAAGGACTGAGACGAAAATCATATATGTTGCGCTTTACGTTTCTCGGTGCATTCGAGTATAGGGACTCATCTGGTTGGTAATCTAATCTGTCGGGCAGCCGACAATAACATTGAAGACCAGTTCTTCGACTCAAGCGACGTTATGACATCCGGAAACATTAAGGTGCAACTGGATGGTATGGAGAACAACAAAACAGTGCAGCTATCATGGAATGCATTAATCTACCAATACAATGCATTTGTTGGCACCAAGTGCCAAGAACGGTGCACATTTAGTAACGGGAATTTGACATAGAATGCACGATAATAGATGATACCGCTTTACACCGAGTAATAGGAATTTAAGTCCGTTGAAGTTTTAACTTCAAATAATAATTAAATTCCGATCGACTGACCCAGCTACAGACTGCTCGATCGCTGCGATCGACTGACCCAGCTACAGACGATCGGAATCAAAGGATGACGGCGCCACCAGCGGGCAGCATTGTCAACAGCGGGAATGACAAGAACCAGCGGAATCATGAAATGCAAAACCAATGACCAAATACAAAACCCATAGGTGACCGATTTAACCATTACTGAAGCACGTCGATAACATTGACCTACTAAACCCTAGGCATATTTTGTTCGAGAACATACTAGACATATGTATATTTAGCATTATATATAAGAGCAGTTATTCTGAAATTAAGACAGTTGCGAATACAGAATCAATCGACTCGTTATTCAGTGCTAACTATAGCCCTTAGACGTAATCGTCTTCGAGCGCCTGACACGCGCGCCGCTTCCATACATCCATTGTTAACATACTATGTAGCACTTAAACGCAATCGCCTTCGAGTGCGCTCCTGTGAACGGACCGTCGTAGGATTTTCGATACGTCACTTGCCGCTGAGTTTTGTTCCCGTGGAACGGACCGCCAGCCAATCGCTAAAACGTACTCCTCCGAATACCGATCCAGTTAAACGGACCGTCTGCAGGAACCCCCGTGTACCTCCGAGTATTACCTCAGAGCACGGACCTACGAAGGAAACTCCCTTCTCTCTCACAGCTGAGGCGCGTCAACGAACCTCCCGGCCATCTCCGCATCTTAACCACTGCCTGGATCCACCAGGTAATGTAGTCAAGTTTCCATAGAGATTACATGAATTTCGTGAGTTCAAGTTCGGCGTTAGTGTCCGCCTCCCGGCTTACGTACGAACATTTGGTGACCCCGACGTGATCCTTTTCTACAGGCTCACAACCTGAACATGAGCCGCAGGGCAATTCAACCTCAACAAAACCATGGGTTCAGAATCAGACCCTGTAATACAAATGCTCATTGAGGAGCAGATTGAAGCAGCATAGCTATCCAACAGGTAATAAGAAACTTCACGAAAGATTCAGCAGAACGACGACTCAAGGAAGGTTACTTTGAGGTTACGGTTGAGACAGCTCACGCATTTGTGGACCCAATTTGTAAAAAATGAGGCCAAGCTCCACGAGCTAACACTAAGCTCTGATGATGAATACTTTTCTAAAGCCAAGGCACTGAAAGATCTAGTAACTAAATATGAAGCTATATTTTTGGACGGAATCCCATAAGGATCAGGCCCATCACAGCGTCCTCGAAAACTGGAGAAAACCTCGAGCCCAATTCTACTTTGGGCAAACTGATCCGATCTTCCAAATATCATAAGGATCGGCCGACTATATACGATCCAATAAATATCTAATAATATAAGATGCATTTCGCCACCTAGCGGACTGCCACTTAACTGCAAGGGTATATCATTTACGGCTCCGCCTGAAGTTAGCTTTCCTTTCCTGTATGGAAATGTTTTTGGCAATGTGTAGGCGTAAGCGAAAAAGATGTTAGGTAGCGTTTTGTATTGCCTTGCGGCTTGTGTTCAGGTTGTGATTATATAGAAACGGAACCCTCGTCTATCGAACAAAGCCTATTATTTCAGAACCAAGTACTAGAACTTTGTGAACGGATGGTAGAAGATAATACCATGGATACAATTTGATAGGCATGGTTGCGGTGTCAATTGCAAAGAATCCAAATTTTTCCGAATTTATTTTATAGCCAGATGGCATGCATTCCAGTAATGTCACACACCTTATTAAAACATTTTTATCCAATCCTGTAGTATCACCAGACGAAATCACCATCGAGTGTGCTCCCGTGGAACGGACCGCCAGCAGGACCAACGATAGGTCAACCTCCGAATGTGGCTCCCGTGAACGGACCGTCGTTAGGAACCCCATTGGAGATGCATAACGCGAACTTGAAAGAAGTATTCCGCGGAAAAACACGGAAAAGTGTCATTTCTTCAGGGAAGAGCTATTATACCTGGGTCACCGGATACCGTGTCAGGGAATCGGAATCGGTGGGAGTTGACGGCATGGCTAGGCATGGGTTATCAATTCGACGTGATCACGGATCACATGTCACTGAAAGAGTTGAACAATATAGAGAGTCCATTTGGAAGGATTGCCACATGTGTTTTGGAAATGCAACAGAAGGCAATCCGTGAAACAATTATCGCTAGATACAGGGTGCCAAAGGTGATGGATAGTGGTGTCCAATTTATCAGTAGGAGTTACAAAGAATTTCTCGAGGAGCTCGGAGTTCGGCATCAATTTACCGCACCGTACACGCTCCAGGAAAATCCTACGAAACGGTCAAGGCAATGATCACCCAGTTTGCAGGTGAAGATCAGAGGTTATGTTAAGTGCTGGCAGTGAACTCAAGCGGGTCCGCCTCCACGGGATACTCGCCATGCTTCGCAACCCACGGGAGAGAGCCGAGAACCCGGGCACAAAGAAGGAAAAGAGGGGACACTGTTGTATTGTGTATCCTTGCAGGTTTATTTTTAAGTAATAGACATTCACATTTCAACCACTTGTCAGATCTTTATTCAATCACAGCCATTATTCAATATTTCATTGGAGTCAAAAATACAATGTATATTAATGTTGCATAAATTCGACATGTGCTACAGTGGATATTAGCCATATGCATATTACACCTCCCTTCTTTTGAGAAATAACGTAATATAAATGAAGTTATTTGATAAATGATATATTTGATAAATTTATATACTTCATACCACCTTTTTTTTATTTATTTTTTTATTTATTTTTTTTTTTAGCATAAAGAGAGAAAAAAAAAATAAAAGAATCATATTTTTATAAAAATATGAGGTCGTTCCACCGAATTTATAGATTCGACGTGATTGCCGGAGACCAGAAATAACACAGGATGCTTCGTTTTTCACATAGTTCCTTTTAATCTTATAATATTTACAAAAGTGTGCTCCCGGGGGAGCCGAACGACCGCTCGTCGCCCCTGGTTCACCGGTCACCGTTCCGGGTTGGTCACCGTTCCGGGTTGGTCACCGTTCCGGGTCCCGAAGCTTTCGTCCAGCAGGCCGTGCGGCCTTGGTTCGGCTCACGGTTCCCTCCGTTCGGACTCACCTGCTCTAGTGGCGGGGCCTATGCTGCCCTTTCCTGCCGTAGTTGCTGCTACCGGTGTCGCTTTCCTGTCGTCACCGATGCTCCTGTCGTCGGCGCTGTATCTGTCGTCGGCGCTGCATCTGTCGTCGGCGCTGCATCTGTCGTTGGCGCTGCTCCTTTCGTTGTTGCTCCTGTGGTCGCTGCTCCTATCCTGTGGGGGCTGTTGTGGGGGCTGTTGCTGATATCCCTGGCTCACTGGGGCCCTTTCGCCGTGGTCGACACCTAATCCGTATTAGCAGACCAATAGGCTCAACTCCCAGGCATACGGCGGGCAGGAGACGCTTCTTGGTGCCGAGCGGCCGGATCAGGGACAAAGAACCTACCTACCCTACATGATACGCTGCCGGTTGCGTTCGCCACTCGCCTCCAAACACCTGCGTGCCTACGCTCCGCAGGATCTATGGCTGACCAGAGGTTTGGCGTCACGACTCCTTTAACTCCAGGTGATATGCTGTGCGTAGGCCCCAGCGCCTTGATCAGGAGTCTCATGACTTGACGCGGTATCCCTGCTGAGTCTTGTGGTTGGGCTTGAGTTCCCGAGTTGGTTACCCCTCGCCTATAACACCCGGATACCCGTCGTGTACGGGAATAACCCAACCCGACTGTATTTACCCTTGGACTTCAGTTCCGCCGTGGATCCTAGATCCTTGTCCCACTTGCTTCTTGACTTTTCCTTGTTCGGTGACTCGCGTACAGCCGCCGGACTTACCCACAGGGGGTCCTTGAGGCACGGATCACAGATCCTTGCGCACTCGCTCTAAAATCCCGCACTTGAGACTGTCGGACTTACCCTCGGTGGGTCCTTCAGCCTATACTCCTAACTCCTAACCACCTTACCTACGGTGGGTCTCAACTCTTTCAGCTTCCCTAGAAGACTCTGCCTCGTTGCACTCCAGTGGCCCTCCTTATATAGCGCATGAGGCGCGCGATAATCTTCGCCAATCTCGCGTCCCGCCGTAAATCCTTCGCTCCTTTGTTCTCGCCGTAAATCCTTTCTCTAATTGCCGACGCATTTCCATTGGCGGGATCTCTTTGTTGCCCCCCTTTGCCCCGCATAGGCCTCCGATTCATATTGTAAACTTTGTCAAGATACCCCCGCGCTTTCCCCCGTTGGGTATTCCCATAGCATTTCTGCGTTTCTGCATTTTCAAAACACAGCTGCGATGTTGGGGGCCGCTTTGTTCCACGCTATCTCCGCTCTCTCCTAAGATATTTGAGCGTTCCACATTTCCACGCATTTCTTTTCTTCCGTACTTTCTAAACACGGCCGCGCTATCTTGTCTCCCAACCAACTCCTATGTTTGGTTCTTTTAAGTTCTTTTAAGTCAATAAATTGCTATTAATTAGTGGTGGGTTGCGCTCTTATTACTTTCACACTATGTAAATGATCTAGATGAATATGCCATTGGTAGTTGGCGGTCATTGAGATTTTGTGTCAAAACGGCATCGCATGTCAGTTTACTAGAATCTGTTGTTATACAAAATTACTCTAATAATATCGGCTTCAAGAGCTGCGATTTTAAGTATAAGAAAGCATTTTGACACTCTTCAGTCCACTCGAATGGAACATTCTTTTTGCATAATCTAGTTATGTGGCGCGAATAGTCGGCGAAGTATTCCATTAATCTTCTATAATAATTCAAGAATGCGACAAGACGCACTGGCACTGTCTGCATCGTGTGGAACTGGGTAAATTTCAATTACGTTATATTTGGTGTCATCTGGCAAGATTATCTGTGCATATATGTCCCAAAAATTTGACTTCATGCTAAAAAAATGAATGCATGCATAAAAAATTCCTGTAAATAATGTTGTATATATACTGGTTTTTCGTCGTTTAATCTCAGTTTTTGTTTTAGAAGTTATTTGTGGATATTGGCTCGGTTTCAAGTCCAAATATTTTAGTATACTTATCAATAAATGATATAAAACTATTTTCTTTCTGGACTCTTGATTTGTTTGGTCTACATTATAATTCCGAAATGCTTCATGTTTGAATTTATTTATTTGAACTAATTGATCAGTATCAGTGGTATTTAAAAATCGGTCGAACGTATTTTGAGCGGTTGCAATGGTATTCGCGACATAAATTCCATTTTGTATCTTTTCATTTTCGTATTGGAAAATTTAAATCTAACAGTGAAATTTATGTGAAATTATGTAAAAGTATATCGGTTTGGATCTCAATTGATGTTGATCCTTTCGATTTTCCGCATCGGTATCAATTAAGAACGTAAATTTTTTTCCTGTATTAACATGATGGATACAAATATATTGATGTTGTATATATTTTTGCGATAAAGGTTTAAAAATTTGAGAGATCCATTTTAAAGCGATTTCGGTCGAGTGCTGTATTTTCGTCTGAACCATTTGATTTTTAATTCAGATGGTGTTATTTCGAGTGAATCATCTGTGCCTAGGTAGCATCCAGGAAGTAACAATGCAGCAACATAGATACGGTTTTACCACTTTTATTGGCTGATTTGGATTTCTGATTTTTTGGGGCTTATTTGGATTGTACTTTTGAAATCTCTCTCGGGAGTTTCTATTGCGAAGTGATATATCTATGTTTCTATGGTCGGAGAAGGAATGCTTATCCACCTTCCTCTCGATATACAAAGTTTAATAATCGATTGAATTCTTTTGATTTTTAATAATAACGGTGGTGTTATTTCGCTTATTGCAATAGAGCGGGCAATTTTCTTGCTATGCCTGCTCTGATTTTCCTGTTTTTGTGCTTCTTAACTTAAATATTTTACCTTTTGAAGTATCTGCTAGTCGATTTTTAGCCTAACCATTATGAATACCTCTTCGTTGTCGGAGATGTCATCGTCATCCATCCGACTACCATACAGCGCGTTCTTACACCACACCTTAAATATTGATACTGAATCCTCAATGAAAGCGATTGTGGGTTTGTTTGGTGAACCTAGTTTGGCGAACTGTACCGGATCAGGGTCGTAATATTGCAAGCTCAGGATTCCGTGAGTTTTGTTCCTCGTAAAAGATTGAGCTACACTTAATTGCTATAGGCGCGAGTATGGCAAACGGCCAGGTAGAGCGTACGGTTCTCCAAACGCACAGCGGCTCAGGGATGGAGACATACTCTGATGCTGAAGAAGGTCTGTTCATTGGGGCGTAGAAGAGATATAGCATTATGATTTAACAAAATTGAGAAATATCATAGAATGTGCGTGGGCAGTTTAGTTAATATGGCGTCACCGAAATTAACAGAACTGGCTGCGGGAAATATCTTGAACATGGAGACAATTTTTTTTTTTTTAAGCTTTGTTTTATTTATTGGATCATCTCTTTATGAGTAACAATAAGGTTGCAAATCTTAAAATAATACATTATCTAACTGAATAGAGGCTAGAGGTTTTGGTATCATTATGATGATCGACTTTTTCCATCTCTCTGGGAAGAGTCCATGTCTCGTTATTGCATTGAAGAGTTGGCAAATAGCTCGAACTGCACAGAGAGGAAGTTCAATAATAATTTTTGGTGATATTAGGTCGCATCCTGGAAATATTTTTGGTTTGAGTTGCTCATTTATGATTTTGAGTAATTCATGTGGTCTAAATACAATTGGTGCATACGTAGATGTGTCGATATCTGATGTTGCTGTCAGTGAGATCCCATTTGATGATGTGTTGGGCTGAAATACATTTTGAAGATGTTCTGCAAATCTGTCGGCTCTTTCTCCGTCGCTGCGCGCCCAGTTGCCTGTGGATGTCCTAATTGGCATTGCATATTCTAATGGAGCGCTGAGTGATGAGTATGCTCTCCAAAGTGGGAACTTGGAGCTCGTTGGGGATAGCTGCTGTATGTAATGTTTTTGGGGCCGTTCTTCTTCATGATGTAATGCAGCTGAGAGCCTCCGTGTAGCATCATTTATCCTTTGTTTTGCAGCTGGTGATCTGTTAGATTGCCAGTCTCGCCGTGAGCGTCGCTTTGCTAGAACAAGCTGTTCTATTTCAACGTTCATGAATCTCTGATTGTACGATATTTTTTGCGTTTGTGGAGTTGACATGCGAGCTGCTGCGACCAAGACAGATTCGAGAGTGTTTGTGACTAAGTTGATATTAGCTTCGTCATTTAAACGTGGATTCAACTCAATATGCGATCTTACATATTTTTTGTACTTAAGCCAGTTGGTTTTATTCGTTGTTAGTCTGAATGGTTTATCTACCGCAACTGGATGTAGATTTAGTTGAAGGAGTACAGGCGAGTGATCCGACGATACATCTGATAAGGATGTCTGAAACATCTGAAATGTTTTTTGTGACTGCAAAATCTATCAAGTCTGGCAGTTTTCTGGGATCTGTTGGCCAATATGTAAGTGTCCCACACACAGTCTGTCTTGTTGCTGGCTTTTATTATTGCATTATACAGCTGCCTTCCCTTTGCTACTCCTCTTACTAGTCTCCTTCTAGTTACTAGTCTTCTGCTACTATAAATTGTTCGCTCAGAGAGTTGAAATAGTCCATGCATTGGGATTCGGATATTGTAAACCTAGGAGGACAGTATACGGCGGCTGGCTTTAAGGAGCGGAATTCAATTCGTACATCTATAGATGTAGCTTGCATGTAGCTAGTGGCGAACCTATTGTGGAAGCAGTGTTTAATGCGATTTCTAATCAGAATCCCAGTGCCTCCATGTGCTTTCCCGTCTGGGTGATACGTGATATAAAAGAAGTAGTATCGAATTTAGAAATTGTATTTATTTGTAGTATGAGTTCCTGTGAGTAGCAATACATCGATATGGTTATTATTAAGGAATTGAGTTAACTCGAGTTTGCGCTGTGAGACGCCGTTGGCGTTCCACAGTGCTATACGGAGTGGAGCCATTGATTACTTAGTCTGTTTTTGAGCAACAAGCACCTCAATCAAAACGTTCTGGTTTCGCATAAGATCTTGCATAGTTGTCTGCATGAATGACATGAAATCCATCATACTTTGTTGAAAATTACATATCATTGTTTCGATTTTGTTCGTAGACTGTTCACCTGGTTGATGAGGGGAAACTGGTGATCGTGGCTTGGTGGGAGCGGTACTTTCCAATCCCATTTTTAGAGCAGTTGCAAAGCTTACGGGCTTGTCGGTGAACTCATTATTAGCTTAAGATTTCACGGCTGTAGGGGGCAAGACGTCACGCGTAGATTTTATAGGAGTTATATGTGAGCGAGCAGTAGTCACTCTTTGGTGTGTACGACTTTTCAGTTCCTTGTAGACTGGACAGCCCCTGTAGTTAGCCTTATGGTTACCTCCACAGTTTCCACACTTTATGCTGATAGGATCCTCTTTATTTTTTGGGCATTTGTGGGAGTCATTTAGTTCTCCACAAACAACGCATACTGGACGAAGCGCGTGGCCTTGTGTGGCCATATTCCTGGCAATTGTTACACTGCACCGGCCCATTTTTTTATGCGTCTCTTCTACGGTTATACTTGGTTATTTTCAGAGGCTAATTTCAGATTTAGTTGCTAAAGATATGCTTAGATAAGCTACGCTGTGAGACGCCGTTGATGTTCCACAGTGCTATACGGAGTGGAGCCATTGATTACTTATTCTGTTTTTGAGCAACAAGCAGCTCAATCAAAACGTTCTGGTTTCGCATAAGAACTTGCATAGTTGTCTGCATGAATGACATGAAATCCATCATACTTTGTTGAAGATTACATATCATTGTTTCAATTTTGTTCGTGGATTGTTCACCTGGTTGATGAGGTGGGAGCACTACTTTTCAGACCCATTTTTAGAGCAGATGCAGCGCTTACGGGTTTTTCGGATCATTATTGGCTGATGATGTCACGGCTTTAGGGGGAAGGAGTTATATATGAGCGAGCAGTGGTCACTCTTTGGTGTGTACGACTTTCCAGTTCCTTGTAGACTGGACAGCCCCTGTAGTTAGCTCCGTATGGTTACCTCCGTATAGTTTCCTGCTGGGAAACTTTTTGCTGCTGGGATCCAGTTAATTTTTTTGGCATTTGTGGGAGTCTCCACAAACAACGCTTACTGGACGAAGCGTGCAATAAGACCTTGTGTGGCCATTTTCCTGACAATTATTACACTGCATCGGACCATTTCTTTTATGCGGCTCTCCTACCGTTATTTTACGGTGTAGTAAGAAAAGAGTAAAAATGGGGTGCACTTCATTTTTTTTTTCAAAGGCTTGGATTTGGTTTCGTGTGCAAGTTCTACCATGAAAAGAGGTTCCGGCTTTCTTTCTCTGTTCAAAATGTTTATAACATTTTTTTACATTAAAACCTTTCTCCATCAGTGCGCCTGTAACTTCAGCTGGTGTTACTTCCGGATCAATACCTTTAAGTACTACTTGCTGGCCTTTACTGCTTTTTAATTGGTATGTGTTGAAGTTTTTATTGTTGTCGTTTAAAGACTTCGACAAAATTTTGTAGTTTAGTTCCGGATTAATATGAACTTTTGTTTCGTGAATATTTCCCTTTGTTGATGGAATAATGTGGAAATGGGTCCTATTAGATTCAGTATTGAGTTTACGTGAGCATACGACGGCGGCTTAGGCTTTTTTATGTCCCCTATTGTTATGTCCCCGATACTATTGTAGTTTTTGTAGAAGTTGCCGTTGCAGTTGCTAGTGACTTCACTGTACTGGTGACCGTGGCTAAGCAAGTTGCTGGAGCGCTGGAGAGCAAGAGGGCGCCCTACCTAGCGATGTTGGATTGAGTTCATTAATCGGGCTTGGGGTTATTGATCGCGGCTGTTTAGTTTTTGATGGGTTTGCGGTCGAGTTGTCTTGCGTTGATACGATTGAGTGGTATGCGTTGTTGCGTTGCAGAGAGAGCCGACGGTCGTCTTGCTGGCGTTGGAGCACCGTATGAGTGTCGAATTCCCTCATAGCTTAATGTTTTAGATTTTCTTCTTGTATAATTATACAAAAAGTACGAAGTTCATCGCACTAAGCGTGTTTTCGCTCACTGTGTGTTGTAGTTTAGAGCTTGCACTGCTTTTATTAAAAATTAAAAATGCAAAAATTAAAATGCAGACAGGAAAAGAAAAAACACGTCTCGCCGACGTTCAAACTTGAACTTCATGAAAACATATGAGGACTTTTATAATTTAAAAGATGCATATTTAATAAATATTTTGTAAAATTTTCAAAAAAAAATATCGAAATATCGATCATTACGACGTTGTTTCCGACAGTCCCATTAAAAAAAGGGGCGTCGGCGTTGTTTCTGCATACATCAGAAAAGTTATTTATTCAGGATCATCAGAAATACAAATAAAAAATACGTATACAAATAAAAAATAAAAAAGTTCATAACCAATGAGAATATAAGAGTACTTGCGTTTATATGCATCCTCGCTGTCAACGTTCGTAGACGTTCAAGACGTTCAAAGTTTAAGTAGAGTTGCTGAGACTCAAGAGTGGTCAAAAGATAGCACGTGGCGGCATGCACCAACTAAATAGAACCCGGCCGATATTGGGAGGTGGAGACACAATATCTCGTTTTTAACCAAGTCGGAGGTTAAGTATCCAACGAGTCCCCGGTTTAATCCGGCACCACATATTAATTGAATGTGATGGAATGATTTTCCTTTCACTTTAAACTGCTGGGAGTGATCTTTTACATATTCTGCTTTATAAAGATATAAGATTAATAGTTACTAATGTACATGTCATGGTGACACGTTGTCTTGTGACAACTGAACTCGAGACCCTTGGGCGCCCTCAATCAGGACCCAAGCGACGACGAGGCGTTGATTCCTGGGCACATATTGACAAGCGGGACGATCATAGCCCCACAAGCACCGCGGACCCCGGGGAAGCAGGGTCTAACGTCGTTGGGGCGATGGCGGCTTGTCCCGTCAATCAAGAAAACGTATTGGCAACGACGGTCCCGGGAGTACGTCTTGGGCCTACAGGTGCAGTCGAAGTGACAGCAGGAGCAAGAGAACATCGAGAACGTCGAGCTGGTTCTAGTCGTTGAAGATCACTATCCGCTATATATCAGATGGTAAATAGAAATAGACACTTTTTGAGGCTTAAGTGTAAATGAGAAATAAAATCGATTTATAACGTCAACCCAAGTACACGCATTTTTCGTCGTCGTTTGTAATTTTTAAATAATTATACAGTCACCCATTTTTTTTTCGAATTGTAGAGTAAAAATAATCTTAGAGATAAAATAATAAACAATATCAACTCAAATATCCAACATTTACTATGGGTTCAATTTAACCTTGATATATGCAGCAGATCCAATAAATGCCGAATATATATGAGTAAAAAAAAGAATTGGCGCAGAAGTTCTTCCAAAGGTCCAAGAAACTCATGCGCCACAAATAACAAAAAGCGCATGCGTTTCCGAGTTTTACTGGGTATGTGGGGAAAACAACATTTAAAAATGTACATAGCACTTTTTGTTTGCTTTACATCAAAGACTGAACATTTAGAACTCATTACAGACTTGCCATCTAACACATTTATTCTATGTTTATAGTCGCCGCGGCCCCATAAAAAGGCTATATTGAGACAAATTTTGTGGGTGCTACTCGCATTTTGGAGGGATAAACGGAAGACCAGACATACGCTTTAAACGTTTTTAGTAGCGGCTGAAAAAAACAAAGGAGATGCAGTTCATATATCAATATTTATTTGGGGTTAAATATAATCCTTAAATATGCAGCAGCACAAACTAATGCCGAATATACAAGTATATACCAAAGTTTCCAAAAGAAGAGAGAGAGATACAAATACTGGGAGATACTAGGAACAAATTCTGATAACAACCGCTGCAGCTAACTGCATGAATTTTATATGGTTTTGCTTTTGGCTGCTTGGCCCAACATCCTCTCCCCATTGAAGGGTGAGCCTTCAATAACCAATCTGAAAGGGGCAGCAGTCGTATCATAACAATGGTTTTTCTGTGGGCTGTCCTCTCTAATACAGGACGCCGACGCTTTGCGTGATAGTCCACCTCGTCCAGAAAACACCCAGCCAAATTGCGTATTCTAAGCAATGGAAAGCCCGTTACCTAACTGTATTTGGCCAGCCGACATACAGATCAAACAATAAGCTGGCTTTAATCAGCGTTTTCACTCGCTGCGTTTTGGGGAAGTTGGGGTCAGCCAGATCCATGTCACCAGAAATCTTCCACCTCGAAGCATCAATGTGAAGGCTGGGCTGATAGTCCGTAATGTGAGAAGCTACAACAGCCTCAATATCGCTCCATCTGTTTCAATCTCAGCGCCGCCGAGACCAGCCACTGTTGAAGAACATTCAAAGCGGCAAAGCAGGAGTTGACTCGCCACTTTGAGCAGCGGGAAGCGGAGCATCCGCGATCGGTTAGTATACGATCCACATCGGCCCGTCCGGTTAACTGAGGGAGGATTCGTTGCAGGATCCAGCTTCTGGATGATTAACTGGATAAGCAGGCACCCTTGGATCTCAGCAGGTGATCCACATCTCATGAGGGCCCGCACTTTGCGAAGACTTGCAACGGATACCGGCTCAACCACTTGCACGTGGCACTTATAATACTTATCTCTATATCAATCCGGGATGCGATCACATCGGGTTCCCCAAAAGGTATCGCTACCAGCTTTTTGGTAGCGGCCGAATTAAACAATTTCAATTAATGTTCCAAATATAAGGAGCCGCTCCAAACAATGCCGAATAACAAGAACAACTACCTTGACTTGAGGAACACAACTTAAAAATTCAGCCAGACAAACGTTCATTTATGAAACAATATAAAGAATTTTTAGGACACGTCCTAAGCAAAGATGTAATACAACCAAATCCAAAAAGAAATACAGGATATTTTAACTATACCGATTCCGGAACCAGAGAAACAAGTTAAAGGCTTCTTAGGAATGTAGAATTTTTGTTTATTTGTGTAGAAATAGAAAACGAAGAACGACTTCATATACCAATTTCTCTTTACCATAATTTAATCCTTTCACAGTGGTATGAATGAATCATTTTATAGTTTAAAAGTAAATATTTACTTCCCAAAACTAAAAGAACGCATAAACTTGAATGTATCTAATTGTAGAAATTGCAGCGAAATCAAATATGATACAAATCCAATAAAACCAAAATTTAATATAACGGAAGCACCGCAAAAAAAATCAAAATAAATCCATATAGACATTTTTATATCTACTATAAATATATAAGAGTTATATAATATATAATATATAATTATATAGTATATAATATATAATTATATAGTATATAATATATAATTATATACTATATAAGAGTTATAGATAATCTTACTAAATTTGTAACAGCATACAATATCAAAGATAGGAGCTGGAGGGAAAAATTGTAAATTATAGTTGATCTATTTACCAAATTCGGTAAACCCGAAATATAATAACGAACAACGAATTAAGGGCAAAACAAATATCAAGTTTCTTAAACAAAGAACGTCTAGAACTTGACAAAACCGAATTCACATACTAGGAATGCAGACATAGAAAGGCTTTGAATAGAAACAAAAATTCAGATTACAGTAAGAGCATATAATAAAAGATATATAAATAAAAAAGAACAATTTGCTGTTCCCCAATAACAGCAGAGAACGAAAAAGAGGAGAAATGAAGAACCGATAAAAACGAATTACGAAGAAATTGACCTAACTGACGAATTATTTAAAAATTATTTAAAATTATTTAAAAATGATTTAATAATATAAAAAAGGTAAAATTGGAATATTTTCAGAAGTACCAGACACAGTATATTATATAGATCAATGCATCATTATAGACATCTTTAAAGGCACACCAAATATAAAATTTCTTAAATGCACAAAAAGGGCTGTAGGAATAGAAAACGAAGTACAAATTCATAAGCAAATTTCTCTCTCATAGAAAAGAAACTATACACAGAGGCATGAATAAAACATTTTATAGTTTAAAATACAACATTTTCTCGTTCATTTACATCGTTCTGGTCAACTCTGGATTGTCGAAACAGGATAGCGCCAGAGCAGAATCACACCTGCTAAAATACTTGAAAAAATACTTGCCATCATAGACCTTCAACTGAGCCACTTCCGACTTAAGCCGAGCCAGCAACTCTGCTCCAGATAACTCCAGATTCGGTACCGTAACAGTTTTTATAGGTTGTACCCTTCGATACGACATAAATGAAAGCATATTAAGCCTGATGAACCTTACGAACCTGATGATAATGACTATCGAGGGAATTCAGCACGCTGCGCCATGCCGAAACTACAACAAATCATATCCCAATCGGAGAGAAGAGCTTGGGGAAGACTTTCATCCCATAACTTCTCACGGCTGAAGAAAGATCTTTTCCTTTGTAATTACAGGTCCAACAAGTCCTATCGGATCATACAGCCGGGCGATTGAGGAAAGAATAATTAGCCTAGTGGGCAACCGAAATTGGCTCTTGGCGAGGATCCAAAATGTTTCCTGCATTATTATTTTTTTTTTTTTCGCGCGGTTCCCACTGCATACGTACAGCCCACCTCCCGTTCAACCGACCGAGGGACGCTGCCGCATAACGTACGGCTCGAATCGCGGGGATAGACCCGAGAGAGTAAAAGAGAGGAATAGGAGTATGAAATCACGAGGAAAAGTGTTGCAAAGATAAGGTGTTTAGTATAATGGATTTAAGATTGTTAGTAGAGCAAAGGGACAAAACGTGGTAGAGACCATTGTAGTCCGAACATAAAACTGAACGGATCGTGTTGGGCATATGTCGAGCTACAATGGCTAAGGAGTAGAGGACGAAAGTTTCGAGTCCTTCTACTAGGAACGTTGAAATTTAAGCGTGTTAATATATGCTGGCTGTCTACATTACCATTAATAAGATTAAATAGAAACATGACACCCAGCATCGTACTATGGTTTGTTAATGGTGGTAAGTTGATTAATAAAAGTCTACTATGATAGGAGGGAAGGTGAAGGCTTGCATTCCAATTTAGTCCCCTAAGTGCGAAAATAAGAAAGTTTTTTTGTACGGATTCTATGTGATCTTAGTGCACACCGTATTGTGGACTCCAGACACATGATCCATACTCAAGAATCGGTCGGACCAATGATGTGTATAAAGTTTTTGTAATGTATGGGTCGTTGAATTCTTTTGACCATCTTTTAATAAAACCAAGCACACCCATAGCTTTATTAACCATGGTGGATATATGGTCGGTAAATTTAAGTTTCAAATCTAATAGGACTCCCAGATCGTTAACCTGAGTTAAACGTTCTAAGGCAATCCCATAGAGAAAGTACGTAGCCTGGTGAGGGCTAGATCGATAAAATGACATGAGTTTACATTTCGATCCATTAAGCTTTAGGTCATTTGCTAAGCACCAATTTTGAAATTTATCCAAATAGGATTGAAGTCTGGATTGGGCGCTAGTAGATCTATATTGAAGACAAAGCTTAGCATCGTCAGCGTACATTAGTACTAGTGAGTCAGTTAAGGCAAGGGGCAAGTCATTAATAAACAAAGTAAAAAGTAAGGGTCCAAGATGGCTTCCTTGAGGCACCCCAGATGTGACGCGGACTGTACGCGTAACATCTTTAAAGAAGACACGTTGGGTTCTTCCAGATAAGTAGCTCGAAATCCAGATAAGGAGATCAGTTGGGAATCCCAAAAGACTCAGTTTACTTATAAGAAGCGAATGGTTAACAGAATCAAATGCTTTGCTGAAGTCAGTGTAAATGTGCACACCGTCTGTTTTTAAGCCATTCCGGAACCCATCCGTGACAAAAGATGTTGGCTCCAATAAGTTGGTGGTGGTGGAGCGGCGCTTCATAAAGCCATGTTGGCACGGGGATATTATTATTGAACTACATAGGTGTTGCAAATGTGGAGTAATAAGTTTTTCGAAAAACTTTGGAATTGCTGACAATTTAGAAATGCCTCTATAATTTGAAGCATCCGATTTTTTCCCTTTTTTATGCAGAGGGCTAATGTAAGATTCCTTCCACATAAGGGGAAAAATCGAGGTCTTCAGCGATAAATTAAAAAGTTTAAGAAGCGGTTTGCACAGGGCCACGGCGCAGTTCCTCAGCACACAGCCTGGTACTCCATCGGGGCCTGACGAATACACGGGCTTAACCCTAAGAAGATCCGATAACACACCACTTTGATCAAAAGATGGGCAAAAAATAACGTTGGCTGATTGGATATTATAAGTGTAAGGCTGAGCTGGAGTGGTGCTATGTGAATACGTTGTTTGAAAAAACTTTGCAAAGAGATCGGCCATTGCCAGATCAATGTTCGCAGAAGAGTTCTCAAACGTAAGCAGAGACGGAAAAGATACAGATTTGCGCTTAGTGTTTACAAAGTTATAAAACTGCTTCAGGTTCTGAGTAAACTGAATCCGGCAGCGGCGAATATAACTCCTTTAACATTCGGCGTTATGCACGGTGAAATTAGACCGAGCTGCTAAGTATCTTGAATAACTAACTGTACAGCCAGATAATTTATGTTTATTTAAAAGTCTATTCATCGCGTTCTTTAAATTTAATAGATGCCTTGTATACCAAGGTGAATTAATTGAACCAGACGGATATTTCCATGGCACGCAAGCGTCGAAAAATAAATACAAAGTGTGATAAAATTTATTTAAGGCAATATTAATATCTTCACATGCCAGTAAATCGGACCAATCAAATTCAAGAATTAACTCGTTTAGTTTAGTAAAGTCAGCCTTACGGAAGAAACGTTCTTTTTGAGATTTAAGTTTAGACTTAAGGTCAATGAAGCTGTTGTTTTCGATTAAAACTTCAAGAGTGGGATGATACGGATCCTCAGGGTTAGAAAGGGGCAAAGTTCTAGAAAGAGCAATTCCATCAGGATCAGAAACGAAACACAAGTCTAGCAGCCGACCTAAGGAATTTCTAACGTGGTTAATTTGCCCGAGTGACATGTCGAACATACCCGCAGGGAAGTCGTGGTGCGAGTTAAGCATTAAGGACGGTGAATTCTCAACATTGGACCACATAAGATCTGGTATATTAAAGTCCCCCAGAGCTACCAGCTGGTCCCCGTCAGACAAACGGCCCAAAACGAGACGAATAGCGGACAAATGTTGCCAGTATGTGGGCGGTTCCGACGAAGGTGGTATGTAAGAACAGGTAACGTATAAAGATTGACCGGACAGAATGATTTTAACGCAAAGAAATTCTATGTCACCAAACTCTTGTGATTTTACCTCTTCAGAAGCGAATTTGGAGTCTACAGAAATTAGGACTCCTCCTCCCCTTCGCAGTGTTCTTTCACGTCTAAAAGTAGTGTACTTATTTGGAAAAACTTCGGAGCTTAAAATCTCCGGCTTTAACCAAGTTTCTGTAAAGACTATAATGTAAGATGCAAAGGAAGAACTATCAGAATACAGTTTGGGAAGTTTACTACGTAGCCCTCTAGTATTCTGATAGGTAAGTGTTAGTGAAGAAATTAGTTTTTTGAGGGTGAGGAAGATGAGGTGGAAGGTTGGTCAGTGGCTCTAACATGTGGGAGTTTCACTCCCACAGGCTTGGTAATTTTTTTCATCACCGTACTTGGCTGATGTTCTTGAACAAAAATGTTCTCTGGCCAAAAGCTGGCGGAACAGATCGCCTTGAACATCTGCACTGGCACACGTATTTTGAAAGATGACGTGTGCCTGGTGTATGAATACTTACATTTTCTAATATCTGCCACCTTAATATCGGCTTTTGTTTTGGCTTTGATATAAGCCGAGATATCTAACTCAGAAGTGTCAGGGGCAAGCCGAGAAACAAATATGTGTTTCGATGGCGGGATCACCTGCAAGGGTTTTGGTGCCGCCGTAACTAATACTGCAGCATCAGTTCGTACCGGGGGTCCGGACAGTTGAATACCCTGTTCGGTGACTCTTAAGGGGGTTTGAGTTATTGGGTCTGGTGGTATCACTTGGAGTGATGCCACAGAGGACAAATCGGACAATTGCTCATTAATACTGAGAAATTCGGAAGCCGAATTTTTCCCAGTTCCAGCCCTTGGGGTGGCCAGAGATATTAGCGGCTGAATAATTGTCGGCTGAGTAGGCTGAAGTTTATTCGCCACAAGCACATCACTAATAGCGGATTTCTTACGCTTTGGAGACTCATTTAGTAGTTGAAGACTACTAAACTGCGTATCGAGCGCACAGAGTTGGTCATTGATTTTACGAAAACCGCTAATCAACTCTTTAAATCCACTTTTAGTCTGTCTCATGAACGATCTCATTTCGTCCTGAACAGCACGACAGCTGTCACAGCAGAAGTGGAGGCCAGACCTACGTGAAATGGCATCCGATACTGAGGGCCGTGAACCCGGCACACTTAGCGTGCAAAACGTTTTCACAGAGCCAGCAGTGGATGGTAGGCTGGGATGAGGAGATTGTCTTATTACAAGACTTCAAAGCACAGATAAGTTTAAATTCCATGATATCTTTTATATTAATATTTTTGTTTATATTATTGACGTACCTTGAACCACTGTGCCAGGGAAAAGAAAGAGGGGAGATCAAAGAGAGCGATTAGTGTGGGTTAGTGAACAGCAAAGAAGAGAGATTAGAATCTCTACTGAGCAGTGATAGAAGCAACACCGTAAGAGAAGAAGAAGAAGCAGAGCAGAGCTATTTTTGGATGAAAATTAATAAAATTATTATTTTACCTCCAAATATACCACTGCACACGCGAAGCGATACGGATGATTAATATTGAAAGATTTAATTTTAAAAATATAAATAAATAAAAATAAACACCGGATTGTTTAGTCTCAACAAACAAAGTTAAAAAACGCAGTTCGCACAAAAAAAACACGTCCGTTCGCTTTAAGATAAGGAGAAAGAATGAAATTATGCTTGATAGCCTCATCTATAATTCCGCCTCCTGAAATAAAATCGTCAACATAAAAAATGCGACGCAGAATTTCGGAACCCTTTTCAGAACCCTTTGGAAACACAGCCAACTGATGCATTGCTCGAACTGATAAAAATGAGGCCGACTTTGTCCCTAAGTGACAGTATCTAGTTTGAAAACCTGCAACTCATCCTGGGTGGAATTCCGCCAAAAAGTCCACTGCAGATAGCTGTCCTCAGGAAAACTCTGACGCATCGCTATAACCTTAAAACAATGTGCAGCAGCTTTGGTCGAATATCTGGACCAGACATCAAATTGTCATTCAAGGAATACCCAGAGGTGGTGGCAGCCGAACCATCACATACTAGGAATGCAGTAAAAAAACTGCCGAAAACTTTGCCGAACGCTGACGGCAAAGTTTCCTTTGGAGGGAGAGAAATCGCAGCACGGTTTGGGAGTACGATTCACTTAGCAACTCAGAGCTGTCCTTTAACGGAAGGCTCACCGAGTAGGCACCTGAATCGAGCCTAGCAGAATGTTGAACGAAATGCGACACGCAATGCAGCTCCTCCTTCGTCCACTTCACAAGCGCTCATCCAGCTTGCTTGGGATCTACACGTCGTCCTTTCGGGCTGTGGCTACGAACGACTCTTTCCCCAGATGTGAATCGCCCCCAGACACAACCCATCCAAGCCGAGTTTTGTGCTGCAACGGCAGGCCAGCTGAGAGCTGGATTTGCCTAACACACAGCAGCTCATAGAAAAGACTGGCTCCGATAAGTAAATCGATACGTTACGGTCGGAAGAACTTGGAATCAGCCAAAGTGAGGTTGGACGGAATATTCCAACTGGAGACATCCAGGCAAAAATAGGCTGAAGATCCGTGATGTTGGCGGCGATGACAGCGTTGACAAGGGCCGAATATTCGGAGCAATGGGATCGAAGAAGCACATCAACAGATAACCCGTCTGTCACGAAGCCAGTGTCGCCAATGCCGGATACTGCCACGTACGATTTCGGACTACGAAGCTGCAGTTGACTAGCCAGACGGGACGTAATCACGTGCACCTGCGATCCGGAATCCAATAGTGCTCGGCAAGGATAAAAAACCCCGACTCGGAACGAAAATGTTCGCTGTAGCCAGTAAGGCTATCTCACCGCCGCGACCCTGGGCAACTAGTGAATTAGCCGTGGATGATGAAGCGCCTATTGGCTCGGCGCACTCAGCTGTGGTTGACGTAGATGCCATAGAAGGCTGTGGTCTCCTCCCACAACTGCGACAATTATCAGCGAGCCACTCACGCAAGTGATGGCCTGGCGGCTCTCAGGGGCATAAACAAAAATCTGGTGCAAGCAGACAGTAAACAGTTTCTCTAGATGTAAACCGCCCTCACACACAACCCATCCAAGCCGGGTTTTCTGCAGCAACGGCGGGCCAGCTGAGAGCTGAATTTGCCCAACACACAGCAGCTCATAGAAAATACCAGCTCTGATAAGTCAGTCGAGACGTTGCGGTCGGAAAAACTTGGGATCAGCCAAACTGAGGTTAGACGGAATATTCGGAACGGAACTGGAGATATCCAAGCTAAAACTATGCTGAAGATCCGTTCACAAGGGCCGAATATTCGGATCGAAGAAGCACATCAACAAAGAACCCGTCGGTCGCAAATGCCGGATACTTCCATGTACGATTTGCGCCTACGAAGCTGCAGCCGACTAAACAGACGGGACGTAATCACGTGCACCTGCGATCCTGAATCCAATAGTGCTGGGCAAGGTACAAAAACCGCTGCACGACTCCGAACGAGAATGTTCGCTGTAGCCTTACTGGCTATCTCACCGCCACGACCCTGGGCAGAATTTCAAGTCTTTTTTCAAGTCAATTTCAATTTCTTTGATGTTCAAGTCCTCTTTTAATATGGCTTCTCTTGTTTCTTTCAAAAACTCCAATTTATTAGGGCGACAAAATCTTATCGTCTGTGGAGTACGGTTATTTCATAAGCATCAATTAATCGAAGAGGCATTACGGTTGAGGCAAATAGGCATGCATCTGAATCGCAGGATCCTTGGTCAGCATAGTCTTGGTTATAATTCGACTGCCCGGTACTACCATCGAACCCATAACTTAGGATGAAATAAGCTGATATAAAATCTACCTCCTGCTGCCTCATCGTATTCATAATGACTTCTTCTTGAAGCACAACAATTCGAGTAGCCGTATCTTGCATTGGGACCTTTGCTACAGTATCGCTAATGTATGTAAATATTAGCAGGTCTACAAAGCTTTTTTTGTTCCACAACATCTTTGTATAGCGGGTATATATCGGCATCTCTGTGCTTAGCATAGTCCCTTATTGCGCAATACTGCTCCTTGCTCAAGCTTTGATCTAATAAAAGGGCCAATGCTTCGTCCTTTGATGCACGAATAGGCTGCTTTATAGGGCATTCCAAAATCTCCCTTATATCCTTTGCCTTTTCCGGACTAATTGCAAGAGTATTAAGGACTACAGAAAGATCAATGAGGCCCTGAGATCGGGCAGCTTTACTAGCTGTTTGAATTAGCAAGGAGACGTTGCATCCGTGAGATTAAGATAGAGCTGCAGCTTCTTTCCTCTGTGCTTCTTCTCCTTTAACCGAATAATCCAATTTCGGGCGTCCACAATTCAGAGAAACAAAGTTTTAGTGCACTTTGCAGCCAATTTGCATACTTCTTCTGAAAATATTTTTTGTTTCTCTTGTATATCTTCCATTTATCATTTATATTTAGGCAAAATAAACTGCTTTTCTTTTTCAAATAGTTGTGTTTTACAACATCAATGGTTCTAGTTATTTGGTCCGAAGGAAAATCAAGAATTGATCTTTCTTTGTTTGAGTTCTCCGTCTCCTTACACCATACTTCAAAAAGCTCCGCGTTCGAAAACTCAACGATCCCTGACAAAAAACGAAATTACGCAGATCGTGCGCATTTGGGCACATTGAGACAAATTGCCTTTTATTCATAATTAATAGCTCTACGACATATACTAGACTTACACTTTTAAAACGATATGTACTTTTTGTAAGTCTACGTTATGTTAATTTTTTTCCCAAAAAATTACCTATTAGACCTGTTTTAAAATTGGCTACATATTAGTAAGACCGGCACATATCAAAATATTAGTACACACAACATATAATACAAATCAGTATGATTGTTTTCCACCATCAATTGAATTAATATCTTTTTTAACTCTTAAGTATCGAACTTTCAAAGTAGCTAACCAAAATCTGCCTCTTCTCAACCACGTGGATTTGGGCTGCAACAGCTTACTTTAACAGTGCATAGCCTTAACAGTGCACTGTTAATTAACATTTTTGATATGGAGTCATATAAAGCCATATTTTTGTAATATGTTTGCATAAAAAAAACCAAATATTTAAACGTTGATAAAATGACTACATACCATGAAATCGTCCAAATTCCCCCTAGAGCACAGCCCGTTGGCAGAAGCACTTGCTCACTATTACAATTCTGTGTCACGACGTGAGACACGTGCGGGTGGAAAATTGGTAGAACAAACAACCTGCCCTCAAGGGTGCAACAAAAAATTGAGACAGCGATTGCAAGTTTCGCAGCGGGAAACTGAGCACCCGCGAGCGAAATGTTCCATTCTTTAGGAAAGCAAAACAGCGAGTCAATTGGCAAGCAATTAACCTAAGACAATCTGGCAACCAGTGCTTACCATCATAGATGGTAAGAGATCGGTTGGTATACGACATCATCGCGTTCGATTAACTGGAGGATACGTATTCAAAGCAAAGACCGGACACCTGCTGAATTTTGAGGTTGGCGAAAAAGTATGTTGGGACTTGTGCCAGCATCAATTATTGTAATTATCTCTAATTTGTTCTATCAGTGTAACTAGCCCAAGCTTCGCATGCTCTTTTTTGTTCTTTGTAGCGCATGCACTTTGGGAGCTTTTGTAGAGCTTCTGCTTAAGCTTAGTTGGCTCTTGTTATTCGGCATTGTTTGGAGTGACTACATATATTGGGGTTAAATTGAACCCACAGTAAAATATTGGAACGTTACATTTGGTGACCCCGACGTGATCGCGCCCCGGTTTGATTTTGTGATCAATAAAGTGCAAAGGAAAACGTGTTGCAATTGTTTCTATTGCCTTGCACTTGCACTTTACACCTTGCACGAAACCTTATATAATGGACTCTGGAGACGTAGCTAGTGCCTCGGTTCCAACAAGTAGGCACAAACTCTTATGCTGCAAAGAGCACCTACCTAGTAGGTAGTAGTATAGTACGGAAATCCAATTTGAAAATATTGACTAACTATTGATGTTGGTGGGCAAGACGCTGCCGCTGCCGCTGCTGCTGCCGCTGCCACCACCACTACCACCACCATCACTCGACGCGCCAACACTGCCAGTTAGTAACCTATTAGGAGATGGAATCCCTGCATCATAGAGTCAAGGCTGCGGTGCAAAAAGGATTAGAAATTTTGTTGCGTGATAAATTCACCTCGCTCCAGGATGAGTTAGAGCGACTGAGTTCCAGTGAAATTAGGAGTTATCTCAAACCCCCTGAGTCACCGATCAGGGTATTCAACCGTTCGGACCCCCGGTACGAACTAATGCTGCAGTATTAGTTACGGCGACACCAAAACCCTTGCAGGTGATCCCGGCATCGAAGCGCATATTTGTTTCTCGGTTTGCCCCTGACACTTCTGAGATAGATATCTCGGCTTATATCAAAGACAAAACAAAAGCCGATATTAAGGTGGCAGATATTACAAAATTTCAAAATACGTGTGCACGTGCAGATGTTCGAGGCGATCTATTCCGTTAGTTTTTGGCCAGAGAACATTTTCGTCCAAGAACATCAACCAAGTACGGTGACGAAAAAAATTACCAAGCCTGTGGAAGTGAAACTCCCACATGTTAGAGCCACTGACCAACCTTCCACCTCATCTTCCTCACCCTCAAAAAACTAATTTCTTCACTTAAACTTACCTATCAGAATACTAGAGGGCTACGTAGTAAACTTCCCAAACTGTATTCTGATAGTTCTCCCTTTGCATCTCACATTATGGTCTTTACAGAAACTTGGTTAAAGCCGGAGATTTTAGGCTCCGAAGATTTTCCAAATAAGTAAACTACTTTTAGACGCGAATGGGAGGAGAAATCCTAATTTCCTAATTTCGACTGAGTTCCAGTGAAATTAGGAGTGAATTATTCTGAAAGTTCTCCCAGCTTGCCGCTGATGTGCGCGTAAAAAAAAACCCCTTGTTTGAAAATGTTCCTGGATTTCTTATGAAAACTTGAAACACGTGTGGTTTCTTTTTATTTCCACGGAAATCAAAGCTTCAGCGTCCCCACCAACAAATATCTTTATTGATGAATTGATAAATATTAATAGCCGGCAAATACTCCACTGAAATTTCAATCGGCATGGAACAGTGATGAATAAACTTCAGATGATTTCAGTATGAAATCACGAGGAAATGTTGCAAATATAAGGCGTTTAGTATAAAGGATTTAAGATTGTTAGTAGAGCAAAGGGACAAAACGTGGTAGAGACCATTGTAGTCCGAACATAATACCCTGAACGGATCGTGTTGGGCATATGTCGAGCTACAATGGCTAAGGAGTAGAGGACGAAAGTTTCTAGTCCTTCTACTAGGAACGTTGATATTTAAGCGTGTTAATAAATGCTGGCAGTCTACATTACCATTAATAAGGTTAAATAGAAACATGACACCCAGCATCGTTCTACGGTTTGTTAATGGTGGTAAGTTGATTAATAAAAGTCTACTATGATAGGAGGGAAGGTGAAGTCTTGCATCCCAATTTAGTCCCCTAAGTGCGAAAATAAGAAAGTTTTTTTTACGGATTCTATGTGATCTTGGTGCACTCCGTATTATGGACTCCAGACACACGACTCAAAAATCGGACGGACCAATGATGTGTATAAAGTTTTTGTAATGTATGGGTCGTTGAATTCTTTTGACCCTCTTTTAATAACACCAAGCACACCCGTAGCTTTATTAAACATGGTGGATATATGGTCGATAAATTTAAGTTTAAAACCTAATAGGACTCCCAGATCGTTAACCTGAGTTAAACGTTCTAAGGCGTTCCCATAGAGAAAGTACGTAGCCTGGTGAGGGCTAGATCGATAAAATGACATGAGTTTACATTTCGATCCATTAAGCTTTAGGTTATTTGCTGATCACCCATTTTTTATCCAAATCGGATTGAAGTCTAGATTGGGCGCTAGTTAATCTATACTGAAGACAAAGCTTAACATCATCAGCATACATAATTACTAGTGAGTCAGTTAAGGAAAGGGGCAAGTCATTCATAAAAAGTGTAAAATGTAAAGATGTCCAAGATGGCCTCCTTGAGGCACCCCAGATGTGACGCGGACTGTACGCGGTACCCGGACTGTTGGGTTCTTCCAGATAAGTAGCTCGAAATCCAGATAAGGAGATCAGTTGGGAATCCCAAAAGACGGAGTTCACTTATAAGAAGCGAATGGTTAACAGAATCAAATGCTTTACTGAAGTCAGTATAAATGACGTCTGTTTGTTAGCCATCCGTGACAAAAGATGTTAGCACCAATAAGTTGGTGGTGGTGGAGCGGCGCTTCGTAAAACCATGTTGGTACGGGTCATGTTGGTATTATTGAACTACATAGGTGTTGCAAATGTGGAGTGATAAGTTTTTCGAAAAGCTTTGGAATTGCTGATTATTTAGAAATGCCTCTATATTTGTATCTAAGCTTTTCTTTGCGTTGAAGTCTTGTAATAAGACAATTTCCACAAAACCATGTACTATGGTTCAGTAAGCGAAACACTATGGTCCAGCCGACTACTTTTGTTGGCATAAATTATTAACTCACGAATGAAACAAGAGATAATAATTGAACACGGAGATAATATTGAACTATATGTGACATGTGAGAAACAAACAAAATAGAAACGGCTGATAAGACCACGCTGGTCCTCCGTTTCAGAGTCTTTATAGATTATTTCAGACAGCTCCGCTTTTGGCTGCTTGGCCCAATATTCTCCCCCCGTTAAAGCCTGGACCTTCAACAGAATCAGAATAACATTTACAAAATGAGCCAGAGTTAGCACATCTAGGTCAGCAAGATTTTCTGAAATCGACACAAGAGGCATGGAAATCGACACAGGCTTGTGGGTGGAATCAATCTACGCGATTTAAGTAAGTTTATCTCTTCCTTATACTTAGCAATCTGTACGAAGATTGAAGATTCTGGAGAGAAATCCCCTCGTGACGGATGCAGTGGACGTGACGGAGTACAAAATTTGTACATGAAGGCGAACACTCTATGTAGGGCGGGAAACGAGTTGGCAAACCTTGACAGAGCCGTAGCAAATAAGGCCCTGACGCGAAGTTCGATGGTTACCCTTTCGGCCACAATAGTGTTGGGCCAATCATTTTTGGAGCCACAAAGAAATGGAGGGCCATGGGACCAAAGCTGGGTATTCAATAGCTCAGTGGGCACCTCTGGACAGTAAATCGGCTGGATTGAAAGCAGTACGAACATAGCACCATTTTATACGCTTTGTGAGTTCCTGTATAGAAGAGACTCGATTAGAAACAAATACGTTAAATCGGGTAGGTTCGTCTTGAATCCAGGATAGGGAAACCGAAAAGTCACACCAACAATAATATTCTCCATTATATGTTTCATGATCAGGAACTTCAGCCATCCGTCTTGGTATTGTCAGAGTCTTTATGGGTGCCACTCGACTCTTTGAGCATAACAGAAGAGACAAGATCTTGTCAGACCTTGACAAGACATATACGCAAGCTCCATACGCATCGAAGCTAGCGTCGTGGGGGGTTCGGACTAAGCTGAGCTTAACATCTCCGCCTTTAACCAAGTTTCTGTAAAGACTATAATGTGAGATGCAAAGGAAGAACTACAGGATGAATACAGTTTGGGAAGTTTACTACGTAACCCTCTAGTATTCTGATAGGTAATTATAAGTGGAGATATTAGATATTTGAAGAAGATTTCAAACCACCATAGAGCACCGAAAGGGTTCGCAGAAGATGGTACCTGACGCGTTGTCAGCAATCGACTTGCGAATAATCCCTTATTGGTTGAAATGAAATCGGACTGTCTCCCAACCCTGGAGTAATGTGGATTTACTGAAGCATGTGAAGAAAAACTAAAACTAACTACGACTACAGGCTTCAAGCCACGTTTAAGGCGTTACCAAAAGACATATCCTACGCATTAGGCGATGTGAGTTCAAAGAAGGACAAGAAGTCTAAATTTGGACCCGCCTTCGTAAAAGCAAGAGTTTGAAAGAAAATAGGGAACTCGTGTTATGAGCTTGAAGACTTACAAGGTCGTTCAATAAGAAGTTGTCTCGCTAAAGACATTTGTCGATAGTGTCCCTTCAGCTTGGGTACGCTGTATATACCCTAGCCCATATACCCTGCATAGCCTGAATGAGGTGGGGGTGCTTTGTGGCAGTAGTCTGAAGGGTCTTTCTAAGAGAAAGCGAAAAATTAAATAAGAGGTACAACAAATGACTGTAGTATTTGATTCGAGTAGCCGTTAAATAACAATCGGCGTTCTTTAGAGTGGACAGATTCTGATATTTGGGACACTTAGATTTGAACAATAGGTGGCGCTAGCTATCTTAGCAATCTTATCTAGTAACTTATCTTGGCAACACAAAATGAGAGGTGGCTATCAATGAGAGAGTAGGTAATCTGGTTGAAGGATAAGCGATGCGCCGAAATATGTATTAAATTAGTTACAGTTAATAGTAAAAAAAACGGAAAATAAAGAAGATATGCAAAAGATGACCATAGATTTTGTATCGAGATGCCGTTAAAAAATATTGATAAATCTTGTTTCATTCGTGAGTTATTAATTTATGCCAACAAAAGTAGTCGGCTGGACCATAGTGTTTTGCTTACTGAACCATAGTACATGGTTTTGTGGAAATTGTCTTATTACAAGACTTCGACGCAAAGACAAGTTTAAAATCCACGATAATGACTAATTTATTTATTAATATTTTTTGTTTTTATATTTAAACATACCTTGAAGCACTTACCAGGGAAACGAAAAAGAGTGATTAAATAGTGCGATTAGTATAGGTTAGTGTGGCTTAACTGCAAGAACAGAAATAAGAACCTCTACTGAGCGACAAAAGAAACAAAACCGTAAAAAATGAAGATGCAGGGCAGAGCTATATTTGGAAGATATTTAATAAAAATCTTATTTTACCTCCAAATATACCACTGCACACGCGAAGCGATACGGATGATTAATATTGAAAGATTTAATTTTAAAAATATAAATAAATAAAAATAAACACCGGATTGTTTAGTCTCAACAAACAAAGTTAAAAAACGCAGTTCGCACAAAAAAAACACGTCCGTTCGCTTTAAGATAAGGAGAAAGAATGAAATTATGCTTGATAGCCTCATCTATAATTCCGCCTCCTGAAATAAAATCGTCAACATAAAAAATGCGACGCAGAATTTCGGAACCCTTTTCAGAACCCTTTGGAAACACAGCCAACTGATGCATTGCTCGAACTGATAAAAATGAGGCCGACTTTGTCCCTAAGTGACAGTATCTAGTTTGAAAACCTGCAACTCATCCTGGGTGGAATTCCGCCAAAAAGTCCACTGCAGATAGCTGTCCTCAGGAAAACTCTGACGCATCGCTATAACCTTAAAACAATGTGCAGCAGCTTTGGTCGAATATCTGGACCAGACATCAAATTGTCATTCAAGGAATACCCAGAGGTGGTGGCAGCCGAACCATCACATACTAGGAATGCAGTAAAAAAACTGCCGAAAACTTTGCCGAACGCTGACGGCAAAGTTTCCTTTGGAGGAGAGAAATCGCAGCACGGTTTGGGAGTACGATTCACTTAGCAACTCAGAGCTGTCCTTTAACGGAAGGCTCACCGAGTAGGCACCTGAATCGAGCCTAGCAGAATGTTGAACGAAATGCGACACGCAATGCAGCTCCTCCTTCGTCCACTTCACAAGCGCTCATCCAGCTTGCTTGGGATCTACACGTCGTCCTTTCGGGCTGTGGCTACGAACGACTCTTTCCCCAGATGTGAATCGCCCCCACACACAACCCATCCAAGCCGAGTTTTGTGCTGCAACGGTAGGCCAGCTGAGAGCTGGATTTGCCTAACACACAGCAGCTCATAGAAAAGACTGGCTCCGATAAGTAAATCGATACGTTACGGTCGGAAGAACTTGGAATCAGCCAAAGTGAGGTTGGACGGAATATTCCAACTGGAGACATCCAGGCAAAAATAGAGCTGAAGATCCGTGATGTTGGCGGCGATGACAGCGTTGACAAGGGCCGAATATTCGGAGCAATGGGATCGAAGAAGCACATCAACAGATAACCCGTCTGTCACGAAGCCAGTGTCGCCAATGCCGGATACTGCCACGTACGATTTCGGACTACGAAGCTGCAGTTGACTAGCCAGACGGGACGTAATCACGTGCACCTGCGATCCGGAATCCAATAGTGCTCGGCAAGGATAAAAAACCCCGACTCGGAACGAAAATGTTCGCTGTAGCCAGTAAGGCTATCTCACCGCCGCGACCCTGGGCAACTAGTGAATTAGCCGTGGATGATGAAGCGCCTATTGGCTCGGCGCACTCAGCTGTGGTTGACGTAGATGCCATAGAAGGCTGTGGTCTCCTCCCACAACTGCGACAATTATCAGCGAGCCACTCACGCAAGTGATGGCCTGGCGGCTCTCAGGGGCATAAACAAAAATCTGGTGCAAGCAGACAGTAAACAGTTTCTCTAGATGTAAACCGCCCTCACACACAACCCTGCACACGCGAAGCGATACGGATGTAAAATTTTAATTTTATTATTATAAATAAATAAATAAAAATAAACACCGGGTTTTTAAAGTTAATAACCAAAAGATGTAATAAACGCAGGGCGCCCAAAAATAACTCGTCCGTTCGCTTTAAGAGAGAGAGGGTTTCTGACTTAGATTTGAATAATAGGTGGTGCTAAGGATGCGCCGAAATATGTACTAAATTAGTTACAGCATATGCAAAAGATGACCGTAGTATTTGATTCGAGAAGCCGTTAAATATCAGCGTTCGTTAGAGAGGAAAGATTACATTCTGATATTTTGGGACGTTTAGATTTGAAGAATAGGTGGCGCTAAGAAACCTAGCTTTTACCGATCAGGGAATTGTATTGATCAGGGAAGATTAGCGGGTTGTTCTAAAATATGGAGGATGATTTAGATTTAGGACATTTCCGCTGAACCTGTCTTTAAAAGCTTCAACTTTCAAATGCGGAGAAAACTGTTGTGAACTTTTAGATTATTATTCCTCATCTTTTTTCTTATATATATATATATATATATTAGTTCAGATATATAGGGTCAGAGATGTCTCCTTCACTACGTTGCACACTTTTGACCCAAATTATAATACCCTCTGCATGGGTATAAAAACAATGAATATGTTATACCGACTATCCAGACTGTTATGGATCGCTACATTTAAAGAAAAAGGAAGCTGAGCCCCTTAAATTCTCAACGCAAAATAGCCCGTGGCAATGCTAGCCTAGCTTCAATAGAAGCGCCCATGAACTCGAACCGAATGAAAATCTTGGCAGACTCTTACGAGGTTGAGGAGGCCGAATCTAGATTTAAATTTTCGAATACCGTGCAAAATAATAATTGGCATTAACTTTATAAAAAAATATAGATGCCAGTTTGATTTCCAACCAACAGAAGACTGGTTAATAATACGACCAAATAACTTGAAAAATCCGTTCTACGTTCCGATATCATACAGATGGGGAAATAATTCAGTACTATTACCAGCAAGATCCGAAGTTGTCCGTAAAATTTCATTTGTTTCTGATATAGAAGTGTACTTATCCCAAACCAAGAGATACAAAATGGAATTTATGTCGCAAATACCATTGCAACCGCTAAAAACACTTCCACCGATTTATAAATACCACTGATACTGATCAATTAGTTCAAATAAATAAACTCAAACAAGAAGCATGTGTAATGTATATGTCGTATTATAATTTTTAATATTTTATATTAAAATGTAGTTCGAACAAATCAATATTCCAGAAAGAAAATAGTTTTATCAATTATTCCTAACTAAACTGAAAAGTGTATGTGGCCAGTATACTGATATTTTTGGACTTTAAACCGAGCTAATATCCACATATACCTACAAAAAAAAACCAAGATTAAACGAAGAAACACCAATATATATAAAAAATTATTGCAGGAAATATCTTAAACTCCATCCAGAAAAATGTTCATTTTTAATGCATGTAGTCACATTTTTAAGACATATATGACAGATAAAGGAATCTTGCCAGGTGACACCAAATATACGTTATTGAAAATAACCCAGTTCCACAGATACGATTTGTCGCATTCTGCAATTTATCGAAAAGTTCCCCGACTATTCGCGTCACATAACTAGATTATACAAAAAGAATGTTCCATTCGAGTGGACTGGAGAGTGCCAAAATGCTTTCTTATACTTAAAATCCCAGCTCTTGAAGCCGATATTATTAGAGTACCCCGATTTTATAAAAGAATTCTGTATAACAACAGATGCTAGTAAACTGACATGCGGTGCCTTTTTGACACAAAATCTCAATGCCCACCAACTGCCAATGGCATATGCATCTAGATCATTTATAAAGGGTGAAAGTAATAAGAGCACAACTGAGCAAGAATAAATAGCAATTTATTGGGCAATAACCTATTTCAGACCCCATATTTATGAAACTCACTTTACAATCAGAACTGAACATATTCCACTTATATATGAATTCTCAATGACAAATTCCAGTTCAAAATTAACACGCAGAATTATACTCAGAAGAAGAGTATAATTTCACAGTAGAGTATCTAAAGGGTAAAGACAATCATGTAGCCGATACGCTATCAAGAATTATAATACCAAAATAAAAATATTTACCGAAAATATAAATAAAGTCGGTTCCAGATTTCAAAGTAGACAGAAATCCTGAGCAGGAGAAAAACAAATAGATTTGCCTAGGCAATCTATAGAAATAGCTTCAAAGTCCAATGTAATGGTGTCATCAATAATGACGAAGTAGGTAAAAAATATGATTTTTTTTAACATAAAAAAAAATTACTGCAAGATATAAAATTATCGATTTACTTACCTATGGAATTCTGGACTTAGCTAAATAAAAAATGAAAGGAACTTACGCATCCTGCTTTTTGAAAGCGGTCGAATTAAAAGAACATCCGTTTTACATTTCAAACCTCCGTATGGCTTCGCGAGAGCCATACCATACAAATATACCACTTTGCAGGTAAAATAAGATTTTAATTTAATTTCTTCCAAAAATAGCTGTGCTCTGCCTTTTCATCTTTTACGGTGTTGCTTCTTTTATCGCATAGTAGAGGTTCTTATATCTATTCTTGCGGTTTAATAACCCTAACCTAACCTTATCGCTATTTTTCATCACCCTTATCGTTTCCTTGGTAGGCTTCAAGGAACGATCAAAAATAGAAACAAAAATATTAATAAATTATCTTAATTATCATGGATTTTAAACTCGTCTGTGCGTCGAAGTCTGGTAATAACAATACTGCACTCGAAAATGCGTATTTGGCATTTTCGGCCAAGAACATCAGCCAAGTACGGTGAAGCTTGAAAATTACCAAGCCTGTGAGAGGGAAACTCCCACATATTAGAGCCAGTGACAAACCTTTCACTTCAAAAAACTAATTTCTTCACTAACACTTACCTATCAGAATACTAAAGGGCTACGTAGTAAGCTTCCCAAACTGTATTCTGATAGTTCTTCCATTGCATTTCACAATATAGTCTGTCGGGTCACGCAAAAGCCAGGACATAGATTTAAATATAATAAGTATAGTTTGTCGTATTTTTATTTATATTTTAAAGTTCTGTTGTTGGTCGCAAGCCGAATCTTCTCGGCTGCTCGGCTTCTCGTGATTTATGTTATATTAAACTATATTATAACGTTGTAAAACTAAATATTTGTTTCCATTTTGATAAGTCATTGAAAAATCTCAATGGCCAAGCAATGGTGATCTGATTAATTTCAATAATATGTAAAATTATAAAAGTTTCATTCACAATTTCAGTGGAATGAATATGTATAGGGACTTATCCTGCCTCCTCTTTATATGTATATATTTATATTTATGTATATATTTATATTTATATATTATATGTGTTTATAATGTTAATTCTATTTCTATTTCTGTATTTCCATTTGTAATGGTGTCTTAATATTACAAGGGTGGGCCTTTTCTAATTTTATCGATCTAGCCGTCACCAGAAACGCCTTAAAATCTTTATGTCAGTTTAACGATATGGTAGTCCTATTTGATTTGAAGCTTAAATTTACCGACAATATATCCACCATGGTTAATAAAGCTATGGGTGTGCTTGGTTTTATTAAAAGATGGTCAAAAGAATTCAACGACCCATACATAACAAAAACTTTATACACCTCATTGGTCCGTCCGATTCTTGAGTATGGATCGTGTGTCTGGAGTCCACAATACGGAGTGCACCAAGATCACATAGTATCCGTAAAAAAAAAACTTTCTTATATTCGCACTTAGGGGACTAAATTGGGATGCAAGCCTTCACCTTCCCTCCTATCATAGTAGACTTTTATTAATCAACTTACCACCATTAACAAACCGTAGAACGATGCTTATTACCATTAATCTTATTAATGGTAATGTAGACAGCCAACATTTATTAACACGCTTAAATTTCAACGTTCCTAGTAGAAGGACTAGAAACTTTCGTCCTCTACTCCTAAGCCATTATAGCTCGACATATGCCCAACACGATACGTTCATGGTTTTATGTTCGGACTACAATGGTCTCTACCACGTTTTGTCCCTTTGCTCTACTAACAATCTTAAATCCATTATACTAAACACCTTATCTTTGCAACACTTTTCCTCGTGATTTCATACTCCTATTCCTCTCTTTTACTCTCTCGGATCTATCCCCGCGATTCGAGCTGTACGTTATGCGGCAGCGTCCCTCGGTCGGTTGGACGGGAGGTGGGCTGTACGTATGCAGTGGGAACCGCGCGAAGTATTCAGCTGAAAGTTTTTTCTATAATAAGATGAATATTTGAAAATAGAGAAATGTCAAACCAGTAATATGTCAAGTCAGTGTTATGTGTAAGACGGGTGTAATGTCAAAAAACACTTGAATTTTGATATTATATTTACTACTTACTTATAATAATCAAGGTGTTGTATATTTGAATCCACTTTCTTGAAGGCCTCGTCAACGTCACCCTGAAATATGGAATCTGGTTCAACGGTTCGAATTACACATTCAATAAGAGAATTGTGGAACAAATTAAAAAATAATGTCATATTGTTCAAAGTATGAAAATATCTCGAATGTCCCCAAACAAGGCCAATGGTTAACATTAGAGGTCGAATTTCTTGACGATTGTCATCCATATCATTGCTTTCAAATTTATCCATTTTCTTTTTCTGTAAAAAAATTACAAATTAATTTAAGGAAACGATTTTTTTATATTACTTAAATAAACTAAAAGAAAAATAAATCATGAAGTACAGTTAGCCACTCACCAATGGTGCCAAACATTTTGTAATATCTCTCGCTTCTGCCAACGATTCCAATACAAGTTCAACGATCCTGCGATAAGAGTGCTCGAAAATAGATTGAATTTTCTCAAGCACAAAGCCAATAGTTTTGATTCGCCTATCGCCAAGCTGATCTGCCAAGCTTTCTAGATTTTCAAGACGTGACTCCCAAAACAAGAATATTGATTCGGGTAAAGGATAGTTTTCTTTCGAATATATCTTCTCGCCTGCTTTGATGTTTACTAAATCTTCAACTGAATCTAGCCACTTCACAACCATGAATTCCAGTGAGTGCTTCATTAGTGGGTTAACCACGGAAATATCGCTATGGTGCAAAATATAACTTAATTTAATGGTGTATTTTTAAGTTAAAGATAAGTAAATAAGATAAATAAAGAATAAATATGTACAAAATTAAAGAATTACGAAAAACAACGATTTTCGAATTAAGTAAAAAGCGAGGGGGATGGGCAGGAAAAACGAATTGGAACTAAATTAGAAATATGGTTTTCCGCAGATGGGAGTGAGCCGCGCACATTGTTCCGAGCGCTGGATGTCCGTGCTCAGTTTCAGAGTGAAGCACAAATTAATGAGTCAAATTTTAGTTAAAACTCTGGAGTTGATTAATGCGGCCTGATTCCGCCGTCAAGCGCGTTCAGATCGAAAAGTCCCACAACTTCATGCGCCAATATCGCGATCCGGAGTCCTGGGAGCTCAAGAAGCTGTCCGCCAACCAGTTCATGGATGTCTGGGCCCACTACGACAAGGATGGTAAATGAGAAGCCTCAAAACCATGAGGTTAATGAAACATCACAAGATTCGAGTCAGACGGCTTTTTGGCCGCACTCCGCCGATATCTTGGACGTCGAGGTAAGTGGCAGATGATCCATTGCAATAATGCAACAAATTTTATTGGAGCCAAAACCAAATTAGAAGAGGTCGAAACCACCATTTTTACAACCAATGCGAGAGAGAGCATAATTCAATTATTACAACACATTCACCATTAAATTTTTCTTCAAATTCATGTTGAAGCATGCATCTTCAAATCTGAGAGGGATTGCTAGTGTAGTATGCACATATATTGAATACCCACTGTACCGAGAGTACTTAAAGGGTGCGCACTGTAACACTTTGTTGCAGTGTTTACATATTTCAAAGTCCCGGTCATAAACCCTAAGTGGCCGAAATATGAACCGATCGTTATGCCTTAGCCGGCACACAGAAAGTGCTAGTGTCAGCATAATCGTAACAAACGATCAGCATATGCATACCCCTCGCGCCTCCACTTGAGAGCGCATAACAACGTATATTATTATATTCCTTTATATATAAGTACATAGCCGTCTCTCTGCCGCCGCCTGCGAGCAGCGCTGCTACGAGACTTAGCCTTACTTAGACTTAAGAAATATTGTAAAAGAACAGAGAAAGTTTGATCGTTGGAGCGGCACCTCAGCTTCTCCTTCTAAATAAAGAAACCAACCAAACGCTAATCTTACTATTCCCTTCATCACACTAGTCTTTATAAAGGAAAAAAATATGCCAGTAATGAGCTGGCCTATGGGAACAGTTCTCAAAACATATCCTGGACCGGACAACCTCGTTCGGGTAGTGGACATCCAAACGTCATCTAGAGTATTCAAGAGTCCAGTGACTCGGCTAGCTCCACCGTTCCCAGAAGATGTCAACAAACGCCCATTAGACGAAACCCTTAAGGTGGACCAAAAAAGAAATCGTTGAACGAATTGTTGGCGGTCGCCATCGATGGAGACGCGTCACCGTAGACAGCAAAATTTCTTTCTCATGCCTAAAATTTCATGCAGGATATAACCCACGCGGTGTTATGAGATGCCAATACGAGATCGTAGGTTCTTGTCACATTATCCTCCGTGGTAGACGTTTTCGAGGCACCTGGCTCATCAAAAACCGACGTGCGACTACGTTGAACATCGAAGTACACAGCATTTGAGCGCTCTTTGATTTCGCTGCGCGGTTTTCCTTCCAAAAATATCACATCATGACCGAGTTATAGAACGATATTGCTCTTTCTCCATTTTTCTAAAATCCGCGGACACGTCCGATTCCACTAAAGAAACTACGAGTCCAATTCGGCTGAAAGTAGCAGTTCAAATATAAAATTTTATTCGGGGTTTAATTCGCAGCCAAGAAAGCCAAGGGGCTTTCTGATAAAGAGCTTTCTAAAGTCACCACTTCAGAACCTCGATATCAAATGATCACTCTTAGAGGTCGACATTATTACATTGCACCGGATTTGCCAAACTCAGAAAGTCAAAAAATATATCTTGATCTACAGAAAATCGATTTTAGTATTATGGTAGAATTCAGTATTATGGCTAGCTTTACATCAAAGACTGAACATTTAGAACTCATTACAGACTTGCCATCTAACACATTTATTCTATGTTTATAGTCGCCGCGGCCCCATAAAAAGGCTTTATTGAGACAAATTTTGTGGGTGCTACTCGCATTTTGGAGGGATAAACGGAAGACCAGACATACGCTTTTAAACGTTTTTAGTAGCGGCTGAAAAAAACAAAGGAGATGCAGTTCATATATCAATATTTATTTGGGGTTAAATATAATCCTTAAATATGCAGCAGCACAAACTAATGCCGAATATACAAGTATATACCAAAGTTTCCAAAAGAAGAGAGAGAGATACAAATACTGGGAGATACTAGGAACAAATTCTGATAACAACCGCTGCAGCAAACTGCATGAATTTTAAATGGTTTTGCTTTTGGCTGCTTGGCCCAACATCCTCTCGCCATTGAAGGGTGAGCCTTCAATAACCAATCTGAAAGGGGCAGCAGTCGTATCATAACAATGGTTTTTCTGTGGGCTGTCCTCTCTAATACAGGACGCCGACGCTTTGCGTGATAGTCCACCTCGTCCAGAAAACACCCAGCCAAATTGCGTATTCTAAGCAATGGAAAGCCCGTTACCTTACTGTATTTGGCCAGCCGACATACAGATCAAACAATAAGCTGGCTTTAATCAGCACTTTCACTCGCTGCGTTTTGGGGAAGTTGGGGTCAGCCAGATCCATGTCACCAGAAATCTTCCACCTCGAAGCATCAATGTGAAGGCTGGGCTGATAGTCCGTAATGTGAGAAGCTACAACAGCCTCAATATCGCTCCATCTGTTTCAATCTCAGCGCCGCCGAGACCAGCCACTGTTGAAGAACATTCAAAGCGGCAAAGCAGGAGTTGACTCGCCACTTTGAGCAGCGGGAAGCGGAGCATCCGCGATCGGTTGGTATACGATCCACATCGGCACATCGACATGAGGGAGGATTCGTTGCAGGATCCAGCTTCTGGATGATTAACTAGATAAGCAGGCACCCTTGGATCTCAGCAGGTGATCCACATCTCATGAGGGCCCGCACTTTCCGAAGACTTGCAACGGATACCGGCTCAACCACTTGCACGTGGCACTTATAATACTTATCTCTATATCAATCCGGGATGCGATCACATCGGGTTCCCCAAAAGGTATCGCTACCAGCTTTTTGGTAGCGGCCGAATTAAACAATTTCAATTAATGTTCCAAATATAAGGAGCCGCTCCAAACAATGCCGAATAACAAGAACAACTACCTTGACTTGAGGAACACAACTTAAAAATTCAGCCAGACAAACGTTCATTTATGAAACAATATAAAGAATTTTAGGACACGTCCTAAGCAAAGATGTAATACAACCAAATCCAAAAAGAAATACAGGATATTTTAACTATACCGATTCCGGAACCAGAGAAACAAGTTAAAGGCTTCTTAGGAATGTAGAATTTTTGTTTATTTGTGTAGAAATAGAAAACGAAGAACGACTTCATATACCAATTTCTCTTTACCATAATTTAATCCTTTCACAGTGGTATGAATGAATCATTTTATAGTTTAAAAGTAAAAATTTACTTCCCAAAACTAAAAGAACGCATAAACTTGAATGTATCTAATTGTAGAAATTGCAGCGAAATCAAATATGATACAAATCCAATAAAACCAAAATTTAATATAACGGAAGCACCGCAAAAAAATCAAAATAAATCCATATAGATATTTTTATATCTACTATAAATATATAAGAGTTATATAATATATAATATATATATATATAGTATATATAGTATATAATATATAATAATATACTATATAAGAGTTATAGATAAACTTACTAAATTTGTAACAGCATACAATATCAAAGATAGGAGCTGGAGGGAAAAATTGTAAATTATAGTTGATCTATTTACCAAATTCGGTAAACCCGAAATATAATAACGAACAACGAATTAAGGGCAAAACAAATATCAAGTTTCTTAAACAAAGAAAGTCTAGAACTTGACAAAACCGAATTCACATACTAGGAATGCAGACATAGAAAGGCTTTGAATAGAAACAAAAATTCAGATTACAGTAAGAGCATATAATAAAAGATATATAAATAAAAAAGAACAATTTGCTGTTCCCCAATAACAGCAGAGAACGAAAAGCGGCATAAGGGATGAGATCCGAGTTCGAGGCATTTTGACCTTCCTTTTTGGCCTGAGTTGCTGGGTCCAACCTTTGAAGGAGCACCTGGACAATGATGCAGCCGGCTTTCTGAACTGTCGTCCCCAAATTTTTCAAGACCTGCATATGGGCATTGAACTCATCTGAAAGGCCCCGAAGCGCTGCCACTTCGCCACCTTCCAATAGATTGAGGCCCAGAATCTTGTTCACATGAGCCTGAAATATCAACCAACGGTTATTAAATCGTTTCTCCAAAAGATGCACTGCGACATCATTACTGCCTCTAAAGCTGAGTCCCGAAGACCTCCTCTGAAACCTGCCTTCTCCCACAACTGCGACAATTATCAGCAATGCACTCACGCAGGTGATGGCCAGTATGAAGACATTTCCGACATGGGTCGAGCCTCCTAGCCTCCCTAAGGCGGCTCTCAGGGGGCATTAGCAGAAATTTGGGGCATGCAGAAACTACATGGGACCACCCACCGCATAATGTACAGGCAGTGAAAGGCGAATTAGTGATGATAAAGGACGATCTACTGTTATTTGCGACTCCCACCTGAGTGTCAGGGGCGTAAGCGGCCATGGCCACATACATAGCCTCCAGAGTCCTGCAATGTTGAAACTTACCCTTTGCCTTGCATTAAAATAGCTATCCGGGAGGGAGTGAGTTCTCCTGTGATGGCGCCGCTGGAGTTCGTCACCACTAAATTGAACCATGCTCAATTAAATACAGTAACAATAAAAATTATTGTTCTTATTAATATATTTTATTATATTTAATTATAATTGTGCACGGCGTATTCGATTTATCCCACTGAGCCCACAGAACCGTACACTGAGTTGTCGAATGTATACATATATGAATGCTTGTGCAAGGCGAATGCACTTGCAAATGGAACGTATGTATGTATGTTGTAATTTTTTTTTTCGCGCGGTTCCCACTGCATACGTACAGCCCACCTCCCGTCCAACCGACCGAGGGACGCTGTCGCATAACGTACGGCTCGAATCGCGGGGATAGATCCGAGAGAGTAAAAGAGAGGAATAGTAGTATGAAATCACGAGGAAAAGTGTTGCAAAGATAAGGTGTTTAGTATAATGGATTTAAGATTGTTAGTAGAGCAAAGGGGCAAAACGTGGTAGAGACCATTGTAGTCCGAACATAAAACCCTGAACGGATCGTGTTGGGCATATGTCGAGCTACAATGGCTAAGGAGTAGAGGACGAAAGTTTCGAGTCCTTCTACTAGGAACGTTGAAATTTAAGCGTGTTAATAAATGCTGGCTGTCTACATTACCATTAATAAGATTAAATAGAAACATGACACCCAGCATCGTTCTACGGTTTGTTAATGGTGGTAAGTTTATTAATAAAAGTCTACTATGATAGGAGGGAAGGTGTAGGCTTGCATTCCAATTTAGTCCCCTAGTGCGAAAATAAGAAAGTTTTTTTGTACGGATTCTATGTGATCTTGGTGCACACCGTATTGTGGACTCCAGACACACGATCCATACTCAAGAATCGGACGGACCAATGATGTGTATAAAGTTTTTGTAATGTATGGGTCGTTGAATTCTTTTGACCATCTTTTAATAAAACCAAGCACACCCATAGCTTTATTAACAATGGTGGATATATGGTCGGTAAATTTAAGTTTCAAATCTAATAGGACTCCCAGATCGTTAACCTGAGTTAAACGTTCTAAGGCAATCCCATAGAGAAAGTACGTAGCCTGGTGAGGGCTAGATCGATAGAATGACATGAGTTTACATTTCGATCCATTAAGCTTTAGGTCATTTGCTAAGCACCAATTTTGAAATTTATCCAAATCGGATTGAAGTCTAGATTGGGCGCTAGTAGATCTATATTGAAGACAAAGCTTAACATCGTCAGCGTACATTAGTACTAGTGAGTCAGTTAAGGCAAGGGGCAAGTCATTAATATACAAAGTAAAAAGTAAGGGTCCAAGATGGCTTCCTTGAGGCACCCCAGATGTGACGCGGACTGTACGCGAGGTAACATCTTTAAAGAAGATACGTTGGGTTCTTCCAGATAAGTAGCTCGAAATCCAGATAAGGAGATCAGTTGGGAATCCCAAAAGACTGAGTTTACTTATAAGAAGCGAATGGTTAACAGAATCAAATGCTTTACTGAAGTCAGTGTAAATGACGTCTGTTTGTAAGCCATTCCGGAACCCATCCGTGACAAAAGATGTTAGCTCCAATAAGTTGGTGGTGGTGGAGCGGCGCTTCATAAAGCCATGTTGGCACGGGGATATTATTGAACTACATAGGTGTTGCAAATGTGGAGTAATAAGTTTTTCGAAAAGCCCTGGAATTGCTGACAATTTAGAAATGCCTCTATAATTTGAAGCATCCGATTTTTTCCCTTTTTTATGCAAAGGGGTAATGTAAGATTCCTTCCACATAAGGGGAAAAATCGAGGTCTTCAGCGATAAATTAAAAAGTTTAAGAAGCGGTTTGCACTGGGCCACGGCGCAGTTCCTCAGCACACAGCCTGGTACTCCATCGGGGCCTGGCGAATACACGGGCTTAACCCTAAGAAGATCCGATAACACACCACTTTGATCAAAAGATGGGCAAAAAATAAGGTTGGCTGATTGGATATTATAAGTGTAAGGCTGAGCTGGAGTGGTGCTATGTGAATACGTTGTTTGAAAAAACTTTGCAAAGAGATCGGCCATTGCCAGATCAGTGCTCGCATAAGAGTTCTCAAACGTAAGCAGAGGCGGAAAAGATACCGATTTGCGCTTAGTGTTTACAAAGTTATAAAACTGCTTCGGGTTCTGAGTAAACTGAATCCGGCAGCGGCGAATATAACTCCTATAACATTCGGCGTTATGCACGGTGAAATTAGACCGAGCTACTAAGTATCTTGAATAATTAACTGTACAGCCAGATAATTTATGTTTATTTAAAAGTCTATTCATCGCGTTCTTTAAATTTAATAGATGCCTTGTATACCAAGGTGAATTAATTGAACCAGACGGATATTTCCATGGCACGCAAGCGTCGAAAAATAAATACAAAGTGTGATAAAATTTATTTAAGGCAATATTAATATCTTCACATGCCAGTAAATCGGACCAATCAAATTCAAGAATTAACTCGTTTAGTTTAGTAAAGTCAGCCTTACGGAAGAAACGTTCTTTTTGAGATTTAAGTTTAGACTTAAGGTCAATGAAGCTGTTGTTTTCGATTAAAACTTCAAGAGTGGGATGATACGGATCCTCAGGGTTAGAAAGGGGCAAAGTTCTAGAAAGAGCAATTCCATCAGGATCAGAAACGAAACACAAGTCTAGCAGCCGACCTAAGGAATTTCTAACGTGGTTAATTTGCCCGAGTGACATGTCGAACATACCCGCAGGGAAGTCGTGGTGCGAGTTAAGCAATTAACGGATCGGATAATACTAGACTGGACCGGATAACAATGGTATTGTATGTCAACATATTTATTTATATTAATAAAAGATTTATAAATACAAAATACAAGTTTCCAGAAACTTATGCACTTTATGCAGTTTATGCTCAAAATTTACGCAACGGATACCGGCTCAACCACTTGCACGTGGCACTTATAATACTTATCTCTATATCAATCCGGGATGCGATCACATCGGGTTCCCCAAAAGGTATCGCTACCAGCTTTTTGGTAGCGGCCGAATTAAACAATTTCAATTAATGTTCCAAATATAAGGAGCCGCTCCAAACAATACCGAATAACAAGAACAACTACCTTGACTTGAGGAACACAACTTAAAAATTCAGCCAGACAAACGTTCATTTATGAAACAATATAAAGAATTGTAGGACACGTCCTAAGCAAAGATGTAATACAACCAAATCCAAAAAGAAATACAGGATATTTTAACTATACCGATTCCGGAACCAGAGAAACAAGTTAAAGGCTTCTTAGGAATGTAGAATTTTTGTTTATTTGTGTAGAAATAGAAAACGAAGAACGACTTCATATACCAATTTCTCTTTACCATAATTTAATCCTTTCACAGTGGTATGAATGAATCATTTTATAGTTTAAAAGTAAAAATTTACTTCCCAAAACTAAAAGAACGCATAAACTTGAATGTATCTAATTGTAGAAATTGCAGCGAAATCAAATATGATACAAATCCAATAAAACCAAAATTTAATATAACGGAAGCACCGCAAAAAAATCAAAATAAATCCATATAGATATTTTTATATCTACTATAAATATATAAGAGTTATATAATATATAATATATATATATATATAGTATATATAGTATATAATATATAATAATATACTATATAAGAGTTATAGATAAACTTACTAAATTTGTAACAGCATACAATATCAAAGATAGGAGCTGGAGGGAAAAATTGTAAATTATAGTTGATCTATTTACCAAATTCGGTAAACCCGAAATATAATAACGAACAACGAATTAAGGGCAAAACAAATATCAAGTTTCTTAAACAAAGAAAGTCTAGAACTTGACAAAACCGAATTCACATACTAGGAATGCAGACATAGAAAGGCTTTGAATAGAAACAAAAATTCAGATTACAGTAAGAGCATATAATAAAAGATTTTTTATAGTTTAAAATACAACATTTTCTCGTTCATTTACATCGTTGAAAAAATCCTTGCCATCATAGACCTTCAACTGAGCCACTTCCGACTTAAGCCGAGCCAGCAACTCTGCTCCAGATAACTCCAGATTCGGTACCGTAACAGTTTTTATAGGTTGTACCCTTCGATACGACATAAATGAAAGCATATTAAGCCTGATGAACCTTACGAACCTGATGATAATGACTATCGAGGGAATTCAGCATGCTGTGCCATGCCGAAACTACAACAAATCATATCCCAATCGGAGAGAGGAGCTTGGGGAAGACTTTCATCCCATAACTCTTCACGGCATAGCTTCTGAAGAAATATCTTTGTCTTCGTAATGACAGGTCCAACAAGTGCTATCGGATCATACAGCCGGGCGAATGAAAAAAGTGGGCTAGTGGGCTTTGAGGTTGACTGAAGCCCTTTAAAGATTCTCCCAAGATGGGCCAAGAGTCGAAAAATTGCTGTCATCATCAAAACTTACCAACGACTCCCGATCTCTTCCAAAAAGTCCACTGCAGATAGCTGTCCTCAGGAAAACTCTGACGCATCCCTATATTTTGCAAATATCACCTGTAATAGCCATTCGATGGTAACGGAACCTTAAAACAATGTGCAGCAGCTTTGGTCGAATAACTGGACCAGACATCAAATCATCATTCAAGGAATACCCAGAGGTGGTGGCAGCAGAACCATCTAAAACAACCCAGAGCTTGGTTGTTGATCTTTCTTCCTTCAAAATACAGTGATACGATAAGAAATACTGTCTGGCGGGTCGTACACTATGCGGGACTGGAGTCATATGCCCCAAATCTAAATACTTCTTTATGAACTCTGTTACGATTTGCTAAAATTTCCAGTTGGCTTGGGCTCTTCATGACGTCCTTGTGGGTGTGGCTACGAACGACTCTTTCTCCAGCTGGCCAGCTGAGATCTGGATTTGGCATCTGCGTGCATCTGCGAATCAAATAGTGCTTGTCAAGGAAAAAAAATCCCAGCGCGACGCCGAACAAGAATGTTCGCTGTAGCCAGTAGTGTTATCTCACCGCCACGATCTTGGCAACTATTCCCAAGTGCATTCCCAAGGCGACTCTCAGGGGGCATTAGCAGAAATCTGGGGCATGCAGAAACTACATGGTACCACTCACCGCATAATGTACAGGCAGTGGAAGACTGTTATTTGTGACTTTACGTCTTCCCACATGAGTGCCAGGGGCGTAAGCGTCCATTACCACATCCATAGCCTCCAGAGTCAAACGATTGCTGGCTGCTGGAAGACTGCATTATCATAAAATGCAGTAGACTGTGATGCCTCCTCCACAACTGCGACAATAATCAACGAGGCACTCACGCAGATGATGGCCCGTTTGATGATATTTTTGACATAGGCCGAGACGCCTAGCCTCGCCAAGGCGACTGTCAGGGGCAATAGCAGAAATCTGAAACCCTCCGCATAATAACAGGCAGTGGAAGGCGAATTAGTAATGATAAAGGACGATCTACTGTTATTTGCGACTCTACGTCTTCCCACCTGAGTGTCAGGGGCGTAAGCGGCCATGGCCACATACATAGCCTCCAGAGTCCTGCAATGTTGAAACTTACCCTTTGCCTTGCATTAAAATAGCTATCCGGGAGGGAGTGAGTTCTCCTGTGATGGCGCCGCTGGAGTTCGTCACCACTAAATTGAACCACGCTCAATTAAATACAGTAACAATATAAATTATTGTTCTTATTAATATATTTTATTATATTTAATTATAATTGTGCACGGCGTATTCGATTTATCCCACTGAGCCCACAGAACCGTACACTGAGTTGTCGAATGTATATATATATGAATGCTTGTGCAAGGCGAATGCACTTGCAAATGGAACGTATGTATGTATGTTGTAATTAACGGATCGGATAATACTAGACTGGACCGGGTAACAATGGTATTGTATGTCAACATATTTATTTATATTAATAAAAGATTTATAAATACAAAATACAAGTTTCCAGAAACTTATGCACTTTATGCAGTTTATGCTCAAAATTTACATACATATGTATAGACACTGCGCGAAATTGAATCAAATATGTTTGCACTAGTTATATTTTTATGTTCATAAAATTGTAAATTTTATTAATTATATCACGTCGTGGTCACCAATGTTTGGTCATAGAGATTTTTTAATGACTTTTATCCAAATGAAAACAATTATTTAGTTTCAAAACGATATAATATTGTTTATTTTGAATTATGTGCGCCTATGAAACGGAGCGAGCCAAGCTCCAATTTATGATGCGTATGCACTGAGATAAAAGGCAATAATGAAGACGCCGTAAAGCATAGGCTGACCGAAAGCTCGCTCTTATATAACCTTGTTATATTGAGAACATTTTTTCGTCTGTCATAATTACAAAATGCAACAAATCTTCTAGCGCAGTGTACATCATGTGGGACTGGATAATTTAGAATGACGTCGTATTTTTTGCCGTCGAGAAAGATTCCTGTTGTGACAAAACATATTTTTTCCAGATGCGGTATGCCATAGTTCAGCAAAGCATAGCAAAGTTCTACTCAGTGGCTTTCATAGCAGCAGGCGCTTCTATCCACTGGGTTCTTGGAAGCCCCTAAAATGTGCCCCGTCTCCAGCCACCTCTAGCAGTGTAGTACCAACTCCTTGTCCTCAATGCGAAAGACTGTCCACCCAACCTTTATTCTACCCACGTCCATGATAGACCTGGCTAGAGCTATGAGGAAAGGCACTATGGCAGTCTGCAACTCGCCATGGCTGCTTCCCAGCCTTTTGTTCTAGAGGGAGTATTGGTCTACAGCTGGCTGCTATTCTATGACTATGATTCTATTCTCCGCCGTGGCAAGGATAAGACCTCCGCTGGAAACATTCGGTGTCATAAGTTGCTTGAGTCGAAGTACTGTTCGTCAGTGTTAATGTCGTCTGTCTCTTGGCGATACGCAAATTGTAAAGTTGCATAGACTGCAATATGCGTACTTATGGTTTCTGCGTATTTTGAGAATGGGACGGCTAGTGTCAATATTAAATTTATTTATTTTTTGGGCATTGGGTTACAGAAAGGTTATAGAAAGGCTTGTTGAGAAGTGCATGCCACGCATAAAAATGTTCATAATGTACGTATGTTCGAGGAGCTTGCACGAGAAGAAGAGGCGTTCAGTAGGCAATCTTCCACTTTCCTAAAACAAATGGTACAGCAACCGCCGGATCAGCATTGGGCTGCAAGCCCCTGCAGCAACAGCCCAAGGCAGTAAGGGCCGAAACAATAGCCGCACCAGCAACCAGAAGAAAATCCAAGGCAGCAACCGCCGAAGCAGCAGTGGGTAAAAAGTACATGGTGGACCACCTTCCATATCTTATGAAGCCATTAGGGAAGTTCACGAAAGAGGACATCGAAAGACTCGTTGGAAGGTATTGCATGCCATGCGCGAAAATGCCTTATACATGCGTGTCTCTAGAAGAGGTGATGAGCCTTGCCCAGTTAGCCCTAGAAGAAGAGGCATCCAATTGGCAATCTGCAGATTCACGCTGGATGGGATTATTGGGGCACGATTTTTCAGTGGCCTCGGCCTAAATGACGGATATTGGAGAACTAGTGGAGGGGGGCAGGAAGTACACAGCCTTTACGGTACAAGGGAGGGGTACCAGTGGAAAGTGTTGCCGTTAGGGTTACATACAGCCTCTGCAACTTTCCAAAGGCCTTTGGAATAGGTCATGGGCCCGGATATGGCTCCGCGCACGCATTTGCATATCAAGATGACAACATTGTGATCGGACGCACAATGGAGATGCATAACGCGAACTTGAAAGAAGTATTCCGCGGAAAAATACGGAAAAGTCTCATTTCTTCAGGCAAGAGCTATTATACCTGGGACACCGGATAACGTGTCAGGGAATTGACATGGATCCTGGAAACGTTGCTGCGATTATTGAGTTAAAACACCCAACAAACGTGAAGGGGGTACGTCAGATCATTGGGATGGCGTCGTGATATCGGCGATTCGTCCCTGACTTCGCAGGAGTCGCAAACCCTTTAAACGATCTCCTACGAAAAGGGTCAAAGTGGGAGTTGACGGCATGGCTAGAGGGGTATTAATTCGACGTGATCACGGATGACATGTCACTGAAAGAGTTGAACTTCGAAGGATTGCGACATGTGTTTTTGAAATGCAACAGTACGACTTCTAAATCAGCTACATGCAGCCAGCCGGATAGAAAAACATCACATCACAGTGGAAGGTACAAAGAGCGTTGGACCAATTCATAGGCCCGGACTTGATACTGTGATGATATCATCGTGATCGGACGCACAAGGGAGGAGCATAAGGCGAACATGAAGTAAGTATTCCGAAGACTGAAGGCGGCGCATTTAAGGTTACACACCATTGCTAATTCTTTAGGAATCGAGTAGATCCGAGCGTTTGAAAATCTAAGCTTGCGGTTGGCAGAGGATTCAGTGCTGGCATGCCCAGATTTCACAAAGAGATTCGTATTGCAACAGACGCGAGCGACAACGGCGTGGATTCAGTCCTGACGCAGGACACAGATGAGAGTGAGCGAGTGGTTGCTTATGCCAGTTAATCGCTGATAGGGGCAGGAGTGCTTAACCATAACTTGTGTAATTAGGCAGATGAAACCGTACCTGGAGTGGTACCACATCGACGTCATTACGGTCCACATGGCACTGAAATGGGTGAACAATATTGGGAGCCCAATGGAGGATTGCGAGATGGGTCTTTGAGCTGTAACAGTTGCACAGTTTCCCGTTGGCCAATAATGGAAAAGTTAATAAGTGCCACAGCAAGCGAAGTCGTTGAGTGCATATGAATAAACACGCCTGGTTTACCGACATGAGACAGCAGGTTCAGAAGGATAACCATTATGCGTCAACGGAAGAATAACCATTACACCTAGGCGGATGAAAAACAATTGCAAGGGTAGTAGCAAGGTACTTCCGGCCAGGGATGCAAAGGGACATAAGAAGGTTGGACACCTAGGCGGAAGAAAACTTCCGGCCAGGGAAGCAAAGGGACATAAGGAAGTATGTCAGGTAGGGCGAAACTTGCATGCGGTACAAACCAAGTCAAATGCAGGCCGCGGGGAAAAATGCTGACCCAGATCCCAGACGAGCCAAGGACGATTTCGTAGGACCTTTGCTGAGGTACAAGCATGGGAATACCACGCTATTGGTGATGATTGACCGATTGTCGGAATGGTCGGAGATGTTTCCAATATGGACAGCCACAACTCAATCGCAACAGAAGGCAATCCGCGAAAGAATCATCGAAGCAACAAAGAAGTAGCATAACTTGACCAAAGGAACCGAAGGATTCGCGGCAAAATTAGCACCATGGTACGACGGGTCGTACAAGGTTAACTTCGTGTCGCCAGTGTTGCCGTGCTACGGCATGTTGACACGAAAAAGAAGACGAGGGCGCACCTGCGTAAGCTCAAAGACCAAGCAGAAGACCCAGCCACAGACATAGGATAAATAAAACAAGGAAAAAACATAAATCATAATTGTATACAAAAAAACAACCACTGTCTGGTCAAGCAGCCGTCGGGAAGACTAGCCGACAATAATTTATTGAACTGTCAATCGGTTGTGTCAATCGGTTCAACCACGTAATTAGACGTAATCCATATAACAGCAAATGACCCATACCTGAACCCATACCTTAAGCTGAACCGAAATAAAAGATATAGTACAATCATGTATACAAGCTCCAAAAAATGGCATGTTACAGAAAATCTATGCCAAATTTTTAAGTCATCGATAGAACAAGCTCTTATCGAGTCAGCAGAACAAGACTTACGACTGAATTAAACCATTTAGATTACATTTTGAGATTAACGGGAAACTTTTTTCCAGGATTGCTCCGGGCAGAGGCGCACCTTCCGGTTGCTGTAGCAAACTCGTCGACAATTGAAATATAAGCATCGGCAATACGGTTAAGAGCGATTGCAAGGTCGGGAGCCTTCACGTCTGGGACAGCAGCCATCTTAGCAGAAACATACTGCGGCAGCAATGAAAAAGGAAAACCTCGCCCCATTGGAAGGGTGCAGGTTATAATCCGGAATGGAGTCAGACCTGGGCGCTGATTTATTCGTAGCGGTGACAATAAACAAATCCCGGGTCAGATGAAAGATTAGGAACAGCAGCATCAGAAAATACAAATGGCCACGACCTGGTTATCGTGATCGTTGTTCAGATTTCGTTCCAGATTCAAACCACGAGATACCGAATGTATTTCGCGGTCCAGCAAGGAATCCTGACTGCGTGGACGAGAATTTTCAGACAGCCCACCTTTAACCACCACAGAAGCTATGGTTACTAACATTGATGGAGCACTGGGACCATTGGTGCCGTTCCGACGAGTGAAGTGTGGAGCTAGCTTCATGAAGTGCTTGGCCATTCCCACCTAGATGTCAACACGCACATCAGCGGCAAGCTGGGCGATCTTCCAAAATAATTCACTCCCAATTTCACTAGAACTAAGTCGCTCAAACTCACCCTGGAGCGTGGTAAATTTATCATGCAATTACATTTCCAACGGTTCCAGTACCATGATGGTTATATCCTTCTTTTGCACTGCAGCCTTGGCTTCCATCTCTTGGTATGTCACTTCTGCTGCGGAAGCCTTCCCCCTGCTTGCTGGATCCGAGGCACTAGCTACGGTTCCAGAGTCTATTATGTGAAATATCGTGCAAGGTTCAAATCGTACAAGTGCAAGGTGATGGAAACAACAGCAACAAGTTTTCCGTTGCACTTTTATGATTACAAAATCAAACCGCGGCGCGATCACGTCGGGGTCACTAAATGGTCACTATGCTACCAGCTACCACGCACCCGCGTCATTATTCTAATTATTTATCAGTCGGGTCGAGAAGCTTCAACGGTTGCGGTCCTGCCTTCGTGAATCTGCTTTGGATACTGTTCGATCGTTGGAGCTCACGGGCAAAAATTATGACTTCGCATTGGAGCTGCTATACAAAAGGTATAGTAATCGCAGGCTCATTTTTCAAGCTCATGTTAAAGAGATATTGAGGGCCGTAGAATCCGCATCGGCGACGAGGCTTCGCGAGCTTTCGGACAAATTCAATTCGCATATGAGAGCCCTGACAAGCATGGGCACAACGAAGCAGATTACTAGCTGCATCATAATCCAAGTGCTGTTGCAGAAGGTTGATGATGCCACGCAGTCCCAGTGGAGGGAAATGCAAGCTGACTCGGATTCCTTGGATTCCATTCCAACTTGGGATTCCATCGCCAGTTTTCTTGAGCAGAGATGCCGGACTTTGAAGAGCATGGATTTGCCGACGACATCATATGCACCAAACCTTACGAGTTGATTACCAACTCTTCCGCATGCATTATTTGGCCATTCTCACATAATAAACTCCTTCCAAAGCTTTTTTAGCATGTCGCCTGAGGATCGTTTTGGCGAAGGTAGGCGATTTGATTTATGCCGTAAGTGCCTTGGATCTGGGCACATATCTCGGCATTGCAATTCGTCAAGCTGCCGCGCTTGTAGACGCAGGCATCATAGCTTGCTGCATTTTGGTGGCAATTCGACAGCTCAAGGCCAACACCCCTTTCCCGAGATTTCCGCATCTAGCGACGCGGTTTTATCGGTCAGCGTCCGCTCCGGCAATTCTCTTATCGCCAAGGATCGTTTTTGTGATGTGGTGCTGCTAGCCACTGCTAATATTTTGGTCAGGAACCGCTCCGGAGTTCTACTGCCCTGCCGAACGCTTCTCAATTCTGATTCACAGGTGCATCTAGTCACCTCAAGGCTGGCGAACCAGCTGCAGCTGCGGAAGAGAAGGTCTCCGGTTTCTGTGTACGGTATAGGTGACGCAGGGTTTTCTACCGATGGGTTTTCTGTGCAAGTTAGCTTGCAATCCCAATGCTCTGACTACTTGGCGCAAGTAACTGCGATCGTAGCCTCCACCATCACTGACCTTCAGCACAATTTCGCATTAGACGTCAGCTTATGGAAAATTCCCTCCAATGTAAAGCTAGCAGATCCTCATTTTCACCAGCCGCAGCGAGTTGATTTGCTAGTTGGAGCTGGATTATTTTACGAGCATAACTCCGATTTATTGGGTGATTCCTACTCACAGGCTCTATGTCGTTTCCAGTCGTTGGAGAGGAAACTGTCTCGTCAGCCCGAACTGCGCGCTATTCGCGCTATTCGACCTTTATAAAGAAGTATCTTAACCTAGGTCATATGTCTCTGGTTCCGCCGGAGCTGCATCTAGATTGCAAATATTTTCTGCCACATCACTGCGTGCTAAAGAAGAACAGCACCACGACGAAACTTAGAGTGGTGATCGACGGTTCCGCTGTTACCACCTCCGGTTATGCTCTGAATGACATATTAATGGTTTGGCCGGTCATCCAACCTAAGCTTTTTCATATCCTGCTAAGGTTTCGTTCGCATCCGGTAGCGCTGACTGGCGACATTTGTAAGATGTACCGTTGTGTGAGGATGGCGTCGTCTTATAGCTTCTTGCAGTGCATTCTGTGGCGAGATTCCCCTCTTGAGGAGCTACAAACATATAAATTGGACACTGTTACATATGGAACAAAGCCTGCGTCCTATCTATCTGTGCGAGCGATGCACCAATTGGCTAAGGACGAGGTGGACGACTTTCCAGTGGGATCCGAAACCTTGAGGCGGAGGTTCTGATAATGGCAATGTTCTCATGGCTGCTGAGCGGTAGTGACTGCACAAAGGCGTCTTTAGATGAGCGGCTCGAACTGCACGCTCAGTATTCGGCATTTATAAAGGAGAATATTAACCTGGGTCATATGTCCCTGGTTCCGCCGGAGTTGCATTTATATTTTTCTTTTATATATATGTTCGCGTCTCTCGCTCTATTCTCGTCGCCCGCTCTCGTGCATTTACCGCCCACCTGCATTGTCGTCATGCTCTACAGTTTGTCTCTCTCTCGGGGGTTTTTCGATCGCTCCGCTGGTGGTCTTTCGATGCGTTGAGCCGCGCTCCCGCGTCATTATTATAATTCAGTCGTCAAGCCTACTCAGGACATAGGTATATCATTTGTAGAAAAAATAAATTGTATCAATAGCTAGAAATCAAATTGTGCTTGTTTTATTAAAGCTCCCGAAAATGCTCGGTAACTGAACAGGCCGAATTAAACACTTTCGATTAAATTTTTAATGTTTTATTTAATGGGTTCAATTTAACCCTAATATGCGCCGCTCCAATCAATGCCCAATATACAAGTGCCTAAGAGCTTGATCAAAAGCTCTACAACAGCTACAAGTATGCTGATTTTTGGTGGCAACTCGCCAGCTGGTATTCAATGCCAAACACCCCTCTACCGAGGTTTCCGCATCAAGCGACGCTCTTTCTCGATCTGCGTCCGCTGCCGTCAATTCTTTCATCGCTAAGGATCTCATCTTCCTCAGCCTTAAGGAACTAATGTCATCACTAACACTTGCCTATCAGAATACTAGAGGACTACGCAATAAACTTCCCAAATTGCATTCTTTATTTAAATTAACCATATTAGAATATGTTACGGTCGGCTGCTGGATTTGTGTTACTCTTTCCAGACCTTTGCTTCTTTCTAGCCCTGAGGACCCGTATCATCCCACTCTTGAAGTTTTAATGGAAAACAATAGCTTAATTGACCTTAAGTCTAAATTCGTTTCTTCCGTTGAATTGAATTCCGAATTCTTGAATTTGATTGGTCCGATTTACTGGAATGTGAAGATATTAATATTGCCTTAAATAAATTTTATCACACTTTGTATTTATTTTTCGACGCTTGCGTGCCATGGAAATATCCGTCTGGTTCAATTAATCCACCTTGGTATACAAGGCATCTATTAAATTTAAAGAACGTTATGAATATACTTTTAAATAAACATAAATTATCTGGCTGTACAGTTAGTTATTCAAGATACTTAGTAGCTCGGTCTAATTTCACCGTGCATAACGCCGAATGTTATAGGAGTTATATTCGCCGCTGCCGGATTCAGTTTACTCAGAACCCGAAGCAGTTTTATAACTTTGTAAACACTAAGCGCAAATCTGTATCTTTTCCGTCTCTGCTTACGTTTGAGAACTCTTCTGCGAACACTGATCTGGCAATGGCCGATCTCTTTGCAAAGTTTTTTCAAACAACGTATTCACATAGCACCACTCCAGCTCAGCCTTACACTTATAATATCCAATCAGCCAACCTTATTTTTTTCCCATCTTTTGATCAAAGTGGTGTGTTATCGGATCTTCTTAGGGTTAAGCCCGTGTATTCGCCAGGCCCCGATGGAGTACCAGGCTGTGTGCTGAGGAACTGCGCCGTGGCCCTGTGCAAACCGCTTCTTAAACTTTTTAATTTATCGCTGAAGACCTCGATTTTTCCCCTTATGTGGAAGGAATCTTACATTATCCCTCTGCATAAAAAAGGGAAAATATCGGATGCTTCAAATTATAGAGGCATTTCTAAATTGTCAGCAATTCCAAAGCTTTTCGAAAAACTTATTACTCCACATTTGCAACACCTATGTAGTTCAATAATATCCCCGTGCCAACATGGCTTTATGAAGCGCCGCTCCACCACCACCAACTTATTGGAGCTAACATCTTTTGTCACGGATGGGTTCCAGAATGGCTTACAAACAGACGTCATTTACACTGACTTCAGTAAAGCATTTGATTCTGTTAACCATTCGCTTCTTATAATTAAACTCAGTCTTTTGGGATTCCCAACTGATCTCCTTATCTGGATTTCGAGCTACTTATCTGGAAGAACCCAACGTGTCTTCTTTAAAGATGTTACCTCGCGTACAGTCCGCGTCACATCTGGGGTGCCTCAAGGAAGCCATCTTGGACCCTTACTTTTTACTTTGTTTATTAATGACTTGCCCCTTGCCTTAACTGACTCACTAGTACTAATGTACGCTGACGATGTTAAGCTTTGTCTTCAATATAGATCTACTAGCGCCCAATCTAGACTTCAATCCGATTTGGATAAATTTCAAAATTGGTGCTTAGCAAAGCTTAATGGATCGAAATGTAAACTCATGTCATTCTATCGATCTAGCCCTCACCAGGCTACGTACTTTCTCTATGGGATTGCCTTAGAACGTTTAACTCAGGTTAACGATCTGGGAGTCCTATTAGATTTGAAACTTAAATTTACCGACCATATATCCACCATGGTTAATAAAGCTATGGGTGTGCTTGGTTTTATTAAAAGATGGTCAAAAGAATTCAACGACCCATACATTACAAAAACTTTATACACATCATTGGTCCGTCCGATTCTTAAGTATGGATCGTGTGTCTGGAGTCCACAATACGGTGTGCACCAAGATCACATAGAATCCGTACAAAAAAACTTTCTTATTTTCGCACTAGGGGACTAAATTGGAATGCAAGCCTTCACCTTCCCTCCTATCACAGTAGACTGTTATTAATCAACTTACCAACATTATCAAACCGTAGAACGATGCTGGGTGTCATGTAAATATATTATTTTTGTTAATCTGTAATGAATGTTTTGAGCAAAAGGTACATTAACCGGTTTCTGGGTTGATGTCGCAACATGAACTTGAACAAATTGGACGTAGAGAGATAACTGAGTTAAGAATTGGTTTGTCTGAGACTGACTTTATTAATATAAAAGTTTCATATTTATAGCTAATTTAATACATGGATATTGCTTAGGTGGTAAATTAATGGAAATATAGCAAAAACGTAAAAATGGTAAATTAACAATTTCTGCAACATTTTGTTGATTGCATTAAATTGTACTGTTACAGTTCTTGCTATGTTTCAGTTTTTGTTTTTGTAGTGTTTGGATCTTTAACGTTCATCGTTCCTTATATAGGCTATGGCATAATATTTTTTTTATTATAAACTTATTGTGCTTGTGTTTTTGTTGTGTGTATATTTGTGTTCTTGTGACTTAATATTAAATGCTCATGACTTAACATTCTCCCGGCCGTTGTCTGTCAGCACTGTCTTGGGGTAGGGTCTAGAGTTGATCCTTTTGTAGTACCTTTATGTTTTGGAGTCCAAATATAATGCTCATCGGTATCAGTATGATGACTGGAATGGCCAATGCTATTTACGACACGGTTGTCTGGTGGTCCGGTGGTAGGTGCATCTTTTCCTTTTATATCGGATAACTGATGTTGTAGAATCTTTAATTCTGTGTCGTCCATACTTGGTGATTGGGTGGTAGCCGGTAAGACAGATTCCGATGTTTCTTCTATGGGCCTTGTGGGTTCGGGGTTATTTCCGATTCGACTGCTCAGTTTGTATTTTCTGTACAATTCTCTTCTGTTTGTACATTCTCCCGGCCGTTGTCTGGGGTAGGCTCCGGAGTTGATCTTTTTGTAGTGCCTTTATGTTTTGGAGTCCAAATAGAATACTCATCGGTATCAGTATGATGACTGGAATGGCCAATGCTGTGTACGACACGGTTATCTGATGGTCCGTTTGGTACGGTCTTTTGTTGTAGAATATTTAATTCTGTGTCGTCCATACTTGGTGATTGGGTGGTAGCCGGTAAGACAGATTCCGATGTTTTTCTATGGGCCTTGTGGGTTCGGAGATATTTCCGAATCGACTGAGCTCAGTTTGTACTTCAGTGGTCACAGTGCCGAACTGACAGTGCCGTCAGATTTATATTGACATAATCTGCCGTCCAATCAGTGGACAAGTTCAGCATACCAGTCGCCTTTATGTTGACAGTTGATGATGTTGACTCCATTGCATACAGCGTGAAGTTCCATTCGGTCCTTGATTGCGGAGATCCATTGTTTATATTGGTGAGTTTTAAACCAAACTTGGAACCATTGCATGAAATTTTGTTCCAGTCTTGTTATTAAATAACTGGAGTTCGCATCTACTGTCAAAATCTTTGTATATCGTTAAGTGGTTAACACACATATACTGCCCAATTTTTATAGTTGTGCATCTTTGGAATTCGTCGTTACTAAAAACTTTAAAACGATCTCTATGAGCATAGGCAGCTATAATCGTTTTCTGAAGATTGCACAACGTCCAATCTTTCGAATTCCATATTGGAATGGACACGATACTGGAGACATCCAATAACTCTGACGACACCAGTGGTATCGATATTCGAAAAATGGGTCAGTATCAATTCATGAGTAACAGTTATACTGCCTTGCGCATACATTTTTGTAGAGCTGAAGGACATAAGTGGCGGCGACTGACAAGTCGAGTTGGTCTCGAAGCTGCTTGTGTGTTATTAAAATTGGGCTGATTGTTCTATGGCGAACATCAGTAAACACATTTGTCACACATTTGTATCAGGTTCATTTATGTCTCAAGCTCTCATCCTTCATATAATTCCAGTATGGATCCCAGTCGTAATTGTCCATTCTAATACTACCATTTTCGTGTTTCCCAAAGGTTCCCAAAAGAGGATTCCTTTTTTTGGTAAACCTTGAGGGTTTCATCTAATGGGCGTTTGTTGACATCTTCTGGGAACGGTGGAGCTAACCGAGTCACTGGTCTCTTGAATACTCCAGATGACGTTTTGATGTCCACTACCCGAACGAGGTTGTCCGGTCCAGGATATGTTTTGAGAACTGTTCCCATAGGCCAGCTCATTACTGGCATATTGTGTTGAGTTCCACAATCGTCAAAGACGGCGTGGCTGTAATTGATACAATCAGCCGTATTGACGATTTCATCGCAGCTCCCAGGCCATCGAAGGATGGTGCTCGTAGAGGAATGAATTTGAAGAAAAATTCAATGCTGAATTTGTTATAATAATGATGAATTATGGTCCCTCTCGCATTGGTTGTGAAAATGGTGGTTTCGAGCTCTTCTAATAGATTGTTGGCTCCAATAAAATTTGTTGCATTATTGAAATGGATCGTCTGCCACTTACCTCGACGTCCAAGAAATCGGCGGAGAGCGGCCAAAAAGGCGTCTGTTTTGACATCGCTTACCAGCTCCAAAAGAATTGCTTTCGTGGAGAAACTACAGAACACTGCGATATAGGCTTTGTCAGGTCGTTTGCCTCGAATCTTGTGATGAATCCATATGAGGACGCAGTAATCTACTCCAGAGTTAAAGAATGGGCGCCTGCGTGACTCTTTCGTCTGGTAGATTTCCCATAATTTAATTCATTAATTTGGGCTTCATTATGGTACACCGCACGCATGATGATCCAATATTGTTGCCGAGAGATAGCACGCAAGGCTTGGGCCCCGCAATGCATGTTGGTCTCATGTATCTCCCGTAGGATCATTTTTACAATTGTGTCATTGTAGGGGAGCACGACTGGATGTTTTGCGCCCTCGGATAGGTTTGAGTGTTCGAGTCTGCCTCCTACTCGAACTAATCCATCAGGTCCAAGGATGGGAGCCAATGACACAAGGGAACTCTTTTTGTCCACTGTTTTATAACGTTTGAGCTGTTTGCACATAAAATTCGATTTGCTGAATTGTGCGTATGATAATTGTGCGTGCCTGGTTTAGCTCGCCTAGACATAGTGCCTTCGTTGGCGCTCTATTTGCCTTACAACAGAACAATTTGTTGATTGCATTAAATTGTACTGTTACAGTTCTTGCTATGTATATTTATGGTGCTTGTGTTTTTGTTGTGTGTATATAAGTGTTCTTATGACTTAATATTAAATGCTCATGACTTAACATGGACTGGAGGAAGTCCTTGGAACCCCTTCCCTTTGTGATAGTTTTGACCATATCTTTGGCGTACGTGAAGTCGAGTACACCGAATAATAAATTGAAATAAATAAATAAATACTTAACATCATTAACAAATCGTAGAACGATGATGAGTGTCATGTTTCTATTTAATCTTATTAATGGTAATACAGACAGCCAGCATTTACTAGTACGCTTTGAAAATTACGTTTCTAGTAAAAGGACTACCTAGTCCTATTTTCGTCCTCTACTCCTTAGCCATTCTAGTTCAACATATGCCCAACACGATACGTTCAGGATATTATGTTCAGACTACAATGGTCTCTACCACATCTTGTCACTTGATTGATTTTAGAAAGATGATTTTGAAAGAAAATGTTTTGGAAAATACGGTAGATTACATTGCGGGGTAGAGATTTTCTTCCTGGAAGCCCACCTAGCCATACAAATGTTGTAAACGTAAAGGAGGCAATTTATAACGTGCAGAATTTTTTTTTCTAGGTGAGTGATTAGTTTTCTCCCCCTTTGCGGTGAAATAATCCCGAAAACTGAAAAGGAGAAAATGTGCTGACCGACAGTGACCTCAATGACCTCAGGACCTCAGATTTTATTTTAATTGTTTTTTTTTTAACAATTACAACAATTATAATCTTCCTTGGTGGTTATATCAATACTCGGGAATCGGGACAGATATAAATCGTTTAACCGTGATGGTGATCCGGAACAGTCAGACTCGGATCCAGGCACTGGGTTCCCGACTCGGAGTGCGGCTGGCAACTGCATTTAGTGGGTGTCTTCTAGCCTTTCCTATAGGTCCTGCACCTAGTGGTCTTTTTCGTCCTCGATGGCATTTTTCCCCAACATTATGACTTTGAATAAAATGGAATGATCGGTCGGCGCGACAATATTTTGCCGGCGGGCTTTTGCTAAATTAGTTAGGTCATTCCCTTAAGCTCTGGAGGATTTCGTCATCTTTGAGGGGTGATCCGGTGGGTTGATGATACTTCCTCGGCTCTAGGACCTCGGCTGTTGCTACATTGGAATTAATTTTCATGCGCGTTTTTTGTTACGCATTATTTTCTGGATAGACGCATAAAAAAAATTAAGAGAGTATTAATAGTGAGAAATGGGAAACGCCGCGGTAATTGCGAAGTCACTGGAGTGGTGGCAGCTCCGTGTTTTTTGTATCATCTTATTTTATTACCGGTTGAGTACTTTCTCATTTTTTCTGTAAGAATTGGATACCCTGTAGCTTTTTTTTTTTTACACCGTATAACTACATCAAATTACATACATCATGCAATTTTTGAAATATTTTGATTAAACGTGATCAATAACAGAAGGGCAAACCGTTTAATGTGGTCCATGGTCGATTAAAGGCTGAATCGCAACAGATTTGATTGAAAGTGGGGTCTGTCAAATCTTTTCCTTGCGCACATTCATCATGGCGGGTAACTTGTCCAGAATCAACCAAGCCTTCCATTCAATCCATTCTTCGGGCCTTTTATTGGCCATCTCCATCTACTCTAGGGCTGCGATCCTTTAAGTCTTCTTTTTCTTTAGAGCAATAGAGGGACTAGCGCATGCTGGCTTAGGTAAGGAGATCTTCGCACTATGGTGTCGGCTTTTGTTGGCCAAAGTAAAATTTTATAAAATTATAAATTTGATCGCATTGTATTCGGAAAGACTGAATATCAATGTTGCATACCAAAAATAGTCATAGATGTCGCCACATTCGCATAACCCGAAGTAGAACTCCGCTGGACATACTTAAAATATTTAATGGGGAAAATTTAAAAATAACGAGCCCTTTTCAATATCAAATAACTAAAAAACAAAAATCTTCTGATCAATCTTTTGTAATGATTTTGTGTGGTTTTTTCAACGAGTTGGGTTTTCAACGTATGGAAATGAGTGAAGACTAAAGCATGAGGAAGACAAAGGAGAAAGCAATTCTTAATTTTGTTTAAAGAAAAACTATTGGGAACATTTCTGAGAAAAAAAGGCAACTAAAAAAAATTAAGCTTCTCCTGAACTTTTGGTAATGATATTAAACGAAGGGGGTCCTATAGAAAACTTTGGCAATGATGGAGAAAAATAATGGCAAAATTAAATTGGAATTTATTTTGATGTGGAGAACGAAGATATAAAGGTTTCACAACATTGTGGTCTGTTAATTATCCTTTTATCATTTAAGATCTAGGAAAGTCAAGAGACTCATTTACAATTACCTTTGATTTTTGTTCCATATATATACAAATTCTTTATATGTTCTATATAAATTCTGTATATTCTATTTATATATATTTATATATATATATATTGTTTGTACGGAAGGCGTGATGCGGCCACTCACGTCGAACTTGATCTCACGAAATTAATGGAATCCCGGAGTCGTAGTCAAACCTAGAGAACGTCTGACTAAAACTACCTGGTTGGTCCAGGCAGTGGTTGAGATGCGGGAATGGCCGAGGGTTCGTTGACGCGCCTCAGCTGTGGGGGGGAAGGGAGCTTCCTCCGTTGATCCTTGGTCTAAAGTAACACACGGAGGTAGGGGGTTCCTACCGATAGTCCGTTTCACGGGAGCAGTATTCGGAGGATTACGTATCGGCGGTTCTGCTGGCGGTCCGTACCACGAGAGCAACACTCAGAGGCGAGTGACGCACTCGAAGGCGATTTCGTCTAAGTACTATAGTTAGCACTGAGTAACGAGACGATTGATTCTGTATTCGCCACTGCCTTTATTTCAGAATAACCGCTCTTATATATGATGCTAAGTATATCTATATCTAAGGTGTTATTGAACAAAGTATGCCTAGGTTTAGGGTTAGTAGGTCAATGTTATCGATGTGCGAATGTTGTCAATGTGCTTCCGAAACAGTTAACCCGGTCAACTGCTGACTCTGAATTGCAGACTCAGTCCACTTGGTCATGCTTTTTATTTCATGATTCCGCTGGTGGCTCCATCTGTACTCAGCATTGGGTCAGTGGATCGGAATCAAATTATTATTTGAGGATGTCGATCTTAAATTGTCGGTTTTAAATTACTAGGTGTGAAGCGTTATCATGGCATTCGGTGCCAAGGCACTAGGTGCCAACATATATATAAAAAGAGGCGGTGCCGCACCCATTTTTTTTTTTAAATTTTGACTGCCTATGGGTTATATTAATCCAATAAAAAAAGTTAATCGAAAAATCTTGTTTCATTTGTAAGTTATTAATTTATCCCAACAAAAGTAGTCGGCTTGACCATAGTGCATGATTTTGACCATCCTGTTGATTTCATCTTGATATGCAAACGCGTGCGGTGCTATTTCGGAGATTATGACCAAAGCTCGTTGGAACGTTGCCGAGGCGGAATGCAATCAAACGGCATCATCTTCCACTGGAACGGACCTTTCCGTACCGTTAAAGGACCTTTTCGGCCGTGTACTTCGTGCTCCCCTCCTCAAGTGGGATTTGCCAACATCCGTCTATCATGTCGAGGCTGGTGAAAATTGATATATATATAATTATATATATATATGTAAATAGGTCACTTCTGTTAATAATAAGTTTAGCGATCCGGCAGCTCATGCACTCTGTTAATTAAAAAGAAGAACAAGAGTTGAGAACGCACTTCACTCCTTGGAAAGTCGCGAAGGTATTAAGTCGTTGCTGCAGAAAAAGTCGTAGTTGATAAAATATAATGCGTTGTAATGTTCACTCCAAGTTATCACGATTAATAATAAACAGTTAATTTACATTTAATAAAATACTTAACATTTGGGGGCTCAACCGGTCGAGAGGCTTGTGTGTGAAAAGTTGCTGCTGAAAATACGGATAGACGGAACAGTTGCATAGGGTCTTGTAAGTTGAAGCCCTTATTTCTAAATAAGAAAGGTTATTGGAAAGGTCAGTATCCAATAAGCAGTAGTACTACAGTGGAAGTTGCAAATAAAAAAAAAATAATTCATTTTGGTGATCATCTGCGTAATTGCGTTTCTGCGTCGCGGGATACATACACAATGGCTACACTGAATACGCCAGTAAAGAGAAACAAAAAAAACGCCGGCAAAGAAAACCAATGTACAACACGAAGAAGCAGAAGAAGAGGTGACGTCGAAATTAGAACTTGTGGTAGAGAACCAAACGGAAGAAGATAATGAAAAAAGAATGTCCAGCAGTGTATCTGACAAAGTTGACCAAATGCTACAGCTGTTAAGTTTGAAATTAGAAGTTGATGGAAAACAAAGTAGCCAGATTAAGATTGCAGCGGATAAGTATGAAAAAGTTGTGGCCGATTACGATGGAAAATCGATTCCAGTTAAAAAGTGCTTTGAAATTTTCAAAAGAAGTGCGGATGCCTACGAGCTTTCAGAAAAGCTGATATATGTTCCAGCCAGAGACAAGATGGTTGGAACAGCCAAGCTATTCCTGGAGTCTGAAGATGTGTGCGGTTATGAAGAGCAATGTCAATAGTGGAGATATACACAAGAATCTGCAGGATAGAAAGAAGAAGAAAGATGAGTCAATGCACGAGTACATGTTGCAAATGAGAATAGCTTCACTTAGACATTGAAGATATTGCTGTAATTAACCACATTGTAAATGGACTCGACATTAAAAATGAATATAAGTGCAGTATGCTGCGATGTAAGTCTGCGAAATAAGAGTTTGAGATTTACGATAAGCTGAATGTGAAAGAAAAGAAGAGTGAGCAACAGAAAACGAATGTTAACAACAAGCAAATGACGTCAGCTGGTAAAAAAGATCATTGCTATAATTGCGGTTCGACAGAGCATAAAAGAATGGATTGCAATGCCAGCAAAAAATGCAATCGAGAGGGTCATATTTCGCGTAATATGACGTAATAATAAACCTGTCGAGCAGTTGATAGAGACACCTACGAGAAGCCACCGCAAGTTGTTATACTGTGTCCTGTCGAGCTAAAGATAGTGCCAGATGGAATGGTTAAGCCGTTTCGCCATCCACCTGCTCGGTTATCACCAGATGAAGCTGCCGCTGTACAGAAGCTAGTAGAAGAGTGGATTGATCACGGAGTCGTACGCAAATCGTCGTCAAATGTTGCAAGCCTAGTAGTTGTTGTTAAAAAGAAGGACGGCACACTGCGAGTATGCGTCGACTACAGAAAACTTAACACCATGCTGTTAACACTGATGGTTTGCTTTCCGTTGCCACTGATGGAGGAAGGGCTTGAGAGTTTGAAGGCTGCACGTTGGTATACGATAATGGATTTGGAGAATGGCTATTTCCACGTGCTAATTCAAGAAGAAAGCAAATGGATGACAGCTTTCGTTACACGTGAAGGGCTTTACGAATTTAATAAAACGCCGTTTGGTTTTAAAAATTCGCCAGCTGCTTTCATAAGATTTGTTCAGTTCATATTAAAAAACCTTATAAACTGTATATAACAGCTGTACATGGATGATATAATCATATACGCCGAGTCGCCTGAGGCATGCTCCAGACGAGTTTTGGAGACAGCAGCACAGTATGGCTTAAAATTTAAATGGAAGAAGTCCAGCTTTATGCAAAACAAAATCAATTTTGAAAAGGAAATCAATGGCCACACCATTGAGGCTGGTAAAATTTGGCCGGGAAAGGAGAAAACTGTAGCAGTCAGCCATTTCACCACTCCGAAGAATATCAAAGCAGTTCAGACATTTCTGGGATTCTTCAGAAAATTCGTTTGCGGATATGATTACATTGCACGCCCGTTAACTGATCTTTTAAAGAAGGGAGCAGATTTCCAAACGGCAGAACTACAGGCGATGCAGCAGTTGAAGGATATACTGACGATGGAACCGGCATTGCATATTTACTCAAGAGATGCCCCGACCGAGTTCTACACTGATGCCTCTAAAGACGGATTAGAGATTTACTATTGGAGTAAAAAAACGACGGACGCCGAATCAAAAAGACACAGCTATTACAAAAATGTTAATGGAGCGAATTACCAGCTGTTCCAAGGTCACTGGAGCGGGAGGTTATTCAAACAGCACACGAAGTTGGTCATTTTTCGACACAAAAGACGATGCATGCTATCCAGCAGCGATTCTGGATCCCACATGTGGAGAGTAAGACAATTAATTTGATCTCTAATTGCATAAAATGTAATCCACAGCAAGAAATTGCGAAAACAAGAGTGTTTTCTAAACACGATCGACAAAGGCGATGCTCCCTTACACACATTTCATCTGGATCATTTAGGTCCCATGGATGCATCTGCTAAACAATATAAGTACATTTTGGCGGCAGTAGATGGATTCAACAAGTTCGTATGGCTGTTTCCGACCAAGTCGACTGGCCATTAGGAAGTTGTATAGAGGTTGAACGAGTGGTCCAATGTGTTCGGGCTGCCCCGGCGTATTATTACGGACAGAGGAGCAGCATTCACATCGGATGGATTTCAACAATTCCTTGGTTCAAGCTCGTCGCTGCAGTTCAGAAAGCCATCAACTCACATGTACATGCATCTTTAAAGATGTCTCCGTTTGAAGTACTTTTTGGCGCAAAAATGCATAATCAATCCGAAGATCTTTTACTGCAGATGTTAGAGGAGGAATTGGTCTGTCAATTCAACAATGAGCGTCAAAAGCAACGTGAGGAGGGATTTCGAGACGAAATATAGAGCAGAGACAGCAGGTCTACAAACGTAATTTCGACAAGAAGCGCCGGCTAGAGCAGACATATAAAATTGGAGATCTTGTCGTCATAAAGAGAACGCAATCTGTTGACGGACGTAAGCTGGCAAGCGTGTATCTTGGTCCATACGAGATAACAAAGACGAAGGGAAATGGGCAATATGGTAAGGCAATATGGCCTTTCGTCGATGGTAAGTGCATATTGATTTCTTTCTTAGGGTAGTAAGCCTGAAAAGCTACAAAAATTTAATGTTTTGGCTGGCTTCAAAATGAAATCGAACGCACACACATGAAACCGTGTATGTGATTATGTAATCACGCATACATGAGCACGCATAAAGATAAATATAACCGCGGATCAACCATCTTGATGAAACTCCTCTCAGCGACTAAACAACGAAAAATTTTCAAATATGAGAATATGAGCATACGTATGATCGTAAGAATAAGAGTAATATTGTTAATTGACGGAGCCTGCTGCGTCCTATCGCAAGAAATTTTTTTCAATGTTACATTCCAACCATTTTGAGATGGCGACACATTTGCGAAATACGAAATTAATCTCAGCTTATAATTAAATTAAACTTGAACTTGTTCGGGCACTTTTTAGGCGCCGTTTTATGTCTGTGCGTGCACACTACCGTCACTCTTAATATCTGTTTTTGCGTCGCCCGATTCCAAGGTGTCTTGCTCTCTCGCGGTATCTCTCGGTCGCTACGCAGATTCACCTGCTCGGACCTTGCACAAGGTCGTCCTTACACTTGGAACTTTGTTATTGCTGATACCAATACTCCAATCACTACAACCTCCTCTCCAAAATCAAGGAGTAAGTTGATGCCAAAACACTTGACATGCTGAATTGGATTTCATAGGACATTTTACCACATCCATAACACACGTAGCAGGAGACGAAACAACAAACTCAGAAAAAATTTCCCGCATCAAAGTCATCGACAATTACATTATTTTTATGAAATAAGCGGTGCGCGTACGGCCTTTCATACCCCAGCTACTTAGAAACAAAATCATCCAGAAGCTACTGAACATTGCACACTGTAGAGCTAAGGCAACTACAAAACTTTTAAAACAACGATTCGTTTGGCACTCCATGCACAAAAAACAACAAACAACGTCACGATCGTTCACCTCTACAACACTGCACCCAACCAAAGATTTGAACACACCAAGCTGGATCTTATTGGACCATTACCAAATTCTGGCCCATACGGATACTGCCTCACCATCATAGATCGGTACACGAGATGGCCAGAAGCCATCGCTATTGGAGACATGCAAGCCAATACCGTAGCATCTGCCCTTATTCGCTTCTGGATCTTCAGATTTGACATACCGGGTCGAGTCACAACGGATCAAGGCAATTCGAATCGAGGCTATTCAATTGTCAAGGATCCATCATAAGCCATCATAATACCATCCATAAGCCAACTTATTGAATATTGGCATCATTCCATAAGTTGAATCCAACCATTGAAAATGGAATAAGCCATCATTGAACGCTGGCATCGAACATTAAAAGCTGCCATCATGTGCAAAGACCAGACACATTGGCCACAGAAACTCCAAATAATTCTTTTAGGACTTTGCACAGCTTATAAACCGAACATAGCTACACCCGCATAGCTAGTATGTATACTACGCTCAGGTTACCGGGTATTTATTTTTAAGGAATTGCAAAACCACCACACATGTATTCCTATGAAATGACGCTTTACCTCAACCTCCATACGACGGTCCATTTAAAGTCATAGAGAGGAACGATAAACACTTCACCCTATCCATCGCTGGATGTGCAGTCAAAGTATCAGTAGACCGCCTCAAGCCCGGCTTTGTAATAATTCAACACCTGATATTCAAAAGCTCAACCTTGAAATAACCAGATATAAAACGAGGCCTAAAGGCTCATGGAGGATTACCGGAAACAACCTCACCTCCAAGACCCCGGCGTAATATTAGACTTCCTGCTCGCTTTGCACCATGAAGTCTAGGGGGAGTAATCTGGCGAGTACAATTTGAAATAGTAACGAATATATATGACCATGGTATCAAAAACCTTTCGGGCATACTAAAAGAAGCTTCACTCTTCAGAAAATCATCTCAATATTCACAAAACACTTATGTAACCGGATCTTTGTATTCACCCTATTAATACAGTTTTTCTTCAATAAATGGTAATAGTTAATAACCATATAATTGTATAAAAAAGCATTATGTATGGACAGTAATGTAATGTAATGTATTAAAATGATATTTTTTTATTGTAAACATTGTTTATTGTAAACAAATACAAACCCAGTTGCAATGGCAGGTGCGGCCTGCATAACTTCATCCATGCATATTGGCAAAGGAAAAATTGTTCGATTTATTACAAGTCCTTTCATTTGAGCTATTCCATTACGCATCTCTTGCGACTCTGTCTTCATATCATTGGCAATAACGCTAGTCCAGCCTACTTGGTTCACAGTATTATTTAAAAGTGGGAAGAACACCTCATCACATAACACAGAAAGATTGGCTAAAGGATTTGGCAACAGATCTCCAATCATAAGAGACTATGGGACAACAATGTTATAGGTTAAAAGAATAGGATTAAACACAAAAACTAAAAAAAAAAGTAATAGAATTACTTACGTCAAGCATATTTTCATCCGTCAAATTAATTGGAACAGTATTTCTTATAAAGTATGCGACTTTTGTTCGTGGCTTGACAGGAAAATTGAAAGATGGATATAATTGTCCTCCCGAATTTATTGTGAATATAATTCGCTTCTTACTAGAGTTGTTAAGAAATTCGATTATTAAATCCTGCAACATAATCATATTTAAAATATTAAATCGGGAAAACATTTTGATAAGAGAGGGGGATAAAAATAATAAAAAAGAAATTACAGCTATAGTCAAGGTTTTTAAGAACTGGTAGGCTATTCATTTTTAGAAGGAAGTGTATGTTTAAATCAATATAAAATTTTAAATTCAATGGCAGCGATGCCACCAATAAATAAAGTTTAAGTGCTAAAGTCTAGTGCTGCATATTACTTGATGCATTAACCATTAAAATATAATTAGCGCTGACGGTCTTCCCGATCCAAAAAAAAATATTACTAACACAGTCTAAAGAGAATAAACATCACCGTAAGTGAAAAAAAAAAAATTAAAAATTTGTGACATATTCAGATCAAATTCATTCAAAAGAAAAAAAAAAGAATAATAAAAATAGCATCAAAATGGAAACGGGAAAGAAAAGAAATGCAGAATTGCATTTCCAAACACCAAAATACAACATCATAGGTACATCATAGGAATAATGCATGGAAAAATTAAGACATCACTATCGACTCAGGATGGACCAAATGGGACTCACCAGAGAGATCAAGAGTCACAAGTATTTGAGATTTTGATATAAAGGTAAAGGTAAGATACATGGGCCTATATTTTGGCAACCTTAATCAAATATTGTAAGAATATAAATCAAAGTAATCAGAAACAAAATAATAATTTTCAAAGAAGCCAGAACACTAGAAAATACTACACTAATCAAAAACAAAATATAAATTTTAACTATAACCAACAGCAAAATCAAAATTCCAATCCACTCCAAATTCCCTGATTGTGTATTGAAAGTAAAAATATAAATCAAAGAAGTGCATGCGCTACAAAGAACTACAAAGTGCATGCGAAGCTGGGAGAATCAAAGAAGATGGAACTGCTGATAACGGGCAATTAGTGGACCGCTGCGGCAAATTACACTTAGAAAACTAATTAGAGATAATAACACATCTTCCGATGAAAATTAAATTTTCAACAAACATCTGCAGGGCATGGAACAGCTCCATCATATCGCCATCATCTTGCTCACAATTCCACAGTCTACAATTCTCTTTGTACAGGGTACGCTGTTGTGTTCATCCAGACACAGAGTCATCCAGCGAGCACTTGAGCAAGGCGCTAATAATTCATCCAACGAGTTCCTTTGAGGAATGAGGAAATAATTGCTGACTGCGATGCGGATTGACGCAGACTGCAGAATTCCGATCCTGGGTGAAGGCGGCCGCTCCCGGAACGGCGATCTTGGCAGCAGTCGTAACTAAAGGCCAATTGGTTTTGGTCAGCGTCAACAGCCAAATCCACGGCGGTATCTGGATAATCATCAGTAGTACGGTTAAGGGCAAGATCGGGAGCCTTATCAGCTGGAATAGAAGCCACCTTGGCAGCTACAGGCAGTGGCAGCAACTACGCGGACGATCTGCCATTGGAGGGCTGTAGGTTATAATCCAGATTGGAATCAGACCTGGGCGCTGTCTTAGTCGCCAGCGGAGACAATAAGATGCGACGTAGAAATAGCGACCACTAGGGGAGCGGCGGAGAGCGGGGCATTGATGAGATGCAATCCCGGTTATTGTGGTCGTTGTTCAGGCTTTGTTCCAGTGTTAAATCACGAGAACCCGATTGGATGTCGCTGTCCAGCGGAGAATCTTGACTGGGACCATTAGTGCTCCCAGTTGCTCCCAAGATACGCCGAGTGCGCTGGTTATATATTCTTCTTCCATGTTGAGTTGTTTGGTTGGTGTGGTATTCATAAAGTCGGGATGATTGGAGTGCCATTTTGTTAATGGAAAGTTTCCTCTTCGAAGAACTTCGGTGACTTCATTTTTGATTGAGTGCAGAGTTCTCGTGTCGTCTGCTCCAGACAAAAGATCGTCGACATAAAACGATGATTTTACGATAGTTGATCCAAGTGGCAGTTCGTTGGTATACATATCTGCCAAATAATGTAAGCTGCGCACTGCAAGATATGGCGCAGCAGCAGTTCCGTATGTGACTGTATTAAGTTGAAATGTTTGCACGTCCGCGTCTGGGGAATCTCGCCAAAAAATGTATTGAGATTTTCTATAATTGGGATCAATAACGACTTGCCTGTACATTTTCGTGACGTCTGCAGTAATGGCGTAACAAAACAATCGGAACTTGAGTAACAATAAGTACAAATCGCTCTGTAACTTCGGGCCGACAAACAACAAATCGTTCAACGATAGTTGTGATGTAGTTGCACAGGATGCGTCGAAGATAACTCTTAATTTGGTGGTGCTACTATTTGGTTTGAGGACACAATGATGTGGTATATAATAATGTGGCTCACACAAATTTGGATTAGGTACCAACGACATATGACCCATATTTTGGTATTCTTTCATGAACGCCACATACTGTGAGCAAATCTCTGGATTACGAAGCATACGACGTTCCATAGCAAGGAATCGGCGACGTGCGATTTCAGCTGAATCTCCTAAACGATTTGGCGAATCCTTGAAGGGAAGAGCGACTACAATGCGATTGTTCCCATCCATTACTGTGGTGTTTATAAACGATAATTCACAAACTTTGTGTTCAGGCAGAATTTTGTGTGATGATTTAGAGATCGATTCCAATTCCCAGAGTTTTTGTATATTTTCGTCGACTGTCGCTTCCGAAGACAAGAGGCATACTGGAGCCGCTTGCTGGCTTTCTCGATAGCGGCCGGATGCTACCCAACCAAAAAGCGTCTTCTGAAGAATCGGTAAATTAGGTGCCAATTTTATTTGACCAACTGCGAGGACCTCGAAGAATGCTTCAGTGCCAAGCAACAAATCGATTCAACCCGATTGATAAAACTGTTCCCGATTGGAACAAACGGCGCAAGCCTTCAAACCCAATAAGTGAAGGTCGTCGTTTCTTATTGTAGACATAAGAAACGACGACCTTTGTCCACTCTTAGTTTGAAGGGCTGTGCGCCACTGTGCAATGTTGAACTGTTTGACTGCAGGTGTCGACAATGCTGCTCTAGAATTTCTGAGCATTGTGACCAAGAAGGCAGCCGTTTAAAATCAAGGAACTCGTTCCATTTGGTTCGCGTCTGCTGATCGCATTTGTCCGTAACTAAATAGATTAGCATACGCGAACTATCAACTCAGGCGCCCCACGTTGGGCGCCAAAATGTTTGAACTCCACAGAGCGTTTTCTGTGAATATATAACTCCTAAAATAAGGGGCAGGGGTGTACGATCGTCGCTTTAAAATAAATCAAGACTGATCCAAATTGTGACCGGTTGCGTTGGCTTTCAATTACGAACTGAACTTTATTCAAATGAGAACAAGAAATATGAGAATAAAAAAGGAACGAAATGAATGAGGAAAGCAATTAGATGAATACAGTTAGATATTCTTAATAGTACAGGGTGATCTTTTATATATGTCTTATTCTGACCCAACAAACCTCATGACCCAATGGTCGGAGTCAGCAATCAGGGTCAGCAGTTAACCGGGTTTAACATCACGGAAGCACGACGGTGACATTGACCTAGAACTTTAGACCTAATGTAATAACATCTTAGATATAGAGATACTTAGCATCATATATAAGAGCAGTTATGCCCTAAATAAAGATAGTTGCGAATACAGAATCAATCGTCTCGTTACTCAGTGCTAACTAGACAGACGTCATCGCCTTCGAGCGCGCTCCCATGAACGGACCAACGAGCCCCGGCCATCCCCGCATCTCAACCACTGCCTGGATCAACCAGGAAGTTTTTAGTCAGACGTTCTATAGGTTTGACTACGACTCCGGGACCTATCGTTAGTCCCGTGAGTTCAATTTCGACGTTAGTGGCCGCATAACGCACTGCGTACGAACAACTAGAATATGTTCATTGCTCTTTGAACTCTTTGGAATGGTATGGGTTTGATGTCGTCGAAATGATACTCTCCATCTTTCCATCCACCTTGTATTTTGCTTAGCGCGCAATCTATGCATGACTTTATATGACTGTTGACGAAATCGCATTGGGGGAAAAAGGGAAATGCCTCGAAATCCTGCATTGTCGAGGCATTCGTGGAGTATATGCTACCTAAGCTGTTTCGGCACAACCCATAGCAACTTTTTGTCATGTTTTCGAAATAGGCGATCTTGCTCTATTACGTACTCATCGTTCTCAGTTTTCCTAACACTTGTCATATCATCTACGATGTTCTTAATCTTCTCGTCAGGTAACTGTATTTCGAATAACCAGTCAGCGTCGTCTATTAGGGTTGTGGAAATCTTCAGAAATGCGGTCTCCATTTCATAAGAGTTTTCAAAAGGTGCTCGTTATATTCTTGGATCCTTAGCCACCATGGTGGAATTCGGTGTATAAGTTATATCTTTTCCATTGAAAAGATCGTTATTACAATCGGTAATTACATTTTTATCGCAGACATAATACATAAATCGCTCCAACGACTCGACGACGGATAGAGCTTTTAGCTCGTAACTGTGATAATTTTTCTCAGACTTAGATGTTGCTCGACTAAAATAAACAATTGGCTTTAGTTGACCTTCCTCATTTTCATCAGTACGGCGGCCAAACCCACAGAACTGGCATCTGTGTGTAATTCATGTGCAGCATCTAGTCGATAACTTGTGATAACTGGTTTTGATGTTAGACATCTGATATAATATATATCCGATATAATAGCGTATCCGGCCACAAATTTCCGAAAATATCCTGTAAGTCCAAAAAACTGAAGTACTTCGGTCTCGATGGTCGATGTAGGGAACATGGAAATAGCGTTTGTCTTTACTTCTCCCGGACTGATACTTCCATCGTGTATTTGATGTCCTAGAAACGTAATAGACTGCTCGTACAACTTGCATTTATCCAGATTTAGAGTTAGTCCGCACTCTCGCAATAATGTAAGTACTCTTTTTTAGCTAGGCATACATCTCCTCGAAATTATTGCTACCAAAAAGAATGTAGTAAATCATATCTCCTTTATGCACTCGCTTTTGTAGTTCTGCCATGCGACGATAGAAATTGCTGGGGCATTCTTTAGCCCAAAGGGGAGTCACTTAAACTCGTACAGTCCATCTGTGGTGATAAATACTGTAAACTTTCGGCTTTCAAGTGCTATCTCAATTTGATAATATCCGCTAATTAAGTCCAGTGAGGTAAAATTCGCTACCGGAAAATTCTCTTTCTTCAACAACTTGGGGCCTGCTGGGGCCTGTCGCAAGAAATTGTTGTAGGTCGGTGTAGGGAACATGGAAATAGTGTTCGTCTTTACTTCTCCCAGACTGATACCTCCATCGTGTATTTGATGTCCTAGAAACGTAATAGACTGCTCGTACAACTTGCATTTATCCAGCAGATTTAGAGTTAGTCCGCACTCTCGCAATAATGTGAGGACTCTTTCTAGCTTAGCATACATCTCCTCCAAATTATTGCTACCAATAAGATTGTCGTCCATGTAGTGAATCATATCTCCTTTATGCACTCGCTTTTGCAGTTCTGCATTAAACGATTAAAAATTGCTGGGTCATTCTTTAGCACAAACGGGAGTCGCTACACTCGTACAGTCCATTTTAGGTGATGAATGCGGGAAACTTTCGGCTTTCAGATGTTATCTGAATTTGGTTATATCCGCTATTTAATTTCAGTGGATATACATAAATCGTTTTGCCTCTTAAAGACGCTGTTGGATACTCAGGACCGGAAAATTCTCTTTCTTTAAAAACTTGTTCAAACGGCGGTAATCAACATAAAGTCGGTCACAACTGTTCGGCTTTTTGATGAGTAGCACATCAAAGGGCTGGTATAATCTGCTGCAATAACTCGTCCAACATCTTGGCGACGACTTCCTTCTTTGTCTCGGGAATTCGGTATGGTAGCTGGGAAAAACTTGGTTGCTCTCTACAACTATTTTGGCTTTGACGATGTTTGTTTTTTCTATTCCTTGCAATCCTGTAGAGAAACATCTTCGAACTTGCTCAACAACTGACTCAGTTGACTTCTTTCCTGACCGTTTTGCATATTAACAAGAAGCTTATAAAAACCACGTTCGCTTGCAGTGACTTCCGGTTGCTGCAACGCTCGCTTGTCTTCGGCATCCTTTTCTGTAAGCTTTAAGGATAGCTGGGCGCCAATAATGACATCCTGTCCCAGAAAACGGTCTTCTTGCAAAAGCTTGTCGTCCGCTACGTATAACTTGGCATCAATGGTCTTCCCTTCAACGTTTATCTGGATAACGACTTCATCTATAAGAACAAAAGATCCTCCACTTATGCCTCTGCCTGGAATTCTTCCGAATGATACTGTCGAATGTCCGACTGTCGAATGATACTAGCTTGGCTACCAGTATCAATAAATGCGTTATAGGTCTTTTAATTGACGCGGATGATTCTGGTGAATAACTTATCTTTGTTTGTTACTGTCCGACCTCTGTTTACGAAATAAGATTCGGCTGCATCTCTTAGCTCCTTCATAGTTGAAAAGTGTATTGCTCCAATGCTGTTTTCCAACTCTCGGTGGTGAAAACCTGCGCGAACATTTCTTATAACCGCTGCTTCGCTCAGACTGTACCGCTCTCCTAGGGCTAACATTCGGAAACAATACTCCTTCACTGTTTCTTTAGCTCGTCTGGTTGCATTAGTCATGTTGAAATGCACTTCCTCTTCGTCTGGGCTTCTTCCACGCTCATCCCTCATAGCTTCCGCGAAGTCACTCCATGCAGTGTTCAGCACTGGTGTGCATCTTGGCTGGACCCTTGATCTTTGGGTAAATTGCCAGTAATAAAAACGACTCGTCCCAAACGATACGCACGAAGCCCTTTGTTGACACGATCGATGAACTGGTTCACTGATAAAGCGTCCTCATCTCTTGGATCAAACGCTAGCAAGGAGTCCAACTTTTCACGCCAACGATTCTGTTCCAATGTTTTCGACTATATCTCCACTGCACTAGACCAACACAATTGACAATTTTCACACAATTTTCTTAGGGGTCTTATAGGTTTATATAATGTGTAGATAAGTTAGATATAGTGTATTTTACATAATAAAATTATGATCTTAACTTCGTTTCTAGCGTCGTTTCTGCTGCATCTCTCGCTAACTAACTACTAACTAGCTTATCTCCTTATCTACTTATCTGGGATCTTTACTTTTTACGCTGTTTCTTAAAGACTTCCCCCTTGGCTTAACTGATTCACTTATACTTATGTACTTTGATTATACTTATGTACTATTAAGCTTTATTTTCAATATAGATTCACTCAATAATCTAAACTTCAATCAGATTTGAATAAATTTCGAAATTGGTGTTTAGCAAATAACCTAAAGCTGAATGGATCCCTACTTCCCTATGGATACGTCTTGGAACAATTAGGTAGAACAAAATACAAGGGGAGATCAAAGCAATAGTGAAAGAGCTGCAAAATCAATAAAGAATGCTCCTTGTTTGTTGGGCCAAGCAGCCAAAGGCGAAGCTGTCTGGAATAATCTATAAAGACTCTGAAACCCTTCGTTTCATCTATCTATAAAGAACCCTGAAACCAGCGCGGCCTTATCAGCTGTTTCTATTTTGTTTGTTTCTCACATGTCACACCACCGTTGCTCCACCACTACCAACTTATTGGAGCTAACCATCTTTTGTAACAAACGGAATGACTTACAGACAGACGTCAATTACACTGACTTCAGTAAAGCATTTGACTCTGTTAACCATTCGCTTCTTATAAGTCACCTCAGACTTTTAGGATTCCCCGATCCTAAAACGGATCTCCTTATCTGGATTTCGAGTTGCTTATCATGAAGATCCCAACGCTTCTTCTTTAAAGATGTTACCTCGCGTTTAGTTCGCGTCACATCTGGGGTGCCTCAAGGAAGCCATCTTGCACCGTTACTTTTATTTTGCAGCGGTGGGCTTATCAGCAGTTTATATTTTGTTTGTTTCTCCCACGTTCACATGAGTTTTTTGGAGCTTTTTTGTAGAGCTGCTGCACATTATCTGATCTTGCATTTATGTGCGTACCCCGCCTCGCCTCTTGCCGACGAACGACAAACAATTGCATTGTCTATGATTTTATTGCTAGGCATCACTTGTACTTGTATTTTAGCATCGATTTTGTGCGGCTGGGTTTTTAGGGTTAAATCTGATCCCGTAATAAAATTACTATGCTCCAGGAGGAATTTGAGGAGCAGAATCATAGCGAGATCGGAAGCGATTTGTATGGATATTCTCTCGCTGTGAACGTTGACATCCAGGTACCAGTGGTGCTGATATTTCACCTACTCCAACCAGGCCTACGATCTTATTGCTGCCGTTGCCAATGCCAACTTTTAGCGGCGGCTATGCCGAGTGGCCGGATTTCTGAGTCCTGTTTAAGATGACATCCGCTCATTTCATGCCTGCGGGACCCTGACTTAAAGACTGTGAAGGCCCTGGAGATTACGGACGCATACTATGATGTTGCCCTTGATCTTTTGCGAAACCGTTTAAGTGATCGACTGTTAATATTTCAGGCTCATATCAACGAGATCCTGCAGCTAAGGGTTGTGGAGCCGGGATCAGTGGCAACTCTTCGTAAGATATGCGACCGATTTAATGGTCACATGCTGGCCCTCATGCATTCCGGGACATTGGCCGAAATTCAAGGGTGCCTCCTCATCCAGATCATCATCCAAAAGCAGGACCCTGCCACAAAGGCCAAGTGGGAAGACTCTTTAGCAGGAAGCAGTGATGACAGCCTGCCAACGTGGGAATCTATGGTTCTTGGAACAAAGGTGTGGTACCCTTGAGACTGTGGGTTTGGCCTTGTCAGCGAATTTGTCAGCGAATCAGGTGGTCCGACGAAGGCCATTTAATTATCGATCGTGCATATTCCTAAATGCTCGGCTTCTTCGTGTGCCCTAGGCGGCATTCATGCACATGCTATGCCTTCTTGCCCAAGGTTCCTCGCCTTGTCGGTTGAGGAACGATACGACGAGGTCCGGCGTCTTGCCCTCTGATATGTGTGCCTCAAGTCTGAGCTCTTGCACTGCCCAACGTGCAATCGCCGACACCATGCGCTCTTGAATCCAAGTGAGCACTCATCCCGCACTACTTCCGTTCCCGCTTCCAGTTTGGATTGGCCAATGAAGCAGTAGGTGCTACTTCTCAAGCTCCTCCAGTAAACACCTCTTCTTTCTTTCTTGCTGAGCGCTCTTGACTGCGGCTCACAAGTTCATCTCATCACATCACGCCTGCCCATCCAATTTCAGCTTCATCGGTCGATAAGCTCAGAGACGCAGAATTCACTACGGATGTAGCCTCGGTTAATGTTTGTCTGAAGTCACCGCTCAAGAGCGTCAGCCTGGTCTGAACCTAAATGTCTGGATCTGAAGGAGGAGGAGGAGATGTCTGGAGGAGATGGAACCCCTGAGAAACCTCGTTTGGCCGCTTCATGTAAGGTTATTACTGCTGACTCCGCAACCGCTTTTGACGATTGCCTCGATTATCTTCTCCGCCAATTCTGGGAACTTGAAGTCTGCACTGCGCCGATCGTTCAGGCTACTAAGGAGGAGCTCGATTGCGATCCCCACTTATTCAGTTCGTCTTCCAATCAAGCACAGCGTTGATCTGTTAGGAAAATCCAACATACAGGCCTTGCGTCAGTTTCATTCACTTGAGCGCAAGCTGGATCGTCATCTTAATTTATGGACCCAATATGTGTCGTTCATGAAGAAATACTTGCATCTGGGTTACATGCATGACGGTTCCTCATCACTGCGTCCTGAAGGAAGATAGCTCCACTACTAAGCTGAGATTTGCGTTCGACGGTTCGGCTTCTACATCCTCTGGTTATTCCCTCAATGATGTCCTGATGTCAGGCCCCGTGATTCAACCTAAGCTTTTCTATATCTTGCTTATGTTTCGGTCTAACCCAATTGCTTTGACGGTAACGTACCGCTGCGTAAGAATCTTTCCAGATGATAGTTTTCTGCAGTGCATCCTCTGAAGAGAATCTATCCATAATGACGTGCAGATTTTCAAGCTCGACACCGTGACTTATGGCACAAAGCCATCGTATTTTCTATCCGTTCGCTCAATGCACGTAGCTGGCTAAGGATGAAGGTGCCGGTTTCCCATTGGCTCCCATTTTTCATACAGGAACTCACCATGCAATGAAATGGTATTATGTTCCTACTGCTTTCAATTCAGCCGATCAACTAACTAGAGGTGCTCTTCCCTTTGAGCTATTAAATTCCCAGCTTTGGTCCCATGCCCCTCCATTTCTTCGTAGATCCAAATTCGTTTTTGAGTGCGCTCCAACGGTTCATTTCTACGCGTCGTAAACCTAGACAGATATGGTCGGATAATGCAACAAATTTCGTTGGGGCCAAGAATGCCAGGATCACCAGACTTCTCTACACGAGTTTTGTCTGTCGGAAACTATCGAGTGGCTGTTTATTCCTACACGCTCTCCTCATTTTGGCGCTCTGTGGGAAGCAGCAGTAAAGACTGCCACACACCACCTATATCGGGCAGTTTGTCCCGCGTGTCAGCATTGCTTCATTAAGCGTCGCTCCACCACTACCAACTTATTGGAACTAACCATCTTTTGTCACAAACGGAATGGTTTATAGACAGACCTCAATTACACTGACTTCAGTAAAGCATTTGACTCTGTTAACCATTCGCTTCTTATAAGTCACCTCAGACTTTTAGGATTCCCCGATCCTAAAACGGATCTCCTTATCTGGATTTCGAGTTGCTTATCATGAAGATCCCAAAGCTTCTTCTTTAAAGATGTTACCTCGCGTTTACTTCGCGTCACATCTGGGGTGCCTGAAGGAAGCAATCTTGCACAGTTACTTTTTACACTGTATATTTATGACTTGCCCCTTGCCTTATATATATATATATACCCAACGCTAGGAATAGGAATATATATATATAAAAAGGCATTTTATTTTTTTTAATTTTGACTGCCGATGGGTTATATAAATCTGAAACGGAGGATCAACGGCAGGCTTATCAGCATTCTTCTATTCTGTTTGTCTCTCACATGTTCGCATGCGCTGTGCTGGTATTTGTAGCGTATGCATTTTTGGTAACTTTTTTGTAGAGACTCGCCTCTTGCCGATAAACGATAAAAAATTGCATTATCTGAGATTTTATTGTTAAGCTTCACCTGTAATTGTATTTGGCATCGACTGCGTTTTTAGGGTTAAACCTGAACCCATAACCAAATTTGAATTAATCGGAAAATTTGAACTGCTCGTCTATTTATTCGGCCGCTATTAAAAACCATTAATAGCGTTAACATGGCTGTTATCGCAAAATCAATAAAGGAAGGTTGCTTTTGTCATTCCAGGCGTTTTTGTTGCTCCTATCAAGGTATGTCTCTCACGACGTCCTTGCTCCTGGTTGTCGCTGCTTCTCCTAACGCAGTTCCTCTCCTACGATGTCTTTGATACAGGTTGTCGCTGCTTTTTATGACGAATCGATTGCCGGTGTCCCGGGCTCACTGACTTTGTCCTTTCGCCGTGTCCGGCACCTTATCCATGTTGGTCCCCAACAGGCACACCACCCAGGCATACGCCGTGCAGTATTCCTAGCGTCAGGCAGCCGATCTAGGGCACGAAGGGCCTTCCTACACATGCGTCAAACACCTGCCTGCAAACACTGCAATATTTATGGCCGACCATAGCTTGGGCGTCGCGCCTCCTTGACTTCAGGTGATCGCTGTGCCTACCCACCAGCGAGCCTGGATCAAGAGTTTCCTGACTTGACCGGGGTATCTCTGGATGTTTTTATATGTGGGCTTGTTGTTCATCCCTCGCTTTACAGGATCACACCTGGTTCTAATGGTCAAGAATCCATGATGCATACACCACACCGATCCGTCCGGAAATATAGCAATCGGACTCGATTTATCCTGGGCTTCAGTATAGCCGCGGATCCTTGATCCTTTCAAATTTACCCAAGGGGGGTCGTTCAGTCTGCTTACACCTTTTTCGTGCGTGCAGCCGCTCTTGCTTGCCTATTGCTGCCCCCTCTTGGCGCGTGCGAGATTTAATATCCTCACAGTGTACTTGTTCCAGGTTTTCGAGGACACCAATTATGGAGGCGAGATCGAGAGATCCCGCGAGAGAGCGAGACAAGCGCTAGCACATGACGGCAAACTAAGGTGGCCGATCGAATGCACGAGAGCGAAAGGCGCGAACATATATATAAAAGAAAATTACGTCACGAATTCAATAAATTATTGCCGGCCAAACTTCTTCCCCGGCGGCTGCTTGACCCGACATACTCCCCCCGTTGGAATATGGGCTTTCAACAGCACTTCATTGGTGGTAAATTTTCGTCCTTTACCAGCACGATGTCATTTACTGCTATGCCTTGACGAGGGATGCGCCATTTGGATCGTTGCCTGCAACACGGTTAAATACTCTTCCTTCCATCTGGACCAGAAACACTGCTGGAGAAAGACGACGCGTTGCCAAGCATCTAGCTGATTTATGTTGAGCTTTGTCAAGTCTGGCTCACTGAAACTAGAAGGAGGCCCTCCGTGCAAAAAATGATTAGGAGTAAGGACACCCAGATCAGCAGGGTTTTCAAAGAGAGGGAATAATGGCCTCGAATTAATCACTGCAGCAATATTGTACACCAGCGTATGCAAATCGTCGGCCTTTAGTACAGCCGATACTTGGCGGTCTTAACAGAAGCTTTTTAAAAGCCGCCAAAGTGGGAAGAACAGGGAGGGATAAACTTCCACTCAATGGTCTCAGGAACGCAAAAATCCAAGACAGCTCTCTGGTGCTCGTCGCTAGGAAATAGTTTCTTTAATTCGCTCAACTGATTTTTGGCTCCAACCAAATTAGTGCCGTTGTCGGACCAGATCTGTCGAGGCTTCTTTTTCCTGATAGAAATAAACCGCCTTAGTGCATGCACAAAGGTGGATGGATAACTCACCAGCTCTAAATTGACCGCCTTTGTCGTGAAACAAATGAAGACGCTAATGTAACATTTTGTGGGAGCCTTGTTGCGAACCTTTGACTTATAGAAAAAAGGACCGCTTAAATCGATACCAGTTACATCGGAGACTTGGTAACCTTCCACTCTCTCCTTTGGAAGATCGCCCATTACATGCTCCAACAATCAAGGTTTCGTCCGAAAACATCTCACACATTTATTTGTCGCCTTGAGCACAGTTTTTCTCCCCCCAATCGGCCAATACTGTGAACGTATCATCGCCAATATCGATCGAGGCCCAGCGTGCAGGTACTGCTCATGAAAGCTAAGGATTATGCTTCGCGTTACCGGATGGCTCCTGGGCAAAATTATTGGGTGACGACCATCGTAATCCAAGGATGAATTCTTGAGACGCCCGTCTACTCGAAGCAATCCAAACTGATCCAAAAAGGGGGATAACGAAGCCAGCGAACTGGAAGAGGCAACCATTCCCTTTGTCTGCAATATCCTTATTTCATCACCCAAATGAGCACGCTGAACTGCCCACAAAAGCATGCGAGTACCAGCCTTCAGATCATGGAAGGTAATTCCTTTATGCTGAACCCGTCTGCCAAACTTATAGACGTACGCAAACACTCGCTGAAGAGCTGGAAAGGAGTTAACGTATTTGCATGTAACCACGAGGTCTGTATATGGCGACTCACTAATAAAATTGAAGGGCGAAGCTCTAAAGCTGGCTTCTCGACAACTATTGTCACGGCCCCTGACCCCATAACCTGGATCCAATCAACTCAGTAGGAAGAGCTTAACGAGACAAGATATATGCGGGATTTTCCAACGTAGGCACATATCGACACTCCATGGAACTCGTCAGATTTTGGATGGATGACACGCGGTTAGAGACAAAGATGAAAACCTGGCAGGCTCATCTCGAATCCACGATATCACGGCTAAAAAGTCGCACCAACAAAAATACTTCCCTTTGTAAGCGCCTAGACTGTGTACCTCTGCCATCATTCTCGCTAACAACTCAGCTCCAGCCAGCTCTAACTTCGGCACAGTTAAAGTCTTGAGAGGCGATACTCGAGACTTCGCACATAGCAAGCGGCTCTCAGCCCCTGGCGACATGGAAACTATGTAAACACATGCTCCGTAGGATTCAATGCTGGCGTCATAAAATCCATGAATCTCCATAAGTGCTCTAGACGTAAGCGCCAACCGAGGAAATTCTGCACGTTGGGTGTGACTGAAGCTCCAGCAGATCTCCTGCCACTCGGTGTAAAAACCCTGAGATAAGTTTTCATCCCAAGAAAGATGCTCTCGGCACAGCTTCAGCTAGAATATTTTTGTTTTAGTAACAACTGGACCAACAAGGCCCAGCGGATCGTACAGGACGTCGAGACGGCTTCGAAGTGGATTGAAGAGCAGAAAACGAAAGCAGCAGCTGATCAGTGGAAGGATCCCAAGCCAATCCTAACGATTCCGTGAAGTTGCTACCGTCATCAAAAGTTAGTTAAGACTCCCGATCCTCCTTAGGCACGCCGTCCAACACACCAGGGATATTGGAGCACCATTTCCGCAGCTGAAATTCGCCCTTGGACAAAAGCGCTGAAATCTGCCCTAAAATGCAAATAACGTCCGCCTTGGAGCTGCCACCAGAAATAAGATCATCGACGTAAAAATCTCGAAGCAAGATCTCGGATCCCACTGGAAAGTCGTCCACCTCGTCCTTAGCCAATTGGTGCATCGCTCGCACAGATAAATAGGACGCAGGCTTTGTTCCATATGTAACAGTGTCCAATTTATATGTTTGTAGCTCCTCAAGAGAGGACCCTCGCCACAGAATGCACTGCAAGAAGCTGTCAGACGACGCCATCGCAGTTCGGGCTGACGAGACAGTTTCCTCTCCAACGACTGGAAACGACATAGAGCCTGTGAGTACGAATCACCCAATAAACCGGAGTTATGTTTAATTGGCAACCTGACTGTATAGGCACCACCTTCTAACCGCACGAAGTTCTTAACAAAGTGACAGTCGCAATCCAGTTCTTCCTTCGATGCCTTCACAACCGGATCGGTGCAGGTTTCCACTTCCCAGAACTGTCGAAGAAGTTGATCGAGCCGCTCATCTAAAGGCCCCTTTGGGCAGATCAGTCCCGACTGCTTACCAGCCATGAGAACCTTGCCATTGTCAGGACTTCTGCCTCCACATACAACCCAACCGAGCCGAGTTTTTTTGGATTGAGGGCAACCCAGGAGACAAATGAATTTGCCCAACACAAAGCAGCTCGTAAAATAATCCAAATCAAATTAGCAAATCAACTCGCTGCGGCTGGTGAAAATGAGGATCTGCTAGCTTTACATTGGAGGGAATTTTCCATAAGCTGACGTCTAATGCGAAATTGTGCTGAAGGTCAGTGATGGTGGAGGCTACGATCGCAGTTACTTGCGCCAAGTAGTCAGAGCATTGGGATTGCAAGCTAACTTGCACAGAAAACCCATCGGTAGAAAACCCTGCGTCACCTATACCGTACACAGAAACCGGAGACCTTCTCTTCCGCAGCTGCAGCTGGTTCGCCAGCCTTGAGGTGACTAGATGCACCTGTGAATCAGAATTGAGAAGCGTTCGGCAGGGCAGTAGAACTCCGGAGCGGTTCCTGACCAAAATATTAGCAGTGGCTAGCAGCACCACATCACAAAAACGATCCTTGGCGATAAGAGAATTGCCGGAGCGGACGCTGACCGATAAAACCGCGTCGCTAGATGCGGAAATCTCGGGAAAGGGGTGTTGGCCTTGAGCTGTCGAATTGCCACCAAAATGCAGCAAGCTATGATGCCTGCGTCTACAAGCGCGGCAGCTTGACGAATTGCAATGCCGAGATATGTGCCCAGATCCAAGGCACTTACGGCATAAATCAAATCGCCTACCTTCGCCAAAACGATCCTCAGGCGACATGCTAAAAAAGCTTTGGAAGGAGTTTATTATGTGAGAATGGCCAAATAATGCATGCGGAAGAGTTGGTAATCAACTCGTAAGGTTTGGTGCATATGATGTCGTCGGCAAATCCATGCTCTTCAAAGTCCGGCATCTCTGCTCAAGAAAACTGGCGATGGAATCCCAAGTTGGAATGGAATCCAAGGAATCCGAGTCAGCTTGCATTTCCCTCCACTGGGACTGCGTGGCATCATCAACCTTCTGCAACAGCACTTGGATTATGATGCAGCTAGTAATCTGCTTCGTTGTGCCCATGCTTGTCAGGGCTCTCATATGCGAATTGAATTTGTCCGAAAGCTCGCGAAGCCTCGTCGCCGATGCGGATTCTACGGCCCTCAATATCTCTTTAACATGAGCTTGAAAAATGAGCCTGCGATTACTATACCTTTGTATAGCAGCTCCAATGCGAAGTCATAATTTTTGCCCGTGAGCTCCAACGATCGAACAGTATCCAAAGCAGATTCACGAAGGCAGGACCGCAACCGTTGAAGCTTCTCGACCCGACTGATAAATAATTAGAATAATGACGCGGGTGCGTGGTAGCTGGTAGCATAGTGACCATTTAGTGACCCCGACGTGATCGCGCCGCGGTTTGATTTTGTAATCATAAAAGTGCAACGGAAAACTTGTTGCTGTTGTTTCCATCACCTTGCACTTGTACGATTTGAACCTTGCACGATATTTCACATAATAGACTCTGGAACCGTAGCTAGTGCCTCGGATCCAGCAAGCAGGGGAAGGCTTCCGCAGCAGAAGTGACATACCAAGAGATGGAAGCCAAGGCTGCAGTGCAAAAGAAGGATATAACCATCATGGTACTGGAACCGTTGGAAATGTAATTGCATGATAAATTTACCACGCTCCAGGGTGAGTTTGAGCGACTTAGTTCTAGTGAAATTGGGAGTGAATTATTTTGGAAGATCGCCCAGCTTGCCGCTGATGTGCGTGTTGACATCTAGGTGGGAATGGCCAAGCACTTCATGAAGCTAGCTCCACACTTCACTCGTCGGAACGGCACCAATGGTCCCAGTGCTCCATCAATGTTAGTAACCATAGCTTCTGTGGTGGTTAAAGGTGGGCTGTCTGAAAATTCTCGTCCACGCAGTCAGGATTCCTTGCTGGACCGCGAAATACATTCGGTATCTCGTGGTTTGAATCTGGAACGAAATCTGAACAACGATCACGATAACCAGGTCGTGGCCATTTGTATTTTCTGATGCTGCTGTTCCTAATCTTTCATCTGACCCGGGATTTTGTTTATTGTCACCGCTACGAATAAATCAGCGCCCAGGTCTGACTCCATTCCGGATTATAACCTGCACCCTTCCAATGGGGCGAGGTTTTCCTTTTCATTGCTGCCGCAGTATGTTTCTGCTAAGATGGCTGCTGTCCCAGACGTGAAGGCTCCCGACCTTGCAATCGCTCTTAACCGTATTGCCGATGCTTATATTTCAATTGTCGACGAGTTTGCTACAGCAACCGGAAGGTGCGCCTCTGCCCGGAGCAATCCTGGAAAAAAGTTTCCCGTTAATCTCAAAATGTAATCTAAATGGTTTAATTCAGTCGTAAGTCTTGTTCTGCTGACTCGATAAGAGCTTGTTCTATCGATGACTTAAAAATTTGGCATAGATTTTCTGTAACATGCCATTTTTTGGAGCTTGTATACATGATTGTACTATATCTTTTATTTCGGTTCAGCTTAAGGTATGGGTTCAGGTATGGGTCATTTGCTGTTATATGGATTACGTCTAATTACGTGGTTGAACCGATTGACACAACCGATTGACAGTTCAATAAATTATTGTCGGCTAGTCTTCCCGACGGCTGCTTGACCAGACAGTGGTTGTTTTTTTGTATACAATTATGATTTATGTTTTTTCCTTGTTTTATTTATCCTATGTCTGTGGCTGGGTCTTCTGCTTGGTCTTTGAGCTTACGCAGGTGCGCCCTCGTCTTCTTTTTCGTGTCAACATGCCGTAGCACGGCAACACTGGCGACACGAAGTTGATCGAGCCGCTCATCTAAAGGCCCCTTTGGGCAGATCAGTCCCGACTGCTCAGCAGCCATGAGAACCTTGCCATTGTCAAAACCTCCGCCTCCACAAACAACCCAACCGAGCCGAGTTTTTTGGATTGAGGGCAAACCAGGAGACAAATGAATTTGCCCAACACAAAGCAGCTCGCTGCATCTGGTGCTAGCTAGAGATAGATCTGCTAGCTTTACATTGGCGGGAATTCGCCAAGAGCTGACGTACAATACAAAATTTGGCTGAAGATCAGTGATGTAGGAGGCTACGATCGTAGTTATTTGCGCCGAGTAGTCAGAGAATTGGGATTGCAAGCTGACTTGCACAGAAAACCCATCGGTAGAAAACCCTGCGTCACCTATACCGGACACAGAAACCGGAGACCTTATCTTCCGCAGCCGCAGCTGGTTTGCCAGCCTTGAGGTGACTAGATGCACCTGCGAACCAGAATCGAGCAGCGCTCGGCAGGGCAGTATAATATAATATAGTATATAGTATATAAGCAGTATAAATAATGCTTTTTATTTTGTTTATTTGTTTATGTTTATATATTTTAAGCACAATCTTTGTTTTGTTTTCAATATTGAAATTCATTTATACATTTTTTATAAGTAGAAGTATATGTTGTGCAAAGTGAACAACATATATATAAAATTATAATATATATATAAATTATTATATATCCTCACGGTGTTGTGTAGCAGAAGACTTTTTAATTTCTCGAATGGAGATCCTCGAATTGTATATAGATTTAGTCTTCTTTTCCTTGATCGTAGGTCTTCCTTCTTTTGATGATACTTGGTTTTATTTCTGTGTCTTATGTTATTATAATCTTTACTGATTATTATTGTCAATATGTATTTTTGATTAAAATTTGTTTATTAATTTTTTTTTCAAAAGGTTTTATTGAAATTATTGTAAATTTTATTGGTATTCACATTATGATTTTTTGACTTTTATTTACATAAAAATGAATTTGATGTTGATGTTTTTCGACACGGTTTTATTTTCCAGTTTATTGTATTTTATTGATTTTTTATTCCTCTCTGATAATATATTCGTTTTAAGGGGTCACTCTGTCTTATTGAATATTTTGACGCTTGTTTTAACTTGTAACGTTGTATTTTTAAATTAATAAGCTGTTTTATTTTTGCATTATTTTTTAATAATACATATATTTTTTCTTTCACTGGTACGGTTTAAAATGTTTTACATAGAAACCTTTGTTAATTCAGGTATATGTTGTGTAAATTGTTCCAGCGCTTAAACTAAACAAATGTGGCTTAAGACAAATTTTCGACTCCCCGAGCTTGAGTTGATTATCTTCTTTGTCGCCTCGGGATCGGAGCTATTCAAGCTTTCCTTACGAACTTTCCCGAATTTAGATAGATTTCCTAACTTTGGAATGATATTACCGAATGATATTGCTGCGATCAGCATGGAAAATTTTGATCGCAATTGGAATGCCAAAATAGGGGAACCGCGGAGGCATGATATTAGCAGATGTTTTGTCTAATTTTGACCGAATAGGGGGAGTTTGCTTATGTTTATATCTGACTCAAGCTTGGCTCGCCGATTGGGTAGTTGCTGCGAGTGTGGTAATAAGTATGATAAGAGCTCGTGGGAACTGAGTGACAATAGCAAATGCAGCAATAATTGTTTACAATATTAATGTAAAATATGGATTAAACTTCTAGTTAATTTACATATTCATACCTTCATAATTTTGTTTTTTTCATATTTTTGTGTTATTTGTAACCCACTTTCTTAAATTAAACCCATACTCTAAATTTAAACTCGTCTAAACTAAATTAATATTTTCAAGGTAAATTAATCTTCTCTGATGCTGACTATTTTATTCACTCCCGAATTTTCTACCATTTATAATATTTTTGGGTTATTTAAAAGCCATTTTCTTAAATTAAACCAAGGATTCGATAGTTCCTTAGAGATTAATTGAACTATGGTTGTGGCATTTTCAATTGAATTCGCTCCTGTCATAAGGTTGTCCATATAAAAATATTTTTTTTTATTTCCCCAATCATTTTGCTGTGATTATATAATTTTCCTGTGATTATATTAAAAATATCTTGGTCCAACTCACATAATTTCATTTAGCCTTTTTTTTATTACTAGTTTTGGCTGAAGCATCAAAAACTACTCTTAATTTTGTTGTAAGAATGGATTCTCTGATAACAGATTGGTAAGGAAGGTAATATTTTCCTTCATTATTTACTACTATTATATGTCCTAAGTCCAAATATGTTTTCATAAATTTTTAATATTCAATTCGAAGTTTTTCATTTTGTTGTAATCTTTTTTCTATGTTCCTGAAACGAGCTATTTTACTTAATTTTTTGAGTCTCCTAATGTTATATCTTCTTTAAAAGGTATAGCGACAATAATCGAATCTTTTATAGCATATTTTTTAAAATTCGTTTCACAAATATCTGCCTCCAAGATATTGTTATCTCTTTTTCTACCTCCCAATATCGGTCCATATGTTTGAGCTCGATACTGGTTGCTACAATTGATTTACTTCCCCTGGATTTTGTGCACCCTGACACTGTCCATCCAAAGATCGTTTTTTGCCCAAGAAGCATACCGTTTTTGGTAATCTCCGGCAGTAAAATTTGTGGATATAAATCCGCACCAATTAATCAATTGGTCTAGGCCTGGACAATTCGACCAGATTTATCGAAAATGGAATCCACTAAATAAAACTTTCCCAATCCTTATTTATAAAAATTTTATTTGTGGGAAGACTTTTCATTATTTTTGGTAAAATAATTGATAATATTATCTATTATTCTTGAGCGACTTTCTTCTCAACTTTTGATAGGGCCTTTATTCGAGACTTTGCCTTGTAGAAATCGGTCCGTAAAAATCCACACCAGATGCATCAAAGCACTATGGTACTGCCGAATGATTTTATTGACATTAATAATTCACAAATGAAACAAGATTCTGCGATTAAGTTTTTTTTTATTGGATTAATATAACCCATAGGCAGTCGAATTTAAAAAAAAAATATGGGTATTATGGGTAATTATGTGGTGGCAGCAGAACCATCAAAAACAACCCACAGCCTGGTTGTTGAACTTTCTTCCTTCAAAACACAGTGATGCGATAAGAAATACTGTCTGGCGGGTCGTACACCAGGCGGGACTGGAGTCATATGCCCCAAATCGAAATACTCCTTTATGAACTCTGTTACGATTTGCTAAAATTTACAGATCAGACACTCTAAGCGCTCATCCAGCTGGCTTGGGCTTTTCATGACGTCCTTGTGGGTGTGGCTACGAACGACTCTTTCTCCAGCTGTCCAGCTGAGATCTGGATTTGCCCAACATACAGCAGCTCATAGAATAAGCTCCGATAAATAAATCGATACGATGCGGTCGGAAAAACTTGGGATCATCCAAAGTGAGTTTGGACGAAATATTCCAACTGCAGCCATCCAAGCTAAAACAAGGGTGAAGATGTTGGCGGCGATGAAAGCGTTGACAAGGGCAGAATATTTGGAGCAATGCGATCGAAGAAGCACATTCACAGTCTGTAGAGAAGCCAGTGTCGCCAGTGCCAGATACTGAAATGTACGATTTGCGTCTACGAAGCTGCTGCTGAGCAGCCAGACGGGACGTAATCACGTGCATCTGCGAATCAAATAGTGCTTGTCAAGGAAAAAAAATCTCAGCACGACGCCGAACGAGAATGTTCGCTGTAGCCAGTAATGCTATCTCACCGCCACGATCTTGGGCAACTATTCCCAAGTGCATTCCCCAAGGCGGCTCTCAGGGGGCATTAGCAGAAATCTGGGGCATGCAGAAACTACATGGTACCACTCACCGCATAATGTACAGGCAGTGGAAGACTGTTATTTGTGACTTTACGTCTTCCCACCTGAGTGCCAGGGGCGTAAGCGGCCATTACCACATCCATAGCCTCCAGGGTCAACCGATGGCTGGCTGCTGGAAGACTGCATTTCCAAAAAATGCAGTAGACTGTGATGCCTCCTCCACAACAGCGACAATAATCAACGAGGCACTCACGCAGGTGATGGCCAGTTTGATGATATTTTCGACATAGGCCAAGCCGCCTAGCCTCGCCAAGGCGACTGCCATGGGGCAATAGCAGAAATCTGTGGCATGCAGAAACTACATGGGAACACCCACCGCATAATAACAGGCAGTGGAAGGCGAATTAGTAATGATAAAGGACGATCTACTGTTATTTGCGACTTCCCTACGTCTTCCCACCTGAGTGTCAGGGGCGTAAGCCGCCATGGCCACATACATAGCCTCCAGAGTCCTGCAATGCTGAAACTTACCCTTTGCCTTGCATTAAAATAGCTATCCGAGCGGGAGTGAGTTCTCCTGTTCTTCTTTACACAAAAATTATTGTTTTTATAATATATTTAATTATATTTAATTATAATTGTGCACGGCGTATTCGAGTTATCCCACTGAGCCCAAAGAACCGTACACTGAGTTGTCGAATGTATATATTTATGAATGCTTGTGCAAGGCGAATGCACTTGCAAACGGAACGTATGTATGTATGTTGTAATTAACGGATCGGATAATACTAGACTAGACCGGATAACAATGGTATTGTATGACTATGTATTTTTTTTTTTATTTTTCAAAGATTTTAAATACAAAATACTTTTTGTATTTAATGTGTCCGTTTCCGGACACTGATGCACCATATGCAGTTTATGGTCAAAATATGCATACATACTTTTAGATACTGCCACTGTCACCAATGTTTCCAAAAAAAAAACAATTGTTTAGTTTCAAACGTGATAATATTGTTTATTATGATGCTTATGCACTGAGATAAGGAGCAAGAGATGACCGCGTTATAGTAGATGACGATCATATTGAATATGATATCGATTCAGATTATGATAATGAACATATACATATTTCTGTTCTTTTGAGATAGATGCTGAAGAAATTAATAAAAAAAATATCTTTTTATGTTTCAATATATAATAAAAAAAAATATATATATGTATAGGTTTCAAATTTTAATTAATATGAGAGGTGAGAGTGGGGCGTGGTCCGATGTGGTGTGCTTGCCGTCTTCGCAAGGCCTGAGCCGATCATTTGACGAATTCTGTTGCATTGGTCCGCCCATTGATTAGAAAACAGGTATCCTATAACACAGCGGTGATCTAGACATCATCCTTGACTTATCGAATTATCTAGGCCGTATAATAACGTTGTCTATCACCTTTCATTCCCTTACAGGGGGTATTATTTATTAATAGGCTATAATTTTATTTCGACATTTTTTCGTCTTGACATTTTTAAAGATGCGTTGGGCTCTTTCCCACATTTTTATTAGAAAATTGATTTGAAAGTGACATTTCCATAAGGGTCGGCCAACTATATATGATCAAATATATATATAATAATATAACCTTCTACTTAACTTAAGGATTAATTATCCTCGTCTCCACGCGAAGTTACCTTTGCTTTCTTGTTTTAGTAAAAGTTAAAATTATTGTAATTGGCTTATTCTCCAGTTCGGCTAATCGTTCTGTCTGCCTAGCTCTTCGGCTAATGGTCGTGACTGCTGTTGCTGCTGTTGTTGTTGCCGCCATCTGCTCCCTCCAAGTCCCTGTCCCTTTTCGTCGCTTCCATTGATCTGCTCTCATGGCGTCCCTACTTCTGGTTTGCACTGCAGTTGATGCAGATGCAGAGGGAGCAGTCCCTCTGTCGCCGATGATCTCCTATGGCCGCGTCTCTGCCTCTGGCTTACTGAGACTCGCCCTTACCCCGTAAGCAATACTTAATCCGTGCTCGTCGCCAATAGCACACTTCCCAGGCATACCCGGTCAGTATACGCTTTCTCGGAGCCTGGCAGCCGGATCAGGGCACGTCGCCAAATCACTCACGGGTCTCCAATTATCGGCATGCATACGCTCTGTAGGATTTATGGCCGACCAGGGGATGGGTGTCACACCTCCCTCAATCCAGGTGATCGCTGTGCGCCCCAGCTAGCTTTAATCAGAGGACTTGTGCTGGTCACCCATTGCTTAACAGGATCACACCAAGTCGCCGCGGTCTGGAATCTGTACCACAGGTAAACCAGACTGCTCCGTCTCTATCCGACATCAGGATACCTGTCGGATCTGAGAAATATTCCTCTAATTCAAGTCTCATTTGTGTAAGCTTGGAACTAAGGTTTAATATTGAAAAAAAAGGCACGATCTCAGTGATCCTTTTCGACAGGAAAAATTCTTTAATATAATATAGATATTGTAAAAGAGTAAGGCTTATTGATGCAAATTTTAGATGTTCGAAGGCCTTTTAGCATTCAGTTGTCCATAAAAATATTACATTTTTATATAACCTTAACCTTATATAATTGAGATTGAGAACATGTTATATTGAGAACATTTTTTCGTCTGTCATAATTACAAAATGCAAGAAATCTTCTAGCGCAGTGTACATCATGTGGGACTGGATAATTTAGAATGACGTCGTATTTTTTGTAGTCGAGAAAGATTCCTGTTGTGACAAAACATATTTTTTCCAGTGACAAACATATTTTTTGGCATACCGCAATGCCATAGTTCAGCAAAGCATAGCAAAGTTCTACTCAGTGGCTTTCATACCCAAACAGACTAACTAGACTAATAAATTTCTCAATTTAATTAAAGTTGGCTCTGGGCGAAGTAGCAATTATATATCCATTTGCTGCCGATCCTTCCCCTGGCCCACCACCTACCTCGAATGTAGACTACCTCCAGTCTGGTGTCACATGTTCTTCAGTCCCATCTCTTCGCATGTGAGGTACCGATCTTCGTTTTTGCATCTTCTCAACCTGTGTTCAGTTGTACCACAGCGTAAGCAGCAGGCGCTTCTCTCCACTGGGTTCTTGGAAGCCCCTAAAATGTGCCCCGTCTCCAGCCACCTCTAGCAGTGTAGTACCAACTCCTTGTCCTCAATGCGATAGACTGTCCACCCAACCTTCATTCTACCCACGTCCATGATAGACCTGGCTAGAGCTATGAGGAAAGGCACTATGGCAGTCTGCAACTCGCCATTGCTGCTTCCCAGCCTTTTGTTCTAGAGGGAGTATATGACTATGATTCTATTCTCCGCCGTGGCAAGGATAAAACCTCCGCTGAAACCATTCGGTGTCATAAGTTGCTTGAGTCGAAGTACTGGTCGTCAGTGTTAATGTCGTCTGTCTCTTGGCGATACGCAAATTGTAAAGTTGCATAGACTGCAATATGTGTACTTATGGTTTCTGCGTATTTTGAGAATGGGACGGCTAGTGTCAATATTAAATTTTTTTATTTTTTGGGCATTGGGTTATAGAAAGGTTATAGAAAGGCTTGTTGAGAAGTGCATGCCACGCATAAAAATGTTCATAATGTACGTATGTTCGAGGAGCTTGCACGAGAAGAGGCGTTCAGTAGGCAATCTTCCACTTTCCTAAATCAAATGGTACAGCAACCGCCGGATCAGCATTGGGCTGCAAGCCCCTGCAGCAACAGCCCAAGGCAGTAAGGGCCGAAACAATAGCCGCACCAGCAACCAGAAGAAAATCCAAGGCAGCAACCGCCGAAGCAGCAGTGGGTAAAAAGTACATGGTGGACCACCTTCCATATCTTATGAAGCCATTAGGGAAATTCACGAAAGAGAACATCGAAAGACTCGTTGGAAGGTATTGCATGCCACGCGCGAAAATGTTCATAAGGCCTTATACATGCGTGTCTCTAGAAGAGGTGATGAGCCTTGCCCAGTTAGCCCTAGAAGAAGAGGCATCCAATTGGCAATCTGCAGATTCACGCTGGATGGGATTATTGGGGCACGATTTTTCAGTGGCCTCGGCCTAAACGACGGATATTGGAGAACTAGTGGAGGGGGGCAGGAAGTACACAGCCTTTACGGTACAAGGGAGGGGTACCAGTGGAAAGTGTTGCCGTTAGGGTTACATACAGCCTCTGCAACTTTCCAAAGGCCTTTGGACTAGGTCATGGGCCCGGATATGGCTCCGCGCACGCATTTGCATATCAAGATGACAACATTGTGATCGGACGCACAATGGAGATGCATAACGCGAACTTGAAAGAAGTATTCCGCGGAAAAATACGGAAAAGTCTCATTTCTTCAGGCAAGAGCTATTATACCTGGGACACCGGATAACGTGTCAGGGAATTGACATGGATCCTGGAAAGGTTGCTGCGATTATTGAGTTAAAACACCCAACAAACGTGAAGGGGGTACGTCAGTTCATTGGGATGGCGTCGTGATATCGGCGATTCGTCCCTGACTTCGCAGGAGTCGCAAACCCTTTAAACGATCTCCTACGAAAAGGGTCAAAGTGGGAGTTGACGGCATGGCTAGAGGGGTATTAATTCGACGTGATCACGGATGACATGTCACTGAAAGAGTTGAACTTCGAAGGATTGCGACATGTGTTTTTGAAATGCAACAGTACGACTTCTAAATCAGCTACATGCAGCCAGCCGGATAGAAAAACATCACATCACAGTGGAAGGTACAAAGAGCGTTGGACCAATTCATAGGCCCGGACTTGATACTGTGATGATATCATCGTGATCGGACGCACAAGGGAGGAGCATATGGCGAACATGAAGTAAGTATTCCAAAGACTGAAGGCGGCGCATTTAAGGTTACACACCATTGCTAATTCTTTAGGAATCGAGTAGATCCGAGCGTTTGAAAATCTAAGCTTGCGGTTGGCAGAGGATTCAGTGCTGGCATGCCCGGATTTCACAAAGAGATTCGTATTGCAACAGACGCGAGCGACAACGGCGTGGATTCAGTCCTGACGCAGGACACAGATGAGAGTGAGCGAGTGGTTGCTTATGCCAGTTAATCGCTGATAGGGGCAGGAGTGCTTAACCATAACTTGTGTAATTAGGCAGATGAAACCGTACCTGGAGTGGTACCACATCGACGTCATCACGGTCCACATGGCACTGAAATGGGTGAACAATATAGGGAGCCCAATGGAGGATTGCGAGATGGGTCTTTGAGCTGCAACAGTTGCACAGATGATGTAATCAGCTACGGGAAAGGTAAGGTGAATGTGGTTGCAGATGCACTTTCCTGTTGGCCAATAATGGAAAAGTTAATAAGTGCCACAGCAAGCGAAGTCGTTGAGTGCATATGAATAAACACGCCTGGTTTACCGACATGAGACAGCAGGTTCAGAAGGACAACCATCACGCGTCAACGGAAGAATAACCATTACACCTAGGCAGATGAAAAACAATTGCAAGGGTAGTAGCAAGGTACTTCCGGCCAGGGATACAAAGAGACATAAGAAGGTTGGTCACCTAGGCGGAAGAAAGCTTCCGGCCAGGGAAGCAAAGGGGCATAAGGAAGTATGTCAGGCAGGGCGAAACATGCACGCGGTACAAACCAAGTCAAATGCAGGCCGCGGGGAAAAATGCTGACCCAGATCCCAGACGAGCCAAGGACGATTTCGTAGGACCTTTGCTGAGGTACAAGCATGGGAATACCACGCTATTGGTGATGATTGACCGATTCTCGGAATGGTCGGAGATGTTTCCAATACGGACAGACACAACTCAATCGCAGCAGAAGGCAATCCGCGAAAGAATCATCGAAGCAACAAAGAAGTAGCATAACTTGACCAAAGGAACCGAAGGATCCGCGGCAAAATTAGCACACCGGTACGACGGGTCATACAAGGTTAACTTCATGTCGCCAGTGTTGCCGTGCTATGGCATGTTGGCACGAAAAAGAAGACGAGGGCGCACCTGCGTAAGCTCAAAGACCAAGCTGAAGACCCAGCCACAGACATAGGATAAATAAAACAAGGAAAAAACATAAATCATAATTGTATACAAAAAAACAACCACTGTCTGGTCAAGCAGCCGTAATTTATTGAACTGGTTGTGTCAATCGGTTCAACCACCTGTTATCTTTATGTCTATTCGCGTCGCTCGCTCTCGTGCATTCGATCGGTAACCTGCATCTACCGTGGTTGTCTCATTCTCTCGCGGTATCTCTTGGTCGCTTCGCAGCAGCAAGTGTTGAGCCGTGCTCCCGCGTCTTTACTTCTTAGATAGGTCTTGAACCCTTCACATAGATACCACATTTTGTATATAAACATAAATCAACCTTAACCTTGCGCTAATATATAAATCTAGCAGAGCTTCCTGTATGTTAAAGCAGAGGAGTCGGCGCCACAGGCATGAACAAAAAGGATAATATACATACGTAAATAATTATATACGCATCACCGAAAAAGGGGAGCAGAACGGGATTATGATAACTATTCCAGGCGGCCAAAATTATTGCCTATAAAAATTTAATTTATACCTGATATAAAGGCGGCGGTGGAAATCGGCCGACCTTCTTTTCTCAAACAAACGCCATGGATTCATCCAGCAGCACGACGCCAGTGGTCATGTCGGTCGAAAGCGACGTGGATATCGCCGATATGCCCGGATGGGACATCCGGCGTCCCCGGGCCACGAGGAGGGTCCGTATTGTGATGGACGAGGGATCAGGAACTATCGCCACAGACGGGGGAGGAGCCGGGAGGGACAGAAGACATTGGCAATGGCCAAGGTAAATTTGGTCACGGCGATGTGGCTACGCTCAAAGATCTTAGGAGAGAACGGGGACGGCGGGGTACAAAGCGGCCAACGACAGCGCAGTTGTGTTTAGAAAATGCAGAAACGCAGAAATGCATTTGGAATGCACAAAAAGGGGGGAGCGCGGGGGTATCTGGACAAAGTCCGGTGACCTGTATATTTACAATATTGATTCGGAGGCCTAAACGGGGCAAAGAAGGGCAACCAAGAGATCCCGTCAATATAAATGCGACGGGCTGAAGGACCCCCGTGGGTAAGTTCAACAGTCTCAAGTGCGGGATATAGAGCGAGTGCGCAAGTATCTTTGATTCGTGGCTCAAGGACCCACTGTGGGTAAGTCCGGTGGCTGTAGGTGAGTCATCGAACAAGGCTAAGTCAAGGAGCAAGTGGGAGAAGGCTACACATTGACCAGAAAACCCTATACTGAGCAAAACACATCTTTATGGCCTCCAAATCATGTGGTCCCCATAAAATCATATCTGCACAAATCCATAATTAAGGGGACATTGCCACAAATATATTTTATAAATCCCTTAAGGTAGGATAACTGCCTCTGCCGTGGATCAAATCATGGAAAAAATGGCGAAGGTGGAAACTTTCGCCAAATATGTAAATCAAACAACCATTAAATTTTTACGAAATAATAAACCATAAAAATGCTATTCGGTGTAACAAACGTGGGTAAAATGACATTTAGGACATTTAACACACAGGCCGTCCACATAGTGATGAACTGCATGTTTTAGTTTTCGCGACGACACACTATAATTGCTATTTTCAGCAAATGCTCAACTAGTCTCGAAAAAGAAACAGTTGATATGTAATGGAAATCATGATATGAAGCACGAATACTTCTAAAACATGGTCAGAGGGAAAGCTTAAGATCATTGGTTCCAAGTATCAAAATTTTTGATCAGACTACGATCTAATTTAATAGCAATTAAACAAAAGTTCAATTGAGATATATCAGTACCCACCATACTTAATACCTCTCTAACAGTTGAAACTCGTAATGAACCGGAATCAACAGAAAATACTGACATTGACCATATATAATCAATGGCACAATCTAATATTGATTTTACAGCATCCAAGTTGTACCAGTTTTCGATGGTAAAGCTGACAATTTAACAAGTTATATTGATGTATTATAAATAATGGAATCAATAATAGGAGCACGAACAATTAGCAGTTCCCATGATAAAAATAAAACCTGAAAGGTGTCGCCATAAATCTAACCGGAAATGAAACAACAATTACTGAAGTGATTTCTATACTAAGAGTCAAAGTCAAAGGCGAAACTGTGGAAGTATTATCAGCGAAGCTGATGAACCTACAGCAGCGCAATAAAACTGCTAACCAATATACACAAGAAATTGAGCAGATGACTAAAGCCTTAGAAGGTGCATATATAACGGATGGTTTTCCTTTAGACTAGCCAGAAGTTACTCCATGCAGCATGCAATCAAAGCAATGACTAAAAATTGCACAATCGATAAGGTAAAACTTATCATGCAAGCTGGCACCTTTAGTACTATGAACGATGCTGTTTGCAAATTTGTCAATAGTTGCACTGAAGCAACTGGACAGTCAAATACTGTCCAATATTCTCGTGGTAATTACAATAATAACAACAAAATTTACCAAAATAACAACAATAACTTCAAAAACAATTACCAAAATAACAGGGGTGGACGAGGCCAATATAGTAGAAACTATAGAGGCGGTGGAAACTCGTACCGAAGCCCCAATGGCAATAATCAAAGCAATGTCAGAATTACACAAAATACTAACCAAAACACTTCGGGAAACTCCCAAAGCCCTTTAAATACTCAACAATAAAAGAGGTCAGAGTTCACACCATTAATCTCAGCCAAAATATATTCGTTTCATTTTTCAATGTAGCTACTGGAAAAGAGCTTATCTTTTTAATAGATACAGGTGCAGACATTTAAATTTTAAAAGAAACTTCGGATAACTTCCAAAACATCTAAGATGATCACATCATAGACATAAATGGCATAAGTCAAGAAATAACCAAATCCCATTGTTTAGTTTCTCTGGAGATACAGACATCTAAATACATAATTCCACACTTGAGGACTGTCAATTAGTCTTCAAGGCATCTGAAGATTGGCTTATAATTAGATCCAATAATTTAAAATTTCCAATTAATGTACCAATAACTCATAGTTCTGGCAATAATACAATACTTCTGCCAGCAAGATCCCAAGTTATTCGGAAAATTGAGCTTAACTCAAAAAGATTTATTCCAAATCAGAAAATTTCAGCATGGCATTTATATTGCAAATACCATAGTAACATCCAATAATGCCTTCATAAGACTACTAAACACAACAAATACCGACCAAGTAGTCAGTACAGATAACCTAACATATGAATCACTTTCGAACTACGATGTAGTCAACAAAAATTCAGACAATTGGAAAAAATCCGTACTATCACAACTTTCAAAAAACTTCCCTCCACAGTTCAAGTCACAGCTTTCTAGCTTATGCACCCAGTATAGCGATATATTCGGATTGGAAACCGAATCAATAACCACAAATAATTTTTATAAACAGAAACTGAGATTAAAAGATGATGAACCCGTATATATAAAGAACTATCGAAGCCCACATAGTCAGATGAATGAAATACAAATGCAAGTAGGAATTGTTAATTGTTCCTAAGAAACCATACCCCCACTGACCGATTGACTATTGAAAAAATTACTATCTGATAAATTTCCTCTACCTAAAATTGATGGTATTTTAGATCAATTAGGCAAAATACTTTTCATGCGATTACTTTTTGGATTAAAAATAGCTTCTAACTCATATCAGAGAATGATGAGTATTGCATTCTCTGGAGTAGAACCTTCTCAAGCATTCCTTTATATGGATTACTTTATAGTAATCGGTTGATCCGAAAACTTATCCTTAAGAACTTAACAGATGTTTTTGAGAAATGTAAAGTATATATATTCATGACCTGAGAATTATTAGAATCTTACGACATTAGTATTAGATTCATACGACATACGGTGATTTCCTACTCGTCTAGTAACGGGATTCTAATGTGGAACATCAATACATTGTCCGACTCCTGTACACCCACTCAGGTACAGGAGTCGGACAATGTATTGATGTTCCACATTAGAATCCCCAATTCCCCAATCCCAATATATACATGTGTCGACCCGTTTCGCCGGTAATTAGAACACGTCTTCCCGGTGAGAGATGTCATAGTCACCTGCTTCACTTGTTCCACTGAGACCAATGCTGGACTTAATTTTTCGTCGTGTCCTCCAAATTTTCTTCGTGTGCTAGAACCTGCATCAAATTTGGGTTTCGATTGTAGCTTTTTTCATTATATTGATTGATCGAGATTGATGTTTGATTCTCGACATTGTGGTTTGTTATGCCTTCCTTGGCTCAACCCCAGCACGACTTCGAACGAGAATGTTCACGAAAATTTTGTATAACAAGGGATGCTAATAAACTGACATGCGGTGCCGTTTTAACACAAAATCTCAATGACCGCCAACTACCAATGGCATATTCATCTAGATCATTTACAAAGGATGAAAGTAATAAGAGCGCAACCGAGCAAGAATTAATAGCAATTTATTGACTTAAAAGAACCAAAAACCGGATTTGGTTAGGAGACAAGATAGCGCGGCCGTGTTTAGAAATTACGGAAGGAAAGAAAAGCGGGGCAATGGAGGGGCAACAAAGAGATCCCGCCAATGGAAAGGCGACGGGAGTTTGAGAAAGGATTAACACCAAGTACAGAGGGGCGAGGGCGCCTCAGGCGCTATATAAGAAGGGCCACGGGAGCGAATCGGGAACGAGTCTTATAGGGAAGCTAAAAGAGTTGAGTGACAGACCAACAACAAGACCCAACAGAGACATGCCGGTCAAGGCAAGAGAATCCTGATCCAGGCGCAGGGGCGTACGCACAGCGTATCACCTGGAGGAGTCGCGACGACAAACCTCTGGTTTGTCCAGCGGCGTGTCCTTTAGGGTAGGCCGCCAGGCGTATGCCTAGGAGGTGAGCCTATTGATCTGCTAACGCGGATAAGGTGTCGGCCACAGTAAAAGGGCATTCCCAGTGAGCCAAGGATATCGACGATCCACGGCGCCCATAGAAGAGGAGCCGCGACCACAGGAGCAACGACGACAGGAGCAGCGCCGACGACAGAAGCGACCGTGACGACAGGAGAGCGACTCCGGGAGCAGCAACTACGGTAGGAGAAGGGCAGCATAGGCCCAGTAGGCAACTGGAGCACGTGAGTCCGAACGGAGGGAACCGTGAGCCAACCGGAGCCAGGCACCAAGACCGCATGTCCTGCTGGGCGAAAGCATCGGGAGGGCGTGTGTATTCACATCAACCCGGAACGGTGATCGGTGATCGAGAGGAGGACGAGCGGTCGTTTGGCTGAGCTAAGCAGGCTTAGCCGCGGCATTTTTTGCGAGCACCAAATGGGCAAAACAGTTCGTTACACCTGGCTCCCAAACTAAGTGATTGTTTGCGAGTCTAGAGAGTCGAGATTGAGAGGAAAAATGGGACATACTCGCTGCATAAGGAAGACCTGTTAGAAGTTTGTGAAAAGTTCGGACTCCCAGCAAAGAGAAAAGTTGATACTATGAGGGACTAGAAGGAAAGTGGGTCGACGAGACAAAAGATGACTAGTCCCGCGTGGTCGATCATGCGTGGATTTAGAGAAAAAAAACTCACAGATCCACTCCAAGACAAAGAGCGGTAAGTGAGTCAGAGAAGCTCATTCTAAGTCTGGCGGTACAAGTTCGAAAGCCGGTCCTGGTGCAGGTGGACTATGCAAAGGTGGAAGTGCGGGATTGGTCGCTCCGGTTCGACTGAACGGGAGACCTTTTAGAATTGGATTGAGTGGCATGGTCCGCTTAGACATATAGATTGGACATTAATATGATCCCGCTGGGGATGCCAGAATAACTCCAGGGCAAAGCGCAGAGATGATTAATATTGAATGATGAGGAGTGGGCAACATGGAAAGAGTTCAGAAGGAGTTTCGAGTCCTCTTTCTGCCGAATAGATACTCCGAGAAATTAGCGGACCAGGTTTGGGAGCCGAAGCAGCAACAAGGGGTACTATTCAAACAGGTACAGGGGCATGGGCCATAGGTGCAGGAACCCCAGTATATTTTTTCTGCAGGATATGGGGCACAACAGTAGTAAGGAGCACAGAAAGGATCGTCAGAGGAGCAGAAGTTAAGGCCATGATATAGACCAGGGCAACGGCTAGCTTCATTTCGGAAACGTTAGCGGAGAGATTGGTGAAGTAGGCCAATTGGAGCCACACAGAAACACGAATGAATGGTACTCCAGGCGACGGTCAGCTTTGGCAACAAGGAAAACAAATTGAGGATGAGTGGTAGGATGAGATTTCCTCGAAAGATTTGGCACAACAGTAACATGCGCGGCCACCAAATCATGATCATGAAAAGAAAAATATGGAATAGATGCCTGCTGGATTGGCTGTCAATAGCGATAACAGGACCCTCGGAGGAACGGGATATAAGGTTCATCGAAGAGGAGCTAGTGTCAACAGCACAGATTACCATGCAGGACGACATCCCAATAAATCAGAGGTATTATCCGAAGAACCCCAAAATACAATGAAAGAGCAATGAAATAGTGGAAGAGAAAAGCTGCTGGAGAAGGGATGCATCCATCGTTATGGGGAAGAAAAGAGCGGGTCAATGGAAAATGCGCGTGAACTTACGACAAATAAACGATAAATCAATAAAGGATTAGTACCCGATGCCACGAAAGGACGGATATTGGCAGATCCCACTAGAAAAGGGGAACAGGAAGTACACGGCCTTTACGGTAACAGGGAAACCTGTTCCAATGGAAGGTGAAGCCGTTTGGTCTGCATTCAGCCTTGGCAACGTTCCGAAGGGCTTTGGACCAGGTCACAAGGCCGGATATGGCTCCGCACGCTTGGACAAAATGGGAATGGACGGTCAGACACGAAGAGGCGTTTGAAAATCTAAAGTCGCATTTGGCTGAGGATCCAGTGCTGGCATGCCCGTATTTCTCGAAGTAGTTTGAACTGGAAACAGATGCCAGCGACTACGCTGTGGGTGCCATAATATAGGCAATTAGGCCGATGAAAAATTGGAGACATAGTGTGGGCAAAAAGCACAATTTGTTTAATGGGGCCGAAGTCTCACGGCAAACGGTACGACGGGCCGTACACGGTGGTAAACTTCGCCATGTAATGTGGGCTCAAAGAAAAATAAAGAGAACACACACAGGAATCTGCGCCACAGCCGCAGACGAGGATATAGATGGAGAAAGGAAGCAACGACGACAAAAAAAAAGGAAGGACGAGGGAAAACAGCACCGGCAGCGATGGAGGATCGTGCAGCGATGCTAAGGATGTAGTTTGGAATGTAGCGGCCCGCGGTGTCGGCTGTGTTTGGAAAGTGTGGAAGGGAAGAACTGCATGAACGGAATTTGATCGGCCAAAGGGGGATTGCGGACCGATGCCCTGCGTCATAACCATGCGAGTCGGTGGCCAAGGGGGAAAAGGGGGCAAGAAAAAGAGTCCGCCAATGGAAATCCGACGGGATGCGACTTATTGGAAACGGGATGCGACTTATTAGAAAAGAATAGAAAGCAGAACGGCAGAAAGAATAACTGCAGAAGGCGAGAGTTACAAGGACTAACAGGCGCCTTTAGCGCTATTTAAGAAGAGGCACTGGAGCTAATCTATACCGAGTCTTCTAGGGAAGCTGGAAGAGTTGAGTTAAAGGACCCCCCTTGGGAAAGTTCGAGATTCAAGCAGGAAAGTTTATTGGACGAATCCAATAATAATTAATTGGACTGAACTGTTAATTGGACGAATCGAATAGATCAAAGACTTCTTGAGGGTAAGTCCGGCAGCTGTAAGCGAGTCATAACGCGCGGATAAAACGCGGATAAACTGATGCCCAGGGTAAATCGAGTCGGGGTGCTATATTTCCGGATTGATCAGTGTGGTGTATGCATTATCGATTCTTGACCATTACGACTAGGTGTTATCCTGTAAAGCGATGAACAGCCAGGGAACGTCGTAGGAGAGGAACTGCGTTAGAAGAAGCAGTGACAACCAGGAGCAAAGACATCGTGAGAGACAAACCTTGATAGGAGCAACAAAAACGACAGGAGCGACAACGACAACCTTCCTTTATAGATTTTGTGACGATAGCATTGTTAACGCTATTAACGGTTTTTAATAGCGGCCGAATAAATAGACGAGCAGTACAATTTTTCCGATTAATTCAAATTTTGTTATGGGTTCAGGTTTAACCCTAAAAACGCAGTCGATGCCAAATACAATTACAGGTGAAGCTTAACAATAAAATCTCAGATAATGCAATTTTTTATCGTTTATCGGCAAGAGGCGAGTCTCTAAAAAAAAAGTTACCAAAAATGCATGCGCTACAAATACCAGCACAGCGCATGCGAACATGTGAGAAATAAACAGAATAGAAGAATGCTGATAAGCCTGCCGTTGATCCTCCGTTTCAGATTTATATAACCCATCGGCAGTCAAAATTAAAAAAAAATAAAATGCCTTTGTATATATATATATTCCTATTCCTAGCGTTGGGTATGGTGATATATATGGTGAAGTCTGGTGATATATATAAGGCAAGGGGCAAGTCATAAATATACAGTGTAAAAAGTAACGGTGCAAGATTGCTTCCTTCAGGCACCCCAGATGTGACGCGAAGTAAACGCGAGGTAACATCTTTAAAGAAGAAGCTTTGGGATCTCCATGATAAGCAACTCGAAATCCAGATAAGGAGATCCGTTTTTGGATCGGGGAATCCCAAAAGTCTGAGGTGACTTATAAGAAGCGAATGGTTAACAGAGTCAAATGCTTTACTGAAGTCAGTGTAATTGAGGTCTGTCTATAAACCATTCCGTTTGTGACAAAAGATGGTTAGTTCCAATAAGTTGGTAGTGGTGGAGCGACGCTTAATGAAGCAATGCTGACACGCGGGACAAACTGCCCGATATAGGTGGTGTTTGGCAGTCTTTACTGCTGCTTCCCACAGAGCGCCAAAATGGGGAGAGCGTGTAGGAATAAACAGCCACCCGATAGTTTCCGACAGATAAAACTCGTGTAGAGAAGTCTGGTGATCCTGGCATTCTTGGCCCCAACGAAATTTGTTGCATTATCCGACCATATCTGTCTAGGTTTACGACGCGTAGAAATGAACCGTTGGAGCGCGCTCAGAAACGAAGCTGTGGACAGGTCCTTGACTATCTCCAAATGGATTGCCTTCGTACTGAAGCAGATGAATACGGTCACATCCTGGACAGAAATCCCTTCGTGACGGATGCGGTGCCTAAATTTGTAAATGAAGGCTAACTCTCTCTGTTGGGCGGGAAAAGAGTTCGAAAACTTTGACAATGAGGCGATGTCCCTGGGTGGAGCCGTAGCCAATAAGGTCCTGGCGCGAACTTCGATGGTTGCCCTTTCGACCACAATAGCGCTGGGCCAATTTACGATCTACGAATTTGGCTCTACGAAGAAATGGAGGGGCATGGGACCAAAGCTAGGAATTTAATAGCTCAAAGGGAAGAGCACCTCTAGTTAGTTGATCGGCTGAATTGAAAGCAGTAGGAACATAATACCATTTCATTGCATGGTGAGTTCCTGTATGAAAGAGACTCGATTAGAAATAGAAATTAAATCGGGCAGGTTCGTCTTGAATCCAAGATAGGGCAACCGAGGATGCACACCAAGGTCAAGGTCAGCAACTTCAGCCATCATTCATGCTAATAAGTCAGCTCCAGATAGTTCCAGTTTCGATATTGTCATTATGAACTACCCAGTGGTTTTCAACAACTTGAACTCGAGGGAAGTTCCCGTGATATAACGCCCTTTTCAAAAAGCAATGGTTTATATCGTTTCACGCGATTACCACTCGACTTAAAAATAGCGCCAAATTCTTTCCAAAGGATGATTACATTCTCCGGATAAGGACCTTCTCAAGTTTTCCTTAACATGGATGATTTAATAGTCATTGGATGTTCCGAAAAACATATGCTTAAAAACCTCCTACACTGATATTTTGGTGTAGGATGTAGGACACACAATCTAAAACTACATCCTGAAAAATGTATTGGGACACAAATGCACATATATATATATATATGTATATATTTTATATATTTATATGAATCCATGGGGGCTAGTGAATCCATACTGATGACAAAATCAGCGTACATAAGTACAAGTGAAACAATTAAAGCAAGGGGCAAGTCGTTAATAAGCAGTGTAAAAAGTAAAGGTCCAAGATGGCTTGGACCTTTCTCTCATTCTTACGCTCTATCTTTCGCTCATATTCTCAAAAAAATTTTTTTGGTTCTTCAGTCGCGGAGAGGCCCTTCATCAAGATGGTTGATCCGCGGTTAAATTTATCTATATATGTATGCTTGCTCACATATTCACATACACGGTTTCATGTGTGTGCGTTCTTTTTCGTTTTGAATCCAACCAAAATTTTAGATTTTTGTAACTTTTCAGGCTTGATACCCTAAGAAAATTGGGTTATATGCATTATTGAGTTAATGATGATGAAAGAATATATATTTTATTTATTAATATTTCAGAATAAATTGTTTTTTTGTTTGGGAATACGATGCAGTGGTAGCAGTAAAATGATTTTCATATATAATTATTACGAATGAATAAAAATCTTTATACTATGCAAGAAAGAGTGTACATTTGAGTCGGTATCACTTAAAACCCCGATTTATTTTAAGTTTTTTTATTTTCTGCAAGCGGATAGTGCTAGCATACCCTTTTGATAAATGATTTTTAAGGGAGTGAGCATAAACAACAACAGCTGATTTTTAGTTTGTGAGGGCATCAGTAGGGTATGAAAGCACCATCCGTTTGAAAAATATCAACATAGAAAAAAATTTGGATAGGATAGGAAAATTTGAAAAAATAGGATTTCCATTATTTTTTAAATATTTTATATATACAAATTTTTCTGCTACCACTTAATCGTTTTTCTAAACATTTATAAAATGAATGCTGAAATATTTAAAAATATAATATAACAATAAAATTTTTTGTCATGAACCCAACAACAGAGCAGCGGCGGCAGAGAGACGGCAATGTATCTATATACTTATGTATATTGCTATGCGCTCTCAAGTGGAGGCGCGAGGGGGAATGCATATGCTGTCCGTTCGTTGCAGTTATGCCGACGCTAGCACTTCCCGTGTGGGCTAAGCCATAACGATCGGTTCATATTTCGGCCACTTAGGGTTTATGACCGGGACTTTCACATATGTAAACACTGCAACAAAGTGTTACAGTGCGTACCCTTTAAGTATTTTCGGTACAGTGGGTATTCAATATATGTGCATACTACAACACCACTTTTAGACGTGATAGAACACTGCGAAGGGGAGGAGGAGTGCGAATTTCTGTAGACTCCAAATTCACTTCTGAAGAGGTAAAATCACAAGAGTATGGTGACATAGAATTTCTTTGCGTTAAAATCACTTTGTCCGGTCAATCTTTATACGTTATCTGTTCTAACATACCACCTTCGTCGGAACCGCCCACATACTGGCAACATTTGTCCGCTATTCGTCTCGTTTCGGATCGTTTGTCTGACGGGGACTTCAATATACCAAGTGAAACTCCCACATGTTAGAGCCACTGACCAACCTTCCACCTCATCTTCCTCACCCTCAAAAAAATAATTTCTTCACTAACACTTACCTATCAGAATACTAGAGGGCTACGTAGTAAACTTCCCAAACTGTATTCTGATAGTTCTTCCTTTGCACCTCACATTATAGTCTTTACAGAAACTTGGTTAAAGCCGGAGATTTTAAGCTCCGAAGTTTTTCCAAATAAGTACACTACTTTTAGACGTGACAGAACACTGCGAAGGGGAGGAGGAGTCCTAACTTCTGTAGACTCCAAATTCGCTTCTGAAGAGGTAAAATCACAAGAGTTTGGTGACATAGATTTTCTTTGCGTTAAAATCATTCTATCCGGTCAATATTTATACGTTACCTGTTCTTACATACCACCTTCGTCGGAACCGCCCACATACTGGCAACATTTGTCCGCTATTCGTCTCGTTTCGGACCGTTTGTCTGACGGGGCCCAGCTGGTAGCTCTGGGGGACTTCAATATACCAGATCTTATGTGGTCCAATGTTGAGAATTCACCGTCAGTAATACTTAACTTGCACCACGACATCCCTGCGGGTATGTTCGACATGTCCCTAGGGTAAATTAACCACGTTAGAAATTCCTTAGGTCGGCTGCTAGACTTGTGTTTCGTTTCTGATCCTAATGGAATTGCTCTTTCTAGAACTTTGCCCCTTTCTAACCCTGAGGATCCGTATCATCCCACTCTTGAAGTTTTAATCAAAAACAATAGCTTAATTGACCCTAAGTCTAAACCTAAATCTCAAAAAGTTCGTTTCTTCCGTAAGGCTGACTTTACGAAACTAAACAAGTTAATTCGTGAATTTGATTGGTCCGATTTACTGGCATGTGAAGATATTAATATTGCCTTAAATAAATTTTATCACACTTTGTATTTATTTTTCGACACTGGCGTGCCATGGAAATATCTCTCTGTTTCAATTAATCCGTCTTGGTATACAAGGCACCTTTCAAATTTAAAGAACGTTATGAATAGACTTTAAAATAATCATAAATTATCTGGCTGTACAGTTAGTTTTTCAAGATACTTTGTAGCTCGGTCTAATTTCACCGTGCATAACGCCGAATGTTATAGGAGTTATATTCGCCGCTGCCGGATTCAGTTTACTCAGAACCCGAAGCAGTTTTATAACTTTTTAAACACAAAGCGCAAATCTGTATCTTTTCCGCCACTGCTTACGTTTGAGTACTCTTATGCGAACACTGATCTGGCGATGGCCGATCTCCTTGCAAAGTTTTATCAAACACCGTATTCACATAGCACCATTCCAGCTCAGCCTCACACTTGTAATATCCATTCAGCCAACCTTATTTTTTGCCCAACTTTTGATCAAAGTGGTGTGTTATCGGGTCTTCTTGGGATTGAGCCCGTGTATTCGCCAGGCCCCGATGGAGTACCAGGCTGTGTTCTGAATAACTCCGCCGTGGCTCTGTGCTCTGACCTCGATTTTTCCCCTTATGTGGAAGGAATCTTACATTATCCCTCTGCATAAAAAAGGGAAAAAATCCGATGCTTCAAATTATAGAGGCATCTCTAAATTGTCAGCAATTCGGAAGCTTTTCGAAAAACTTATCACTCCACATTTGCAACACCTATGTAGTTCAATAATATCCCCGTGCCAACATAGCTTTATGAAGCGCCGCTCCACCACCACCAACTTATTGGAGCTCACATCTTTTGTCACGGATGGGTTCCGGAATGGCTTACAAACAGACCTCATTTACACTGACTTCAGTAAAGCATTTGATTCTGTTAACCATTCGCTTCTTATAAGTAAACTCAGTCTTTTGGGATTCCCAACTGATCTCCTTATCTGGATTTCGTGCTACTTATCTGGATGAACCCAACGTGTCTTCTTTAAAGATGTAACCTCGCGTACAGTCCGCGTCAAATCTGGGGTGCCTCAAGGAATCTAGACTTCAATCGAATTTGGATAAAATTCAAAATTAGTGATTAGAAAATGACCTACAGCTTAATGGATCGAAATGTAATCTCATGTTATTTTTTCGATCTAGCCCTCACCAGGCTACGTACTTTCTCTATGGGATCGCCTTAGAACGTTTAACTCAGGTTAACGATCTGGGAGTCCTATTAGATTTGAAACTTAAATTTACCGACCATATATCCACCATGGTTAATAAAGCTATGGGTGTGCTTAGTTTTATTAAAAGATGGTCAAAAGAATTCAACAACCCATACATTACAAAACCTTTATACACATCATTGGTCCGTCCGATTCTTGAGTATGGATCGTGTGTCTGGAGTCCACAAAACGGAGTGCACCAAGATCACATAGAATCTGTAAAAAAAACTTTCTTATTTTCGCACTTAGGGGACTAAATTGGGATAAAGCCTTCACCTTCCCTCCTATCATAGTAGACTTTTATTAATCAACTTACCACCATTAACAAACTGTAGAACGATGCTAGGTGTCATGTTTCTATTTTATCTTATTAATGGTAATGTAGACAGCCAGCATTTATTAACACGCTTAAATTTCAACGTTCCTGGTAGAAGGACTAGAAACTTTCGTCCTCTACTCCTTAGCCATTGTAGCTCGATATATGCCCAACACAATCCGTTCAGGGTATTATGTTCGGACTACAATGGTCTCTACCTCGTTTTGTCCCATTGCTCTACTAACAATCTTAAATCCTTTATACGAAACGCCTTATCTTTGCAATACTATTCCTCGTGATTTCACACTCCTATTGCATTCTTTTACTCTCTCGGATCTATCCCCGCGATTCGGTTGGACGGGAGGTGGGCTGTAATACACTTATAATATCCAATCAGCCAACCTTATTTTTTGCCCATCTTTTGATCTTTTGAGAAGCACACTGAACAGATCGGACTGGCCAATGCTGGTTTCCTTCAAGCAGAAGGTATAGGTGACGTCACGATACAGACAGGCCAGTGCATGTTTACACATTAAAAAATGTTCTTTTCGTTCCAAAGATGACCGGAAATTTCTATTCCGTGAGCAGTGCTGCCCAGAACAGGTGCAAGGTGACCTTTGAAATAGAGAATTCAAAGTGATGCAAGATGGAGAATGCATAGTGAAAGCCAAAAAGATTGGCAACTTATATTTGTTAGTGGGTGGTCGCAGTAAATATTTTGCCATGTCAGCTGTTGATGGGATTTTGCTACACAAGAGATACGGACATATTAATTTCTCTAGCTTGAAAGAGATGGTATCCAAAGGGATAGTTCGAGGTATAGAAAATATTCGGTTGCCAGAGAATATTAGTTGCAAGACGTGTATGATTAGCAAAATCCATGTTCAACCTTTTCCATCAGCAACAAGTAATCGGGCTAACGAGCTTTTGGATCTAGTGCATGCAGACGTTTGTGGACCTTTCCCAACACTTTCCCTCGGAGTTTCCTAGAATTTTCAGGTTTCGATTTCAAGAACCTGGTGGAACGGCAGACAGGAAGGAGACTTAAATGTCTGCGGAGTGATAATGGCGGAGAATTTGTCAATAAACAGTTTGACGAATGTCGGAGGCAGCATGGACAGACAGCTAACAATAGCGTATACTCCCCAGCAAAATTGAGTTGCGGAACGGGCAAATCGTACGCTAATGGAGATGTCAAGATGCCTTCTGGTCCAGGCGGGACTGGGAGATCATTTTTGAGCAGAAGCTGTTAACACTTCGGTTTACCTGCGAAACCGCTCCCCTTCCAGCGCATTAGAGAGTATGACTCCTATTGAAGCGTGGACGGGTAAGAAACCTAATGTAAAACACCTAAAGGTTTTTGGATCTCTTGCAGTTGCTCTGGACAAGGGTCCGAGGAAGGGTAGCAAATTTCAACCTAAGGGCAAAGAGTACATTATGGTTGGGTACTCTGAGGCAGCAAAAGGTTATCGACTATATGACCCATCAACTCGACAATTAGTCGAGAAACGGGATGTGTTATTTGATGAACATCATGACGTGGCATCCAAGGGTGATGCTGTGACAATCAATCTGGAGGAACTGGAGGAGGCCCGCCAGCAGCAGGGACCCGGAGATGCAGAAATCTTTTCTGACTTTTCCATCGACGCCGGCAGCTCCGATGAGAGCACAGATCAGTACGAGAGTGCCGAAGAAAAAGGTGAGCATGTCGGTGAGGAGGCGCGCAAAGGCCCCGGTCGTTCTAAAATCATCCGGAGTGGAAATCCAGGACGCCCAAAGAAGCAGTACAATATTCTAGGCGCCCTTGATTCGGAAAACGTTCCGATTCCATTAACTGGTAAAGAGGCGCTGGAGAGTAAAAATGCAAAGGAGTGGCGTGAAGCCATGGAAAGAGAATATAATTCTCTGGGTGCCAACCAGACTTGGCACATCACTGATTTACCCAAAAATCAGCGAGCAATTGGATGCAATCGGGTGTTCAACGTGAAGCGTGATAAAGATGGTCAAATAGAACATTTCAAGGCTCGACTGGTAGCAAAAGGATGCTCCCAGCAGTTTGGCATAAATTACAAAGAAACATTTTCGCCGGTATGCCGATTGGAGAGTGTGCGCTTTATTATAGCATTGGCGGCGGAGCTCCAAGCTACATCTACATCAAATGGATGTATGCACCGCGTATCTCAACAGCGATCTGAGTGAGACGGTATACATGAAGCAGCCGGAAGGGTACTCAGATGAAACAAATCCTGACAAGGTAGTGCTTCTAAAAAAAGCAATAAATGGCTTGAAGCAATCAGGAAGAGCCTGGAACGAGAAGCTAAATGGCGTATTGGTTAATATGGGATTCGTTGCCTGTGATAACGAGCCATGTTTGTACAAACATTGTGGAGAAGGTAATCTTGTACTAATTCTTGTATATGTTGACGATTTACTTATAGCTTGCCAATCGCACGAGGTTTTGCTGAAAATCAAGAGGAGCATCTCACGATCATTCGAATGCCCCCAATGCAAAAAGGTGGATCCTACTTCTTATCAGTAGGAGAGCTTATGTGGCTAGCTCTTACAACGAGGCCTGACATATTGCATTCGGTGTCAAAATTGGCCCAACGGAATTAAAACCCGCATGCTGAACACATGGCATCTCTCATCTACGATTGACATGAAACTACACTACCGGCAATGTGGTCAAACGTTCTGTGGATACGTGGACGCGGATTGGGCAGGTGATAGGCTTGACAGGAAGTCCTATACTGGTTACATCTACCTGTTAGTAGGTGGTCCGATTTCTTGGCGATCGCAAAAGCAGCGAAGTGTAGCGTTAAGCAGTACCGAGGCGGAGTACATGGCACTATCGGCGGCTTTTAAGGAGGCGATAGTCATGCGAAGGTTGAGTATGGAGAAAGGTTGCGGAGACAACGACACCCCGATCTGAGTGGGCAGGCGCTAACCAAGAATCCTGTTCATCATTCCAGAACAAAGCACATTGATATACGTTATCATTATGTTAGAGAAGTTGTTAAGGAAGGGCAAGTTTTGCTGAAATACAAATGTACAACTGAAATGTTAGGAGATATTTTGACAAAAAATCTTCCTAAAACAAAACACGAAGAGCTTACACAAATGTTTAATTTGTTTTAATATTAATTTTTGTAAACAAGCTTGCATTGAGGAGGAGTGTAGAAAATAAGGAACCCTGTATATTTTAGTTTGTTACAATGCACGCTTTTATAGGAAGTAGAAGGAGATCTTTGAGTAGTTATAATTGTCTCGCTCTAAAAATAGAGAATAAAAAAATATGTATATCAATTTTTCCCTTAGTCGCAAATAAAGTAGTCCGAAGTATAAATACGGTGTTCTGATTTTTTCGCTTCGAATTCTGCCCCTCAATATTTATTACGGCTAGACGGTTATCAGGCCCAGAAATCAGCTCCAGTATCCTGGCCAGAGGCCACTTCATTGGGGGTAGATTCTCATCCTTCACCAGGACTATGTCACCAACAGTGACTACGGGGCTAGGGGTGCGCCATATGGAACGCTGTTGCAACAGCGTAGGATACTCCTCCTTCCAACGTGCCCAGGAAACTTTGTGCAAGAAGGAGACTCTCTGCCACCCATTCAGACGGTCGAATTTTAGGGCAGTAAGGTCCGGTTCGATGAACGTTTACAGCTGCTTCCCACAGACCGCCAAAATGGGGAGAGCGTGGAGGAATAAACCGCCACTCGACAGTTTCCGACAGGCTAAACTCGTGCAGAGAAGTCTGGTGATCCTGGGAATTTTCGATTCAATTCGATCAGCTTATTCTTGGCCCCAACAAAATTTGTAGTATTATTCGACCATATCTGTCTGGGATTACGTCGCGTACAAATGAACCGTTGGAGCGCACTCAAAAACGAAGCTGTGGTCCTTGACTATCTTAAAATGGATTGCCTTTGTACTAAAGCAGATGAATACGCTCACACAACACTTGAGGGCCTTTATTCCGAGACTCTGACTTATAGAAAAACGGTCCGCAAAAATCCACACCCGTTACATCGAAGCTTTGGAATCCTTCAAGACTTTTGAAAGATCAACAATGACATGCTCCAGTAGACGAGGCCTTGCAAAACAGATCCTGGACCGAACATAATACCATTTCATTGCCTGGTGAGTTCCTGTATGGAAGAGACTCGATCAGAAACAAACACGTTAAATCGGGCAGATTCGTCTTGAATCCAGGATAGGCTAACCGAGGAGTCACACCAACAATAATAATTTCCATTATATGTTCGAAGGTCAGAAACATCAGCCATCAGTCTTGCTAGTAAGTCAGCTCCAGATAGTTCCAGGTTCGATATTGTCATTATGAACTACCCAGTGGTTTTCAACAACTTGAACTCGAGGGAAGTTCCCGTGATATAACGCCCTTTTCAAAAAGCAATGGTTTATATCGTTTCACGCGATTACCACTCGACTTAAAAATAGCGCCAAATTCTTTCCAAAGGATGATTACATTCTCCGGATAAGGACCTTCTCAAGTTTTCCTTAACATGGATGATTTAATAGTCATTGGATGTTCCGAAAAACATATGCTTAAAAACCTCCTACACTGATATTTTGGTGTAGGATGTAGGACACACAATCTAAAACTACATCCTGAAAAATGTATTGGGACACAAATGCACATATATATATATATATGTATATATTTTATATATTTATATGAATCCATGGGGGCTAGTGAATCCATACTGATGACAAAATCAGCGTACATAAGTACAAGTGAAACAATTAAAGCAAGGGGCAAGTCGTTAATAAGCAGTGTAAAAAGTAAAGGTCCAAGATGGCTTGGACCTTTCTCTCATTCTTACGCTCTATCTTTCGCTCATATTCTCAAAAAAATTTTTTTGGTTCTTCAGTCGCGGAGAGGCCCTTCATCAAGATGGTTGATCCGCGGTTAAATTTATCTATATATGTATGCTTGCTCACATATTCACATACACGGTTTCATGTGTGTGCGTTCTTTTTCGTTTTGAATCCAACCAAAATTTTAGATTTTTGTAACTTTTCAGGCTTGATACCCTAAGAAAATTGGGTTATATGCATTATTGAGTTAATGATGATGAAAGAATATATATTTTATTTATTAATATTTCAGAATAAATTGTTTTTTTGTTTGGGAATACGATGCAGTGGTAGCAGTAAAATGATTTTCATATATAATTATTACGAATGAATAAAAATCTTTATACTATGCAAGAAAGAGTGTACATTTGAGTCGGTATCACTTAAAACCCCGATTTATTTTAAGTTTTTTATTTTCTGCAAGCGGATAGTGCTAGCATACCCTTTTGATAAATGATTTTTAAGGGAGTGAGCATAAACAACAACAGCTGATTTTTAGTTTGTGAGGGCATCAGTAGGGTATGAAAGCACCATCCGTTTGAAAAATATCAACATAGAAAAAAATTTGGATAGGATAGGAAAATTTGAAAAAATAGGATTTCCATTATTTTTTAAATATTTTATATATACAAATTTTTCTGCTACCACTTAATCGTTTTTCTAAACATTTATAAAATGAATGCTGAAATATTTAAAAATATAATATAACATAATACAATTTTTTCGCCATGAACCCAACAATGAGTAGCCCCCATTTTTAGGGTAGCAAGCCTGAAAAGTTACAAAAATTTAAAATTTTGGTTGGATTCAAAACGAAGAAGAACGCACACACATGAAACCGTGTATGTGAATATGTGAGCACGCATACATATAAAGATGAATTTCACCGCGGATCAACCATCTTGATGAAGGGCCTCTCCGCGACTGAAGAACCAAAAAATTTTTTTGAGAATATGAGCGTAAGAAAGAGCGTAAGAATGAGAGAAAGGTCCAAGCCATCTTGTCTTTATGGGTGCCACTCGACTCCTTGAGCAAAACAGACGACAATCAGACCCTGACAAGACATATAAGTTAAGTAACAACTCCCAGCTTAGGCTGAGCAGGCCAATTCTTATTCCCCTTATTAATATTCATCATTTTTTATTATTACACTTTTCTCTCATGCATGGTCCACCCTAAATTGGGTCCACCTTATTGGCCCTATGCTGAGCCGGCACATTGTACCATTCCGAGCCGTGGCTCCTTTCCATTGGCTGACAGCGATCGTATGACTTCTGCAAAATGTGCAAGGTCAGCGGTCTGCCACGGTCATCCGGCTATACATGAGCTTTTGTTAATTCTTAAGTTTTAGTTTTAATTTGGATTTGGAATAAAGAGGACTAGCTCGATCATAAATCTCCGGCTTTAGCCGTTACATTTATTCTGCTCATTGAATTTTGTTACCGTCTTAAGGGCAGTAACAACGGAGATAAGTATCTCCCACCATAACCTTCGGGAAAGGAAGGAAGTCGAAGCGACCACCCGACTCTCCAGTGGCTACCATCCTTGGTGGTCAACACTACCTAACCAACGGCGGCAACCTACTGCCGGCCCTCCACGGATATTCATCCAACCGGCTCTACCCTTGCCACGGAGGCACCGCCAGCCGGCCTAAATAAATAAATAATTGGCACCCAACGGATTAATATTAAACCTAATATTCGAATCCCGCCCTTGAAGTTGTACAATATGTAAGTAGCTGATCGCCGACAATAGCCAAGGTCTACGCTAATACAAATACCAGTAATAAATAAATAGTGACTCGATTTTCGATTTCTAATACAGAAGTTTCTGAGTGCGTGGCAAAAAAATAAAACAAATATATATCTCAAATAACAAACACTGGTGCCAAGCCAATCAACATTTATATGAATTAATTATGCAAGGAATATTTTATTTCTTTGTTAATGTTGGCCTCTACACGCATGCACAGGCCTCCAGTCGTTTTTCTCCTTGTGTTTTGCTACAATTTTATCCACTGTTCTTATATTGAATTTTGTACTAAAGTTATCCAGTGTGTCTATGCTAATAATACACCCAGTCGAATCGAGCAGGAAGCACGCTTGAGAAACGATTTTGCCACAGAATTAGGAGCGGTTAGATCACAGGTTAGCGCGCTTTCAGTGCAAGCGCCGCAGGTGGAAGTTTATAAAAGAGTAGTACCGGACCCTGCAGTAAAATGCGATGTCAAGTTGGACATAGTAAAATCCCTGCCGACGTTCAGTGGAAGCCACGACGAGTATGTTTCGTGGAGGCAGGCTGCATCAGATGCTTATGAAGTATTCAAGAAGTACGACGGCAGCGAGGCACACTACGAGGCCGTTGTCATCATTAAAAACAAAATTTGCGGTCCCGCTCGGGCACTACTCACGTCCCACAACACAGTGCTAAATTTTGATGCAATTCTAGCCAGACTAGATTGCACATATGCGGACAAAACGTCCCTACGAGTGCTACGGCAAAACTTAGAAATGGTTCGGCAAGGAGATTCCGACCTTATGGCATACTATGATGAGGTCGAGAGGAAACTCACGCTCGTCACTAACAAAATAGTCATGTCACATAACATGGACACAGCAACAATCCTGAATAAGGAGGTTAGGGATGATGCCCTTCATGCATTCATTGCAGGGCTTAAACCCAAAGACCTTCCATCTGCACTAGCGTTAGCGCGGGAAGCCGAGAACAGCATTGAAAGAAGTGCGTTCGCGGCATCCTACGCGAAAGCTATAGAAGAGAAGTCCCATTTCAACGAGGGCAATAGGCGCAATAATAAGGGTCAGGGAAAGCAATTCCTAAGCAGAATCAAAGTAAACCTCATGAGGACAATCCCTGGCCGAAGCACAGAGATCCCGAGTCCTTAGACCACAATAAGGTTCAGCCCATGGAGGTAGACCCCTCAACGGCTAAATTCAGACAAGAAACAAGCTGGGGAAAGCCTCAAAGTAACAACAATTACAAAAGACAGAACTCGTCCCAGCTCATTCTCATTCACAAAAATCGATGACATAGTGGTGGCAAGTTCGGCTAAAGCCGAAAAAAGGGACTGATGATAATGGCAGCATGAAGAAGCGATTAGTAATCGACTTCAGGAAGCTGAACGAGCGAACAATCGCCGATCGCTACCCCATGCCGAGCATACCCATGATTCTAGCGAATTTGGGGAAAGCCCAATTCTTTACCACTCTAGACCTGAAGTCAGGGTACCACCAAATATACCTGGCTGAAAAGGACCGAGAGAAGACCTCGTTCTCAGTCAATGGTGGGAAATACGAATTCTGCCGACTACCCTTCGGCCTAAAAAACGCAGGGAGCATCTCCCAAAGAGCAATCGATGATGTGCTGCGGGAAGAAATCGGCAAAATATGCTACGTCTACGTCGACGACGTTATCATCTTTTCCGAGAATGAGACGGAACATGTCAAGCATATTGACACGGTGCTTAAGCGCCTACTCGATGCCAACATGAGAATGGCACAGGAAAAGACCAAGTTCTTTTAAGGAAGAGTAGAATTTTTACAATTTTTAGTCACCAGAGGAGAATCAAAAACAGACCCAGTAAAAGTTTGGGCAATAAAACAGTTCCTCGAACCAGAAAACCTTTTTAGCCTCAGGTCCTTCCTTGGCCTGGCAAGCTATTACAGAAGTTTTGTAAAAAACTTTCCATCTATTGCTAGTCTGGGCAATAGGCAAGGCAATCTCCAAAACTACCTATACGGTAACAATGAAATACGAATCTTTACAGACCACCAGCCTCTCACATATGCTAGTCATATTTTTGAGTGGGTGACAAAAAATTAAGTAACTCAAGTTACGTACACTTGTACTACTTTAGATTTTTAAAGTGCATAATAATATAAAAAAAATTACATATTCCAAATAACGCACACTGAAAGCTATACCACCAAAGTAATACATTTTTAATTGATATTGGTTGATATTGGAGAAAAGTGGCTCTTGGAAGCGCCTTTGTCTCAGAGTTAGAATCTGTTAGAACGTACGTTGGCGCGATGACTCAGGTCCTTCCTTGGCCTGGCAAGCTATTACAGAAGTTTTGTAAAAAACTTTCCATCTATTGCTAGTCTGGGTAATAGGCAAACTCCAAAACTACCTATACGGTAACAATGAAATACGAATCTTTACAGACCACCAGCCTCTCACATATGCGGTATCCGACAAAACCACCAACGCTAAGATCAAGCGATGGAAAGCGTTCATTGATGAGAACAACGGGAAAGTGTTTTACACACCCGGAAAACAAAACCTGGTAGCTGACGCGCTATCGAGGCAACCCCTAAATTACTCAGAGGCTGAGGCCCAGTCCGACGCGGCTACGGTGCATAGTGAACTTTCGCTCTCATACACCATAGAGACCATAGACAAACCTCTGAACTGCTTTAGAAACCAAATTATTTTGGAAGAAACAGGCCAACCGCTTCGGCGAGATTTCATAGTCTTCGGAAATAGAACTCGCCATATCATTAACTTTAATAACAAGGACTCGCTTGTTGAATCCGTTAAGGAGATCATCAACGCCAACGTTGTGAATGCAATTCACTGTGACTTCCCTACACTGGCTCGCATTCAACATGCCTTGAGGCAGGAATTTCCTGCGACAAAGTTCTGGCATTGTAAAACCTTCGTCAGTGACATAACCAACGCTAATGAACAGTTGGAGATCACTAGCACAGAGAACAATCGCGCCCATAGGGCTGCCCAGGAGAACGCAAAACAAATTCTCCGGGATTACTACTTCCCGAACATGTCCAAATTAGCTAGCGAAGTGGTCGCAATCCTAAGAAACAGGAATTTGGAAATACGCCTATCCCATCATACGTTGGGGAAATGTTGCATATAGACATTTTTTCGACCGACAAAAAAATCTTCTTAACTTGCATTGATAAATTTTCCAAATTCGCTATAGTACAGCCGTTAGTTTCTAGGGCATTAATAGATGTACGAGCACCCATTCTCCAATTGGTAAATTTTTACCCCAACACCAAGACCATATACTGCGACAATGAGGCCTCCTTTAACTCTGAGACAATCACATCATTGCTGCGAAACCAATACAGCATCGATGTTGTTAACGCGCCACCGCTACACAGTAGCTCCAATGGCCAAGTAGAGAGATTTCACAGAACCCTGGCGGAAATTGCCAGATGCCACAAGATTGATAAAAAAAATCGAGGACACTGTGGAACTAATATTGAGGTCTACTATAGAATACAACAGGTCGCTACATTCGGTTACACAGTTTAGGCCGGTAGAGGTCATCCACGCCAGCAGCGATGAGATGAAGCTGGCAATTAAAGCCAAGATTGACAAGGTACAATAATCCAACCTAGACAGGGTTAATCCTTCAAGGCAGAACAGAGTCTTCGAAGTCGGTGAAAGAGTGCACCTACGCAACAACAAAAGATTAGGGAACAAATTAACTCTGCTTTATTCAGAAGAGCGTGTAGAAGCAGATCTGGGAACATCTGTTCTCATTAGGGGGAGGGTGGTCCATAAGGACAACATTAGATAGGCATTTCCCATACTAGTCAGTCCCATACTAGTCAGCCTGATCAGCACTCGACAAATCTGTGAGAGGCTGGTGGTCTGTAAAGATCCGTATTTCATTGTTATCGTATAGGTAGTTTTGGAGTTTGCCTATTGCCCAGACTATCGCCAACAATTCTCTTTCGTTGGCGGCGTAGTTCAGCTCGCAGTCTGTTAGCGTGCGTGAAATCATGGTAATAGGTCTTTTATTTTGGGATAGTACCGCGCCTATTCCACTCCCTAAGGCGTCGGTGGTTAAGTCAAACGGTAATTTAAAATCAGGGTATGTCAAAATGACGTCTTCCGATGCCAAAATGTTACGAAGATGATCAAATGCGTTTCGCTGGGTTTCATTAAACTTGACAGCTACTTTTCTCGACATATTCTTGCTGACCGTCCCGTTTTCCCCTTTGAGGATGGCGGTCAGAGGTCTAGCAATGGAGGCAAAGTTTTTTACAAAGCTCCTATAATAGCTCGCTAGGCCTAGGAAGGACCTGAGGCTAAATAGATTTTTTGGTTCTGGGAACTCTTTTATTGCCCTAACTTTTTCTGGGTCTGTTTTTGTTCCTCCTCTGGTGACAATGAACCCTAGGAACTCAACGCTTTCTTTAAAGAACTTAGTTTTTTCCCGTGCCACCCTCATGTTGGCATCGAGTAGGCGCTTAAGCACCGTGTCAATATGTTTAACATGTTCGGTTTCACTTTCAGAAAAAATTATAACGTCATCAACGTAGACGTAACATATTTTGCCAATCTCTTCCCGCAGCACATCATCGATGGCTCTTTGGAAAATACTACCGGCGTTTTTAGGCCGAAAGGTAGTCGGCAAAATTCATACTTCCCTTCATTGACTGAGAACGAGGTTTCTTCTCGGTCTTTTTCGGCCAGATATATTTGATAATACCCTGACTTCAAGTCTAGGTTCGCTAGAATCAAGCATTCCCCCGGTTCGCTAGAATCATGGGTAATGCTTGGCATGGGATAGCGGTCGGCGACTGTTCGCTCGTTCAGCTTCCTGAAGTCGAATACTAATCTCTTCTTCCTGATTCAATTATCGGCAGTCCCTTTTTTGTCAACCACCCAAGTAGGGCTGTTGTATGGGGATATGGACGGCCTAATTATACCATATTTCAGCAGCTCCTTTATTTCTTTGTTAACAAAGTCTGCTGCTCCTATAGGATAGGGGTACAATTTGGAGTAAACGGGGTCGTCAGTCATAGTTCGAATAGTAGCGATGATCGAGGTGTTAAAGGTAAGTGCCTCGTTAGAGGTCGAATACACCTTAATTCTCTTCAGAATAACTTTTTTGAATTCAGCTTTCGCCGAACTTGGTACCACTATGTCATCGAGCTTGGTGAAATTGACATTTTCACAGTTATGGAATTTGAACCTTTCAGTGACGTCTGCGTATTTTATTACGCTGTTGCCTAAGTCCAGTGCTACTCCTGCTTGCGTTAGCGAGTCAAAGCCTATTATAGCATCGAACGTGCTCGATATGTTCAACAAAAAATGGAGCGTCTATCCCAAAAATGTGCATTATGCATTTGTCTTTGACGTCACTGGAGCCGTGAATAGAGCTCACAGTGAAAGGGGTTTCGACCGGCATTACATTTTCCTTAATTGTTGCGACTATTGCACTCATTAAAAGGGGTCCTGTCTTCTATGGCTTTTGCGTAAGATGCCGCGAACGCACTCTTTCAATGCTGTTCTCTGCCTCCCGGGCTAACGCTGGTGCGGACGGAAGGTCTCTGGGTTGTGCTGGCAGCACGAGTGATTTAAGTGGTCTTTTAAGCCCTGCAATGAATGCATGAAGGGCGTCGTCCCTAACCTCCTTATTCAGGATGGTTGCCGTGTCCGTATTATGTGCATAACTATTTTTTTTGTGACGAGCGTGAGTTTCGTCTCGACCTCATCATAGTAAGCCATAAGGTCGGCATCTCCTTGCCGAACTATTTCCAAATTCTGACGTAGCACCCTTAGGGACGTTTTGGCCGCGTATGTGCTATAATTGCATCGAAATTTAATACTGTATTGTTGAACGTGAGGAGTGACCGAGCGGAACCGAAAATTTTTTTATTGATAATAACAACGGCCTCGTAGTGGGCTTTGCTCAAATCGTATTTTTTAAATAGTTCATATGCATCTGATGCAGACTGCCTCCACGATACGTATTCGTGGTGTCTACCATTGAATGTTGGTAGGGATGTTACAATGTCTAATTTGACATCGCATTTTATCTCATGGTTCGGTACTGCCCTTTGATAAACTTCCACCTGCGGCGCTTGCACTGAAAGCGCGCTAACCTGTGATCTAACCGCTCCTAATTCTGTGGCAAAATCGTTTCTTAAGCGTGCTTCCTGCTCGGCCCTCCTGATTTTCTGACAAATGCGGAGATAAGGCCGAATCCACAGTTCCAAGGGTTCCAAGAACCGAGCCCTAGATTCCCAAGTTGTCAGGCTGCAATCCCTGCTTACTGCGAGAGAGTCTTCCCACTTGGCCCTTTTGGCAGGGTCCAGCTTTTGGAAAATGCTCTGGATGAGGAGGCCCTCTTGAATTTCGGCGGGCATCTCGGAACTCATGAGGGCCGCATATGACCATTCATATATGGACACTCGGTCCAATAACTCCTGAAGAGTTGCAACGGATCCCGGCTCAACCACTCTTAGCTGCAGAATAACCCTTAATATTATTTGTCGGATTAAGGGCAACATCATAATTAGTTGATAGTTATCTCCAGAGCTCTCACAGTCTCCAAGGCTGAGTCCCGCAGACATGAAATGAGCTACCTCAGCTTCTCTATCTTGGTCAAGTGACTCTATCTGGCCACTCCGGGTATGATACCCGCCGCTAAATGTTGACATCGACAACGAAGACAATGAGGGAGCAGGCATCCAAAAGCGTAGAGTGCTTAGCATTTTTCATGGAGAGTTTGGCAGCCTCCACCTCGATGTCAACGGGCACGTCCGTAGCCAGCTGAGATAATTTCTAACAAAATCCAATATATAAATTCCGATCTCGCTATAATTTAGCTCCTCCAATTCCTCTTGTAGCTTATTGTAGCAGTCCTGTAGCAGTTTCGTCTTTCGCGTTTTGGCCCAACACTATATATCCATAAGTTTACTTTCTAAACATAATATCCTTGTGTTTAAATAGTTATTCATATTGAAATTTAATATAAATAATGTCAGTCTTAGACAAACATATTCTGAAATCATTTTCTTCTCCACGTCCGATTTGTTCAAGCCAGAAGTCACTTTTCGTTCCCTATGCTAAACTTAATCATTATAGATTAACAATAATCTTTTGGTTGTACTTCCCAGAGTAATAATAAACTCTGAAACTCCTATACCAATTTACACTCGGCTTATATAATAACAACTCCACTGTTCACGAAAAGGACTCAGAGCGTTCTTCTTGTTGCCCGTGTTTCTATGCTATCTACTTATGCTATTCAAATGTTTTAGTAGATTACTTTTTTTTACCAAATACTAGTTCATATGGACAATAACTATGTGCCATAGAGGGGGTCGTGTTGAAAAATAAGACGAAATGCTGAAGCCATACGTCCCAATCAGTTTTATCAACCGATACGTAAGATCGTATGTATTAATTAAAGGTCCTATGACTTCTCTCTATTATTCCAACTATGTGGTGGCGGTGTGCCGTGGATGTAATATTTTTAATATTTAAAGATTTGCACAAATTGCCACAAACGGCTTCATTGGACCGTACTTCAGAATGAAAGATTCAAAGATTGCTTTAGCGGCAGTATTAGCAATTCTTATTTGGTACAGGTATGACCACTAAATAATAGTTAGATCACATATTAAAGTGACTGTTATTGTTAGCGGGGTCTTACTATGTTTAGTCATTTTAGCTTTCTGCCATTTTTGACATTTTCGTATGTACTCAGTTATATCACGAGTCATATTCTTCCAAAAATAATGTCTTCTAATCTTAGCTAAGGTTTTTGAAATGCCAGTATGACCTCCTTGTATGCGATCGCCATGGAACTTAAACAGAATGGCTTCTTTATCTCTTTGTTTGTCTATTATGGTCACAGGGTTAAGTAGCGCTACTCTAAATGTTTTCAATATTTTATTGCCCATTAATTTGAAGTTATCTATTGAAATATATTCAAAGATATCTTCCCATGGTACCACTTTGAGTTGGCTGACTTTTATTTTGCAGTTCAAGCCTTTGGAAAAATGGACCTAAGTCTAGGATTCCATTGGTATATAAATCGCTAACATAGTATCTTGCAGTAATTTTTCTACCATGCTTAAACAAACATAACATATCTTTTACGTGCAATGTTATTACTTTACATTCTTCGTCCTTGTTTATGACTTCATATACGTTGGGCCTAGAAGTTTTATTTAAAGATTGCATATGCAATTCTTTTTCTTTATTTCCGCGCGCATTTTCTGTCTATATCTTTTATAGGTCTTTGATGGTTATTCTTGATAACGCATCTGCTATATGGTTGTCATTTTCTTCAAGTATTCAACTGAGGAATCGTATTCCTCCAATTCGAGCCTCATTCGTGTCAGTTTAGAACTGGGGTTGATCATTGAAAATAGGTATATTAAAGGTATATGATCTGTTTTTATTACGAAATGCTTACCATATATATATGGAAATGCAATATTGCCCAGTGTACCGCAGCCAATTCCTGATCAGTAATACACTTATTCCTTTCTCCTTTAGTGAAAGATCTAGATGCATAAGCAATGGAAAGTTGGAGACCGTCATGGTTTTGAGTTAAAACCGCTCCACATGCTTGTTTGTTCGCATCCGTAATTATACAGAATTCTTTATTAGCACTGTGTCAATGTGCTTCACATGTATCTTGACGGTCTAATTATATCATTATTCAGCAGTTCCTAAATATCTTTATTAACAAAGTACGCGGCCCCCATAGGATAGGGGTATAATTTGAAGTGAACTGGTTTGTCACTCTTAGTTCGAATAGTAGAGATACCGATGGGTTAGAGGTAAGTGCCTTAGTACTTCTTAGTCATCGATATTATTTTACGATATGAAATTTACGCTTTCACAATTATAGAATTTAAGCTTTTCGGTGACGTTTTCGTATTTTATTATCTTTTAAATACTTCATAAGCATTTGATGTGGCTTCCATTGAATGTTGCAGGGATTTTACATTGACATCGCATTTTATTTCAGGGTACGGTACTGCCCTTTGATAAACATAAATCTGCGGCGCTTGGAACGTCAGCGCGCCAACGTGCGTTCTAACAGATTCTAACTCTGAGACAAAGGCGCTTCCAAGAGCCACTTTTCTCCAATATCAACCAATATCAATTAAAAATGTATTACTTTGGTGGTATAGCTTTCAGTGTGCGTTATTTGGAATAAGTAATTTTTTTTATTTTATTATGCACTTCAAAAATCTAAAGTAGTACAAGTGTACGTAACTTGAGTTACTTAATTTTTTGTCACCCACTCAAAAATATCACAATCAGAAATCGAAAATCGGTTAATGGCTTAGCAATAGGGGCAAAGTTTGTTACAAAGCTTCTGCAATAGCTCGCCAGGCCGAAGAAGGGTCTGAGATTAAATAGATTTTTTGGTTCGAGGATCTTTTTTGCTGATGACCTTCGACCTATATATGCTGATGCTCAGCAGTTCTTTGATTTCCTTATTCACAAACACTGTGTCACGTTGTTAATACGTTGGGGTCTTTGACCCGATTAGCGTTGAGATGAGCCCGGCCTTTTGTGATTGGCATTGCTTTGCGGCTTCTCCCAGCTTGTCTCTCGACTAAATCGGCCCGTCAATGGGTATACCTTTATAAGCTGTACCCTATTCTGATCTGTAATTTCAGGGTCCCCTTGTTTCGGCCATAGATTATCGTCTAGGCCATGTTTTTTGGAAAAAGTTTGAATTTTTATCTTCACCTTTCCACTAACTGTCTGTAAGATTTTGTATTACGCCTATTGCCCTCATTTGAATAGGAATTTTCGGCCTATTTCCCGGAATATCCCGGCTTCGTAGTGTGCATTAATCCCGTCATATTTTTCGTCATATACCTCATATGCATCTGATGCAGCCTGTCTCCTGGATTCATATTCATCGTGGCTCTCGTTAGATATAACGTAAAATGTCGGTAGAGTTTTACTATGTCCAATTACATTCTAGTAATCCTTTAGTAGACCTCAACCGTTAGCGTGCTAACCTGGGTTTTAACCCATTTTAATTCTGCGGCAAAGGCGCTTCTTAAGCACTGTTCCGGGTGGGCGAGGGTCATCGACCATCATCAGTCATCTAAGTCATCGACCATTCTTGAACCATGTCCGCAATCATTTCTGGTTGGTCTGCGTTCCATGCTTCGGGGCAAAATCCTACTTTTTCACATTTATTGCTATCGATTTCCTGTTTAATGTCTCTATATTCCCAATGTATCGGCAGCCAAGTGAAGCCGTTCAGTTCGACTGGTTGCACTACCAACACAGACACCCTCGATTAATTTGGTATAAAATAACTATCACGCTGCGGCTGGTTATACTGAGAGAACTAATTAGAGATATTTACAATAATTTATGCTGCCACAAGTCCCAACATCCTCCCCCGTTTGGAAACTAAATTTTTCGACGGGCAACTTCTGTATGAGATTGCGTCGGCCGGAGGCGCACCATTCGATTGCTGTAGAAGATTCGTCGATAATTGAAATATAAGCATCGGCAGTACGGTTAGTGCTGCAGGCGGCGGCAGCAGCGAAGCGGACGGCCACCCCCTATTGGAAGGGTACAGGTTATAGTCCAGAATGGAGTCAGACCTTGGGGATGTTGATGAGATGCAATCCGGGTTGTCGCGATAGTTGTTCAGGCTTCGTTCCAGTATAAAATCGCAAGAACCCGATTGGATGTCGCGGTCCAGCGTAGAATCCTGACTGCATGAGCGAAGATTTTCCATAATTATTGACGGAGCACCTGGATCATATTTGCCGTCGAAACGAGTGGAATGTGCAGCTAGCCTCATGGAGTGCTTGGTCATTCCCACATGGATCTCAACACGCACAACAGCGGCAAACTGGGAGAACTTCCAGAATAATTCACTTCCAATTTCACTAGAACTAAGTCGCTCAAACTCACCTCTGGAGCGTGGTAAATTTATCACGCAATTACATTTCCAACGGTTCTAGTACCATGATGGTTATATCCTTCTTTTGCACTGCAGCCTTGGCTTCCATCTCTTGGTATGTCACTTCTGCTGCGGAAGCCTTCCCCTGCTTGCTGGATCCGAGGCACTAGCTACGGTTTCAGAGTCTATTATGTGAAATATCGTGCAAGGTTCAAAGTGCAAGTGCAAGGTGATGGAAACAACAGCAACAAGTTTTCCTTTTATGATCACAAAATGAAACCGCGGCGCGATCACGTCGGGGTCACTAAATGGTCACTACGCTACCAGCTACCACGCACCCGCGTCATTATTCTAATTCGGTCGTCAACCCCACTCAGGACATATGTATATCATTTGTAGAAAAAATAAAAGATATCAATAGCTAGAAATCAAATTGTGCTTGTTTTATTAAAGCTCCCGGAAACGCTCGGTTACTGAACATTGGTGAACCCCGACGTGATTGAAAATTTGAGCTGTGCGGCTTAAAACATATAAACATAAACAAATTAACAAATTAAAACATTATTATTGTTGCGAAAATAAATCTCTTTCTCGATTGTGCCTCTCCTGCATGGAAAGTATTCCTGAGTCAAAGAGCAGTTCTCCTTTTTGAGGATCTCCAAGTATTGTTGTCCTCCTTAAAACCAGTGGAGACATTTCCGGAGGCGATGTTAAATGTGCAGCTCAGCGAATTGGAGGGAATCGTATAGGATTTCAAGAGCACACACAAGGAGCTGTTCAAGATGGATGTTGCAGAACTCAGGAGCGATCTGCGCGTCAACTTCAACAATGCGGCGAGGGAGGCACGAATCATCCTGGATCAGAAGATTATGCGGCGCTCCAGTTTGTTGCCGGCAAGTTCGACGCTGATCAACGCAGCTTCTGCCACCAATTGCGATCCGTCGTTTGACAGAACTTTTCAGGCTTTGCCACCACTGCCACTTCCCACTTTTTAGGGGAGGTTATGCGGAGTGGCTTGAGTATCGGACACTGTTCTCGTCCATGGTGGACACAAACCCATTTATCAGTCGGGTCGAGAAGTTTCAACGGTTGCGGTCCTGCCTTCGTGAATCTGCCTTGGATACTGTTCGATCGTTGGAGCTCACGGACAAAAATTATGACTTCGCATTGGAGCTGCTATACAAAAGGTATAGTAAAGGTATAGTAGTCATATGCACCAAACCGTTGATTTATGCCGTAAGTGCCTTGGAACTGGGCACATATCTCGGCATTGCAATTCGTCAAGCTGCCGTGCTTGTGGACGCAGGCATCATAGCTTGCTGCATTTTGGTGGCAATTCGACAGCTCAAGGCCAACACCCCTTTCCCGAGATTTCCGCATCTAGCGACGCGGTTTTATCGGTCAGCGTCCGCTCCGGCAATTCTCTTATCGCCAAGGATCGTTTTTGTGATGTGGTGCTGCTAGCCACTGCTAATATTTTGGTCAGGAACCGCTCCGGAGTTCTACTGCCCTGCCGAACGCTTCTCAATTCTGATTCACAGGTGCATCTAGTCACCTCAAGGCTGGCGAACCAGCTGCAGCTGCGGAAGAGAAGGTCTCCGGTTTCTGTGTACGGTATAGGTGACGCAGGGTTTTCTACCGATGGGTTTTCTGTGCAAGACATTTTGCAATCCCAATGCTCTGACTACTTGGCGCAAGTAACTGCGATCGTAGCCTCCACCATCACTGACCTTCAGCACAATTTTGCAGTAGACGTCAGCTTATGGAAAATTCCCTCCAATGTTAAGCTAGCAGATCCTCATTTTCACCACCCGCAGTTGATTTGCCAATTGTAGCTGGATTATTTTACGAGCTGCGAGTTTGCCCTCAATCCAAAAAACTCGGCTCGGTTGGGTTATTTGTGGAGGCGGAGGTTCTGATAATGGCAATGTTCTTTAGATGAGCGGCTCGATCAACTTCTTCGACAGTTCTGGGAAGTGGACACCAATAAATACAATAATTGATGCTAGCACAATTCCCCACAACCATCATAATTTATGTGCGTATATGCAACTAGATGTTATCAAGATTTGATTGGATTAGTGCCCTCCTTGTTATGGACTTTTTGTGCATTAAGTATGCTTTATACAGTATATACTCACACAAAATTATCAACAATTATTTATTTATTAAATGGGGATCGATATTTGTTGACTTTTTTATTACTAACATATGCACTGTCGATATATCGATTAATCCCATTGTATTTATATTTTTAATTTCCTTATTTTCATCGAAATTACGTATGCTATTTGTGTTCATTTATATGTTGATTCGTATGTATTTATATATACTTTTTTTTTGCTCAATTTATATAAACATTCAATATGTACTGACTGCTCTTAGATCGCAGCACAGGGCCGGTGCTGGCTGCACAGGATACAAGATTTCAGATATTATTGGCAGATATTATTTTATATATATTAAAAGATTAAAATAAGGGATAGATCCGAGAAAGTTTAAGAGAAGAGATATAAAGATATTAGATATTAAGATATTACTAAGAAGATCCTATGTGATCCCGGTGTACTCCATATTGGGGACATATAGACACACGAACCATACTCAAGGATCGGACGGATCAATGATGTATATAACGTTTTGTTTGTGTACGGGTCATTAAATTCCTATGACCATCTTTTAATAAAACCAAGCACACCCATAGCTTCATAAACCATGAAGGATGTGTTCGGTAAATTTAAGCTTTAAATCTAATACGACACCCAGATCATTAACCTGAGTTAAACGTTCTAAGGCGATCCCATAGAGAAAGTACGTAGCCTGGTGATGGCTAGATCGAAAAAATAACATGAGATTACATTTCGATCCATTAAGCTGTAGGTCATTTTCTAATCACTAATTTTGAATTTTATCCAAATTCGATTGAAGTCTAGATTCCTTGAGGCACCCCAGATTTGACGCGGACTGTACGCGAGGTTACATCTTTAAAGAAGACACGTTGGGTTCATCCAGATAAGTAGCACGAAATCCAGATAAGGAGATCAGTTGGGAATCCCAAACAGTTAACAGAATCAAATGCTTTACTGAAGTCAGTGTAAATGAGGTCTGTTTGTAAGCCATTCCGGAACCCATCCGTGACAAAAGATGTTAGCTCCAATAAGTTGGTGGTGGTGGATCGGCGCTACATAAAGCTATGTTGGCACGGGGATATTAATGAACTACATAGGTGTTGCAAATGTGGAGTGATAAGTTTTTCGAAATCTTTGGAATTGCTGACAATTTATAAATGCCTCTATAATTTGAAGCATCAGATTTTTTCCATTTTTTATTCAGAGAGATAATGTAAGATTCCTTCCACATAAGGGGAAAAATCGAGGTCTTCAGCGATAAATTTTAAAGTTTAAGAAGCGGTTTCAACAGGGCCACCCGTCTAGATCCGATAACACACCACTTTGATTAAAAGATGGGCAAAAAATAAGGTTGGCTGATTGGATATTATAGGTGTAAGGCTGAGCTGGAATGGTGCTATGTGAATACGTTGTTTGAAAAAACTTTGCAAAGAGATCGGCCATTGCCAGATCAGTGTTCCCATAAGAGTTCTCAAACGTAAGCAGAGGCGGAAAAGATACAGATTTGCGCTTAATGTTTACAAAGTTATAAAACTGCTTTGGGTTCTGAGTAATCTGAATCCGGCAGCGGCGAATATAACTCCTATAACATTCGGCGTTATGCACGGTGAAATTAGACCGAGCTACTAAGTATCTTGAAAAACTAACTGTAGAGCCAGATAATTTATGTTTATTTAAAAGTATATTCATAACGTTCTTTAAATTTAATAGATGCCTTGTATACCAATGTGGATTAATTGAACCAGACGGATATTCCCATGGCACGCAAGCGTCGAAAAATAAATACAAAGTGTGATAAAATTTATTTAAGGCAATATTAATATCTTCACATGCCAGTAAATCGGACCAATCAAATTCAAGAATTAACTCATTTATGTTTAGTAAAGTCAGCCTTACAGAAGAAATGTACTTTTTGAGATATAAGTTTAGACTTAAGGTCAATTAAGCTATTGTTTTCGATTAAAACTTCAAGAGTGGGATGATACGGATCCTCAGGGTTAGAAAAGGGCAAAGTTCTAGAAAGAGCAATTCCATCAGGATCAGAAACGAACCACAAGTCTAGCAGCCGACCTAAGGAATTTCTAACGTGGGTAATTTGCCCGAGTGACATGTCGAACATACCCGCAGGGAAGTCGTGGTGCGAGTTAAGTATTAAGGACGATGAATTCTCAACATTGGACCACATAAGATCTGGTTTATTGAAGTCCCCCAGATCTACCAGCTGGTCCCCGTGAGACAAACCATCCGAAACGAGACGAATAGCGGACAAATGTTATCAGTATGTGGGCGGTTCCGACGAAGGTGGTATGTAAGAACAGGTAACGTATAAAGATTGACCGGACAGAATGATTTTAACGCAAAGAAATTCTATGTCACCAAACTCTTGCGATTTTACCTCTTCAGAAGCGAATTTGGAGTCTACAGAAACTAGGACTCCTCCTCCCCTTCGCAGTGTTCTATCACGTCTTAAAGTGGTTTTAACCAAGTTTCTGTAAAGACTATAATGTGAGATGCAAAGGAAGAACTATCAGAATACAGTTTTGGAAGTTTACTACGTAGCCCTCTAGTATTCTGATAGGTAAGTGTTAGTGAAGAAATTATTTTTTTGAGGGTGAGGAAGATGAGGTGGAAGGTTGGTCAGTGGCTCTAACATGTGGGAGTTTCACTCCCACAGGCTTGGTAATTTTTTTCTTCACCGTACTTGGCTGATGTTCTTGGACGGAAATGTTCTCTGGCCAAAAGCTGGCGGAACAGATCGCCTTGAACATCTGCACAGGCACACGTATTTTGAAAGATAATGTAAGCACACGTATTTTGAAAGATGACGTGTGCCTGGTGTATGAATATTTAAATTTTGAATATAAAAATTTAAATGAATATTTAATATCTGCCACCTTAATATCGGCTTTTGTTTTGGCTTTGATATAAGCCGAGATATCTAACTTAGAAGTGTCAGGGGTAAGCCAAGAAACAAATATGTGTTTCGATGGCGGGATCACCTGCAAGGGTTTTGGTCCCGCCGTAACTAATACTGCAGCATCAGTTCGTACCGGGGTCCGGACGGTTGAATACCCTGTTCGGTGACTCTTAAGGGGGTTTGAGTTATTGGGTCTGGTGGTATCACCTTGGTGTGATGCCACATCGGACAATTGCTCATTAATACTGAGAAATTCGGAAGCCGAATTTATAAGCGGCTGAGTAATTGTCGGCTGAGTAGGCAGGAGTTTATTCGCCACAAGCACATCACTAATAGCGGATTTTTTACGCTTTGGAGACTCATTTAATAGTTGAAGACTACTAAACTGTGTATCGAGCGTACAGAGTTGGTCATTGATTATACGAAAACCACTAATCAACTCTTTAAATCCACTTTTAGTCTATCTCATGAACGATCTCATTTCGTCCTGAACAGCACGACAGCTATCACAGAAGTAGTGGCCGTGAACCCGGCACACTTAGCGTGCAAAACGTTTTCACAGAGCCAGCAGTGGATGGTAGGCTGGGATGAGCAGATTGTCTTATTACAAGACCTCAAAGCACAGACAAGTTTAAATTCCATGATAAATTATTTATTAATATTTTTGTTTTTATTATTGACGTACCTTGAACCACTGTGCCAGGGAAACGAAAGAGGGGAGATCAAAGAGAGCGATTAGTGTGGGTTAATGAACAGCAAAGAAAAGGGATAAGAATCTCTACTGAGCAGTAATAGAAGCAACACCGTAAAAGGAGAAGAAGCAGAGCAGAGCTATGTTTGGATGAAAATTAATAAAATTATTATTTTACCTCCAAATATACCACTGCACACGCGAAGCGATACGGATGATTAATATTTAAAAGTTTAATTTTAAAAATATAAATGAATAAAAATAAACACCGGATTGTTTAGTCTTAATAAACAAAGTTAAAAATCGCAGTTCGCACAAAACACACGTCCGTTCGCTTTAAGATAAAGAGAAAGAGTTGACTTTACATTACATTTTTACACTTTACATTACAAACATACATTTCTTTGTATTACTTTAAGCTTCTTTTTAAATTATTTGTTTTAATTGTTTTCGCGCTAAGCCTCGTCTACTGGAGCATGTCATTGTTGATCTTTCCAAAAGTCTTGAAGGATTCCAAAGCTTCGATGTAACGGGTGTGGATTTTTGCGGACCGTTTTTCTATAAGTCAGAGTCTCGGAATAAAGGCCATCAAGTGTTGTGTGAGCGTATTCATCTGCTTTAGTACGAAGGCAATCCATTTTAAGATAGTTAAGGACCACAGCTTCGTTTTTGAGTGCGCTCCAACGGTTCATTTGTACGCGACGTAATCCCAGACAGATATGGTCGAATAATACTACAAATTTTGTTGGGGCCAAGAATAAGCTGATCGAATTGAATCGAAAATTCCCAGGATCACCAGACTTCTCTGCACGAGTTTAGCCTGTCGGAAACTGTCGAGTGGCGGTTTATTCCTCCACGCTCTCCCCATTTTGGCGGTCTGTCGGAAGCAGCTGTAAACGTTCATCGAACCGGACCTTACTGCCCTAAAATTCGACCGTCTGAATGGGTGGCAGAGAGTCTCCTTCTTGCACAAAGTTTCCTGGGCACGTTGGAAGGAGGAGTATCCTAGCTGTTGCAACAGCGTTCCATATGGCGCACCCCTAGCCCCGTAGTCACTGTTGGTGACATAGTCCTGGTGAAGGATGAGAATCTACCCCCAATGAAGTGGCCTCTGGCCAGGATACTGGAGCTGATTTCTGGGCCTGATAACCGTCTAGCCGTAATAAATATTGAGGGGCAGAATTCGAAGCGAAAAAATCAGAACACCGTATTTATACTTCGGACTACTTTATTTGCGACTAAGGGAAAAATTGATATACATATTTTTTTATTCTCTATTTTTTAGAGCGAGACAATTATAACTACTCAAAGATCTCCTTCTACTTCCTATAAAAGCGTGCATTGTAACAAACTAAAATATACAGGGTTCCTTATTTTCTACACTCCTCCTCAATGCAAGCTTGTTTACAAAAATTAATATTAAAACAAATTAAACATTTGTGTAAGCTCTTCGTGTTTTGTTTTAGGAAGATTTTTTGTCAAAATATCTGCTAACATTTCAGTTGTACATTTGTATTTCAGCAAAACTTGCCCTTCCTTAACAACTTCTCTAACATAATGATAACGTATATCAATGTGCTTTGTGCCTGCCCACTCAGATCGGGGTGTCGTTGTCTCCGCAACCTTTCTCCATACTCAACCTTCGCATGACTATCGCCTCCTTAAATGCCGCCGATAGTGCCATGTACTCCGCCTCGGTACTGCTTAACGCCACACTTCGCTGCTTTTCCGATCGCCAAGAAATCGGACCACCTACTAACAGGTAGATGTAACCAGTATAGGACTTCCTGTCAAGCCTATCACCTGCCCAATCCGCGTCCACGTATCCACAGAACGATTGACCACATTGCCGGTAAGGTAGTTTCATGTCAATCGTAGATGAGAGATGCCATGTGTTCAGCATGCGGGTTTTAATTCCGTTGGGCCAATTTTGACACCGAATGCAATATGTCAGGCCTCATTGTAAGAGCTAGCCACATAAGCTCTCCTACTGATAAGAAGTAGGATCCACCTTTTTGCATTGGGGGCATTCGAATGATCGTGAGATGCTCCTCTTGATTTTCAGCAAAACCTCGTGCGATTGGCAAGCTATAAGTAAATCGTCAACATATACAAGAATTAGTACAAGATTACCTTCTCCACAATGTTTGTACAAACATGGCTCGTTATCACAGGCAACGAATCCCATATTAACCAATACGCCATTTAGCTTCTCGTTCCAGGCTCTTCCTGATTGCTTTAAGCCATTTATTGCTTTTTTTAGAAACAATACCTTGTCAGGATTTGTTTCATCTGAGTACCCTTCCGGCTGCTTCATGTATACCGTCTCACTCAGATCGCTGTTGAGATACGCGGTGCATACATCCATTTGATGTAGATGTAGCTTGGAGCTCCGCCGCCAATGCTATAATAAAGCGCACACTCTCCAATCGGCATACCGGCGAAAATGTTTCTTTGTAATTTATGCCAAACTGCTGGGAGCATCCTTTTGCTACCAGTCGAGCCTTGAAATGTTCTATTTGACCATCTTTATCACGCTTCACGTTGAACACCCGATTGCATCCAATTGCTCGCTGATTTTTGGGTAAATCAGTGATGTGCCAAGTCTGGTTGGCACCCAGAGAATTATATTCTCTTTCCATGGCTTCACGCCACTCCTTTGCATTTTTACTCTCCAGCGCCTCTTTACCAGTTAATGGAATCGGAACGTTTTCCGAATCAAGGGCGCCTAGAATATTGTACTGCTTCTTTGGGCGTCCTGGATTTCCACTCCGGATGATTTTAGAACGACCGGGGCCTTTGCGCGCCTCCTCACTGACATGCTCACCTTTTTCTTCGGCACTCTCGTACTGATCTGTGCTCTCATCGGAGCTGCCGGCGTCGATGGAAAAGTCAGAAAAGATTTCTGCATCTCCGGGTCCCTGCTGCTGGCGGGCCTCCTCCAGTTCCTCCAGATTGATTGTCACAGCATCACCCTTGGATGCCAAAGATCAAAGAGAGCGATTAGTGTGGGTTAATGAACAGCAAAGAAAAGGGATAAGAATCTCTACTGAGCAGTAATAGAAGCAACACCGTAAAAGGAGAAGAAGCAGAGCAGAGCTATGTTTGGATGAAAATTAATAAAATTATTATTTTACCTCCAAATATACCACTGCACACGCGAAGCGATACGGATGATTAATATTTAAAAGTTTAATTTTAAAAATATAAATGAATAAAAATAAACACCGGATTGTTTAGTCTTAATAAACAAAGTTAAAAATCGCAGTTCGCACAAAATACACGTCCGTTCGCTTTAAGATAAAGAGAAAGAGTTGACTTTACATTACATTTTTACACTTTACATTACAAACATACATTTCTTTGTATTACTTTAAGCTTCTTTTTAAATTATTTGTTTTAATTGTTTTCGCGCTAAGCCTCGTCTACTGGAGCATGTCATTGTTGATCTTTCCAAAAGTCTTGAAGGATTCCAAAGCTTCGATGTAACGGGTGTGGATTTTTGCGGACCGTTTTTCTATAAGTCAGAGTCTCGGAATAAAGGCCATCAAGTGTTGTGTGAGCGTATTCATCTGCTTTAGTACGAAGGCAATCCATTTTAAGATAGTTAAGGACCACAGCTTCGTTTTTGAGTGCGCTCCAACGGTTCATTTGTACGCGACGTAATCCCAGACAGATATGGTCGAATAATACTACAAATTTTGTTGGGGCCAAGAATAAGCTGATCGAATTGAATCGAAAATTCCCAGGATCACCAGACTTCTCTGCACGAGTTTAGCCTGTCGGAAACTGTCGAGTGGCGGTTTATTCCTCCACGCTCTCCCCATTTTGGCGGTCTGTCGGAAGCAGCTGTAAACGTTCATCGAACCGGACCTTACTGCCCTAAAATTCGACCGTCTGAATGGGTGGCAGAGAGTCTCCTTCTTGCACAAAGTTTCCTGGGCACTTTGGAAGGAGGAGTATCATAGCTGTTGCAACAGCGTTCCATATGGCGCACCCCTAGCCCCGTAGTCACTGTTGGTGACATAGTCCTGGTGAAGGATGAGAATCTACCCCCAATGAAGTGGCCTCTGGCCAGGATACTGGAGCTGATTTCTGGGCCTGATAACCGTATAGCCGTAATAAATATTGAGGGGCAGAATTCGAAGCGAAAAAATCAGAACACCGTATTTATACTTCGGACTACTTTATTTGCGACTAAGGGAAAAATTGATATACATATTTTTTTATTCTCTATTTTTTAGAGCGAGACAATTATAACTACTCAAAGATCTCCTTCTACTTCCTATAAAAGCGTGCATTGTAACAAACTAAAATATACAGGGTTCCTTATTTTCTACACTCCTCCTCAATGCAAGCTTGTTTACAAAAATTAATATTAAAACAAATTAAACATTTGTGTAAGCTCTTCGTGTTTTGTTTTAGGAAGATTTTTTGTCAAAATATCTGCTAACATTTCAGTTGTACATTTGTATTTCAGCAAAACTTGCCCTTCCTTAACAACTTCTCTAACATAATGATAACGTATATCAATGTGCTTTGTTCTGGAATGATGAACAGGATTCTTGGTTAGCGCCTGCTCACTCAGATCGGGGTGTCGTTGTCTCCGCAACCTTTCTCCATACTCAACCTTCGCATGACTATCGCCTCCTTAAATGCCGCCGATAGTGCCATGTACTCCGCCTCGGTACTGCTTAACGCCACACTTCGCTGCTTTTCCGATCGCCAAGAAATCGGACCACCTACTAACAGGTAGATGTAACCAGTATAGGACTTCCTGTCAAGCCTATCACCTGCCCAATCCGCGTCCACGTATCCACAGAACGATTGACCACATTGCCGGTAAGGTAGTTTCATGTCAATCGTAGATGAGAGATGCCATGTGTTCAGCATGCGGGTTTTAATTCCGTTGGGCCAATTTTGACACCGAATGCAATATGTCAGGCCTCGTTGTAAGAGCTAGCCACATAAGCTCTCCTACTGATAAGAAGTAGGATCCACCTTTTTGCATTGGGGGCATTCGAATGATCGTGAGATGCTCCTCTTGATTTTCAGCAAAACCTCGTGCGATTGGCAAGCTATAAGTAAATCGTCAACATATACAAGAATTAACAAGAATTCTCCACAATGTTTGTACAAAAATGGCTCGTTATCACAGGCAACGAATCCCATATTAACCAATACGCCATTTAGCTTCTCGTTCCAGGCTCTTCCTGATTGCTTCAAGCCATTTATTGCTTTTTTTAGAAACAATACCTTGTCAGGATTTGTTTCATCTGAGTACCCTTCCGTCTGCTTCATGTATACCGTCTCACTCAGATCGCTGTTGAGATACGCGGTGCATACATCCATTTGATGTAGATGTAGCTTGGAGCTCCGCCGCCAATGCTATAATAAAGCGCACACTCTCCAATCGGCATACCGGCGAAAATGTTTCTTTGTAATTTATGCCAAACTGCTGGGAGCATCCTTTTGCTACCAGTCGAGCCTTGAAATGTTCTATTTGACCATCTTTATCACGCTTCACGTTGAACACCCGATTGCATCCAATTGCTCGCTGATTTTTGGGTAAATCAGTGATGTGCCAAGTCTGGTTGGCACCCAGAGAATTATATTCTCTTTCCATGGCTTCACGCCACTCCTTTGCATTTTTACTCTCCAGCGCCGCTTTACCAGTTAATGGAATCGGAACGTTTTCCGAATCCAAGGGCGCCTAGAATATTGTACTGCTTCTTTGGGCGTCCTGGATTTCCACTCCGGATGATTTTAGAACGACCGGGGCCTTTGCGCGCCTCCTCACTGACATGATCTGTGCTCTCATCGGAGCTGCCGGCGTCGATGGAAAAGTCAGAAAAGATTTCTGCATCTCCGGGTCCCTGCTGCTGGCGGGCCTCCTCCAGTTCCTCCAGATTGATTGTCACAGCATCACCCTTGGATGCCACGTCATGATGTTCATCAAATAACACATCCCGTTTCTCGACTAATTGTCGAGTTGATGGGTCATATAGTCGATAACCTTTTGCTGCCTCAGAGTACCCAACCATAATGTACTCTTTGCCCTTAGGTTGAAATTTGCTACCCTTCCTCGGACCCTTGTCCAGAGCAACTGCAAGAGATCCAAAAACCTTTAGGTGTTTTACATTAGGTTTCTTACCCGTCCACGCTTCAATAGGAGTCATACTCTCTAATGCGCTGGAAGGGGAGCGGTTTGGCAGGTAAACCGAAGTGTTGACAGCTCCTGCTCAAAAATGATCTCCCAGTCCCGCCTGGACCTGGAGAAGGCATCTTGACATCTCCATTAGCGTACGATTTGCCCGTTCCGCAACTCAATTTTGCTGGGGAGTATACGCTATTGTTAGCTGTCTGTCCATGCTGCCTCAGACATTCGTCAAACTGTTTATTGACAAATTCTCCGCCATTATCACTCCGCAGACATTTAAGTCTCCTTCCTGTCTGCCGTTCCACCAGGTTCTTGAAATCGATGAATTTCGGTAGCACCTCGTTCTTCCCACGCAGGAAGTAAACAAAAATCCTTCTGGACTTATCGTCAATGAACGTCAGAAAATTCTTGGAACCTCCGAGGGTAAAGTGTTGGGAAAGGTCCACAAACATCTGCATGCACTAGATCCAAAAGCTCGTTAGCCCGATTACTTGTTGCTGATGGAAAAGGTTGAACATGGATTTTGCTAATCATACACGTTTTGCAACTAATATTCTCTGGCAACCGAATATTTTCTATACCTCGAACTATCCCTTTGGATACCATCTCTTCCAAGCTAGAGAAATTAATATCTCCGTATCTCTTGTGTAGCAAAATCCCATCAACAGCTGACATGGCAAAATATTTACTGCGACCACCCACTAACAAATATAAGTTGCCAATCTTTTTGGCTTTCACTATGCATTCTCCATCTTGCATCACTTTGACATTCTCTATTTCAAAGGTCACCTTGCACCTGTTCTGGGCAGCACTGCTCACGGAATAGAAATTTGCGGTCATCTTTGGAACGAAAAGAACATTTTTTAGTGTCAACATGCACTGGCCTGTCTGTATCGTGACGTCACCTATACCTTCTGCTTGAAGGAAACCAGCATTGGCCAGTCCGATCTGTTCAGTGTGCTTCTCAAAAGATCAAAAGATGGGCAAAAAATAAGGTTGGCTGATTGGATATTATAAGTGTATTACAGCCCACCTCCCGTCCAACCGAATCGCGGGGATAGATCCGAGAGAGTAAAAGAATGCAATAGGAGTGTGAAATCACGAGGAATAGTATTGCAAAGATAAGGCGTTTAGTATAAAGGATTTAAGATTGTTAGTAGAGCAATGGGACAAAACGAGGTAGAGACCATTGTAGTCCGAACATAATACCCTGAACGGATCGTGTTGGGCATATATCGAGCTACAATGGCTAAGGAGTAGAGGACGAAAGTTTCTAGTCCTTCTACCAGGAACGTTGAAATTTAAGCGTGTTAATAAATGCTGGCTGTCTACATTACCATTAATAAGATAAAATAGAAACATGACACCTAGCATCGTTCTACAGTTTGTTAATGGTGGTAAGTTGATTAATAAAAGTCTACTATGATAGGAGGGAAGGTGAAGGCTTTATCCCAATTTAGTCCCCTAAGTGCGAAAATAAGAAAGTTTTTTTTACAGATTCTATGTGATCTTGGTGCACTCCGTATTGTGGACTCCAGACACACGATCCATACTCAAGAATCGGACGGACCAATGATGTGTATAAAGGTTTTGTAATGTATGGGTTGTTGAATTCTTTTGACCATCTTTTAATAAAACTAAGCACACCCATAGCTTTATTAACCATGGTGGATATATGGTTGGTAAATTTAAGTTTCAAATCTAATAGGACTCCCAGATCGTTAACCTGAGTTAAACGTTCTAAGGCATTCCCATAGAGAAAGTACGTAGCCTTGGAAGGGCTAGATCGATAAAACGATATGAGTTTACATTTCGATCCATTCAGCATTTAGTTATTTGCTAAACACCAATTTTGAAATTTATTCAAATCGGATTGAAGTCTAGATGGAGCTGTAGTGAATCTATACTGAAGACAAAGCGTAACGTCATCAACGTACGTAAGAACAAGTGACTCAGTTGAGGCAAAGGGCAAGTCTTTAAGAAACAGAGTAAAAAATACAGGTCCCAGATAAATCGATAAGGAGATCCACATAAGGAGATCAGTTGGGAATCCAAAATGAGTGAGTTTTCAGAGCGAGCTCCAATGGTTCATTTGTACGCGACGTAAACCCTACAGATATGGGCCGATAATGCTACCAATTTTGTTGGGGCCAAGAATGAGCTGATCGAATCGAACCGAAAATTCCTCAGCCAGGATCATCAGGCTTCTCTGCAAGAGTTTTGCTTGTCGGAAACGATCGAGTGGCGGTTTATTCCTCCATGCTCTCTCATTTTAGCGTTCTGTGGGATGCAGCAGTAAAGACTGCGAAACACACCCTATATCGGGCAGTTAGTCCCACTATTCTTGGTTTCGAGGAATTGAGGACATTGTTATGCCGCATAGCCGCAATCATTAATTCCAGGCCTCTTGTGTCGATTTCAGAAAATCCTGCTGACGTAGATGTGCTAACTCCGGCACATTTTTTAAATGGCGGCCGCCTCAACGTACATTGAACCGGACCTTACTGCCCTAAACTTCGATCGTGCAGCAAGTTTTTGGGCGCGTTGGAAAGAGGTGTATCTTACGCTGTTGCAACAGCGTTCCAAATGGCGCACCCCTGGCACCGTAGTCACTGTTGGTGACATAGTCCTAGTGAAGGAAGATAACCTTCCCCTAATGAAGTGGCCTCTGACCAGGATACTGGAGCCCCTCAAGGAAGGGAGGATGTTGGGACAAGCAGCCAAAAGCAAAGCTGTAAGAAATAATCTATAAAGACTGTGCAGCAGTTTCTATTTTGTTTGTTTCTCACACACCCTTTTGGGAGCATTTTTTTTAGAGTTGCTGCACACTACTTCATCATGCATTTGTGTGCGTTCCCCGCCTCGCCTCTTACCGACGAATGATAAACAATTGCATTGTCTGAGATTTTATTGCTAAGCTTCACTTGTACTTGAATTTGGCATCGAATGCGTTTGTGCGGCTGCGTTTTTAGGGTTTAACCTGAACCAATAACAAAATTTTAATTAATCGGAATTTGAACTGCTTGTCTATTTATTCGGCCGCTGTTATAAACCGTTAATAGCGTTAACAGTGCTGTCGTCGCAAAATCCATAAAGGAAGGTTGTTGTTGTCGCTCCTGTCGTTTTTCGCGCGGTTCCCACTGCATACGTACAGCCCACCTCCCGTCCAACCGACCGAGGGACGCTGCCGCATAACGTACGGCTCGAATCGCGGGGATAGATCCGAGAGAGTAAAAGAGAGGAATAGGAGAATGAAATCACGAGAAAAAGTGTTGCAAAGATAAGGTGTTTAGTATAATGGATTTAAGATTGTTAGTAGAGCAAAGGGACAAAACGTGGTAGAGACCATTGTAGTCCGAACATAAAACCCTGAACGGATCGTGTTAGGCATATGTCGAGCTACAATGGCTAAGGAGTAGAGGACGAAAGTTTCGAGTCCTTCTACTAGGAACGTTGAAATTTAAGCGTGTTAATAAATGCTGGCTGTCTACATTACCATTAATAAGATTAAATAGAAACATGACACCCAGCATCGTTCTACGGTTTGTTAATGGTGGTAAGTTGATTAATAAAAGTCTACTATGATAGGAGGGAAGGTGAAGGCTTGCATTCCAATTTAGTCCCCTAAGTGCGAAAATGAGAAAGTTTTTTTGTACGGATTCTATGTGATCTTGGTGCACACCGTATTGTGGACTCCAGACACACGATCCATACTCAAGAATCGGACGGACCAATGATGTGTATAAAGTTTTTGTAATGTATGGGTCGTTGAATTCTTTTGACCATCTTTTAATAAAACCAAGCACACCCATAGCTTTATTAACCATGGTGGATATATGGTCGGTAAATTTAAGTTTCAAATCTAATAGGACTCCCAGATCGTTAACCTGAGTTAAACGTTCTAAGGCAATCCCATAGAGAAAGTACGTAGCCTGGTGAGGGCTAGATCGATAAAATGACATGAGTTTACATTTCGATCCATTAAGCTTTAGGTCATTTGCTAAGCACCAATTTTGAAATTTATCCAAATCGGATTGAAGTCTAGATTGGGCGCTAGTAGATCTATATTGAAGACAAAGCTTAACATCGTCAGCGTACATTAGTACTAGTGAGTCAGTTAAGGCAAGGGGCAAGTCATTAATAAACAAAGTAAAAGTAAGGGTCCAAGATGGCTTCCTTGAGGCACCCCAGATGTGACGCGGACTGTACGCGAGGTAACATCTTTAAAGAAGACACGTTGGGTTCTTCCAGATAAGTAGCTCGAAATCCAGATAAGGAGATCAGTTGGGAATCCCAAAAGACTGAGTTTACTTATAAGAAGCGAATGGTTAACAGAATCAAATGCTTTACTGAAGTCAGTGTAAATGACGTCTGTTTGTAAGCCATTCCGGAACCCATCCGTGACAAAAGATGTTAGCTCCAATAAGTTGGTGGTGGTGGAGCGGCGCTTCATAAAGCCATGTTGGCACGGGGATATTATTGAACTACATAGGTGTTGCAAATGTGGAGTAATAAGTTTTTCGAAAAGCTTTGGAATTGCTGACAATTTAGAAATGCCTCTATAATTTGAAGCATCCGATTTTTTCCCTTTTTTATGCAGAGGGATAATGTAAGATTCCTTCCACATAAGGGGAAAAATCGAGGTCTTCAGCGATAAATTAAAAAGTTTAAGAAGCGGTTTGCACAGGGCCACGGCGCAGTTCCTCAGCACACAGCCTGGTACTCCATCGGGGCCTGGCGAATACACGGGCATAACCCTAAGAAGATCCGATAACACACCACTTTGATCAAAAGATGGGCAAAAAATAAGGTTGGCTGATTGGATATTATAAGTGTAAGGCTGAGCTGGAGTGGTGCTATGTGAATACGTTGTTTGAAAAAACTTTGCAAAGAGATCGGCCATTGCCAGATCAGTGTTCGCAGAAGAGTTCTCAAACGTAAGCAGAGGCGGAAAAGATACAGATTTGCGCTTAGTGTTTACAAAGTTATAAAACTGCTTCGGGTTCTGAGTAAACTGAATCCGGCAGCGGCGAATATAACTCCTATAACATTCGGCGTTATGCACGGTGAAATTTGACCGAGCTACTAAGTATCTTGAATAACTAACTGTACAGCCAGATAATTTATGTTTATTTAAAAGTCTATTCATCGCGTTCTTTAAATTTAATAGATGCCTTGTATACCAAGGTGAATTAATTGAACCAGACGGATATTTCCATGGCACGCAAGCGTCGAAAAATAAATACAAAGTGTGATAAAATTTATTTAAGGCAATATTAATATCTTCACATGCCAGTAAATCGGACCAATCAAATTCAAGAATTAACTCGTTTAGTTTAGTAAAGTCAGCCTTACGGAAGAAACGTACTTTTTGAGATTTAAGTTTAGACTTAAGGTCAATGAACCTGTTGTTTTCGATTAAAACTTCAAGAGTGGGATGATACGGATCCTCAGGGTTAGAAAGGGGCAAAGTTCTAGAAAGAGCAAATCCATCAGGATCAGAAACGAAACACAAGTCTAGCAGCCGACCTAAGGAATTTCTAACGTGGTTAATTTGCCCGAGTGACATGTCGAACATACCCGCAGGGAAGTCGTGGTGCGAGTTAAGCATTAAGGACGGTGAATTCTCAACATTGGACCACATAAGATCTGGTATATTGAAGTCCCCCAGAGCTACCAGCTGGTCCCCGTCAGACAAACGGTCCAAAACGAGACGAATAGCGGACAAATGTTGCCAGTATGTGGGCGGTTCCGACGAAGGTGGTATGTAAGAACAGGTAACGTATAAAGATTGACCGGACAGAATGATTTTAACGCAAAGAAATTCTATGTCACCAAACTCTTGTGATTTTACCTCTTCAGAAGCGAATTTGGAGTCTACAGAAATTAGGACTCCTCCTCCCCTTCGCAGTGTTCTATCACGTCTAAAAGTAGTGTATTTATTTGGAAAAACTTCGGAGCTTAAAATCTCCGGCTTTAACCAAGTTTCTGTAAAGACTATAATGTGAGATGCAAAGGAAGAACTATCAGAATACAGTTTGGGAAGTTTACTACGTAGCCCTCTAGTATTCTGATAGGTAAGTGTTAGTGAAGAAATTAGTTTTTTGAGGGTGAGGAAGATGAGGTGGAAGGTTGGTTGCTCCTATCAAGGTTTGTCTCTCACGATGTCCTTGCTCCTGGTTGTCACTGCTTCTTCTAACGCAGTTCCTCTCCTACGACGTACCCTGGCTGTTCATCCCTCGCATTACAGGATAACACCTAGTCGTAATGGTCAAGAATCGATAATGCATACACCACACTGATCAATCCGGAAATATAGCACCCCGACTCGATTTACCCTGGGCATAAGTTTAGCCGCGGATCCTTGATTCTTTCTCCACTTGCTCCTCGTTTTATCCGCGCGTTATGACTCGCTACAGCTGCCGGACTTACCCTCAAGAGGTCTTTGAGCCTATACTCTTAATTCGTCCAATAAACTTTCCTGCTTGAATCTCGGACTTTCCCAAGGGGGGTCCGTTAACTCAACTCTTCCAGCTTCCCTAGAAGACTCGGTATAGATTAGCTCCAGTGCCCCTTCTTATATAGCGCCAAAGGCGCCCGTTAGTCCTTGTAACTCTATTCGAATATTAGGTTTAATATTAATCCGTTGGGTGCCAATTATTTATTTATTTAGGCCGGCTGGCGGTGCCTCCGTGGCAAGGGTAGAGCCGGTTGGATGAATATCCGTGGAGGGCCGGCAGTAGGATGCTGCTGTTGGTTAGGTAGTGTTGACCACCAAGGATGGTAGCCATTGGAGAGTCGGGTGGTCGCTTCGACTTCCTTCCTTTCCCGAAGGTTATGGTGGGAGATACTTATCTCCGTTGTTACGGCCCTTAAGGCACGGTAACCAAATTCAATGAGCAGAATAAATGTAACGGCTAAAGCCGGAGTTTTATGATCGAGCTAGTGCTCTTTATTCCAAATCCAAAATAAAACTAAAACTTATTGTTAACTTATATGTCTTGTCAGGGTCTGATTGTCATCTGTTTTGCTCAAGGAGTCGAGTGGCACCCATAAAGACTCAAACAATACCGAACCTGGAACTATCTGGAGCTGACTTACTAGCAAGACTGATGGCTGATGTTTCTGACCTTCGAACATATATTGGAAATTATTATTGTTGGTGCGACTCCTCGGTTAGCCTATCCTGGATTCAAGACGAATCTGCCCGATTTAACGTGTTTGTTTCTGATCGAGTCTCTTCCATACAGGAACTCACCAGGCAATGAAATGGTATTATGTTCGGTCCAGGATCTGTTTTGCAAGGCCTCGTCTACTGGAGCATGTCATTGTTGATCTTTCCAAAAGTCTTGAAGGATTCCAAAGCTTCGATGTAACGGGTGTGGATTTTTGCGGACCGTTTTTCTATAAGTCAGAGTCTCGGAATAAAGGCCCTCAAGTGTTGTGTGAGCGTATTCATCTGCTTTAGTACAAAGGCAATCCATTTTAAGATAGTCAACGACCACAGCTTCGTTTTTGAGTGCGCTCCAACGGTTCATTTGTACGCGACGTAATCCCAGACAGATATGGTCGAATAATACTACAAATTTTGTTGGGGCCAAGAATAAGCTGATCGAATTGAATCGAAAATTCCCAGGATCACCAGACTTCTCTGCACGAGTTTAGCCTGTCGGAAACTGTCGAGTGGCGGTTTATTCCTCCACGCTCTTCCCATTTTGGCGGTCTGTGGGAAGCAGCTGTAAACGTTCATCGAACCGGACCTTACTGCCCTAAAATTCGACCGTCTGAATGGGTGGCAGAGAGTCTCCTTCTTGCACAAAGTTTCCTGGGCACGTTGGAAGGAGGAGTATCCTACGCTGTTGCAACAGCGTTCCATATGGCGCACCCCTAGCCCCGTAGTCACTGTTGGTGACATAGTCCTGGTGAAGGATGAGAATCTACCCCCAATGAAGTGGCCTCTGGCTAGGATACTGGAGCTGATTCCTGGGTGGGACGTAGCTAACCGTGTAGACGTAATAAAGTCAGCGGCTGGAACGACTAAGGATTCTGTCGAAGCTCCAGGTCTTCAACGGTGGAAGGTTGTTGGGCCAAGCAGCAAAAGGTAAAGCTGTCTGAAATAATCTATAAAGACTCTGAATCGGAGGAGCAGCGGTAAGCTTATCAACAGCTTTCACTTTGTATGTTTCTCCCAAGTTCTATTATTCGGCCGTTATTAAAAACCATTAATAGCGTTAACATTGTTTTTGTCCTAAAATCAATTGTTGCTGTCGCTCCTATTATTGTTTGTTTCTCAAGACGTCCTTGCTCCTGTTTGTCGCTGCTTCTCCTAACGCAGTTCCTTTCCTACGACGTCCTTGCTTCAGGTTGTTTATGACGCTTCGGTTGCCGGTGTCCCGGGCTGCCATTGCCGGGCTGTCCCGGTGTCCCATTGTTTTTGTCCTAAAATCAATTGTTGCTGTCGCTCCTATTATTGTTTGTTTCTCAAGACGTCCTTGCTCCTGTTTGTCGCTGCTTCTCCTAACGCAGTTCCTCTCCTACGACGTCCTTGCTTCAGGTTGTTTATGACGCTTCGGTTGCCGGTGTCCCGGGCCCTTTGCCCTTTAAACCTTCTGCACTGCAGAAAGCTGTCCTCAGGGAAAACTCTGACACATCGGTTCATTTATCAAATATCTTATCTTAGAAGAAAAAGTATAATTGGAAGAATATCTTAGAAGAATGTACAGCAGCTTTATTTTGATAACGGGGGTTGCCAAACTAGCACGGCTGCGCGCACGGAAGCAGGAGAAAGAGGAATCACCATGGAACGTAACGATTCCGGACGGGCCAGCGCGTCCGGAATGTGTTTAGAAAGTACGCATGGAAAAAATGCGTGGAATGTAGATGCCATGAGGGGACAGCAGCGGGGGCTGAAGAACCAGCACGGCTGCGTCAAATGTCTTAGGAGAGAGCGGGGACGGCGGGAAAAAAGAGTCCCCCGACAGCGTAGCTGCGTTTAGAAAATGCAGAAAGGCAGAGGGAATCGCGGAGGTATCCGGACATAGTCCGTTGACCTGCATAATAACAAAATGAATCGGAGGCCTAAGCGGGGCAAACGAGGGCAACAAAGAAATCCCGCCAATGGAAATGTGACGGAAATTGGAGAAATGATTAACGCCGAGAACAGATAAACAAAGTATTAACGGCAGGAGGCGAAATTTGCAAGGATAACCGGGCGCCTCAGGCGCTATATAAGGAGGGCCACTGGAGTTAATCGGAGCCGAGTCTTCTAGGGAAGCTGGAAGAGTTAAGATTCCCCGTGGGTAAGTCTAACATTCAAGCGATAAAGTTTCTTTGGAGGAATTAAGAGTATAGGCTGTAGGAATTAAGCTCTTAATTCCTAAATTCTTACGAAATAATAAACCATAAAAATGCTATTCGGTGTAACAAACGTGGGTAAAATGACATTTAGGACATTTACCACACAGGCCGTCCAAATAGTGATGAACCGCATGTTTTAGTTTTCGCGACGACACACTATAATTGCTATTTTCAGCAAATGCTCAACTAGTCTCGAAAAAGAAACAGTTGATATGTAATGGAAATGGAAGTTGATGGAATACTTCTAAAACATGGTCAGAGGGAAAGCTTAAGATCATTGGTTCCAAGTATCAAAATTTTTGATCAGACTACGATCTAATTTAATAGCAATTAAACAAAAGTTAAATTAAGATATATCATTACCCACCATACTTAATACTTCTCTAACAGTTGAAACTGGTAATGAACCGGAATCAACAGAACAAACTGACATTGACCATATATAATCAATGGCACAATCTAATATTGATTTTACAGCAACCAAGTTGTACCAGTTTTCGATGGTAAAGCTGAAAATTTAACAAGTTTGATTGATGCATTATAAATAATGGAATCAATAATAGGAGCACGAACAATTAGCAGTTCCCATGATAAAAAGAAAACCTGAAAGGTGTCCCCAGAAATCTAACCGGAATGAAACAACAATTTCTGAGGTGATTTCCATATTAAAAGGCAACGCGAAACTGTAGAAGTATTGTCACAGCTTTGGAAGGTGCATACATAACAGACGGACTACCTCTAGAGTTAGCCAGAAGTTGTTACACTCAGCATGCAGTCAAATGCAATGACAAAAATTGTAGAATCGATAAATCGGTAATACTTATTATGCAAGCTGGTACCTTCAATATTATGATCAATATTATGATTGTTGCACAGAAACAACTGGACCACAAGATCTATCCTATGCCGCAAGAACTATCCACAGCGCGGCGCAAATCGCGGACGTGAAAATTATAGAGGTAAATTTAATATAGAGAAAACTGTAGAGGCCACGGTAACTTGAATCGAAGCTACAACAACAACTACCAAAACAATGCAGAGTTACCCAAAAAACATCGGGAAACTCCCAAAACCCTTTAAATGTTTAGTAGTAAAAGATGCAACAGTTCACATTATTATTATCAGTCAAAATTTATTCGTTTCATTTATCAATATAGCTACTGGAAATTAACTTTTTTTTTTAATAGAAAGAAGTGCAGACATATCGATTTTTAAAGAAACTTCTGATATCTTTTACGACATCCAAGATAATTATATTATATTATTGACATCAAAGGAATAAGTCAAGAAATAACCAAATCCAAAGGTCTAATTTCTATTGAAATACAGACTACTAAATATATAATTACACACTATTTTCATATCGTGAATTTTCTATTCCCTATTCCATGTGAGGGAATATTAGAAATCGATTTTATTAAAAAATCTGAAGATTAGCTTATAGTTAGAGCCAACAACTTAAAATATCCAATTAACGTACCATTAGCAGTTCTGGAAACAATTCTGCCACCAAGATCCCATGTTATTCGAAAAATTCAACTTAATTCCAAATCAAGAAATATAGCATGGTATTCCCTTTTCCATCTATTCCCTATTCCATGTGAGGGAATATTAGAAATCGATTTTATTAAAAAATCTGAAGATTAGCTTATAGTTAGAGCCAACAACTTAAAATATCCAATTAACGTACCATTAGCAGTTCTGGAAACAATTCAATACTTCTGCCACCAAGATCCAATGTTATTCGAAAAATTCAACTTAATTCCAAATCAAGAAATATAGCATGGTATTTACATTGCAAATACCATAGAAACATCCAATAACGCTTTTATAAGGCTACTTAATACAACAAATACCGGACAAGCAGTCAGTATAGATAATCTAACATATGAATCACTTTCGAACTACGATGAAGTCACAACCAATCTAGAAAATAGAGAAAAATGTGTATTATCTCAACTTTCAAAAAACTTCCATTCACAGTTTAAGACAGCTTTTTAGCTTATACACCCAATATAGCGATGTATTCGGATTGAAAACCGAACCAATAACTACAAACAATTTCTATAAGCAAAAACTGAGATTAAAAGATGATGAACATCATCACCTATTTTTACATAAAAAATTATCGAAGCCCTCATTGTCAGGTGAATGAAATATAAAAGCAAGTAGGAAAGTTGATCTCCGAAGAGATTGTTGAACCATCCGCATCCTAATATAATTGCCCACTGTTAATTGTTCCTAAGAAACCATACCCCGACTGACCGATTGACTATTGAAAAAATTACTATCTGATAAATTTCCACTACCTAGAATTGATGGTATTTTAGATCAATTAGGCAAAATACTTTTCATGCGATTACTTTTTGGATTAAAAATAGCTTCTAACTCATATCAGAGAATGATGACCTCTTGCGTTCTCTGGTCTAGAACCTTCTCAAGCATTCCTTTATATGGATGACTTAATAGTAATTGGCTGTTCCGGAAAACATATGCTTAAGAACTTAACAGATGTTTTTGGGAAATGTAGGAAATACAACCTAAAGAAAGGAAAATTGGTTGGAAAAAAACCAACCAATTGTGGCTCCAATTGGCTGGTTCGCCAACAATCTAATACTTGAATCTAATACTAATGTCGTAAGATTCTAATAATTCTCAGGTCAAGAATAAATATACTTTACTTTTCTCAAAAACATCTGTTAAGTTCTTAAGGATAAGTTTTTCGGATCAACCGATTACTATTAAGTAATCCATATAAAGGAATGCTTGAGAAGGTTCTAGACCAGAGAACGCAATAGTCATCATTCTCTGAAACGAATTAGGGGCTATTTTGAATCCGAAGGGTAATCGCGTGAAGCGATATGAGCCGTTGCTCGTTGAAAAAGACGATATATCTCTTGAACCTTTTTCTAGTGCAATTTGAGGGAATCCTGACATTAAGTCAAGACATGAAAAGTATTTTGCTCGACCTAGTTGATCTAAAATGTCATCAATTCTAGGTATTGGGAATTTATCAGATAGTAATTTTTTATTTATCTGGCGGTAGTCAATTACTAATCGCCATTTCTTTACATTTGACCCTGGGGATGATTTCTTAAGAACAAGTAACAATGGGCTATTGTATTCAGATACTGACGGATCGACAATCCCGTCAGAGATTAATTTACCTACTTGCTTTTGTATTTCGTTCACCTGACTATGTGGGCTTCGATAGTTCTTTATATATACGGGTTCATCATCTTTTAATCTCAGTTTCTGTTTATAAAAATTATTTGTGGTTATTGATTCGGTTTCCAATCCGAATATATCGCTATACTGGGTGCATAAGCTAGAAAGCTGTGACTTGAACTGTGGAGGGAAGTTTTTTGAAAGTTGTGATAGTACGGATTTTTTCCTATTGTCTGAATTTGTGTTGACTACATCGTAGTTCGAAAGTGATTCATATGTAAGGTTATCTGTACTGACTACTTGGTCGGTATTTGTTGTGTTTAGTAGTCTTATGAAGGCATTATTGGATGTTACTATGGTATTTGCAATATAAATGCCATGCTGAAATTTGCTGATTTGGAATAAATCTTTTTGAGTTAAGCTCAATTTTCCGAATAACTTGGGATCTTGCTGGCAGAAGTATTGTATTATTGCCAGAACTATGAGTTATTGGTACATTAATTGGAAATTTTAAATTATTGGATCTAATTATAAGCCAATCTTCAGATGCCTTGAAGACTAATTGACAGTCTTCAAGTGTGGAATTATGTATTTAGTTGTCTGTATCTCCAGAGAAACTAAACAATGGGATTTGGTTATTTCTTGACTTATGCCATTTATGTCTATGATGTGATCATCTTAGATGTTTTGGAAGTTATCCGAAGTTTCTTTTAAAATTTAAATGTCTGCACCTGTATCTATTAAAAAGATCTACTCTTTTCCAGTAGCTACATTGAAAAATGAAACGAATATATTTTGGCTGAGATTAATGGTGTGAACTCTGACCTCTTTTATTGTTGAGTATTTAAAGGGCTTTGGGAGTTTCCCGAAGTGTTTTGGTTAGTATTTTGTGTAATTCTGACATTGCTTTGATTATTTCCATTGGGGCTTCGGTACGAGTTTCCACCGCCTCTATAGTTTCCTTTATATTATCGTCATCTGCTCAATTTCTTGTGTATATTGGTTAGCAGTTTTATTGCGCTGCTGTAGGTTCATCAGCTTCGCTGATAGTACTTCCACAGTTTCGCCTTTGACGTTGCCTTTTAGTATAGAAATCACTTCAGTAATTGTTGTTTCATTACCGATTAGATTTCTGGCGACACCTTTTAGCTTTGTTTTTATTATAGAGATAGCAAATTCTTCGTGCTCGCCTTTTATTGATTCTATTATTCTATTATGTAAAGCATCAATGAAACTTGTTAAATTTTCAGCCTTACCATCTAAAACTGGTATAAGCTTGGATGCTGTATTAATAAAATCAATATTTGATTGTGCCATTGTGACAGAGTTAATTATTTTGTTTTCTATTACACTGGAGGTATCTGAATCTGTTGAATTGTCCAGATCAGTGTATATCGCTGGAATAGTAAGATTATTCAAATCTTCATCCTCTATTTTGAGGTTTACTTGGGAAGCTCTTCTGACTTCGCTTCTGTTGATTCTGGGTCTGGTGCAGTGTCAACTGCTATTGGGGGTGTTTAAAACGGTTGGTACCGATATTTCTAAACTGAACTTTTGCTTAACAAATATTAAATTAGATATATCAAAAGTTTCGATACCTGTGACCAATTATCTTGATTTAACCTTTCCCTACTCTACTAATATTTCAACATGCTTCCTAACCGTGTTCTTTTGGAAAGGTCTATTCTGGGTTAGTGACTTATATGATCTTTCAAAATTAGTTTTAATGTTTGATAATTCTGTGTACAACTTAATCCATTCCATGTCTTTAGTTTGGCCATACTTTGTGAGAAGAATATAATGAAATATTTTATATATATTATTTTATTTTTTTTATTTCATTTTTTTAGATTTTAGGTGTTAACATTTATGTGTAACCTGTTGATTGTACTATATATATTTTTTTCTTATTTTTATTTATTTTACTGCTTATATTTTATCCAGGTCATTTCCCCGGCTCATACACCTTTTTTTCAGACAATTATTATGCAGCTTGATATAATGATAACGACAATAATTATCAAAAGTACATGTACCCAATATAGATCAACGTTGGTAGATTCTACCACTAACCATACAGCATATAGACTAATCATTTCATACAACGAAAATGGACGCAAAAATTTCTTGCGACAGGCCCCAGCAGGCCCCAGAGAAAATCTTACTCTCATTCTTACGCTCTATCTTACGCTCATATTCTCAAAAAAATTTTTTTGGTTCTTCAGTCGCGGAGAGGCCCTTCATCAAGATGGTTGATCCGCGGTTAAATTTATCTATATATGTATGCTTGCTCACATATTCACATACACGGTTTCATGTGTGTGCGTTCTTTTTCGTTTTGAATCCAACCAAAATTTTAGATTTTTGTAACTTTTCAGGCTTGATACCCTAAGAAAATTGGGGTATGCATTATTGAGTTAATGATGATGAAAGAATATATATTTTATTTATTAATATTTCAGAATAAATTGTTTTTTTGTTTGGGAATACGATGCAGTGGTAGCAGTAAAATGATTTTCATATATAATTATTACGAATGAATAAAAATCTTTATACTATGGTAGAAAGAGTGTACATTTGAGTCGGTATCACTTAAAACCCCGATTTAATTTAAGTTGTTTTATTTTCTGCAAGCGGATAGTGCTAGCATACCCTTTTGATAAATGATTTTTAAGGGAGTGAGCATAAACAACAACAGCTGATTTTTAGTTTGTGAGGGCATCAGTAGGGTATGAAAGCACCATCCGTTCGAAAAATATCAACATAGAAAAAAATTTGGATAAGATAGGAAAATTTGAAAAAATAGGATTTCCATTATTTTTTAAATATTTTATATATACAAATTTTTCTGCTACCACTTAATCGTTTTTCTAAACATTTATAAAATGAATGCTGAAATATTTAAAAATATAATATAACAATAAAATTTTTTGTCATGAACCCAACAATGAGTAGCCCCCATTTTTAGGGTAGCAAGCCTGGAAAGTTACAAAAATCTAAAATTTTGGTTGGTTTCAAAACGAAAAAGAACGCACACATATGAAACCGTGTATGTGAATATGTGAGCACGCATACATATAAAGATGAATTTAACCACGGATCAACCATCTTGATGAAGGGCCTCTCCGCGAATGAAGAACCAAAAAATTTTTTTGAAAATATGTGCGCAAGAATGAGAGAAAGATTTTCTCTGGGGCCTGCAGGGGCCTGTCGCAAGAAATTTTTGCGTTCATTTTCGTTGTATGAAATGAGTAGTCTATATGCTGTATGGTTAGTGATTCTACCTTGTTGATGACATTGGCAGTGGAATCCACTGTTTTTATGTCCAACCTAATTTTAGTGGGTTTTGCGTATACTTTTATTTGTGTTTCATTAAAAGTATAAAGATCTTCTATTGACAATATACTTATCGCATTACTGCGCATTTAAGTTAGCAAACTTCCTACCTAGTTTTTTTGCGTAGCTTTACAGGTTACACGTCTAATCGAGCAGAAAAGGTTCCGCTCAATTTTACAAAATATTATATTATACCAATATATATATATATTCAATATATTATATATTGAATTTGGATAAAATTCAAAATTAGTGATTAGAAAATGACCTACAGTTTAATGGATCGAAATGTAATCTCATGTTATTTTTTCGATCTAGCCCTCACCAGGCTACGTACTTTCTCTATGGGATCGCCTTAGAACGTTTAACTCAGGTTAACGATCTGGGAGTCCTATTAGATTTGAAACTTAAATTTACCAACCATATATCCACCATGGTTAATAAAGCTATGGGTGTGCTTAGTTTTATTAAAAGATGGTCAAAAGAATTCAACAACCCATACATTACAAAACCTTTATACACATCATTGGTCCGTCCGATTCTTGAGTATGGATCGTGTGTCTGGAGTCCACAATACGGAGTGCACCAAGATCACATAGAATCTGTAAAAAAAACTTTCTTATTTTCGCACTTAGGGGACTAAATTGGGATAAAGCCTTCACCTTCCCTCCTATCATAGTAGACTTTTATTAATCAACTTACCACCATTAACAAACTGTAGAACGATGCTAGGTGTCATGTTTCTATTTTATCTTATTAATGGTAATGTAGACAGCCAGCATTTATTAACACGTTAAAATTTCAACGTTCCTGGTAGAAGGACTAGAAACTTTCGTCCTCTACTCCATTTGCCATTGTAGCTCGATATATGCCCAACACGATCCGTTCAGGCTATTATGTTCGGACTACAATGGTCTCTACCTCGTTTTGTCCCATTGCTCTACTAACAATCTTAAATCCTTTATACTAAACGCCTTATCTTTGCAATACTATTCCTCGTGATTTCACACTCCTATTGTATTCTTTTACTCTCTCGGATCTATCCCCGCGATTCGGTTGGACGGGAGGTGGGCTGTAATACACTTATAATATCCAATCAGCCAACCTTATTTTTTGCCCATCTTTTGATCTTTTGAGAAGCACACTGAACAGATCGGACTGGCCAATGCTGGTTTCCTTCAAGCAGAAGGTATAGGTGACGTCACGATACAGACAGGCCAGTGCATGTTGACACTAAAAAATGTTCTTTTCGTTCCAAAGATGACCGGAAATTTCTATTCCGTGAGCAGTGCTGCCCAGAACAGGTGCAAGGTGACCTTTGAAATAGAGAATGCCAAAGTGATGCAAGATGGAGAATGCATAGTGAAAGCCAAAAAGATTGGCAACTTATATTTGTTAGTGGGTGGTCGCAGTAAATATTTTGCCATGTCAGCTGTTGATGCGATTTTGCTACACAAGAGATACGGACATATTAATTTCTCTAGCTTGAAAGAGATGGTATCCAAAGGGATAGTTCGAGGTATAGAAAATATTCGGTTGCCAGAGAATATTAGTTGCAAGACGTGTATGATTAGCAAAATCCATGTTCAACCTTTTCCATCAGCAACAAGTAATCGGGCTAACGAGCTTTTGGATCTAGTGCATGCAGACGTTTGTGGACCTTTCCCAACACTTTCCCTCGGAGGTTCCAAGAATTTTCTGACGTTCATTGACGATAAGTCCAGAAGGATTTTTGTTTACTTCCTGCGTGGGAAGAACGAGGTGCTACCGAAATTCATCGATTTCAAGAACCTGGTGGAACGGCAGACAGGAAGGAGACTTAAATGTCTGCGGAGTGATAATGGCGGAGAATTTGTCAATAAACAGTTTGACGAATGTCTGAGGCAGCATGGACAGACAGCTAACAATAGCGTATACTCCCCAGCAAAATTGAGTTGCGGAACGGGCAAATCGTACGCTAATGGAGATGTCAAGATGCCTTCTGGTCCAGGCGGGACTGGGAGATCATTTTTGAGCAGAAGCTGTTAACACTTCGGTTTACCTGCGAAACCGCTCCCCTTCCAGCGCATTAGAGAGTATGACTCCTATTGAAGCGTGGACGGGTAAGAAACCTAATGTAAAACACCTAAAGGTTTTTGGATCTCTTGCAGTTGCTCTGGACAAGGGTCCGAGGAAGGGTAGCAAATTTCAACCTAAGGGCAAAGAGTACATTATGGTTGGGTACTCTGAGGCAGCAAAAGGTTATCGACTATATGACCCATCAACTCGACAATTAGTCGAGAAACGGGATGTGTTATTTGATGAACATCATGACGTGGCATCCAAGGGTGATGCTGTGACAATCAATCTGGAGGAACTGGAGGAGGCCCGCCAGCAGCAGGGACCCGGAGATGCAGAAATCTTTTCTGACTTTTCCATCGACGCCGGCAGCTCCGATGAGAGCACAGATCAGTACGAGAGTGCCGAAGAAAAAGGTGAGCATGTCGGTGAGGAGGCGCGCAAAGGCCCCGGTCGTTCTAAAATCATCCGGAGTGGAAATCCAGGACGCCCAAAGAAGCAGTACAATATTCTAGGCGCCCTTGATTCGGAAAACGTTCCGATTCCATTAACTGGTAAAGAGGCGCTGGAGAGTAAAAATGCAAAGGAGTGGCGTGAAGCCATGGAAAGAGAATATAATTCTCTGGGTGCCAACCAGACTTGGCACATCACTGATTTACCCAAAATCAGCGAGCAATTGGATGCAATCGGGTGTTCAACGTGAAGCGTGATAAAGATGGTCAAATAGAACATTTCAAGGCTCGACTGGTAGCAAAAGGATGCTCCCAGCAGTTTGGCATAAATTACAAAGAAACATTTTCGCCGGTATGCCGATTGGAGAGTGTGCGCTTTATTATAGCATTGGCGGCGGAGCTCCAAGCTACATCTACATCAAATGGATGTATGCACCGCGTATCTCAACAGCGATCTGAGTGAGACGGTATACATGAAGCAGCCGGAAGGGTACTCAGATGAAACAAATCCTGACAAGGTATTGCTTCTAAAAAAAGCAATAAATGGCTTGAAGCAATCAGGAAGAGCCTGGAACGAGAAGCTAAATGGCGTATTGGTTAATATGGGATTCGTTGCCTGTGATAACGAGCCATTTTTGTACAAACATTGTGGAGAATTCTTGTTAATTCTTGTATATGTTGACGATTTACTTATAGCTTGCCAATCGCACGAGGTTTTGCTGAAAATCAAGAGGAGCATCTCACGATCATTCGAATGCCCCCAATGCAAAAAGGTGGATCCTACTTCTTATCAGTAGGAGAGCTTATGTGGCTAGCTCTTACAACGAGGCCTGACATATTGCATTCGGTGTCAAAATTGGCCCAACGGAATTAAAACCCGCATGCTGAACACATGGCATCTCTCATCTACGATTGACATGAAACTACCTTACCGGCAATGTGGTCAATCGTTCTGTGGATACGTGGACGCGGATTGGGCAGGTGATAGGCTTGACAGGAAGTCCTATACTGGTTACATCTACCTGTTAGTAGGTGGTCCGATTTCTTGGCGATCGGAAAAGCAGCGAAGTGTGGCGTTAAGCAGTACCGAGGCGGAGTACATGGCACTATCGGCGGCATTTAAGGAGGCGATAGTCATGCGAAGGTTGAGTATGGAGAAAGGTTGCGGAGACAACGACACCCCGATCTGAGTGGGCAGGCGCTAACCAAGAATCCTGTTCATCATTCCAGAACAAAGCACATTGATATACGTTATCATTATGTTAGAGAAGTTGTTAAGGAAGGGCAAGTTTTGCTGAAATACAAATGTACAACTGAAATGTTAGCAGATATTTTGACAAAAAATCTTCCTAAAACAAAACACGAAGAGCTTACACAAATGTTTAATTTGTTTTAATATTAATTTTTGTAAACAAGCTTGCATTGAGGAGGAGTGTAGAAAATAAGGAACCCTGTATATTTTAGTTTGTTACAATGCACGCTTTTATAGGAAGTAGAAGGAGATCTTTGAGTAGTTATAATTGTCTCGCTCTAAAAAATAGAGAATAAAAAAATATGTATATCAATTTTTCCCTTAGTCGCAAATAAAGTAGTCCGAAGTATAAATACGGTGTTCTGATTTTTTCGCTTCGAATTCTGCCCCTCAATATTTATTACGGCTAGACGGTTATCAGGCCCAGAAATCAGCTCCAGTATCCTGGCCAGAGGCCACTTCATTGGGGGTAGATTCTCATCCTTCACCAGGACTATGTCACCAACAGTGACTACGGGGCTTGGGGTGCGCCATATGGAACGCTGTTGCAACAGCTAGGATACTTCCCTTCCAACGTGCCCAGGAAACTTTGTGCAAGAAGGAGACTCTCTGCCACCCATTCAGACGGTCGAATTTTAGGGCAGTAAGGATACTTCCCTTCCAACGTGCCCAGGAAACTTTGTGCAAGAAGGAGACTCTCTGCCACCCATTCAGACGGTCGAATTTTAGGGCAGTAAGGTCGATGAACGTTTACAGCTGCTTCCGACAGACCGCCAAAATGGGGAGAGCGTGGAGGAATAAACCGCCACTCGACAGTTTCCGACAGGCTAAACTCGTGCAGAGATGTCTGGTGATCCTGGGAATTTTCGATTCAATTCGATCAGCTTATTCTTGGCCCCAACAAAATTTGTAGTATTATTCGACCATATCTGTCTGGGATTACGTCGCGTACAAATGAACCGTTGGAGCGCACTCAAAAACGAAGCTGTGGTCCTTGACTATCTTAAAATGGATTGCCTTCGTACTAAAGCAGATGAATACGCTCACACAACACTTGATGGAATTTATTCCGAGACTCTGACTTATAGAAAAACGGTCCGCAAAAATCCACACCCGTTACATCGAAGCTTTGGAATCCTTCAAGACTTTTGGAAAGATCAACAATGACATGCTCCAGTAGACGAGGCCTTGCAAAACAGATCCTGGACCGAACATAATACCATTTCATTGCCTGGTGAGTTCCTGTATGGAAGAGACTCGATCAGAAACAAACACGTTAAATCGGGCAGATTCGTCTTGAATCCAGGATAGGCTAACCGAGGAGTCGCACCAACAATAATTTCCATTATATGTTCGAAGGTCAGAAACATCAGCCATCAGTCTTGCTAGTAAGTCAGCTCCAGATAGTTCCAGGTTCGGTATTGTTTGAGTCTTTATGGGTGCCTCTCGACAGAATTAGGAGCGGTTAGATCACAGGTTAGCGCGCTTTCAGTGCAAGCGCCGCAGGTGGAAGTTTATAAAAGAGTAGTACCGGACCCTGCAGTAAAATGCGATGTCAAGTTGGACATAGTAAAATCCCTGCCGACGTTCAGTGGAAGCCACGACGAGTATGTTTCGTGGAGGCAGGCTGCATCAGATGCTTATGAAGTATTCAAGAAGTACGACGGCAGCGAGGCACACTACGAGGCCGTTGTCATCATTAAAAACAAAATTTGCGGTCCCGCTCGGGCACTACTCACGTCCCACAACACAGTGCTAAATTTTGATGCAATTCTAGCCAGACTAGATTGCACATATGCGGACAAAACGTCCCTACGAGTGCTACGGCAAAACTTAGAAATGGTTCGGCAAGGAGATTCCGACCTTATGGCATATTATGATGAGGTCGAGAGGAAACTCACGCTCGTCACTAACAAAATAGTCATGTCACATAACATGGACACAGCAACAATCCTGAATAAGGAGGTTAGGGATGATGCCGTTCATGCATTCATTGCAGGGCTTAAACCCAAAGACCTTCCATCTGCACTAGCGTTAGCGCGGGAAGCCGAGAACAGCATTGAAAGAAGTGCGTTCGCGGCATCCTACGCGAAAGCTATAGAAGAGAAGTCCCATTTCAACGAGGGCAATAGGCGCAATAATAAGGGTCAGGGAAAGCAATGGAGAAGTGAGGATAAAAATCCGCACTTCATTCCTAAGCAGAATCAAAGTAAACCTCATGAGGACAATCCCTGGCCGAAGCACAGAGATCCCGAGTCCTTAGACCACAATAAGGTTCAGCCCATGGAGGTAGACCCCTCAACGGCTAAATTCAGACAAGAAACAAGTTGGGGAAAGCCTCAAAGTAACAACAATTACAAAAGACAGAACTCGTCCCAGCGTCAATTGGGCCAAAGACGCCAACGTGTCAACAATATAGCCCAACCCCAACAGGAAGTAACAGATTATGACACCACAGCTGAGGCTGTGGAAGGATAGGAAGATAGCGACACAGCCGAACTTAACGACCTCCTCCATTTTTTAGGAGGGCGACAGTTGGCTGGCGTCGAGCGACAGTTGGCTGGCAGAACACTAAAAATTCTCATCGACACTGGGGCGGCAAAAAATTACGTGAAGCCCGTAAAGGAGCTAAGAAACGTAATACCGGTCGAAACCCTCTTCACTGTGAGCTCTATTCACGGCTCCAGTGATGTCAAAAACAAGTGTATTTGGATACATTGAGCACGTTCGATGCTATTATAGGCTTCGATTCGCTAAAGCGAGCAGGAGTAGCATTGGACCTAGGTAACAGCGTAATAAAATACGCAAACGTCACTGAGAAGCTCAAATTTTTTGACTGTCAGAATGTCAACTTCACAAAAATCGATGACATAGTGGTGGCAAGTTCGGCTAAAGCCGAAAAAAGGGACTGATGATAATGGCAGCATGAAGAAGCGATTAGTAATCGACTTCAGGAAGCTGAACAAGCGAACAATCGCCGATCGCTACCCCATGCCGAGCATACCCATGATTCTAGCGAATTTGGGGAAAGCCCAAATCTTTACCACTCTAGACCTGAAGTCAGGGTACCACCAAATATCTGGCTGAAAAGGACCGAGAGAAGACCTCGTTCTCAGTCAATGGTGGGAAATACGAATTCTGCCGACTACCCTTCGGCCTAAAAAACGCAGGGAGCATCTTCCAAAGAGGAATCAATGATGTGCTGCGGGAAGAAATCGGCAAAATATGCTACGTCTACGTCGACGACGTTATCATCTTTTCCGAGAATGAGACGGAACATGTCAAGCATATTGACACGGTGCTTAAGCGCCTACTCGATGCCAACATGAGAATGGCACAGGAAAAGACCAAGTTCTTTTAAGGAAGAGTAGAATTTTTACTATTCATAGTCACCAGAGGAGAAACAAAAACAGACCCAGTAAAAGTTTGGGCAATAAAACAGTTCCTCGAACCAGAAAACCTTTTTAGCCTCAGGTCCTTCCTTGGCCTGGCAAGCTATTACAGAAGTTTTGTAAAAAACTTTCCATCTATTGCTAGTCTGGGCAATAGGCAATCTCCAAAACTACCTATACGGTAACAATGAAATACGAATCTTTACAGACCACCAGCCTCTCACATATGCTAGTCATATTTTTGAATGGGTGACAAAAAATTAAGTAACTCAAGTTGCGTACACTTGTACTACTTTAGATTTTTAAAGTGCATAATAATATAAAAAAAATTACATATTCCAAATAACGCACACTGAAAGCTATACCACCAAAGTAATACATTTTTAATTGATATTGGTTGATATTGGAGAAAAGTGGCTCTTGGAAGCGCCTTTGTCTCAGAGTTAGAATCTGTTAGAACGTACGTTGGCGCGATGACTCAGGTCCTTCCTTGGCCTGGCAAGCTATTACAGAAGTTTTGTAAAAAACTTTCCATCTATTGCTAGTCTGGGCAATAGGCAAACTCCAAAACTACCTATACGGTAACAATGAAATACGAATCTTTACAGACCACCAGCCTCTCACATATGCGGTATCCGACAAAACCACCAACGCTAAGATCAAGCGATGGAAAGCGTTCATTGATGGGAACAACGGGAAAGTGTTTTACACACCCGGAAAACAAAACCTGGTAGCTGACGCGCTATCGAGGCAACCCCTAAATTACTCAGAGGCTGAGGCCCAGTCCGACGCGGCTACCGTGCATAGTGAACTTTCGCTCTCATACACCATAGAGACCATAGACAAACCTCTGAACTGCTTTAGAAACCAAATTATTTTGGAAGAAACAGGCCAACCGCTTCGGCGAGATTTCATAGTCTTCGGAAATAGAACTCGCCATATCATTAACTTTAATAACAAGGACTCGCTTGTTGAATCCGTTAAGGAGATCATCAACGCCAACGTTGTGAATGCAATTCACTGTGACTTCCCTACACTGGCTCGCATTCAACATGCCTTGAGGCAGGAATTTCCTGCGACAAAGTTCTGGCATTGTAAAACCTTCGTCAGTGACATAACCAACGCTAATGAACAGTTGGAGATCACTAGCACAGAGAACAATCGCGCCCATAGGGCTGCCCAGGAGAACGCAAAACAAATTCTCCGGGATTACTACTTCCCGAACATGTCCAAATTAGCTAGCGAAGTGGTCGCAAATTGCAAAGTCTGCAATAAAGCCAAATACGACCGCCATCCTAAGAAACAGGAATTTGGAACTACGCCTATCCCATCATACGTTGGGGAAATGTTGCATATCGACATTTTTTCGACCGACAAAAAAATCTTCTTAACTTGCATTGATAAATTTTCCAAATTCGCTATAGTACAGCCCTTAGTTTCTAGGGCATTAATAGATGTACGATCACCCATTCTCCAACTGGTAAATTTTTACCCCAACACCAAGACCATATACTGCGACAATGAGGCCTCCTTTAACTCTGAGACAATCACGTCATTGCTGCGAAACCAATACAGCATCGATGTTGTTAACGCGCCACCGCTACACAGTAGCTCCAATGGCCAAGTAGAGAGATTTCACAGAACCCTGGCGGAATTTGCCAGATGCCACAAGATTGATAAAAAAAATCGAGGACACTGTGGAACTAATATTGAGGTCTACTATAGAATACAACAGGTCGCTACATTCGGTTACACAGTTTAGGCTGGTAGAGGTCATCCACGCCAGCAGCGATGAGATGAAGCTGGCAATTAAAGCCAAGATTGACAAGGTACAATAATCCAACCTAGACAGGGTTAATCCTTCAAGGCAGAACAGAGTCTTCGAAGTCGGTGAAAGAGTGCACCTACGCAACAACAAAAGATTAAGGAACAAATTAACTCTGCTTTATTCAGAAGAGCGTGTAGAAGCAGATCTGGGAACATCTGTTCTCATTAGGGGGAGGGTGGTCCATAAGGACAACATTAGATAGGCATTTCCCATACTAGTCAGTCCCATACTAGTCAGCCTGGTCAGCACTCGACAAATCTGTGAGACGCTGGTGGTCTGTAAAGATCCGTATTTCATTGTTATCGTATAGGTAGTTTTGGAGTTTGCCTATTGCCCAGACTATCGCCAACAATTCTCTTTCGTTGGTGGCGTAGTTCAGCTCGCAGTCTTTTAGCGTGCGTGAAATCATGGTAATAGGTCTTTTATTTTGGGATAGTACCGCGCCTATTCCACTCGCTAAGGCGTCGGTGGTTAAGTCAAACGGTAATTTAAAATCAGGGTATGTCAAAATGACGTCTTCCGATGCCAAAATGTTACGAAGATGATCAAATGCGTTTCGCTGGGTTTCATTAAACTTGACAGCTACTTTTCTCGACATATTCTTGCTGACCGTCCCGTTTTCCCCTTTGAGGATGGCGGTCAGAGGTCTAGCAATGGAGGCAAAGTTTTTTACAAAGCTCCTATAATAGCTCGCTAGGCCTAGGAAGGACCTGAGGCTAAATAGATTTTTTGGTTCTGGGAACTCTTTTATTGCCCTAACTTTTTCTGGGTCTGTTTTTGTTCCTCCTCTGGTGACAATGAACCCTAGGAACTCAACGCTTTCTTTAAAGAACTTAGTTTTTTCCCGTGCCACCCTCATGTTGGCATCGAGTAGGCGCTTAAGCACCGTGTCAATATGTTTAACATGTTCGGTTTCACTTTCAGAAAAAATTATAACGTCATCAACGTAGACGTAACATATTTTGCCAATCTCTTCCCGCAGCACATCATCGATGGCTCTTTGGAAAATACTACCGGCGTTTTTAGGCCGAAAGGTAGTCGGCAAAATTCATACTTCCCTTCATTGACTGAGAACGAGGTTTCTTCTCGGTCTTTTTCGGCCAGATATATTTGATAATACCCTGACTTCAAGTCTAGGTTCGCTAGAATCAAGCATTCCCCCGGTTCGCTAGAATCATGGGTAATGCTTGGCATGGGATAGCGGTCGGCGACTGTTCGCTCGTTCAGCTTCCTGAAGTCGAATACTAATCTCTTCTTCCTGATTCAATTATCGGCAGTCCCTTTTTTGTCAACCACCCAAGTAGGGCTGTTGTATGGGGATATGGACGGCCTAATTATACCATATTTCAGCAGCTCCTTTATTTCTTTGTTAACAAAGTCTGCTGCTCCCATAGGATAGGGGTACAATTTGGAGTAAACGGGGTCGTCAGTCATAGTTCGAATAGTAGCGATGATCGAGGTGTTAAAGGTAAGTGCCTCGTTAGAGGTCGAATACACCTTAATTCTCTTCAGAATAACTTTTTTGAATTCAGCTTTCGCCGAACTTGGTACCACTATGTCATCGAGCTTGGTGAAATTGACATTTTCACAGTTATGGAATTTGAACCTTTCAGTGACGTCTGCGTATTTTATTACGCTGTTGCCTAAGTCCAGTGCTACTCCTGCTTGCGTTAGCGAGTCAAAGCCTATTATAGCATCGAACGTGCTCGATATGTTCAACAAAAAAATGGAGCGTCTATCCCAAAAATGTGCATTATGCATTTGTCTTTGACGTCACTGGAGCCGTGAATAGAGCTCACAGTGAAAGGGGTTTCGACCGGCATTACATTTTCCTTAATTGTTGCGACTATTGCACTCATTAAAAGGGGTCCTGTCTTCTATGGCTTTTGCGTAAGATGCCGCGAACGCACTCTTTCAATGCTGTTCTCTGCCTCCCGGGCTAACGCTGGTGCGGACGGAAGGTCTTTGGGTTGTGCTGGCAGCACGAGTGATTTAAGTGGTCTTTTAAGCCCTGCAATGAATGCATGAAGGGCGTCGTCCCTAACCTCCTTATTCAGGATGGTTGCCGTGTCCGTATTATGTGACATAACTATTTTTTTTGTGACGAGCGTGAGTTTCGTCTCGACCTCATCATAGTAAGCCATAAGGTCGGCATCTCCTTGCCGAACTATTTCCAAATTCTGACGTAGCACCCTTAGGGACGTTTTGGCCGCGTATGTGCTATAATTGCATCGAAATTTAATACTGTATTGTTGAACGGGAGGAGTGACCGAGCGGAACCGAAAATTTTTTTATTGATAATAACAACGGCCTCGTAGTGGGCTTTGCTCAAATCGTATTTTTTAAATAGTTCATATGCATCTGATGCAGACTGCCTCCACGATACGTATTCGTGGTGTCTACCATTGAATGTTGGTAGGGATGTTACAATGTCTAATTTGACATCGCATTTTATCTCATGGTTCGGTACTGCCCTTTGATAAACTTCCACCTGCGGCGCTTGCACTGAAAGCGCGCTAACCTGTGATCTAACCGCTCCTAATTCTGTGGCAAAATCGTTTCTTAAGCGTGCTTCCTGCTCGGCCCTCCTGATTTTCTGACAAATGCGGAGATAAGGCCGAATCCACAGGGTTCCAAGAACCGAGCCCTAGATTCCCAAGTTGTCAGGCTGCAATCCCTGCTTACTGCGAGAGAGTCTTCCCACTTGGCCCTTTTGGCAGGGTCCAGCTTTTGGAAAATGCTCTGGATGAGGAGGCCCTCTTGAATTTCGGCGGGCATCTCGGAACTCATGAGGGCCGCATATGACCATTTACTCGGTCCAATAACTCCTGAAGAGTTGCAACGGATCCCGGCTCAACCACTCTTAGCTGCAGAATAACCCTTAATATTATTTGTCAGATTAAGGGCAACATCATAATTAGTTGATAGTTATCTCCAGAGCTCTCACAGTCTCCAAGGCTGAGTCCCGCAGACATGAAATGAGCTACCTCAGCTTCTCTATCTTGGTCAAGTGACTCTATCTGGCCACTCCGGGTATGATACCCGCCGCTAAATGTTGACATCGACAACGAAGACAATGAGGGAGCAGGCATCCAAAAGCGTAGAGTGCTTAGCATTTTTCATGGAGAGTTTGGCAGCCTCCACCTCGATGTCAACGGGCACGTCCGTAGCCAGCTGAGATAATTTCTAACAAAATCCAATATATAAATTCCGATCTCGCTATAATTTAGCTCCTCCAATTCCTCTTGTAGCTTATTGTAGCAGTCCTGTAGCAGTTTCGTCTTTCGCGTTTTGGCCCAACACTATATATCCATAAGTTTACTTTCTAAACATAATATCCTTGTGTTTAAATAGTTATTCATATTGAAATTTTATATAAATAATGTCAGTCTTAGACAAACATATTCTGAAATCATTTTCTTCTCCACGTCCGATTTGTTCAAGCCAGAAGTCACTTTTCGTTCCCTATGCTAAACTTAATCATTATAGATTAACAATAATCTTTTGGTTGTACTTCCCAGAGTAATAATAAACTCTGAAACTCCTATACCAATTTACACTCGGCTTATATAATAACAACTCCACTGTTCACGAAAAGGACTCAGAGCGTTCTTCTTGTTGCCCGTGTTTCTATGCTATCTACTTATGCTATTCAAATGTTTTAGTAGATTACTTTTTTTTACCAAATACTAGTTCATATGGACAATAACTATGTGCCATAGAGGGGGTCGTGTTGAAAAATAAGACGAAATGCTGAAGCCATACGTCCCAATCAGTTTTATCAACCGATACGTAAGATCGTATGTATTAATTAAAGGTCCTATGACTTCTCTCTATTATTCCAACTATGTGGTGGCGGTGTGCCGTGGATGTAATATTTTTAATATTTAAAGATTTGCACAAATTGCCACAAACGGCTTCATTGGACCGTACTTCAGAATGAAAGATTCAAAGATTGCTTTAGCGGCAGTATTAGTAATTCTTATTTGGTACAGGTATGACCACTAAATAATAGTTAGATCACATATTAAAGTGACTGTTATTGTTAGCGGGGTCTTACTATGTTTAGTCATTTTAGCTTTCTGCCATTTTTGACATTTTCGTATGTACTCAGTTATATCACGAGTCATATTCTTCCAAAAATAATGTCTTCTAATCTTAGCTAAGGTTTTTGAAATGCCAGTATGACCTCCTTGTATGCGATCGCCATGGAACTTAAACAGAATGGCTTCTTTATCTCTTTGTTTGTCTATTATGGTCACAGGGTTAAGTAGCGCTACTCTAAATGTTTTCAATATTTTATTGCCCATTAATTTGAAGTTATCTATTGAAATATATTCAAAGATATCTTCCCATGGTACCACTTTGAGTTGGCTGACTTTTATTTTGCAGTTCAAGCCTTTGGAAAAATGGACCTAAGTCTAGGATTCCATTGGTATATAAATCGCTAACATAGTATCTTGCAGTAATTTTTCTACCATGCTTAAACAAACATAACATATCTTTTACGTGCAATGTTATTACTTTACATTCTTCGTCCTTGTTTATGACTTCATATACGTTGGGCCTAGAAGTTTTATTTAAAGATTGCATATGCAATTCTTTTTCTTTATTTCCGCGCGGATTTTCTGTCTATATCTTTTATAGGTCTTTGATGGTTATTCTTGATAACGCATCTGCTATATGGTTGTCATTTTCTTCAAGTATTCAACTGAGGAATCGTATTCCTCCAATTCGAGCCTCATTCGTGTCAGTTTAGAACTGGGGTTGATCATTGAAAATAGGTATATTAAAGGTATATGATCTGTTTTTATTATGAAATGCTTACCATATATATATGGAAATGCAATATTGCCCAGTGTACCGCAGCCAATTCCTGATCAGTAATACACTTATTCCTTTCTCCTTTAGTGAAAGATCTAGATGCATAAGCAATGGAAAGTTGGAGACCGTCATGGTTTTGAGTTAAAACCGCTCCACATGCTTGTTTGTTCGCATCCGTAATTATACAGAATTCTTTATTAGCACTGTGTCAATGTGCTTAACATGTATCTTGACGGTCTAATTATATCATTATTCAGCAGTTCCTAAATATCTTTATTAACAAAGTACGCGGCCCCCATAGGATAGGGGTATAATTTGAAGTGAACTGGTTTGTCACTCTTAGTTCGAATAGTAGAGATACCGATGGGTTAGAGGTAAGTGCCTTAGTACTTCTTAGTCATCGATATTATTTTACGATATGAAATTTACGCTTTCACAATTATAGAATTTAAGCTTTTCGGTGACGTTTTCGTATTTTATTATCTTTTAAATACTTCATAAGCATTTGATGGGGCTTCCATTGAATGTTGCAGGGATTTTACATTGACATCGCATTTTATTTCAGGGTACGGTACTGCCCTTTGATAAACATAAATCTGCGGCGCTTGGAACGTCAGCGCGCCAACGTGCGTTCTAACAGATTCTAACTCTGAGACAAAGGCGCTTCCAAGAGCCACTTTTCTCCAATATCAACCAATATCAATTAAAAATGTATTACTTTGGTGGTATAGCTTTCAGTGTGCGTTATTTGGAATAAGTAATTTTTTTTATTTTATTATGCACTTCAAAAATCTAAAGTAGTACAAGTGTACGTAACTTGAGTTACTTAATTTTTTGTCACCCACTCAAAAATATCACAATCAGAAATCAAAAATCGGTTAATGGCTTAGCAATAGGGGCAAAGTTTGTTACAAAGCTTCTGCAATAGCTCGCCAGGCCGAAGAAGGGTCTGAGATTAAATAGATTTTTTGGTTCGAGGATCTTTTTGCTGATGACCTTCGACCTATATATGCTGATGCTCAGCAGTTCTTTGATTTCCTTATTCACAAACACTGTGTCACGTTGTTAATACGTTGGGGTCTTTGACCCGATTAGCGTTGAGATGAGCCCGGCCTTTTGTGATTGGCATTGCTTTGCGGCTTCTCCCAGCTTGTCTCTCGACTAAATCGGCCCGTCAATGGGTATACCTTTATAAGCTGTACCCTATTCTGATCTGTAATTTCAGGGTCCCCTTGTTTCGGCCATAGATTATCGTCTAGGCCATGTTTTTGGAAAAAGTTTGAATTTTTATCTTCACCTTTCCACTAACTGTCTGTAAGATTTTGTATTACGCCTATTGCCCTCATTTGAATAGGAATTTTCGGCCTATTTCCCGGAATATCCCGGCTTCGTAGTGTGCATTAATCCCGTCATATTTTTCGTCATATACCTCATATGCATCTGATGCAGCCTGTCTCCTGGATTCATATTCATCGTGGCTCTCGTTAGATACAACGTAAAATGTCGGTAGAGTTTTACTATGTCCAATTACATTCTAGTAATCCTTTAGTAGACCTCAACCGTTAGCGTGCTAACCTGGGTTTTAACCCATTTTAATTCTGCGGCAAAGGCGCTTCTTAAGCACTGTTCCGGGTGGGCGAGGGTCATCGACCATCATCAGTCATCTAAGTCATCGACCATTCTTGAACCATGTCCGCAATCATTTCTGGTTGGTCTGCGTTCCATGCTTCGGGGCAAAATCCTACTTTTTCACATTTATTGCTATCGATTTCCTGTTTAATGTCTCTATATTCCCAATGTATCGGCAGCCAAGTGAAGCCGTTCAGTTCGACTGGTTGCACTACCAACACAGACACCCTCGATTAATTTGGTATAAAATAACTATAACGCTGCGGCTGGTTATACTGAGAGAACTAATTAGAGATATTTACAATAATTTATGCTGCCACAAGTCCCAACATCCTCCCCCGTTTGGAAACTAAATTTTTCGACGGGCAACTTCTGTATGAGATTGCGTCGGCCGGAGGCGCACCATTCGATTGCTGTAGAAGATTCGTCGATAATTGAAATATAAGCATCGGCAGTACGGTTAAGTGCTGCAGGCGGCGGCAGCAGCGAAGCGGACGGCCACCCCCTATTGGAAGGGTACAGGTTATAGTCCAGAATGGAGTCAGACCTTGGGGATGTTGATGAGATGCAATCCGGGTTGTCGCGATAGTTGTTCAGGCTTCGTTCCAGTATAAAATCGCAAGAACCCGATTGGATGTCGCGGTCCAGCGTAGAATCCTGACTGCATGAGCGAAGATTTTCCATAATTATTGACGGAGCACCTGGATCATATTTGCCGTCGAAACGAGTGGAATGTGCAGCTAGCCTCATGGAGTGCTTGGTCATTCCCACATGGATCTCAACACGCACAACAGCGGCAAACTGGGAGAACTTCCAGAATAATTCACTTCCAATTTCACTAGAACTAAGTCGCTCAAACTCACCCTGGAGCATGGTAAATTTATCACGCAATTACATTTCCAACGGTTCTAGTACCATGATGGTTATATCCTTCTTTTGCACTGCAGCCTTGGCTTCCATCTCTTGGTATGTCACTTCTGCTGCGGAAGCCTTCCCCTGCTTGCTGGATCCGAGGCACTAGCTACGGTTTCAGAGTCTATTATGTGAAATATCGTGCAAGGTTCAAAGTGCAAGTGCAAGGTGATGGAAACAACAGCAACAAGTTTTCCTTTTATGATCACAAAATCAAACCGCGGCGCGATCACGTCGGGGTCACTAAATGGTCACTACGCTACCAGCTACCACGCACCCGCGTCATTATTCTAATTCGGTCGTCAACCCCACTCAGGACATATGTATATCATTTGTAGAAAAAATAAAAGATATCAATAGCTAGAAATCAAATTGTGCTTGTTTTATTAAAGCTCCCGGAAACGCTCGGTTACTGAACATTGGTGAACCCCGACGTGATTGAAAATTTGAGCTGTGCGGCTTAAAACATATAAACATAAACAAATTAACAAATTAAAACATTATTATTGTTGCGAAAATAAATCTCTTTCTCGATTGTGCCTCTCCTGCATGGAAAGTATTCCTGAGTCAAAGAGCAGTTCTCCTTTTTGAGGATCTCCAAGTATTGTTGTCCTCCTTGAAACCAGTGGAGACATTTCCGGAGGCGATGTTAAATGTGCAGCTCAGCGAATTGGAGGGAATCGTATAGGATTTCAAGAGCACACACAAGGAGTTGTTCAAGATGGATGTTGCAGAACTCAGGAGCGATCTGCGCGTCAACTTCAACGATGCGGCGAGGGAGGCACGATTCATCCTGGATCAGAAGATTATGCGGCGCTCCAGTTTGTTGCCGGCAAGTTCGACGCTGATCAACGCAGCTTCTGCCACCAATTGCGATCCGTCGTTTGACAGAACTTTTCAGGCTTTGCCACCACTGCCACTTCCCACTTTTTAGGGGAGGTTATGCGGAGTGGCTTGAGTATCGGACACTGTTCTCGTCCATGGTGGACACAAACCCATTTATCAGTCGGGTCGAGAAGTTTCAACGGTTGCGGTCCTGCCTTCGTGAATCTGCCTTGGATACTGTTCGATCGTTGGAGCTCACGGACAAAAATTATGACTTCGCATTGGAGCTGCTATACAAAAGGTATAGTAAAGGTATAGTAGTCATATGCACCAAACCTTGCGAGTTGATTACCAACTCTTCCGCATGCATTATTTGTGATGGCCATTCTCACATAATAAACTCCTTCCCAAGCTTTTTTAGCATGTCGCCTGAGGATCGTTTTGGCGAAGTTAGGCGATTAGATTTATGCCATAAGTGCCTTGGATCTGGGCACATATCTCGGCATTGCAATTCGTCAAGCTGCCGTGCTTGTGGACGCAGGCATCATAGCTTGCTGCATTTTGGTGGCAATTCGACAGCTCAAGGCCAACACCCCTTTCCCGAGATTTCCGCATCTAGCGACGCGGTTTTATCGGTCAGCGTCCGCTCCGGCAATTCTCTTATCGCCAAGGATCGTTTTTGTGATGTGGTGCTGCTAGCCACTGCTAATATTTTGGTCAGGAACCGCTCCGGAGTTCTACTGCCCTGCCGAACGCTTCTCAATTCTAATTCACAGGTGCATCTAGTCACCTCAAGGCTGGCGAACCAGCTGCAGCTGCGGAAGAGAAGGTCTCCGGTTTCTGTGTACGGTATAGGTGACGCAGGGTTTTCTACCAATGGGTTTTCTGTGCAAGACATTTTGCAATCCCAATGCTCTGACTACTTGGCGCAAGTAACTGCGATCGTAGCCTCCACCATCACTGACCTTCAGCACAATTTTGCAGTAGACGTCAGCTTATGGAAAATTCCCTCCAATGTTAAGCTAGCAGATCCTCATTTTCACCACCCGCAGTTGATTTGCCAATTGTAGCTGGATTATTTTACGAGCTGCGAGTTTGCCCTCAATCCAAAAAACTCGGCTCGGTTGGGTTATTTGTGGAGGCGGAGGTTCTGATAATGGCAATGTTCTTTAGATGAGCGGCTCGATCAACTTCTTCGACAGTTCTGGGAAGTGGACACCAATAAATACAATAATTGATGCTAGCACAATTCCCCACAACCATCATAATTTATGTGCGTATATGCAACTAGATGTTATCAAGATTTGATTGGATTAGTGCCCTCCTTGTTATGAACTTTTTGTGCATTAAGTATGCTTTATACAGTATATACTCACACAAAATTATCAACAATTATTTATTTATTAAATGGGGATCGATATTTGTTGACTTTTTTATTACTAACATATGCACTGTCGATATATCGATTATTCCCATTGTATTTATATTTTTAATTTCCTTATTTTCATCGAAATTACGTATGCTATTTGTGTTCATTTATATGTTGATTCGTATGTATTTATATATACTTTTTTTTTGCTCAATTTATATAAACATTCAATATGTACTGACTGCTTAGATCGCAGCACAGGGCCGGTGCTGGCTGCACAGGATACAAGATTTCAGATATTATTGGCAGATATTATTTTATATATATTAAAAGATAAAAATAAGGGATAGATCCGAGAAAGTTTAAGAGAAGAGATATAAAGATATAAGATATTAAGATATTACGAAGAAGATCCTATGTGATCCCGGAGTACTCCATATTGGGGACATATAGACACACGAACCATACTCAAGGATCGGACGGATCAATGATGTATATAACGTTTTGTTTGTGTACGGGTCATTAAATTCCTATGACCATCTTTTAATAAAACCAAGCACACCCATAGCTTCATAAACCATGAAGGATGTGTTCGGTAAATTTAAGCTTTAAATGTAATACGACACCCAGATCATTAACCTGAGTTAAACGTTCTAAGGCGATCCCATAGAGAAAGTACGTAGCCTGGTGAGGGCTAGATCGAAAAAATAACATGAGATTACATTTCGATCCATTAAGCTGTAGGTCATTTTCTAATCACTAATTTTGAATTTTATCCAAATTCGATTGAAGTCTAGATTCCTTGAGGCACCCCAGATTTGACGCGGACTGTACGCGAGGTTACATCTTTAAAGAAGACACGTTGGGTTCATCCAGATAAGTAGCACGAAATCCAGATAAGGAGATCAGTTGGGAATCCCAAAAGACTGAGTTTACTTAAAAGAAGCGAATGGTTAACAGAATCAAATGCTTTACTGAAGTCAGTGTAAATGAGGTCTGTTTGTAAGCCATTCCGGAACCCATCCGTGACAAAAGATGTTAGCTCCAATAAGTTGGTGGTGGTGGATCGGCGCTACATAAAGCTATGTTGGCACGGGGATATTAATGAACTACATAGGTGTTGCAAATGTGGAGTGATAAGTTTTTCGAAATCTTTGGAATTGCTGACAATTTAGAAATGCCTCTATAATTTGAAGCATCAGATTTTTTCCATTTTTTATTCAGAGAGATAATGTAAGATTCCTTCCACATAAGGGGAAAAATCGAGGTCTTCAGCGATAAATTTTAAAGTTTAAGAAGCGGTTTCAACAGGGCCACCCGTCTAGATCCGATAACACACCACTTTGATTAAAAGATGGGCAAAAAATAAGGTTGGCTGATTGGATATTATAAGTGTAAGGCTGAGCTGGAATGGTGCTATGTGAATACGTTGTTTGAAAAAACTTTGCAAAGAGATCGGCCATTGCCAGATCAGTGTTCCCATAAGAGTTCTCAAACGTAAGCAGAGGCGGTAAAGATACAGATTTGCGCTTAATGTTTACAAAGTTATAAAACTGCTTTGGGTTCTGAGTAATCTGAATCCGGCAGCGGCGAATATAACTCCTATAACATTCGGCGTTATGCACGGTGAAATTAGACCGAGCTACTAAGTATCTTGAATAACTAACTGTACAGCCAGATAATTTATGTTTATTTAAAAGTATATTCATAACGTTCTTTAAATTTAATAGATGCCTTGTATACCAAGGTGGATTAATTGAACCAGACGGATATTTCCATGGCACGCAAGCGTCGAAAAATAAATACAAAGTGTGATAAAATTTATTTAAGGCAATATTAATATCTTCACATGCCAGTAAATCGGACCAATCAAATTCAAGAATTAACTCATTTATGTTTAGTAAAGTCAGCCTTACAGAAGAAATGTACTTTTTGAGATATAAGTTTAGACTTAAGGTCAATTAAGCTATTGTTTTCGATTAAAACTTCAAGAGTGGGATGATACGGATCCTCAGGGTTAGAAAAGGGCAAAGTTCTAGAAAGAGCAATTCCATCAGGATCAGAAACGAACCACAAGTCTAGCAGCCGACCTAAGGAATTTCTAACGTGGGTAATTTGCCCGAGTGACATGTCGAACATACCCGCAGGGAAGTCGTGGTGCGAGTTAAGTATTAAGGACGATGAATTCTCAACATTGGACCACATAAGATCTGGTTTATTGAAGTCCCCCAGATCTACCAGCTGGTCCCCGTGAGACAAACCATCCGAAACGAGACGAATAGCGGACAAATGTTATCAGTATGTGGGCGGTTCCGACGAAGGTGGTATGTAAGAACAGGTAACGTATAAAGATTGACCGGACAGAATGATTTTAACGCAAAGAAATTCTATGTCACCAAACTCTTGCGATTTTACCTCTTCAGAAGCGAATTTGGAGTCTACAGAAACTAGGACTCCTCCTCCCCTTCGCAGTGTTCTATCACGTCTTAAAGTGGTTTTAACCAAGTTTCTGTAAAGACTATAATGTGAGATGCAAAGGAAGAACTATCAGAATACAGTTTTGGAAGTTTACTACGTAGCCCTCTAGTATTCTGATAGGTAAGTGTTAGTGAAGAAATTATTTTTTTGAGGGTGAGGAAGATGAGGTGGAAGGTTGGTCAGTGGCTCTAACATGTGGGAGTTTCACTCCCACAGGCTTGGTAATTTTTTTCTTCACCGTACTTGGCTGATGTTCTTGGACGGAAATGTTCTCTGGCCAAAAGCTGGCGGAACAGATCGCCTTGAACATCTGCACAGGCACACGTATTTTGAAAGATAATGTAAGCACACGTATTTTGAAAGATGACGTGTGCCTGGTGTATGAATATTTAAATTTTGAATATAAAAATTTAAATGAATATTTAATATCTGCCACCTTAATATCGGCTTTTGTTTTGGCTTTGATATAAGCCGAGATATCTAACTTAGAAGTGTCAGGGGTAAGCCAAGAAACAAATATGTGTTTCGATGGCGGGATCACCTGCAAGGGTTTTGGTGCCGCCGTAACTAATACTGCAGCATCAGTTCGTACCGGGGGTCCGGACGGTTGAATACCCTGTTCGGTGACTCTTAAGGGGGTTTGAGTTATTGAGTCTGGTGGTATCACCTTGGTGTGATGCCACATCGGACAATTGCTCATTAATACTGAGAAATTCGGAAGCCGAATTTATAAGCAGCTGAATAATTGTCGGCTGAGTAGGCAGGAGTTTATTCGCCACAAGCACAAAACTAATAGCGGATTTTTTACGCTTTGGAGACTCATTTAATAGTTGAAGACTACTAAACTGTGTATCGAGCGCACAGAGTTGGTCATTGATTATACGAAAACCACTAATCAACTTTTTAAATCCACTTTTAGTCTGTCTCATGAACGATCTCATTTCGTCCTGAACAGCACGACAGCTATCACAGCAGTAGGGCCGTGAACCCGGCACACTTAGCGTGCAAAACGTTTTCACAGAGCCAGCAGTGGATGGTAGGCTGGGATGAGCAGATTGTCTTATTACAAGACCTCAAAGCACAGACAAGTTTAAATTCCATGATAAATTATTTATTAATATTTTTGTTTTTATTATTGACGTACCTTGAACCACTGTGCCAGGGAAATGAAAGAGGGGAGATCAAAGAGAGCGATTAGTGTGGGTTAATGAACAGCAAAGAAAAGGGATAAGAATCTCTACTGAGCAGTAATAGAAGCAACACCGTAAAAGGAGAAGAAGCAGAGCAGAGCTATGTTTGGATGAAAATTAATAAAATTATTATTTTACCTCCAAATATACCACTGCACACGCGAAGCGATACGGATGATTAATATTTAGAAGTTTAATTTTAAAAATATAAATGAATAAAAATAAACACCGGATTGTTTAGTCTTAATAAACAAAGTTAAAAATCGCAGTTCGCACAAAACACACGTCCGTTCGCTTTAAGATAAAGAGAAAGAGTTGACTTTACATTACATTTTTACACTTTACATTACAAACATACATTTCTTTGTATTACTTTAAGCTTCTTTTTAAATTATTTGTTTTAATTGTTTTCGCGCTAAGCCTCGTCTACTGGAGCATGTCATTGTTGATCTTTCCAAAAGTCTTGAAGGATTCCAAAGCTTCGATGTAACGGGTGTGGATTTTTGCGGACCGTTTTTCTATAAGTCAGAGTCTCGGAATAAAGGCCATCAAGTGTTGTGTGAGCGTATTCATCTGCTTTAGTACGAAGGCAATCCATTTTAAGATAGTTAAGGACCACAGCTTCGTTTTTGAGTGCGCTCCAACGGTTCATTTGTACGCGACGTAATCCCAGACAGATATGGTCGAATAATACTACAAATTTTGTTGGGGCCAAGAATAAGCTGATCGAATTGAATCGAAAATTCCCAGGATCACCAGACTTCTCTGCACGAGTTTAGCCTGTCGGAAACTGTCGAGTGGCGGTTTATTCCTCCACGCTCTCCCCATTTTGGCGGTCTGTGGGAAGCAGCTGTAAACGTTCATCGAACCGGACCTTACTGCCCTAAAATTCGACCGTCTGAATGGGTGGCAGAGAGTCTCCTTCTTGCACAAAGTTTCCTGGGTACGTTGGAAGGAGGAGTATCCTAGCTGTTGCAACAGCGTTCCATATGGCGCACCCCTAGCCCCGTAGTCACTGTTGGTGACATAGTCCTGGTGAAGGATGAGAATCTACCCCCAATGAAGTGGCCTCTGGCCAGGATACTGGAGCTGATTTCTGGGCCTGATCTAGCCGTAATAAATATTGAGGGGCAGAATTCGAAGCGAAAAAATCAGAACACCGTATTTATACTTCGGACTACTTTATTTGCGACTAAGGGAAAAATTGATATACATATTTTTTTATTCTCTATTTTTTAGAGCGAGACAATTATAACTACTCAAAGATCTCCTTCTACTTCCTATAAAAGCGTGCATTGTAACAAACTAAAATATATAGGGTTCCTTATTTTCTACACTCCTCCTCAATGCAAGCTTGTTTACAAAAATTAATATTAAAACAAATTAAACATTTGTGAAAGCTCTTCGTGTTTTGTTTTAGGAAGATTTTTTGTCAAAATATCTGCTAACATTTCAGTTGTACATTTGTATTTCAGCAAAACTTGCCCTTCCTTAACAACTTCTCTAACATAATGATAACGTATATCAATGTGCTTTGTTCTGGAATGATGAACAGGATTCTTGGTTAGCGCCTGCCCACTCAGATCGGGGTGTCGTTGTCTCCGCAACCTTTCTCCATACTCAACCTTCGCATGACTATCGCCTCCTTAAATGCCGCCGATAGTGCCATGTACTCCGCCTCGGTACTGCTTAACGCTACACTTCGCTGCTTTTCCGATCGCCAAGAAATCGGACCACCTACTAACAGGTAGATGTAACCAGTATAGGACTTCCTGTCAAGCCTATCACCTGCCCAATCCGCGTCCACGTATCCACAGAACGTTTGACCACATTGCCGGTAGTGTAGTTTCATGTCAATCGTAGATGAGAGATGCCATGTGTTCAGCATGCGGGTTTTAATTCCGTTGGGCCAATTTTGACACCGAATGCAATATGTCAGGCCTCATTGTAAGAGCTAGCCACATAAGCTCTCCTACTGATAAGAAGTAGGATCCACCTTTTTGCATTGGGGGCATTCGAATGATCGTGAGATGCTCCTCTTGATTTTCAGCAAAACCTCGTGCGATTGGCAAGCTATAAGTAAATCGTCAACATATACAAGAATTAGTACAAGATTACCTTCTCCACAATGTTTGTACAAACATGGCTCGTTATCACAGGCAACGAATCCCATATTAACCAATACGCCATTTAGCTTCTCGTTCCAGGCTCTTCCTGATTGCTTCAAGCAATTTATTGCTTTTTTTAGAAACAATACCTTGTCAGGATTTGTTTCATCTGAGTACCCTTCCGTCTGCTTCATGTATACCGTCTCACTCAGATCGCTGTTGAGATACGCGGTGCATACATCCATTTGATGTAGATGTAGCTTGGAGCTCCGCCGCCAATGCTATAATAAAGCGCACACTCTCCAATCGGCATACCGGCGAAAATGTTTCTTTGTAATTTATGCCAAACTGCTGGGAGCATCCTTTTGCTACCAGTCGAGCCTTGAAATGTTCTATTTGACCATCTTTATCACGCTTCACGTTGAACACCCGATTGCATCCAATTGCTCGCTGATTTTTGGGTAAATCAGTGATGTGGCAAGTCTGGTTGGCACCCAGAGAATTATATTCTCTTTCCATGGCTTCACGCCACTCCTTTGCATTTTTACTCTCCAGCGCCTCTTTACCAGTTAATGGAATCGGAACGTTTTCCGAATCAAGGGCGCCTAGAATATTGTACTGCTTCTTTGGGCGTCCTGGATTTCCACTCCGGATGATTTTAGAACGACCGGGGCCTTTGCGCGCCTCCTCACCGACATGCTCACCTTTTTCTTCGGCACTCTCGTACTGATCTGTGCTCTCATCGGAGCTGCCGGCGTCGATGGAAAAGTCAGAAAAGATTTCTGCATCTCCGGGTCCCTGCTGCTGGCGGGCCTCCTCCAGTTCCTCCAGATTGATTGTCACAGCATCACCCTTGGATGCCACGTCATGATGTTCATCAAATAACACATCCCGTTTCTCGACTAATTGTCGAGTTGATGGGTCATATAGTCGATAACCTTTTCTATAAGGATTCTTGGTTAGCGCCTGCCCACTCAGATCTTGGATTTCCATGCAAGAGATCCAAAAACCTTTAGGTGTTTTACATTAGGTTTCTTACCCGTCCACGCTTCAATAGGAGTCATACTCTCTAATGCGCTGGAAAGGGAGCGGTTTCGCAGGTAAACCGATGTGTTGACAGCTTCTGCTCAAAAATGATCTCCCAGTCCCGCCTGGACCAGAAGGCATCTTGACATCTCCATTAGCGTACGATTTGCCCGTTCCGCAACTCAATTTTGCTGGGGAGTATACGCTATTGTTAGCTGTCTGTCCATGCTGCCTCAGACATTCGTCAAACTGTTTATTGACAAATTCTCCGCCATTATCACTCCGCAGACATTTAAGTCTCCTTCCTGTCTGCCGTTCCACCAGGTTCTTGAAATCGATGAATTTCGGTAGCACCTCGTTCTTCCCACGCAGGAAGTAAACAAAAATCCTTCTGGACTTATCGTCAATGAACGTCAGAAAATTCTTGGAACCTCCGAGGGAAAGTGTTGGGAAAGGTCCACAAACATCTGCATGCACTAGATCCAAAAGCTCGTTAGCCCGATTACTTGTTGCTGATGGAAAAGGTTGAACATGGATTTTGCTAATCATACACGTCTTGCAACTAATATTCTCTGGCAACCGAATATTTTCTATACCTCGAACTATCCCTTTGGATACCATCTCTTTCAAGCTAGAGAAATTAATATGTCCGTATCTCTTGTGTAGCAAAATCGCATCAACAGCTGACATGGCAAAATATTTACTGCGACCACCCACTAACAAATATAAGTTGCCAATCTTTTTGGCTTTCACTATGCATTCTCCATCTTGCATCACTTTGGCATTCTCTATTTCAAGGTCACCTTGCACCTGTTCTGGGCAGCACTGCTCACGGAATAGAAATTTCCGGTCATCTTTGGAACGAAAAGAACATTTTTTAGTGTCAACATGCACTGGCCTGTCTGTATCGTGACGTCACCTATACCTTCTGCTTGAAGGAAACCAGCATTGGCCAGTCCGATCTGTTCAGTGTGCTTCTCAAAAGATCAAAAGATGGGCAAAAAATAAGGTTGGCTGATTGGATATTATAAGTGTATTACAGCCCACCTCCCGTCCAACCGAATCGCGGGGATAGATCCGAGAGAGTAAAAGAATGCAATAGGAGTGTGAAATCACGAGGAATAGTATTGCAAAGATAAGGCGTTTGGTATAAAGGATTTAAGATTGTTAGTAGAGCAATGGGACAAAACGAGGTAGAGACCATTGTAGTCCGAACATAATACTCTGAACGGATCGTGTTGGGCATATATCGAGCTACAATGGCTAAGGAGTAGAGGACGAAAGTTTCTAGTCCTTCTACCAGGATCGTTGAAATTTAAGCGTGTTAATAAATGGTGGCTGTCTACATTACCATTAATAAGATAAAATAGAAACATGACACCTAGCATCGTTCTACAGTTTGTTAATGGTGGTAAGTTGATTAATAAAAGTCTACTATGATAGGAGGGAAGGTGAAGGCTTTATCCCAATTTAGTCCCCTAAGTGCGAAAATAAGAAAGTTTTTTTTCAGACACACGATCCATACTCAAGAATCGGACGGACCAATGATGTGTATAAAGGTTTTGTAATGTATGGGTTGTTGAATTCTTTTGACCATCTTTTAATAAAACTAAGCACACCCATAGCTTTATTAACCATGGTGGATATATGGTCGGTAAATTTAAGTTTCAAATCTAATAGGACTCCCAGATCGTTAACCTGAGTTAAACGTTCTAAGGCATTCCCATAGAGAAAGTACGTAGCCTTGGAAGGGCTAGATCGATAAAACGACATGAGTTTACATTTCGATCCATTCAGCATTTAGTTATTTGCTAAACACCAATTTTGAAATTTATTCAAATCGGATTGAAGTCTAGATGGAGCTGTAGTGAATCTATACTGAAGACAAAGCGTAACGTCATCAACGTACGTAAGAACAAGTGACTCAGTTGAGGCAAAGGGCAAGTCTTTAAGAAACAGAGTAAAAAATACAGGTCCCAGATAAATCGATAAGGAGATCCACATAAGGAGATCAGTTGGGAATCCAAAATGAGTGAGTTTTCAGAGCGAGCTCCAATGGTTCATTTGTACGCGACGTAAACCCTACAGATATGGGCCGATAATGCTACCAATTTTGTTGGGGCCAAGAATGAGCTGATCGAATCGAACCGAAAATTCCTCAGCCAGGATCATCAGGCTTCTCTGCAAGAGTTTTGCTTGTCGGAAACTATCGAGTGGCGGTTTATTCCTCCATGCTCTCTCATTTTAGCGTTCTGTGGGATGCAGCAGTAAAGACTTCGAAACACACCCTATATCGGGCAGTTAGTCCCACTATTCTTGGTTTCGAGGAATTGAGGACATTGTTATGCCGCATAGCCGCAATCATTAATTCCAGGCTTCTTGTGTCGATTTCAGAAAATCCTGCTGACGTAGATGTGCTAACTCCGGCACATTTTTTAAATGGCGGCCGCCTCAACGTACATTGAACCGGACCTTACTGCCCTAAACTTCGATCGTGCAGCAAGTTATTGGGCGCGTTGGAAAGAGGTGTATCTTACGCTGTTGCAACAGCGTTCCAAATGGCGCACCCCTGGCACCGTAGTCACTGTTGGTGACATAGTCCTAGTGAAGGAAGATAACCTTCCCCTAATGAAGTGGCCTCTGACCAGGATACTGGAGCCCCTCAAGGAAGGGAGGATGTTGGGACAAGCAGCCAAAGGCAAAGCTGTCAGAAATAATCTATAAAGACTGTGCAGCAGTTTCTATTTTGTTTGTTTCTCACACACCCTTTTGGGATCATTTTTTTTAGAGTTGCTGCACACTACTTCATCATGCATTTGTGTGCGTTCCCCGCCTCGCCTCTTACCGACGAATGATAAACAATTGCATTGTCTGAGATTTTATTGCTAAGCTTCACTTGTACTTGAATTTGGCATCGAATGCGTTTGTGTGGCTGCGTTTTTAGGGTTTAACCTGAACCAATAACAAAATTTTAATTAATCGGAATTTGAACTGCTCGTCTATTTATTCGGCCGCTGTTATAAACCGTTAATAGCGTTAACAGTGCTGTCGTCGCAAAATCCATAAAGGAAGGTTGTTGTTGTCGCTCCTGTCGTTTTTGTTGCTCCTATCAAGGTTTGTCTCTCACGATGTCCTTGCTCCTGGTTGTCACTGTTTCTTCTAACGCAGTTCCTCTCCTACGACGTACCCTGGCTGTTCATCCCTCGCTTTACAGGATAACACCTAGTCGTAATGGTCAAGAATCGATAATGCATACACCACACTGATCAATCCGGAAATATAGCACCCCGACTCGATTTACCCTGGGCATAAGTTTAGCCGCGGATCCTTGATTCTTTCTCCACTTGCTCCTCGTTTTATCCGCGCGTTATGACTCGCTACAGCTGCCGGACTTATCCTCAAGAGGTCTTTGAGCCTATACTCTTAATTCGTCCAATAAACTTTCCTGCTTGAATCTCGGACTTTCCCAAGGGGGGTCCGTTAACTCAACTCTTCCAGCTTCCCTAGAAGACTCGGTATAGATTAGCTCCAGTGCCCCTTCTTATATAGCGCCAAAGGCGCCCGTTAGTCCTTGTAACTCTATTCGAATATTAGGTTTAATATTAATCCGTTGGGTGCCAATTATTTATTTATTTAGGCCGGCTGGCGGTGCCTCCGTGGCAAGGGTAGAGCCGGTTGGATGAATATCCGTGGAGGGCCGGCAGTAGGATGCTGCTGTTGGTTAGGTAGTGTTGACCACCAAGGATGGTAGCCACTGGAGAGTCGGGTGGTCGCTTCGACTTCCTTCCTTTCCCGAAGGTTATGGTGGGAGATACTTATCTCCGTTGTTACGGCCCTTAAGGCACGGTAACCAAATTCAATGAGCAGAATAAATGTAACGGCTAAAGCCGGAGTTTTATGATCGAGCTAGTGCTCTTTATTCCAAATCCAAATTAAAACTAAAACTTAAGAATTAACATAAGCTCATGTATAGCCGGATGCCCGTGGCAGACCGCTGACCTTGCACATTTTGCAGAAGTCATACGATCGCTGTCAGCCAATGGAAAGGAGCCACGGCTCGGAATGGTGCCGGCTCAGCATAGGGCCAATAAGGTGGACCCAATTTAGGGTGGACCATGCATGAGAGAAAAGTGTAATAATAAACAATGATGAATATTAATAAGGGGAATAAGAATTGGCCTGCTCAGCCTAAGCTGGGAGTTGTTTGTTAACTTATATGTCTTGTCAGGGTCTGATTGTCATCTGTTTTGCTCAAGGAGTCGAGTGGCACCCATAAAGACTCAAACAATACCGAACCTGGAACTATCTGGAGCTGACTTACTAGCAAGACTGATGGCTGATGTTTCTGACCTTCGAACATATATTGGAAATTATTATTGTTGGTGCGACTCCTCGGTTAGCCTATCCTGGATTCAAGACGAATCTGCCCGATTTAACGTGTTTGTTTCTGATCGAGTCTCTTCCATACAGGAACTCACCAGGCAATGAAATGGTATTATGTTTGGTCCAGGATCTGTTTTGCAAGGCCTCGTCTACTGGAGCATGTCATTGTTGATCTTTCAAAAGTCTTGAAGGATTCCAAAGCTTCGATGTAACGGGTGTGGATTTTTGCGGACCGTTTTTCTATAAGTCAGAGTCTCGGAATAAAGGCCCTCAAGTGTTGTGTGAGCGTATTCATCTGCTTTAGTACAAAGGCAATCCATTTTAAGATAGTCAAGGACCACAGCTTCGTTTTTGAGTACGCTCCAACGGTTCATTTGTACGCGACGTAATCCCAGACAGATATGGTCGAATAATACTACAAATTTTGTTGGGGCCAAGAATAAGCTGATCGAATTGAATCGAAAATTCCCAGGATCACCAGACTTCTCTGCACGAGTTTAGCCTGTCGGAAACTGTCGAGTGGCGGTTTATTCCTCCACGCTCTCCCCATTTTGGCGGTCTGTGGGAAGCAGTTGTAAACGTTCATCGAACCGGACCTTACTGCCCTAAAATTCGACCGTCTGAATGGGTGGCAGAGAGTCTCCTTCTTGCACAAAGTTTCCTGGGCACGTTGGAAGGAGGAGTATCCTACGCTGTTGCAACAGCGTTCCATATGGCGCACCCCTAGCCCCGTAGTCACTGTTGGTGACATAGTCCTGGTGAAGGATGAGAATCTACCCCCAATGAAGTGGCCTCTGGCTAGGATACTGGAGCTGATTCCTGGGTGGGACGTAGTTAACCGTGTAGACGTAATAAAGTCAGCGGCTGGAACGACTAAGGATTCTGTCGAAGCTCCAGGTCTTCAACGGTGGAAGGTTGTTGGGCCAAGCAGCAAAGGTAAAGCTGTCTGAAATAATCTATAAAGACTCTGAATCGGAGGAGCAGCGGTAAGCTTATCAACAGCTTTCACTTTGTATGTTTCTCCCAAGTTCTATTATTCGGCCGTTATTAAAAACCATTAATAGCGTTAACATTGTTTTTGTCCTAAAATCAATTGTTGCTGTCGCTCCTATTATTGTTTGTTTCTCAAGACGTCCTTGCTCCTGTTTGTCGCTGCTTCTCCTAACGCAGTTCCTCTCCTACGACGTCCTTGCTTCAGGTTGTTTATGACGCTTCGGTTGCCGGTGTCCCGGGCCCTTTGCCCTTTAAACCTTCTGCACTGCAGAAAGCTGTCCTCAGGGAAAACTCTGACACATCGGTTCATTTATCAAATATCTTATCTTAGAAGAAAAAGTATAATTGGAAGAATATCTTAGAAGAATGTACAGCAGCTTTATTTTGATAACGGGGGTTGCCAAACTAGCACGGCTGCGCGCACGGAAGCAGGAGAAAGAGGAATCACCATGGAACGTAACGATTCCGGACGGGCCAGCGCGTCTAGAAAGTACGCATGGAAAAAATGCGTGGAATGTAGATGCCATGAGGGGACAGCAGCGGGGGCTGAAGAACCAGCACGGCTGCGTCAAATGTCTTAGGAGAGAGCGGGGACGGCGGGAAAAAAGAGTCCCCCGACAGCGTAGCTGCGTTTAGAAAATGCAGAAAGGCAGAGGGAATCGTGGAGGTATCTGGACATAGTCCGTTGACCTGCATAATAACAAAATGAATCGGAGGCCTAAGCGGGGCAAACGAGGGCAACAAAGAAATCCCGCCAATGGAAATGTGACGGAAATTGGAGAAATCATTAACGCCGAGAACAGATAAACGAAGTATTAACGGCAGGAGGCGAGATTTGCAAGGATAACCGGGCGCCTCAGGCGCTATATAAGGAGGGCCACTGGAGGTAATCGGAGCCGAGTCTTCTAGGGAAGCTGGAAGAGTTAAGATTCCCCGTGGGTAAGTCTAACATTCAAGCGATAAAGTTTCTTTGGAGGAATTAAGAGTATAGGCTGTAGGACCCCCGGTGGGTAAGTCAAACAGTCTCAAGTGCGGGACTTGGATCGAGTGCGCAAGGATCTGTGATCCGTGGCTCAAGGACCCACTGTGGGTAAGTCCGGTGGCTGTAGGTGAGTCATCGAACAAGGCTAAGTCAAGGAGCAAGTGGGAGAAGGCTACACATTGACCAGAAAACCCTATACTGAGCAAAACACATCTTTATGGCCTCCAAATCATGTGGTCCCCATAAAATCATATCTGCACAAATCCATAATTTAGGGGACATTGCCACAAATATATTTTATAAATCTCTTAAGGTAGGATAACTGCCTCTGCCGATGATCAAATCATGGACAAAATGGCGAAGGTGGAAACTTCGGCCAAATATGTAAATCAAACAACCATTAAATTCTTACGAAATAATAAACCATAAAAATGCTATTCGGTGTAACAAACGTGGGTAAAATGACATTTAGGACATTTAACACACAGGCCGTCCAAATAGTGATGAACCGCATGTTTTAGTTTTCGCGACGACACACTATAATTGCTATTTTCAGCAAATGCTCAACTAGTCTCGAAAAAGAAACAGTTGATATGTAATGGAAATGGAAGTTGATGGAATACTTCTAAAACATGGTCAGAGGGAAAGCTTAAGATCATTGGTTCCAAGTATCAAAATTTTTGATCAGACTACGATCTAATTTAGCAATTAAACAAAAGTTCAATTAAGATATATCATTACCCACCATACTTAATACTTCTCTAACAGTTGAAACTGGTAATGAACCGGAATCAACAGAACAAACTGACATTGACCATATATAATCAATGGCACAATCTAATATTGATTTTACAGCAACCAAGTTGTACCAGTTTTCGATGGTAAAGCTGAAAATTTAACAAGTTAGATTGATGCATTATAAATAATGGAATCAATAATAGGAGCACGAACAATTAGCAGTTCCCATGATAAAAAGAAAACCTGAAAGGTGTCCCCAGAAATCTAACCGGAAATGAAACAACAATTTCTGAGGTGATTTCCATATTAAAAGGCAACGCGAAACTGTAGAAGTATTGTCACAGCTTTGGAAGGTGCATACATAACAGACGGACTACCTCTAGAGTTAGCCAGAAGTTGTTACACTCAGCATGCAGTCAAATGCAATGACAAAAATTGTAGAATCGATAAGGTAATACTTATTATGCAAGCTGGTACCTTCAATATTATGATCAATATTATGATTGTTGCACAGAAACAACTGGACCACAAGATCTATCCTATGCCGCAAGAACTATCCACAGCGCTATTTATAGAGAACTATTTATAGAGGTAAATTTAATATAGAGAAAACTGTAGAGGCCGCGGTAACTTGAATCGAAGCTACAACAACAACTACCAAAACAATGCAGAGTTACCCAAAAAACATCGGGAAACTCCCAAAACCCTTTAAATGTTCAGTAGTAAAAGATGCAACAGTTCACATTATTATTATCAGTCAAAATTTATTCGTTTCATTTATCAATATAGCTACTGGAAATTAACTTTTTTTTTAATAGAAAGAAGTGCAGACATATCGATTTTTAAAGAAACTTCTGATATCTTTTACGACATCCAAGATAATTATATTATATTATTGACATCAAAGGAATAAGTCAAGAAATAACCAAATCCAAAGGTCTAATTTCTATTGAAATACAGACTACTAAATATATAATTACACACTATTTTCATATCGTGAATTTTCTATTCCCTATTCCATGTGAGGGAATATTAGAAATCGATTTTATTAAAAAATCTGAAGATTAGCTTTAGTTAGAGCCAACAACTTAAAATATCCAATTAACGTACCATTAGCAGTTCTGGAAACAATTCTGCCACCAAGATCCCATGTTATTCGAAAAATTCAACTTAATTCCAAATCAAGAAATATAGCATGGTATTCCCTTTTCCATCTATTCCCTATTCCATGTGAGGGAATATTAGAAATCGATTTTATTAAAAAATCTGAAGATTAGCTTATAGTTAGAGCCAACAACTTAAAATATCCAATTAACGTACCATTAGCAGTTCTGGAAACAATTCAATACTTCTGCCACCAAGATCCAATGTTATTCGAAAAATTCAACTTAATTCCAAATCAAGAAATATAGCATGGTATTTACATTGCAAATACCATAGAAACATCCAATAACGCTTTTATAAGGCTACTTAATACAACAAATACCGGCCAAGCAGTCAGTATAGATAATCTAACATATGAATCACTTTCGAACTACGATGAAGTCAAAACCAATCTAGAAAATAGAGAAAAATGTGTATTATCTCAACTTTCAAAAAACTTCCATTCACAGTTTAAGACAGCTTTTTAGCTTATACACCCAATATAGCGATGTATTCGGATTGAAAACCGAACCAATAACTACAAACAATTTCTATAAGCAAAAACTGAGATTAAAAGATGATGAACATCATCTATTTTTACATAAAAAATTATCGAAGACCTCATTGTCAGGTGAATGAAATATAAAAGCAAGTAGGAAAGTTGATCTCCGAAGAGATTGTTGAACCATCCGCATCCTAATATAATTGCCCACTGTTAATTGTTCCTAAGAAACCATACCCCGACTGACCGATTGACTATTGAAAAAATTACTATCTGATAAATTTCCACTACCTAGAATTGATGGTATTTTAGATCAATTAGGCAAAATACTTTTCATGCGATTACTTTTTGGATTAAAAATAGCTTCTAACTCATATCAGAGAATGATGACCTTTTGCATTCTCTGGAGTAGAACCTTCTCAAGCATTCCTTTATATGGATTACTTAATAGTAATCGGTTGATCCGAAAAACTTATCCTTAAGAACTTAACAGATGTTTTTGAGAAATGTAAAGTATATTTATTCTTGACCTGAGAATTATTAGAATCTTACGACATTAGTATTAGATTCAAGTATTAGATTGTTGGCGAACCAGGTAACAATCATCCATGGAACCACGCTGGCATCTCGGATAGCCGGCGGAAGACAGGAGGAGGCAGAAGGAGGCTCAGCAGGAACCCCCAGAGCAACATAGCATCCCAGGACAAGAGTGAATTTCGGGATGGGAGGCAGAGGAACAAAGGCGCCAACAGCCGAATCAGCTCCAAGCGCAAGGCAGCAAGAGCCGAATCAGCAATGGGCGGCAGCCAAATCAGCAATGGGCAGCAGACCCAAGGAATGCAAAAAGTGCGGAGGCATGGGCCATAGGTGCAGGAACCCCAGTATATTTTTCTGCAAGATATGGGGCGCAACAGTAGTAAGGAGCACAGAAGGATCGTCGGAGGAGCAGAAGTTAAGGCCATGATATAGACCGGGGCAACGGCTAGCTTCATTTCGGAAACGTTAGCGGAGAGATTGGTGAAGTAGGCCAATTGGAGCCACACAGAAACACGAATGGCAACAAGGAAAACAAATTGAGGATGAGTGGTAGGATGAGATTTCCTCGAAAGATTTGGCACAACAGTAACATGCGCGGCCACCAAGTCATGATCATGAAAAGAAAATATGGAATAGATGCATGCAGGATTGGCTGTCAATAGCGATAACAGGACCCTCGGAGGAACGGGATATAAGGTTCATCGAAGAGGAGCTAGTGTCAACAGCACAGATTACCACGCAGGACGACATCCCAATAAATCAGAAGTATTATCCGAAGAACCCCAAAATACAATGAAAGAGCAATGAAATAGTGGAAGAGAAAAGCTGCTAGAGAAGGGATGCATCCATCGTTATGGGGAAGAAAAGAGCGGGTCAATGGAAAATGCACGTGAACTTCCGACAAAAAAAACGCTAAATCAATAAAGGATTAGTACCCGATGCCACGAAAGGACGGATATTGGCAGATCCCACTAGAAGAGGTGAACAGGAAGTACACGGCCTTTACGGTAACAGGGAAAGGCCAGTTTCAATGGAAGGTGAAGCCGTTTGGTCTGCATTCATCCTTAACAACGTTCCATAATGCTTTGGACCAGGTCTCCGCACGCTTGGACAAAATGGGAATGGACGGTCAAACACGAAGAGGCGTTTGAAAATCTAAAGACGCGTTTGGCTGAGAATCCCGTGCTGGCATGCCCGTATTTCTCGAAGTAGTTCGAACTGGAAACAGATGCCAGCGACTACGCTGTGGGTGCCATAATATAGGCAATTAGGCCGATGAAAAATTGGAGACATAGTGTGTGCAAAAAGCACAATTTGTTTAAAGCGGCCGAAGTTTCACGGCGAAATGAGTACCACGGTACGACGGGCCGTACACGGTGGTAAACTTCGTATCGCCATGTAATGTGGGCTCAAAAAAAAAAGGAGAACACACACAGGAATCTGCGCCACAGCCGCAGACGAGGATATAGATGGAGAAACAAAAAGAAAAGGAAAGGACAAGGGAAAACAGCACCGGCAGCGATGAAGGATCGTGCAGCGATGCTAAGGATGTAGCTTGGAATGTAGCGGCCCGCGGTGTCGGCTGTGTTTGGAAAGTGTGGAAGGGAAGAACTGCATGAACGGAATTTGATCGTCCAAAGGGGGAGTGCGGACCGATGCCCTGCGTCATAACCATGCGAGTCGGTGGCCAAGGGGGAAAAGGGGGCAAGAAAAAGTGTCCGCCAATGGAAATCCGACGGGATGCGACTTATTGGAAACGGGATGCGACTTATTGGAAACGGGATGCGACTTATTGGAAAAGAATAGAAAGCAGAACGGCAGAAAGATTAACTGCAGAAGGCGAGAGTTACAAGGACTAACGGGCGCCTTTGGCGCTATATAAGAATAGGCACTGGTGCTAATCTATACCGAGTATAATGAATATGGAATAATGAAGCACCCTATTAATTCGTGGAACGATCCATAGCCTCTGTGAGTTAGCCGCGGCATTTTTTGCGAGCACCAAATGGGCAAAACAGTTTGTTACACCTGGCTCCCAAACTAAGTGATTGTTTGCGAGTCTAGAGAGTCGAGATTGATAGGAAAAATGGGACATACTCGCTGTATAAGGAAGACCTGTTAGAAGTTTGTGAAAAGTTCGGACTCCCACCAAAGGGAAAAGTACATACTATGAGGGACTAGAAGGAAAGTGGGTCGACGAGACAAAGGATGACTAGTCCCGCATGGTCGATCATGCGTGGATTTAGAGAAAAAAAACTCACAGATCCACTCCAAGACAAAGAGCGGTAAGTGAGTCAGAGAAGCTCATTCCAAGTCTGGCGGTACAAGTTCGAAAGCCGGTCCTGGTGCAGGTGGACTATGCAAAGGTGGACAAACAAGTGCGGGATTGGTCGCTCCGGTTCGACTGAACGGGAGACCTTTTAGAATTGGATTAAGTGGCATGGTCCGCTTAGAAATATAGATTGCACATTAATATGATCCCGCTGGGGATGCCAGAATAACTCCAGGGCAGAGCGCAGAGATGGTTAATAATGAATGATGAGGAGTGGGCAACATGGAAAGAGTTCAGAAGGAGTTTCGAGTCCTCTTTCTGCCGAATAGATACTCCGAGAAATTAGCGGACCATATTTGGAAGCCGAAGCAGCAACAAGGGGTACTCTTCAAAGAATACATGGTGGACTTTTCTAATGAATCTCTAATGAATCTCTAATGAATCTCTAATGAATCTCAAATGAATCTATTGGGGAAGTCCACGAAGGAGGCTATATAAGGACATATGCATGTAAATCGGTAGAAGAGGTTACAAGCTTAGCAGAGGCTTAGCCGTTCCAATACAAGATGAAGCCGTTTGGTCTGCATTCAGCCTTGGCAACGTTCCAAAGGGCTTTGGACCAGGTCACAAGGCCGGATGTGGCTCCGCACGCTTGGACAAAATGGGAATGGACGGTCAGACACGAAGAGGAATTTGAAAATCTAAAGTCGCGTTTGGCTGAGGATCCACTGCTGGCATGCCCGTATTTCCCGAAGTGATTCGAACTGAAAACAGATGCCAGAGATTACGCTGTGGGTGCCATAATATAGGCAATTAGGTCGATGAAAAATTGGAGACATAGTGTGGGCAAAAAGCACAATTTGTTTAAAGCGGCCGAAGTTTCACGGCGAAATGAGTACCACGGTACGACGGGCCGTACACGGTGGTAAACTTCGTATCGCCATGTAATGTGGGCTCTAAAAAAAAGGAGAACACACACATGAATCTGCGCCACAGCCGCAGACGAGGATATAGATGGAGAAACAAAAAGAAAAGGAAAGGACGAGGGAAAACAGCACCGGCAGCGATGAAGGATCGTGCAGCGATGCTAAGGATGTAGCTTGGAATGTAGCGGCCCGCGGTGTCGGCTGTGTTTGGAAAGTGTGGAAGGGAAGAACTGCATGAACGGAATTTGATCGTCCAAAGGGGGAGTGCGGACCGATGCCCTGCGTCATAACCATGCGAGTCGGTGGCCAAGGGGGAAAATGTTGCCAGAAAAAGAGTCCACCAATGGTAATCCAACAGGATGCGACTTATTGGAAACGGGATGCGACTTATTTGAAAAGAATAGAAAGCAGAACGGCAGAAAGATTAACTGCAGAAAGCGAGAGTTACAAGGACTAACGGGCGCTATATAAGAAGGGGCACTGGAGCTAATCTATACCGAGTCTTCTAGGGAAGCTGGAAGAGTTGAGTTAACGGACCCCCCTTGGGAAAGTCCGAGATTCAAGCAGGAAAGTTTATTGGACGAATTAAGAGTATAGGCTCAAAGACCTCTTGAGGGTAAGTCCGGCAGCTGTAGCGAGTCATAACGCGCGGATAAAACGAGGAGCAAGTGGAGAAAGAATCAAGGATCCGCGGCTAAACTTATGCCCAGGGTAAATCGAGTCGGGGTGCTATATTTCCGGATTGATCAGTTTGGTGTATGCATTATCGATTCTTGACCATTACGACTAGGTGATATCCTGTAAAGCGAGGGATGAACAGCCAGGGAACGTCGTAGGAGTGGAACTGCGTTAGAAGAAGCAGTGACAGCCAGGAGCAATGACATCGTGAGAGACAAACCTGGATAGGAGCAACAAAAACGACAGAAGCGACAACAACAGCCTTCCTTTATGGATTTTGCGACGACAGCACTGTTAACGCTATTAACGGTTTATAACAGCGGCCGAATAAATAGACGAGCAGTTCAAATTCCGATTAATTAAAATTTTGTTATTGGTTCAGGTTAAACCCTAAAAACGCAGCCGCACAAACGCATTCGATGCCAAATTCAAGTACAAGTGAAGCTTAGCAATAAAATCTCAGACGATGCGCACTGGAAACGCACACAAATGCATGATGAAGTAGTGTGCAGCAACTCTAAAAAAAATGCTCCCAAAAGGGTGTGTGAGAAACAAACAAAATAGAAACTGCTGCACAGTCTTTATAGATTATTTCTTACAGCTTTGCTTTTGGCTGCTTGTCCCAACATCCTCCCTTCCTTGAGGGGCTCCAGTATCCTGGTCAGAGGCCACTTCATTGGGGGTAGATTCTCATCCTTCACCAGGACTATGTCACCAACAGTGACTGTGGGGCTAGGGGTGCGCCATATGGAACGCTGTTGCAACAGCGTAAGATACTCCTCTTTCCAACGCGCTCAGAAAACTTTCTGCAGGAAGGAGACGCTCTGCCACCCATTCAGACCGTGGAAGTTTAGGGCAGTAAGGTTCGGTTCGATGAACGTTGAGGGCGGGCCGCCATTTAAAAAATGAGCCGGAGTTAGCACATCTAGGTCAGCAGGATTTTCTGAAATTGACACAAGAGGCCTGGAATGATTGAGGCTATGCGGCATAACAAAGTCCTCGAAGCTAATAATTGCGGGGCCATCTGCCCGATATTGGTGGTGTTTCGCCGTCTTTACAGCTGCTTCCCACAGACCGCCAAAATGAGGAGAGCGTGGAGGAATAAACCGCCACTCGACAGGCAAAACTTGTGCAGAAAAGTCTGGTGATCCTGGGAATTTTCGATTCAATTCGATCAGCTTATTTTTGGCCCCAATTAAATTTGTAGCATTATTCAACCATATCTATCTGGGATTACGTCGCGTACAAATGAACCGTTGGAGCGCGCTCAAAAACGAAGCTGTGTACAGGTCCTTAACTATCCCAAAATGTATTGCCTTCGTACTGAAGCAGATGAATACAAAGCATTGAAGCTTTAAAATCTTTCAAGACCTTTGGAAGATCAACTATGACATGCTCCAGTAGACGAGGCTTTGCAGAACAGATCCTGGACCGAAATCCCTTTGTGAACGGACTGCCATCGTCGAATCGAGTCTTTTTGGGTGCCACTCGACTCTTTGAGACCCTGACAAGACATATACGCAAGCTCCATATGCATCCAAGCTAGCGTCGCAGAATCCGTGTACCTCCAACCTTTCTTGCCAGGGTATGACTATATGGGGAAACTAACATATAACATATAACAAGTATAGGATATAGGCGGCCGATCCTTATTAAATATGACAGATCGGATTAGTTTGCAAAGTGGCATCTGGTCAAAGGTCACTGGACTTTTTCCAGATTCCCTCACGCTTTCCCCCTATGGGCATTCCAATGCATTTCTGCGTTTCTGCATTATCTAAATACAGCTGCGCTGTCGTGGGCCGATTTGTTTCCCGATGTCTCCGCTCTCTCCTAAGATCTTTGAGCGTGGCCGCGACGGCCCGCCCGGTACCGTTACGTTCCACGGTAATTCCTCTTTCTCCTTCTTCCATGCCCCCCATCGTCTGCCCCCGCTGCTGCCCCCTTATGTCGTCTACATTCCACGCATTTCTTTCCTACCGTACTTTCTAAACTCGGCCGCGCTATCTTGTCTGCCCCCTCCAACGCAGTTGCCTCCCTTGCCACCTGTCTTGGCGTGTGGGAGACTTAATCTCCTCACAGTTCATAGTTGTCCTCATTCAGCTCGATGTGGCGTATAAATCTCTCCGCATTTCCAGAGAGAGCGGATTTTAGAGACCACATTTTCTTCACTGATGGCATGTTAGTATCATGGACCATGCCGGAAAAGAAATCATACAATTGTTTCCATTTCATTGCATCCCCAGCAAACTTCGGAATATTTATCCGGGGTATTTGCACATCAATGACGTTTATCGTATAGCTAACCTTTGCCATAAATGCATTCTGCACTTCTGCTTGCAATTGTAGGTATGCCTGTATGTTATACCCACTGTCTATTGGGTTTTGAGCCCATAAAGATTTTAGTAGCTCTCCTGGATCACCCCGGATGCCTCAAACTCTCGTAAACACCTTTTACATATTCTACTAGTTCTCTTTGGCGCCGACATAATCCGGCTTATCATTTATGCATGGGACATACGTCACGGGATTGCTCTTGAACTTGATTTTCTACTTGTTCTTGAGCATCTTCCTTTAGACTCGTGCCTAGCATTAGCATGTCTCGATTGCTTTCGAAAGTGGCTGCATATTTCTCGCAACTTATCCGGAGATCCTCAGCATACTTGATGTAGCTTTCTGTACTGGCCGTTCCTTGGAATTTTGCATCATTTACATCGAATCTTTCCCAAGCTTCTTCCAGAATGGCTAGTTTCGTTTGAAAGTATGATGCCCTTTGATTCCTTTTGGCTCATCCTTTTTATAATTCCCGATGCATCTTGCGATCTCCTGCCCAGTTCCTGGACATCTAAGGGGCCTTGAGCGCTCGCCTCATCAACGTCTGGCTCTATAATAATTTTAGGGGCAATATTCTCCTTTTCCATTTTTTCGTTCTTCGATTCTGACCGTTGGTCGTATTTTATTTGCTGCTAGAGGGCTAGTAGCTGGATGCGCTTCGACCCGCTACCGAGAGTGGTCGAAGAAACTGAACCCTTTTTTGATGGACTGAGGGAGGTGTGGTGCCCTTAATCTACCGACTAGAAGGACAGCGTCAAACTGCTGTAAAGATCCTATTGCTCTCTTAGCAGGAGTCTTCCTGAATTTTCTATTTTCAATGAACCGATAGCTTGTTTGTTGCCGCAACTTGCTCTTGAACAAATTGAACGTGGAGAAAGAATTGAGTTCAGAATCGGTTTGTCTTAGACTTTTATAAACGTTTATTATAAAAGTTCAGTATTTATAGCTAATTTGATACATGGAATTGCTTAGGTGCTTAGGTGAGAATTTTTGATCGATTTTATTGCAATATATCCACACTGCTGTTGCTGGCATTCCCCCACAACTAAGAGCCGTACATCCAGATTGGTTTCAAAACGGTGTTGTATAGAAGCACCCTTATTGTCCAAACTAAGGGGCGAGCGGCTATTGATAAGCCAGTGGAGGCTGCTGGTTTTGAGCTTTAAATGTGTTCTTTTGACTTCGATGTGGCTGCACTAGGTAAGACGTCTATCAAGATGTACGCCAGGATATGTTACATCATTTGCTATCGGAACCACTGTGTTGTTTAGAGTAAGTGGAGGACAGTCTTTGACTTTTGTTTTTTCGTTTCGTTTCGGAAGTGTCTATGTCTCGTTATTGCATTGAACTTTGATTCGCCAGTCTGATAGCCATTTCCCCACTGCCACCAGGTGTTTAGCAAAATGCGCCATTGCTTGCTTGGGGCATCTTGAGCGGCTTAGGATCGCTGTGTCATCGGCAAAAGGGGATGTGGTTAGTTGCATGCTAGTTGGGATGTCCGCAGTGTAGATAAGGTAGAGTGTTGGCCCTAACACGCTGCCTTGAGGAACTCCGGCTGTGATGATGTAATCTTCGGGCATAGTAGCATTACATCTTACTGAAAATTTCCTGTTGTAAAAATATGACTTCAGAAGTTTGTGAGTGTTGGTTGGGAGCATTTATGTTATTTTGAGCATTAAACCATACTCTGTCGAAAGCTTGTGACACGTCCAGAATTATCGCAGTGCAGTACTCCTTATGTTCGAATGCATTTCGGATTTCTGAAGTTATGCGGTTGACTTGCTCGACGGTACCATGTTTTTCTCCAAAAAACGAATTGATGAGTCGGGATTTTATTGTGTATTGAGATATAGAGTAATATGTGCCAAAAAGAATTTTTCAAAGTGTATTGATAGACACGTTAGTAAACTAATTGGTCTATATTATGATGCGATTGTGCGGTCTTTGCCAGGTTTTGGTATCATTATGATGATCGACTTTTTCCATATCTCTGGGAAGTGTCTATGTCTCGTTATTGCATTGAAGAGTTGGCAAATAGCTCGAACTGCACAGAGAGGAAGTTCAATAATCATTTTTGGTGATATTAGGTCTCATCCTGGTGATTTTTTTTGTGTCGATATCTGATGTTGCTGGCAGTGAGATCCCATTTAATGGCTGAAATACATTTTGAAGATGTTTTGCAAGTCTGTCGGCACTTTCTCCGTTGCTGCGCGCAGAGTTGTCTGTGGATGTCCTAACTAGCATTGCAGATTCTAATGGTGCTCTGAGTGTGCTCTCCAAAGTGGGAACTTGGAGCTCGTTGGGGATAACTGCTGTATGTAATGTTTTTGGGACCTTTCTTCTTCATGACGAAGTGCAGCTGAGAGCCTCCGTGTAGCATCATTTAACCATTGTTTTGCGGATGGTGATCTCTTCGATTGCCAGTCTCGCCGTGAGCGTCGCTTTGCTAGAACAAGCTGTTCTATTTCAACGTTCGTGTATTTGTGATTGTACGATATTTTTTGAGCTTGTGGAGTTCACATGCGAGCTGCTGCGACCAAGACGGATTCGAGATTGTTTGTGAATGAGTTGATATCAGCTTCGGCATTCAAACGTGGATTCAACTCAATATGCGAACTAACATCATTTTTATACTTAAGCCAGTTGGTTATATTCGTTGTTAGTTTGAATGGTATATCTACCGCAACTGGATGCAGATTTAGTTGAAGGAGTACAGGCGAGTGATCAGACGATAAATCTGATAAGCTACGCTGTGAGACGCGTTCCACAGTGCTATACGGAGTGGAGCCATTGATTACTTATTCTGTTTTTGAGCAACAAGCAGCTAAATCAAAACCTTCTGGTTTCGCATAAGACCTTGCATAGTTGTCTGCATGAATGACATGAAATCCAGCATATTTTGTTGAAGATTACATATCATTGTTTCAATTTTGTTTGTAGACTTTTCATCTGGTTGATGAGGGGAAACTGATGATCGTGGCTTGGTGGGAGCGGTACTTTCCAGACCCATTTTTAGAGCAGTTACAAAGCTTACGGGTTTGCCGGTGAACTCATTATTGGCTGAAGATTTCACGCTGCATTATTGGCTGTAGGGGGGAAGACATAGTAGTAGATTTCATAGGAGTTATATGGGAGGGAGCGGTGGTCACTCTTTGGTGTGTACGACTTTCAGTTCCTTGTAGACTGGACAGCCCCTATTGTTAGCCGTATGGTTACCTCCACAGTTTCCACACTTTTAGCTGCTGGGATCCTCTTTATTTTTTGGGCATTGGTCGGTGGCTTGATGGTCTCCACAAACAACGCATACTGGACGAAGCGTGCAATAAGACCTTATGTGGCCATATTCCTGACAATTATTACACTGCACCGCCTCATTTCTTTTATGCGGCTCTTCAACGGATATTCTACGGAGTAGTAGGAACTGGAGAGTAACAATTGGATGCACTTCATTTTTTTTGATTGGCTTGGATTTGGTTTCGGGTTCAAGATCTACCTTGAAAAGAGGTTGAGGCTTCTTTCTCTATTCAAAATGTTTATAACATTTTTTACATTAAAACCTTTCTCCTTGAGTGCGCCTGTAACTTCAGCTCGGTTCAATACCTCTAAGTACTTCTGGTTGGCTTTCACTGCTTTTTAATTGGTACGTGTATAAGTATTTATTATTGTCGTTTAAATACTTCGACAAAATTTTGTAGTTTATTTCCGTATTAGTCTGATCATTTGCTTCGTGAATATTTCCCTATGTTAATGGAATTATGTGGAAATTTTCTGGTTCGATTAGTCTCAGTATTGAGTTTACGAGAGCATTAGAATTTTTTCTCGAATGTAAATCGGCGGCGGCTTAGGCCTTTTATTGTCCCCAATGATGTAATCAGAAGGTATATCATCATCATATATCAAAATAGCAAATATGTTTACTTCTATGGGCTTCTCTATTGCAGATTGTTTTGAGGTGCCACGAGTTATTTTAGCAGAATTACCAAGTCTGGAATTCGTAAAACGTTAAGCTTACGTTTTATTTGTATATACCGATCCATACCAGTATGTACGGCAGAACATTGTTATAAAGAGAGCGCGCTGTCTACTACTGTGCTGTGCGCAGCAGATTTTGTTGTTGCAGTAGATGGTATTGCGCAAGCAGCCGATACTATTGTAGTTGTTGTAGAAGTTGCCGTTACAGTTGCTAGTGACGTCACTGTACTGGCTAAGCAGGTTGGCATGAGGGAAGGGTATGGGGCTTTGTCCAACAGGAGCGCTGGAGAGCAAGAGCGCGCCCTACCTAGCGGTATTGGATTGAGTACATTACTCGGGCTTGGGGTTATTGATCGCAGTTGTTTAGTTTATGGGTTTGCGGTCGCGTTGTCTTGCGTTGACACGATTGAGTGGTACGCGTTGTTACGTTGCAGAGAGAGCCGACGGTCGTCTTGCTGGCGTTGGAGCACCGTATAAGTTTCGAATTCACTCATAGCTTAATGTTTTAGATTTTGTTTTTTTACACAAAAAGTACGAAGTTCATCGCACCCAGCGTCTTTTCGCTCACTGTGTGTTGTTGTTTAGAGTTTCTAAATGTTTGTTGACGATAAGAAGACACGAAAAAAAATCACGTCTGCACTCACCGACGTTCGCAACTCGACTTGTTCATGACTTAACAATCTTATTTATGGTAATATAGACATCCAGCATTTATTAACACGCTTAAATTTTAACGTTCCTAGTAGAAGGAATAGAAACTTTCGTCCTCTACTCCTGAGGCATTGTAGTTCGACATATGCCCAACACGATCCGTTGTGGGTATTATGTTCGGACTACAATGGTCTCTACCAGAATTTATCACTTTGCTCTATTAACAATCTTAAATCCTTTGTACTATACTCTGCCCAGAAGACCTAAAGTTGTTATGGGCTCAAGTCAAGTGGATTTCTTATCCACATGGCAGGATATTCATCTATGAGGAATTTGAAAACCCAATTAGACAGTGGATATAGCAACCAATCATACCAACAAGTGCAGGCAGAGGTGCAGAATGCAGTTATTGCAAACATTCACGTAACATTTTACGGAAGCCTTATTTCGAACTTCTGGCTTATAATAAAAAGGGCCGCAAAAATCCACACCAGTAACTCCAAAGACCTGGCAGCCGTTAACTCTTTGCTCCGGGAGATCAGCCATAATGTGCTCCAGCAACCGAGGCTTGGTAGGGAAGCATCGGATGCATTTGTGCAATGCCTTCGCCACCTTTTTCCTCCCCCCGATTGGCCAGTATTGGGATCGAATAATAGCTAACAGGGCACGAGGGCACTATTTTTCTTCTTCTTCTTGGCTTCTAGGCAATTTAATTGGATGACGACTATCAAAATCCAACGTCGAGTTTTTTAGACGACCGAACACACGCAACAGCCCAACCTTATCCAAAAAGGGAGAGGACCTTTCCATTCATAAGCGACTTTATGTCATCCCAAAAATAGACACGCTGCACTAGTCGGAATAATAGGTGGGTTCCATCCTTGATGTCGCTAGCAGTGACACCCTTGTGACGAACTCTCTGTGAGAACTTCTGCACACAAGCGAATACCCGCTGGAGTGCTGGATACAAGTTAGCGTACTTAGACGGGGCGTACTTACCCCCCGTGGGTAAGTGCGACAGTCTCAAGTGCGAGATTTGGAGCGAGTGCCCAAGGATCTGTGATCCGTGGCTCAATGAGCACCTGTGGGTAAATCCGGCGCCTGTAGGCGATTCATAACGCGAGGATAAAAAAAGGAGCAAGTGAAGAAAGAACCAAGGATACGTGGCAAATCGAGTCGGGTTCGAGTGGTGTCGGAGCGATAGTGACGGATCGGTCTGGTGTATGCTGTAAAGCGAGGGGTGACCAGCTCGGGAACTCAAGCCCGCATATCAAACCAATCAGGTAATCCCCAAACCAGTCAAGGGACTCTTGATCCAGGCTCGCTGGGGCGTAGGCACAGCGATTACCTGTAGTGAAGGGAGCATGACGTCCAACCTATGGTCATCCATAGATCCTGCGGAGCGTAGGCACGCAGGTGTTTGCTGGCGAGTGGCGAATGAAACCGGGGGTGTGTCTTAAGGGGCAGGAAGGCCCATTATGCACAGCAGCGTAATCAACGGCGCCAATGACAGGAGCAGGAGCACCAACTACGAGGAGCGACGGTAGCGGATCATCGGCGTCACCGACGATATGAGCAACAACGCGAGGAGCGACAACAACTACACCAATAGCGACAACAACAACAGGATCAGCTACAGAAGCTTATTGGGATAAAAAAAAATTAATTGAGTGTTTATTATTTTCTCTCTATTCTAAGGGTTTCAGCTTTTTAGTTAATATCACATCAACACTTATTTAACATTTATCACTCATGTCCGTGGTGTTACACTTATCCGTCTGCATATATTGTAGGTATTTCCCTTAAGAGGGGATATTTAACCAAAAAAAAATTCTTTAATGTTTTACCTTGTACTCATTGGTTGTAATCATTTTTGTCCACTTTTCAAGCTTTAGGCGCATTGTTTTGGTCAAATAGTTCCAAAAAAATTCTGGTCTATTATCAACCTGAAAATAAACAATTAGTTTTTGCAAGACTAATATAATCATTTACTTACTGGTTCCTTTTTTTTTTTTTCTTCATCATCAGCCATTATGAATAATTTTATATTAATTCGCAGTTGTGGAAATTGTAGTTTTTTCTGAGCTTATTCAGTTTGAAGAGACTAAACCAATACTCCTATAACATATGGGAGAAAACAAAATATTCATGGACTACTGTTCAAACTTCCTATTTCCAGATTATTAAAAAGGTGTTGGGATGAAAAGATTTTTACAAAACCTTACAATCAAAATCCTTCACTTAGAATATAATGAAGTTAACTTATTATTTATCTTTATCTGTAGCGGCCGAATTAAACAAATTAAATTAATGTTCCAATATTTTATTGGTGGTTCAATTTAACCCCAATATATGTAGCCGCTCAAATCAATACCGAAATGCAAGTGCCAATCAAAGAATGCGCTATCAAAGAAAATATAACTGCTGATAACGGTCAATTAGTGGACCGCTGCGGCTAGTTACACTGAAAGAAATAATTAGAAATAATTATAATATTTGATGCTGGCACAAGTCCCAACATAAACATTTCCTCAATGATTTTCAAGTATACGTTTTATTGTGGTATCATCATTATTATTATTTTTGAGTTATTTATTATTGGTAAAATTCGACTATAATGGTGCGGTATTGGTTAGGTACAAAACTGATATTTTAAGAGGGGTGTTAAACACTTTTAAATTCTTTCCAATCTACGCGTCTACTCCAACCTAGCTAATTTGATGCCTCCATTTTTTATTTTCTGGCAATCACCATATCTTTGGAATACTCATTTAAAAATTAAATGTTCTTTATACATTAAGTTTGGACAAAAAAATTTGATTCTTTTATGATTTATCCCCAAAAAATGTCCTGTAGAATATTTTTGTGTATATAAGAAATGTTTTTATCTACCCAATGAATGCATATTAATGTTATTATTCTGGACTAATTGGTTTTGGACTGAAGTAAACTACTTCAGACTATTCATTTCATCATATCATTTCTTTAGTTTCATGTTTTAATGTAATCTTAATTAATAGCAGTCACTGGCAGGCCATGGTTAAGGGGTGGCCAGGAGGAGATAAAAATAGGAGGGGATAAAAATAGGAATCTGAGAACTGAAGTGAGGCGATATTCTGGGAGCTGACGCAAAGTCGAGGAGGATTAAAGGGAGTTCTAGCGGAGCTCTAGGTGTTATATAAAAAATAACATTAAGCGTCATACGGCAAATATTCTTGAAAAGCTGGTAGTGTTTAGTTGAATGATCGCTTTTGGAGAACCCAGCCACTAAGGGAAGAGTTTTCTTTGGAAAGGTAGAAAAGGGAACCCGCCAACGGAAGGGTGTCGTGACTCGCTGGAAGGTACGCAGAGTGATTACCTGGAGTGAAGGAGGCATGACGCCCAACTTCTGGTCAGCCAAAAATTCTGCAAGGCGTATGCATGCCGGTATTTGACGATGAGTGGCGAACGCAACCGTGAGTGTGTCTTGAGGGGAAGAAAGGTCCTTCATGCTCTTATCTGGCTGCCAGGCTTTAAGAAAGCACACCCTACCCGGAGGTCTGAGAGGTGTATCGATTGGCGAAAAACACGGAACAGGTGCAGGCCACGGCGTAAGGGCGAGACTCAGGGTCTCGTTTTCCAGAAACGGAAACGGTTCCATAGCACAACGGCTGAAGAGAAGCAAAGTAAGCAGCGACGACCAGGAGCAGGGGCGGCGCGAGATCCACGGCAGCAACAACAGTACGAGCACGGGAGGATATAACAATAATAACAGGAGCAGTAAGGGCAGAGATTCCAAACAGAGGGAGCCTTTATCCGAACCAGCGCCAGACACCAAGACCATATATACGGCCGGGCGAGAGGACCCGGCTGAGGAGAATCACTTTTTAATTTTTGGTGGAGGAGTATAACTTGTTAATTTATTACCAACCAAGATTTAGAACAGGAATGCCCAGATCCTTTGCTCTCGTTCCTCCTTTGTTGTTGGATTGCTCTGTCATAACATAGTTTCAACACTTTTCGACCTTCGAGCAGCAATGTATTATTTATAATATAATAATAAGCGATAATAATTAAGATTAATTAATTATATTAATTATAAGATTAATTATAAGATTATAATTTTTAATTTTTTTCCATTGGAAATGTTTTACAAAATTTTTCAGTTGTACAATAGAAAATACGATAGGAAAACAAAATATATCGCAGATATGTAATGGTGATTTTATGCATCGGTATTGGATTTGGCTTCTGATATAGAATAAAAGAGGCATAGTTACACAAAAAAAACTTATGGTGTTATTTCTGGGATTGGACAATTGCGTCGAATCAATAAATAAGGTTGAAAGATTCCCTAACCTCTGTGTAGATGGAACCTCGGTGAAAATAGTTCAAGATGAAAAATTGTTTATATGCGCTGCGCAAGGAGGAACTGAGTTATGAGTAGAGACAGTAGAAACAATGAGAGACCTTGTGGAAAAGTGGGTCGATGAGACAACGAACGATAAGATGTTGGCAGTCACGAGTGGATTTGAAAAAAATTCGATATCCTATTTCCAGCCGGAAGGATACTTCGAAAAGTTTGTGAACCAGGTTTGGCAGTGGGGATAGCAACGAGGAGAACACTACATAAAATTCATGGTGGACCTTCCATCTACAATGAAGCCATTAAGGAAGTCCACGAAGGAGGTCTGAGGTCTCTGAAGGACTGAGATTTTGCGAGTGGGTGCAGGCACCCCAGAATGTTGTTTTGCAGGATGTGCAGCGCAATGAGAGTAGTGATTATCAGCTGTTGTCGGCGGTCGTCAAGTCCGGAGGAGCAGAAATTAAGGTCACGATACCAACACGGCAGCTGATGAGTGATAAAACACATAAATCTAATAGGTTAAAGCCCAGTCACTAAAATAATAATGTGTAAACACAAATTAAAAAAAAAAAAAAGTGGTTAATTGTGAAGTAATCAAAATTTATAAGTTTATCTGGCACACAGTTTTAAATTTTTGTTCTCTTTTTGTTTTATGTACTAAAGAATTTTTAATTATAAAGAAACTTAAACGAAATATTAAATCTTTCGATGGCGAGAAAAATTCATTCTGAAAATTCCGAGAGCTATTTCTTTTGAAAGACAATGAGGTATTGGGATTATTTGATGAAGTACCACCGGAAATAATTACAGAAGAATAGATAAGAAATAAATGTGGCAAAGAATATTTTAATTAATTATTTGACTGATTCATTGATTTTGCGTCCAACAATTGCTCAACCAAAGGAATTTTTAATAACCTAGATGCCACTTATGAGAGAAAGAGCTTTGCTTCACATCTTGCAGTGCGAAAGAAATTTTTAACACTTATGTTTAATAGCGATTCACTTTTAATTAATTTTAATAAATTATTTTAATATAATTGAATAGAGTTAGTTTCTTCAGGAGAAAAGTACAGTTACAAACAATGAGTGGGACAGAAATTACTTTACAAAATGTTTTATACTGTTATTCCTCCCAATCTTCTTTCCGTAAAGCGTATGCAAGATGGTGGTTAATCAATTAAATTCTATTATAGAATAGTAAAAGTAAAAAAATAGTTGTTAAATCATTGAGGGTATGTACAATAATAATGTTCCCATCTTGGATTTCAATTCATGCCCAAGAATGAATGGAGCTTTGAATATGATTTATTAGTAAAAGCAAATTTTAAGAAATAATTAAAAATAATTTGTTTGAAGACACATGTATTTTAAGAAGTATTTCGATTGAATGTTTTTTTTTAAGCCTAAATGAGAATGAGAGTATGAGTTGATCTCTCGACAACCTCCAGATTGAAAGTATGGTAGATATTTCTGATGAACAGAGATTACAAAAGGAGCCAAAAACATTGATTGATTCTGAATCAGGTTCTACTTTAAACAAAATGGTTGTTAGACGAAGTGAACGAATTAAGGACAAAACCCCAATATCTTATAGGTCTATAAATTAATGAATTTTAAATGCGTATACATTTTTAAATAGAATGCCGAACACATTTTATGAAACTCAGAGTAGACATGATACTGAAAAATGGAATCAAGCTATTAAAGAAAAATCAGATTCACATTAATTAAATAAAACTAACAAGCCTAAGTGCAATTAAAAATGGGTTTTCAAAACTAATGATGATGAAAATGGTAAAGCAGTTAGATACAAAGCTAGACTTGTTACCAGAGGATGAGACTTTTGCACCTGTAGCTAGAATCTCGAGTTTTAGATTCATTTTTGCTTTTCGAACTTATTTGTTCTGAGGGTCCACCATTGGGATATCAAAACTGCATTCTTTAATGGAATCTTGAGAGAAGGAATGTATATGACAGTTGTTAAGTCATGTGCATTTAATATTAAGACACAAAAAAACACAAGCACTATAAGTATATAATAAAGACAATATTAGGTCATAGCCTAAATAAAGAACGATGAACATTAAAAACCAAACCTTACAGAAACAACGAACTGCTGACAGTGCAAGTCAATGCAACCGACAAATTAGAGCAGAATATTATATTTTGAAATTGATAATTTATCATTTTTATGTTTTTGCTATATTTCCATTAATTTACCACCTAAGCAATATCCATGTATCAAAGTAGCTATAAATATTGAACTTTTATACTAATAAAGTCAGTCTCAGACATTCTGAACTCAATTCTTTCTCCACGTCCAATTTGTTCAAGTGCAAGTTGCGGCAACAAACCAGCAATCGGTTCATGTACCCTTTGCTCAAAACATTTATTACAGATTAACATTTTGGTGACCCCGACGTGATCCTGCAATCCCAGGATCGAAAAAGAGTCAAAAGGAATGAATAGAGATTTCTATCGTTGCATAATAGAAAATTCAGGAAGACTCCTGCTAAGAGAGCATTAATATCTTCACAGCAGTGTGACGCTGTCCCTCTAATCGGTAGATTAAGGGCACCACACATCCCTCAGTCCGTCAAAAAGGGTTCAGTTTCTTCGACCACTTTCGGTAGCGAGTCGGAGCGCATCCAGCTACTAGCCCTCTAGCAGCAAATAAAATACTCCCAACGGTCAGAAACGAAGAACGAAAAGATGGAAAGGGAGAATATTGCCCCCTAAAATTATTATAGAGCCAGCCGTTGATGAGGCGAGCGCTCAAGGCCTCTTAGATGCCCAGCAAGAAACTGGGCAAGAGATCGCTAGATGCATCCGGAATTATAAAATGGATGGGCCGAATCGAAAACAAAAGGCATAATACTTTCAAACGAAACTAGCCATTCTGGAAGAAGCTTGGGAAAGATTCGATGAAAATGATGAAAAAATCCAAGGAACAGCCAGGACCGAAAGCTACATCAAGTATGCTGAGGACCTGCGGATAAGTTGCGAGAATTATGCAGCCACTTTCGAAAGCAATCGAGACAAGCTGATGCAAGCCACGAGTCTAAAGGAAGATGCTCAAGAACAAATAGAAAAAAAAGTTCAAGAACAATCCAGTGACAAAGCTCCCAAGAATAAACGATTAGCCGGATTATGTCTGCGCAAATTGAACTAATAAAATCCGTAAACGGTGCCTTAAGAGAGTTTAAGGCATCCGGGGGAGGTCCAGGAGACCTGCTAAAATCTTTATGGGCTCAAGTACAAGAAATCCACTTGACAGTCTACGAGGAGATTGAAAACCCAATAAACAGTGGTTATAACAAACAGGCATACCTACGATTGCAAGCAGAGGTGCAAAATTCACTTATGGCAAGGCCTAGCACTTCGGCAAACGTCATTGATGTGCAAATGCCCCGCATAAACATTCCAAAGTTTGATGGGGATGCAATGAAATGGAAACAGTTCCATGACTTATTTACCTGCATGGTCCGTGATACTAACATGCCATCAGTGAAGAAAATGTGGTACCTAAAATCCGCTCTCTCTGGAAATGCGGAAAGACTAATACGCCACATCGAGCTAAACGAGGACAACTATGTTCATGCATGGCGCATAATAGTTGGATCGTATGACAATCCTCGGCTCATCGCGAATACAGTTATTCGTCGGCTACTTCATCAGAGCCCAGTCTCTGACAGTTGCCAAATCCATACAGGAGCTGTATATAACAACCCCAGAAACCCTTGCGTCATTAAAGGGACTAGGCATCAACGCATCCACATGGGATGCGTTTCTTGTGTTCTTGCTTACCGATAAGCTTGACATGACTAATAGGGATCTATTCGAGCAGACAGTTGGCAACTCAGTAGAGATCCAGCCCCCACAGACGATGCTGGACGAAGCAAAGAATCAGAGTCTTGAGCTCCGTAAAGACAACGGTATCATTGAAAAAGAGTCAAAAAATCTGGCGTGCGCATTCAGTACGTCAGACAGACAATCATCATGCTACTATTGCAAGGCTCCAAATCACGCGTTATATATGTAAGAAGTTCCGCGCAAGAACAGTATCAGAAAGATTAAATTGGGTACAAAAACAAAAAATGTGTGTCAACCGTTTCAAGACCGACCACAAATCAAAGGAATGAAAAAATCATGCACACCTTGTTGCACCTGGAATCCACAAGCCTTCATTTCCCTAACTGTCGGTGCCGCGGTTAACAAGAATTACAACCTTCTTGCAACAGCAAAGGTAGCGGTTCAGGCAGAGAACGGTCAAGTAGCCAAATTTCGAGCCTTGCTAGACCCAGGATCACGGATCAATTTGATCACTGAGCGATTGGCATCAATGTTGTCATTAACGCGACACAATACAAGAAGCTCCGGATCGAAGGAATTGGAGGACAACCAAGAATGAGCAGAGCTAGAGTAACTATCCTCGTTAGCTCTCTTCACGGGGACTTCAGTCAGCGCGCAGAAGCGCTTTTGTCCTTCCCCACATCATAGCTCACCAGCCAGCTCAACCACTTACTCATTGTGCGTTAAAAATACCCAATGAGTGTCAGTTAGCAGATCCCCAGTTTGATAAACCTGGCAGGATAGATCTACTTATCGGCGCCGAGCACTATTACTCGCTACTCATTCCAAATCAGTAGAAGATCGGAAGAGCTGGTGCCATGCTACAAAACACGAAACTAGGATGGATTGTAGCAGGTGGAATTAAATCCATAGCGCATTCCGCCATAGCCTGTGGTGTCAGCGTCGGTGAAGAAACTGACGCATTAATTGAAAGGTTTTGGAAACTAGACAATTTGGACAACCAACCGAAACATCGATCTCCGTCAGAAGTACATTGCGAGAAAATCTTTGTAGAAACTCTAAAAAGAGCGGAAGACGGAAGATTTATTGTGAAGCTACCGTTCGCCGAACACCCTTCAGCCCTGGGGGAGTCAAAAGATATTACTATCAAAAGGTTCTTAGCCCTAGAGCGACGATTAGAGGGTGATGTTCGGAAAGGATATTCCGACTTCATGAAAGAATATGAAGCTTTGGGACATATGAAGGCTGTTCCAACGACACATATACCCAAAAATCATTGTTTCATACCACTTCACTGTGTTCGGAAACCAGACAGCAGCAGCACAAAACTACGAGTGGTTTTCGATGCTTCATGCAAAACATCAAGTAGTAAATCCTTGAACGACATGCTACATACAGGACCCACGGTTCAGAGCGAGCTATTGTCCATACTACTACGCTTCAGAACACACAAATACGTGTTCACAGCGGACATAGAAAGGATGTACCGTCAAGTATGGATCAATCCAGATAATCATAATAAGCTTATAGTCTGGAGAAACGATCCATCCAAGGATCTTAAGTACTATAGATTTAAAACCGTCACGTATGGAACCAAAACAGCTCCATTTTTGGCCACTAAATGCCTAAATCATTTAGAAATCCGGTCACGAGACAACTTCCCGTTGGGGTCTGCGACGCTTGAGAATGACTGCTACGTAGACGATTGCTTGACGGGTGCTGACTCAGTGGCAGAAGCAGTTCAAATACAAAGTGAACTGAATAAAATATTACAACCACACGGTTTCAAATTGCGAAAGTGGTGCTCAAATAATGCAGGAATATTGCAAGGAATACCCAAAGAGGAAACCGTGAGCGATGTAAAATTGGGTGAGGCCTTGGACCAATACAGTGTTTAAACCCTCGGCCTGATATGGATGCCCAATAAAGACCAACTTTGCAGAAGATCGCAGCAAAGCGAAGCTTTGCAATCACAAAACGAGTGGTTTGCTCTGAGTTATCACAAATTTATGACCCTATAGGTTTGTTGGGATGAGGAATTGCCCTTGGAACTTCAGTCCGATTGGATAAACTATCGCTCTGACCTGCAAAGTCTGAATAAACTGCAAATTCCAAGACACATATTTGACGGAAAGGTACCAGTCACGCAAGAGTTACACAAATTCGTGGATGCCTCAGAAAGAGCATATGGCGCAGCAATATACGTACGGGCAACCTATTAAAATAAGCAAACCTCAGTAAGGCTGGTCTGTTCCAAATCCAGAGTAGCACCCACTGCAAAGCAATCCTTCCCAGACTAGAGTTGTGCGCAGCAGTCCTCGGCGCAGTGCTGACGCACAGAGTCAGACAAGATTTACGCTTGTCTGTGGACAAGGTTTCTGGGTTCTTTTGGACTGATTCATCCGTCGTGTTAGGGTGGATAAATGCAACGGCTTCCAATTACCACACGTTTGTGGCAAATCGGATAGCCAAGATTCAAGAAGTGACGGAACAGTCTCAATGGCGTCACGTATCATCCGCCAACAATGCATCCGACGTCTTGTCCAGAGGAATAGCAGCTAGCAAACTTTCAAGCAACAGTATGTGGTTTTATGGACCACTGTTTTTACATGGGCGAGGGAGAACTGGACAAAGATGCCAGCCATTATTTCGACGGATTTAGAGCTAAGGACACATTCGGAGGGAGGTTTACAACTGTAGGCACAGTAACTCTTTTTACAAATTACAACGGATTGTTGCGTACATGCTGCGGTTCTGTTATAAGGCAAATAGAGCGCCAACGAAGGCACTATGTCTAGGCGAGCTAAACCAGGCACGCACAATTATCCTACGCACAATTCAGCAAATCTAATTTTATGCAGAGTGCAAACAGCTCAAACGTTATAAAACAGTGAACAAAAAGAGTTCCCTTGTGTCATTAGCTCCCATCCTTGGACCTGATGGATTAGTTCGAGTAGGAGGCAGACTCGAACACTCAAACCTATCAGAAGGCGCAAAATATCCAGTCGTGCTCCCCTATAATGACACAATTGTAAAAATGATCCTAAGGGAGATACATGAGACCAACATGCATTGCGGTGCCCAAGCCTTGCGTGCTATCGCTCGGCAACAATATTGGATCATCAATGACTAAACAATGGCGAGAAACATTGTACACAATTGCGTGCGGTGTACCAGAATGAAGCCCAAATTAATGAATCAAATTATGGGAATCTACCAGTCGATTGATGCACGCCGGCTCGCCCATTCTTTAACTCTGGAATAGATTACTGTGGCCCCATATGGATTCATCACAAGATCCGAGGCAAACGTCCTGACAAGGCCATATCGCAGTGTTCTGTTGTTTCTCCACGAAGGCAGTACATATGGAGTTGGTATGCGATCCCACAACAGACGCCTTTTTGGGCCCTCTCCGCCGGTTTCTCGAACGTCGAGGAAAGTGCCAGACGATCCATTGCGATAATGCAACAAATTTTGTGGGAGCCAACAATAAATTAAAGGAGCTCGAAACCGCTATTTTCTCTACCAATGCGATGGACGCCATAGTTCAACATTGCAACAAAAGAGAATTAGACTTCAAATTCATTCCGCCACGAGCACCATCATTCGTTAGCCTATGGGAGGCTGCGGTAAAATCCGGCCACGGCATCGTTAACCTTCGAAGAACTAAACACTGTGGTCATTGAAGTCGAGGCGATCCTCAATTCACGGCCTATCACTCCCATGTCATCAGACCCCACTGACGAATCAGCTTTAACGCCAGGACACTTCCTGATTGGAGAACCATTAACTGCTCCTCCCGATGCCAACATTGCGCACGGCAAACCATTAGTAAAAAGATGGGAACTGGTATCACGACTGAAGCATGCCTTTTGGAAACAATGGTCGAGCGAGTATCTGCAAGAACTCCAAAATCGACCCAAATGGAAAACGGCGTCTCCAAATATTCATGAGGGATTGCTAGTCCTTATAAAGGAAGACAATGTGCCTGTAATAAGCTGGCCTATGGGAAGAATTCTCATAACGTATCCAGGACCAGACAACCACGTTCGAGAGACCAGTGACTCGGTTAGCTCCACTGTTCCCAGAAGAAGTCAGCAACAAGCGCCCATTAGACGACACCCTCAAGGCAGACCAGTCTAATGAGCCTCCGGTCCAACGCAAAAAAGGGATCCTCCCATCAATGCCTGTAATTCTAGCACTTATGTTGCTACTTCCACTAGCGATGGAAACTCCAACCAAAGTGACGAAGTTCAGTAACAAGCCAGGAATGTTCTACAAACGTTTAGTAACCACGAGAATGGTAGTTTCCGAATGGACAATGATAGTGGCAGCACGCAATTCCATTCTAGACCATTTTAGACATCTAGTTGCAGAGCTTGAGTCAAAAAAACAACCTTATGCATCACTCTCGGCAACGTTGATCACAGTTTAATGTTATTGGAACCATAGCCAATTCATTATTCGGCGTGCTTGACTCCACATACGCAGAAGATATGGCCAAAACTATAACAAAGGTTAAAGGCAACGAGGATTTCCTCTTACAGCTGCTTCAGAACCAGACATCCATGGTTGACTCCACCATTAATTTGGTGCGAAAAGGAAGTTTGGCTACCAATAATCCTCATAAATAAGCAACGAGGACAGTACCAAGAAGCACATTTGGAGCAAGCATTTATGATTCTCACAACACAAATGAATCTACTTGCAAATGGTTTACAGCGAATGCAGAGTGTGATAACTGATGTGTTAACTGATCTTCGCCATAGAACAATCAGTCCAATTTTAATATCACCAACACAGTTACGAGATCAACTCGATCAAATTCGGCGTGCTTGACTCCACATACGCAGAAGATATGGCCAAAACTATAACAAAGGTTAAAGGCAACAAGGATTTCCTCTTACAGCTGCTTCAGAACCAGACATCCATGGTTGACTCCACCATTAATTTGGTGCGAAAAGGAAGTTTGGCTACCAATAATCCTCATAAATAAGCAACGAGGACAGTACCAAGAAGCACATTTGGAGCAAGCATTTATGATTCTCACAACACAAATGAATCTACTTGCAAATGGTTTACAGCGAATGCAGAGTGTGATAACTGATGTGTTAACTGATGTTCGCCATAGAACAATCAGTCCAATTTTAATATCACCAACACAGTTACGAGATCAACTCGATCAAATTCGGGATCATTTATCACCCATCCAAATCGTGCCAGTCGCCACTACTGATGTTCTGCAGCTCTACAAAATAATGTATGCGCAAGGCAGTACAACTGATACTCACGCCATTTTTTGAATAACAATAGCACTGGTATAGTCAGAGTTATTGGATGTCTTTAGCATTGTGCCCATCCCAATATGGGAATCGAAGGCTGGACATTGTACAATCTTCAGACGACGATCATAGCTGTCAATGCCCATAGCGATCGTTTTATAGGTTTTAATAAGGACGAATTCAGAAGATGCACACCTTTGAAAATTGACCAACATATTAGTTTCAATCACAATGATTGAGGCATACAATGTAGACAGTAGATGCGAATTCCAGTTATTTAATAACAAGACTGGAACAGAATGTCACAGCAATCTTGTGCACTCCAGCATGGTATGGATAAAAACTCTCCAATCTAACCAATGGATCTTTGCAACCAAGGAACCAATGGAACTGCAGGCGGTTTGCAATGGAGTTTCGTGAACTATCAACATAAGGGCGACTGGTATGCTGAACTTGCCCATTGGTTGCACTGCACGCAATGTCAATATAAGTTTGACTACGTTCGGCACCAGGACCACTGAAGTACAAACATCGTTCAGTCGATTCGGAAATATCTCCAAACCCATAAATTCCATAGAAGAAATATCGGACTCCACGTTAAGGATTTCCACCCAATCACCAAGTATGGACGACACAGAATTAGAGATCTTACAACATCAGTTAGCCGATATTAAAAGAAAGGATGCACCGTACCAATTGGACCACCAGACAACCATGTCGTACACAGCATTGGTCATTTCAGTCATCATACTGATACTCATCTATATCATACTGAAACCCTCATCTTGCGACACAGGCGGACCATTTGGACTCCAAAACCTAAAAGACCAACTCCGGAACCTACCCCAAGACAGTTTACTATAGAGCTGGACGATGGTTGAACACCTGTTCAACGGCCGGGAGAATGTTAAGTCATGTGCATTTAATATTAAGACACAAAAACCACAAGCACACAAGTAGCTATAAATATTGAAGATTTATACTAATAAAGTCAGTCTCAGACAAACCCATTCTGAACTCAATTCTTTCTCCACGTCCAATTTGTTCAAGTGAAAGTTGCGGCAACAAACCAGCAATTGTTCATGTAATTGTTCGGTTCATGTACCCTTTGCTCAAAACATTTATTACAGATTAACAACAGTTCCTCAGGGTATTAGGTATAGTGACAAAAAGGTCTTTAAATTAAATAAAGCTATATCTATATAAAGGTCTAAGACAAGCAGCACGATATTGATTCGATGTATTATAACAAACTTTAAAACAGACTAAAAAAGATAACTTTTGATGCTCCTTGCTTCCTGTGTCTTCATCCACAGAGGCAGAATATACCTTTATTCGAGGCACTTAGGGAAGCTATGTGGTTAAAGTCCTATGTGGTTAAACTTTGATACAAAAGAATAAATAAAAATAGATGAAGATAATCAAAGCTGCAAAAGCCAATTCCCAAGAATGCAATGCTCTAGTTGTTTATGTTTCTATGCTTCTTTTGAGGAGGTGTTTTTAATATATTTTGATAAACAATGCTTTTCTTCTAATGTCAAATAATACAAACGCAGCTACAGAAACATTCTCTATTAATTTAATTTAATCGTCTACTCCGTAACGTAATGAGAAATTGTGCACCAAAAAAAAATAAAACACTATTTCGAAAAGTAAATTATAAAATAAGAGTTCTATAAACAGACCCCTCCAAGCTCTCGCACGGCAGGGTATTTGGTCTAGGTACCTGGCGCCGGTTCAGCTAACGGCTCTCTTCGATTGGACTCACGTACTCTAGTGCGGGGCCAATGCGGCTACTCATCTGCTGCTGTTTAATTGTGTTTAATTGTGCTTTGGTGTTATGTTTTTAATGTAATACGTAAACATTAGTTTTGTTGAATTTAACCTTAAAATATTCGTGTTTCGTGGAGCATATCTAGCAAGATACAACAGGATTCGAATAACAACATATGTGGTAGTATGACTTATTATGTGTATATTCATATAGCATTTAAATAATTTGTGGGCAATTGCGGGGGTTAAATATTTCAACAGATTCAAGCAAGGTTGCAATTCGTCGAGGTGATTTACTAGAAGTTTGTCTGGATGCAAATCGCAATTTCAACGCTATTTTTGACTGGGTTTGCGTCGACGTAATTCCAAATGATTTTCCGGAAAACGATTTGAGATGTTTTACAAACACAATAAAAAACTTTATTGTTCAAATTAAAAGACTGGTGAACAAAGCACACAGAAATATTTGTCGTTTCAAAGAAGAAAATGCTAACTGACTTGTATCGTAGATTATATTTTATTCAAAAGATGATTGTAATCGTAATCTTTTTGGACGAACTCGGGTCTCTTATGACGAAAGAAGATTACGGCATAAAAGAAGATTTGCATCCGAACTTGCAAAGGAAAATTCAATACTTCTACTTGTTGAAGCAGCTGCTATGTCTGCATAAGAAGGAAAAATATACGGATATTTCTCACATTTTAAATACGACAATAAATAGTCCTGACAGTTCAAAAATAAGGCAACAACTTTCATTGAAAGAGCCTATACCATTATCACCTGATGAGGCCTTAGCATTTATTATAGAAAACTCGTTTTCCAAGCAGCAATATATTAACATATCCTTAAAGAGAATCGAAAAAAACTTGCAATATTTGTTCAAGCTACGAAAAGATGAGAGAAGCTAAGGAAAAGTGTCGGCCTATAGATATAAGCGTATCAGATACTATTGACGAGTGAACAAGTTAACCGACGTATTTCACCGAGCTTTGGATTCTTCTGATCCTTACTTATCAAGCACCGTTCAAAAAAAAAGAGTTCAAAATCTTACTCATTGTCAAGTAAAGATATTGCACTTTTCGTTTATCCAAAACCGGAAGATGCAGCCCAAGTATATAGTGTTGAAAACAAGATTAAAAGTATACCATATTTTGATTTTGATTTAGAAGAAGAACGTTTAAAGTAATACATAATAATAAAGCTATGTTATAATATGCCGATTTCACCGAGCTTTGGATTCTTCTGATCCTTACTTATCAAGCACCGTTCAAAAAAAAAGAGTTCAAAATCACACTCATTGTCAAGTAAAGATATTGCACTTTTCGTTTATCCAAAACCGGAAGATGCAACCCAAGTATATAGTGTTGAAAACAAGATTAAAAGTATACCATATTTTGATTTTGATTTAGAAGAAGAACGTTTAAAGTAATACATAATAATAAAGCTATGTTATAATATGCAAAAATATTAAAATACAACAATTTTCAAACAATTGTGTATATAAAAAAATGAAGAGAAACGTATAACTAATATGAAAGTATAATTAATTAGAATTTTTAAAATTCTGCAGTTTTATTATGTGCGCGGCAGGAAGGTATGGTTGTAGTGTAAAAAAATCCAAAATTCACAAATCAAATTCTCAGCAAATTCTTAAAGTTTAAAAATTCTAGCTTTAAAATTACTGATATGGCCAAAAAAAAAGGTATTTTATCCCAATGTGGACTGGAGGAGTGGAAAAAATTCAAAAGTTCAAAATTCGCTGCCTAGCCTAATTGGGAGCCGGTTGTTAACTTATATTGCTTATTTGCATGTCGGTCCAGTATACAAATGCACGGAGGCTCAATTCACTGCATTTAGCGATATATTTTATGTTACTTAATATATTAATTTTGTTTACAATTGGCAGTTTCCAAGTTGAGTTATTAAGGGTGGTGTTCGGATGAAAAAAATGGGTAACGAGAAGAAAATTCCGCAGGTCACCCATGCATAGCTATTTAAATCATAAATTATCATAAATGGAACGGCAAAAATATTGTCAAAACCAAAGTGGCAGTCGGTGAAGCCACTCATCCTTCATCCCCCATGAAGAAGACATGGAGAAGGACCTGGAGACATGGGCTCGAAGGCCATGATTATGGCTGGCCGGTAAGTCAAGACCGGCGATGGAGCGGCAGACGTCATGCTAAGAAGGTCGCCGGAGCTGCGGCACAAAATCGAAGAAAAACTCAAAAGGACCGGGAGCGTAGCCTGGAAGATAGGATTTAAGGTGCGCGGGGGCTCAAATGGGGTCCGCATCACGCGGAAACAAGGGGAAACAAATATATTCAATAAATATTAAACATGGGAAAAAATCACAAAAAAATGAGGGAAAAAAAAATATTTATTATAAAATATTTTATGTAAAATAAAATATAAAAAAAAAATTAAAAAAAAAAATACACAAAAAGGGAAGGATCCCTTCATTCCTTGAAGGGATATGTCAAGGAATCACAGGAAAGATCACAGCGAACGACAGTGCCCTTGCTTGTATATACTATATATAGTCGAAGAATTTAAAATTTTCTGTGTACGTGAATGAGTGATATACCAAATGAACGATGTTTTTTTTATAAGAAGGGCTTTATCCAAACATTAGCCAAAATAAGTTTGACTTTGGGAGATGGTATCCCTTAGTCTCCGATACCAAAATTGGCATCACTTTCCCTACAAGGTGAATCCTTGGTTGTGACGCTCAGCAAATCGCTGCTCCGTAGTGCATCGCAGTGGCTGTCGCAAATTTGGTTTCCTGGAATGAGCTGGTCGTAATTCCGAGAATTGTTCATGCGGCCCTCATTTTTAAATAATGAAGAAATAATGAAGTGAAATAATGAAACTAAATGAATTTTACTGGAAAGAAAAACATGAGGAAATTCGCCAAAAAAAGATAAAGCGGTATTGACACTGCAGGTGTATCGATAATTGTCGTTTATGCCGCCCTTTCAATTTCAGGTAGAACATAAGAAAGGGGGCAAATGACTCATGTTCATTGCTTATCCATAAATCCAGTCACTGTAGTAGCGCAGGAAAGATCATATAAAGTAAAGGAAGTACGAGTTGACTTGGCAACTATAACTCATAACTGGCTTGTATCTGAACATAAGCATGATCAGAACATATCGCAAATCACGACCGAGCTGAATGGTTATGAACTGCAGAAAGATATTGCAAATTCTTATGAAATAAGGAAATGTTTGCTGCATCGTAAAATTCAAAGGAATGGAAAGACGCGATGCTTGCCAGTCGTACCAAGGGCATTAAAGTGGACGGTTATTAACCATGTTCGCGAGGCTTTAATGCACTTGGTGTGGCAAAAGACCCTAGATAAGGTTTATGACAGTATTGGATTTGTTGGCACCTAGTGCCAAGACCTAATGTCTAGGCACCTAGTGCCAAGACCTAATGTCTAGGCACCTAGTGCCAAGACCTAATGTCTAGGCACCAAATGCCAAGACATATAATAATGCACAATATATAATAACGCTGCACATCTTATAATAGGAATTTGACACATAATGCACAATATCTAATAACATATGATAACGCTTAACACCTATTAATTGGAATTTGAGTCCGAGAAGAGCGTCAGCTTCAATTAATAATTGATTCCAATCGACTGACCCGGTTACAGACGGCGCCACCAGCGAGCACCATTGTCAACAGCGGAAATGACGGAACCAGCGGAATCATGAAATGCAAAACCCATAAAGCGGTCTGAGTCAGCAGACTCAGAAGTAGGTGACCTTTTCAACCGTTGCGGAAGCACGTCGATAACGTTGACCTACTAGACCCTAGACATTGGTATACTTTGGCATTGTTCGCAAATAAGACAGTTGCGAATAAGGAGTCAATAGTCAATTTACTCAGTGTTAACTATAGCCCTTAGTCGTAATCGCGACTCCAGGACCTATCTGTACTCCCGTGAGTTCCTGTTTGACGTTAGTGGCCGCATAACGCCCTGCGTACGAAAATTTTGGTGACCCCGACGTGATCCTTTTTTATAGAATCATAACCTGAACCAAAGCACAGCCTAGGACTAGCCGACAAGTTCTTACATAAGACCTAAAATTCATCTCACTGAAACGAAGGCAAGAAGGACGGCTTGACGATGTCAAGGACTTCCTATGTAATCGAAATGAAAAAAAGGCAGTATCGCCTTACACTAGGTATCATATGGAATAGTTATAGGAAGAGATTGTGAACGGCCATCATGACCTTCGTGATTTGGATACAAAAATTACTACAGATTGTAACAGGATACTAGCGATCGATGCCAGGTTGTGCGAGCGGAATATTTTTCTTTTTTAAGCGAGAAACCCATTTTTCCGCCTCAACGTTCGTGTCTCCGCCGGTCGAAATTCCAAGTTTCGACGAAGATTACCGGCATTGGCTACGATTTTACGAAATTTTCATGGAGTTCATACACAATCAAGACACTATATTATATCCTTGGTTTTTAATTTAATAGGTGAATTTATTACTTATGTGAGTATACATATATATTTCTATGCTCGTATAAATGGCTGCTAGCAGCGCGAGCGCATGGTTGTAGTAGGCATAACTCACTTGTATGCGTTGTCAAATCGTGAGAATTTTCTGACCAATGCCGGGGCATTAGGTTTACGTAACAAGTGGATGTAACAGTGGATGCTTGCTATAATGACCCATGCGTACTACATCTCCTTCCTTCTTAAAAATTACGTAATACAAGAAAGGAAAGCTAACTTCTGGCGGAGCCGATGTTGATATACCCTTGCAGTTGAGTGGCAGTCCGCCAAGTGGCGACTTATATTATTATCTTATATATATTATTGTATGTATATAACTTATACTTAACGACTTATCTTATATTATTAGATATATATCGGATCGTATATAGTCGGCCGATCCTTATGAAATTTTGCAAATTGGATTAGTGTAGTGGTATTAAATAAATCTTATAAAACAACGAAGTTATGCCATTTCCGATCAATCAGTTATATGGAAGCTATAGGATAAAGTCGACCGATGCGGCGTTCCGACTTATATACTGCCTAAAAAGGAATGAAGGGTATGTGCAAAGTTTTAAGGCGTTAGCTTTAAAACTGATCGACCAGTTTGTAGAAACAGACATACAGACGGACATGCTTAAATCGACTCAGGAGGTGATCCTGATCAAGAATGTATATTCTTTATAGGGTCGGAGGTGTCTCCATCACTGCGTTACACACTTTTGACCAAAATTATAATACCCTCTGCAACGGTATAAAAATGAAGTTATATTGAATGAACTTATTATATATTGATATGTATATTTAGTGAAGAATGTAAATATTTTCTAAATATGTTTGTATTAAATGTTAATAATGTAAGAAAAAAATGTATATTTTACGATTTAAAACACTAGACTTTTAGAAAACATTATATATATTTAATTTTGTTTGTATTATAAACATATGTAAAATATATCAGAAAAAATTTTCATTTTTTTTATTTTCCTTATTATTCTATATTAAAATTAGAAGAACATTTTTTTTTGTATTTTTTTGTTGGTGGCCACTATAGAATTTACGAATAGAATTTCTTTAATCTATCTTTATGAACTGTTTGATTTTTATTCTTTTCGCTTGAGATTGTTATGTTATCTCATACTCCAATATTCTCTACCTTATAGGGTCCTGTTTACTTAAAGTCCAGTTTATGCCCTACTTCGGATTTTAGTAAAACCTTATCTCCTAATTCTAATTTTAAAGCATTGGATATTTTATTGTAGGTTTCTTTTAGTCTTTGCTTGTTTTGTTCGATCATCATTCTCGCTCTTTTATATGCGTTCTTGAGTCTAAATTTTGATTCTTTTGGATAGTTTTCTATGTCCTATAGTGGTGCAATGTATCCACTACTATTGAATGTCATGTTCAAGGTTCGGGTTTTACTAAATTCGAGTTCATATGGAAAGTATCCATGTACTACAGAGGGTGTTGTATTAAAACAATATGTAGAGTATATAAGCCAAATATCCCAGTCCGTTTCATCTGATGAGATGTATAATCTAACGAATTCGTTAATTTTTCTGTGGCTTCTTTCTATTGTCCCCAAGGTTTGGTGATGTTATATGATTAATTTTGAGATATTTGCATAAATCTGAGATATTTTAAGATATTTGCAGAAATGAATTCTTATATTCTGTTCCCATGTCCGTAGTGAACGTCTTCATTGGACCGTACTTTAGAATAAAAGATTCGAAAATAGCTTTCGCTACTGTTCTTGCCCTTTTGTCTTGTATAAGAATTGCCACTAGGTATTTTGTTAAGTCGCAGATTAGAGTAACTGCGTATTCGTTATCTTCGTCTGATTTAGGTATTGGACCGATCGTATCCACTAACACTATATCAAATGATTTAAATGGTGTTTCTCTTATCGTCAATGGGGTTTTTGTATGGATCGTCGTCTTTGATTTTTGGCATTTAAGACAAATCTTTACATGGTTGGCAACGTCACGTGCCATTTTTTTCCTGTGCCATTTTAATGGAGTGAACAGGACGGAGCAGGATAGTTAAATATTACATTACTTTATTTGCGCATTTGTTTCCCAAAAATGTGACTCGTGCATAAAGAAAGATCTTTTTTCTGGATGTAACTTAAGGTTGGGTTTTCTACATAGATTGAATACACTAGATACATTTTTTATCATATGATTTTCGGACCAGCCTATAACTACTAAGTCGCCCATGGAAAGGAATGCTTGGGATGGTACTAACCCCGAAAATTTTTATTCCGTTTTTTCCGTTGGGTATTCTTTTGAATCTGTATGACCCATTGAAAAGGAAGTAATATCTCTGGATTCTTCTTCTAGGGTGATTTGGTGAAATCCAAACATTAAATCTAGAAAGGAAAAAAATTTTGCTCTAACAAGTTGATCTAATATATCTTCGATTCTTGGTAGTGTAAATTTATCAGCTAGTAGCTTTTTGTTTATTTGACGATAGTCAATAAACAAAATAATATTTAATCAAAATAGTCAGTGAACTTCGAATAAATATACATATAAATGTAATCGTGTAAAATACAAGATTCAAAATTTTTGACCTGAGTGTTTGACATTACCTGAGTGTCTAAATGTTCCGTTTTAAAAATATTGCATTAATAATATGCTGTATAAATTTATGGCTTTCTGGGAAAATCTGCATTATTTTCGTGTTCATTTGTCGCTGTTATGCTAGTAGTTTGCATTAAAGATTAAACCCTTTCCCGTTGTTAACAAACATTAATATAAAATGGAAATCAATAAAGTGTTATCGCGCTGTATCGCGCTCTGCATACGTACAGCCCACCTCCCGTCCAACCGACCGAGGGACGCTGCCGCATAACGTTCTCAAATCGCGGGGATAGATCCGAGAAAGTAAACAAGAAGAATAAGAGTATGAAATCACGAGGAAGTGTGTTGCAGAGATAAGGCGTTAAGTATAAAGGATTTAAGATTGTTAGTAGAGCAAAATGACAAAGTGTGGTAGAGACCATTGTAGTCCGAACACACTACCCTGAACGTATCGTGTTGGGTATATGTCGAACTACAATGACTAAGGAGTAGAGGACGAAAATTTCTAGTCCTTCTACTAGGAACGTTAAAATTTAAGCGTGTTAGTAAATGCTGGCTGTCTACATTACCATTTATAAGATTATATAGAAACATGACACCCAGCATCGTTCTACGATTTGTTAATGATGGTAAGTTGATTAATTAAAGTCCACTATGATAGGAGGGAAGGTGAAGACTTGCATCCCAATTAAGTCCCCTAAGTGCGAAAATAAGGAAGTTTTATTTGTACAGATTCTATGTGATCTCGGTGTACTCCGTATTCCAAGAATCGGACGGACCAATGATGGGCTAACAGTTTTAGTAATGTAAGGGTCGTTGAATTCTTTTGACCATCTTTTAATAAAACCAAGCACACCCATAGCTTTATTAACCATGATGGATATATGGTTGGTAAATTTAAGTTTCAAATCTAATAGGACTCCCAGACCGTTAACATGACTTATACTTTCTAAGGCATTCCCATAGAGAAAGTACGTAGCCTGGTGAGGGCTCGATCGATAAAATGACATGAGTTTACATTTTGATCCATTAAGCTTTAGGTCATTTGCTAAGCACCAATTTTGAAATTTACCCAAATCGGATTGAAGTCTAGATTGGGCGCTAGTAAATCTATACTGAAGAAAAAGCTTTACCTCATCAGCGTACATAAGTACTAGTGAGTCAGTTAAGGCAAGGGGCAAGTCGTTAATAATAGTGTAAGAGTAATAGTGTATAGAGTAACGATCTAAGATGGCTTCCTTGGGATACCCCAGATGTGACGCGGACTAAACGTGAGGTAAGGGAGGATCTTTAAAGAAGACACATTGGGGTCTCTCTGATAAGTAACTCGAAATCCAGCTAAGGAGATCAGTTGGGAATCCCAAAAGACTATGTTTACTTATAAGAAGCGAATGGTTAACAGAGTTAAATGCTTTACTGAAGTCAGTGTAAATTACGTCTGTTTGTAAGCCATTCCGGAATCCATCCGTGACAAAAGATGTTAGCTCCAATAAGTTGGTGGTGGTGAAGCGGCGCTTCATAAAGCCATGTTTGCACGGGGATATTATTGAACTACATAGGTGTTGCAAATGTGGAGTGATAAGTTTTTCGAAAAACTTCGGAATTGCTGACAATTTAGAGATGCCTCTATAATTTGAAGCATCGGATTTTTTCCCTTTTTTATGCAGAGTGATAATGTAAGATTCCTTCCACATAAGGGGAAAAATCGAGGTCAGAGCACAGAGCCACGGCGGAGTTCTTCAGAACACAGCCTGGTACTCCATCGGGGCCTGGCGAATACACGGGCTCAATCCTAAGAAGACCCGATAACACACCACTTTGATCAAAAGAAGGGCAAAAAATAAGGTTAGCTGAATGGATATTACAAGTGTGAGGCTGAGCTGGAATGGTGCTATGTGAATACGGTGTTTGATAAAACTTTGCAAGGAGATCGGCCATCGCCAGATCAGTGTTCGCATAAGAGTACTCAAACGTAAGCAGTGGCGGAAAAGATACAGATTTGCGCTTTGTGTTTACAAAGTTATAAAACTGCTTCGGGTTCTGAGTAAACTGAATCCGGTAGCGGCAAATATTGTTGAAGATAAATGTTTCAAATTTAAAATTACCCGCCAAGTCAGAGGGCGCTTTAAATATCATATCGATTGTATCAAATCAAAAGATAAACATATAACCTAAAAGATGTCGAAGAGAGTAAATAAACAAGAGTTTGAGTTCCGAGACATATCGTTTATTTACTGGCCTAAATAACTAAATAAGTAAAAGTTATAATAAATATAACTCCGATAACTTTCGGCGTTATGCATGGTGAAATTAGACCCAGCTACTAAGTATCTTGAATAACTAATTGTACAGACAGATAATTTATGTTTAAAAGTCTATTTATGAAGTTATTTAAATTTAATAGGTGCCTTGTATACCAAGGCGAAGTAATTGAAACAGAGGCATATTTCCATGGCACGCAAACGTCGAAAAATAAATTCAAAGTGTGATAAAATTTGCAACAGAGGACAAATCGGTCAATTGCTCATTAATTCTGAGAAATTTGGAAGCCGAATTTTTCTCAGTTCCAGCTCTTGGGGTGGCCAGAGATATAAGCGGCTGAATAATTGTCGGTTGAGTTGGCTGAAGTTTATTCGCCACAAGTTCATCACTATGGCGGATTTCTTACGCTTTGGAGACTCATTTAATAGTTGAAGACTATTAAACTGTGTATCGAGCGCAAAGATTGATTATTTATTTTACGAAAACCGCTAATCAACTGTTTAAATCCACTTTAAGTCTGTCTCATGAACGTCCTGAACAGCACGACAACCTTCACAGCAAAAGTGGAGACCAGACCTACGAGAAATGGCATCCGATACTGAGGCCGTGAACCCGGCACACTTAGCGTGTAAAACGTTTTCACACAGCCAGCAGTGAATGGTAGGCTGGGACGACGAGATTGTCTAATTACAAGACTTCAAGATATTGATTACGTTAATTTACTAATATTTTTGTTTCTATTTTTGATCGTACCTTGAACCACTTTACAGGGGAATCGAAAATGGAGATGAAATATAGCGATTAGTAAAGGTTAGTGTAAACCGCATGAATAGAGATAAGAACTCTACTGAGCGACAAAAGAAGCAACCCCGTAAAAGATGAAGAAGAAGAGCACAGCTATTTTTGGAAGAATTTTAATACAAATCTTATTTTTCCTCCAAATATACCACAGCACACAGATGTAAAATTTTTATTTAATTAATATAAATAAAAAAATAAAAATAAACACCGTGTTTTTAAAGTTAATAACCAAAAGATGTAATAAACGCAGTGCGCACAAAAAAACGCGTCCGTTCGCTATATGATGAAAGAGAGAAAGTTTTATGTTATCTTATGTGTTCGTTTTAACGTGTCGTGGTGTTTTTTTAAGTAAACCCATGTAGTATGCACATATATTGAATACCCACTGTACCCAAAATACTTAAAGGGTACGCACTGTAACACTTTGTTGCAGTGTTTACATATTTCAAAGTCCCGGTCATAAACCCTAAGTGGCCGAAATATGTTCCGATCGTTATGGCTTAGCCCACACACGGAAAGTGCTAGCGTCGGCATAACTGCAACGAACGGACAGCATATAGATACCCCACGCGCCTCCACTTGAGAGCGCATAGCAATATACATAAGTATATAGATACATAGCCGTCTCTCTGCCGCCGCCTGCGAGCAGCGCAGCTATGAGACTTAGCCTTAATTAGACTTAAAGAATATTTTAAAAATCAGAGACACTTCGATCGTTGGAGCGGCACCATTACTGCTCCAACCAAATAAAATACAAATATACAAATCTAAACTGAAAACTGAAATTACTTAAATTTACACAAATACAACGACAAGTATCAACGAGGAATATACATCATGGCGACCGTGACATGAGTCCTGGAGGACTTAGGAACCTGAATATTGGCTAAAAAGGATGGAAAAATACAAAAGGATGAAAAGGGACCAAAGGATGATAAAATATACAAGCAAAACGTAGCTGTGGAGAAAAGTCTGAGTGAGTAGAGTCAGAGTAATGGGCAAGTGCGGTGAAAAAAAAAAAAAAATATATATATATATATATATAAAATAACAAAAAAAGAATAATAGCACACATTAAGTGGTTATTATACATGCAGAATACGCCACCCACATGGGCAACGACACAAAAGTTTATGGAAGAGCTGTGCAAGGACCAGCACCGGTGCCCTAACTAGAAGCAGCCGCCTGTGCAGCCCGCCCGGCACCGTCTGCCGTTCCAAGTCAGACCCGGAGCAGTGAACCGACAGCGCTACATAGAGCGCACAACAACACTATTTTTTTTTATCCATGCACTGCCCTGCATAATTTTTTTGATTGCACTACGATGCATATTTTTTTTATATCTATAATATAATATTTTGTAAAATTGAGCGGAACCTTTTCTGCTCGATTAGACGTGTAGCCTGTAAAGCTACGCAAAAAACCAAGTAGGAAGTTTGTTAACTTAAATGCGCAGTAATGCGATAAGTAAATTATCAATAGAAGATCTTTATACTTTTAATGAAACACAAATAAAAGTATATGCAAAACCCACCAAAATGATGTTGGACATAAAAACAGTGGATTCCACTGCCAATATCATCAACAAGGTAGAATCTTCCAACGTTGATCTATATTGGGTACATGTACTTTTGATAATTATTGTCGTTATCATGTGCGCCACTGTTTTTTACAAGATTTACAAGCTGCATAATAATTGTCTGAAAAAAATGTATATGAGCCGGGGATATGACCTGGATAAAATATAAGCAGCAAAATAAATAAAAATAAGAAAAAAATATATATAGTACAAACAACAGATTACCCATAAATGTTAACACCTAAAATCTAAGAAAGAGAAATAAAAAAATAAAATAATATATATAAAATATTTTAATATATTCTTCTCACAAAGTATGGCCAAACTAAAGGCATGGAATGGAACAAATTGTACACAGAATTATCAAACATTAAAACTAATTTTGAAATATCATATAAGTCACTAACCCAGAATAGACCTTTCCAAAAGAACACGGTTAGGAAGCATGTTGAAATATTAGTAGAGTGCTTTAATGAAGCGCGAATGCTAATACATAATCACAGGGAAAGGTTAAATCAAGATCATTGGTCACAGGTATCGAAACTTTTGATATGACTACGATCTAATTTAATATTTGTTAAGCAAAAGTTCAGTTTAGAAATATCGGTACCAACCGTTCTAAACACCCCAATAGCAGTTGACACTGCACCTGACCCAGAATCAACAGAAGCGAAGTCAGAAGATCTTCCCAAGTAAACCTCAAAATAGAGGATGAAGATTTGAACAATCTTACTATTCCAGCGGTATACACTGATCTGGACAATTCAACAGATTCAGATACCTCCAGTGTAATAGAAAACAAAATATTTAACTCTGTCACAATGGCACAATCAAATATTGATTTTATTAATACAGCATCCAAGCTTATACCAGTTTTTGATGGTAAGGCTGAAAATTTAACAAGTTTCATTGATGCTTTACAAATAATAGAATCAATAAAAGGCGAGCACGAAGAATTTACTGTCTCCATAATAAAAACAAAGCTAAAAGGTGTCGCCAGAAATCTAATCGGTAATGAAACAACAATTACTGAAGTGATTTCTATACTAAGAGTCAACGTCAAAGCGAAACTGTGGAAGTAGTATCAGAGAAGCTGATGAACCTACAGCAGCGCAATAAAACTGCTAACCAATATACACAAGAAATTGAGCAGATGACGAACGCCTTAGACGGTGCATATATAACGGATGGTTTTCCTTTAGAGCTAGCCAGAAGATATTCCATGCAGCATGCAGTCAAAGCAATGACTAAAATTGCACAATCGATAGGTAAAACTTATCATGCAAGCTGGCACCTTTAGTACTATGAATTTAGGAATGTAGGAATGCATCAACATGTAGGAAATACAACCTAAAGTTACATCCAGAAAAATGTTCATTTTTTATGCATGAAGTGACTTTTCTAGGTCATAAATGCACTGATAAAGGAATACTTCGAGATGACAAGAACCTAGTTCCGCACGACGCGGACAGTGCTAGACGTTTCGTAGCATTCTGTAACTATTATAGACGTTTTATAAAAAATTTCGCCGACTATTCACGGCACATAACAAGATTATGTAAAAAGAATGTTCCTTTTAAATGGACGGATTAGTGTGAAAATGCATTTCAATACTTAAAAGCAAAACTTATGGAACCTACCTTGCTACAATATCCAGATTTCACTAAAGAATTCTGTATAATTACAGATGCAAGTAAGCAAGCATGTGGAGCGGTTTTAACTCAAAACCATAATGGTCTCCAACTTCCCATTGCATACGCACCAAGAGCATTTACAAAAGATGAAAGTAACAAATGTACTACTGAGCAGGAATTAGCTGCAATTCATTGGACGATATTACATTTCAGACCATACATATATGGAAAACATTTCTTAATAAAAACAGACCCTAGACCTTTAATATACCTTTTCTCAATGATCAACCCCAGTTCTAAACTGACACTTATGAGGCTCGAACTAGAAGAATACGATTTTACAGTCAAATATTTAATGGAAAAAATAATTATTATTTAGCTGATGCTTTATCTAGGACAACCATCAAAGATCTATAAAATATAACTAGAAATATATTGAAAGTCACTACCAGATATCAAAGTAGACACAAATTCCGCGCGGAAAATCAAAAACAAGAATTGCCTATGCAATCTTTAAATAAAGCTTCTAAGCTCAACGTATACGACGCCATAAACAATGATGAAGTACGTAAAGTAGTGACCTTGCAGATAAAAAATACGTTATGTTTATTTAAACATGGCAGAAAAATTACTGCAAGATATGATGTTAGCGATTTATATACTAATGGAGTTATTGACTTAGATCAATTTTTCCAAAGGCTTGAAATGCAAGCCAGTATACATAAAATCAGCCAACTCAAAGTGGCACCGTGGGAAAATATCTTTGAACATACTTCAATAGATAATTTCAAATTAATGGGCAATTAAATCTTGGAAACATTAGGAGTAGCGCTACTCAACCCGGTGACGCAAATAACAAATTTAAAAGAAAAAGAAGCAATTTTGTCTACATTTCATGATGATCCAATTCAAGGAGGTCATACTGGCATATCAAAAACATTGGCCAAAATAAAAAGACACTATTACTGGAAAGGCATGTCTAAAGATATAACTGAGTACGTAAGAAAATGTCAAAAATGCCACAAAGCCAAAATAACTAAACACACAAAGACTCCTTTAACAATTACGGACACACCAATAAATGCTTTCGACAGAGTGATAGTGGACACCATTGGCCAAAATCAGAAAATGGCAATGGATATGCAGTCACTTTAATATGTGATTTAACTAAGTATTTAGTTGCCATACCTGTTCCAAATAAAAATGCTAATACTATCGATAAAGCAATATTTGAATCTTTTATCCTGAAGTACGGTCCAATGAAGACGTTCATTACGGACATGGGAACAGAATATAAGAATTAAATTATAGACGATTTGTGCAAATATTTAAAGATTGAACACATTAGAACTTGCAATGAGTACATACGATCTTACATATAGGTTGATAAAACTGATTGGGACGTATGGCTTCAATATTTTGTCTTTTGTTTCAACCCGACCCCCTCTATGGCACATACTTATTGTCCATATGAGCTAGTATTCGGTAAAACAAGTAATTTACCGAAACTTTTTAATAGCATATATAGCATAGATAGTATAGAAGCACTATATGATATAGATGACTATGCTAAGGAGAGTAAGTATTGATTAGAAGTAGCCTATAAAAGAGCTAGAGTTATGTTAGAAGCAAATAAGAATAAAAATAAAATTCTATATGATCATAAAGTAAGGGATATAGATATATCAGTAGGTGACCAAGTTTTATTAAAAATCGAGACAGGTCATAAGTTAGATCCTAAATATACAGGTCCGTATATAGTAACGGAAATAGGAGATAGAGATAACATTATAATAACAAATAATAAACATAGGAAACAAACAGTTCATAAGGATAGATTAAAAATCTTTCCGATAAGATAATACAAAAACAAATAAAAAAAAAAAGAGAATGTATTAATTAGAAATTTTTATTATAAAAATAACTTCATTATATTACGTTATTTTTCAAAAGGAGGGAGATGTAGTATGCACATATATTGAATACCCACTGTACCCAAAATACTTAAAGGGTACGCACTGTAACACTTTGTTGCAGTGTTTACATATTTCAAAGTCCCGGTCATAAACCCTAAGTGGCCGAAATATGATCCGATCGTTATGGCTTAGCCCACACACGGAAAGTGCTAGCGTCGGCATAACTGCAACGAACGGACAGCAGATGCATACCCCTCGCGCCTCCACTTGAGAGCGCATAGCAATATACATAAGTATAAAGATACATAGCCGTCTCTCTGCCGCCGCCTGCGAGCAGCGCAGCTATGAGACTTAGCCTTAATTAGACTTAAAGAATATTGTAAAAAACCAGAGACATTTCGATCGTTGGAGCGGCCAATATATAAACCATGTGCTTTGTGGAGTAAAAGTTGGCAAAAAAGTGGCTGGCTGGAAAAATTATATTACACATTGATAAAGAGGAATTACTAGAATGTTCAAAAGGTCAGCCACGATTAACTTATGGTGAAGGCGGCCTACGTTTGAAGCGCAAACTAGCTTCCAAACTCGCCTTTACTCGTGATGTCACTCTCGCTCTCGTGCATTCGATGGGCATCTGCCGTCATGCGCTATCTTGGTCTCGCTCTCGCGGTATCTCTCGGTCGCTCCGCAGCATCAAGCGTTGAGCCGCGGTCCCATGTCATTTACTTATCAAACCGGTCTTCAACCGTACGCACAGTTCATATATTCAATATGAACAATAAAATCATTGTCGGGTCAAGCAGCCGCCGGAAAGAAGTTTGGCCGGCAACAATTTATTGAATTCGTGACGTAATTTTCTTTTATATATATGTTCGCGTCTCTCGCTCTATTCTCGTCGCTCGCTCTCGTGCATTCGATCGGCCACCTGCATTTGTCATCATGGGCTAGCGTTTGTCTCGCTCTCTCGCGGGATCTCTCGATGGTTCCGCTGCATCAGGCGCTGAGCCGCGCTCCCGCGTTATTATTCTCTATTCGGACGTCAACCCTACTCAGGACATATTTACATATATCATTTGTAGAAACCCCAGAACAATTAAAATAAATTGTATCAATATCTATAAATAGAACTGTGCTTGTTTTATATTGGTATATATAATATTCAGAACACAAACTTAAAGCTCCCGAAAACGCTCGGTAACTGAACATTGGTGAACCCCGACGTGATTGAAAAGTTGAGCTGCTCGACTTAAAATATATAAACATAAACAAATAAACAAATTTAAAAACATTATTCGGTTGCTGATTTGATACATACATACGCTGTTTGCCGAGTGCTACAATCGCTCATACATATTTTACTCCGTTATATAGGAGCTGCACAGTGGGTCGTGAGCTGACAATAAATAAACGAACTAAAATAAATTTTTTGTTGCGAAAATAAATCCGTTTTTTGATTGTGCCTCTCCTGGAAGGAAAGTATCCTGAGTCAAAGTGCAGTTCTCCTTTTTGAGGATCTCCAAGTATTGTTGTCCTCCTTGAAACCAGTGGAGACATATCCGGAGGCGTTGTTAAATGTGCGGCTCAGCGAATTGGAGGGAATCGTTGCGGATATCAAGAGCACACACAAGAAGCTGTCCGAGATGGATGTTGCAGAACGTCAACTTCAACGATACGGCGAGGGAGGCACGATTCATCCTGGATCAGTAGATTATGCGGCGCTCTAATTTGTTGCCGGCAAGTTCGACGCTGATCAACGCAGCTTCTGCCACCAATATCGATCCGTCGTTTGGCAGAACCTTTTAGTCTTTGCCGCCACTGTCACTTCCCACTTTTAGTGGAGGTTATGCGGAGTGGCTTGAATTGCTGTTCTTGACCATGGTGGACACAAACCCATTCATCAGTCGGGTCGAGAAGTTTCAGCGGTTGCGGTCCTGCCTTCGTGAATCTGCCTTGGAGACTGTTCGATCGTTGGAGCTCACGGACAAAAATTATGACGTCGCATTGGAGCTGCTAAACAATCGGTTTAGTAATCGCAGGCTCATTTTTCAAGCTCATGTTAATGAGATAATGAATCTGAGGGCCGTAAAATCCGCATCGGCGGAGAGGCTTCGCGAGCATTCGGACAAATTTAATTCGCATATGCGACCCCTGGTAAGCATGGGCACATCGAAGCAGATTGCTAGCTGCATCATAATCCAAGTGCTGTTGCAGAAGGTTGATGATGCCACGCAGTCCCAGTGGAAAGAAATACAAGCTGACTCGGATTCCTTGGATTCCAGTCCAACTTGGGAGTCCATCGCCAGTTTACTTGAGCAAAGATGCCGGACTTTGGAGAGCATGGGTTTGCCGACGACATCATATGTTCCAAACCTTGCGGTAGGACGGCGTAGACCCTTTTATACAGGTAACTCTGCATTTGTGATTACCAACTCTTCCGCATGCATGATTTGTGATGGCCATTCTCACATAATAAATCCTGCCGAGGGTTTTTAAGCTTGTCGCCTGAGGACCGTTTAGGAGAAGTTAGGCCATTGGATTTATGCCGTAAGTTCCTTTGATCTGGGCACCTATCTCGGCATTGCAATTCGTCAAGCTGCCGTGCTTGTGGACGCAGGCCTGCTAGCCACTGCTAATATTTTGGTCAGGAACCGCTCCGGAGTTCTACTGCCCTGTCGAGCGTAGCTCGATTCTGGTTCGCATGTGCATCTGGTTACCTCAAGGCTGGCGAACCAGCTGCAGCTGCGGAAGATAAAGTCTCCGGTTTCTGTAACCGGTATAGGTGACGCAGGGTTTTCTACCGATGGGTTTTCTGTGCAAGTCTGCTTGCAATCCCAATGCTCAATGGCGCAAGTTACTGTGATCGTAGCCTCCAACATCACTGACCTTCAGCCCAATTTTGCATTGGACGTCAGCTCTTGGAAAATTCCCGCCAATGTAAAGCTAGCAGATCCTCATTTTCACCAGCCGCAGCGAGTTGATTTGCGAATTGGAGCTGGATAATTTTACGAGATGCTTTGTGTCGGGCAAATTCATTTGTCTCCTGGTTTGCCCTCAATCCAAAAAACGCGGCTCGGTTGGGTTGTTTGTGGAGGCGGAGGTCCTGACAATGGCAATGTTCTCATGGATGCTGAGTGGTCGGGACTGATCTGCCCATAGGGGCCTTTAGATGAGCGGCTCAATCAACTTCTTCGACAGTTCTGGGAAGTGGAAACCTGCACCGATCCGACTGTGAAGGCGTCAAAGGAAGAACTGTATTGCTAGAGTCACTTTGTTAAGAACTTAGTACGGTTAAAAGGTGGTGCCTATACAGCCAGGTTGCCAATTAAACATAACTCCGGTTTATTTGGTGATTCGTACTCACAGGCTCTACGTCGTTTCCAGTCGTTGGAGAAGAAACTGTCGCATAAGCCCGAACTGCGCGCTCAGTATTCGGCCTTTATAAAGGAGAATCTTAACTTAGGTCATATGTCCCTGGTTCCGCCGGAGTTGCATAGAGATTGCAAATATTTTCTGCCACATCACTGCGTGCGAGGTGGAGGTCTTTCCAGTGGGATCCGAAATTTTGCTTCGAGATTTTTACGTCTATGATCTTAGTTCTGGTGGCAGCTCCAAGGAGGAAGTTGTTGGCATTTTAGGGCAGATTTCAGCGTTTTTGTCCAAGGGCGAATTTCAGAAATTGCGGAAATGGTGCGCCAATATCCCTAGCGTGATGGTGGCGCTGCTGAGGACGGCGTCCGGAGCTACAAGGTGTGTGCCTGGTGTGCCTTCATGATGCTGTTGAAAGCCCATCTTCCAACGGGGGAGTATGTCGCGTCAAGCAGCCGCCGGAAAGAAGTTTGGCCGGCAATAATTTATTGAATTCGTGACGTCATTTTCTTTTATATATATGTTCGCGGCTTTCGCTCTATTCTTGTCGCTCGCTCTCGTGCATTCGATCGGCCACCTGCATTTGCCGTCATGCCGTCATTTTTGGCTCGCTTGATTTGCTTGATTTATATAGCAGTATTTTTTCTGGTGCCCATATTTGCCACAACTGAAACAGACTTCTTTAGCCTTTGCATTGAATGTACTCACGCTTGATCTTTTAGACGTCTGGCTTTTATTGTAATTTTTTTCTTTGATTTTGGTTTTTACATATTCTGTTCTTTGTTGCTCTGGTACAGTATCTATAAAATCACCAATATAGCTGCAGTTGGGCGGCAATGCTTTTATAAGATATCTAATTTTTTTTGCTTCTTCCAAAACTCCACCAGCTGCATTAAATCAACATAGATGTCGTCCTCATCTGTATAATTGCTGAGTTTTATTTCTTCTATTATGCCTCTTTGTATGATCTGGATCGCCGTTGATTTCGTTGTGTAAATACTATCAAACTTTTTCATCATTTCATAGGCTGATTTGCATTCACCTATGTATTCCAACTGTCTGTCAGTGACTGTACTCATAATCATCATCTTCGCTTTTAGGTCTTTCTTAGTCCAGTCCGTTTCAGCATCCTTATCCCTTTATATGGCCGTGATGCATATCTGCAACATACCGTTTGAATTCAACTATTTCATAGTGTTTATAAAGAAAGTGACATGTGTTAGTGTGATGTCATAATGCAACAAGGCTTTTTTTATTAGTATGACCTGATCACTCTACCATGAGTTTTGACAACATAAGTTTACTTTTCCCGCCAATTTTGTGAAACAAGCACGTGAGCTCCGTTCCAAACTTTCAATTACAAATATTTCTTAAAATACAACTTATTTGTTTAAACAAAACTGCACAATTGAAAAGGTATTTATGTTTATAATGCATGTGCAGCCGAGTTTTTATGTTATGGTTTATGTGTTACGTGAAAATAGTGAGTATCGTTGTGTTGCAGATATACATCAAATTGCTTTTCAGAGATAATTTGTGCAGTCTCAGTTTTGATGTATATATGCAACATTTATTTGTTTGTGATTATTATTATGTTATGTTTTATGTGTTTTTATATACAATTATTTGGTATTTATTGTCTTTGTCGTCTGTGTTATATGTTCATCTATGGAACCAAAGTTATGTTATGTTTCAAATGGTATATACTATTGTATTACATAGGAATAATGTCAGAAAAAGGATTAACGCCTTCGCAAATAGAAAGTTTTTTTAATAGCGTGGATAGCGAGGATGATCTCGACTTTTCTGCTGATGACGAAAGCGATTACTATCCCAATAAAGAAGATTTTGAGACCTCAGATGACGAAGTTTTGGAAAATCAAGTTGAACTCCCTACCGACTTGAATGTTCCAAGCAAGGATGTCAACGGTGTTGCGACTTCTAGCAAAAAGGACCTAAGAAGGAATTTGCTATGGAGACAACGCAGTTTGATTTTGAATGAGAACTGTCCCAGCCTATTCAATTTTTTTCGTATCTATTTCCTAAAAAAGTTTTTGAGAATATTTCGAATGAAACTAACCTTTACATTCATCAAAAAGAGCCAAACGCAAATATTACTTTTACTCCTTTGGATATTCAACAGTTTGTTGGAATTGTGTTGTATATGTCCATTTCACGACTTCCAAAATGTGCCCTTTACTGGTCTGCAAGTATTGGAATACCGACAATTCAAAACATTATGTCACAAAAAACATTTGAAACAATCAGACGTCACATTCATTTCAACAACAATGATAATAATCTGCCTTTGACTGATTCCCGTCATGATCGGCTTTTCAAAATACGACCACTTATTCAGGAAATTAATAATAATTTTGGAAAAGTACCTAAGGAACAGTTTTTGTGTGTCGACGAACAGGATTTGTTCAACAAAAGCAAGATCACATATGAAACGGTACAATCCTAACAAGCCTCATAAATGGGGATATAAAATATATGTTTTAAGCGGTAATTCGGGCTTCTGCTATAAATTCGAGATTGATTCTGGCAATGAAAACGTAGTACTACTTAACGAGCCAGATCTAGGAGCAGCATCAAATTGTGTTGTAAGATTGGCCAGAGAAGTCCCCAGGCATCAGAATTTTCGCCTATATTTTGACAATTATTTTAATTCATTACCTCTTTTAAAGTATTTGGCGGAAAGCGGGATCTTAGCGTTGGGTACAATTCGAAAGAACAGAATCCCTAATTTCAAATCCATGGAGAATATTCACCTAAAGAAAAATCCTCGCGGCACGTCTGTGGAGTATGTCGCTGATTTTGGTGGAGTAGACATATCTTGCACCTCATGGGTGGATAATAAAATAGTTTCATTGGCATCGAACTACGCTGGAATAGTTCCCACAGACACTGCCCGCCGATTCAACAAGGCCAAAAAGGAATATATACAAATTGACCGTCCTTTCGCTGTAGCACAATACAACAGTTATATGGGAGGCGTTGATCTGATCGACAGTATAATCGGAAGATATAAAATTTTATTGAGAAGCAAACGTTGGCAAGTCAGAATCTTTTATCATTTACTGGACCTTACAATCAGCAACGCTTGGTTGTTGTATAAACGTGTTATGAAGGCAAATGGATATCCTGGAAAAGTTTTAAGTTCATCAGACTTTCGGCTTGATATCGCAGAAGTGCTAACAAAAGTTAACACTAAATCAAAATTGGGTAAACGAAGTTCCGTCATTGAAAATGAATTGCAGCTAAAGAAGCAGAGAGGTCCAACTCAGCATGTACCAAACCAAATGGTACGACAGGATCAGGTTGGACATTGGCCAATTTGGGCAGACAAAAGAATAAGATGCAAGTTTCCAAACTGTGCAGGATATTCTCAAGTCATGTGCAACAAATGTGGAGTAGCTTTATGCTTCAATAAAAGAAATAATTGTTTCACCAATTTTCACTTAAATTAAACAGTAATTTAAGCGCCTTATAGCAAATATTATAATAAAATTTACGTTTTATCTATGTAAACTGAGCACTGAAACTATTAAATATATTATGAATTCAAATATTTTGTTTAATGCACTAAAACCATTACAAATATATTCATTTATGTTAAATAAATTTTTGGATTATATTAAGTTTAATTTTGAACCCAAGCATATTTGATGTATTTATGCAACATATCCTTTATCCTTAATAAAAGTGTAAAAAATCAAAAATCGGGAAAACGAAAAAAAAGTGTATTTTTTATTTTTAATTATATATCTAAAAACAAAAACCGCATCAAAATCGGAGTTTATGCCATATGAAGGGTTATCGGTCTTCATTATTGTTGCTTGTTGTTTGGCTTCTTTCTACTCCAGCAGTATCATCAATCTCAGTTTCCAACTTGTGAAGTTTGTTCTATCCAAGATTGGTATTAGGGTGTCTTCAATTCTTGCTTGAGCAGCAATAGTTATTGCCTTTTTAATTTCTGTATTATTTTAGTCTATGTCTTTTACAATTTTTATAGCAACACCTTGCATTGATCAGTTTTTGTTTTTTTTCCTTCTTTTTTATTTTTCATTTTAAAAATTTGTAATCTGTCCGCCTCCATTTATTCCTTTGAAATATATGTAAGTATTTGCTTATTATGATGATCGATTTAATTAAATGCCTTCACACACGTTTCACATTAATGCAATTGTTTTTGCTCACGCTTTCACTGTGTATATGTTTTTTTTCTTTTAATGAGTTCGTTCCATGAGTTTCAAGGGTTTACTTGGACAAAAACTTTTCTTTTAACTGTTTATTATTATTTTATACCAAAGCTATTACCTTTTCCTTTTCTTGTTTAATTAACCTTATTCTGCTACCATGTTGAGATTAGAGTTTTGATGATCTTTTTGATTACACTAGCTTAAATATAAGTATCTCTAGATTATTATATTTATTCATTTCAAAAGTGCTGTGCAACCAGTGGGCAAGTTCCGCATACCAGTCGCCCTTATGTTCATAGTTGATGAAACTCCATTGCGTACCGCCTGCAGTTCCATTGGTTCCTTGGTTGCGAAGATCCATTGGTTAGATTGGAGAGTTTTTATCCATACCATGCTGGAGTGCACAAGATTGCTGTGACATTCTGTTTCAGTCTTGTTATTAAATAACTAGAATTTGCATTTACTGTATACTTTGTATGCCGGTAAGTGATTGAAACCAATATGTTGGTCAATTTGTATAGGTGTGCACCTCCAAAGATATCAAGCAGTTGTTGGTAGTCAAACTTCTTTTTCGCACCAAATAGATGGTGGAGTCAACCATGAATGTCTGGTTCTGAAGCAGCTGTAGGAGGAAGTCCTCGTTGCCTTTAACATTTAATATAGTTTTGGCCATTTATTCGATGCAGTCGAGCACGCTGAATAATGTATTGGCTATGGTTCCAACAATATTAAAAGGTGATCTACGTTGCCGAGAGTGATGCATAAGGTTGTTTCCTGACTCAAGCTCTGTAACTAAATGTCTAAAATGGTCTTGAATGGAACTGCATGCTGCTACGTTTGTCAATTCCAGGCACTTATGTAAGAGTTCCGTTAATCCAACTGAAAGAACTGTCATATTATTCCAGTATCATTCAAGTCGTAATATACTATCATTCCCATACTACTATCAGTTTTCCATTCGGAAAGTACCATTTTCGTGGTTCCCATACGTTCGTAGAATATTCCTGGCTTGTTATTGAACTCCGTCACTTTAATTGGAGTTCCCATCGCTAGTGGAAATAGCACCTTAAGCGCTAGAATTACAGGCATTGATGAGAGGATTCCTTTTTTGCGATGTACCGGAGACTCATTAGACCGCCTTGAGGGTGTCGTCTAATGGACGCTTGTTGTTGACTTCTTCTGAGAACAGTGGTGCTAACCGAGTCACTGGTCTCTTGAATATTCCAGAAGACCTTTTTATGTCCACTATCCGAACGAGGTTTTCCGGTCCTGGACGCGTTTTGACAACTCTTCCCATAGGCCAGCTCATTACAGCCACATCGTCTTTCTTTATAAGGAAGAGTTATCCCTTGTGAATATTTGGAGACGCATTCTTCCATTTGGGTCGATTCTGGAGTTGTTGCAGGTACTCACTCGACCATTGTTTCCAAAAGGCATGCTTCAGTCGAGATACCAGTTCCCATATTTTTACTAATGGTTTGCCTCGCGGGATGTAGGTATCGGGAGGAGCCGTAGGATTGGAATGGTTCTCTAATCAGAAAGTGTCCTGGTGTTAAAGCTCATTCGTCAGTGGGGTCTGATGACATGGCAGTGATAGGACGTGAATTGAGGATCGCCTCGACTTCAATGGAAGGTCAGCGTCGCCGTGACTGTAACTAAAACAAGGAGCCGTTTTGCGTATTTTACCGCAGCCTACCATAGGCCACCGAATGATGGTGCTCGTGGGGGAATGAATTTGAAGTCGACTTCTCTTTTGTTGCAATGTTGAACTATGGCGTCCTTCGCAATTGTAGAAAAAATAGCGGTTTCGAGCTCCTTTAATTTATTGTTGGCTCCCACAAAATTTGTTGCATTATCACAATGGTCTGGCACTTTCCTCGGCGTCCGAGAAACCGGCGGAGAGCGGCCAAAAAGGCGTCTGTGGGGCCACAATAATCTACTCCAGAGTTAAAGAATGGGCGAGCCTGCGTGACTCTTTCGACTGGTAGATTTCCCATAATTTGATTCATTAATTTCTTTCTGGTATACCGCACGCAATTGTGTACAATGTTTCTCGCCATTGTTTTGTCATTGATGATCCAATATTGTTGCCGAGCGATAGCACGCAAGGCTTGGGCACCGCAATGCATGTTGGTCTCATGTATCTCCCTTAGGATCATTTTTACAATTGTGTCATTGTAGGGGAGCACGACTGGATGTTTTGCGCCCTCGGATAGGATTGAGTGTTCGAGTCTGCCTCCTACTCGAACTAATCCATCAGGTCCAAGGATGGGAGCTAATGACACAAGGGAACTCTTTTTGTCCACTGTTTTATAACGAGCTGTTTGCACTCTGCATAAAATTCGATTTGCTGAATTGTGCGTAGGATAATTGTGCGTGCCTGGTTTAGCTCGCCTAGACATAGTGCCTTCGTTGGCGCTCTATTTGCCTTATAACAGAACCGCAGCATGTACGCAACAATCCGTTGTAATTTGTAAAAAGAGTTACTGTGCCTACAGTTGTAAACCTCCCCTCCGAATGTGCCCTTAGCTCTTAATTCGTCGAAATAATGGCTGGCATCTTTGTCCAGTTCTCCCTGGGTCCATGTAAAAACAGGGGTCCATAAAACCTCATACTGTTGCTTGAAAGTTTGCTAGCTGCTATTCCTCTGGACAAGACGTCGGCTGCATTATTGGCGGATGATACGTGTCGCCATTGAGACTGTTCCGTCACTTCTTGAATCTTGAACTATCCGATTTGCCACAAACGTGTGGTAAGTGGAAGCCGTTGCATTGATCCACCCTAACACGACGGATGAATCAGTCCAAAAGAACCCAGACACCTTGTCCACAGACAAGCGTAAATCTTGTCTAACTCTGTGCGTCAGCTCTGCGCCGAGGACTGCTGCGCACAACTCTAGTCTGGGCGAGGATTGCTTCGCTGTGGGTGGCACTCTTGACTTGGATCATAGCAGCCTTACCGAGGTTTGCTTATTTTTATGTATTGCTCGTACGTATATAGCTACGCCATATGACCTTTATGAAGGGTCGACGAAGGTGTGTATCCTTTGCGTGACTGATATCTTTCCGTCAAATATGTGTCTTGGAATTTGCAATTAATTCAGACTTTACAGGTCAGAGCAATAGTTTTTTTCAGTCTGACTGAAGTTCTAAGGTCAATTCCTCATCCCAAGCCATTTTCAATTCCCAGAGGTGTCGCATAAATATCTTTGCCTTTACTTCAACTCGCGCAAACAAACCTATTGGGTCAAAAATCTGGGATAACTCAGAGCAAATCACTCACATTGCGTTCGTCCGCAAAGTTGGTCTTTATTGGGCATCCATATCAGGCCGAGAGTTTTAATACTGTATTGGTCCAAGGTCTCACACAATTTTACATCGCTCACGGTATCTCTTTGGGTATTCCTTGCAGTAGTCCTGCACTTTCGTAATTTGGAACGGTGTAGTAGTAATATTCAGTTCACTTTGAATTTGAATTGCTTCTGGCACTGAGTAAGCACCCGTTAAGCAATCGTCTACGTAGAAGTCTTTTTCAAACGCCGCAGACCCCAACGTGTAGATGTCCCGTGACCGGATTGCTAAATGATTTTGGCATTTTGTGGCCAAAAATGGAGCGGTTTTGGTTCCATACGTGACGGCTTCAAGCCTATAGTACTTAAGATCCTCGGATCGTTTCTCCAGACTATTAGGTGATGGAACTGATTATCTGGATTGATCCATACTTGACGGTGCAGCCCAAGACTTCATATTCTTTCATGAAGTCAAAATACCCTTTCCGAACATCACCTTCTAATCGTCGCTCTAGGGCTAAGAACCTTTTTATAGCAATATCTTTTGAATGATGGGTGTTCGGCGAACTGCAGTTTTACAATAAATCTTCCGTCTTCCGCTCTTATCTGAGATTCTATAAATAGTTTCTCGCAATGTAGGTTGTCTAAATGGTCTAGTTTCCAAAACTTTTCAATCAATGCGTCAGTTTCTTCATTGACGCCGAACCACAGACTGTGGCTGAATGCGCTATGGATTTAATTCCACCTGCTACAATCCATCCTAGTTTCGTGTTTTGTAGCATGGCACCAGCTCTTCCGATCTTCTACTGATTTGGAATGAGTAGCGAGTAATAGTGCTTGGCGCCGATAAGTAGATCTATCCTGCCAGGTTTATCAAACTGGGGATCTGCTAACTGACACTCATTGGGTATTTTTAACGCACAATGAGTAAGTGGTTGAGCTGGCTGGTGAGCTATGATGTGGGGAAGGACAAAGGCTTCTATGCGCTGACTGAAGTCCCCGTGAAGAGAGCTAACGAGGATAGTTACTCTAGCTCTGCTCATTCTTGGTTGTCCTCCAATTCCTTCGATCCGGAGCTTTGTATTGTGTCGCGTTAATGACAACATTGATGCCAATCGCTCAGTGATCAAATTGATCTGTGATCCTGGGTCTAGCAAGGCTCGAAATTTGGCTACTTGACCGTTCTCTGCCTGAACCGCTACCTTTGCTGTTGCAAGAAGGTTGTAATTCTTGTTAACCGCGGCACCGACAGTTGGGAAATGAAGGCTTGTGGATTCCAGGTGCAACAAGGTGTGATGATTTTTTCATTCCTTTGATTTGTGGTCGGTCTTGAAACGGTTGACACACATTTTTTGTTTTTGTACCCAATTTAATCTTTCTGATACTGTTCTTGCGCGGAACTTCTTACATATATAACGCGTGATTTGGAGCCTTGCAATAGTAGCATGATGATTGTCTGTCTGACGTACTGAATGCGCACGCCAGATTTTTTGACTCTTTTTTCAATGATACCGTTGTCTTTACGGAGCTCAAGACTCTGATTCTTTGCTTCGTCCAGCATCGTCTGTAGGGGCTGGATCTCTACTGAGTTGCCAACTGTCTGCTCGAATAGATCCCTATTAGTCATGTCAAGCTTATCGGTAAGCAAGAACACAAGAAACGCATCCCATGTGGATACGTTGATGCCTAGTCCCTTTAATGACGCAAGGGTTTCTAGGGTTGTTATATACAGCTCCTGTATGGATTTGGCACTGTCAGAGAATGGGCTCTGATGAAGTAGCCGACGAATAACTGTATTCGCGATGAGCCTAAAATTATCATATGATGTAACTATTATGCGCCATGCATGTACTGTAACGAAATGTTTTTGCCAGTTGGTGCTCGCAACAAATGCCGCGGCTAGCTCACAAAGGTTATGGGTCGGTCTACCAAATTTATAGATTTGACGTGATTGCCCTTGCCCAGCAATAACACAGGGTGCTTCGTTTTCAACCAGTTCCTTTTATTCTTATAATATTTACAAAAGTGTGCACCTCACCTGCTGCTTGGTTCAGCCGAAACGACCGCTCGTGCTCCCCTCGTTCACCGGTCACCGTTCCGGGTTGGTGCCAATACACACGCCCTCCCGAAGCTTTCGCCCAACAGGCCGTGCGGTCTTGGTGCCAGGCCCCGGTTCGTCTCACGGATCCCTGCGTTCGGACTCTCGTGCCGTAGTTACGGGGCCTATGCTGCCCTTTCCTGCCATAGTTGTTGCTTCCGGTGTCGCTCTTCTGTCGCCACCGATGCTTCTTTCGTCGGCGCAGCTCCTATCGTCGGCGCTGCTCATGTCGTCACTGCTCCTGTCGTCGGCGCTGCTAATGTCGTCGCTGCTCCTGTCGTCGTCGCTCCTGTGGTCGTTGCTCCTATCCTGTGGGCGCTGTTGATGCTCCTGTAGTCGCTACTCCTCGGGTCGCTGCTTCTCTTCTTGTACGCCGTAGATCGTCGGTATTCTTGGCTCACTGGAAATGCCCTTTCGCCGTGGCCGGCACCTAATCCGTGTTAGCAGACCAATAGGCTCACCTCCCAGGCATACGCCGGATATGCTTCTTAGTGCCTGGCGGGCGAAGGGCCTACCTACCCTACAGGACCTCTCGCCTCCAAACACCTGCGTGCTTACGCTCCGCAGGATCTATGGCTGACCAGAGGTTTAGCGTCGCTACTCCTTTAGCGCCAGGTGCTACGCTGTGCGTACGCCCCAGCGCCTGGATCAGGAGGCTTTTGACTTGACTGGGGTGTCCCTGTTGGATTTTATTGTTGGACTTGAGTTCTCGAGTTGGCTACCCCTCGCTTTACAGGATCACACCTGGTTATGACGACCTGTTTGCCGACCCGTTTGCTACCGGTATTACACCAGGATACCTGTCGTGTCAGGGAATAACCCATCCCGACTCTATTTACCCTTGGGCTTCAGTTACGCCGCGGATCCTAGATCCTTTTCCTACTTGCTTCTCGACTCGTCCTTGCTAGGTGACTCGCGTACAGCCGCTGGACTTACTCACAGGGGTCCTTGAGCCACAGAACCTTACGCACTCGCTCTAAAATCCCTCACTTGAGACTGTCGGACTAACCCAAGGGGGGTCCTTCAGCCTATACTCCTAATTCCTCCAAGGAAACTTTCTCGCTTGAATGTTAGACTTACCAACGAGGGGTCTTTCACTCAACTCTTCAAGCTTCCCTAGAAGACTCATCCCGATTCGGTCCCGTGGCCCTTCTTATATAGCGCCTGAGGCGCCCGTTAATCCCCGCCAATCTCGCGTCCCGCCGTTAATCCTTCGTCCCTCTGTACTTGCCGTTAATCCTTTCTCCAACTACCGTCGCCTTTCCATTGGCGGGATCTCTTTGTTGCCCCTTCCATTGCCCCGCTTGGGCCTCCGAGTCATATGGTTCTTATGCAGGTCACTGGACTTTTACCAGATTCCCCCGCGCTTCCCCCCTTTGGGCATTCCCAATGCATTTCTGCGTTTCTGCATTATCTAAATACAGCTGCGCTGTCGTGGGCCGTTTTGTTTCCCGATGTCTCCGCTCTCTCCTAAGATCTTTGAGCGTGGCCGCGACGGCCCGCCCGGTACCGTTACGTTCCACGATAATTCCTCTTTCTCCTCGAGTTGGGCGCCCCCCATCCTCTGCCCCCGCTGCTGCCCCCTTATGCCGTCTACATTCCACGCATTTCTTTCCTACCGTACTTTCTAAACTCGGCCGCGCTATCTTGTCTGCCCCCTCCCACGCAATTGCCTCCCTTGCCACCTGTCTTGGCGTGTGGGAGACTTAATCTCCTCACAGTTCATAGTTGTCCTCATTTAGCTCGATGTGGCGTATAAATCTCTCCGCATTTCCAGAGCGGGTTTTAGAGACCACATTTTCTTCACTGATGGCATGTTAGTATCATGGAGCATGCCGGAAAATAAATCATGCAATTGCTTCCATTTCATTGCATCCCCAGCAAACTTCGGAATGTTTATCCGGGGTATTTGCACATCAATGACGTTTGTCGTATAGCTAACCTTTGCCATAAATGCATTCTGCACTTCTGCTTGCAATTGTAGGTATCCCTGTATGTTATACCCACTGTCTATTGGGTTTTGAGCCGTTAAAGATTTTAGTAGGTCTCCTGGATCACCCCCGAATGCCTCAAACTCTCGTAAATACCGTTTACATATTCTACTAGTTCTCTTTGGCGCCGACATAATCCGGCTTATCATTTATGCATGGGACATACGTCACGCGATTGCTCTTGAACTTGATTTTCTACTTGTTCTTGATCATCTTCCTTTAGACTCGTGCTTGCATCAGCATGTCTCGATTGCTTTCGAAAGTGGCTGCATATTTCTCGCAACTTATCCGGAGGTCCTCAGCATACTTGATGTAGCTTTCGGTCCTGGCCGTTCATTGGAATTTTGCATAATTTACAACGAATCTTTCCCAAGCTTCTTCCAGAATGGCTAGTTTCGTTTGAAAGTATGATGCCCTTTGTTTCCTTTTGGCTCATTCTTTTTATAATTCCCGATGCATCTTGCGATCTCCTCCCCAGTTTCTTGCTGGACATCTAAGAGGCCTTGAGCGCTCGCCTCATCAACGTCTGGCTCTATAATAATTTTAGGGGCAATATTCTCCCTTTCCATCTTTTCGTTATTCGATTCTGACCATTGGTCGTATTTTATTTGCTGCTAGAGGGCTAGTAGCTGGATGCGCTTCGACCCGCTACCAAGAGTGGTCGAAGAAACTGAACCCTTTTTTGATGGACTGAGGGAGGTGTTGTGCCCTTAATCTACCGACTAGAGGGACAGCGTCAAACTGCTGTAAAGATCCTATTGCTCTCTTAGCAGGAGTCTTCCTAAATTTCCAATTTTCTATGAACTGATAGCTGGTTTGTTGCTGCAAATTGCTCTTGAACAAATTGGACGTGGAGAAAGAATTGAGTTCAGAATCGGTTTGTCTGAGACTTTTATAAACGTTTATTATAAAAGTTCAGTATTTATAGCTAATTTGGATATTGCTTAGGTGGTAAATTAATGGAAATATAGCAAAAACATAAAAATGGTAAATTAACAATTTCAAAATGTAATATTCTGCACTAATTTGTCGGTTGCTTTGACTTGTACTGTCAGCAGTTCTTGCTGCTGTTCAGTTTTTTGTGTCTCAAGGGTTTGGTTTTTAATGTTCTTCGTTCTTTATGTAGGCCATGACCTAATGTTTTCTTTATTATATACTTATAGTTCTTTTGTTTTTTTCTGGGTGTATATTTGTGTTCTTGTGACTTAATAATAAATGCTCATGATTATTTTTTTTAAAGGTTGCTTTTATTTATTGGATCATCTCATTATGAGTCTAACAATAAGATTGCAAATCTTAAAATTATACATTATCGAACTGTTAAATTTTAACTGAATAGAGGCTACATGGTCCTAATAATTAGCGCTGGATTGGAAGGTCATTGCGGCAAAGACGAGAACTGCTGGAAACTCGCGTGAGGGCTCTCGAGAGATGATTTGGATGTACTGATAGCCTGTTGTAGTACTTTGTTGTGATTTGTGCTATCTCTTCTCTGACGAGTGATATGTGAAAGTTCCAGTGAATGTTTACATTCCGAACGTACCACGGTGCCCCGGTAATGGTTCTGAGAATTTTTCCCACAACATTCCTGGCATTCCCCCACAACTAAGAGCCGAACATCCAGATTGGTTTCAAAACGTTGTTGTATAGAAGCACCCTTATAGTCCAAAATAAGGGGCGAGCGGCTACTGATAAGCCAGTGGAGGCTGCTGGCTTTGAGCTTTAAATGTGTTCTTTTGACTTCGATGTGGCTGCACTAGGTAAGACGTCTATCAAGATGTACGCCAAGATATGTTACATCATTTGCTATCGGAACCACTGTGTTGTTTAGAGTAAGTGGAGGACAGTCTTGCCTGTTAAGTGTGAACATTACGTGTTTGCATTTTAGTTCGTTAACTTTGATTCGCCAGTCTGATAGCCATTTCCCCACTGCCACCAGGTGTTTAGCAAAATGCGCCGTTGCTTGCTTGGAGCATCTTGAGCGGCTTAGGATCGCTGTGTCATCGGCAAAAGTGGATGTGGTTAGTTGCATGCTAGTTGGGATGTCCGCAGTGTAGATAAGGTAGAGTGTTGGCCCTAAGACGCTGCCTTTTGGAACTCCGGCTTTGATGGTGTAATCATCGGACATGGCAGCATTACATCTTACTGAGAATTTCATGTTGTAAAGGTATGATTTCAGAAGTTTGTGAGTGTTGGTTGGGAGCATTTCTGTTATTTTGAGCATTAAACCTTCTAACCATACTCTAACCATACTAACCATACTCCTTCTAACCATAGCTTGTGACACGTCCAGAAATACCGCAGTGCACTACTCCTTTTGTTCGAATGCATTTCGGATTTCTGAAGTTATGCGGTTGACTTGCTCGATGGTTCCATGTTTTTCTCGAAAAACATCCCCTCGTTCACCGGTCACCGTTCCGGGTTGGTGCCAATACACACGCCCTCCCGAAGCTTTCGCCCAACAGGCCGTGCGGTCTTGGTGCCAGGCCCCGGTTCGTCTCACGGATCCCTGCGTTCGGACTCTCGTGCCGTAGTTACGGGGCCTATGCTGCCCTTTCCTGCCATAGTTGTTGCTTCCGGTGTCGCTCTTCTGTCGCCACCGATGCTTCTTTCGTCGGCGCAGCTCCTATCGTCGGCGCTGCTCATGTCGTCACTGCTCCTGTCGTCGGCGCTGCTAATGTCGTCGCTGCTCCTGTCGTCGTCGCTCCTGTGGTCGTTGCTCCTATCCTGTGGGCGCTGTTGCTGCTCCTGTAGTCGCTACTCCTCGGGTCGCTGCTTCTCTTCTTGTACGCCGTAGATCGTCGGTATTCTTGGCTCACTGGAAATGCCCTTTCGCCGTGGCCGGCACCTAATCCGTGTTAGCAGACCAATAGGCTCACCTCCCAGGCATACGCCGGATATGCTTCTTAGTGCCTGGCGGGCGAAGGGCCTACCTACCCTACAGGACCTCTCGCCTCCAAACACCTGCGTGCTTACGCTCCGCAGGATCTATGGCTGACCAGAGGTTTAGCGTCGCTACTCCTTTAGCGCCAGGTGCTACGCTGTGCGTACGCCCCAGCGCCTGGATCAGGAGGCTTTTGACTTGACTGGGGTGTCCCTGTTGGATTTTATTGTTGGACTTGAGTTCTCGAGTTGGCTACCCCTCGCTTTACAGGATCACACCTGGTTATGACGACCTGTTTGCCGACCCGTTTGCTACCGGTATTACACCAGGATACCTGTCGTGTCCGGGAATAACCCATCCCGACTCTATTTACCCTTGGGCTTCAGTTACGCCGCGGATCCTAGATCCTTTTCCTACTTGCTTCTCGACTCGTCCTTGCTAGGTGACTCGCGTACAGCCGCTGGACTTACTCACAGGGGTCCTTGAGCCACAGAACCTTACGCACTCGCTCTAAAATCCTCACTTGAGACTGTCGGACTAACCCAAGGGGGGTCCTTCAGCCTATACTCCTAATTCCTCCAAGGAAACTTTCTCGCTTGAATGTTAGACTTACCAACGAGGGGTCTTTCACTCAACTCTTCAAGCTTCCCTAGAAGACTCATCCCGATTCGGTCCCGTGGCCCTTCTATATAGCGCCTGAGGCGCCCGTTAATCCCCGCCAATCTCGCGTCCCACCGTTAATCCTTCGTCCCTCTGTACTTGCCGTTAATCCTTTCTCCAACTACCGTCGCCTTTCCATTGGCGGGATCTCTTTGTTGCCCCTTCCATTGCCCCGCTTGGGCCTCCGAGTCATATGGTTCTTATGCAGGTCACTGGACTTTTACCAGATTCCCCCGCGCTTCCCCCCTTTGGGCATTCCCAATGCATTTCTGCGTTTCTGCATTATCTAAATACAGCTGCGCTGTCGTGGGCCGTTTTGTTTCCCGATGTCTCCGCTCTCTCCTAAGATCTTTGAGCGTGGCCGCGACGGCCCGCCCGGTACCGTTACGTTCCACGATAATTCCTCTTTCTCCTCGAGTTGGGCGCCCCCATCCTCTGCCCCCGCTGCTGCCCCCTTATGCCGTCTACATTCCACGCATTTCTTTCCTACCGTACTTTCTAAACTCGGCCGCGCTATCTTGTCTGCCCCCTCCCACGCAATTGCCTCCCTTGCCACCTGTCTTGGCGTGTGGGAGACTTAATCTCCTTACAGTTCATAGTTGTCCTCATTTAGCTCGATGTGGCGTATAAATCTCTCCGCATTTCCAGAGCGGGTTTTAGAGACCACATTTTCTTCACTGATGGCATGTTAGTATCATGGAGCATGCCGGAAAATAAATCATGCAATTGCTTCCATTTCATTGCATCCCCAGCAAACTTCGGAATGTTTATCCGGGGTATTTGCACATCAATGACGTTTGTCGTATAGCTAACCTTTGCCATAAATGCATTCTGCACTTCTGCTTGCAATTGTAGGTATCCCTGTATGTTATACCCACTGTCTATTGGGTTTTGAGCCCATAAAGATTTTAGTAGGTCTCCTGGATCACCCCCGAATGCCTCAAACTCTCGTAAATACCGTTTACATATTCTACTAGTTCTCTTTGGCGCCGACATAATCCGGCTTATCATTTATGCATGGGACATACGTCACGCGATTGCTCTTGAACTTGATTTTCTACTTGTTCTTGATCATCTTCCTTTAGACTCGTGCTTGCATCAGCATGTCTCGATTGCTTTCGAAAGTAGCTGCATATTTCTCGCAACTTATCCGGAGGTCCTCAGCATACTTGATGTAGCTTTCGGTCCTGGCCGTTCATTGGAATTTTGCATAATTTACAACGAATCTTTCCCAAGCTTCTTCCAGAATGGCTAGTTTCGTTTGAAAGTATGATGCCCTTTGTTTCCTTTTGGCTCATTCTTTTTATAATTCCCGATGCATCTTGCGATCTCCTCCTCAGTTTCTTGCTGGACATCTAAGAGGCCTTGAGCGCTCGCCTCATCAACGTCTGGCTCTATAATAATTTTAGGGGCAATATTCTCCTTTTCCATCTTTTCGTTCTTCGATTCTGACCATTGGTCGTATTTTATTTGCTGCTAGAGGGCTAGTAGCTGGATGCGCTTCGACCCGCTACCAAGAGTGGTCGAAGAAACTGAACCCTTTTTTGATGGACTGAGGGAGGTGTTGTGCCCTTAATCTACCGACTAGAGGGACAGCGTCAAACTGCTGTAAAGATCCTATTGCTCTCTTAGCAGGAGTCTTCCTAAATTTTCAATTTTCTATGAACCGATAGCTGGTTTGTTGCTGCAAATTGCTCTTGAACAAATTGGACGTGGAGAAAGAATTGAGTTCAGAATCGGTTTGTCTGAGACTTTTATAAACGTTTATTATAAAAGTTCAGTATTTATAGCTAATTTGGATATTGCTTAGGTGGTAAATTAATGGAAATATAGCAAAAACATAAAAATGGTAAATTAACAATTTCAAAATGTAATATTCTGCACTAATTTGTCGGTTGCTTTGACTTGTACTGTCAGCAGTTCTTGCTGCTGTTCAGTTTTTTGTGTCTCAAGGGTTTGGTTTTTAATGTTCTTCGTTCTTTATGTAGGCCATGACCTAATGTTTTCTTTATTATATACTTATAGTTCTTTTGTTTTTTTCTGGGTGTATATTTGTGTTCTTGTGACTTAATAATAAATGCTCATGATTATTTTTTTTTAAAGGTTGCTTTTATTTATTGGATCATCTCATTATGAGTCTAACAATAAGATTGCAAATCTTAAAATTATACATTATCGAACTGTTAAATTTTAACTGAATAGAGGCTACATGGTCCTAATAATTAGCGCTGGATTGGAAGGTCATTGCGGCGAAGACGAGAACTGCTGGAAACTCGCGTGAGGGCTCTCGAGAGATGATTTGGATGTACTGATAGCCTGTTGTAGTACTTTGTTGTGATTTGTGCTATCTCTTCTCTGACGAGTGATATGTGAAAGTTCCAGTGAATGTTTACATTCCGAACGTACCACGGTGCCCCGGTGATGGTTCTGAGAATTTTTCCCACAACATTCCTGGCATTCCCCCAAAACTAAGAGCCGTACATCCAGATTGGTTTCAAAACGTTGTTGTATAGAAGCACCCTTATAGTCCAAAATAAGGGGCGAGCGGCTACTGATAAGCCAGTGGAGGCTGCTGGCTTTGAGCTTTAAATGTGTTCTTTTGACTTCGATGTGGCTGCACTAGGTAAGACGTCTATCAAGATGTACGCCAAGATATGTTACATCATTTGCTATCGGAACCACTGTGTTGTTTAGAGTAAGTGGAGGACAGTCTTGCCTGTTAAGTGTGAACATTACGTGTTTGCATTTTAGTTCGTTAACTTTGATTCGCCAGTCTGATAGCCATTTCCCCACTGCCACCAGGTGTTTAGCAAAATGCGCCGTTGCTTGCTTGGAGCATCTTGAGCGGCTTAGGATCGCTGTGTCATCGGCAAAAGTGGATGTGGTTAGTTGCATGCTAGTTGGGATGTCCGCAGTGTAGATAAGGTAGAGTGTTGGCCCTAAGACGCTGCCTTTTGGAACTCCGGCTTTGATGGTGTAATCATCGGACATGGCAGCATTACATCTTACTGAGAATTTCATGTTGTAAAGGTATGATTTCAGAAGTTTGTGAGTGTTGGTTGGGAGCATTTCTATTATTTTGAGCATTAAACCTTCTAACCATACTCTAACCATACTAACCATACTCCTTCTAACCATAGCTTGTGACACGTCCAGAAATACCGCAGTGCACTACTCCTTTTGTTCGAATGCATTTCGGATTTCTGAAGTTATGCGGTTGACTTGCTCGATGGTTCCATGTTTTTCTCGAAAAACGAATTGATGAGTCGGGATTTTATTGTGTATTCTGAGATATAGTGTAATATGTGCCAAAAAGCATTTTTCGAAGAGTTTTGATAGACACGTTAGTAAACTAATTGGTCTATATTATGATGCGATTGTGCGTTCTTTGCCAGGTTTTGGTATCATTATGATGATCGACTTTTTCCATATCTCTGGGAAGTGTCTATGTCTCGTTATTGCATTGAAGAGTTGGCAAATAGCTCGAACTGCACAGAGAGGAAGTTCAATAATCATTTTTGGTGATATTAGGTCTCATCCTGGTGATTTTTTTGTGTCGATATCTGATGTTGCTGGCAGTGAGATCCCATTTAATGGCTGAAATGCATTTTGAAGATGTTTTGCAAGTCTGTCGGCACTTTCTCCGTTGCTGCGCGCACAGTTGTCTGTGGATGTACTAATTGGCATTGCAGATTCTAATGGTGCGCTGAGTGTGCTCTCCAAAGTGGGAACATGGAGCTCATTGGGGATAACTGCTGTATGTAATGTTTTTGGGACCTTTCTTCTTCATGACGTAGTGCAGCTGAGAGCCTCCGTGTAGCATCATTTAACCATTGTTTTGCAGATGGTGATCTGTTGGATTGCCAGTCTCGCCGTGAGCGTCGCTTTGCTAGAACAAGCTGTCCTATTTCAACGTTCGTGTATTTGTGATTGTACGATATTTTTTGAGCTTGTGGAGTTCACATGCGAGCTGCTGCGGCCAAGACGGATTCGAGATTGTTTGTGAATGAGTTGATATCAGCTTCGGCATTCAAACGTGGATTCAACTCAATATGCGAACTTACATAATTTTTATACTTAAGCCAGTTGGTTTTATTCGTTGTTAGTTTGAATGGTATATCTACCGCAACTGGATGCAGATTTAGTTGCTAAAGATATGCTTAGATAAGCTACGCTGTGAGACGCCGTTGGCGTTCCACAGTGCTATACGGAGTGGAGCCATTGATTACTTATTCTGTTTTTGAGCAACAAGCAGCTCAATCAAAACGTTCTGGTTTCGCATAAGACCTTGCATAGTTGTCTGCATGAATGACATGAAATCCAGCATATTTTGTTGAAGATAACATATCATTGTATCAATTTTGTTTGTAGACTTTTCATCTGGTTGATGAGGGGAAACTGATGATCGTGGCTTGGTGGAAGCGGTACTTTCCAGACCCATTTGACGGATTTGAAGAAGATTTGTCGGCTGTAGGGGGGAAGACATAGTAGTAGATTTCATAGGAGTTATATGTGACTCCACTCTTTGGTGTGTACGACTTTCAGTTCCTTATAGACTGGACAGCTCCTATTGTTAGCCGTATGGTTACCTCCACAGTTTCCACACTTTTAGCTGCTGGGATCCTCTTTATTTTTTGCGCATTTGTGGGTGGCTTGATGGTCTCCACAAACAATGCATACTGGACGAAGCGTGCAATAAGACCCTATGTGGCCATATTCCTGACAATTATTACACTGCACCGCCTCATTTCTTTTATGCGGCTCTTCAACGGTTATTCTACGGAGTAGTAGGAACTGGAGAGTAACAATTGGATGCACTTCATTTTTTTTGATTGGCTTGGATTTGGTTTCGGGTTCAAGATCTACTTTGAAAAGAGGTTGAGGCTTTCTTTCTCTATTCAAAATGTTTATAACATTTTTTACATTAAAACCTTTCTCCTTGAGTGCGCCTGTAACTTCAGCTCGGTTCAATACCTCTAAGTACTTCTTGCTGGCTTTCACTGCTTTTTAATTGGTACGTGTATAAGTATTTATTGTTGTCGTTTAAATACTTCGACAAAATTTTGTAGTTTACTTCCGTATTAGTCTGAACATTTGCTTCGTGAATATTTCCCTATGTTAATGGAATTATGTGGAAATTTTCTGGTTCGATTAGTCTCAGTATTGAGTTTACGAGAGCATTAGAATTTTTTCTCGAATGTAAATCGGCGGCGGCTTAGGCCTTTTATTGTCCCCAATGATGTAATCAGAAGGTATATCATCGGATTTATCTGCCAAAATAGCAAATATGTTTACTTCTATGGGCTTCTCTATTGCAGATTGTTTTGAGGTGCCACGAGTTATTTTAGCAGAATTACCAAGTCTGGAATTCGTAAAACGTTAAGCTTACGTTTTATTTGTATATACCGATCCATACCAGTATGTACGGCAGAACATTGTTATAAAGAGAGCGCGCTGTCTACTGCTGTGCTGTGCGCAGCAGATTTTGTTGTTGCAGTAGATGGCATTGCGCAAGCAAACCGATACTATTGTAGTTGTTGTAGAAGTTGCCGTTACAGTTGCTAGTGACGTCACTGTACTGGCTAAGCAGGTTGGCATGAGGGAAGGGTATGGGGCTTTGTCCAACAGGAGCGCTGGAGAACAAGAGCGCGCCCTACCTAGCGGTATTGGATTGAGTACATTACTCGGGCTTGGGGTTATTGATCGCGGTTGTTTAGTTTTTTATGGGTTTGCGGTCGCGTTGTCTTGCGTTGACACGATTGAGTGGTACGCGTTGTTACGTTGCAGAGAGAGCCGACGGTCGTCTTGCTGGCGTTGGAGCACCGTATAAGTGTCGAATTCACTCATAGCTTAATGTTTTAGATTTTCTTTTTTTTTTTTTACACAAAAAGTACGAAGTTCATCGCACTCAGCGTCTTTTCGCTCACTGTGTGTTGTTGTTTAGAGTTTCTAAATGTTCGTTGACGATAAGAAGACACGAAAAAAAAACACGTCTGCACTCACCGACGTTCGCAACTCGACTTTTTCATGACTTAACAATCTTATTTATGGTAGTATAGACATCCAGCATTTATTATCACGCTTAAATTTTAACGTTCCTAGTAGAAGGAATAGAAACTTTCGTCCTCTACTCCTGAGGCATTGTAGTTCGACATATGCCCAACACGATCCGTTGTGGGTATTATGTTCGGACTACAATGGTCTCTACCAGAATTTATCACTTTGCTCTATTAACAATCTTAAATCCTTTGTACTATACTCTGCCCAGGAGACGTAAAATTGTTATGGGCTCAAGTCAAGTGGATTTCTTATCCACATGGCAGGATATTCATCTATGAGGAATTTGAAAACCCATTAGACAGTGGATATAGCAACCAATCATACCAACAAGTGCCGGCAGAGGTGCAGAATGCAGTTATTGCAAAGGTTAGCCCTACGAAAAATAGCCTTGATTTGCAAATGTCATTCCAAAACATTCCAAAATATGATGGGGATAAAATGAAATGGAAACAATATCATAATGTTTTCCGGCATGTTCCATGATACTACTGGAAATCCGTAGAGATAAATACGCCACATCTAAATGATGACAACTATTTATATGCTTGGCGCATTAGAGTCGGATCATATGGTAATCCTCGGCTCATTTCGAATACAGTTATTCGTCGGCTACTCATCAGAGCCCAGTCCCTGTCACTGCCAAATCAATACAGGAGCTGTACATAACAGACCTAGAGAAATTTCCTTTGGTCTAGGTATCAATGTATCCCCAAGCTTGACATGACTATTAGGGGTCTATTTGAGCAGACAGTTTGCAACTCAATAGAGATCCACCTATGATGCTCTACAATGCTTAGAGCAAAGAATCAGAGTCTTGAGCTCAAGAAGAAGTATGGAGAGAAGGAGACTCTTAAAAAAGAGTCAACAAATCTGTCGTGTGCGTCCAGTACGACAGAAAGACAATCATCATTTTATTATTGCAAGGCTCCAAATGACTCATTATATAAATGTGAGGAGGATGTGAGATAAAATTGGGTACAAAAACAAAAAATTTGTGTCAACTTTTTCAAGACCGACCACAAATCAAAGGAATGCAATGGAATGGTTTCAAGTGCGACAGACCTGGATGCGCCGGGAATCCAAAAGCCTTCATTCCCCAACTGTCCGTGCCGCGAATAACAAGAATTACAACCTTCTTGCAACAGGCAGAGAACGACGAAGTAGCTAAACATCGAGCCCTGCTAGACTCAGGATAACAGATCAATTTGATTACTGAGAGATTAGCATCACTAAGGTCGAAATTGAACTCGCGGGAATAACGATTGGTCCCAGAGTCGTTGTCAAACCTATAGATCGTCTGACTAAAAACTTCCTGGTGGATCCAGGCAGTGGTTGAGATGCGGGGATGGCCGGGGATTCGTTGACGCACCTCAGCTGTGGTGGGGAAGGGAGCTTCCTCCGTTGATCCTTGGTCTGAGGTAACACATGGAGGTACAAGGGGGTTCCTGCCGACGGTCCGTTTCGCGGGAGGGGTATTCGGAGGATTACGTATCAGAGGTTCTGCCGGCGGTCCGTTCCACGGGAGCAACACTCAGCGACAAGTGACTATCGAGGGTCCTACGATGGTCCGTTAATGGGAGCGCGCTCGAAGGCGATTACGTCTAAGTGCTATAGTTAGCACTGAGTAACGAGATGATTGATTCTGTATTCGCAACTCTCTTATTTCGGAATAACCGCTCTTATATATGATATTAAGAATATCTATATCTAAGGTGGTGCTGCTGGGAAGTTATGTTCGAAAAGGGTATGCCAACTTCATGAAAGAATATGAAGTCTTGGGACATATGAAGCTTGTTCCAACAACACATGTACCCAAAAATCACTATTTCATACCACATCACTGTGTTCTGAAACCGGACAGCATCAGCACGAAACTACGAGTGGGGTTTGATGCGTCGTGCAAAACATCAAGTAGTAAATCCTTGAACGACATGCTACATACAGGACCCACGGTTCAGAGCGAGCTATTGTCCATACTACTACGCTTCAGAACACACAAATACGTGTTCACAGCGGACATAGAAAGGATGTACCGTCAGTATATATTAATCCAGATGATTAGTTCCATCAGCTTATAGTCTGCAGAAACGCTCCATCCAAAACAGCTCCATTCTTAGCCACAAAATGCCTAAATTATTTAGCAAGCCGGTGGCGGGACAACTACCCGTTCAGGTCTGCGGTGCTTCAATATGATTTCTACGTAGACGATTGCCTGACGGGTGCTAACTCAGTGGCAGAAGCAGTTCAAATCCAAAATGAACTGAATAAAATATTACTACCACATGGTTTTAAATTACGAAAGTGGTGCTTGAATAATGCAAAACTACTGCACGTCAGAGACGGTGAACAGATGACGTCAGAAGAACAACAGCTTTCAAGCTTTCGACCAACATTATGTGCTTTTATGGACTCCTGTTCCCCTGAACTGGACAAAGAAGCCAAACATTATTTCAACGAATTTAGAACAAAAGATAAATTCGACAGCATGGCGGCCGATAAGGACGCATTCGGAAGAAAGGTTTACAACTGTACTCCTTTTATAAGGCACAGTAACTCCTTTTAGAAGAAAGGCTCTATTTCTGGGTGAGCTAAAGCTGAAAGTGCAAATAGCTGAAACGTTACAATATAATGGACAATAAGAGTTGGCTTCCATCTTTGGATCTGATGGGTTAATTCGAGTCGGAGGCAGGTAAGAACATTCAAACCTGTCCGATGACGCAAAACATCCAGTCTTGCTCCCAATTGTCCAAATGATTACCCAATTGTAAAAATGATCATTATAGAACTACATGATTTTAAGAGAGATACGTCCCCAAATATTAGAGAGGGATTGCTAGTCCTTATAAAGAAAGACAATGTGCCCGTAATGAGTTAGCCTATGGGAAGAGTTCTCAAAACTTTTGCTGGACCGGGATATTACGACTTGGATCCATACTAGAATGATATGAAGCTACTTTCAATTGGGTTAATAGAGCTATCAAACAAGTGCCAGGAATTGACAAATGTAGCACCAATATAGTGGTGTCTAATGCAGGCAGAAATAACCTAATGCATCACTCTCGCCAACGGAGATTACCGTATAAAATTATTGGAACCAAAAGAATGGAAAAATCAATAAATGATCCGTACCCGATGCCACAAATCAATTTTATATTGGAGCATCTTAGGCAGGGACGATTTTTCAGCTGCATCGACCTAAAAGACGGATATTGGCAAATCCCACTAAAGGAAGTAAGCAGGAAATACACGGCATTTACGATACCAGGAAAAGCTCTGTTTATGTGGAAGGTGATGCCGCTTGGTTTGTTGACCTGTTTGACTAGGTCATAGGTCCCGATATGGCTCCGCACGCGTTTGCATATGAAGATGTCATCATCGTAATCGGACAAACAAGGGAGGAGCATGGCGAACTTGAAGGAAGTATTCCAGAGACTTAAGGCGACTTAAACAATGGTAATTTCTTCTGGGAAGAGCTGCTGTACTTAATACTACTGTGCTGTGTGAACACGCCGGAGGAAAATCCAACGGAAGGACTAACAGGACGGTCAAAACAATGATGGCCCAGTTTGCAAGAGACGATCAGAGGACATGGGATGAGCACTGGCAGAGGTAATCCTGGCAGTGAACTCAAGCGTGCCCGACTTCACGGAATTATCGCCGTGCTGGAGTTGGTCACTATAACCTAAAGAGTCGGGAGTGGAGCTAATAATAACCTAATCATAGTTATCGTAACTATGATTTCCTTTTAATTAAGAGCATAGTTCCTTCAAGAGTGCCAAACGCCATGTTCCAACTTTCGTCTTTCACTGGTGCTTTCCCAAAGGCGCAGATAGCTCAAATCTCGAATCAATATCTTTAACTCAGTTGAACGACAAAAAATTTGAGATTTTGTTTTACTGAATAATGACGAACGGCATCAAACTAACTTGGATGTAAAGTTCATTTTAGGTTAGTGAAGTTCTAGAAGGAGATAGATTTATCTTGAAGTCATTGCATAAAAAGAGAACAGATGGCTATGTTCCGAGTGAATTGAAGTGTCCGCCTGAGACATGTTGAAATGGTTATAATTATCCGTGTGAGAGGAAATTTTATGTGAAAACCAAATGTCCATATAGAGTATGGAATCGTTTAAATGAAGTTGCAATAGACTTGGATAAGAAAATGCACTGTTTTTATAAACTTTGTTTATTAATATAAAACAATCCGGTGTTTATTTTTATTTATTTATATTTATAAAATTAAACTTTTACATATCAATCATCCGTATCGCTTCGCGTGTTCAGTGGTATATTTGGAGGTAAAATAATAATTTTATTAATTTTCATCCAAACATAGCTCTGCTTTGCTTCTTCATGATTTGCTTCTTCTTTGATCGTTCATGAGACAGACTAAAAGTGGATTTAAAGAGTTGATTATTAGTTTTCGTAAAATCAATGACCAACTCTGTGCGCTCGATACACAGTTTAGTAGTCTTCAACTATTAAATGTGTCTCCAAAGCGTAAGAAATCCGCTGTTAGTGATGTACTTGTGGCGAATAAACTCAGCCGACAATTATTCTGCCGCTTATATCTTTGGCCACCCCAAGGGCTGGAACTGAGAAAAATTCGGCTTCCGAATTTCTCAGAATTGATGAGCAATTGACCGATTTGTCCTCTGACTCCACACTTTGAATTTATTTTTCGACGCTTGCATGCCATGGAAATATCCCTCTGTTTCAATAAATCCGCCTTGGTATACAAGGCACCTATTAAATTAAAAGAACTTTATGAATAGACTTTTAAATAAACATAAATTATCTGGCTGTACAGATATTAATTCAAGATACTTAGTAGCTCGGTCTAATTTCACCGTGCATAACGCCGAATGTTATAGGAGTTATATTCGCCGCTGCCGGATCCAGTTTACTCAGAACCCGAAGCAGTTTTATAAACACTAAGCGTAGTGTTGTAAACACTAAGCGTAAATCTGTGTCTTTTCCGCGACTGCTTACGTTTGAGTACTCTTATGCGAACACTGATCTGGCGATGGCCGTAATATCCAATCAGCCAACCTTATTTTTTGCCCATCTTCTGATCAAAGTCGTGTGTTATCGGGTGTTCTTAGGGTTGAGCCCGTGTACTCGCCAGGCCCCGATGGAGTACCAGGCTGTGTTCTAAAGAACTGCGCCGTGGCTCTCAAACCGCTCCTTAAACTGTTTAATCTATCGCTGGAGACCTCTATTTTCCCCTTATGTGGAAGGAATCTTACATTATCCCTCTGCATAAAAAAGGGAAAAATTATAGAGGCATCTCATAATTGTCAGCAATTCCAAAGCTTTTCGAAAAACTTATCACTCCGCATTTGCAACACCTATGTAGTTCAATAATGTCCCCGTGCCAACATGGCTTTATAAAGCGCCGCTCCACCACCACCAACTTATTGGAGCTAACATCTTTTGACACGGATGGGTTCCGGAATGGCTTACAAACAGACGTCATTTACACGGACTTCAGTAAAGCATTTGATTCTGTTAACCATTCGCTTCTTATAAGTAAACTCAGTCTTTTGGGATTCCCAACTGATCTCCTTATCTGGATTTCGTGCTACTTATCTGGATGAACCCAACGTGTCTTCTTTAAAGATTTTACCTCGCGTTAATGACTTACTCGTTTCCTTAACTGACTCACTAGTACTTATGTATGCTGACGATGTTAAGCTTTGTCTTCAATATAGATTTACTAGCGCCCAATCTAGACTTCAATCCGATTTGGATAAATTTCAAAATTGGTGTTTAGCAAATGACCTAAAGCTTAATGGATCGAAATGTAATCTCATGTCATTTTATCGATCTATGGGATCCTTTCTCTATGGGATCACCTTAGAACGTTTACCTCAGGTTAACAATCTGTGAGTCCATATTGAGATTTGGAACATATATTTACCGACCATATATCCACCATGGTTAATATATCCACCACCGTTAGCTACGGGTACGCTTGGTGTTATTGAAAGATAGTCAAAAGAGATCAACGACCCATACATTACAAAAACTTTATACACATCATTGGTCCGTCCGATTCTTGAGTATGGATCGAGTGTCTGGAGTCCACAATATGGAGTGCACCGAGATCACATAGAATCCGAACAAAAAACTTCCTTATTTTCGCACTTAGGGGACGAAATTGGGATGCAAGCCTTCACCTTCCCTCCTATCATAGTAGACTTTTATTAATCAACTTACCACCATTAACAAACCGTAGAACGATGCTGGGTGTCATGTTTCTATTTAATCTTTTTAATGGTAAAGTAGACAGCCATCATTTATTAACACGGTTAAATTTTAACGTTCCTAGTAGAAGGATGAAAGTTTCTATCCTCTATTCCTTAGCCATTGTAATGGATATACCCACCACGATCCATTCAGGGTATTACGTTCGGACTACAATGGTCTCTACCACGTTTGGTGACTTTGCTCTACTAACAATCTTAAATCGTTTATACTAAACGCCTTATCTTTCCAACACTCTTCCTCGTGATTTCATACTCCTATTCCTCTCTTTTACTCTCTCGGATCTATCCCCGCGATTGGAGCCGTACGTTATGCGGCAGCGTCCCTCGGTAGGTTGGACGGGAGGTTGGACGTATGCAGTGGGAACCGCGCGAAAGTCAATTTCCATTCCGTACATCCGAGCTCTTCCTTCCGAAATTCTTTTCTTAAAGCGAACTGTAGTCCCAATATTATTTTTTGGGCGCCCTGCGTTTATTACATCTTTTGGTGATTAACTTTAAAAACCCGGTGTTTATTTTTATTTATTTATTTATATTAATAAAATTAAAATTTTACCTCTCGTTGCTGTTTCCGCTGAACAAGGATACTTCAAGAAGTTGGCAGACTAGCCGAACCCAGTCTGCCAACATCTCGAAGTACCCTTTCGGCAGAAAGAATGACTCTGAACTCCTTCCATGTTGGACACTCTTCTTCTTTTATTATGAACCATCTCTGTGCTCTGCCCTGGAGTAATTATGGCATCGCCCGTCTAAAGGGTCTCCCGTTCAGTCGATAATCCCCGTGCATAGTCCCCGTGCGTTTCTGACTCACTTACCGCTCTTTGCCTTGGCGTGGATCTCTGGGTTTTTTTTCTTTAAATCCACGGGTGACCGCCAACCACGACCTACTTTGTCTCGTCGACCCACTTTGCTACCAGTCCCTCATAGTTTCTACTGTTTCCTCTGCTGGAAGTCCAAACTCTTCACAGTGTGTAGGTCCCATTTTTCCTCCGCATCTTGAAGCTGCGTTATTTCTAGACTCGAATGCAATCACGTAGTTTGGCCGCCAGGTGTAACACCTAACTCACAACAATTGACGGGGCAAGCTCACACAGTTTGTGGGTCGTTTCGCCGAATTTACACATCCGACGTGATTGCCCAAGCCCAGATATGGGGTTTCTTTTCGGGCTTGTAATTCCGAGCTGGGCACCCCTAAATTCACCAGATCACACCTGGTGTCGAGAAGGTGTATACACCCAAGTCGATTTACCCTGGGCTTCCAGATATGCCTCTGATCCCGGATCCCTTCAACCTCGATCTTCCAACTCGCGTTGGTCTGGCATTCGTATCGTGTACAGCCGCCTGTTGTACCCACAGGGGGAACTTGAGCCACGAATCACAGAGCCTTGCCCACTCGATTTAACCCTCGCACTTGAGACTGACGGACTTACCCACGGGGGGGTCCTTCAGCCAAAATTCCACCAAGGATACTTTCTGTTTGAATGTCGCACTCTCCAAAGGCGGTCCTCTAACTCAACACTTCCAGCTTAGAAGACTCTAAAAAACTTAGTCCCGATTCCCTCTAGTGACCCTCCCTATATAGACCCAGAGGCGCCCGTTAATTCTACATCTCGCTTCCTGCAAAACGCTCAATAATTTTGAAGAAGACAAGAACTCCCTTTTCTCGACTTTAGAAGATTCGGCCGTCTTAACCTCATAGAGTCGCGTCTGCCAAGATTTTAAATCGATTCGATCTCGTGGGCGTTAAGCATTTAGGGGCTTAGCTTTCTTTTTATTTGTATGTAGCAATCCATACCAGTCTGCACAGCAGGTGTTGGCACCTAGTGCCAAGATCTTATATCTTTCACACCTAGTAATATGAATTTAACTAATCAAATAATAAGCATTGTCAACACCAGCGGAATCATGAAATATGAAACGCATGACCAAGTGGTATTTGTCAGCAGTCAGAGTCAGCATTTGACCGGGTTAACCATTACGGAAGCACGTCGATAACATTGACCTATTAACTCTAGACCTAGGCATACTTTGTTCAATAACACCTTAGATATAGATATACATATCATCATATATAAGAGCGGTTATTACGAAATAAAGAGAGTTGCGAATACAGAATCAATCATCTCGTTACTCAGTGCTAACTATAGCACTTAGACGTAATCGCCTTCGAGCGCGCTCCCATGAACGGACCAGCGTCGGACCCTCGATACGTCACTTGCCGCTGAGTGTTGCTCCCGTGGAACGGACCGCCGGCAGAACCGCTGATACGTAATCCTCCGAATACCGCTCCCGTGAAACGGACCGTCGGCAGGAACCCCCTTGTACCTCCGTGTGTTACCTCAGACCAAGGATCAACGGAGGAAGCTCCCTTCCCCACCACAGCTGAGGTGCGTCAACGAATCCCCGGCCATCCCCGCATCTCAACCACTGCCTGGATCAACCAGGAAGTTTTTAGTCAGACGTTCTATAGGTTTGACTACGACTCTGGGACCAATCGTTACTCGCGTGAGTTCAATTTCGACGTTAGTGGCCGCATAACGCACTGCGTACGAACAGCCGGCTTAACTTATTCATTAAATATTTTTCAGGTTTTCGGGTAGCGAAGCGGCAGACGTATTTGCGCTGCTAGCTATGATGTCGTTAGGCGTGATGTCGATACAGTAGTTATCGGTTGTTACGGTTGACGTTATTATAAAGATTGCTGTGCTTGTTACTGCTGATGAGAGTAGGTCATTGCATACCTGCGTTGGGGGACGTCTAGCGCTCTTCAGCGGCAGAGACATCGATGGTACGGAGGGGGAGCAGGAATGCATTCCCTCGCTCGCTAAGTTTAGGACTTCGGTCATGTTCGGGTTAATTGACCGCGCTTGATTAGAGCTTGCCTTATTTTCTGTTGCTTTAAAGTACGTTGTTTCACGTTGACGTTGAGTGCGAACGTCGTTGAGACGCATTGTAATCGAGTTTAAGTTAATTAGAATTTTAGTTATCAGGTTTTATATAATTTGATTGAATAATTCGCGATTTCATTAAAGCGTCCTTTCGCGATGAACTCCAACAGTGCAGTTACGAGAGTACGCACACCAGCTCGGAGTGCCATTTAACCATATAAGGAAAAGGGTATATTCCAGGTTTCGAAAATGATTGAAAAGGATCTTAAGCCAGTGTTGGATGATGCCATGCTCCACGTGCGTCATGGCCAGTTGCTTGCCGTGTACAAGGACTTTAAGGACATCCACTGGGAGCTTAAAGACTTGCGATGGACTGTTTCTAAGCTTACAGCCACGATGCATAAAGAAATAGAGCATGAAACGTGACAGCGCGAATTGCTGCCCATTTCACTCTTTCCAGCAGAGATTCCAGTAGCATCTGCATCAGGCAGATACAGTGCGCAGTCTGAGTTTTCAAACGTTCCTTCTTGTCCTCTACTTAGAAACGATTCCATAACGCAGCAATGCGCATCTTCTGAATCTTCTGATGAAACGATTTAACAACCGTCAGGTAATATTTTTGGCTCAAGTAAAGGATTGTCTGGGCCACAATCTATTGGAAGATGGGACAGTGGCAGCGCTTCAAGGGTTGTTAGATAAACTCATATGCGAGCCTTGAAAAATTTGAGGACGATAGTTTAGATCGCCGGCTGCATCATTGTATAAGTGTTTCTTTAAAGTTTCAACCCAGTTATTCAGGCCAAGTGGGAGGAAGGTCAAAGTGCCTCGAACTCGGATCTCATCCCTAATTATGTGTCTATGGTTATAGTTTTGGAGCACCGGCTTGGATGGGTTATGTTCGGGGCGGCTTACATTTGGAGAGAAGGTCGTTCATGGTAACAGTCCGCAAGAACGATTGGGAAATTATAAATGGCTCTGAGCCCTTTTGCTGTTTGCTGTCCAGAAGCTTTGCTGTTTTTATCAGTTCGATTTTGATCAGTTTTCATATGATAAGAAATCTTTGTTTCCTAATGAGGGTGCCTAAATTCCGCGTCGATTTATATGTTGATGAATATCCGATGTTCCGATTTATATGTTGCCATTTTCGGTTGAAAAATTTATTCTTGATAATATGCTGCAGGTTATGATGTCCTAACGCCCACTTTTTAACTGGTGACCGTTAGACAGCATTATCGAGCCTGATACCAGAAAGCTGCAGTTCAACCGTAAGGACAGCTGGCAGCGTGTGTCTTTTCTGTAGCAATCTTGGCCCGATAAAAGGAGGAATATTAAAGCCTCCTTAAGGAGCGCTCCAAATGACGTGCATTTGACCCTGCATTGGCAGCTAACGATGTGGTGTTAACTGCTGTTAGTCAATGGCGAGAACCTACCCCTTATGAAGTGATCGTTAGCGAGAATTATGAATCTAGTGCTTGCCCGAGATGGAGTGTTTAGATTGGAGGTGACTAGTACCGCTGTAGGACCCTCAAAGGATGAAGGATAAAGTGGAAGGACAGACTCGGCACCAAGAGGGTGGACAATGTCAGGTCAATGCAATGCATTACGTTGCATTATTAATTTACTGCGCTACATTATAATTATAAACGACTTTTCATAAAAATGAGCGGTACCTTTTCTGGCCAATTACAAGTGTAGCCCGTAAAGCTATATGAAACGATAGGTAGGACGAATGTAAAAACAAAAAACAAAAGACACATAAGAGAGGCCCCATACATAGATGAGGGATAATTCAATAAGTAAATTTAATGAGGAGGTAGACTCTATCTATAATTATAACTTAAACAAAACAATAATGGCGATAGTAGACGTTAAGTCAGTGGATTCCACTGCTAACGTAATAAATAAAGTTGAACCAAGCAATATTGGTCTAGAGTTTGTAAGCATAATGCTCACAATAATTGTTATCAAATCCAAAATCCAAATCAAAAAAAAATCAAAAATAGTACATCAAAAATTAAGCATATACATGTATATAAAAAGGATAAACACAAAAATTGTAAGGGAAATGGAAGTAACGAAATTTAAAGTAAAATACATATATAAATATATATGTATGTATACTCAGGTATGCAAATACAAAGAGCCATAATAAAAATATATGAACGGGACCCATACTTCAGTAGAAGAATCCAATAGTCAGCATTTACAACCCCTCTTTTTGCCTACGAGTTAGAAATTCCTTATACAGGCAAAATTTATTGTCATGCCATACATAAAATAATGTAATGGAAAGAATTGTCAATGGAATTATTCAACATAAGAGCAGATTTCGTCAAATCACATAAGTCACTAGCACATAATAGATTGCTAGCAGGATCATTGGTCTAAAGTATCAAAGTTTTTGACCAGACTAAGATCAAATTTAACAGCTGTTAGAGAAAAGTTCATGCTAGATATATCAATACCTATCAATCGTAATACCGCAGCAAAAGTTGAATCCGGAATCTAAAGAAGTTATTAATACTGACCAAAAGAATTTGGAAGGGGAAGAAATAAATAATCTCACTACCTCAGCAATATTAATGTCTGATTTGTCGCCCGAAACCTAGTAGATAATGAAAAACTTTTAAATGAAAAAACAAAAGAATTTGGAAGAGGAAGAAATAAATAACCTCACTACCCCAGCAATATTAATGTCTGATTTGTCGCCCGAAACCCAGTAGAAAATGAAAAAATTGATAAGGTAAAACCTATCATACAGTCTGGCACCTTTAACACTAAGAATTATGCGATATCCAAATTCGTAAATAGTTGCACGAAAGCAACAGAGCAACAAAATACTGTCCTTTCAAAAGTATCAGAGGTATCATATCGTAATAATAACAACAACCACAACAGTTCCAATTATAATAATAATGGAAGAAGTCAGTACAGAGGAAACAATCAAGGACGTGGTAACTCAAATCAAGTCCACTATTGCAATGTGAGAGTAGCCCTAAATACATCGGGAAACTCTCAAGGCCCTTTATGTACTCAATAATAGAGAACGTTACGGTTCATGCAGTTAATCTCAGTGCAAGTATATTTGTTACTTTTACTAACGTTTCCACAGGAAAAGAACTGGTGTTTCTAGTGGACACGGGTGCAGACATTTCAATAGTTAAAGAAGATTCTGATGTCTATCATGACATAAACACTAACAATATAATATATATAAAAAGAATAAGTCACGAGGTGACCAAATCAAATAGATTTAAATTTTGCTATTTTATGTGATGGCATATTAGGCATCGACTTCATAAATAAATATTACTGTCAATTAGACTTCAAGCCATCTGAAGATTGGCTTATAATAAGACCCGATAACCATAAATTTCCAATTTATATACCAATAACATACAGTTCTGGCAACAACTCTATATTTCTGCCAGCAAGATGCCAAGTTATCAGAAAAACCCAATTAAAATTTCAAGAAGACAATGTATTGATTCCAAACCAGGAAATTAAACATGAAATTTACATAGCTAGTACCATAGCTACAACAAAGAATGCATTCATAAGACTACTTAATACTACAAATAGAGATCAAGTAGTCAGTACATGTAATTAAGCTTATGAATCACTTTTGAACTACGAAGTAGACAAAACCTGTAATGAAGATAAAGAAAGTCTGTGTTAGCTCAACTATCAAAGAACTTTCCTTCACAATTTAATTCACAGCTCTCAAGCTTATGCACAAAGTATAGTGAAATATTCTGATTGGAAACAGAACCAATCAGTACAAATAATTTCTACCAACTGAAACTGGGATTGATGGATGATGAATCAGTAGAGAAGCCCACACAGTCAGGTGAACGAGATACAGAAGCAAGTCGAAAAATTGATCACCGACGGAATGGTCGAACATTCTAGCCCATTACTACCCGGATTCCACCATATTGATCTCGAAAAAGGTTCACGAGATATAACGTCATTTTCATTGAGCAATAGCTTGAATCGTTTCATGCGACTACCATTCGGTTTAAAAATAGCACCTAATTCATTTCAGAGGATGATGACTATTACATTCTCTGGATTAAAATCTTCACAAGCATTTCTTTATATGGATGACCTAATAGTTATAGGTTGTTTCGAAAAGCATATCCTTAAAAACTGATACGAATGAAGCTCGAATTGGAGAAATACGATTTCTCAGTTGAATACTTGAAGGGAAAAGACAACCATATATCAGATGCGTTATCAAGAATAACCATCAAAGACCTACAAAAGAGATAGACAGAAAATCCGCGCGGAAATGAAGAAAAAGAGTTGCCTATACAATCTTTAAATATAACTTCTAGGCCCAACGTATATGAAGTCATAAACAAGGACGAAGTAACATTGCACGTAAAAGATATGTTATGTTTAGATATGCAAGATACGATGTTAGCGATTTATATACTAATGGAATCCTAGACTTAGGTCCATTTTTCCAAAGGCTTAAAAACTCAAAGTGGTACCGTGGGAAGATATTTTTGAATATATTTCAATAGATTTCTTGAAATTAATGGGCAATAAAATATTGAAAATATTGAGAGTTGCGCTACTCAACCCTGTGACCATAATAGATAAACAACGAGATGAAGAAGCCATTTTGTCTAAATTCCATGGCGATCGCATACAAGGAGGTCATACTGGCATTTCGAAAACCTTAGCAAAGATTAGAGGAAATTATTTTTGGAAGAATATGACTCGTGATATAACTGAGTACATACGAAATGCCAGAAAGCTAAAATAACTAAACATAGTAAGACCCCGCTAACAATAACAGTCACTTTAATATGTGATCTAACTATTATTTAGTGGCCATACCTGTACCAAATAAGAACGCTAATACTGCCGCTAAAGCAATCTTTGAATCTTTCATTCTGAAGTATGGTCCAATAAAGACGTTTGTGACAATTTGCGGCAATATTTGAATATTAAAATACAAATAGTTGGAACAATAGAGAGACGTCATAGGACCTTTAATTAATACATACGATCTTACGTATCGGTTGATAAAACTGATTGGGACGTATGGCTTCAGCATTTCGTCTTATTTTTCAACACGGCACATAGTTCTTGTCCATATGAACTAATATTTGGTAAAACAAGTAATCTACTAAAAAAATTTAATACCGTAGATTGCATAGAAACACTATACAATATAGATGACTATGCTTAAGAAACTAAATACAGATTAGAAGTAACATATAAAAGAACTAGGATAATGATAGAAGACCATAAAAACAAATAACAAATAAAATACTATATGATCAGAAAGTAAATAATATAGGTATATCAGTTGGAGATAAAGTATTATTAAGAAATGAAACAGGTCAAAAGATGGATTACAAATATACCGGTCCGTATAAAATGACGGAAATAGGAGATAGAAATAATGTCATAATAGTTAATGACAAAAAAAAAAAAATTGTTCATAAGGATAGACTAAAATCTTTTATTTCATAGTAACACTTAGTATGGCCATACATAGGTAATATAATTTGGATATATACAAATTTTGGTTTCCTTTATCGTAATTAACTTTCGAAAAAAAAATATAAAAAATCAAACAACAAAAAAATACAACAACAAAAGTATGTATAAGAATCAAAATAACTCCATGTTATTACGTTATTTTTCAAAAGAAGCAAGATGTAATGTAAACACATATGAGTTCTTGTTGCAAAACATTGCAACATTGTTGCAGTCACAACACTTTGTTGTTATAGAAACAAACAGCGTACTGAGTGCCCAAGCTCTTTGCAAGTGCAAATGAATTATGAGGCGCGCTCAGACCATTCAACGATTAGAGCAAATGGTTCCTATGCTGACCGCTTATCTCCATATGTGCATACTTTAGTCCCTCTCTGCCTACTTCACATATTACTACATTACTTATACATATACAATACATAAGACGGCTGCTCTGCCGCTGCGCCGACAGCTAGCAAGCCTTAGCTTAAGAGAACAAAATTGATTGTAATAAAGACAGGCCTACAGGCAACATGAAGAACGCTCTGAGTCTTTTTTGTGAATATGTGGCTAATCCTTACAGTGGAGTTTTTATTATATAAGCCTAGTATAAATTGGTATAGGAGCGGGAGTGGAAGAAAAGTTTGGTTCCTCGGTCGACGTCACACGATTACTTTCCTTCCTTTGGATTTTTTTACATTCAGAAACAATTCACCCGATGGCATTATTTTTGCTTAGGATACCATTTCCAATATTTGCAAAAATTCTGCTCCAATAATTTAATCAACGCGGCCCGGTTTGTTAAAGTCACGGCCCGTTAAATTGTAGCTTTCCCATTTGGCCATTTCAATGTTAACTTTGCTGACTCTTTCAGAGTTTTTTATTACTCTGGGAAGTACAACTACTATTTTTAAAACTATTTTAGTGTTTGTTCTTTTAACCAAAAGACTATTGATAATCTATAATGATTAAGTTTAGCATAGGGTACAAAAAGTGACTTCTGGCTTGAACAAATTGGACGTGGAGAAGGAAATGATTTCAGAATATGTTTGTCTAAGACTGAGTGTCGGGTCAAGCAGCCACCGGAAAGAAGTTTGCCCGGCAATAATTTCTTGAATATGTGCCGTCATTTTCCTTTATATCTCTATTCGCGTCTTTCGGTCTCGTGCATTCGATCGGTCACCTTTATTTGCCGTCATGCGCTAGCGCTTGCCGTGCTCTCTGTTGCCGCCACTGCCACTTCCCATTTTTAGTGGAGGTTATGCGGAGTGGCTTGAGTTTCGGTCCCTGTTCTCGACCATGGTGGATACAAACCCATTTATCAGTAGGGTCGAGAAACTTCAACGGTTGCGGTCCTGCCTTTGTGAATCTGCCTTGAAGACTGTTCGATCGTTGGAGCTCACGGAAAAAAATTATGACGTCGCATTGGAGCTGCTAAACAAAAGGTTTAGTAATCGCAGGCTCATATTTGAAGCTCATGTTAATGAGATAATGAATCTGAGGGCCGTAGAATCCGCATCGGCGGCGAGGCTTCGCGAGCTTTCGGACAAATTCAATTCGCATATGCGCGCCCTGGCAAGCATGGGCACAACGAAGCAGATTGCTAGCTGCATCATAATCCAAGTGCTGTTGCAGACGGTTGATGATGCCACGCAGTCTAAGTGGACGGAAATGCAAGCTGACTCGGATTCCTTGGATTCCATTCCAACGTGGGAGTCCATCTCCAGTTTTCTTGAGCAGAGATGCCGGACTTTGGAGAGCCTGGATTTGCCGACGACATCATATGCACCAAACCTTGCGGTAGGACGGCGTAGACCTTTTCATTCAGGTAACTCTGCATTTGTGATTACCAACTCTTCCACATGCATGATTTGTGATGGCCATTCTCACATAATAAACTCCTGCCCAATGTTTTTAAGCTTGACGCCTGAGGATCGCTTAGGCGTAGTTAGGCGATTGGATTTATGCCGTAAGTACCTAGGATCAGGGCACCTATCTCGGCATTGCAATTCGTCAAGCTGCCGTGCTTGTGGATGCAGGCATCATGGCTTGTTGCATTTTTGTGGCAATTCGACAGCTCAAGGCCAACACCCCTCTCCCGAGGTTTCCGCATCTAGCAACGCTGGTTCTCGGTCAGCGTCCGCTCCCGTCAATTCTCTTGTCGCCAAGGATCGTTTTGGTGATGTGGTGCTGCTAGCCACTGACAATATTTTGGTCAGGAACCGCTCCGGAGTTCTACTGCCTTGCCGAGCGCTGATCGATTTTGGTTCGCAGGTGAATCTGGTCACCTCAAGGCTGGCAAACCAGCTGCAGCTGCGGAAGATAAGGTCTCCGGTTTCTGTGTCCGGTATAGGTGACGCATGGGTTTTCTGTGCAAGTCAGCTTGCAATCCCAATGCTCTGACTATTCGGCGCAAGTAACTGCGATCGTAGCCTCCAACATCACTGACCTTCAGCCAAATTTTGCATTGGACGTCAGCTCTTGGTAAACTCCCGCCAATGTAAAGCTAGCAGATCCTCATTTTCACCAGCCGCAGCGAGTTGATTTGCTAATTGGAGCTGGATTATTTTACGAACTGCTTTGTGTTGGGCAAATTCATTTGTCTCCTGGGTTGCCCTCAATCCAAAAAACTCGGCTCGGTTGGGTTGTTCGTGGAGGCGGAGGTCCTGACAATGGCAAGGTTTTCATGGCTGGTGAGCCATCGGGACTGATCTGCCCAAAGGGGCCTTTACATGAGAGGCTCGATTAACTTCTTCGACAGTTCTGGGAAGTGGAAACAGTCAGGTTGCCAATTAAGCATGACTCCGGTTTATTGGGTGATTCGTACACACAGGCTCTACGTCGTTTCCAGTCGTTGGAGAGGAAACTGGCTCGTCAGCCCGAACTGCGCACTCAGTATTCGGCCTTTATAAAGGAGTATCTTAACCTAGGTCATATGACCCTGGTTCCGCCTGAGCTGCATCGAGATTGCAAATTTTTTCTGCCACATCACTGCGTACTAAAGAAGGACAGCACCACGACGAAACTTAGAGTGGTGCCACCTCCGGTAATGCTCTGAATGACATATTAATGGCTGGGCCGGTCATCCAACCGAAGCTTTTTGACATCCTGCTAAGGTTTCGTTCGCATCCTGTTGCGCTGACTGGCGACTTTTGTAAGATGTACCGTTGTGTGAGGATGGCGTCGTCTGACAGCTTCTTGCAGTGCATTCTGTGGCGAGATTCCCCTCTTGAGGAGCTACAAACATATAAATTCGATACTGTTACATATGGAACAAAGCCTGCATCCTATCTATCTGTGATTCATCGAGCGATTCACCAATTGGCTAAGGACGGGGTGGAAGACTTTTCAGTTGGATCCGAAATCTTGCTTCGAGATTTTTACGTCGATGATCTTATTTCTGGTAGCAGTTCCAAGCAGGAGGTTATTGGCATTTAGGGCAGATTTCTGCGCTTTTGTCCAAGGGCGAATTTTAGCTGCGGAAATGGTGCTTCAATATCCCTGGCGTGTTGGACGGCGTGCCTAAGGAGGATCGGGAGTCTTATCTAACTTTTGATGACGGTAGCAACTTCACGTTAGGATTGGCTTGGGATCCTTCCACTGGTCAGCTGCTGCTTTCGTTTTCAGCTCTTCATTCCACTTCGAAGCCGTCTCGACGTTCTGTCCTATCATCAATGTCCAGCGCGGTTATACGATCCGCTGGGCCTTTTTGGTCTAGTTGTTACTAAAGCAAAACTATTCTTGCAGAAGCTGTGCCGAGAGCATCTTTCTTGGGATGAAAACTTACCTCAGGGTTTTTACACCGAGAGGCAGGAGATCTGCCGGAGCTTCACTCACTCCCAACGTGCAGAATTTCCTCGGCTGGCGCTTACGTCTGGAGCACTTGTGGAGATTCATGGATTTTGTGACGCCAGCATTGAAGCCTACGGAGCATGTGTCTACATAGTTCCAGATCGCCAGGGGCTGAGAGCCGCTTGCTATGTGCGAAGTCTCGAGTATCGCCTCTTAAGACTTTAACTGTGCCGAAGTTAGAGGTGGCTGGAGCTGAGTTATTGGCGAGAATGATGGCAGAGGTTCACAGTCTAGCCGCTTACAATGGGAAGTATTTTTGTTGGTTCGACTCTTCAGCCGTGTTATCGTTGATTCGAACCGAGCCTGTCGGTTTAACGTCTTTGTCGTGTCAACCATCCAAAATCTGACGAGTTCCATGGAGTGGCGTTATGTGCCTACGTTGGAAAATCCCGCAGATATCTTGTCTCGTGAAGCTCTTCCTACTGAGTTGATCGGATCCAGGTTATGGTGTCAGGGGCCGCCCTATCTATTAAAGACACAGGAGCACTGGCCTGCGACGATAGTAGTCGAGAAGCCAGCTTTAGAGCTTTGCTCTTCAAATTTATTAGTGAAGTCGCCATATACAGACCTCCTTCTCTATTCGGTCGTCAACCCTACTCAGGACATTTTTTTACATATATCATTTGTAGAAACCCCAAGACCATTAAATAAATTGTATCAATATTTATAAATCGAACTGTGCTTGTTTTATATTGGTATATATATAATATTCAGAACACAAACTTAAAGCTCCCGAAAACGCTCGGTAACTGAACACTGACATTATTTATATGAAATTTCAATATGAATATCTACTTAAACACAAGGATATTATGTTTAGAAAGAAAACTTATGGATATATAGTGTTGGGCCAAACCGCGAAAGACGAAACTGCTATAGAACTGCTACAATAAGCTACAAGAAGAATTGGAGGAGGTAAATTATAGCGAGATCGGAATTTATATATTGGATTTTATTGGAAATTCTCTCAGCTGGCTACGGACGTGCACGTTGACATCGAGGTGGTGGTTGCCAAACTCTCCACGAAAAATGCTAAGCACTCTACGCTTTTGGATGGTACTAATGGTGCCTGCTCCCTCATTGTCTTCGTTGTCGATGTCAACATTTAGCGGCGGGTATCATCCCGGAGTGGCCAAATCCTCACTTGACCAAGATAGAGAAGCTGAGGTAGCTCATTTCATGAGAAATGAGGAGATGACTGTCAACTAATTATGATGTTGCCCTTGATCCGACAATTAATATTAAGGGTTGTTCTGCAGCTAAGAGTGGTTGAGCCGGGATCTGTTGCAACTCTTTGGGAGTTATTGGACCGAGTCAATGACCATATGCGGCCCTCATGAGTTCCGGGATGCCAGCCGAAATTCAAGAGGGCCTCCTCATCCAGAGCATCTTCCAAAAGCTGGACCCTGCCAAAAAGGCCAAGTGGGAAGACTCTCTCGCAGTAAGCAGGGATGACAGCCTGACAACTTGGGAATCTTGGGCTCGGTTCTTGGAACGCTTGGCCTTATCTCCGCATTTGTCAGAAAATCAGGAGGGCCGACGTAGGCCATTTAAAAATCGATCGTGCTTGATCAATGCTCCGCCTGCTTCGATTGCCCTGTGCGGAATACTAGCAATATTCAGTGCCTTCTTGTCCAAGGTTCCTGGCCTTATTAGTTGGGGAAAGATAACATGATCGTCATGATCGATTACATGGTCCGCCGTCTTCCTCTATGTCTGTTTACCTCAATTCTGAGAACGTAGCCCATGGATGCTCATCCTCCTGTTGCCCAACGTGTTCTCGCCGACATCATGCTCTGTCGTATCCTCTTGCGCATATGAGCATATGAGCAAGTCCAGCATTACTTTCGTTCCCGCTTCTGTTTGGATCAAGCCAATAAAGCTGTGATTGCGACCTCTCAGACTTTGCGCTGAAGAAGTATTCTTGCCAACCGCCTACATTTCCGTCCGTGGCCGATCAGGAGCCTTTCTTTCTTGCCGAGCCCTACTTGACTCCAACTCACGAGTTCATCTCATCAAATAACGACTTGCCAGCCAGCTTCATCGGTTCAAATTCTCTGTAGCAGTGACTGGCCTTGGAGACGCTGAGATGAAAAAGCGTTAAACTAGACTAAACATAGATGTCTCCAACTAGAAGATTCCTAGTTCTAGAAGCACTAGAGGTATTTTCTGGTGATGGTGGCACCCCAGGAAAATCTAGTTTAGCCGCTTCATGTAACTGATTCCAGCTGACTCCGTAAACAAGATCGACGCTCGCCACTAAACCAACCAGGTGCTTTGATATGAGTGAGGAGGTTTATATCTCTTGGATTCTAAATCAGAACTGACGTTATTGTACGGAAAGTGTTTACAAAGAAGCTTAAATTAAGACAAAGCAATAGATCTGTTTATATTGTATTGTATTGGTTCCTTGGTCTATTGTTAGAGTTGTAAGAAAGTCGATTGTATTTTTTAATTGAACTAATAAGCTATGCTGAATAACTCTGTGAGTTTAATAACGTCCTAGTTGAAGCTTCTGACGCTGCTCCTGACGCTGTGAGAGCGGCCTTGGTGATAATCTTGTTTCCGACCGATCCTAACAAAAATTGCCCGTAGGGTGCCTCCCCGTATCAACATTAGAACCTTTTTTACGTTGGTGACGAATTCGTGTAGTCTCTTCGAGTCTCTATTGAATGCCGGGAGGAACCTAATTTCATTGGGGATGTGTAGTGATGCGAAAATATCTGCCGTGCTTGCAATCACGTTAGTAGGAATTCATCCTAGTTGTTGTTTCGTGTTGTGCTAACAGTAAACAAAAAAGTCCTTGTTCCTGAGACTGTTCGCTGACGTCTGGTATTCTAGAACTATTCCCAGTCTTTGGCCTTGAATTTCTTGACCTGGCTGATCTTTGACATCTACCTAATACTTTAAGAAGAAAGATAATTTACCTTGTCAGAAGTTTTGCTTGTTGCATAAATGTGTGTTTTAGTATTTGTGTATGTATGTATACGCCAATAAAGGAAAATGTAGTGTATCTGTGGAGTGTAAGGTAATTCTTATTTACTTAAGAAGTTCTTAAAACATTCGTTAGTATCTATATTGAAAAAATTTGTAGCTAAAATGCTGAGTTCCCTCGGCGGATGCTGTAGTGGAGTGTAAATGTGTGTCGGTAGGTGATATTAATAGGGAAAAGTCATTTGTTCGGTAGGTTTTTTATGTAGGTAGGTTCTTTATTTTTTATTATTAAATAAAATCGTCCTGTTTATTGACTTTTAATTAGTTTTAACACTCTCTATCACAGCATAGCTTACATTATTTCTTTGTAGATTTCTCATTGTCGTATCTCGGTTTCTTTTGGGAGAGTATCCTGTCCGTAATGTCCGGCTGCGCCAGTTACCAATAAGACTGAAAAAGGTTTATATCCCTTGGATTCGATATGAATGAGTAGATTTATATCTTTTGGATTCGATATTAATAATGGATAATAATGGATTCGAGGTTAATATCACTTGGATTCTAAATCAGAACTGACTTTATTGTACAGAAATAATTTAAAAAGAAGCTTAAAGTAATACAAAGAAATGTATGTTTGTAATGTAAAGTGTAAAAATGTAATGTAAATCCAACTCTTTCTCTTTATCTTAAAGCGAACGGACGTGTGTTTTGTGCGAACTGCGATTTTTAACTTTGTTTATTAAGACTAAACAATCCGGTTTTTATTTTTATTCATTTATTATTATTTTTAAAATTAAACTTTTAAATATTAATCATCCGTATCGCTTCGCGTGTGCAGTGGTATATTTGGAGGTAAAATAATAATTTTATTAATTTTCATCCAAACATAGCTCTGCTCTGCTTCTTCTCCTTTTACGGTGTTGCTTCTATTACTGCTCAGTAGAGATTCTTATCTCTTTTCTTTGCTGTTCATTAACCCACACTAATCGCTCTCTTGATCTCCCTCTTTCGTTTCCCTGGCACAGTGGTTCAAGGTACGTCAATAATAAAAACAAAAATATTAATAAATAATTTATCATGGAATTTAAACTTGTCTGTGCTTTGAGGTCTTGTAATAAGACAATCTCCTCATCCCAGCCTACCATCCACTGCTGGCTCTGTGAAAACGTTTTGCACGCTAAGTGTGCCGGGTTCACGGCCACTACTGCTGTGATAGCTGTCGTGCTGTTCAGGACGAAATGAGATCGTTCATGAGACAGACTAAAAGTGGATTTAAAGAGTTGATTAGTGGTTTTCGTATAATCAATGACCAACTCTGTGCGCTCGATACACAGTTTAGTAGTCTTCAACTATTAAATGAGTCTCCAAAGCGTAAAAAATCCGCTATCAGTGATGTGCTTGTGGCGAATAAACTCCTGCCTACTCAGCCGACAATTATTCAGCCGCTTATAAATTCGGCTTCCGAATTTCTCAGTATTAATGAGCAATTGTCCGATGTGGCATCACACCAAGGTGATACCACCAGACCCAATAACTCAAACCCCCTTAAGAGTCACCGAACAGGCTATTCAACCGTCCGGACCCCCGGTACGAACTGATGCTGCAGTATTAGTTACGGCGGCACCAAAACCTCGCAGGTGATCCCGCCATCGAAACACATATTTGTTTCTTGGCTTACCCCTGACACTTTAAGTTAGATATCTCGGCTTATATCAAAGCCAAAACAAAAGCCGATATTGAGGTGGCAGATATTAAATATTCATTTAAATTATTATATTCAAAATTTAAATATTCATACACTCAGGCACCACGTCATCTTTCAAAATACGTGTGCTTACATTATCTTTCAAAATACGTGTGCCTGTGCAGATGTTCAAGGCGATCTGTTCCGCCAGCTTTTGGCCAGAGAACATTTCCGTCCAAGAACATCAGCCAAGTACGGTGAAGAAAAAAATTACCAAGCCTGTGGGAGTGAAACTCCCACATGTTAGAGCCACTGACCAACCTTCCACCTCATCTTCCTCACCTTCAAAAAATAATTTCTTCACTAACACTTTACCTATCAGAATACTAGAGGGCTACGTAGTAAACTTCCAAAACTGTATTCTGATAGTTCTTCCTTTGCATCTCACATTATAGTCTTTACAGAAACTTGGTTAAAACCACTTTAAGACGTGATAGAACACTGCGAAGGGGAGGAGGAGTCCTAGTTTCTGTAGACTCCAAATTCGCTTCTGAAGAGGTAAAATCGCAAGAGTTTGGTGACATAGAATTTCTTTGCGTTAAAATCATTCTGTCCGGTCAATCTTTATACGTTACCTGTTCTTACATACCACCTTCGTCGGAACCACCCACAAACTGGTAACATTTGTCCGCTATTCGTCTCGTTTCGGATGGTTTGTCTCACGGGGACCAGCTGGTAGCTCTGGGGGACTTCAATAAACCAGATCTTATGTGGTCCAATGTTGAGAATTCATCGTCCTTAATACTTAACTCGCACCACGACTTCCCTGCGGGTATGTTCGACATGTCACTCAGGCAAATTAAACACGTTAGAAATTCCTTAGGTCGGCTGCTAGACATGTGTTTCGTTTCTGATCCTGATGGAATTGCTCTTTCTAGAACTTTGCCCTTTTCTAACCCTGAGGATCCGTATCATCCCACTCTTGAAGTTTTAATCGAAAACAATAGCTTAATTGACCTTAAGTCTAAACTTATATCTCAAAAAGTACAATTCTTCTGTAAGGCTGACTTTACTAAACATAAATGAGTTAATTCTTGAATTTGATTGGTCCGATTTACTGGCATGTGAAGATATTAATATTGCCTTAAATAAATTTTATCACACTTTGTATTTATTTTTCGACGCTTGCGTGCCATGGAAATATCCGTCTGGTTCAATTAATCCACCTTGGTATACAAGGCATCTATTAAATTTAAAGAACGTTATGAATATACTTTTAAATAAACATAAATTATCTGGCTGTACAGTTAGTTATTCAAGATACTTAGTAGCTCGGTCTAATTTCACCGTGCATAACGCCGAATGTTATAGGAGTTATATTCGCCGCTGCCGGATTCAGATTACTCAGAACCCAAAGCAGTTTTATAACTTTGTAAACATTAAGCGCAAATCTGTATCTTTACCGCCTCTGCTTACGTTTGAGAACTCTTATGGGAACACTGATCTGGCAATGGCCGATCTCTTTGCAAAGTTTTTTCAAACAACGTATTCACATAGTACCATTCCAGCTCAGCCTTACACTTATAATATCCAATCAGCCAACCTTATTTTTTGCCCATCTTCTGATCAAAGTGGTGTGTTATCGGGTCTTCTTAGGGTTGAGCCCGTGTATTCGCCAGGCCCCGATGCAGTACCAGGCTGTGTTCTAAAGAACTGCGCCGTGGCTCTCAAACCGCTCCTTAAACTGTTTAATCTATCGCTGGAGACCTCTATTTTTCCCCTTATGTGGAAGGAATCTTTCATTATCCCTCTGCATAAAAAGGGAAAAAATCCGATGCTTCAAATTATAGAGGCATCTCATAATTGTCAGCAATTCCAAAGCTTTTCGAAAAACTTATCACTCCACATTTGCAACACCTATGTAGTTCATTAATATCCCCGTGCCAACATACCTTTATGAAGCGCCGCTCCACAACCACAAACTTATTGGAGCTAACATCTTTTGTCACGGATGGGTTCCGGAATGGCTTACAAACAGACGTCATTTACACTGACTTCAGTAAAGAATTTGATTCTGTTAACCATTCGCTTCTTATAAGTAAACTCAGTCTTTTGGGATTCCCAACTGATCTCCTTATCTGGATTTCGAGCTACTTATCTGGAAGAACCCAACGCGTCTTCTTTAAAGATGTTACCTCGCGTACAGTCCGCGTCACATCTGGGGTGCCTCAAGGAAGCCATCTTGGACCCTTACTTTTTACTTTGTTTATTAATGACATGACCCTTTCCTTACCTGACTCACTAGTACTTATGTACGCTGACGATGTTAAGCTTTGTCTTCAATATATATTTACTAGCGCCCAATCTAGACTTCAATCCGATTTGGATAAATTTCAAAATTGGTGCATAGCAAATGACCTAAAGCTTAATAGATCGAATTGTAAACTCATGTAATTTTATCGATCTAGCCCTCACCAGTCTACGTACTTTCTCTATGGGATCGCCTTAGAACGTTTAACTCAGGTTAACGATCTGGGAGTCCTTTTAGATATGAAACTTAAATTTACCGACCATATATCCACCATGGTTTGGTTTTGTGCTTGGTTTTATTAAGAGATGGTCAAAAGAATTCATCGACCCATACATTACAAAAACTTTATACACATCATTGGTCCGTCCGATTCTTGAGTATGGATCGTGTGTCTGGAGTCCACAATACGGAGTGCACCGAGATCACATAGAATCCGTACAAAAAACTTCCTTATTTTCGCGGGGACTAAATTAGGATGCAAGCCTTCACCTTCCCTCCTAACATAGTAGACTTTTAATAATCAACTTACCACCATTAACAAAACGTAGAACGATGCAGGGTGTCACGTTTCTATTTAATCTTATTAATGGTAATGTAGACAGCCAGCATTTATTGACACGCTTAAATTTCAACGTTCCTAGTAGAAGGACTAGAAACTTTCGTCCTTTATTCCTTAGCCATTGTAGCTCGACATATGCCCAACACGATCCGTTCTGGGTATTATGATCGGACTACAATGGTCTCTACAACGTTTTGTCCCTTTGCTCTACTAACAATCTTATATCCATTTTACTAAACGCCTTATCTTTGCAACATTCTTCCTCGTGATTTCATACACCTATTTCTCTCTTTTACTCTCTCGGACCTATCCCCGCGATTCGAGCCGTACGTTATACGGCAGCGTACCTCGGTCGGTTGGACGGGAGGTGGGCTGTACATATGCAGTGGAAACCGCGCGAAATAAAAAAAAAGTGCCTAGCTCATCATGGGAACGAAAGCTTGTGTCTGGGATCATCCTTTTAGTCAGTATAATGCAAGACGCTTGTTGCCGCTGACCGTATTATGTGGATATCGACGTGTCTGATCGTATGCAGGGTCGTCGGTTAACGACCAGCTCCCAGCATATCCTAGGCATGGAAATTTTATATTTCATTATTCCTTTTTGGTATTTTATTATTCCATTTTTATATTTCTTATATATCATTTGATAACCTTTTTATATTATACTTATATTTCTCACGTATGGCCACCCTAATATTGTACCACCCTGGTGGTGTCCAAATGCTGAGCCAGCAAGTGCACTGTTATGGGCCGTGCCTTTGTGCCATTGGTGGCCAGCGATCGTACGACTTTAGCAATGTTGTGCTTGGTCAGTGAAGATGCCACGAGCATCCGGCCATACGTTCAACTTTTTGTCAACTTAAGTTTATTTCACATTATGTTTTGAAAGAATAAAGAGCTGTAATTGATTTATTAAATTTGTACCCAGTCTGAGTCTCTAGGCCAGCGGGCAAAAAAATGGTAGTTACCCCCTCACCCTAATCGACGTATTTCAACAGTTGATGCCCCAGGCCAACCGACCGCCTACAACACACGCTGCGGCTAGTATTACTAGCTGCAACTACGGTCAACCGACGCCCCGCCACGGACGTTCAGCCAGCCGGCCTCACCCCCGCTACAGACGGACAGCCAGCCGGCACTCGGATTACATAATTTATATGTTAGCGTGAATTACCTTCTGCTAGCGTTCATCTGACTTAGCGTAGTTCGTGCACGCGAATTTTGATTTGCTTTATTTGGACATTGAATATATTACTTAAATTCTTGATACAGTGTACCTTCGGTTAATGGGCATATTGCATCTCCGTCCTTTTTAAATATAACTTAACTCTTTTCTCAAATCTTCATTTTTTTCTCAAAGCTAACGGACGCTTTTTTTTGTGCACACTGCGTTTATTCCATCTTTTGGTGATTAACTTTAAAAACCCGGTGTTTATTTTTATTTATTTATTTATTTTCATAAAATTAAAATTTTACATCCGTAAAATCGAGTGTGCAGTGGTATATTTGGTGGTAAAATAAGATTTGTATTAAAACTCTACCAAAAATAGCTCTGCTCTTCTACCTCATCTTTTGACGCTCAGTTCTTATCTCTATTCTAGCGGCTTAACCATATTAACAAACACTAATAGCTATATATAATCTCCCTTCGATAAAAAAGATAAACAAATATATTTATAAATTAACGTAACACTATCATATATTTTAAATTCGTCTGTGCGTCGAAGTCTTGTAATAAGACAGTTTCGTCATCCAAGCCTACCAACCACTGCTGCCTGTGTGAACGTTTCATCCGCAAGGCTCTTCTTTCTCTTTATCTTAATGCGAACGGACATGTTTTTTTTGTGCGCACTGCGTGAGTAGAGCTATGTTTGGAGTGAAACTCCCACATGTTAGAGCCACTGACCAACCTTCCACCTCTTCGTCCTCACCCTCAAAAAACTAATTTCTCCACTAACACTTACCTATCAGAATACTAGAGGGCTACGTAGTAAACTTCCCAAACTGTATTCTGATAGTTCTTCCTTTGCATCTCACATTATAGTCTTTACAGAAACTTGGTTAAAGCCGCAGATTTTAAGCTCCGAAGTTTTTCCAAATAAGTACACCACTTTTAGACGTGATAGAACACTGCGATGGGGAGGAGGAGTCCTAATTTCTGTAGACTCCAAATTCGCATCTGAAGGGGTAAAACACTAAGCGTAAATCTGTATCTTTTCCGCCACTGCTTACGTTTGAGTACTCTTATGCGAACACTGATCTGGCGATGGCCGATCTCCTTGCAAAGTTTTTTCAAACAACGTATTCACATAGCACCATTCCAGCTCAGCCTCACACTTGTAATATCCAATCAGCCAACCTTATTTTTTGCCCATCTTTTGATCAAAGTGGTGTGTTATCGGATCTTCTTAGGGTTAATCCCGTGTACTCGCCAGGCCCCGATGGAGTACCAGGCTGATAAGGATGCATTCGGAAGAAAGGTTTACAACTGTACTCCTTTTATAAGGCACAGTAACTCATTTTACAAGGAAGGCTCTATTCCTGGGTGAGCTAAGCCAGGCACGTACCATTATCTTTCGGAGTACAAAGTGCAAAGAGCTGAATCTTTACAATACAATGGACAATAAGAGATGGCTTCCATCTTTGGATCTGATGGGTTAATTCGAGTCGGAGGCAGGTAAGAACATTCAAACCTCTCCGATGACGCAAAACATCCAGTCTTGCTCCCAATTGTCCAAATGATTACACAATTGTAAAAATGATCATTATTGAACTACATAACTTTAAGAGAGATACGTCCCCAAATATTAGAGAGGGATTGCTAGTCCTTATAAAGAAAGACAATGTGCCTGTAATGAGTTAGCCTATGGGAAGAGTTCTCAAAACTAGCATATGGGAAGAGTTCTCAAAACTTTTGCTGGACCGGGATATTACGACTTGGATATGAAGCTACTTTCAGTTGGGTTAATAGAGCTATCAAACAAGTGCCAGGAATTGACAAATGTAGCACGAATGTAGTGGGTGCTCCAATGCAGGCAGATATAACCTAATGCATCACTCTCGCCAACGGAGATTACCGTATAAAATTATTGGAACCAAAACCAATTTATTATTTGGTGTACTCGAAGTGTGACTACCAATAATTTCGGCTACCAACAACCGCCTAAGATCTTTGTAACAACCTATGACCCTCATAAATAAGCAAAAAGGATCGTACCAAGACGCACATTTGGGGGAAGAAATTGTTATCCTCACAGCACAAATGAATCTACTTGCAAATGAGATCTCCGAGAGTGGTCTGATAAGTACTTAGCCTCCAAAAGAAAATGTTGGTAAAGTGGCGATTTATGTCTTATTATTGTTCTTGAAATAAGTACAGTCGTTCGTGGTCGACTTCCAGGGGTCGCACTTGGTTTAAGTACGAAATACTCTTTCGAATTCTCTAATTTTTCTCTAAGTGTAGGAATTTGATATAAATTAGTAAATTTGTCTTGTGAGGCTAAGAACTTATCGACTGCCCTCGTACTAACTGATGTTCGCCATATAACAATCACCCCAATTTTAATATCACCTACACAGCTACGAAAACAACTCGACCAAATTTGGGATCATTTACCATCCAACCAGATCTTGCCATTCGCCACCAATGATGTCCTTCAGCTCTTCAAATAATATATGGCATAAATGGCAAAATAATATAAAGGCTGTACAACTGATACCCTCGTAATTTTTCGAATAAAAATTCCACTGGGGTCGTCAGAGTTAGTCTTAAGCATCCTTCCCATTCCCATATGGAAATCAACTGGTTGGACGTTGTACAATCTTCAGACAAAGATCATTGCTGTCAATGTCCATAGAGATCGTTATATAGGTTTTAATGAGGACGAATTGAAAAATGCAAACCTATAAAAATTTGGCACCATATGTGTTTCAATCCCTTAGCGGAATAATAACGTTTACAGTAGATACAGTTATATAATTCCAAAAATTGGTAAAAACTTCGTTCAGTCGATTCGGCAATATCTCGAAGCCCATAGAGCCCATAGAGTAAACATCAGAATCCATCTTAAGATGGATTAGAGGACGAAAGTTTCTAGTCCTTCTACTAGGAACCTTAGGTGTTAATAAATGCTGGCGGTCTACATTACCATTAATAAGATTAAATAGAAACATAACACCCAGGATCGTTCTACGGTTTGTTAATGGTAGTAAGTTGATTAATAAAAGTCTACTATGATAGGAGGGAAGGTGAAGGCTTGCATTCCGCTTTAGTCCCCTAAGTGCGAAAATAAGAAAGTTTTTTTTTAAGGATTCTATGCGATCTTGGTGCACTCCGTATTATGGACTCCAGACACACGATCCATACTCAAGAATCGGACGGACCAATGATGTGTATAAAGTTCTTGTAATGTATGGGTCGTTGAATTCTTTTGACCATCTTTTAATAACACCAAGCAAACCCGTAGCTTTATTAACCATGGTGGATACATGGTCGATAAATTTAAGTTTAAAATCTAATAGGACTTCCAGATCGTTAACCTGAGTTAAACTTTCTAAGGCGTTCCCATAGAGAAAGTACGTAGCCTGGTGAGGGCTAGATCGATAAAATGACATGAGTTTACATTTCGATCCATTAAGCTTTACGTTATTTGCTAATCACCAACTTTGAAATTTATCCAAATCGGATTGAAGTCTAGATTGGTGAATCTATACTGAAGACAAAGCTTAACATCATCAGCGTACATAATTACTAGTGAGTCAGTTAAGGAAAGGGGCAAGTAATTCATAAAATGTGTAAAATGTAAAGGTCCAAGATGGCCTCCTTGAGGCACCCCAGATGTGACGCAGACTAATCGCGAGGTAACATCTTTAAAGAAGACGCGTTGGGTTCTTCCTGATAAGTAACTCGAAATCCAGATAAGGAGATCAACTGATCCCAACTGGGAATCCCAAAACACTGAGTTTACTTATAAGAAGCGTATGGTTAATAGAGTCAAATGCTTTACTGAAGTCAGTGTAAATGACATCTGTCTGTAAGCCATTCCGAAACCCATCCGTGACAAAAGATGTTAGCTCCAATAAGTTGGTGGTGGTGGATCGGCGCTACATAAAGACATGTTGGCACGGGGATATTATTGAACTACATAGGTGATGCAAATGTGGAGTGATATGTTTTTCGAAAAGCTTTGGAATTGCTGACAATTTAGAAATACCTCTATAATTTGTAGGATCGCATTTTTCCAATTTTTTATGCAGAGAGAAGATCCGATAACACACCACTTTGATCAAAAGATGGACTAAATATAAGGTTGGCTGATTGGATATTATAGGTATACGGCTGAGCTGGAATTGTGCTATGTGTATATGTTGTTAAAAAAAAACTTTGCAAAGAGATCGGCCATTGCCAGATCAGTGTTTGCATAAGAGTTCTCAAACGTAAGCAGAGGAGGAAAAGATACAGATTTCCCCAAAGTGTTTACAAAGTTATAGAACTGCTTCGGGTCCTGAGTAAACTGAATCCGGCAGCGGCGAATATAACTCCGATAACACTCAGCGTTATGCACGGTGAAATTAGACCGAGCTACTAAGTATCTTGAATAACTATCTGTATAGCCACATAATTTATGTTTGTTTAATATTCAATTCATTACGATCTTTAAATTTAATAGATGCCTTGTATATGTATCATGGCGGATTATTTGAAGCCGACGGATATTTCCATGGCACGCAAGCGTCGAAAAATAAATTCAAAGTGTAATACAATTTGTTTAAGGCGGTATTTATATCTTCACATGACAGTAAATCGGACCAATCAAATTCTAAAATTACCTTATTTAATTTCGTAAATTCAGCCGTAACGAACCCAGCCCAACGAACTTTATTAGATTTAAGTTTAGACTGTCTTTGCTGTCGCATCTGCCAACTTCTCGAAGTATCCCAACTTTTCGAAGTAAAAAATAAATGGTGGATTTTATCTTATTAAACAATTAGGGAAATTCACGAAGGAGGTCAGAGAAAGGCTTATTGCACCTTTCTGTAACCCTGCAGAAAGCACTGCTTGTAAGGCATGAACATGTTCATAAGGCCATGGCGTCGCATATGTGTCGTTAAAAGAGGTGATGAGGTTAGCCCTAGAAAATGGGCAATCCTCCACAGAACTACGCTGGGGTCACAGACAGCCGACGGTAGACAGGAGGTGACAGAAAGAGAAACCGCACCGAACCGTAGGCAGAGGGTCAAAGTCAAATGAGACAGCAACAGCCAAATCAACAATGGGCTAAAGACACAATGTAAAAGCAGTCGAATCAGCAATAGACATGTAGACAACCTAGTGCAGGCATGCAACAGGTGTGGAGGAATGGGCCATTGCGGGAGTGGGTGAAGGTGTTCTGCAGGATGTGCGGCCCAACTTTAGTAAGGAGCACAGAATGATTAGGGATCTAGGATTAGGATGATTAGGATTAGAAACGAGGTACTGCCTCTCAAAGCTGGTTGGGGGCTTATCAGGAGACGATCAGAAGTTGTCGGCGGTCGTCAAGGTTGGAGGATCAAAAGATGAGGCCATGATAGACGCAGGGACAACGGCTTTATTTCAGAAAAGTTAGCAAAGTCCCCGGGCCACCAAGCCACGATCCCAGAGGGGATGCCTGGAGGATAGATTGTCAATAGCGATAACAGAACCATCGGAAGAGTGGGAGAAGAAGCGTGACAGGTTGTTCAAACAGAACGCAGGACAGGATTACCATTAAGGGCGACATCAAAACAGAGGCATTACCCGAAGAACCCTAAAATACAAAGGGAGATCAACGCAACGGTGGAAGAGCTGCTGGAGCCTTCAAATAGCGCGTTTAGGTCACCCATCGTTATGGTAACGAAAAAGAGGGGTTAATGGAGAATGTGCCGGACGTCTGGCAATCAATTCTATATTCAATTTTCTAAATCAATTTTATATTGGAGCATCTTAGGCAGGGACGATTTTTCAGCCGCCTCGACCTAAAAGACGGATATTGGCAAATCCCACTAAAGGAAGTAAGCAGGAAATACACGGCATTTACGATACCAGGAAAAGCTCTGTATATGTGGAAGGTGATGCCGCTTGGTTTGTTGACCTGTTTGACTAGGTCATAGGTCCAGATATGGCTCCGCACGCGTTTGCATATGAAGGGAATTAGGGATTCCCTTCAGGGAATTATCGCCGTGCTGGAGTCGGTCACTACAACCTAAAGAGTCGGGAGTGGAGCTAATAATAACCTAATCATAGTTATCGTTAGTATGATTTCCTTTTAATTAAGAGCATAGTTCCTTCAAGAGTGCCAAACGCCATGTTCCAACTTTGGTCTTTTACTTGTGCTTTCCCAAAGGCGCAGATAGCTCAAATCTCAAATCAATATCTTTAACTCAGTTGAACGACAAAAAATTTGAGATTTTGTTTTACTGAATAATGACGAACGGCATCAAACTAAATTGGATGTAAAGTTCATTTTAGGTTAGTGAAGTTCTAGAAGGAGATAGATTTATCCTGAAGTCATTGCATAAAAAGAGAACTTATGAATATTGTCATGAAGATTTAAGAAAAATGCCAGATGGTTATGTTACGAGTGAATTGGAGTGTCCGCCTGAGACATGTTGAAATGGTTATAATTATCCGTGTGAGAGGAAATTTTATGTGAAAACAAAATGTCCATATAGAGTATGGAATCGTTTAAATGAAGTTGCAATAGACTCTGGATAAGAAAATGCACTGTTTTTATAAACTTTGTTTATTAATATAAAACAATCCGGTGTTTATTTTTATTTATTTGCACTTATAAAATTAAACTTTTACATATCAATCATCCGTATCGCTTCGCGTGTTCAGTGGTATATTTGGAGGTAAAATAATAATTTTATTAATTTTCATCCAAACATAGCTCTTCTTTGCTTCTTCATGATTTGCTTCTTCTTTGATCGTTCATGAGACATATTCAAAGTGGATTTAAAGAGTTGATTATTAGTTTTCGTAAAATCAATGACCAACTCTGTGCGCGCTCGATACACAGTTTAGTAGTCTTCAACTATTAAATGTGTCTCCAAAGCGTAAGAAATCCGCTGTTAGTGATGTACTTGTATCGTAATAAACTCAGCCGACAATTATTCTGCCGCTTATATCTTTGGCCACCCCAAGGGCTGGAACTGAGAAAAATTCGGCTTCCGAATTTCTCAGAATTGATGAGCAATTGACCGATTTGTCCTCTGACTCCACACTTTGAATTTATTTTTCGACGCTTTCATGCATGGAAATATCCACTCTGTTTCCAATAAATCCGCCTTGGTATACAAGGCACCTATTAAATTAAAAGAACTTTATGAATAGACTTTTAAATAAACATAAATTATCTGGCTGTACAGATATTAATTCAAGATACTTAGTAGCTCGGTCTAATTTCACCGTGCATAACGCTGAATGTTATAGGAGTTAGCATATTCGCCCTTGCCGGATCCAGTTTACCTTAGAACCCGAAGCAGTTTTATAACTTTGTAAACACTAAGCGTAAATCTGTATCTTTTCCGCGACTGCTTACGTTTGAGTACTCTTATGCGAACACTGATCTGGCGATGGCCGATCTTCTTGCAAAGTTTTTTCAAACAACGTATTCACATAGCACCATTCCAGCTCAGCCCTTACACTTTATAATATCCAATCAGCCAACCTTATTTTTTGCCACATCTTCTGATCAAAGTGGTGTGTTATCGGGTCTTCTTAGGGTTGAGCCCGTGTATTAAGCCCCGCTGCAGTACCAGGCTGTGTTCTAAAGAACTGCGCCGTGGCTCTCAAACCGCTCCTTAAACTGTTTAATCTATCGCTGGAGACCTCTATTTTTCCCCTTATGTGGAAGGAATCTTTCATTATCCCTCTGCATAAAAAGGGAAAAAATCCGATGCTTCAAATTATAGAGGCATCTCATAATTGTCAGCAATTCCAAAGCTTTTCGAAAAACTTATCACTCTGCATTTGCAACACCTATGTTAGTCCAATGTCCCCGTGCCAACATGGCTTTATGAAGCGCCGCTCCACCACCACCAACTTATTGGAGCTAACATCTTTTGTCACGGATGGGTTCCGGAATGGCTTACAAACAGACGTCATTTACACGGACTTCAGTGCTACTTATCTGAATGAACCCAACGTGTCTTCTTTAAAGATGTTACCTCGCGTTAATGACTTACTCGTTTCCTTAACTGACTCACTAGTACTTATGTATGCTGACGATGTTAAGCTTTGTCTTCAATATAGATTTACTAGCTAGTCTAGACTAGTCTAGAATCTAGACTTCAATCCGATTTTGATAAATTTCAAAATTGGTGTTTAGCAAATGACCTAAAGCTTAATGGATCGAAATGTAATCTCATGTCATTTTATCGATCTATGGGATCCTTTCTCTATGGATCTATGGATCGCCTTAGATCGTTTACCTCAGGTTAACAATCGGTGAGTCCATATTGAGATTTGAAACATATATTTACCGACCATATATCCACCATGGTTAATATATCCACCACCGTTAGCTACGGGTACGCTTAGTGTTATTGAAAGATGGTCAAAAAAGATCAACGACCCATACATTACAAAAACTTTATACACATCATTGGTCCGTCCGATTCTTGAGTATAGATCGAGTGTCTGGAGTCCACAATATGGAGTGCACCGAGATCACATAGAATCCGTACAAAAAACTTCCATATTTTCGCACTTAGGGGACGAAATTGGGATGCAAGCCTTCAGCTTCCCTCCTATCATAGTAGACTTTTATTAATGAACTTACCACCATTAACAAACCGTAGAACGATGCTGGGTGTCATGTTTCTATTTAATCTTATTAATGGTAAAGTAGACAGCCAGCATTTATTAACACGGTTAAATTTTAACGTTCCTAGTAGAAGGATGAAAGTTTCTATCCTCTCGCGATCCTTCGCGATTGGAGCCGTACGTTATGGGGCAGCGTCCCTCGGTAGGTTGGACGGGAGGTGGGCTGTACGTATGCAGTGGGAACCGCGCGAAAGTCAATTTCCATTCCGTACATCCGAACTCTACCTTCCGAAACTCTTTTCTTAAAGCGAACGGTAGTCCCAATATTATTTTATGGGCGCCCTGCGTTTATTACATCTTTTGGTGATTAACTTTAAAAACCCGGTGTTTATTGTTATTTATTTACAACAAGGATTGCTGTAAATGAACAAGGATACTTCAAGAAGTTGGCAGACTAGCCGAACCTAGTCTGCCAACATCTCGAAGTACCCTTTCGGCAGAAAGAATGACTCTGAACTCCTTCCATGTTGGACACTCTTCTTCTTTCATTATGAACCATCTCTGTGCTCTGCCCTGGAGTAATTATGGCATCGCCCGTCTAAAGGGTCTCCCGTTCAGTCGATAATCCCTGTGCATAGTCCCCGTGCGTTTCTGACTCACTTACCGCTCTTTGCCTTGCCCCCCCCCCCCCCCCCCCCGCGTGGATCTCTGGGTTTTTTTTCTTTAAATCCACGGGTGACCGCCAACCTCGACCTACTTTGTCTCGTCGACCCCCTTTGCTACCAGTCATACCAGTCTACCCTCATAGTTTCTACTGTTTCCTCTGCTGGAAGTCCAAACTCTTCACAGTGTGTATGTCCCATTTTTCCTCCCCATCTTGAAGCGGCGTGATTTCGTAGACTCGAATACAATCACGTAGTTTGGCCGCCAGGTGTAATATCTAACTCACAATAATTGACGGGGCAAGCTCACAGAGTTTGTGGGTCGTTTCGCCGAATTTACACATCCGACGTGATTGCCCAAGCCCAGATATGGGGGTGCCTCTGGCTGGATTCTTTTCGGGCTTGTAATTCCGAGCTGGGCACCCCTAAATTCACCAGATCACACCTGGTGTCGAGAAGGTGTATACACCCGAGTCGATTTACCCTGGGCTTCCAGATATGCCTCTGATCCCGGATCCCTTCAACCTCGATCTTCCAACTCGCGTTGCTCTGGAATTCGTCTCGTGTACAGCCGCCGGTTTTACCCACAGGGGGAACTTGAGCCACGAATTACAGAGCCTTGCTCACTCGATTTAACCCACGCACTTTAGACTGTCGGACTTACCCACGGGGGGTCCTTCAGCCAAATTCCTCCAAGGATACTTTCTGTTTGAATGTCGGACTCTCCAAAGGCGGTCCTCCAACTCAACATTTCCAGCTTAGACGACTCTAAAAAACTTAGTCCCGATTCCCTCTAGTGGCCCACCCTATATAGACCCAGAGGCGCCCGTTAATTCTACATCTCGCTTCCTGCAAAAAGCTTGTGGCGAGTCAACCGACACAATTTAAAATAACAACGAATAAATACTTCGGCCATGGTATCTAAAAACTCTTTGGGCATACTGAAAGACTACTCGCTACAAGAGACTTCACTCTTCAGAAAATCATCGTAATATTCGCAACTGATCCATTGAACAAAACCTTTGTATCCACCCTGTCAATACAATTAATCTTTAATAAATAATATTAGATATTAATCAACGTAGTTATATTTGTGTGGAGCATATAAGCCTACATAATTGGTGACCCGCGACAACTAGAACAATTTCCAAATCACATCAAAGTCTTGTATACACACAAGTATTTCACAACATGGCTGAAAACGAAGACTTCGCTGACGCGCAAGACGCTGCGCAATTTACTAGCACAGCCATGATCCAATCAGTGTTTGGAAAGATGCCGTTCCCAAATTTACAATCAATCACAAGCATCGAAATGTTCTCCACGAAGTTAGAAAGCTGGTTCGCACTACAAGGACTTGGTGCCCGAAAAGAACAGGAAAAGTTCGCTGCAGTCATCGCCTACGCAGACCCCAAGTACTTAGAACAAGTACACGATCTTGTCAACAATCCACCCGAAACAGCCCCTTATTCCACATTAAAGGAAGCGATCCTCTCAAAGTTTACAGACTCGGAAATGGTACGTTTGGACAGACTCGCAACGGGAATTCAGCTAGGCGACAGCCGCCCAAGCCACCTACTTTGCCAACTGCAGCAAACCAAGGCAACCAACGACGAATCAGTAGTACGACGTAACTGGGTCAAACGTTTGCCTCCTCCCCGTGCGGTAATTGTCGGCATGATAGCAAGCTCACCGCAGACCAACTCTCACAACTAGCAACAGCAGCCGATGCAGTTATGGACTCCTCTAACGACGATGCGGCTGACCACGTATATTCTTTTTCAAAAAACAAACAACAGCAGTCTCATCAAGAAGAACGCGTCATAACGCTCACCAGACGACTCGACGATAACGACAAGGCTCTGCAACAGATCAACAACAAACTGGGACAGTTACTTAATCACAATCAATCGCGTGGCAGAAATAATCAGCGCCCCCAAAATTATTACCGCAACAATGCACCTTATAACGACAGATCGTCCCAACAACTGTGTTGGTACCACAACAAGTACGGCAGAGATGCACAGCGTTGCAGCCAACCATGCTTCTGTACAGTGTTCAACGAGGACGACCAAAAAAACTAAATGCAACCGTCAGAGGATCAAGTGGCAGCTTTGACGGAATAAGCAATTTCGCCTCTTCTTATCATCAAGCGATTTACCATTTTTACCAGACGCCCAATCTGGTAGAAAATTTTTAGTCGATACCGGAGCCGACGTTTCGATCATTCCATCCAGCACTATTCACAAGAATATACAAAACGCCAATCGCCATACACTCTTTGCAGCGAACGGCACAGAAATAAAAACATACGGCACCATCCGCTTGACACTGGACTTAGGACTACGTCATCCTTTCACTTGGAACTTTGTTATTGCTGATACCAATACTCCAATCATTGGATCCGATTTTCTACACCACTACAACCCCCTTGTCAACATCAAGGAGGCTAAGTTAGTTGATGCCAAAACACGCTTGACATGCTGTGGTATCCACACACATCAAAATTCATCAATTATTTAAACATTCAACACATCCAACGCATTCGCTCAACTGTTGGGGGATTTTCGCGCGACCACGAAGACTGACCCCAGAGAAACTCCGAGCAGCAAAGAACGGGTTCCAATATTTAATGGACATGGGAGTATGCAGACCTTCTAAAAGCCCATATGCTTCACCTTTACACATGGTACGAAAACCTACTGGCGAATGGAGACCATACGGTGACTACCGCGCCTTCAATGCGCAAACTATACTGGACCGGTATCCGCTACCACACATACAAGATTGCACACACGTGTTCTATGGAAAAACTAATTTCTACAAGATCGATCTCAACCGCGCATACAATCAAATCCCTATAGAACCTAAAGACATACCTAAAACGGCCATAACAACTCCATTTGGTCTGTTTGAATTCACACACATGACATTTGGACTGTGTAACGCAGCACAAACATTTCAACGCTATATGCATACAGCATTCCGAGATTTAGACTTTGTCTTTGTTTACGTCGACGATATAGCAGTCGCATCGGCCAACATACAACAACATCATATCCATCTGCGCCAAGTTTTCGAGAGACTGCAAGAGTACAATCTCCCGATAAACCCCAGCAAATGTAGTTTCGGGAAAGAATCAATTGAGTTCTTAGGACTTCAAATTAACCACCAGTGTATTAAACCTCTACAGACCAAGGTAAAAGCCATTTCAAATTTTCCCTTACCCAAGGCGGCCAAAGAATTACGAAGATTCCTCGCAATGATCAACTTTTATAGACTATTCCTTCCTAATGCTATTCAACATCAAGCTCCACTGGTACAGCTAAAACCAGGTAATAAGAAAAACGATTCCACCCCAATCAACTGGACAAAAGAAACTATCGACAATTTCAACAGTTGCAAAAATTCTTTAGCACAAGCTGCACTCTTGGCACATCCTGCACCGAACGCAAACCTTTCGCTAAGCACAGACGCGAGCAACAGAATAGTGGGAGCGATTCTACATCAAGTCATCAACTGAGAATACCAACCAATGGGATTCTTCAGCATTAAGCTACAAATGCAGTAAATATGCCTCATACACAAGACTCACTAATTTGCGATGTATCTTCTTTTAGCGTACGGCCTTTCATACCAAAGCCACCAGAAACAAATCATTGAGAAGCTACACAACATTGCACACAGTGGAGTTAAGGCAACCATAAAACTTTTAAAACAACGATTCGTTTGGCCCTCCATGCACAAGAAATCTCCGAGTTCGTAAAACACTGCATTCCTTGCCAAAGATCAAAAATCAACCCGTCACGTTCGTTCACCGCTTCCAACACTTCACACTACCCAACCAAAGATTCGAGCACATCAACCTGGATCTTATTGGACCACTACCACAATCTGGTCCGAACAGATACTGCCTCCCATTATTGACCGGTACACGAGGTGGCCAGAAGCCATCGCTATTGAAGACATGCAAGCCGATACCGTAGCATCCGCCCTCATTCGCTCCTGGGTCTCCAGATTTGGCATACCGGCTCGAATCACCACGGATCAAGGCAGACAATTCGAATCGAGGCTATTCTATAAATTGTCAAGGCTACTGGGAATCGATCACCTACGTACAACCGCATATCGTCCACAAGCAAACGAAATCATCGAACGCTGAGCATCGAACGTTAAAAGCTGCCTTCATGTGTAAAAAATCAGACGAATTGGCCAATAATTGTTTTAGGACTTCGCACAGCTTACAAACCGGGCATTCAAGCAACACCTGCACAGCTAGTATACGGAACTACGCTCGGATTGCCGGGAGAGTTTTTCCACCAATCAAACAAAATACAACCCCAAACGGAATATGCCAAAGAATTGGAAAAAATCATGCAAGAGATCCGTCCAGCACAAACAGCCTCCAAACCGATTCGATCTCGTGGGCGTTAAGCATTTAGGGGGCTCAGCTTTCTTTTTATTTGTATATAGCAATCCATACCAGTCTGCACAGCAGGTGTTGGCACCTAGTGCCAAGATCTAATATCTTTTACACCTAGTAATATGAATTTAACTAACCAAATAATAAGTTAATGCCGATCGACTGACCCAGTACTAAGTACAAACGGCGATCGACTGACCCAGTATTGAGTATAGACGGCGCCACCAGCAAGCATTGTCAACACCAGCGGAATCATGAAATATGAAACACATGACCAAGTTGTATGAGTCAGCAGTCAGAGTCAGCATTTGACCGGGTTAACCATTACGAAAGCACGTCGGTAACATTGACCTATTAACTCTAGACCTAGGCATACTTTGTTCAATAACACCTTAGATATACATATACTTAGCATCATATATAAGAGCGGTTATTCCGAAATAAGAGAGTTGCGAATACAGAATCAATCATCTCGTTACTCAGTGCTAACTATAGCACTTAGATGTAATCGCCTTCGAGCGCGCTCCCATGAACCGACCATCGTAGGACCCTCGATACGTCACTTGCCACTGAGTGTTGCTCCCTCGGAACGGACCGTCAGCAGAACCGCTGATACGTAATCCTCCGAATACCGCTCCCATGAAACGGACCGTCGGCAGGAACCCCCTTGTACCTCTGTGTGTTACCTCAGACCAAAGATCAGCGGAAGAGCTCCCTTCCCCACCACAGCTGAGGTGCGTCAACGAGCCCCGGCCATCCCCGCATCTCAACAACTGCCTGGATCAACCAGGAAGTTTTTAGTCAGACGTTCTATAGGTTTGACTACGACTCCGGGACCAATCTTTATTCCCGTGAGTTCAATTTCGACGTTAGTGGCCGCATAACGCACTGCGTACGAACAGCCGGCTTAACTTATTCATTAAATATTTTTCAGGTTTTCGGGTAGCGAAGCGGCAGACGTATTTGCGGTGCTAGCTATGATGTCGTTAGGCGTGATGTCGATACAGTAGTTATCGGTTGTTACGGTTGACGTTATTATAAAGATTGCTGTGCTTGTTACTGCTGAAGAGAGTAGGTCATTGCATACCTGCGTTGGGGGACGTCCAGCGCTCTTCAGCGGCAGAGACATCGATGGTACGGAGGGGGAGCAGGAATGCATTCCCTCGCTCGCGAGGGACATGACTTCGGTCATGTTCGGGATAATTGACCGCGCTTGATTAGAGCTTGCCTTATTTTCTGTTGCTTTAAAGTACGTTGTTTCACGTTGACGTTGAGTGCGAATGTCGTTGAGACGCATTGTAATCGAGGTTAAGTTAATTATAGTTTTAGTTATCAGGTTTTATATAATTTGATTGAATAATTCGCGATTTCATTAAAGCGTCCTTTCGCGATGAACTCCAACAGAGCAGTTACGAGAGTACGGACTCCAGGCAAAGGGTATATTCCAGGTTTCGAAAATGATTGAATAGGATCCAATGATTCTAGGATTGAAAAGGATCCAAGGAGCCCTTCAGCCAGTGTCTATGTTGGATGATGCCATGCTCCACGTGCGTCATGGCCAGTTGCTTGCTATGTACAAGGACTTTAAGGACATCCACTGGGAGCTTAAAGACTTGCGATGGACTGTTTCTAAGCTTACAGCCACGATGCATAAAGAAATAGAGCATGAAACGTGACAGCGCGAATTGCTGCCCATTTCACTCATTCCAGCAAAGTTTCCAGTAGCATCTGCATCAGGCAGCTACAGTGCGCAGTCTGAGTTTTCAAACGTTCCTTCTTTTCCTCTACTTAGAAACGTTTCAATAACGCAGCAATACGCATCTTCTGAATCTTCTGAAGAAACGATTTAACAACCGTCGGGTAATATTTTAGGCTCATGTAAGGGGTTGGCTTCAAGGGTTGTTAGATAAACTCATATGCGAGCCTTGAAAAATATGAGGACGATAGTTCTGATCGCCGGATGCATCATTGTATAAGTGTTCCTTTAAAGTTTCAAACCAGTTATTCAGGCAAAGTGGGAGGAAGGTCAAAGTGCCTCGAACTCGGACCTCATCCCTACTTATGTGTCTATGGTTGAAGTTTTGGAGGACCGGCTTGGATGGGTTATGTTCGGGGCGTCTTACATTTGGAGAGAAGGTCGTAACAGTCCGCAAGGACGATTGGGAAATCAAAAATGGCTCTGAGCCCTTTTGCTGTCCAGAAGTTTTGCTGTTTTTATCAGTTCTATTTTGATCAGTTTTCAGATGAAAAGAAATCTTTGTTTCCTAATGAGGGTGCCTAAATTCAGCGTCGATTTATATGTTAATGAAAATTTATATGTTGAAAAATTTATTCTCAAACTTTTTTGAATGCTGTCTGACGTGCAGCATGAAGATTGAAAGTCGTTCCTAAGGTTTTAAGGCGCATCGTTCTTTCTTCAATCGACCTGCCGTATGATACAATAGGACTTGTTTATCCTGTCAACCAGGCAAGATTCAGCGATCTGAATTCCACACCATCATCACAGCCGAAGTGAAGATTCATGGGCTTTGTGATGCCAGCATCGTTGCGTATGGGGCTTGCGTTTATTTCGTATTCAAGGGTACATAGCTGAGTGCAATTTGAACCCGCCACCCTGTCGCGTGGTGTTCTTTCCAAGGAGCTAATTGATAATATGCTGCAGGTTATGATGTCCCAACGCCCACTTTTTAACTGGTGACCGTTAGACAGCATTATCGAGCCTGATACCAGAAAGCTGCAGTTCAACCGTATGGACAGCTGGCAGCGTATGTCTTTTCTTTAGCAATCTTGACCCGATAAAAGGAGTATTAAAGCCTCCTTAAGGAGCGCTCCAAATGACGTGCATTTGACCCTGCTTTGGCAGCTAACGATGTGGCGTTAACTGCTGTTAGTCAATGGCGAGAACCTACCCCTTATGAAGTGGTCGTTAGCGAGAATTATGAATCTAGTGCTTGGCCGAGATGGAGTGTTTAGATTGGAGGTGTCTAGTACCGCTGTAGGACCCTCAAAGGATGAAGGTTAAAGTGGAAGGACAGACTCGGCACCATGAGGGTGGATAATGTCAGATCAATGCAATGCATTATGTTGTATTATTAATTCACTGCGCTACATTATAATTATAGACGACTTTTTATAAAATTGAGCGGAACCTTTTCTGCCCAATTAGAAGTAAAATCCGTAAAGCTATATGAAACGATAGGTAGGACGAATGTAAAAAAAAAAAATAAAAGACACATAAGAGAGGCCCCATAGATAGATGAGGGTTAAATCAATAAGTAACTTTAACGAGGAGGTAGACTCTATCTATAATTATAACTTAAACAAAACAATAATGGCGATAGTAGACGCAAAGTCAGTGGATTCCACTGCTAACGTAATAAATAAAGTTGAACCAAACAATATTGGTCTAGAGTTTGTAAATATTATGCTAACAATAATTGTTATCAAATCCAAAAATCAAAAAAATTCACAATCTACAGTTAAGGCAATGACAAAGAATTGCGCAATTGATTAGGTAAAACTTATTATGCAGGCTGGTACCTTTAACACTAAGAATTTTGCGATATCCAAATTCGAAAATGGTTGCACGAAAGCAACTGGACAACAAAATACTGTCCTTTACTATAAAAACTATCCCAAGCATGGTGGGAACCGCGGACGTCGGCTGTTTCAGAGGTAGCTATCGTCGTCATAATAATAACAACAACCACAACAAATCCAATTATAATAATAATGGAAGAAGTCAGTACCGAGGAACAATCAAGGACGTGGTAACTCAAATCGAGTCCACAATTGCAATGTGAGAGTAGCCCTAAATACATCGGGAAACTCTCAAGGCCCTTTATGTACTCAATAATAGAGAACGTTACGGTTCATGCAGTTAATCTCAGTGCAAGTATATTTGTTACTTTTACTAACGTGTCCACAGGAAAAGAACTGGTGTTCTAGTGGACACGGGTGCAGACATTTCAATAGTTAAAGAAGATTCTGATGTCTATCATGACATAAACACTGACAATATAATATATATAAAAAGAATAAGTCACGAGGTGACCAAATCAAATGGATTTAAATTTTGCTATTTCATATGATGGCATATTAGGCATCGACTTTATAAAGAAATATTACTGTCAATTAGACTTCAAGCCATCTGAAGATTGGCTTATAATAAGACCCGATAACCATAAATTTCCAATTTATGTACCAATAACATACAGTTCTGGCAACAACTCTATATTTCTGCCAGCAAGATCCCAAGTTATCAGAAAAAAACAAATTAAACTTTCAAGAAGACAATGTATTGCTTCCAAAACAGGAAATTAAACATGGAATTTACTTAGCTAGTACCATAGCTACAACAAAGAATGCATTCATAAGACTACTTAATACTACAAATAGAGATCAAGTAGTCAGTACATGTAATTAAGCTTATGAATCACTTTTGAACTACGAAGTAGACAAAACCTGTAATGAAGATAAAGAAAGTCTGTGTTAGTTCAACTATCAAAGAACTTTCCTTCACAATTTAATTCACAGCTCTCTAGCTTATGCACAAAGTATAGTAGAATATTATGATTGGTAACAGAACCAATCAGTACAAATAATTTCTACCAACAGAAACTGGGATTGACGGATGATGAACCAGTTAAGAAGCCCCCACAGTCAGGTGAACGAGATACAGAAGCAAGTCGAAAAATTGATCACAGACGGAATTGTCGAACATTCTGTATCTGAATATAATAGCCCATTACTACTTGTCCCCAAAAAAACTTCTCCCGATCAGAATCAAAGAAATGGCGATTAGTGATTGACTACCGTCAAATAAATAAAAAATTACTGTCCGATAAATTTTCACTCCCTATAATTGATGACATTTTAGATCAACTAGGTCGAGCGAAATATTCTTCGTGTCTTGACCCTATGTCAGGATTCCACCAAATTGATCTCGAAAAGGTTCACGCGATATAACGTCATTTTCATTGAGCAATAGCTTGAATCATTTCACGCTACTACCTTTCGGTTTAAAAATAGCACTTATGGATTGTGGATTATAACTTTCACAAGCACTTCTTAATATGGATGACCTAATACTTAGTTATAGGTTGTTCCGAAAAGCATATCCTTAAAAACTTAACAGATGTTTTTGAGAAATGTAGGGAATACAATACTATAGTTACATCCAGATAAATGTTCATTTTTGATGCATGAGGTGACTTTTCTTGGTCATAAATGCACAGTTAAAGGAATATGCCCAGATGACAAGAAATATGACGTCATCATGAACTATCCGGTGCCGCACAATTCAGATTCCGCTAGACGTTTTGTAGCTTTTTGTAAATATTATAGACGATTCATAGAAAAAGAAAGAATAAACCGCCGATAAAAGAAAGTTCCCTTTGAATGGACAGTTGAATGCCAAAACGCGTTCCAATATTTAAAAACCAAATTAATGGAACCAACATTGATACAATACCCCGACTTTAATAAAGAATTCTGTATAATTACGGATGCGAACAAACAAGCATGTGGAGCGGTTTTAACTCAAAACCATAACGGTCTCCAACTTTCCATTGCTTATGCATCTAGATCTTTCACTAAAGGAGAAAGGAATAAGTGTATTACTGAGCAGGAATTGGCTGCGGTACACTGGGCAATATTGCATTTCCATATATATATGGTAAGCATTTCGTAATAAAAACAGATCATATACCTTTAATATACCTATTTTCAATGATCAACCCCAGTTCTAAACTGACACGAATGAGGCTCGAATTGGAGGAATACGATTCCTCAGTTGAATACTTGAAGAAAATGACAACCATATAGCAGATGCGTTATCAAGAATAACCATCAAAGACCTATAAAAGATATAGACAGAAAATCCGCGCGGAAATAAAGAAAAAGAATTGCATATTCAATCTTTAAATAAAACTTCTAGGCCCAATGTATATGAAGTCATAAACAAGGACGAAGAATGTAAAGTAATAACATTGCACGTAAAAGATATGTTATGTTTGTTTAAGCATGGTAGAAAAATTACTGCAAGATACTATGTTAGCGATTTATATACCAATGGAATCCTAGACTTAGGTCCATTTTTCCAAAGGCTTGAACTGCAAAATAAAAGTCAGCCAACTCAAAGTGGTACCATGGGAAGATATCTTTGAATATATTTCAATAGATAACTTCAAATTAATGGGCAATAAAATATTGAAAACATTTAGAGTAGCGCTACTCAACCCTGTGACCATAATAGACAAACAAAGAGATAAAGAAGCCATTTTGTTTAAGTTCCATGGCGATCGCATACAAGGAGGTCATACTGGCATTTCAAAAACCTTAGCTAAGATTAGAAGACATTATTTTTGGAAGAATATGACTCGTGATATAACTGAGTACATACGAAAATGTCAAAAATGGCAGAAAGCTAAAATGACTAAACATAGTAAGACCCCGCTAACAATAACAGTCACTTTAATATGTGATCTAACTATTATTTAGTGGTCATACCTGTACCAAATAAGAATGCTAATACTGCCGCTAAAGCAATCTTTGAATCTTTCATTCTGAAGTACGGTCCAATGAAGCCGTTTGTGGCAATTTGTGCAAATCTTTAAATATTAAAAATATTACATCCACGGCACACCGCCACCACACAGTTGGAATAATAGAGAGAAGTCATAGGACCTTTAATTAATACATACGATCTTACGTATCGGTTGATAAAACTGATTGGGACGTATGGCTTCTGCATTTCGTCTTATTTTTCAACACGACCCCCTCTATGGCACATAGTTATTGTCCATATGAACTAGTATTTGGTAAAAAAAGTAATCTACTAAAACATTTGAATAGCATAAGTAGATAGCATAGAAACACGGGCAACACGAAGAACGCTCTGAGTCCTTTTTGTGAATATGTGGTTAATCCTAACAGTGGAGTTGTTATTATATAAGCCGAGTGTAAATTGGTATAGGAGTTTCAGAGTTTATTATTACTCTGGGAAGTACAACCAAAAGATTATTGTTAATCTATAATGATTAAGTTTAGCATAGGGAACGAAAAGTGACTTCTGGCTTGAACAAATCGGACGTGGAGAAGGAAATGATTTCAGAATATGTTTGTCTAAGACTGACATTATTTATATTAAATTTCAATATGAATAACTATTTAAACACAAGGATATTATGTTTAGAAAGTAAACTTATGGTTATATAGTGTTGGGCCAAAACGCGAAAGACGAAACTGCTACAGGACTGCTACAATAAGCTACAAGAGGAATTGGAGGAGCTAAATTATAGCGAGATCGGAATTTATATATTGGATTTTGTTAGAAATTATCTCCAGCTGGCTACGGACGTGCCCGTTGACATCGAGGTGGAGGCTGCCAAACTCTCCATGAAAAATGCTAAGCACTCTACGCTTTTGGATGCCTGCTCCCTCATTGTCTTCGTTGTCGATGTCAACATTTAGCGGCGGGTATCATACCCGGAGTGGCCAGATAGAGTCACTTGACCAAGATAGAGAAGCTGAGGTAGCTCATTTCATGTCTGCGGGACTCAGCCTTGGAGACTGTGAGAGCTCTGGAGATAACTATCAACTAATTATGATGTTGCCCTTAATCCGACAAATAATATTAAGGGTTATTCTGCAGCTAAGAGTGGTTGAACAGGGATCCGTTGCAACTCTTCAGGAGTTATTGGACCGAGTAAATGGTCATATGCGGCCCTCATGAGTTCCGAGATGCCCGCCGAAATTCAAGAGGGCCTCCTCATCCAGAGCATTTTCCAAAAGCTGGATCCTGCCAAAAGGGCCAAGTGGGAAGACTCTCTCGCAGTAAGCAGGGATTGCAGCCTGACAACTTGGGAATCTAGGGCTCGGTTCTTGGAACCCTTGGAACTGTGGATTCGGCCTTATCTCCGCATTTGTCAGAAAATCAGGAGGGCCGATCGATCGATCGTGCTTGATCAATGCTCCGCCTGCTTCGATTGCCCTGTGCGGAATACTAGCAATATTCACTGCCTTCTTGTCCAAGGTTCCTGGCCTTATTAGTTGGGGAAAGATAACATGATCGTCATGATCGATTACATGGTCCGTCGTCTCCTCTATGTCTGTTTACCTCAATTCTGAGAACGTAGCCCATGGATGCTCATCCTCCTGTTGTCCAACGAGTTCTCGCCGACATCATGCTCTGTCGAATCCTCTGTCGCATATGAGCATATGAGCAAGTCCAGCATTACTTTCGTTCCCGCTTCCAAACCGCTTCTGTTTGTATCAAGCCAATTTTAATCCAAGCCAATCTACATTTCCGTCCGTGGGCGATCAGGAGCCTTTCTTTCTTGCCGAGCGCTACTTGACTCCAACTCACGAGTTCATCTCATCAAATAACGGCTTGCCAGCCAGCTTCATCGGTCCAAATTCTCAGTGGCAGTGACTGGCCTTGGAGACGCTGAATTCACTACGGATGTAGCATCGGATAATGCTTGCCTGAAGTTGCGTATATCCATGTATTCTGTGTACATTGAGCCAGTTGTGGCGTCTCACATAAAAGAGCGTTAAACTAGACTAAACATAGATGTCTCCAACTAGAAGATTCCTAGTTCTAGAAGAATTAGAGGTATTTTCTGGTGATGGTGGCACCCCAGGAAAATCTAGTTTAGCCGCTTCATGTAACTGATTCCAGCTGACTCCGTAAACAAGATCGACGCTCGCCACTAAACCAACCAGGTGCTTTGATATGAGTGAGGAGGTTTATATCTCTTGGATTCTAAATCAGAACTGACGTTATTGTACGGAAAGTGTTTACAAAGAAGCTTAAATTAAGACAAAGCAATAGATCTGTTTATTTTGTAAAAGTGCCTAGCTCAGCAATGGAATGGAAGCTTGTGTCTGGACTAATCCTCCTTATCAGCATACTGCCTAGGAAGGATGCTGAAGCACTCTTTCGTAAAAAAGATTCCTCATTAAAGTTGTGAAGCTGTTTTGCTTCAATGTTCTGAGAATTAAGTTGTTTAGCCGAAACCGACCTTTGGTTTGGGTCTTTGCCCGTTGTACCGACGGGAACGATTGCCTCCTCACCTTTGGTATTGGTTCCTTGGTCTATTGTTAGAGTTGTAAGAAAGTCGATTGTCTTTTTTAATTGAACTAATAAGCTATGCTGAATATCTCTGTGAGTTTAATAACGTCCTAGTTGAAGCTTCTGACGCTGCTCCTGACGCTGTGAGAGCGGCCTTGGTGATAATCTAGTTTCCGACCGATCGTAACAAAATTGCCCGTAGGGTGCCTCCCCGTATCAACATTAGAACCTTTTTTACGTTGGTGACGAATTCGTGTAGTCTCTTCGAGTCTCTATTGAATGCCGGGAGGAACCTAATTTCATTAGGGATGTGTAGTGATGCGAAAATATCTGCCGTACTTGCAATCACGTTAGTAGGAATTCATCCTAGTTGTTGTTTCGTATTGTGCTAACAGTAAACAAAAAAGTCCTTGTTCCTGAGACTGTTCGCTGACGTCTGGTATTCTAGAACTATTCCTAGTCTTTGGCCTTGAATTTCTTGACCTGGCTGATCTTTGACATCTACCTAATACTTTAAGAAGAAATATAATTTAACTTGTCAGAAGTTATGCTTGTTGCATAAATGTGTGTTTTTGTATTTGTGTATGTATGTATACGCCAACAAAGGAAAGTGTTGTGTATCTGTGAAGTGTAAGGTAATTCTTATTTACTTAAGTAGTTCTTAAAACATTCGTTAATATCTATTATTGAAAAAATTTGTAGCTAAAATGCTGAGTTCCCTCGGCGGATGCTGTAGTGGAGTGTAAATGTGTGTCGGTAGGTGATATTAATAGGGCAAAGTCATTTGTTCGGTAGGTTTTTTATGTAGGTAGGTTCTTTATTTTTTATTATTAAATAAAACCGTCCTGTTTATTGACTTTTAATTAGTTTTAACACTCTCTATCACAGCATAGCTTACATTATATCTTTGTAGATTTCTTATTGTCGTATCTCGGTTTCTTTTGGGAGAGTATCCTGTCCGTAATGTCCGGCTGCGCCAGTTACCAATAAGACTGAAAAAGGTTTATATCCCTTGGATTCGATATGAATGAGTAGGTTTATATCTTTTGGATTCGATATTAATAAGGAGGTTTATATCACTTGGATTCTAAATCAGAACTGACTTTATTGTACAGAAATTATTTACAAAGAAGCTTAAAGTAATACAAAGAAATGTATGTTTGTAATGCAACGAATGCTTGTGTCTGGACTCATCCTTCTTGTCAATATAATGTAAGACGCTTGTGGCCGCTGACCGTATTATGAATCATCGACGTGTCTGATCGATATGCAGTGGCAATAGGTACCGTGACGTCATTGGCCAGTGACATCTGATATTCTAGAACTATTCCTTGTCTTTGGCCTTGAATTTCTTGACCTGGATGATCTTTGACATCTACCTAATACTTTAAGAAGAAAGATAATTTAACTTGTCAGAAGTTATGCTTGTTGCATAAATGTGTGTTTTTGTATTTGTGTATGTATGTATACGCCAACAAAGGAAAGTATAGTGTATCTGTGGAGTGTAAGGTAATTCTTATTTACTTAAGTAGTTTTTAAAACATTCGTTAATATCTATTTTTGAAAAAATTTGTAGCTAAAATGCTGAGTTCTGTCTGGACTCATCCTTCTAGTCAATATAATGTAAGACGCTTGTGGCCGCTGACCGTATTATGTGACATCGACGTGTGTAATCGATATGCAGTGGCAATAGGTACCGTGACGTCATTGGCCAGTGACGTCGTCGGCAACTCACGCATATAAGTTAACGACCAGCTCCCAGCATAAGCTGGGCAGGGCAATTTAATATTTCATTATTCCTTTTTTAATATTTTATTATTCCATTTTTATATTTCTTATATTACATTTGATAACCTTTTTATATTATACTTATATTTCTCACGTATGGCCACCCTAATATTGTACCACCCTTGTGGTGTCCAAATGCTGAGCCAGCAAGTGCACTGTTATGGGCCGTGCCTTTGTGCCATTAGGTGGCCAGCGATCGTACGACTTTAGCAATGTTGTGCTTGGTCAGCGAAGATTCCACGAGCATCCGGCCATACGTTCAACTTTTTGTCAACTTAAGTATAGTTCACATTATGTTTTGAAAGAATAAACAGAATACAGAATAACAGAAAAAAAGAAAGAATAAAGAATAAACTGCGGGCAAAAAGAGGGCAGTTACCCTCTCAGCCTAATCGACGTATTTCTACAGTTGATGCCACAGGCCAACCGGCCACCTACAACACACACTGCAGCTATTATTACTAGCCAGCCGGCTTCACCTTCGTAACAGACGGACAGCCAGCCGGCACACGGATTACTTAATTGGTGCCAAACCAAAGGAATAATATTTAATATATTCGAACTCCACCCTGAAGTAATCTAATATGTAAGTAGCTGAACGTCAACGATAAAGGTCTACACATAAATAACACACAACTACCAGTGCCTCAAGTGCATACAGTTTCGTGACTCGATTTCTGATGCTAATTTTTTTGGGTGCGTGACAAAAAATAAAGTCATGTAACTCAAGTTACGTACACTTGTACGAGCAGTTTTATGTGAACAAATAAAGAAAATAATAATGACAAAAAATTCCATGTTCTTGGCGTTGATGTGATTTTTGTTATTCGATTTTTTTCAAGTGCATGATAAAATAAAAAAATAATAAAAATCCTCCAATGACTCACACTGGTGACAAAGCTAAACATTTTTTTTTTATTTGAATAAATAATATAAAGAAATAAATTATACAGTACATTATATATGCATAGTGTGAGACTCTATACACATGCAAAGGAGGCCACTCGTTGTTTTCCTTTCTCCTTGTTTTTTTTTATTACAAATTGATCCATTGTGCCTGTGCTTACATCGAATTTTTTTCCGAATTAATCCAGTGTGTCTCTGTTAGTAGTCGATTGACCAATGTCTATTGACTCGCTCCTTGGTCGTTCCGTAAATTGAATTTGTTCTTGGGATAAATTAATACAACATTTTTGTGTTTTAGGTGACGCCTTAATATTAGTGCGAGGAGACCATCTCGACTTTTTCTCTAATTTTTTTTTTTTTGCGGTTTTGACCACGGTGCCCGTGTCGATATTGCAGAATAGTGGCCCCATCAAAACAAATTTTCTTAGGTCCCAATCGTTCCATACCTCGTATTTGTCTCAGAGTTAGAATCTGTTAAAAGACAGGTTAGCGCGCTGACAGAGCAAGCGTCGCGGACTTCTTTTAATGAGTGCAATAGTCGCAACAATTAAGGTAAATGTAATGCCGGTCGAAACCCCTTTCACTGTGAGCTCTATTCACGGCTCCAGTGACGTCAAAGATAAATGCATAATGCACATTTTTGGGATAGACGCTCCATTTTTTTGTTGAACATATCGAGCACGTTCGATGCTATAATAGGCTTTGACTCGCTAACGCAAGCAGGAGTAGCACTGGACTTAGGCAACAGCGTAATAAAATACGCAGACGTCACTGAAAGGTTCAAATTCCATAACTGTGAAAATGTCAATTTCACCAAGCTCGATGACATAGTGGTACCAAGTTCGGCGAAAGCTGAATTCAAACAAGTTATTCTGAAGAGAATTAAGGTGTATTCGACCTCTAATGAGGCACTTACCTTTAACACCTCGATCATCGCTACTATTCGAACTATGACTGACGACCCCGTTTACTCCAAATTGTACCCCTATCCTATGGGAGCAGCAGACTTTGTTAACAAAGAAATAAAGGAGCTGCTGAAAAATGGTATAATTAGGCCGTCCATATCCCCATACAACAGCCCTACTTAGGTGGTTGACAAAAAAGGGACTGCCGATAATTGAATCAGGAAGAAGAGATTAGTATTCGACTTCAGGAAGCTGAACGAGCGAACAGTCGCCGACCGCTATCCCATGCCAAGCATTACCCATGATTCTAGCGAACCTGGGGAATGCTTGATTCTAGCGAACCTAGACTTGAAGTCAGGGTATTATCAAATATATCTGGCCGAAAAAGACCGAGAAGAAACCTCGTTCTCAGTCAATGGAGGGAAGTATGAATTTTGCCGACTACCTTTCGGCCTAAAAAACGCCGGTAGTATTTTCCAAAGAGCCATCGATGATGTGCTGCGGGAAGAGATTGGAAAAATATGTTACGTCTACGATGATGACGTTATAATTTTTTCTGAAAGTGAAACCGAACATGTTAAACATATTGACATTGTGCTTAAGCGCCTTCTTGATGCCAACATGAGGGTGGCACGGGAAATGACGAAGTTCTTCAAAGAGAGAGTAGAGTTTTTAGGATTCATCGTCACTAGAGGAGGAACCAAAACCGATCCTGGAAAAGCTAGGACAATAAAAGAGTTCCCTGAACCAAAAAACCTGTTTAGCCTCAGGTCCTTCCTTGGCCTGGGAGCTATTACAGAAGCTTTGTAAAAAACTTTGCCGCTTTTGCTAGACCACTAATCGCTATTATCAAAGGGGAAAACGGAACGGTCAGCAAGAATATGTCAAAAAAGTAGCTGTCTGGTTCGATGAAACCCAGCGAAATGCATTCGAACACCTTGGTAATATCTTGGCATCAAAACATATCATATTGACATACCCCGATTTTAAGTTACCGTTTGACCTAACCACCGACGCCTCAGCGAATGGAATTGGCGTGGTACTATCTCAAAATACAAGACCCATTACCATGATTTCGCGTACACTAAAAGACTGCGAACTTAACTACGCCACCAACGAAAGGGAATTATTGGCGATAGTATGGGCAATAGTCAAATTACAGAATTACCTGTACGGTTCCAAGAAGGTACGGATCTTCACAGACCACCAGCCTCTTACGTACGCGGTATCTGACAAAAATACCAACGCTAAGATTAAGCGATGGAAAGCCTTCATTGATGAGAACAACGGGAAAGTATTTTACACACCCGGAAAACAAAACTGCTAATGTGTAATAAATGTTTTGAGCAAAGGGTACATGATCCGATTGCTGGTATGTTGCCGCAACTTGCACTTGAACAAATTGGACGTGGAGAAAGAATTCAGTTCAGAATGGGTTTGTCTGAGACTAACTTTATTAGTATAAAAGTTCAATATTTATAGCTACTTTGATACATGGATATTGCTTAGGTGGTAAATTAATGGAAACATAGCAAAAACATACAAATGATAAATTAACAATTTCAAAATGTATTATTCTGCACTAATTTGTCGGTTGCATTGACTTGCACTGTCAGCAGTTCGTTGTTTCTGGAAGGTTTGGTTTTTAATGGTCATCGTTCTTTATTTAGGCTATGACCTAATATTGTCTTTATTATATACTTATAGTGCTTGTGTTTTTTGTGTTTTAATATTAAATGCACATGACTTAACAAAAACCTTGTAGCTGACGCGCTGTCCCGGCAACCCTTGAACAACTTAGAGGCTGAGGCCCAATCCGATGCAGCCATGCTGCATACCGGTGCATAGAAACCACCGACAAACCCTCAACTACGTCAGAAACCATATCATTTTGGAAGAGGCAAGCCAACCGCTTCGAAGAGACTTCCTCGTTTTCGGCAATAGAACTCGCCACATCATTATCTTGAATAACAAAGACCTGCTTGTTGAATCCGTTAAAGAAATTTTCAACTCCAACGTTGTGAACGCGATTCACTGTGATTTCCCTACCCTGGCTCGCATCCAACATGCATTGAGGCAGGAGTTCCCTGCAACAAAGTTTTAGCATTGTAAAACCTTCGTCAGCGACTTTACCAATGCTAATGAACAGCTTGAGATCACTAGCACCAAGCACAATCGCGCCCATCGGGCTGCGCAGGAGAACGCAAAACAAATCCTCCGGGATTATTATTTCCCAAACATGTCAAAACTAGCTAGCGAAGTTGTCGCAAACTGCAGAGTATGCAACAAAGCTAAGTACGACCGTCACCCGAAGAAGCAGGAATTAGGAAACACACCTACCCCTTCATACGTAGATGAAATGTTGCTTATTGACAGTTTTTTAACTGACAAAAAAATCTTTTTAACCTGTATTGACAAATTTTCAAAGTTCGCTATCGTATAACCCTTAGTTTCTAGGGCAATAATAGATGTACGAGCTCCTATTCTTCAATTGGTAAACTTCTACCCGGATATTAAAACCATATACTGCGACAACGAGGCCTCCTTTAACTCCGAAACAATCACATCATTGCTGAAAAACCAATACAACATCGATGTGGTCAATGCGCCATACCTACACAGCAGCTCCAATGGCCAAGTAGAAAGATTTCACAGTACTCTGGCAGAAATCGCCAGATGGTGGTCCATAAGGACAACATCAGATAGGCATTTTATTTGCCACATTCGCCCTTATTTTAACACTCAATACTTGAGATAATTTCCACAGGCTGGCCGCAATATCCATCAAACTGCTGTCCACTGCAAGTGCGCGGATCACCGACTACTCGCATGCAAAATAAATTCCGGTGTTAGACGGGAATGTTTAAGTATGGGAACAGTATGCCCTGGTTAGGCACTCGACAAATTTGACCGAGCTTGCCAGCATAATTGACTCCACGGTCAGCATGCTCGAGCTGTTCCCACATTCCCACATGAGGAAGCTACTGGAAGTTGATATCGAACATGCCCAGTATATTTTGGATGAGCTCAAAATACCCCACAGGATGGCCAGGAGCCTTGATTTTTTAGGCTCTGTCCTTAAGGTCGTGGCGGGTATGCCCGACGCGGACGATCTTAATAGAATTTAACTTACAGACCCAGTCAATAGGATCCTCAAGGAGAAAAAGAACGGGCTTGTTGACTCAGGTCATTTATTCGTAACACTTCTCGTCAGGAATAGAATGCTAATCTCAGAAATTCAAAAATGTATGCTCCCTATTACCCTCGCTAAAAATAATATTATAAATCCTACTATATTCAACCACAATGACCTAAAGGCTATTTTTGACGAGCAGCTTACTGAGGTCCCCATAGTTATCCTCATGGATGTTTCAAAAATTAAAATTTTCCAATCTAATGTTATTCATATTGTAGTACAGTATCCTAAAGTTAAGTTTATTTGTAAGAAGATCCTGCTCTTCCCGGTCGCGCACTACCACACTATACTGCAACTAGAGGACAACACAGTAGCGGAATGTGATGACGGGATCCTTGCGGTCTCCGATTGCTCTTCCTGTGCCCGTCAATTGCACTCAGGTGGAGCGGCTGTCTGCCGCACTCGTCCTAGGAACCTGGAACCGCTTACGGTCGTAGATGACGGGGTAATAATCGTCAACGAAGAACGGACGAAGATTACCATTGATGACGGGCCCACATCTCATCACTTTTGAGAGGAGAGTGATCATAAACGACTCTGTTTACTTAAACCTTAACAACTCGGTTAATCTCTTATTAACTCTTCCGGGGATTGCGGCCTCACCCCTACTGAATATCACGGGACACGACAATATATTAAGCCTTACGCTACTGCAGCGGATGAACGAACACAACATGCGACTTATGCAGGAGCTTAGAGACGACGTGTCGCCCGGGGGATCTCCGAAGATCTCGTATTGCAACAACGCTGGAGCCGGAAGCGAGCATCTGTCAAGTTGCAGAAGTCCATCGACGAATTGGTAGTCATCGAGGACGGCGGCAATCTTTAGGGAGTAGTTAACGACCAGCTCCCAGCATAAGCTAGGCACGGCAATTTTATATTTCAATATGACTTTTTTATATTTTATTATTCCATTTTTATATTTCTTCCATATCATTTGATAACCTTTTTATATTATACTTATATTTCTCACGTATGGCCACCCTAATATTGTACCACCCTTGTGGTGTCCAAATGCTGAGCCAGCAAGTGCACTGTTATGGGCCGTGCCTTTGTGCCATTGGTGGCCAGCGATCGTACGACTTTAGCAATGTTGTGCTTGGTCAGCGAAGATTCCACTAGCATCCGGCCATACGTTCAACTTTTTGTCAACTTCAGTATAGTTCACATTATGTTTTGAAAGAATAAACAGCTAAAGCTCAGTAATTGGAACTCCGGCCATCGACGTAATTGATTTATTAAATTTGTACCCAGTCTGAATCTCTAGGCCAGCGGGCAAAAAGAGTTACCCTCTCACCCTAAACGACTTATTTCTACAGTTGAGGCCACAGGCCAACCGGCCACCTACAACACACGCTGCGGCTAGTATTACTAGCTGCAACTACGGTCAACCGACCAACCGCCACGGACGTTCAGCCAGCCGGCTTCACCCCCGCTACAGACGGACAGCCAGCCGGCACACGGATTACAATATTTATATGTTAGCGTGATTTACCTTCTGCTAGCGTTCTGACTTAGCATAGTTCGTAAATGCTGATCATATTGCACGCGAATTTAGATTTGGTTTATTTGGACATTGAATATTGAATTTGAAGAATTTAAGTAATATTCTTGGTACAGTGTACCTTCGGTTAATGGGCATAGTGCTAATTTCTGTAGACTCCAAATTCACTTCTGAAGAGGTAAAATCACAAGAGTTTGGTGACATAGAATTTATTTGCGTTAAAATCATTCTGTCCAGTCAATCTTTATACGGTACCTGTTCTTACATACCACCTTAGTCGGAATCGTCACGGATGAATCCCGGAACGGCTTACAGACAGACGTTATTTACACTGTTTTCAGTAAAGCATTTGACTCTATTAACTATTCGCTACTTATAAGTATTTTACTTATAAATACTTAAAGGTATTATTTTTATCTTATAAGTATTTTGGGATTCCTAACTGATCTCCTTATCTGGATTTTGAGTTACTTATCATGAAGAACCCAACGCGTCTTCTTTAAAGATGTTACCTCGCGCTAAGTCTGGTTAACAATCTGGGGTGCCTCAAGGAGGCCATCTTGGACCTTTACATTTTACACTTTTTATTATCGACTTGCTCCCTTGCCTTAACTGACTCACTAGTAATTATGTACGCTGATGATGTTATGCTTTGTCTTCAGTATAGATTCACTAGCGCCCAATCTAGACGTCAATCCGATATGGATAAAATTCAAAATTGGCGTTTAGCAAATGACCTAAGGCTTAATGGATCGAAAAGTAAACTCACGTCATTTTATCGATATATGGGATCCTTTCTCTATAGCATCGCCTTAGAACGTTTAACTCAGGTTAACAATCTGTGAGTCCTATTATATTTGAAACTTAAATTTATCGACCATATATCCACCATGGTTAAGAATGCATCGGGTGTGCTTGGTGTTATTAAAAGATGGTCAAAAGAATTCAACGACCCATACATTACAAAATCTTTATACACATCATTGGTCCGTCCGATTCTTGAGTATGGATCGTGCACGATACGGAGTACACCGAGATCACATTGAATCTGTACAAAAAAAACTTCCTTATTTTCGCACTTAGGGGACTTAATTGGGATGCAAGTCTTCACCTTTCCTCCTATCATAGTAGACTTTTATTAATGAACTTACCACCATTAACAAATCGTAGAACGATGCTGGGTGTAATGTTTCTATTTAATCTTATTAATGGTAATGTAGACAGTCAGCATTTACTACCATGGTTAAATTTTAATGTTCCTAGTAGAAGGACTAGAAACTTTCGTCCTCTACTCCTTAGCCATTGTTGTTCGAAATATGCCTAGCACGATCCGCTCAGGGTTCAGGGTGTTCGGACTATAATGATATCCACCACACTTTGCTCTACTAACAATCTTAAATCCTATATACTAAACGCTTTATCTCCGCAACACTCTTCCTCGTGATTTCTTACTCTTATTCTTCTTGTTTATTTTCTCGGATCTATCCCATTAAATCGAAATTGTTTATTTCGGTCGCTAACTAAAAGCTGATTTCTTTTGGTGACCACGGCGTGATTACATCCCAGTTGATTATTGTGATCGGTACTGGTCCTATCGTTGTGGTCCTAACGTTGCGCTTTAATTGCATAATAGAGTCTGGAGCTGAAGCTACTGAACCTGCCGCTTAAAGCAGGGACAGAATGCTGCGAATGCGAGCGGAGGTGTAGTGTTAAAAATGGAACCAGAATCAGAAGGTCATGGCTGCGATACGGACCGACGACTCAACAATTCTGACACTGGAGTCAATGGAGAAGTGTCTGCGCGATCGATTTACTACGCTCCAGCAGCAACTGAAGGAGCATAATTATAGCGAAATCGAAAGCGACGTGCAAGCGATGCCAAAATTTAGAGGCGGCAATATCGTGTGGCCGGATTTCTACCCCCTTAACGAAGACGATAAGCAACAGTCATCCGCATTCATCAGCCGGGATCAGATGTTTTAATGGTCATATGTGGGCCCTCATGAGTTCCGGGACGTCGCCAGAAACTCAAGGGTGCCTTCTCAACCAAATCATCTTCCAAAAGCTGGACCCTGACACAAAGGCCAAGTGGGATGACTCTCTAGCAGGAAGCAGTGATGCTGCCAACTTGGGAAATGAGAAGGCTGTGCATTCTTGCCCAAGGTTTCTCGTTTTATCAGTTGAAGAACGATGATGAGGTCCTGCGTCTTGTTCTCTACTTTGTCTGCGTCGTCTCAAAACTTACCCCGCGTATGCTCATCCTCCCGCTGCCCAACGTGTAATCGCCAACATCATGCTCTGTGGCATCCTTGCGAGCAATTTTCCAGCACGACTCCCGTTCCCGGTTCCGCTTCGGATTTGGCCAATGAAGCTGTGGTTGCGTCTTCTCAGGCTCCTTGTAATATGCTTGTGACCCAGCATCAATGCGCTGAAGAAGTGTTCTTGCCAACAGCCAACATTCTCGTCCGTGGCCGATCAGGAGCCTTCCTATCTTGCCGAGCGCTACTTGACTCCGGCTGAGCTAGGAGACGGTCCTCTTCTATCCAGAGGACCCAGAGCGGCGCAAAGAATCTTGGATTAGCATAGGATCCTTTTACTGACTTTCTGCTATTTTGCTTTGAAACCCTTCAGCCCTCCGCCAAAGCAACCAGGAGATCTACGCTTTCTTTCGTTGCTCAGTTTTATGACCCGATTGGCTTAGTAGGTCCTGTCGTCACTAGGGCAAAGATCTTATTGCAGAAGCTCTGCAGAGCAAATTTGTCATGGGATAAAGGCCTTCCTCAATCCCTTCTCTCCGAGTGGTTGCAATTCCGTTCCAGTCGCAGAATCCGTGTACCTCCAACATTTCTTGACAGGTAATGACTATACGGGGATGCTTAATTCACTGATTGTGATTAAAACATGACAACATGACCAACAAAGCCCATCGGGTTATAAAATCGAGCGACGGAAGATAGGATAGATCTCCTGGTTGGTTTGGCGGTGGTTGGTTTCGCTTCAATTCGATCAGCTTATTCTTGGCACCAACAAAATTGGTAGTATTATCCGACTATATCTGTCTGGGTTTACGTTGCGTACAATTGAACCGTTGGAGCGCGCTCAGAAAGCTGTGGGCAGGTCCTTGACTAACTCCAAATCGAATACCTTCGTACTGAAGCAGTAACACTTGATAGTCCACACCCGTTACATTATAACATTGGAATCCTTGAACTCTCTCGGTTGGAAAATTAGCCACGTCATACTCCAGTAGACGAGGCTTTGCGCAAAATCAGCGAATGCATTTGTTTACAACCCTTGAAACGGTCTTACTCCCCCGATGGAAATTTTTGTAGTATCTAATATGGTACCCGAGTGTGACTTAGAGTAGCAGCGAAACTGTGGCCGTGAATGTGCACAGCCGTTCGCATCTGTACGTGTGTTTGTGACGGAAAATCTCCAGGTAGTGCTCAAAACTCCACAATCGTGCACGTATCACGATATCGAAACGCGTCGAAAATCCTATTTCGACCCCGAAGTCCACGGCGGTGCCACCGCGTGTCTTATTGGTCAGGCGTCCAGGAAAAGCTTTCTTCGATCAGCCCCTAAACGTGCGCGAAACCGGTACAGACTCAAGCCACGATAGGCGAGGAGATCTGTGATCACCGGAGACGTGTTCGTGATTGGGGCAGCAGGGGATCAGGGCTGGAGGGGATGTAATGGGCTACCTCGACTATCGCTGCGGCAACCATCTCGTCCATAGTGGCGACTAAACAACAGCAACAACAACCAGGAGATAAGCGCGACAAGTTGTGCCAGTACAAGCGTATATTCTTAAGTACAATTTCATTCATCTTGGTAAATAATATTGAATCAAACAAATACTTATAATCTTTTTCTGTAGAGCATTTATCATTTGTTGGCATCATGTACATCGAATCCCCATAATTTAATTTGAATTTAACCGTTCACCATCACATCCAGCGCTCCTGTCTACAGGCCTGCGGACTTCGAAGGATTGGTTGCGTGAGTAGACATATATACTCGAACATGTAACAATGTCACTTTAAGAAAGCGTATGAATACGCACAAAGTCTACTTTACCCCTTAATTCAAATATATATACATATGTCTTTATCAACAAACTTTGTAGTACATTCCAATTTATTAGTTATTTGACAATCATGCTTTATTAAGACTAATTAGTAGAATTACGGAAAATTAGGAGTAAGGGCTTAGGTTAAACTCACAGCCAGGAAGGAGAAGCAGCCATATTTTTGTAATGAAATTGTATAATTGAAATTAAGTAAAATTATAGTTTTATGGGCACCTCAGCTGAACGATTTCACTATATTTGGGTAAGGGCAGCAATAATTCGTTGTTGATTCTTCACAGGTAGTGCGGGCCAATCAGAAGAACCGCACCACCTTAGTTCTTCAATAGCAAGGTTCCCTGTCTCGAAGTCATATCCTTCCAAAGGACTGTACCGCATTTCAAACTCTGTCTACATATTTTTATTGTGTGGCGGTAATGCCGATTAGGAAGTAACCGATCCTAACGGATCGGCCTTGCCTCTTCTCTGAGCTATGCCGTTCCCGTAGGCAGACTATGCAACCTATCGGAATCCACTTCACCGTGTTCGTCACAGAATAAAATGGCGCCTAACGTGGGGCCAGCAAAACGTCTATCTAAGCAACAAACAAAACACCAAATACAAGAAAAACTAATCAGCCCCTGCCCTAACGAGCTGTCCTCTAACCTATCCTTACAGTCAGACTTCCAAACAAGTTTCTTTAGTTTCAGAAAACCCTTTTTTTTTCTTCTAGGATTGCTGTGTTTTGGGAAAATCCTCAGAACCAGACCAAGGAATAAGTTAAAGGATTATGAAATATGTATCTCTAGAAATATTTTTTTTATATATATTTAAGGAATCAGGAATCGAGACTGTATTGGCGAGAATATTTCAGCAATAACTCCATCTTACCCCCTTGATCCCATCAAACCATAAATATGCATGAATTCGAGAAGTTAAGATGTTGGAAAATTTAGTAATACCTCATTTTCGAATATTGTCAGTAAGTTGCTTAAAAGAATTGAGAATTATATTGGTTAGAATATTCAGCAGTATACTCTTTCATTTAACGCAATAAAGTTATGAAAATACAGACAGAATCCGTTGTAATATATTAGATGAAATCGATAAAATACAGGTTTCCGAAATTAAATAGTGAAAATAATAGAATTATTATCAATCAACTTTCGTTATCTTTCTGTTGTTGTTGAGTATCGAAATCAAATAATGTCAGTCCGGCGTAGTCCTGAAAATTTTCTAGATTGGCCGTTGAGTCGGTGCAATACATCATATGCAATGATACCAAGGATACCGAGATAGAATTGTCCACACCGCTTGAAACGTGTCCAAATTTTCGTCAACCATGCTTATATTCGCAGCTCAATAATAGCATGCAAGCAACTACCGTAGAAGTTCCGAGGGTTCATAACGGATCCAATTCAAACTCGTGAACTGGTGCCGTTCATAGATCTCGGCCCAATAACATACTACCACACGGTCAACCACAACCGTATCCAATAATCACCCGAGCAACACCTCGCAAGCTCAGCGTTCACCACGTGCTGGAGGTTCGGAAAGAACAACTAGGGTTTCAGAAGGGAGAATTCAGGAACTCATAACAAATGCAAGCCCATAAGTCTGCCAAAGTAAAACATAAACATACCTACTTCTCAAAGACAATTACTTGAGTGGGATATAGAATTGTCGACAGCCGACCCATTGCAAAGTCAGCTTTTCGATAATCATGTGTCAGGTAACCATAACATCCGACAATCGTTCACTGGAGAATCGTAGAGAGAATCACACCATCAGACCTCACCAAATTTCAAGCTTTATTGTTCACTGGAAAGTTCACACCAAGGTAGTGATGGATTGTTTAGAAGATGAGATTTTTTGGTTAGCAATAATGGCACCCAGTTTAAAAGCCAGGACTTCGCAGCCTTTACATCCAAGCACGGAATCCAACATATTTTCACTGGTGCATACTCCCCGTAATCCACCGCGGCCGAGCGGGTCAACAGGTCGATCAATGCCGCCCTACGATCATATATTCGGTTAGATCAATGGTTGTGGGACTTGTATATAGGCCAGCACATGCTAACTCATAGAGAAGATTATAAGTTGGTGAGAAATATCCATATGTTGTCAGAAGGATCCGCAAAGGTGCCTAGAGCAGACGAATTTCCGAGAATCCGAGCTGATATCGCAAAGAGATTGACAAAAGCATACGAGAAAATCCGAAACAACTACGACTTACCTTCTTGACATAAATCATTCGAAGTGGGTCAGGAAGTCATAATAAGACATTTCGTTTTAAGCAACCAGGCATATAAATTCAAAATTAGCAATCAATGGCAATCAAGGCTAGAATAAAGGAGAAGCGAGGGCAGTCGTTATATTTGCTCGAAGAATACAATGGAACGTAGTTAGTAGTTTTTTATGCCTTTGCCTTTGGTGAGGTACCCTTATTCAGCTTTCACCTCCTCTTATTATAAGTGTTGGCACCAGATGATAGTTTTCTGGAATTCATCCTCTGGATAGATTCTATCCATTATGACGTGAAGGCTCGACACTGCGACTTATGGCACAAAGCCAGCATCTTCTCTATCCGTTCGCTCAATTCACCAGCTGGCTAAGCATGAAGGTGCCGGTTGTGGTCATACATTGGTTTTCGTGTTGTCCTCCAGAATTTTTATGTAGACGACCTCATACCTGGTGCCCCAACGAAGACCGAAGCGGTTGAGATAATAGCCCAGGCATAGAGCCTTTTGAACAATGTTCAGTTTCAATTGAGAAAAGGGTGCTTTCACATCCCAGAAGTTTTGGAAGAATTGCCCGAAAGTGATAGGGAGTCATACTCAAAATTCGATGGCGGCGCTCCGTTTACAAAGATTCTTGGATTAGCATAGGATCCTTTTACTGACTTTCTGCTATTTTGCTTTGAAACCCTTCAGCCCTCCGCCAAACCAACCAGGAGATCTAAGCTATCTTTCGACGCTCGGTTTTATGACCCGATTGGCTTAGTAGGTTCTGTCGTCACTAGGGCAAAGATCTTATTGCAGAAGCTCTGCAGAGCAAATTTGTCATGGGATAAAAGCCTTCCTCAATCCCTTCTCTCCGAGTGGTTGCAATTCCGTTCCAGTCGCAGAATACGTGTACCTCCAACATTTCTTGACAGGTAATGACTATACGGAGATGCTTAATTCACTGAGTGTGATCAAAACATGACAACATGACCAACCAAGCCCATCGGGTTATAAAATCGAGCGACGGAAGATAGGATAGATCTCCTGGTTGGTTTGGCGGTGGTTGGTTTCGCTTCAATTCGATCCGCTCATTCTTGGCACCAACAAAATCCGACTATATCTGTCTGGGTTTACGTTGCGTACAATTGAACCGTTGGAGCGCGCTCAGAAAGCTGTGGGCAGGTCCTTGACTAACTCCAAATCGAATACCTTCGTACTGAAGGAGTAACACTTGATAGTCCACACCCGTTACATTATAGCATTGGAATCCTTGAACTCTCTCGGTTGGAAAATTAGCCACGTCATGCTCCAGTAGACGAGGCTTTGCGCAAAATCAGCGTATGCATTTGTTTACAACCCTTGAAACGGTCTTACTCCCCCGATGGGCCAGAAATTTCAGAGCACCTCTGGTCGAAAAATCGGATGGATTGTATGCAGTAGGAACACAACACCATTTCATAGCCTTGGTGAGTTCCTGTATGGAAAAGACTCGATTAGAAACTATCTGGAGCTGAGTTACTAGTAAGACTGATGGCTGAAGTTGCTGACCTTGCAGCATATAATGGAGATTATTATTGGGGACATTTTTTCTACAAGGAGTCTTGAAATAAGAGTCCTATCAAATGTTAAGTTAGCGTATTCATCTGCTTCACTACGGAGGCAATCAATTTGGAGTTAGTCAAGGAATTTTCCACAGCTTCGTTTCTGAGCGCGTTCCGATGGATTATTTATACGCGACGTAAACCTAGACAGATAAGAATTAGCTACGTTCCAAATGGCGCACCCCTGGCCCCGTTGTTTCTGTTATTGATATAGTCCTGGTGAAGGATGAGAATCTACCCAAAATGAAGTGGCCGCTGGAAAAGATCTTGGAGCTGATTCCTGGGCGTAACGGAGTGAACCGTAAAGACAGCGGTTGGAACAACTAAGCGTGCGGTGTCAAGGTTGATTCTGTTACACCTCAAGGATTCGGTTGAAGGTCCCGGCTTCAATGAGAGGAGGATGTTGGTCCAAGCAGCAGAAGGCGAAGCTGTTTTAAATAAATTATAAATATAAAAAAACGTAGGAGCAGCAGCGGGGCAATCAGAAGTTTTATTTGGTTTGTTTTTCCCACTTTCGCATGCGCTTTGCCATTTTTTGTAGCGCATGTGCCTTTCGGAGCTTTTTTGTAGAGCTGCTGCACATTAGTTGTAAGGAAACGAAGAAATCGTCACTTTGAAAAATAAACAAAGAAGATAATTTCTAAAAATATAAACCAAATTTAATCGATGGATAGTAGTCGATAAAAAAGGCCGATAAAAGATCTATAACAGCCCTTTTAAAGCTGTTAAGACGAACTATCTGGCAACTCTGTATTCTTACCACCCCATTTCCGCTCAATCCAAAGGTTCTTTTGCGATCAAAACTCACAAGTGGACAGTTGGAGTAATACAGTAATACAGTAATACAGTAACAAAACCAGACGATATTCCCCACGTGGAAATTTTCGTAGTATCTAATATGGTACCCGAGTGTGACTTAGAGTAGCAGCGAAACTGTGGCCGTGAATGTGCACAGCCGTTCGCATCTGTACGTGTGCTTGTGACGGAAAATCTCCAGGTAGTGCTCAAAACTCCACAATCGTGCACGTATCACGATATCGAAACGCGTCGAAAATCCTGTTTCGACCCCGAAGTCCACGGCGGTGCCACCGCGTGTCTTATTGGTCAGGCGTCCAGGAAAAGCTTTCTTCGATCAGCCCCTAAACGTGCGCGAAACCGGAACAGACTCAAACCACGATAGGCGAGGAGATCTGTGATCACCGGAGACGTGTTCGTGATTGGGGCAGCAGGGGATCAGGGCTAGAGGGGATGTAATGGGCTACCTCGACTATCGCTGCGGCAACCATCTCGTCCATAGCGGCGACTAAACAACAGCAACAACAACCAGGAGATAAGCGCGACATGTTGTGCCAGTACAAGCGTATATTCATAAGTACAATTTCATTCATCTTGGTAAATAATATTGGATCAAACAAATACTTATAATCTTTTTCTGTAGAGCATTTATCATTTGTTGGCATCATGTACATCAAATCCCCATAATTTAATTTGAATTTAACCGTTCACCATCACATCCGGCGCTCCTGTCTACACGCCTGCGGAATTCGAAGAAGTGATAGCGTGAGTAGACATATATACTCGAACATGAACAATGTCACTTTAAGAAAGCGTATGAATACGCTTAATTCAAATATATATACATATGTCTTTATCAACAAACTTTGTAGTACATTCCAATTTATTAGTTATTTGACAATCAAGCTTTATTAAGTCTAATTAGTAGAATTACGGAAAATTAGGAGTAAGGGCTTAGGTTAAACTCACAGCCAGGAAGGAGAAGCAGCCATATTTTTGTAATGAAATTGAATAATTGAAATTAAGTAAAATTATAGTTTTATGGGCACCTGAGCTGAACGATTTCACTATATTTGGGTAAGGGCAGCAATAATTCGTTGTTGATTCTTCACAGGTAGTGCGGGCCAATCAGAAGAATCATCTGGAGCTGAAGCTACTGAACCTGCCGCTTAAAGCAGGGACAGAATGCTGCGAATGCGAGCGGAGGTGTAGTGTTAGAAAATGGAACCAGAATCAGAAGGTCAAGGCTGAGATACGGACCGATGACTCAACAATTCTGACACTCGAGTCAATGGAGAAGTGTCTGCGCGATCGATTTACTACGCTCCAGGAGCAACTGAAGGAGCATAATTATAGCGAAATCGAAAGTGACGTGCACGTTGACATCCAGGTGGAGGCTCTACGCTTTTGGATGGTACCAGTGGTGCTGGTATTTTCCCTGGTCCATACAGGGCTGCTCTCTCATTGCCCCAATTGCCGCTGCCAACATTTAGAGGCGGCAATATCGTGTGGCCGGATTTTTTACCCCCTTAACGAAGACGATAAGCAACAGTCATCCGCATTCATCAGCCGGGATCCGATGTTTTAATGGTCATATGTGGGCCCTCATGAGTTCCGGGACGTCGCCAGAAATTCAAGGGTGCCTTCTCAACCAAATCATCTTCCAAAAGCTGGACCCTGACACAAAGGCCAAGTGGGATGACTCTCTAGCAGGAAGCAGTGATGCTGCCAACTTGGGAAATGAGAAGGCTGTGCATTCTTGCCCAAGGTTTCTCGTTTTATCAGTTGAAGAACGATGATGAGGTCCTGCGTCTTGTTCTCTACTTTGTCTGCGTCGTCTCAAAACTTACCCCGCGTATGCTCATCCTCCCGCTGCCCAACGTGTAATCGCCAACATCATGCTCTGTGGCATCCTTGCGAGCAATTTTCCAGCACGACTCCCGTTCCCGGTTCCGCTTCGGATTTGGCCAATGAAGCTGTGGTTGCGTCTTCTCAGGCTCCTTGTAATATGCTTGTGACCCAGCATCAATGCGCTGAAGAAGTGTTCTTGCCAACAGCCAACATTCTCGTCCGTGGCCGATCAGGAGCCTTCCTATCTTGCCGAGCGCTACTTGACTCCGGCTGAGCTAGGAGACGGTCCTCTTCTATCCAGAGGACCCATTTTGGATGGTTAGTTTCTGGAGGAAGCGGCATCCCAGGGAAACCTCGATTGACCGCTTCATGTAAAGTGATCCCTGCTGACTCCGCAAACATGTTTGGCGATCGCTTCGATTATCTTCTCCGCCAATTCTGGCAACGGGAAGCATGGACTGCGCCGATCAGGTTCAGGTTACTAAGGAAGAGCTCGATTGCGATGTTACCAGAATCCTATGCACAGGCCTTGCGTCGGTTCCATTCACTTGACGTAAACTCGATCGTCATGCAAGTTTAAGGACCCAATATGCGACGTTTATCAAGGAATACTTGTTTCTTTGTCACAAGTCCCTGGTGCCGCCGGAATTGCGAGGTAAGTGCCAGTACTTTCTTCCCCATCTCTGCTTCCAACAGAAAGACAGCACCACCATAAGCTGAGAGTTTGTCGCCAGCTGATGCCAGGCCCCGTGATTCAACCTAAGCTTTTTCAAACCTTGCTTAGGTTTCGGTCTCACCCAGTCGCTTTGACGGAAGGCATTTGCAAAAAAGTACCGCTGCGTAAGAATCTTACCAGATGATAGTTTTCTGGAATTCATCCTCTGGATAGATTCTATCCATTATGACGTGAAGGCTCGACACTGTGACTTATGGCACAAAGCCAGCATCTTCTCTATCCGTTCGCTCAATTCACCAGCTGGCTAAGCATGAAGGTGCCGGTAGTGGTCATACATTGGTTTTCGTGTTGTCCTCCAGAATTTTTATGTAGACGACCTCATACCTGGTGCCCCAACGAAGACCGAAGCGGTTGAGATAATAGCCCAGGCATAGAGCCTTTTGAACAATGTTCAGTTTCAATTGAGAAAAGGGTGCTTTCACATCCCAGAAGTTTTGGAAGAATTGCTCGAAAGTGATAGGGAGTCATACTCAAAAGATTCTTGGATTAGCATAGGATCCTTTTACATCCTTTTCTGCTATTTTGCTTTGAAACCCTTCAGCCCTCCGCCAAACCAACCAGGAGATCTACGCTATCTTTCGTTGCTCGGTTTTATGACCCGATTGGCTTAGTAGGTCCTGTCGTCACTAGGGCAAAGATCTTATTGCAGAAGCTCTGCAGAGCAAATTTGTCATGGGATAAAAGCCTTCCTCAATCCCTTCTCTCCGAGTGGTTGCAATTCCGTTCCAGTCGCAGAATACGTGTACCTCCAACATTTCTTGACAGGTAATGACTATACGGGGATGCTTAATTCACTGAGTGTGATCAAAACATGACAACATGACCAACCAAGCCCATCGGGTTATAAAATCGAGCGACGGAAGATAGGATAGATCTCCTGGTTGGTTTGGCGGTGGTTGGTTTCGCTTCAATTCGATCAGCTCATTCTTGGCACCAACAAAATCCGACTATATCTGTCTGGGTTTACGTTGCGTACAATTGAGCCGTTGGAGCGCGCTCAGAAAGCTGTGGGCAGGTCCTTGACTAACTCCAAATTGAATACCTTCGTACTGAAGCAGTAACACTTGATAGTCCACACCCGTTACATTATAGCATTGGAATCCTTACACTCTCTTGGATGGAAAATTAGCCCCTTTATACTCCAGTAGACGAGGCTTTGCGCAAAATCAGCGTATGCATTTGTTTACAACCCTTGAAACGGTCTTACTCCTCTGGTCAAAAAATCGGATGGATTGTATGCAGTAGGAACACAACAACATTTCATAGCCTTGGTGAGTTCCTGTATGAAAAAGACTCGATTAGAAACTATCTGGAGCTGAGTTACTAGTAAGACTGATGGCTGATGTTGCTGACCTTGGAGCATATAATGGAGAATATTATTGGGGACATTTTTTCTACAAGGAGTCTTGGAATAAGAGTCCTATCAAATGTTAAGTTAGCGTATTCATCTGCGTCACTACGGAGGCAATCAATTTGGAGTTAGTTAAGGAATTTTCCACAGCTTCGTTTCTGAGCGCGTTCCGATAGATTATTCGGTGCTATCAGAAGTTTTATTTGGTTTGTTTTTCCCACTTTCGCATGCGCTTGCCATTTTTTGTAGCGCATGCGCTTTTCGGAGCTTTTTTGTAGAGCTGCTGCACACTAGTTGTAAGGAAACGAAGATATCGCCACTTTGAAAAATAGACAAAGAAGATAATTTCTAAAAATATAAACCAAATTTAATCGATGGATAGTAGTCGATAAAAAAAGGCCGATAAAAGAGCTGTAACATCCCTTTTAAAGCTGTTAAGACGAACTATCTGGCAACTCTGTATTCTTACCACCCCATTTCCGCTCAATCTATACGTTCTTTTGCGATCAAAACTCACAAGTGGACAGTTGGAGTAATACAGTTGAGTAACAAAACCAGACGATATTCCCCACGTGGAAATTTTTGTAGTATCTAATATGGTACCCGAGTGTGACTTAGAGTAGCAGCGAAACTGTGGCCGTGAATGTGCACAGCCGTTCGCATCTGTACGTGTGTTTGTGACGGAAAATCTTCAGGTAGTGCTCAAAACTCCACAATCGTGCACGTATCACGATATCGAAACGCGTCGAAAATCCTGTTTCGACCCCGAAGTCCACGGCGGTGCCACCGCGTGTCTTATTGGTCAGGCGTCCAGAAAATGCTTTCTTCGATCAGCCCCTAAACGTGCGCGAAACCGGAACAGACTCAAGCCACGATAGGCGAGGAGATCTGTGATCACCGGAGACGTGTTCGTGATTGGGGCAGCAGGGGATCAGGGCTAGAGGGGATGTAATGGGCTACTTCGACTATCGCTGCGGCAACCATCTCGTCCATAGTGGCGACTAAACAACAGCAACAACAACCAGGAGATAAGCGCGACAAGTTGTGCCAGTACAAGCGTATATTCTTAAGTACAATTTCATTCATCTTGGTAAATAATATTGAATCAAACAAATACTTATAATCTTTTTCTGTAGAGCATTTATCATTTGTTGGCATCATGTACATCGAATCCCCATAATTTAATTTGAATTTAACCGTTCACCATCACATCCAGCGCTCCTGTCTACAGGCCTGCGGACTTCGAAGGATTGGTTGCGTGAGTAGACATATATACTCGAACATGTAACAATGTCACTTTAAGAAAGCGTATGAATACGCACAAAGTCTACTTTACCCTCTAATTCAAACAGCCAGGAAGGAGAAGCAGCCATATTTTTGTAATGAAATTGTATAATTGAAATTAAGTAAAATTATAGTTTTATGGGCACCTGAGCTGAACGATTTCACTATGTTTGGGTAAGGGCAGCAATAATTCGTTGTTGATTCTTCACAGGTAGTGCGGGCCAACCAGAAGAACCGCACCACCTTAGTTCTTCAATAGCAAGGTTCCCTGTCTCGAAGTCATATCCTTCCAAAGAACTGTACCCCATTTCAAACTCTGTCTACATATTTTTATTGTGTGGCGGTAATGCCGATTAGGAAGTAACCGATCCTAATGGATCGGCCTTGCCTCTTCTCTGAGCTATGCCGTTCCCGTAGGCAGACTATGCAACCTATCGGAATCCACTTCACCGTGTTCGTCACAGAATAAAATGGCGCCTAACGTGGGGCCAGCAAAACGTCTATCTAAGCAACAAACAAAACACCAAATACAAGAAAAACTAATCAGCCCCTGCCCTAACGAGCTGTCCTCCAACCTATCCTTACAGTCAGACTTCCAAACAAGTTTCTTTAGTTTCAGAAAACCCTTTTTTTTCTTCTAGGATTGCTGTGTTTTGGGAAAATCCTCAGAACCAGACAAAGGAATAAGTTAAAGGATTATGAAATATATATCTCTAGAAATATTTTTTGTATATATATTTAAGGAATCAGGAATCGAGACTGTATTGGCGAGAATATTTCAGCAATAACTCCTTCTTACCCCCTTGATCCCATCAAACCATAAATATGCATGAATTCGAGAAATTAAGATGTTGGAAAATTTAGTAATACCTCATTTTCGAATATTGTCAGTAAGTTGCTTAAAAGAATTGAGAATTATATTGGTTAGAATATTCAGCAGTATACTCTTTCATTTAACGCAATAAAGTTATGAAAATACAGACAGAATCCCTTGTAATATATTAGATGAAATCGATAAAATACAGGTTTCCGAAATTAAATAGTGAAAATAATAGAATTATTATCAATCAACTTTCGTTATCTTTCTGTTGTTGTTGAGTATCGAAATCAAATAATGTCAGTCCGGCGTAGTCGTGAAAATTTTCTAGATTGGCCGTTGAGTCGGTGCAATACATCATATGCAATGATACCAAGGATACCGAGATAGAATTGTCCACACCGCTTGAAACGTGTCCAAATTTTCGTCAACCATGCTTATATTCGCAGCTCAATAATAGCATGCTAGGAGCGCAAGCAACTACCGTAGAAGTTCCGAGGGTTCATAACGGATCCAATTCAAACTCGTGAACTGGTGCCGTTCATAGATCTCGGCCCAATAACATACTACCACACGGTCAACCACAACCGTATCCAATAATCACCCGAGCAACACCTCGCAAGCTCAGCGTTCACCACGTGCTGAAGGTTCGGAAAGAACAACTAGGGTTTCAGAAGGGAGAATTCAGGAACTCATAACAAATGCAAGCCCATAAGTCTGCCAAAGTAAAACCTAAACATACCTACTTCTCAAAGACAATTACTTGAGTGGGATATGGAATTGTCGACAGCCGACCCATTGCAAAGTCAGCTTTTCGATAATCATGTGTCAGGTAACCATAACATCCGACAATCGTTCACTGGAGAATCGTAGAGAGAATCACACCATCAGACCTCACCAAATTTCAAGCTTTATTGTTCACTGGAAAGTTCACACCAAGGTAGTGATGGATTGTTTAGAAGATGAGATTTTTTGGTTAGCAATAATGGCACCCAGTTTAAAAGCCTTTACATCCAAGCACGGAATCCAACATATTTTCACTGGTGCATACTCCCCGTAATCCACCGCGGCCGAGCGGGTCAACAGGTCGATCAATGCCGCCCTACGATCATATATTCGGTTAGATCAATGGTTGTGGGACTTGTATATAGGCCAGCACATGCTAACTCATAGAGAAGATTATAAGTTGGTGAGAAATATCCATATGTTGTCAGAAGGATCCGCAAAGGTGCCTAGAGCAGACGAATTTCCGAGAATCCGAACTGATATCGCAAAGAGATTGACAAAAGCATACGAGAAAATCCGAAACAACTACGACTTACCTTCTTGACATAAATCATTCGAAGTGGGTCAGGAAGTCATAATAAGACATTTCGTTTTAAGCAACCAGGCATATAAATTCAAAATTAGCAATCAATGGCAATCAAGGCTAGAATAAAGGAGAAGCGAGGGCAGTCGTTATATTTGCTCGAAGAATACAATGGAACGTAGTTAGTAGTTTTTTATGCCTTTGCCTTTGGTGAGGTACCCTTATTCAGCTTTCACCTCCTCTTATTATAAGTGTTGGCACCAGATGATAGTTTTCTGGAATTCATCCTCTGGATAGATTCTATCCATTATGACGTGAAGGCTCGACACTGTGACTTATGGCACAAAGCCAGCATCTTCTCTATCCGTTCGCTGTGTGGCCGGTTGTGGTCATACATTGGTTTTCGTGTTGTCCTCCAGAATTTTTATGTAGACGACCTCATACCTGGTGCCCCAACAAAGAACGAAGCGGTTGAGATAATAGCCCAGGCATAGAGCCTTTTGAACAATGTTCAGTTTCAATTGCGAAAAGGGTGCTTTCACATCCCAGAAGTTTTGGAAGAATTGCCCGAAAGTGATAGGGAGTCATACTCAAAATTCGATGGCGGCGCTCCGTTTACAAAGATTCTTGGATTAGCATGGGATCCTTTTACTGACTTTCTGCTATTTTGCTTTGAAACCCTTCAGCCCTCCGCCAAACCAACCAGGAGATCTACGCTATCTTTCGATGCTCGGTTTTATGACCCGATTGGCTTAGTAGGTTCTGTCGTCACTAGGGCAAAGATCTTATTGCAGACGCTCTGCAGAGCAAATTTGTCATGGGATAAAAGCCTTTCTCAATCCCTTCTCTCCGAGTGGTTGCAATTCCGTTCCAGTCGCAGAATACGTGTACCTCCAACATTTCTTGACAGGTAATGACTATACGGGGATGCTTAATTCACTGAGTGTGATCAAAACATGACAACATGACCAACCAAGCCCATCGGGTTATAAAATCGAGCGACGGAAGATAGGATCCTTGACTAACTCCAAATCGAACACCTTCGTACTGAAGGAGTAACACTTGATAGTCCACACCGGTTACATTATAGCATTGGAATCCTTGAACTCTCTCGGTTGGAAAATTAGCCACGTCATGCTCTAGTAGACGAGGCTTTGCGCAAAATCAGCGTATGCATTTGTTTACAACCCTTGAAACGGTCTTACTCCCCCGATGGGCCAGAAATTTCAGAGCACCTCTGGTCGAAAAATCGGATGGATTGTATGCAGTAGGAACACAACACCATTTCATAGCCTTGGTGAGTTCCTGTATGGAAAAGACTCGATTAGAAACTATCTGGAGCTGCGTTACTAGTAAGACTGATGGCTGAAGTTGCTGACCTTGCAGCATATAATGGAGATTATTATTGGGGACATTTTTTCTACAAGGAGTCTTGAAATAAGAGTCCTATCAAATGTTAAGTTAGCGTATTCATCTGCTTCACTACGGAGGCAATCAATTTGGAGTTAGTCAAGGAATTTTCCACAGCTTCGTTTCTGAGCGCGTTCCGATGTATTATTTATACGCGACGTAAACCTAGACAGATAAGAATTAGCTACGTTCCAAATGGCGCACCCCTGGCCCGTTGTTTCTGTTATTGATATAGTCCTGGTGAAGGATGAGAATCTATCCAAAATGAAGTGGCCGCTGGAAAAGATCCTGGAGCTGATTCCTGGGCGTAACGGAGTGAACCGTAAAGACAGCGGTTGGAACAACTAAGCGTGCGGTGTCAAGGTTGATTCTGTTACACCTCAAGGATTCGGTTGAAGGTCCCGGCTTCAATGGGAGGAGGATGTTGGTCCAAGCAGCAGAAGGCGAAGCTGTTTTAAATAAATTATAAATATAAAAAAAACGTAGGAGCAGCAGCGGGGCAATCAGAAGTTTTATTTGGTTTGTTTTTCCCACTTTCGCATGCGCTTTGCCATTTTTTGTAGCGCATGCGCTTTTCGGAGCTTTTTTGTAGAGCTGCTGCACACTAGTTGTAAGGAAACGAAGATATCGTCACTTTGAAAAATAAACAAAGAAGATAATTTCTAAAAATATAAACCAAATTTAATCGATGGATAGTAGTCGATAAAAAAGGCCGATAAAAGAGCTATAACAGCCCTTTTAAAGCTGTTAAGACGAACTATCTGGCAACTCTGTATTCTTACCACCCCATTTCCGCTCAATCCAAAGGTTCTTTTGCGATCAAAACTCACAAGTGGACAGTTGGAGTAATACAGTAATACAGTAATACAGTAACAAAACCAGACGATATTCCCCACGTGGAAATTTTTGTAGTATCTAATATGGTACCCGAGTGTGACTTAGAGTAGCAGCGAAACTGTGGCCGTGAATGTGCACAGCCGTTCGCATCTGTACGTGTGCTTGTGACGGAAAATCTCCAGGTAGTGCTCAAAACTCCACAATCGTGCACGTATCACGATATCGAAACGCGTCGAAAATCCTGTTTCGACCCCGAAGTCCACGGCGGTGCCACCGCGTGTCTTATTGGTCAGGCGTCCAGGAAAAGCTTTCTTCGATCAGCCCCTAAACGTGCGCGAAACCGGAACAGACTCAAGCCACGATAGGCGAGGAGATCTGTGATCACCGGAGACGTGTTCGTGATTGGGGCAGCAGGGGATCAGGGCTAGAGGGGATGTAATGGGCTACCTCGACTATCGCTGCGGCAACCATCTCGTCCATAGTGGCGACTAAACAACAGCAACAACAACCAGGAGATAAGCGCGACATGTTGTGCCAGTACAAGCGTATATTCATAAGTACAATTTCATTCATCTTGGTAAATAATATTGGATCAAACAAATACTTATAATCTTTTTCTGTAGAGCATTTATCATTTGTTGGCATCATGTACATCAAATCCCCATAATTTAATAACCGTTCACCATCACATCCGGCGTTCCTGTCTACAGGCCTGCGGAATTCGAAGAAGTGATAGCGTGAGTAGACATATATACTCGAACATGAACAATGTCACTTTAAGAAAGCGTATGAATACGCTTAATTCAAATATATATACATATGTCTTTATCAACAAACTTTTTAGTACATTCCAATTTATTAGTTATTTGACAATCAAGCTTTATTAAGTCTAATTAGTAGAATTACGGAAAATTAGGAGTAAGGGCTTAGGTTAAACTCACAGCCAGGAAGGAGAAGCAGCCATATTTTTGTAATGAAATTGAATAATTGAAATTAAGTAAAATTATAGTTTTATGGGCACCTGAGCTGAACGATTTCACTATATTTGGGTAAGGGCAGCAATAATTCGTTGTTGATTCTTCACAGGTAGTGCGGGCCAATCAGAAGAATCATCTGGAGCTGAAGCTACTGAACCTGCCGCTTAAAGCAGGGACAGAATACTGCGAATGCGAGCGGAGGTGTAGTGTTAGAAAATGGAACCAGAATCAGAAGGTCAAGGCTGAGATACGGACCGATGACTCAACAATTCTGACACTCGAGTCAATGGAGAAGTGTCTGCGCGATCGATTTACTACGCTCCAGGAGCAACTGAAGGAGCATAATTATAGCGAAATCGAAAGTGACGTGCACGTTGACATCCAGGTGGAGGCTCTACGCTTTTGGATGGTACCAGTGGTGCTGGTATTTTCCCTGGTCCATACAGGGCTGCTCTCTCATTGCCCCAATTGCCGCTGCCAACATTTAGAGGCGGCAATATCGTGTGGCCGGATTTCTACCCCCTTAACGAAGACGATAAGCAACAGTCATCCGCATTCATCAGCCGGGATCCGATGTTTTAATGGTCATATGTGGGCCCTCATGAGTTCCGGGACGTCGCCAGAAATTCAAGGGTGCCTTCTCAACCAAATCATCTTCCAAAAGCTGGATCCTGACACAAAGGCCAAGTGGGATGACTCTCTAGCAGGAAGCAGTGATGCTGCCAACTTGGGAAATGAGAAGGCTGTGCATTCTTGCCCAAGGTTTCTCGTTTTATCAGTTGAAGAACGATGATGAGGTCCTGCGTCTTGTTCTCTACTTTGTCTGCGTCGTCTCAAAACTTACCCCGCGGATGCTCATCCTCCCGCTGCCCAACGTGTAATCGCCAACATCATGCTCTGTGGCATCCTTGCGAGCAATTTTCCAGCACGACTCCCGTTCCCGGTTCCGCTTCGGATTTGGCCAATGAAGCTGTGGTTGCGTCTTCTCAGGCTCCTTGTAACATGCTTGTGACCCAGCATCAATGCGCTGAAGAAGTGTTCTTGCCAACAGCCAACATTCTCGTCCGTGGCCGATCAGGAGCCTTCCTATCTTGCCGAGCGCTACTTGACTCCGTCCTCTTCTATCCAGAGGACCCATTTTGGATGGTTAGTTTCTGGAGGAAGCGGCATCCCAGGGAAACCTCGATTGACCGCTTCATGTAAAGTGATCCCTGCTGACTCCGCAAACATGTTTGGCGATCGCTTCGATTATCTTCTCCGCCAATTCTGGCAACGGGAGCATGGACTGCGCCGATCAGGTTCAGGTTACTAAGGAGGAGCTCGATTGCGATGTTACCAGAATTCTATGCACAGGCCTTGCGTCGGTTCCATTCACTTGACGTAAACTCGATCGTCATGCAAGTTAAAGGACCCAATATGCGACGTTTATCAAGGAATACTTGTTTCTTTGTCACAAGTCCCTGGTGCTGCCGGAATTGCGAGGTAAGTGCCAGTACTTTCTTCCCCATCTCTGCTTCCAACAGAAAGACAGCACCACCATAAGCTGAGAGTTTGTAGCCAGCTGATGCCAGGCCCCGTTGATTCAACCTAAGCTTTTTCAAACCTTGCTTGCAGGTTTCGGTCTCACCCAGTCGCTTTGACGGAAGGCATTTGCAAAAAGGTACCGCTGCGTAAGAATCTTACCAGATGATAGTTTTCTGGAATTCATCCTCTGGATAGATTCTATCCATTATGACGTGAAGGCTCGACACTGTGACTTATGGCACAAAGCCAGCATCTTCTCTATCCGTTCGCTCAATTCACCAGCTGGCTAAGCATGAAGGTGCCGGTAGTGGTCATACATTGGTTTTCGTGTTGTCCTCCAGAATTTTTATGTAGACGACCTCATACCTGGTGCCCCAACGAAGACCGAAGCGGTTGAGATAATAGCCCAGGCATAGAGCCTTTTGAACAATGTTCAGTTTCAATTGAGAAAAGGGTGCTTTCACATCCCAGAAGTTTTGGAAGAATTGCCCGAAAGTGATAGGGAGTCATACTCAAAAGATTCTTGGATTAGCATAGGATCCTTTTACTGACTTTCTGCTATTTTGCTTTGAAACCCTTCAGCCCTCCGCCAAACCAACCAGGAGATCTACGCTATCTTTCGTTGCTCGGTTTTATGACCCGATTGGCTTAGTAGGTCCTGTCGTCACTAGGGCAAAGATCTTATTGCAGAAGCTCTGCAGAGCAAATTTGTCATGGGATAAAAGCCTTCCTCAATCCCTTCTCTCCGAGTGGTTGCAATTCCGTTCCAGTCGCAGAATACGTGTACCTCCAACATTTCTTGACAGGTAATGACTATACGGGGATGCTTAATTCACTGAGTGTGATCAAAACATGACAACATGACCAACCAAGCCCATCGGGTTATAAAATCGAGCGACGGAAGATAGGATAGATCTCCTGGTTGGCTTGGCGGTGGTTGGTTTCGCTTCAATTCGATCAGCTCATTCTTGGCACCAACAAAATTGGTAGCATTATCCGACTATATCTGTCTGGGTTTACGTTGCGTACAATTGAACCGTTGGAGCGCGCTCAGAAAGCTGTGGGCAGGTCCTTGACTAACTCCAAATCGAATACCTTCGTACTGAAGCAGTAACACTTGATAGTCCACACCCGTTACATTATAGCATTGGAATCCTTGAACTCTCTCGGATGGAAAATTAGCCACGTCATACTCCAGTAGACGAGGCTTTGCGCAAAATCAGCGTATGCATTTGTTTACAACCCTTGTATGCAGTAGGAACACAACAACATTTCATAGCCATTTCCAACATTTTCATTTCAACATTTTCATAGACTCATAAGAGTCCTATCAAATGTTAAGTTAGCGTATTCATCTGCGTCACTACGGAGGCAATCAATTTGGAGTTAGTCAAGGAATTTTCCACAGCTTCGTTTCTGAGCGCGTTCCGATGGATTATTCGGTGCTATCAGAAGTTTTATTTGGTTTGTTTTTCCCACTTTCGCATGCGCTTTGCCATTTTTTGTAGCGCATGCGCTTTTCGGAGCTTTTTTGTAGAGCTGCTGCACACTAGTTGTAAGGAAACGAAGAAATCGTCACTTTGAAAAATAAACAAAGAAGATAAATTCTAAAAATATAAACCAAATTTAATCGATGGATAGTAGTCGATAAAAAAAGGCCGATAAAAGAGCTGTAACATCCCTTTTAAAGCTGTTAAGACGAACTATCTGGCAACTCTGTATTCTTACCACCCCATTTCCGCTCAATCCAAAGGTTCTTTTGCGATCAAAACTCACAAGTGGACAGTTGGAGTAATACAGTTGAGTAACAAAACCAGACGATATTCCCCACGTGGAAATTTTTGTAGTATCTAATATGGTAACCGAGTGTGACTTAGAGTAGCAGCGAAACTGTGGCCGTGAATGTGCACAGCCGTTCGCATCTGTACGTGTGTTTGTGACGGAAAATCTCCAGGTAGTGCTCAAAACTCCACAATCGTGCACGTATCACGATATCGAAACGCGTCGAAAATCCTGTTTCGACCCCGAAGTCCACGGCGGTGCCACCGCGTGTCTTATTGTTCAGGCATCCAGGAAAAGCTTTCTTCGATCAGCCCCTAAACGTGCGCGAAACCGGTACAGACTCAAGCCACGATAGGCGAGGAGATCTGTGATCACCGGAGACGTGTTCGTGATTGGGGCAGCAGGGGATCAGGGCTAGAGGGGATGTAATGGGCTACCTCGACTATCGCTGCGGCAACCATCTCGTCCATAGTGGCGACTAAACAACAGCAACAACAACCAGGAGATAAGCGCGACAAGTTGTGCCAGTACAAGCGTATATTCTTAAGTACAATTTCATTCATCTTGGTAAATAATATTGGATCAAACAAATACTTATAATCTTTTTCTGTAGAGCATTTATCATTTGTTGGCATCATGTACATCGAATCCCCATAATTTAATTTGAATTTAACCGTTCACCATCACATCCAGCGCTCCTGTCTACAGGCCTGCGGACTTCGAAGGATTGGTTGCGTGAGTAGACATATATACTCGAACATGTAACAATGTCACTTTAAGAAAGCGTATGAATACGCACAAAGTCTACTTTACCCCTTAATTTAAATATATATACATATGTCTTTATCAACAAACTTTGTAGTACATTCCAATTTATTAGTTATTTGACAATCATGCTTTATTAAGACTAATTAGTAGAATTACGGAAAATTAGGAGTAAGGGCTTAGGTTAAACTCACAGCCAGGAAGGAGAAGCAGCCATATTTTTGTAATGAAATTGAATAATTGAAATTAAGTAAAATTATAGTTTTATGGGCACCTGAGCTGAACGATTTCACTATATTTGGGTAAGGGCAGCAATAATTCGTTGTTGATTCTTCACAGGTAGTGCGGGCCAATCAGAAGAACCGTACCACCTTAGTTCTTCAATAGCAAGGTTCCCTGTCTCGAAGTTATATCCTTCCAAAGGACTGTACCGCATTTCAAACTCTGTCTACATATTTTTATTGTGTGGCGGTAATGCCGATTAGGAAGTAACCGATCCTAATGGATCGGCCTTGCCTCTTCTCTGAGCTATGCGTAGGCAGACTATGCAACCTATCGAAATCCACTTCACCGTGTTCGTCACAGAATAAAATGGCGCCTAACGTGGGGCCAGCAAAACGTCTATCTAAGCAACAAACAAAACACCAAATACAAGAAAAACTAATCAGCCCCTGCCCTAACGAGCTGTCCTCCAACCTATCCTTACAGTCAGACTTTCACACAATAAGCGAAACTAAAGAAATTAGTTTCAGAAAACCCTTTTTTTTCTTATAGGATTGCTGTGTTTTGGGAAAATCCTCAGAACCAGACAAAGGAATAAGTTAAAGGATTATGTAATATGTATCTCTAGAAATATTTTTTTTATATATATTTAAGGAATCAGGTATCGAGACTGTATTGGCGAGAATATTTCAGCAATAACTCCTTCTTACCCCCTTGATCTCATCAAACCATAAATATGCATGAATTCGAGAAGTTAAGATGTTGGAAAATTTAGTAATACCTCATTTTCGAATATTTTCTCTTCAATTTTGTACCTCTATTATTGTCAGTAAGTTGCTTAAAAGAAATTGAGAGTCATATTGGTTAGAATATTCAGCAGTATACTCTTTCATTTAACGCAATAAAGTTATGAAAATACAGACAGAATCCCTTGTAATATATTAGATGAAATCGATAAAATTCAGGTTTCCGAAATTAAATAGTGAAAATAATAGAATTATTATCAATCAACTTTCGTTATCTTTCTGTTGTTGTTGAGTATCGAAATCAAATAATGTCAGTCCGGCGTAGTCCTGAAAATTTTCTAGATTGGCCGTTGAGTCGGTGCAATACATCATATGCAATGATACCAAGGATACCGAGATAGAATTGTCCACACCGCTTGAAACGTGTCCAAATTTTCGTCAACCATGCTTATTTTCGCAGCTCAATAATAGCATGCTAGGAGCGCAAGCAACTACCGTAGAAGTTCCGAGGGTTCATAACGGATCTAATTCAAACTCGTGAACTGGTGCCGTTCATAGATCTCGGCCCAATAACATACTACCACACGGTCAACCACAACCGTATCCAATAATCACCCGAGCAACACCTCGCAAGCTCAGCGTTCACCACGTGTTGGAGGTTCGGAAAGAACAACTAGGGTTTCAGGAGGGAGAATTCAGGAACTCATAACAAATGCAAGCCCATAAGTCTGCCAAAGTAAAACCTAAACATACCTACTTCTCAAAGACAATTACTTGAGTGGGATTTGGAATTGTCGACAGCCGACCCATTGCAAAGTCAGCTTTTCGATAATCATGTGTCAGGTAACCATAACATCCGACAATCGTTCACTGGAGAATCGTAGAGAGAATCACACCATCAGACCTCACCAAATTTCAAGCTTTATTGTTCACTGGAAAGTTCACACCAAGGTAGTGATGGATTGTTTAGAAGATGAGATTTTTTGGTTAGCAATAATGGCACCCAGTTTAAAAGCCAGGACTTCGCAGCCTTTACATCCAAGCACGGAATCCAACATATTTTCACTGGTGCATACTCCCCGTAATCCACCGCGGCCGAGCGGGTCAACAGGTCGATCAATGCCGCCCTACGATCATATATTCGGTTAGATCAATGGTTGTGGGACTTGTATATAGGCCAGCACATGCTAACTCATAGAGAAGATTATAAGTTGGTGTGAAATATCCATATGTTGTCAGAAGGATTCGCAAAGGTGCCTAGAGCAGACGAATTTCCGAGAATCCGAACTGATATCGCAAAGAGATTGACAAAAGCATACGAGAAAATCCGAAACAACTACGACTTACCTTCTTGACATAAATCATTCGAAGTGGGTCAGGAAGTCATAATAAGACATTTCGTTTTAAGCAACCAGGCATATAAATTCAAAATTAGCAATCAATGGCAATCAAGGCTAGAATAAAGGAGAAGCGAGGGCAGTCGTTATATTTGCTCGAAGAATACAATGGAACGGAGTTTGTAGTTTTTTATGCCTTTGCCTTTGGTGAGGTACCCTTATTCAGCTTTCACCTCCTTTTATTATAAGTATTGGCACCGAGTGCCAAGACACCAAATATTGCTCATAGATATATTAATAGTAACATGTAATAATGCACCTTATGGTCACACCATAGTCGCGGTCTAACGAGAGACTGACTTGTCTTCTTTCCGACATATATTGTTTGGAAAATGCTTGTAACTCGCATAATATCACATCTGGAAGCTTGCAATATTATCCGGGCACACTAATTTGCTACTGGACAAGCTACTGGAATCATAGCTCTACAATAGCTCTACTTAGTACGCATTTACTTTGGGCGAATACATCATCGAAGCTGGAGTTCCACAAGGAAGCGCACTCGGCCCGAGTCTATATGTTTTGTATACTGCGGATATTGCTACGAACGCACAAATAACAACGTTCGCCAACGATACCGCTACCTTAAGTCTCTCCAGATGCCCAATGCAAGCAACAAACCAAGTGGCTAATCATCTATTAGTAGCGGCATTTAAATAAACGAACAAAAGTGTAAAGATATAACGTTTACTCTGAATAGACAAACATGCCCTCCGCTTTCTTTAAACGGTATGCAGATCCCTCAAGCTAACGAAGTAACGTACCTCGGCATTCACCTTCATAGACGAATAACCTGGCGTAAGCACATCCAATGCAAGAAGATGCACCTTATACTGGAAGACAGTAGCCTTCACTGGATCATAAACTTACGATCGCCACAGTGCCGGGACTAAAAGTTACTACTCTACAATTGAGTGCTAAAGCCAATCTAGACGTATGGCTCCCAGCTGTGGGGGAATGCGAGCAGCAGCAACTTAGACATCATACAGCGCATATAATCAAAAATCTTGAGAACTTTCACTGGGGTATGTTCGCAATGTAAACATCCACTGGGATCTGGACATCCTCGCAGTGAAAGACGAAATCCAGAAGCATAAAGAGTCCTACAAATAAATAATTTATCATGGAATTTAAACTTTTCCGTACTTTGAGGTCTTGTAATAAGACAATCTCCTCATCCCAGCCTACCATCCACTGCTGGCTCTGTGAAAACGTTTTGCACGCTAAGTGTGCCGGGTTCACGGCCTCAGTATCGGATGCCATTTCACGTAGGCCGTGCTGTTAGCGGTTGATTAGCGGTTTTCGTAAAATCAATGACCAACTCTGTGCGATCGATACACAGTTTAGTAGTCTTCAACTATTAAATGAGTCTCCAAAGCGTAAGAAATCCGCTATTCAGCCTATCAGCCTACTCAGCCGACAATTATTCAGCCGCTTATATCTCTGGCCACCCCAAGGCATGGAACTGGGAAACAATCGGCATCCGAATTTCTCAGTATTAATGAGCAATTGTCTGATTTGTCCTCTGTGGCATCACTCCAAGTGATACCACCAGACCCAATAACTCAAACCCCCTTAAGAGTCACCGAACAGGGTATTCAACCGACCGGACCCCCGGTACGAGCTGATGCTATTATAGCATCATGATATGATAGTATTAGTTACGGCGGCACCAAAATCCTTGCAGGTGATCCCGCCATCGAAACACAGATAGATAGATATCTCGGCTTATATCAAAGCCAAAAAAAAGCCGATATTAAGGTGGCAGATATTACAAAATTTAAATCCTCATACATCAGGCATACGTCATCTTTCAAAATACCTGTGCCGGGCAGATGTTCAAGGCGATCTGTTCCGGCAGCTTTTGGCCAGAGAAAATTTTCATCCAAGAACATCAGCCAAGTACGGTGAAGAAAACATTTACCAAGCCTGTGGGAGTGAAACTCCCACATGTTAGAGCCACTGACCAACCTTCCACCTCATCTTCCTCACCGCCAAAAAACTAATTTATTCACTAACACTTACCTATCAGAATACTAGAGGGCTACGTAGTATACTTCCCAAACTGTATTCTGATAGTTCTTCCTTTGCATCTCACATTATAGTCTTTACAGAAACTTGGTTAAAGCCGGAGATTTTAACCACCGAAGTTTTTCCAAATACACATCTTTTAGAAGTGATAGAACACTGCGAAGGGGAGGAGGAGTCCTTATTTCTGTAGACTCCAAATTCGCTTCTGGAGAGGTATAATCACAAGAGTTTGGTGACATAGAATTTTTTTGTGTTAAAATCACTTTGTCCGGTCAATCTTTATACGTTACCTGTTTTTACATACCACCTTCGTTGAAACCGCCCACATACTGACAACATTTGTCCGCTATTCGTCTCGTTTCGGATCGTTTGTTTGACGGGGACCAGCTGGTAGCTCTAGGGGACTTCAATATACCAGATCTTATGTGGTTCAATGTTGAGAATTCACCGTCATTAATACTTAACTCGCACCACGACTTCCCTGCGAAAATGTTCGACATGTCACTCGGGCGAATTAACCACGTTAGAAATTCCTTAGGTCGGCTGCTAGACTTGTGTTTCGTTTCTGATCCTGATGGAATTGCTCTTTCTAGAACTTTGCCCCTTTCTAACCCTGAGGATCCGTATTATCCCACTCTTGAAGTTTTAATCGAAAACAATAGCTTAATTGACCTTAAGTCTAAACTTAAATCTCAAAAAGTTCGTTTCTTCCGTAAGGCTGACTTTACGAAACTAAAGAAGTTAATTCTTGAATTTGATTGGTCCGATTTACTGGCATGTGAAGATATTAATTTGCCTTAAATAAATTTTATTACACTTTGTATTTATTTTTCGACACTGGCGTGCCATGGAAATATCTCTCTGTTTCAATTAATCCGCCTTGGTATACAAGGCACCTTTCAAATTTAAAGAACGTTATGAATAGACTTTAAAATAATCATAAATTATCTGGCTGTACAGTTAGTTTTTCAAGATACTTTGTAGCTCGGTCTAATTTCACCGTGCATAACGCCGAATGTTATAGGAGTTATATTCGCCGCTGCCGGATTCAGTTTACTCAGAACCCGATGCAGTTTTATAACTTTGTAAACACTAAGCGTAAATCTGTTTCTTTTCCGCGACTGCTTACGTTTGAGAACTCTTATGCGAACACTGATCAGGCAATGGCCGATCATTTGGCAAAGTTTTTTCAAACAACTTATTTACATAGCACCATTCTATCTCAGCCTTACACTTATAATATGCAATCAGCCAACCTTATTTTTTGCCCATCTTTTGATCAAAGTGGTGTGTTATCGGATCTTCTTAGGGTTAAGCCCGTGTATTCGCCAGGCCCCGATGGAGTACCAGGCTGTGTGCTGAGGAACTGCGCCGTGGCCCTATGCAAACCGCTTCTTAAACTTTTTAATTTATCGCTGAAGTCCTCGATTTTTCCCCTTATGTGGAAGGAATCCTACATTATCCCTCTTCAAAAAAAAGGGAAAAAATCTGATGCTTCAAATTATAGAGGCATTTCTAAATTGTCAGCAATTCCAAAGCTTTTCGAAAAACTTATCACTCCACATTTGCAACACCTATGTAGATCAATAATCTCCCTGTGCCAACATGGAATGTGCCAACATGAACCCAACGTGTCTTCTTTAAAGATGTTACCTCGCGTACAGTCCGCGTCAAATCTGGGGTGCCTCAAGGAATCTAGACTTCAATCGAATTTGGATAAAATTCAAAATTAGTGATTAGAAAATGACCTACAGCTTAATGGATCGAAATGTAATCTCATGTTATTTTTTCGATCTAGCCCTCACCAGGCTACGTACTTTCTCTATGGGATCGCCTTAGAAAGTTTAACTCAGGCTAACGATCTGGGAGTCCTATTAGATTTGAAACTTAAATTTACCGACCATATATCCACCATGGTTAATAAAGCTATGGGTGTGCTTGGTTTTATTAAAAGATGGTCAAAGGAATTCAACGACCCATACATTACAAAAACTTTATACACATAATTGGTCCGTCCGATTCTTGAATATGGATCGTGTGCCTGGAGTCCACAATACGGAGTGCACCAAGATCACATAGAATCCGTACAAAAAAACTTTCTTATTTTCGCACTTAGGGGACTAAATTGGGATGTAAGCCTTTGTTCTCATTGTTGGGTTAACGACGAAAAAATTTGAGTAAATGTTATGTTATATTTTTAAATATTTCAGCATACAATTTATCATGTTTAGAACACTCGAGCCCACTCGAAGGCGATTACGTCTAAGTGCTATAGTTAACACTGAGTTACTATCTTTATTTACTAACGATACTAAAGTAAACCTGTCTATGGTCTAGTAGGTCAACGACGTGCTTCCGCAACGCTTAAAAAGGTCACCTACTTTTGAGTCTGCTAACTCAGACCGCTTGGTCATGGGTTTGGCATTTCATGATTCCGCTGCTTCTCGTTAATCCCGCTGTTCGGAATCAAATTATTATTTGAAGTTGACGCTCTTCTCGGACTCAAATTCCTATTACTCGGTGTGAAGCGTTATGATATATTATTATATATCGTGCATTATTTGTCAAATTCCTATTACTAGATGAGCAGCGTTATTATATATTGTGCATTATTATATGTCTTGGCATTCGATGCCAAGACATTAGGTCTATGCGCCAACAGTTCTTTAGTGTTTGGTTCATTCATCATGTAGGCTATATTCTAATATTTGGTTTACAATGTATTATGTTTTTTTCTAATTTAAGCACTTAAGTGCTCTTGACTACAAACCGGTTTTAGAATTTTGCAAATACAAAGCGTATACATATTTCTTCCTAATAGTATATTTTCTTCGTTTGCTTGCGTTTCAAAACTCATATACGAATACTGATCAGGCAATGCCCGATTTTTTTTGCGCATCTAATGATACAAGTGGTTAATTGGGCAAACCTCTCCTTAAAATCTTTAATCTTACTTGGGAAACTTCGATCTTTCGGATGAATCATTCATTTTTCCTCTGTATAAATAAGGGATAAAATCAGATGCTGCCAAATATAGAGACATGTCTATATTGTTTGCAATTCCAAAGCATTCCTGAATTACAAAAACTTTATACAGATCTTTGGTCTGTCCGATCCTTGAGTATGAATCGTGAATTTGAACTCCTCAATACGGAGAAAACCGCGATCACAAAGAATCTAAACAAAATACTTCTAATTTTCGCGCTTAAAGGTCTTACTTGGAATAGACTTCCAAGTATTCACTTCACTTACCTTTACTATGTATCTATATATCTATACTTCCAATCTTTACTTCTTCGCCATTATATTTTGACATATGCCCAACACGATTAAGGGCATTATCGCGCGGTTTCCCCTGCATACGTTCAGCCCACCTCCCGTCCAACCGACCGAAGTCCGAACATAATACCCTGAACGGATGTTGGGCATATGTCGAGCTACAATGGCTAAGGAGTAGAGGACGAAAGTTTCTAGTCCTTCTACTAGGAACGTTGAAATTTAGGCGTGTTAATAAATGCTGGCTGTCTACATTACCATTAATAAGATGAAATAGAAACATGACACCCAGCATCGTTCTACGGTTTGTTAATGGTGGTAAGTTGATTAATAAAAGTCTACTATGGTAGGAGGGAAGGTGAAGGCTTGCATCCCAATTTAGTCCCCTAAGTGCGAAAATAAGAACGTTTTTTATAAGGTTTCTATGTGATCTTGGTGCACTCCGTATTGTTCGGACTACAATGGTTCCTACAACATCTTGTTGCTTTACTCCACTTAACCTTAAGTCTCTTAATCTTAACGCTTTATCTGAGCAACGCTCTTCCAGTGTTGTAATATTTTACTTTATTTAGAAGCAAATGTTCGTTCGATCCCTCCATCCCTCGAATATGTTCGCTAGACAGCATATGCTTCGAGGCTTTGGTGGATCATACCCCAATCTTTAACGATTTTGACGCGCTAAATCAAAGTTATATAAAAGGGAAGCATATGTTACGAACTATTTTTAAACGACCGCCTCGATTTGCATAGCACTTTTGGTCTTTTTTTATTATTTAACTTGATTGTCAGACTCTACAAGAGCGGTTCACCAACTTAAAATTATAAGCTTTACAAAAAGTCCCGTCTCGGGGTGCTAAAGTGGTTCCTTATACCTTGATTTGGTTCCCGCCATGAATCCTTCTTTTCAGCATCATGCCCCGCTGCCTTTGGCGGGTTTCCTCTCATATCCCCTCGATTTTAGACCTTTGGTGTTTCTACGCTCCAAGTGTGGTCTCAGAATAGCTTTTTTGAATTCCCTTAAATATTTTATTGGACAGAATTGTACGAATTATACGATTATATTAACCAAAAGATATGTTTAACTCCTTGGATACGCTGATGATATTTTTATCATTGGCCGCACCGAGCGTGATGTTACAGCAGACTTCGGGGCTATTGAAAAGGAATAGGATAAGGAAGAACTAGCAATGATATGGGTAATATAGGTTGAAAAAAAATTATTGTGTGCTCTAGTGGAAAATAGTAGCGTTATAATTCTCAGCTGGCTGAAAAGAGCTAAAGCTTTGAGTCTGTTAAGGTTGGCAAGACAAGATAGTGTAAGCCCTGCCTTCACGTGGTGCTTCCAAACGGGAGAGGCGCGACCACTTAGGCTCCAGGCTGCGACCCTTTTGATTGTCAAATTATGCCTCCTCGATCCTGGACATTTGCTGTTGCGTCGCGGGTCGACGGATTCCTTTTTAGGGGTTCTCTCGCTCGCGCCGTTTTCCATTTGAATATCCCCTGCTTCCGTTCGCCGGGCTGCGTAGCCCCTCCAAGGGCGGCTTCCCAAGTTGCGTTCTTCATCGTTTCTTCCTCTGACCATGGCTCCTTTTCCGATTTAAGTTTCTCGGCACCAGCATTTTTCCCGCCTGCATCTGATTCGATTGGCCGATATATTATTCCTAGCTTCTTATTCAGCAATTGATTCCGCCTAGGTGTACGGCTGTCGGTGCGACGTAGCTCTCTTTTGGAACCAGTCGTCTCATGAGCGACGGTATGCATCCAAGTCGCCATTTCACTTCCGCCTTTTATTGGTATTCGCATTTTCTATACTGTGTCACTTCTTTGCTTCTCCTTTACTAGATGGCGAAAAGTTTATTTGCGACCACCTTAGGCGTACCATACCGGTAGCTGAAAACCCATCTTACAATTCGATCCGATCAAGTCCCTCTGGCGTAGGATTTCTACAATTTCTCGCTTGCCCTCCTAACGCTCGCAACCCCGCAGTCAGCTCGAATCTCTTCTCGTATTCTGGACATGCCAGCACTGCCTCCTTGCGTCCATTCCCATTGCGTCCCTTTCCGTAGGAGATCGATTAATGTGTGGTGTGAGTTGTATGTCATTTACGTTTCCAAGATTGGTATTTTTAGACTCAAAACAATTGCATAATTTAGGGTCTAGTTAGCCCCATGTTCGGCGTCATGTCTAAAGTATTGTTTTTGTAGTATCTTTTCTCGCAACAAAGCCGCGGCTAGCTTACAGAGCTTGTGGGAAGTTGCACCAAATTTATTGAAGTGTCGTGACTGCCCGATCTCAGAAATAATACAGATAGCTCTTCTTTTGACTATTGCCTCCTGTTCGTACGCAGAGCGTGATGCGGCCACTAACGTCGAACTTGAACTCACGAGATTAAAGATAGGTCCCGGAGTCGTAGTCATACCTATAGAACGTTTGACTAGATTTAGTGAGTTTTTAGGTTATTGATTATATTGATTGTATATATTGGTAGTCTTTATATGGTACACTACCGGCTTGGTAGTACTAAAAACGTATCTCCTCAATAAAAACAGATTTTGCTGTTAAAATCTTATCAGTTTCCACACTCTATAACCATGTGGAACATAATCTTTATTATTGTCTTATATTGGACACTACCAGCTTGGTAGTACTAAAAACTTATCTCCTCAATAAAAACAGTTTTTGCTGATAAATTCTTTTGACTATTGGACATTTATGGTGTCTTAATCCCATTCTTTTATTTATTAGATAGGTAGCTGTCAGTGCATCTTCACCCGAAAACTTCATCTGAAGACTTGCCCATATAACCAAAGAACTAGGTTTATTAATTATAGTTCTTATCATCGTTTTGGATACACCATTTAACTTAGTGATGTATGGAACTGCCAATAGATAACTGAATCAATTTATTTTTGTGGTAAGGCGTCGTCTTTCTTCAGAAATGTTTCTGATCCAGATGGAAGGAAGAGTATTAAACCCAGTTGCAGCAACGATCTAAATGACGCGTCTCAGGTCAAGTCATAGCTGTGAATGACATCTGGTGAAGGACGAAAAGTTGGCGCCTAGCGAGAGTAACGGATATGGTCGTCAGAGATGTCGGTGTGTGTCGGGTGGGGCTGCCACCCTTGTGGGCTTGTTGCCCCTTCAAGATGCTGTTGAAAGCTCATTTTCTAACGGGAAAGTATGTCGGGTCAAGCAGTTGACGGGAAGTCTGGCAAAAATTTATCGAAATAAACACTCAGTTTTACCGCGTGTTGGGTACGATCTCTTTTTTCTTTTCGACTCGTGATTCTGCCATAGAGACTGTGTGATTGTTGGAGCCGACTGACAAATACTATTTCGTCGCCTTAGAGCTGCTACAAATAAAGTTTGATAATCGCCGGCTTATTTTTAATGTTCATGTTAATAAGTTGCCGCATCTGATGGTAGATTGTTGCAGACACCCAAAACCAGCTGTATCATAATCCAAGTGTTGTTGCAGAAGCTTACAACGTGGGAGTCCATCGCCAGTTTCCATGTGCAGAGATACTGGATTTTGCAATGCATGGATTTGCTGTCATATGCACCAAACCCTGCGGTGCGATGACGTAGACCCTTGAACCCTGATAACTCTGCATTTATGATAACAAACTTGTCCGTTGCATCATGCATGATCTGTGATGGCCACTTCCACATAATAAACTCCAGTGCAAGGTTTTTAAGTTTGTCGCCTGAGGATCGTTTTGGCGAAGTTAGGCGGCTGGATTTATCCCGAATTTATACCATAAGTGCCTTGGATTTGGTCATATGTTTTGGCATTAGAATTCGCTTTAAAACTGAGAGAAACTGAACAAATTTTGCAGAAAAAGAAAAAGACAGATTTACATGCTTATGCATGCACTCTTTTAACCATAATTAAAATACCTTATGCAAGGGTGTAGGGTCAAGCACCCACCGGAAACCGGCCCGGCAATAATTTATTGACCTCAGAAACACCGTCACTCTCAGTCCACTTGGGCTCGATCTTATTTTCAATGATTTCGAAAAAAAAAAATCCGTTTTTCAACACCCACAAGGTGTTGCCTGAGTTGGATGTTGCGGACCTGAGTCACTATTGGAGAGTCTGACAGCCTTAAGTGCAAGAGTATAATCTAATGCGAAAGGGGCTATCAAGTTAAGCCATCGCCGGACCACTGCAGGTAACTTAGTCCTAAAATATACAAACGGGCTGGTAAATACTAACTGCGATGAACAGGTGGGATCCTGCAAAGCGGAGGGTAGGCATCTCGGGAACTCAAGCCACTTTGGGTTTCCGATCGGTTCCTCTCTGCTTGATATAGGCTCACGGATGCGTATCGTCTCGGCTTACTAACTTCGGCATTTCGCTATGTCCGGCACCTGATCTGAGTTGGTCGCCAAGAGACACACGCACACGAGACTCCGGTACCCGGAGTTTGCGCCTCCCGGAGTATGACGTCCCACTTGGCAATGTTGAACGCAAAGCTTAGCAATGAGCTCATATTCCGTGTTTCCGCCGGCCCATCTTGTCCCCTCTATAGCCTTAGCTGCAATTCTCCTCACCAGCGAGGTTGCATCGATAGTTGATCTTTTCTCCCTGAACCCCAATAGATTGGTGAGAAGTCTCCTGCGCAGGTAATAAACTCCTGAAGCTTCCGGCATATGCATTGTTCCAGGGTTTTGCCGATATGATCTATGCCGGCCAGTTTGTCTGCGAAAGAGTCTGGTGCTGCAAAAGGTAAGGTAGTCTACTGAATGTATTCTGGGAGCCAGTGTATAGGAGGGCTACGTCTAAAGTCGCGAACGTCTCCTGGAGGGCTTTTGTGAGGGATGAGCCCAATTCCTGCGCCCAGGCGTTAAAGCCCGGCTATCAGCACCTTGGATTTGTGCATTACGTCCTAGGCTATCTCAGCCAGGGTGTGAGAGAACTGCTCTAGAGATAGGCGAGGGGGTAGGTAGTACCACTACGGCTGATGTCACATCCACATGACATCCACGACAACTACGATGATTCCGACGGTTAGTGGAGGTACCTTCTGAAACCGTTTGGTGCGCCTGGCTAATATGGGCCCATACTCTTTAATCCATCGTTTATCCCAACCCTGAGTATCATTCCACATACGATGTTAATTTATCCCCTCTTTTGGCAGCGGCTTATATCTATATTTATCTATATTATATTATATCTATTCCCTGATCCCAACAGCAAGTGGATCGGGGTCTGGGCGGCGACATCCCCGGCATTGTGGCATTTACTACACAGATTTGTACAGCACTCGAAGCCGGCTGATGTAAAACGAAGCTTTGATGTCGTTTATTGCCGTCTCGTAAGCGAGATGATGCTACTTCTACTGTTTAACTTTACTATTAAGTTGGTTATCCGGGATTCTGGAGCTGGGATAATTGCGTCTGTAGCTATGTTAATTATGTTCAGTCTACCTCTAATCCGCAGAAGTTCATCATTGTCCAGGTATTCCCTTGCGAAGCGCCGCTTCCACGGATAGCGTTCCAACTCTTCAGCGATGGCAATGGCTTGAGATGGCTTGTATAGTTGCATATTTGATTTGCTTACATGGGCCATTGTCGTGGCCATTGTCATGTCTTACCCAGCACATTTCGCCAGCTGGTTAGCAGAATACGCATACTCGCGAATGTGTGGAGCTCAATTTGGCATGGTTGCGATGTGCCTGGGGAAAAGCATCTAGGCACCTTAAAAATTATTATCTACTCTAAAACAGTTTTCCAATAGAGCCAACCTTCCTGCATCTTCTCGGCTCCTCAGCCCATTCAATATTAAGCCGTCATATACGCTGGATAAGTATTTATACCAAAATCGTCTGGCATGACAAAAATCCTAATCGAAGATCGACATAAGGACTTGAAGAACTTCTCGCTTGCTCGGGACTGCATTTTTTGCTTTAAGGCTAAGTCCAATGGGTAGTCTTCTTGGTGGGCTTCATTTTTATCTCGATCAACGGTGCGCAACAGTCGAGGTTTCATAGGTGTCCAGTTTATCGCTGCTTCTGTCATACCACAAAAATTCCTCCTCGCGGATGTTGATCCTGTGATTTCCGCAATTTCACCGCAAATGGCAAATTGTAGTAAGACCACTTTCAGAGGGTACAGGCAATCTCTTGGTCTGATTAGGTTATTTGGATTGCGTGCTATGAGTATCAACAGATACCATTTAAATTAAATTTGTTCCAAAGTTTACTATTTAAAAAAATAATTTTTATTTTATTTCTTAAATTTTACAAACTTTCACTTGAATCGACTTTAATGCTAAACCCAAACCCCGAATACAATTGGCTGATGCAATAATTGACTCATTGGTGAAAGCTGATAAGATCGGAAGATATATCAAATTCGGACTGGCGGCAGCGAGCCGGTTCAATTGTTTATCAGTCTGGCTCAGACCGTGGAAAAGTTTTAGAAATATGTTTATAGTTAGAGCTAGATGTTTAGTCTGGGATAATTACTTGTTGGTTTTTAGACACGAATGAGGGGAAGGTTGACAAATAGGATATGACTCATTCAGCAGAGGCTTCTGCGATTTAAAATTATGTTTATATATTGTATTAGATTAGTTAAACTAGGGGTTGGATAACACTGCTGTGCAGAGATGGAGTTTAAATGAGCCGTAAATTCTGCCACGATGTTTCTTCATGTTTTTCTTCGTCTGGCAGATTATTTCTTTGTAAAATGTTTTTAAGCCGTGGTTTTATGGAGAAATAAATTTTTCTTAATTTTGAAATTGCTAACCAATATTTACTTCGTAATATGTGTCTTCGCATTTAGCAACTTAATTACTTAAAATTAATTTTCCATCATTATGGGAAATAGCCCTGGCGTAATATATATCGCATCTATTCATTATAATTGGGTACTATATATAAACTATTAATAATTCTTTATGTAAAGCAATTTTAAATTCTGAAATGTCCATTAAGTCTGTAATAACTACAGGTCTTAATTCATGTTTATATATTTCTTCGATAACATCATTGTTCAGAATTTTTGTATTAAAATGACAAATTTGATGACAGTGTTTTTATTTCCTCAAACAATTTGGATCGTTAATTTTATTTTCTATTGTTACAACATCATCATGGTCCGGGGTGCCAGCTAACCATTTTAACACAGTTCCTAATTCGTTAATACCTCTTCTAGTTCTTGTTGGGATTAATTGTGATAAAATTAATTTAATAGTTTTTAAATTGTAAGAAATTTCCCAATATAATTTATCATTGTTAGTATTCTTTATATGATTGTATTCTGTATCAATAACTTCTTTATAAAAACTAATGTTTGTGACATGGAATAATTCACCATAAGCGTCATAGGTCAGAACATCTTTACTGTCTTTGTAATGGAAGAAGTCATGATTTGACTAATTTATTATTTCGGATGTTGTTGATACTATGTTCAGAATTAGTTGTAGAGCAAAAATCATTGTCACCTGTAAGTAAGAAAAATGATTATTAAAACTATATATTATCTTTATTAATTATTCTATTCCTGTTGTTTATTATTCCTTTTTTGTTTATTTTTCTTTAAATACTTGTTTTTTGTATCTTGGATTTAGCTTATTTCTCTCATCATATTTTTTCTCGACGTCAGACGGTTTTTCATTAGTGACCGAGTGAATACTTTGATTATACTTTTGAGCTGCTCTTATAATAATTTCGGAATAATCTGTAAAATTATATTCGTCTTTGATACATCTTGCGATATCTGTAAGTGTTGAATGTGCTCTTTCAATTTGCCCATTCGAAGTGCTCTGTCTTGGATCAGCGAAATGTATTACTAGACCACTTCTGCTTATGAATGATCTGAATTGTGCTGATGTGAAACTTGGTTCATTGTCCGTCATAATTATCTTTGCTAAAGGATAATGTTGTAAGAGTTCTAAAACATTATTTTCAATATTAGATTTATTTTCAATTTCTTTTACTGTTAGAAACTTTGAATATGCGTCGATGCAAGTAAGCAAACATTGTTTTATCTGCGTAAAATATATCGATATGAAGATTTTCGCCTTCATTAACTGGTATTGGTGCTTCACCTATAGATATTTCTATTGGATGTCTATTATATTTGTTTTGGTTGCATATTGTATAGTTTTTTATTTAAGTTTTATAAATATTATAAGATATTATTATATATTATTATATATTATTATATATTATTATATATTATTAAATATTATAAATAATATAAAGATCCTCTAGCGTACAGTGGAGGCCTACAGTTACATTTGGTTGAATGAATTCTCTCAAAATTGCTATTAAATTTTCTGGAGTATCATACTCAATAATATGTCTTGTGTTATTGAATATATTTATTGATTCGTGAATAGTAAATCTTCCAGCAGTGATTAGGAGTTGAATTTTGAACTGTTTTGAATTTGTTTCTTCAATTTCATTTTCCAACTGCTATCTGCGGAATGAATTGTGTTATCTTCTGATCTATTATCTGATAAATCTGTTTCTGTTAAATTATTGATCTGATCTGTTAAATTATTGCCACGACATTCGTAGTTCCTGGTTGATATTTGATAATTGGAGTAAAACTTTATATAAATGTATAATTGGATAATTGGAGTAAAACTTTATATAAATGTATACCACCGTTTCATTTCTATGTTTGGATTTTTGTCGGATATAGAAATCGCTAATTGTTGATGATCTGTATGTATTTCTATTCCTACTACTCCGTATAAATAATTTCTAAGATTATTTAATGCCCAAACTATAGCTAATAATTCATTTTGGTTATTGGCATATGCTTGTTCAGTTTTATTTCGGGTTTTTGAGGGTATGAACGATATTGATTTGCCCTCTTGTAATAATACCGCTCCCAGTGCTACGTTTCAAGCGTCTGTTGTTAGAATGAATCTTTTACTATAATCGGGTTGATTTAATTCGATTTGATTTAATAAATTTTGTTTAAGTTCGTTAAACGCTTTTATGGCTGCATCATCTAACTGTATTGACATTTTTTTGGACATATTTTTAGATATTTTTCCATTATGGCCTCCTAGATACGTGGTCAAAGGTTTCGCTATATAAGCATAATTGCGGACAAACTTTCTATAGTAGCTTGTTAACCCAAGAAAACTTCTGCGTTCCCTTATGTATTTTGGTATTGGATATTTTTGGATTGCTGCTATTATTTCTGGATCTGCTTTAATCACGTTGTATGAAACTACATATCCAAGAAAGCTTGTCTCTTGTAAAAAAAAATTTTTTTTTCCAACTTGATCTCTTAATATATCATCTATGGCTCGTTGGTAAATTCTTGGGGCGTTTGTTAACCCGAAAGGCATTCTTAGATATTCATATTTTCCGTTATTTATTGAAAATGATGTTTTTTCTATGTCGGATTCTCTTATGAGTAATTGGTGGAATCCTGATTCCAAATCAGTTGTTGAAAAAAATTTTGCTTTTCCTAGATTAGCTAATATAACGCTTGGGTCCTGCATTGGGTACCTATCAGGAATTGTATTTTCATTTAGTTTCTTAAAGTCGATGACAAGTCTTAATTTTGGAGTGCCGTCTTCATTATAACCTTTTTTTGGCACTACAAATACTGGAGAATTATATGGGCTCCTGCTGGGTCGAATTATGTTTTCATCCAACATTCTTTTGATTTCTTTATTCACAAATTCGGCCACCGATTGGGCATAAGGATATTGCTTACTATATATTGGTCTGTCGTGTTCTACGTTTATTTCCCCTCTGATATCGGTTCTGAATGGGATTTGCATGTTTATTTTCGAGTGTTCCTCTTTTATATGTTTTATTATTATTTCTCGAAGTTTTTCCGTTTGGTTCTCCGGTTTTAATTGAATATTATTTATTTTATCGTCTCTGACTGAGGCTTGAGAAATTGAATTTAAGTTTTCAATACCATTATCATAAGTTTTGATAGAAACACTATCACTTGGAGCATCGGATTTTGTGCTGTTTATTTCAACCTTGAATAAATCTGATTTGGATTCTTTTATCTTGTCGAAATTTTTTTTTATCATGAATTAATTTAGAGAATGATTACTTTTTTCCTCGGTGAGCGAAGTTTTTTTGTTACACACTTTATTATGAAAAAGTAATTTTTTCTCTTTCCCATGATAGCAAATGACACTTTTTTTGGTATTATAATTAATAAGAGGGTATTATAATTTTGGTCAAAAGTGTGCAACGCAGTGAAGGAGACATCTCCGACCCTATAAAGTATATATATTTTTGATCAGGATCACCTTCTGAGTCGATATAAGCATGTCCGTCTGTCCGTCTGTCCGTCCGTCCGTCTGTCTGTTTCTACGCAAACTAGTCTCTCAGTTTTAAAGCTATCGTCTTCAAACTTTGCACACACCCTTCTTTCCTTTGCAGGCAGTATATAAGTCGGAACGGCCGGGATCGGTCGACTATATCCTATAACTGCCATATAACTGATTGATCGGAAATGGAATAACTTCGTTGCTTTTTAAATTAGAAGGATGTGAAGGATATGGATTCTACTTTGGGCAAACTAATCCGATCTGCCAAATTTCTTATGGATCGGCCGGCTATATACGATCCGATATATATCTAATAATGAAACATGCATGTCGCCACCTAGCGGACTGCCACTCAACTGCAAGGGTATATCAACTACGACTCCGTCCGAAGCACGCTTTCCTTTCTTGTTTTTAGTAAGTTATAGCCGACTAACAAGTCAGTTTTTATCTCTTCGATTTCATAAAAGATATGTTTAATATTAAAAATTTTTATTATTTGATAATATTTTATTATGGAGTATCCATTGACCGTTGAAACTCTCTTGTGTATTGGAAGTTCGTTTTATTTTAAAAATATCCCGCTTTTAATGTAACATGTAATTCCCTTGACGGAAATTATTCGATTGTCATTTAGGTCTGTTAAGAAATTGGATTGACGAATCTATTTCCATTGGTTCTTCTTTTTGTTGTCCTTGGATATTTTGTATTTGGAAATTATTTTGATCATAATTATTCAATTGAGGCCAATTTTGGTTTTGGTGGTTTACCCATTGGTAACCTGACCGTGGTTTGTTATTATTTGGTTTTTGTTGGGCTGGATTGAACCTCAAGAAATTAGCTTGTTTTCTAGTCTCAGCTTGAAAACCATAATATCTGCTAGCAAATTGATCTCTGAAATTGTTTCACTTTCTTTTCAATATGTCATAATGGTTTTATTAATTAACAAAGTAATTTTTTTATTGACTTCATTATAAAATTCTGTTATTGATAATTTTCCCTCTCTTAGGATACTTAATTCGGCTTCTAGTACATGGATTGGTCTTCTATCATTGTAGATAAAATCCAGTCTAGATAATATGGCTTAAAAATTTAATACTGTTCCATGGTTTGTAAGGGCGTCATGAGCCGTTACTATGATTTTATTCCTCAATATTGTTAATGCAATAAAATATTGTTCACTATTTATTTTATATAAGCCCATTGCTGTTTCTGCTGCCTCTCGCCAGCCAACATATTGGGTTTGTTCACCGTAAAATTTGGGAAGTGCTACCACCTCCAAAGTCGTCTCGCAACTTATGTTCGGGTGAAGTATCTGAACTTTATAATCCTCAACTGTATTGTTTTTATTTTCTAACTTTTAGGTTAAATCATCTACCTTTGTATTCAAATCATTTAATTGGACATTAATTAATCTATTTATTAATTCCATCATTATGATTCTGCTTGTTCCTAGTCCACTACCTATCATGTGTGTGTTAGCTCCACCACCGTTTGCCATGTTTAAATTTTCTAAACTTTTAATTATGTCTTCCAGATTGTTTTATTGTTAGTAGTTTTCTTTTTTTTTTGTTGTATAATATAAACTTTAGAGGATATTCTATTTATATTTAAAATTTCTTATATCTATTATTAATAGCTAATATTTATTCATCCTCACGGTGATGGTAGTCACGGTGTTTTTTTATTTATTGTGTTTTTTTTTTTTACTTTTGCACTTTCTTATTGTTTTTTGGTGATTTTATTGTGATTTTTTTGCACTGTCTTGTTAATTTTTATATCTTTTTTTTTTGGTTTTTGATAATAATATTTTTTGTTTGTTTTATTGAAATATTATTTTGAATATTTTTGTTTCATTTCACTTAGTCTTCTTTTTTGTTTTTTTAGTTTTTTTTTCGTTATTTAGATGGTTGTTTTTCTTTTCTATTTATAAAAGTTTTTTAAAATTTTTTTTGCAAATAAAATGTTATATATATTTTTTTTTATATATTATTCTTTATATATAATATAAAAAGTTTACTTTTTAAAAAAATAATTTTTATTTTATTTCTTCAATTTTACAAACTTTCACATTTGCTAAACCCATTATGCTTATGCTAAACCCACTTTTCACTCCACAAATATATTTTAATTCAGGCTTGGCACAATCCCGATTCAAGACTGATTCAAGACTAGTCTCGCTATCAATATCGATTTACCATCAAACCTCGGCTTAAGAGAGAAACCTCAAAAGGGGCTATTGGTAAATCTAAACAATTGTTCTAAGAGACATTAAGAGAAACGGAATATTGGCTGATGCAATAATTGACTCATTGGTGAAAGCTGATAAGATCGGAAGATATATCAAATTCGGACTGGCGGCAGCGAGCCGGTTCAATTGTTTATCAGTCTAGCTCAGACCGTGGAAAAGTTTTAGAAATATGTTTACAGTTAGAGCTAGATGTTTAGTCTGGGATAATTACTTGGTGGTTCTCAGACACGAATGAGGGGAAGGTTGATAAATAGATTTTAAATAATGTTTATATATTGTATTAGATTAGTTAAACTAGGGGTTGGATAACATGTACGGCTGTTCTCACGGCAGGTTTTCATCTTGGATAGTTTAACCGCATAGCCTTTATCTAGAAGGTTCCTAACTGGGGCCTCATGCAGGCGCTTCAAATTGTTACCGCTGCTCTCGGAAAATATTTCTGTAACTCTATCGGCATTGATTCCCATGACTTGGATTGATGCTTTTATGGATTCACTCTCAAATCGAATTGTCTCTGCGGTCCACTGTAAAAACATTGGCGCAGCTTGGCCGAAAAAATTCGCACCGTGAATGTATCCTTCTTAGGAAGGCTTTCCAAGAAGCAGGGTCTTCTGCAGAGAAAAGCCGAGGTGATTTTCCAGAATATGAAAGCCCTTCAGTAGAAGGAGGATTTCCCCATCAAGGTACGGGAGCCTTTGGAAATTTGGTTGAGTGATAAGTTCCCTAAGCTCCAGTATGAGTTAGAGAGACTAAGTTCTAGTAAAATTGGGAGCGACTTATATTTGAAGTTCGTTCAGCATGCCGCTACTGTGCGTGTTGACTTCCATGTATTGGCCATTCCCATCTGGAAGTACTGGCCACGCTGGTCAAGCACTCCCTAAGGTTATATGGAGAAATATAAACATCTGTTAACAAGACGCATATTGCATCCGCTGTTCGCAGAGTGCTATAATCGCTCATATATATTTTACTCTTTTTCATAGCAGTTGCACAGTGGATCGTGGGCTGTCAATAAATAAACTAAATAAAATATTTTATTGCGAAAATTAATCAATTTTCCGAGTCGGCATCTTCTGGAAGGAAGCTCTTTTTGAATCAAAGTAAGTATCCTTTATGAAGATTATTTCCGGAGATAATGATAAATTGGCGGATTAACGAATTGGAAGGCATTAACGCGGATTGCAAGGAGCAGTCTGAATTGAATGGTGCAAAACCAATTTAACCCGATTTAACCTGAACCAGGAGAGTATTTGGTGGTGCTGTCTGTTGCCTGCGAGCTCGTCGCTGATCAACGCTACTTTCGCCACCAATTTCGATGGCCGCCACTGCTGCTTGAATTTCGGTCACTGTGCTCTCCCATGGTGGGGGAGAACAAACACATTTAAAAGCGGATGCGGTCCTGCCCTTGTGAATATGCCATGTAGACTGTAAGTTCGTTGGAACTAGCCGACAAAACCTGTGAAGCTGCTAACCTGTGAAGGTGCCTTGAAGCTGCTAAAAAAAAGGTTCAGTAATCGCCGGCTTATTTAGCATGTTAATGAGATACTGCATCTGAGACGAGGCTTCGTGAGCTTGGATATCTTGGTTGACTCGGATTTCTTGGGTTTCAGTCAGTCAGACATCAGTGGAAGTCAGTGTAAATGACGTCTGTCTGTAAGCCATTCCGGAACCCATCCGTGACAAAAGATGTTTGATGTTGGGACGGAGATATTATTTAACTACATAGGTGCTAACTACAAAAAGCTTTGTAATTGCTGACAATTTAGAAAGCCTCTATAATTGGCAGCGTTTGATTATTTCCCACTTTTATGCAGAGGAATAATATAAGATTCCTTCCAAATAAGAGGAAAGATCGAAGTCTCCAAGATATATTAAAGAGTTTAAGGAACGGTTTGCATAGAGCCTCTGAGCAGTTCTTTGGAACACAGCCTGGTTTTTTATCTTCACATGCCAGTAAATCTAACCAATAAAATTCCAAAATTAACTTATTTATTTTCAAAAAGTCTCCCTTACGGAAGAAACGAACTTTGCCAGTTGGGGGGGGTTCGAAAGAAGGTGGTAGGTAAGAACAGGTAACATATAAAGATGGACAGGCCAAGAAGATTTTAATACAAAGAAATTCTATGTCTCCAATCTTGTGATCTTACCTCTTCATATGCAAATTTGGAGTCTACAGAAATTAGCACACCTCCTCCCCTTCGCAGTGTTCGATCACGTCTAAAAGTGTATGCTTACTGGTGTTTGTGGAAGTTTACTACGTAACCCTCTAGTATTCTGATAGATAAGTGATAGTGAAGATATAAGTTTTTTAAGCTGAGGAAGATGATGTGGGAGGTTGGATAGTGGCTTTAACATGTCTGAGTTGTACTTCCGCAGGTTTGGTAATTATTTTCTTCACCGTATTTGACTGATGTTCTTGGATGAAAATGTTCTCTGGCCAAAAGGTAGCAAAACAAATCGTCTTGAACATTTGCACGGGCACACGCATTTTGAGAGATAAGGAGTGTTGGCACCGAATGCCATGAAAACGTTTCACACCTAATAATATGAATTTAACTAATCAAATAATAAGGTGATGCCGATCCACTGACCCAGTACTGAGTAGAGACGGCGCCACCAGCAAGCATTGTCAACACCAGAGGAATTATGAAATATGAAACGCATTACCAAGTGGTCTGAGTCAGCAGTCAGAGTCAGCAGTTGACCGGGTTAACCGTTACGGAAGCACGTCGATAACATTGACCGTTTAATCCTAGACCCCGGCATACTTTGTTCAATACTTAGCATCATATATAAGAGCGGTTATTCCGAAATAAAGATAGTTGCGAATACAAAATCAATCCTCTCGTTACTCAGTGCTAATTATAGCACTTAGACGTAATCGCCTTTGAACGCGCTCCCATGAACGGACCATCGTAGGACCCTCGATACGTCACTTGCCGCTGAGTGTTGCTTCCGTGGAACGAACCGCCAGCCAGCAAGATCCATACGTACGCGTCGCTGAGTGATGCTCCCGTGGAACGGACCGCCGGCAGAGCCGCTGATATGTAATCCTCCGAACACCGCTCCCGTAAAACGGACCGTCGGCCGGAACCCCCTTGTACCTCCGTGTGTTACCTCAGACCAAGGTTCAACGGAGGAAGCTCCCTTCCCCACCACAGCTGAGGCGCGTCAACGAACCGCCGGCCATCCCCGCATCTCAACCACTGCCTGGATCAACCAGGTAGTATTTAGTCAGACGTTCTATAGGTTTGACTACGACTCCGGGACCTATCGTTACTCCCGTGAGTTCAATTTCCGACGTTAGTGGACGCATAACGCCCTAAGTACGAACAACGTGTGCGTGGTGTAAGAATATTTAAATTTTTAGTATCCGTCACCATTATTTCCATTTGCTTTTGTTTTGACTTTGATATAAGCCAAGATATCAATCCCAGAAGAATCAGGGGCAAGCCAGGAAACAAATATGTGTTTTGATGGCGGGATCACCTGCAAGGGTTTTGGTGCTACTGTAACTTGTACAACGGCATCAGTTCGTACCGAGGCTCCGGACGGTTAATTACCCTGTTCGGTGACACTTATGGGGATTTGAGTTATTGGTTCTGGTGGTATCACTTGAAGCGATGCCACCGGGGACATGTCGGACAATTACTTATCAAAGCTGAGGTATTCGAAAGACAAATTATTCCCAGGTCCGGTCCTTGGGGTGGCCAGAGATATAAGCGGCTGCGTAAATATCGGCTAAGTGGGCTGAAGATTATTCGCCAAATATTTAGTGGCCCAGCCTATAGCTTGAAGCTCTTTTTCTATTGCTGAATAAATAATTTTATGATCATTAAGATTTCTACTAGCATAGCAAATGGGTTTATGATTTCGTGACAATACTGTGCCTATAGCGACATTGCTAGCATCTGTTGTAAAAGAAAATAATTTTTCAAAGTTAGGGTATATTAAAATTGGGTCTGGCGCAATGAGAAGTTTAAATTTCTCAAATCCTTCAAATGTTCATTATCCTTTACATATATAGTGGAACCTTCCTTTAAGTTTAAAGTCATGGGTTTGGCAAATTTGTCAAAATCAGGTATGAATTTTCTATAAAATTCACAGAGACCTAAAAATGAGTTAATTTAATTTTGGTATTGGAAATTTTTGTATTGCCTAAATTTTTTGGAAATTTGACTTTACTCCTTCTGCTGTTATATTATATATGTCCAAGGAAGTCGGTTTCTTTTTTCATAAACTGATATGCGTATATTATATGTTTATATTTCATATATGCGATGCTGGTATATTAAATCTTCTAATAAATTGTTCATGCTGTTAATCTATAATGAATGTTTTAAGCAAAGGGTACATGAACCGATTGCTAATATGTTGCCGCAACTTGCACTTGAACAAATTGGACGTGGAGAAGAAATTGAGTTCAGAATGGGTTTGTCTGAGACTGACTTTATTATTATAAAAGTTCAATATTTATAGCTAATTTGATACATGGATATTGCTTAGGTGGTAAATTTATGGAAATATAGCAAAAACATAAAAATGGTAAATTAACAATTTTAATATATAATATTCTGCACTATTTTGTCAGTTGCATTGGTCATTGAGATTTGTCAATGACTTTTATCCAAAAGAAAACAATTATTTAGTTTTACGTTATAATATAGTATAATATATATAGGAGTAAGAAAAGCTCCAACTTATGATGCGTGTGCACAGAGATAAAGGGAAATATTGAGAACGCCGTAGAACATAGGCTGACCGAAAGCTCGCTGGCTTAATGCTAAACAAAAATCACGATGACGCCGAGTGGCCGAGAAGATTGGCTTCTCTATTATTGGCTTGCGACCAACAATAGAGATTAAATATAAACAAAAATATGACAAACTATACTTATTATATTTAAATCTATGTCGTGGCTGTTGCCTGACCCGTGGTATTCTAAATTCAAAATTTTTATAATTGTGGGCTGTAATGTATTCTAATATTTTATTATCTACGTTTGTATATGATATATTATTAGTTATTGTGGTGCCATTGAATGTTATTAAATAAGACCCTATTAGGCAAGAGTCATTTACAATATTATTTCCGTTTACTAAAATAGCACCTTCCTGAATTATATCTATTTGTTCATTTTTTCTCTTATTTTATTACAAATTGATTTATCACAGTTCAACAAGCAAGTGAAACATGATTTTTCTTTGCTTAAGACACAATAATTATTAAATAGTTCTCTTTTGAAATTATTTATTTCATAATAAGTGTTGTCACATCATTTTCCATCATTATGAGAAATAGCTCCTGCGTAATACGTATCGCATCTATTTTGTATAATGGGATATTTTAAATAGATTACAAATAATTCTTTGTGCAAAGCAATTTTGAATTCAGAAATGTCCAATAAATCCGTGATTACTACAGGTTTTGATTCGTGTTTATATATTCCTTGAATATCATCTATATTTAATATCTTTGTGTTAAAAATGTCCATTTTAACCAATGTAATTTTATCAATTAAATTTTGTTAGTTATAAAATGTAAACGATGTTTTCTTAGAGGTAACTCTTGGCTTGTAAAATCCGCTTTTAAATTTGTGGACAGTATTTTTATTTCATCAAAAAATTTGGAATTTATTATTTGATGCTTGTTGTTGTTATCAATTAGTTCATTAATTTTATTTTCAATTGTTACTACATCATCATGGTCCGGGGTACCAGCTAATTATTTTAAAACCGTTCCTAATTCATTAATACCTCTCTTAGATATTGTTGGTAATAATTGTGATAGAATTATATCTATAGTTCTTAAATTATATGAAATTTCCCAGTAAAATTTATCATTATTAGTATTCTTTATGTGGTTAAGCTCTGTGTTCAAAATTTCTTTAAAGAAAGTAATGTTGGTAACATTAAATAGCTCAGCATATGAGTCTTAGGTCAAAACGTCCTTATTGTCTTTATAAAGAAAGAAATCATGATTCGAATAATTAATTATTTCGGATGTTTTTGTAACTATGATCAGAAATAAAAGTATTGCGGAATGCATTGTTATCTGTAAGTTTAAGAAAAAAAAAATTAAGACTTAATATTATCTTTGTGAACCATTCTATTCATATTGTTTATTATTACTTTATTACCCTGGTTTTCCTTAACTACCTGTTTTTTATATCTTGGTTTTAATTTGTTTTTTTCCCCATATTTCTTTTCATTAATTATTTCTCCTACATTATAGTTTTTTTGTTTTTTGTCTTTGTTATGTGTTGCTAACATTACTGTTTGAGCTTGTTGGAGAATGTTAGGTATTTTCTCTTGGTTTATTTTGTTGTATAATATGTCCAATGGCTTTTCATTGGTAACTGAGTGTATGCTCATGATACAGAGTCATGTATATGACTCATATATATGCATATTATTACAGAGTAATCTGTTAGATTGTATTCATCTTTGATACGTCTAGCAATCTCTGTGAGTGTTGAATGTGACCTTTCAATTTGACCATTGGAAGTGCTATGTCTGCAAAGTGTATTGTGAGTCTACTTCTACTTATAAATGAACGAAATTGCGCAGATGTAAATGCGTTGTCTGTCATGACGGTTTTTGCTAATGGATAATGTTGTAAAATATCTAGTACTTTGTTTTCAACATTTAACTTATTTTCAATTTCATTGACTGTTAAGAATTTTGAACAAAAAAATTTATTTATCTGCGTAAAATATATCGTTATGAAGATTTTCACCTTCACTAGTTGGAATTGGTGCTTCACATATCGAAATTTCTACTGGATGTCTGCAATATTTATTTTTCTTACAAATGACGCAATTTTTTATGTATTCTTTAAATTTTATAAATAATTTTGGCCAATAATAAAGTCTAGATATTTGTTTGTAATTTTCGTCTAATCCTCTATGGGCGCGACAATGAGTCTCTTCAATAATAATTGCATTATCTTCTTCATTTTCTACGTCTGGTACAAAAATTCTTGTAAATAGGAATTTGTTTCCGAAATTTTCTTTTAGTGGTTTTTGCAATAAGTAAAGGTCTTCTAGGGTACAGTGCAGGCCTATTGTTATATTTGGTGAAATATATTCTTTTAGTAACGATACTAAATTCTCTGAAGTATCATACTCAATAATATGTCTAACATTATTGAAGACATTTATTGACTCGTGGACTGTTAATCTGCCAGTAGTGATTAAGAGTTGAATTTTGAATTGGTTAAGTGATTTATTAGTTTCTTCGATTACATTTTCAAAGCACTTTCTGCAGAATGAGTTGTATTTTCATCTGAACTATCCTCTGATATATCTGCGTCTGACAAATTGTTAATTTGGACTCTGGATAAAGCATCCGCTACAACATTAGTTGTACCTGGTTTGTATTGAATTTTTGGTGTAAAACTTTGTATGAATGAATACAAACTATTCATGTCAATATTTGGGTTTTTGTCAGATATTGAATACGCTAATGGGTGGTGGTCGGTGTGAACTTCCATTCCTACCACGCCATACAAGTAGTTTCTTAGGGTTTGTAATGCCCAAACAATTGCTAATAATTCTTTTTTGTTTGTGGCGTATGCTTGTTCTGTTTTATTGAGCGTTTTTGATGTAAAGGTTATACGTTTACCCTCTTGTGATAAAACCGCTCCTAATGCTATATTTAAAGCGTCAGTTGTAAGAATAAATTTTTTACTATAATCTGGTTGTACTAATTCAAGTTGATTAGTAAGGTTTTGCTTATGTTCATTGATTGCTTTTACAGCTGGTTCGTCTAACTGAACCGACATTTTTTTCGACATATTTTTAGATATTTTACCATTATGGCCTCCTAAATATGAGGTGAGTGGTTTTGCTATGTAAGAATAATTACGGACATACTTTCTATAATAACCTGTTACGCCAAGAAAGCTCCTAGCTCTCTGATGTTTTTTGGCATTGGGTAATTTTGTATTGCTGCCATTTTAACTGGGTCTGTTTTGATTACATTATAAGAGACTACGAATCCAAGAAAGTTGGTTTCTTGCGAAAAAAATTTGTATTTTTCTAAAGAAATTTTCATATTTGCTTCTAAAAGGATAATTATTATTCTAGTTAAATCATTAAAATGTTCCTCTACTGAGTTTGAGAAAATTATTATATCGTCCATATAGACGTGGCAAGTTTTTCCAACCTGATCTCTTAAAATGTCATCCATTGCTCGTTGCCAAAAGGCATTCTTAAAAATTCATATTTACCGTTATTTATAGAAAAAGACGATTCTCTCATTAATATTTGATGAAAGCCTGATTCCAGGACAATTGTGGAAAAAAATTTTGCTTTTCCCAGATTAGCTAATATAACAGATGGATCTTACTATCTATCTATCGGGAATTGTGGTTTAATTTAATTTTTTAAAATCAATGACAAGTCTTAGTTTTGGACAGCCATCTTCATTGTATCCTTTTTTCGGAACTACAAGAACTGGAGAATTATACGGACTCCTGCTAGGATGTATGATTTTTTCGAACAACATTCTTTTAATTTCTTTATTAACAAATACTGCTACGGATTGGGCATATGGGTATTGTTTTTCCATATATGGGTCTATCATGTTCTAAGTTCATTTCCCCTCTAATAACAGTGCGGAAAGGAATTTGCATATTTCTTTTAGAGTGCTCATCTTTGAATCCACTTTTTGTCTGTCTCATGAACGATCTCATTTTGGCCTGAACATCACGACAACCATCATAGCAAAAGTGTAGTCCTGACCTACGTGAAATAAGCACACTAAGTTTTCTAGCTCGCTCAGTCACGTCGTACCCACTAAATTTGTTAGCTGACCGCATCATTTGTTGCAAACGAGATAAGCAAGAAAAAAGTTTGTTGCACCTAGCGCACAAACTGTGTGATAGCAAAAAAAAAAACAAAGAAAATATTAAGGAGGAGTACCTGAACAGAATAATCCGTCGAAACAATGAGAGCCCTGGAAAAGTGGGTGGGGCTGGATGAGATCTAGGATGATAACATCCTGGCAGTGACCCACGGATTCCATGAGAAATACACACAAAAGAGAAAAGAGTATTTTTCTAAGCCAGAAACTGGTGATTGAGTCTGAGAAGAGCCTGGTAGTACCAGAATCAAAAATAAGAAGGAGCATAGAACCACAAACGAGACAGTCAGTCCTATCTTATGTGGACTATAAATTCAGAATTGGTTTGTCTGCGATTTACTTAATTAAAAACAAAGTTCAATATATAATTAAATATTTTCTCAAAAATAGTTTGAAAAAATATATTTTTATTTGAGTTCCGTTTTTCATACACATTGATTTTTAAGACTGGTTAGAACCTAAAAATTTCAGAACTATCCTTCCATTGGGAAAAAAGTCCTTTTTATTGCTACCCTTGCTGAAGCTTTTTGCATATGAAAGCTCGAAAGAAGTTTTTTTCTCTGAGAGGCTTAAATCTCTGAAGGGAGTCGATTAGTCGGAACCTATTACTTGAGATAATTTCACTTAAGAGGAGTGAGAAAGATTTGAGTAGGAATTCTGTTTACCTAAATTTTTTTTGAAATGACTCTTGGAAATTGGGAGTATGAAATGAGGCTGTTTTCTGCCGAATAATTTGATAACAATTGGAATGAGGATATTTGCAGCGGGGTTACAAACTTTAAGGCAAAAGGGTTCAGCTTCGGTTTACAAAATTTATTCATTTACACTTAAAGATGTTTTGTTGATATGTTACTTCAGGTACATCAGGTACCTGGTTTTCCTTTCCCGGCAAATATTTAATAGCGAAGTTCCCGGCCAAAATTTTTTGGAAATTTGACTTTAGTCCTTCTGCTGTTATATTATATATGTCCAAGGAATTCGGTTTCTTTTTTCATAAACTGATATGCGTATATTATATGTTTATATTTCATATATGCGATGCTGGTATATTAAATCTTCTAATAAATTGTTCATGCTGTTAATCTATAATGAATGTTTTAAGCAAAGGGTACATGAACCGATTGCTAATATGTTGCCTCAACTTGCACTTGAACAAATTGGACGTGGAGAAAGAATTGAGTTCAGAATGGGTTTGTCTGAGACTGACTTTATTATTATAAAAGTTGAATATGCTAATTTGATACATGGATATTGCTTAGGTGGTAAATTTATGGAAATATAGCAAAAACATAAAAATGGTAAATTAACAATTTTAATATATAATATTCTGCACAATTTTGTCAGTTGCATTGGTCATTGAGATTTGTCAATGACTTTTATCCAAAAGAAAACAATTATTTAGTTTTACGTTATAATATAGTTTATTTTGAGTTATGTGCGCATATGAAACGGAGTAAGAAAAGCTCCAACTTATGATGCGTGTGCACAGAGATAAAGGGCAATATTGAGAACGCCGTAGAACATAGGCTGACCGAAAGCTCGCTGGCTTAATGCTAAACAAAAATCACGATGAAGCCGAGTGGCCGAGAAGATTGGCTTCTCTATTGTTGGCTTGCGACCAACAATAGAGATTAAATATAAACAAAAATACGACAAACTATACTTATTATATTTAAATCTATGTCGTGGCTGTTGCCTGACCCGTGGTATTCTAAATTCAAAATTTTTATAATTGTGGGCTGTAATGTATTCTAATATTTTATTATCTACGTTTGTATATGATATATTATTAGTTATTGTGGTGCCATTGAATGTTATTAAGTAAGACCCTATTAGGCAAGAGTCATTTACAATATTATTTCCGTTTACTAAAATAGCACCTTCCTGAATTATATCTATTTGTTCATTTTTCTCTTATTTTATTACAAATTGATTTATCACAGTTCAACAAGCAAGTGATGAAGCAAGACAAACATGATTTTACTTTGCTTAAGACACAATAATTATTAAATAGTTCTCTTTTGAAATTATTTATTTCATAATAAGTGATGTCACATCATTTTCCATCATTATGAGAAATAGCTCCTGCGTAATACGTATCGCATCTATTTTGTATAATGGGATATTTTAAATAGATTACAAATAATTCTTTGTGCAAAGCAATTTTGAATTCAGAAATGTCCAATAAATCCGTGATTACTACAGGTTTTGGTTCGTGTTTATATATTCCTTGAATATCATCTATATTTAATATCTTTGTGTTAAAAATGTCCATTTTAACCAATGTAATTTTATCAATTAAATTTTGTTAGTTATAAAATGTAAACGATGTTTTCTTAGAGGTAACTCTTGGCTTGTAAAATCCGCTTTTAAATTTGTGGACAGTATTTTTATTTCATCAAAAAATTTGGAATTTATTATTTGATGCTTGTTGTTGTTATCAATTAGTTCATTAATTTTATTTTCAATTGTTACTACATCATCATGGTTACTACATCATCATCATTTTAAAACCGTTCCTAATTCATTAATACCTCTCTTAGATATTGTTGGTAATAATTGTGATAGAATTAAATCTATAGTTCTTAAATTATATGAAATTTCCCAGTAAAATTTATCATTATTAGTATTCTTTATGTGGTTAAGCTCTGTGTTCAAAATTTCTTTAAAGAAAGTAATGTTGGTAACATTAAATAGCTCAGCATATGAGTCTTAGGTCAAAACGTCCTTATTGTCTTTATAAAGAAAGAAATCATGATTCGAATAATTAATTATTTCGGATGTTGTTGTAACTATGATCAGAAATAAAAGTATTGCGGAATGCATTGTTATCTGTAAGTTTAAGAAAAAAAAAATTAAGCCTTAATATTATCTTTGTGAACCATTCTATTCATATTGTTTATTATTACTTTATTACCCTGGTTTTCCTTAACTACCTGTTTTTTATATCTTGGTTTTAATTTGTTTTTTTCCCCATATTTCTTTTCATTAATTATTTCTCCTACATTATAGTTTTTTTGATTTTTGTCTTTGTTATGTGTTGCTAACATAACTGTTTGAGCTTGTTGGAGAATGTTAGGTATTTTCTCTTGGTTTATTTTGTTGTATAATATGTCCAATGGCTTTTCATTGGTAACTGAGTGTATGCTCATGATACAGAGTCATGTATATGACTCATATATATGCATATTATTACAGAGTAATCTGTTAGATTGTATTCATCTTTGATACGTCTAGCAATCTCTGTGAGTGTTGAATGTGACCTTTCAATTTGACCATTGGAAGTGCTATGTCTGCAAAGTGTATTGTGAGTCTACTTCTACTTATAAATGAACGAAATTGCGGAGATGTAAATGCGTTGTCTGTCATGACGGTTTTTGCTAATGGATAATGTTGTAAAATATCTAGTACTTTGTTTTCAACATTTAACTTATTTTCAATTTCATTGACTGTTAAGAATTTTGAACAAAAAATTTATTTATCTGCGTAAAATATATCGTTATGAAGATTTTCACCATCACTAGTTGGAATTGGTGCTTCACATATCGAAATTTCTACTGGATGTCTGCAATATTTATTTTTCTTACAAATGACGCAATTTTTTATGTATTCTTTAAATTTTATAAATAATTTTGGCCAATAATAAAGTCTAGATATTTGTTTGTAATTTTCGTCTAATCCTCTATGGGCGCGACAATGAGTCTCTTCAATAATAATTGCATTATCTTCTTCATTTTCTACGTCTGGTACAAAAATTCTTGTAAATAGGAATTTGTTTCCGAAATTTTCTTTTAGTGGTTTTTGCAATAAGTAAAGGTCTTCTAGGGTACAGTGCAGGCCTATTGTTATATTTGGTGAAATATATTCTTTTAGTAACGATACTAAATTCTCTGAAGTATCATACTCAATAATATGTCTAACATTATTGAAGACATTTATTGACTCGTGGACTGTTAATCTGCCAGTAGTGATTAAGAGTTGAATTTTGAATTGGTTAAGTGATTTATTAGATTCTTCGATTACATTTTCAAAGCACTTTCTGCAGAATGAGTTGTATTTTCATCTGAACTATCCTCTGATATATCTGCGTCTGACAAATTGTTAATTTGGACTCTGGATAAAGCATCCGCTACAACATTAGTTGTACCTGGTTTGTATTGAATTTTTGGTGTAAAACTTTGTATGAATGAATACAAACTATTCATGTCAATATTTGGGTTTTTGTCAGATATTGAATACGCTAATGGGTGGTGGTCGGTGTGAACTTCCATTCCTACCACGCCATACAAGTAGTTTCTTAGGGTTTGTAATGCCCAAACAATTGCTAATAATTCTTTTTTGTTTGTGGCGTATGCTTGTTCTGTTTTATTGAGCGTTTTTGATGTAAAGGTTATACGTTTACCCTCTTGTGATAAAACCGCTCCTAATGCTATATTTAAAGCGTCAGTTGTAAGAATAAATTTTTTAGTATAATCTGGTTGTACTAATTCAAGTTGATTAGTAAGGTTTTGCTTATGTTCATTGATTGCTTTTACAGCTGGTTCGTCTAACTGAACCGACATTTTTTTCGACATATTTTTTGATATTTTACCATTATGGCCTCCTAAATATGAGGTGAGTGGTTTTGCTATGTAAGAATAATTACGGACATACTTTCTATAATAACCTGTTAGGCCAAGAAAGCTCCTAGCTCTCTGATGTTTTTTGGAATTGGGTAATTTTGTATTGCTGCCATTTTAACTGGGTCTGTTTTGATTGCATTATAAGAGACTACGAATCCAAGAAAGTTGGTTTCTTGCGAACAAAATTTGTATTTTTCTAAAGAAATTTTCATATTTGCTTCTAAAAGGATAATTATTATTCTAGTTAAATCATTAAAATGTTCCTCTACTGAGTTTGAGAAAATTATTATATCGTCCATATAGACGTGGCAAGTTTTTCCAACCTGATCTCTTAAAATTTCATCCATTGCTCGTTGCCAAAAGGCATTCTTAAAAATTCATATTTACCGTTATTTATAGAAAAAGACGATTCTCTCATTAATATTTGATGAAAGCCTGATTCCAGGACAATTGTGGAAAAAATTTTGCTTTTCCCAGATTAGCTAATATAACAGATGGATCTTACTATCTATCTATCGGGAATTGTGGTTTAATTTAATTTTTTAAAATCAATGACAAGTCTTAGTTTTGGACAGCCATCTTCATTGTATCCTTTTTTCGGAACTACAAGAACTGGAGAATTATACGGACTCCTGCTAGGATGTATGATTTTTTCGAACAACATTCTTTCAATTTCTTTATTAACAAATACTGCTACGGATTGGGCATATGGGTATTGTTTTCCATATATGGGTCTATCATGTTCTAAGTTCATTTCCCCTCTAATAACAGTGCGGAAAGGAATTTGCATATTTCTTTTAGAGTGCTCATCTTTGAATCCACTTTTTGTCTGTCTCATGAACGATCTCATTTTGGCCTGAACATCACGACAACCATCATAGCAAAAGTGTAGACCTGACCTACGTGAAATAAGCACACTAAGTTTTCTAGCTCGCTCAGTCACGTCGTACCACTAAATTTGTTAGCTGACCGCATCATTTGTTGCAAACGAGATAAGCAAGAAAAAAGTTTGTTGCACCTAGCGCACAAACTGTGTGATAGCAAAAAAAAAACAAAGAAAATATTAAGGAGGAGTACCTGAACAGAATAATCCGTCGAAACAATGAGAGCCCTGGAAAAGTGGGTGGGGCTGGATGAGATCTAGGATGATAACATCCTGGCAGTGACCCACGGATTCCATGAGAAATACACACAAAAGAGAAAAGAGTATTTTTCTAAGCCAGAAACTGGTGATTGAGTCTGAGAAGAGCCTGGTAGTACCAGAATCAAAAATAAGAAGGAGCATAGAACCACAAACGAGACAGTCAGTCCTATCTTATGTGGACTATAAATTCAGAATTGGTTTGTCTGCGACTTAATTAATTAAAAACAAAGTTCAATATATAATTAAATATTTTCTCAAAAATAGTTTGAAAAAATATATTTTTATTTGAGTTCCGTTTTTCATACACATTGATTTTTAAGACTGGTTAGAACCTAAAAATTTCAGAACTATCCTTCCATTGGGAAAAAAGTCCTTTTTATTGCTACCCTTGCTGAAGCTTTTTGCATATGAAAGCTCGAAAGAAGTTTTTTTCTCTGAGAGGCTTAAATCTCTGAAGGGAGTCGATTAGTCGGAACCTATTACTTGAGATAATTTCACTTAAGAGGAGTGAGAAAGATTTGAGTAAGAATTCTGTTTACCTAAATTTTTTTTGAAATGACTCTTGGAAATTGGGCCTCATATGAAATGAGGCTGTTTTCTGCCGAATAATTTGATAGCAATTGGAATGAGGATATTTGCAGCGGGGTTACAAACTTTAAGGCAAAAGGCTTCAGCTTCGGTTTACAAAATTTATTCATTTACACTTAAAGATATTTTGTTGATATGTTACTTCAGGTACATCAGGTACCTGGTTTTCCTTTCCCGGCAAATATTTAATTGCGAAGTTCCCGGCCAAAATTTTTTGGAAATTTGACTTTACTCCTTCTGCTGTTATATTATATATGTCCAAGGAATTCGGTTTCTTTTTTCATAAACTGATATGCGTATATTATATGTTTATATTTCATATATGCGATGCTGGTATATTAAATCTTCTAATAAATTGTTCATGCTGTTAATCTATAATGAATGTTTTAAGCAAAGGGTACATGAACCGATTGCTAATATGTTGCCTCAACTTGCACTTGAACAAATTGGACGTGGAGAAAGAATTGAGTTCAGAATGGGTTTGTCTGAGACTGACTTTATTATTATAAAAGTTGAATATTTATAGCTAATTTGATACATGGATATTGCTTAGGTGGTAAATTTATGGAAATATAGCAAAAACATAAAAATGGTAAATTAACAATTTTAATATATAATATTCTGCACAATTTTGTCAGTTGCATTGGTCATTGAGATTTGTCAATGACTTTTATCCAAAAGAAAACAATTATTTAGTTTTACGTTATAATATAGTTTATTTTGAGTTATGTGCGCATATGAAACGGAGTAAGAAAAGCTCCAACTTATGATGCGTGTGCACAGAGATAAAGGGCAATATTGAGAACGCCGTAGAACATAGGCTGACCGAAAGCTCGCTGGCTTAATGCTAAACAAAAATCACGATGAAGCCGAGTGGCCGAGAAGATTGGCTTCTCTATTGTTGGCTTGCGACCAACAATAGAGATTAAATATAAACAAAAATACGACAAACTATACTTATTATATTTAAATCTATGTCGTGGCTGTTGCCTGACCCGTGGTATTCTAAATTCAAAATTTTTATAATTGTGGGCTGTAATGTATTCTAATATTTTATTATCTACGTTTGTATATGATATATTATTAGTTATTGTGGTGCCATTGAATGTTATTAAATAAGACCCTATTAGGCAAGAGTCATTTACAATATTATTTCCGTTTACTAAAATAGCACCTTCCTGAATTATATCTATTTGTTCATTTTTTCTCTTATTTTATTACAAATTGATTTATCACAGTTCAACAAGCAAGTGATGAAGCAAGACAAACATGATTTTTCTTTGCTTAAGACACAATAATAGTTCTCTTTTGAAATTATTTATTTCATAATAAGTGTTGTCACATCATTTTCCATCATTATGAGAAATAGCTCCTGCGTAATACGTATCGCATCTATTTTGTATAATGGGATATTTTAAATAGATTACAAATAATTCTTTGTGCAAAGCAATTTTGAATTCAGAAATGTCCAATAAATCCGTGATTACTACAGGTTTTGATTCGTGTTTATATATTCCTTGAATATCATCTATATTTAATATCTTTGTGTTAAAAATGTCCATTTTAACCAATGTAATTTTATCAATTAAATTTTGTTGGTTATAAAATGTAAACGATGTTTTCTTAGAGGTAACTCTTGGCTTGTAAAATCCGCTTTTAAATTTGTGGACAGTATTTTTATTTCATCAAAAAATTTTGAATTTATTTTTTGATGCTTGTTGTTGTTATCAATTAGTTCATTAATTTTATTTTCAATTGTTACTACATCATCATGGTTACTACATCATCATCATTTTAAAACCGTTCCTAATTCATTAATATCTCTCTTAGATATTGTTGGTAATAATTGTGATAGAATTAAATCTATAGTTCTTAAATTATATGAAATTTCCCAGTAAAATTTATCATTATTAGTATTCTTTATGTGGTTAAGCTCTGTGTTCAAAATTTCTTTAAAGAAAGTAATGTTGGTAACATTAAATAGCTCAGCATATGAGTCTTAGGTCAAAACGTCCTTATTGTCTTTATAAAGAAAGAAATCATGATTCGAATAATTAATTATTTCGGATGTTGTTGTGATCAGAAATGATCAGAAATAAAAGTATTGCGGAATGCATTGTTATCTGTAAGTTTAAGAAAAAAAAAATTAAGCCTTAATATTATCTTTGTGAACCATTCTATTCATATTGTTTATTATTACTTTATTACCCTGGTTTTCCTTAACTACCTGTTTTTTATATCTTGGTTTTAATTTGTTTTTTCCCCATATTTCTTTTCATTAATTATTTCTCCTACATTATAGTTTTTTTGTTTTTTGTCTTTGTTATGTGTTGCTAACATAACTGTTTGAGCTTGTTGGAGAATGTTAGGTATTTTCTCTTGGTTTATTTTGTTGTATAATATGTCCAATGGCTTTTCATTGGTAACTGAGTGTATGCTCATGATACAGAGTCATGTATATGACTCATATATATGCATATTATTACAGAGTAATCTGTTAGATTGTATTCATCTTTGATACGTCTAGCAATCTCTGTGAGTGTTGAATGTGACCTTTCAATTTGACCATTGGAAGTGCTATGTCTGCAAAGTGTATTGTGAGTCTACTTCTACTTATAAATGAACGAAATTGCGCAGATGTAAATGCGTTGTCTGTCATGACGGTTTTTGCTAATGGATAATGTTGTAAAATATCTAGTACTTTGTTTTCAACATTTAACTTATTTTCAATTTCATTGACTGTTAAGAATTTTGAACAAAAAAATTTATTTATCTGCGTAAAATATATCGTTATGAAGATTTTCACCATCACTAGTTGAAATTGGTGCTTCACATATCGAAATTTCTACTGGATGTCTGCAATATTTATTTTTCTTACAAATGATGCAATTTTTTATGTATTCTTTAAATTTTATAAATAATTTTGGCCAATAATAAAGTCTAGATATTTGTTTGTAATTTTCGTCTAATCCTCTATGGGCGCGACAATGAGTCTCTTCAATACTAATTGCATTATCTTCTTCATTTTCTACGTCTGGTACAAAAATTCTTGTAAATAGGAATTTGTTTCCGAAATTTTCTTTTAGTGGTTTTTGCAATAAGTAAAGGTCTTCTAGGGTACAGTGCAGGCCTATTGTTATATTTGGTGAAATATATTCTTTTAGTAACGATACTAAATTCTCTGAAGTATCATACTCAATAATATGTCTAACATTATTGAAGACATTTATTGACTCGAGGACTGTTAATCTGCCAGTAGTGATTAAGAGTTGAATTTTGAATTGGTTAAATGGTTTATTAGTTTCTTCGATTACATTTTCAAAGCACTTTCTGCAGAATGAGTTGTATTTTCATCTGAACTATCCTCTGATATATCTGCGTCTGACAAATTGTTAATTTGGACTCTGGATAAAGCATCCGCTACAACATTAGTTGTACCTGGTTTGTATTGAATTTTTGGTGTAAAACATTGTATGAATGAATACAAACTATTCATGTCAATATTTGGGTTTTTGTCAGATATTGAATACGCTAATGGGTGGTGGTCGGTGTGAACTTCCATTCCTACTACGCCATACAAGTAGTTTCTTAGGGTTTGTAATGCCCAAACAATTGCTAATAATTCTTTTTTGTTTGTGGCGTATGCTTGTTCTGTTTTTATTGAGCGTTTTTGATGTAAAGGTTATACGTTTACCCTCTTGTAAGAATGAATTTTTTACTATAATCTGGTTGTACTAATTCAAGTTGATTAGTAAGGTTTTGCTTATGTTCATTGATTGCTTTTACAGCTGGTTCGTCTAACTGAACCGACATTTTTTTCGACATATTTTTAGATATTTTACCATTATGGCCTCCTAAATATGAGGTGAGTGGTTTTGCTATGTAAGCATAATTACGGACAAACTTTCTATAATAACCTGTTAGGCCAAGAAAGCTCCTAGCTCTCTGATGTTTTTTGGAATTGGGTAATTTTGTATTGCTGCCATTTTAACTGGGTCTGTTTTGATTGCATTATAAGAGACTACGAATCCAAGAAAGTTGGTTTCTTACGAAAAAAATTTGGATTTTTCTAAAGAAATTTTCATATTTTCTTCTAAAAGGATATTTATTATTCTAGTTAAAACATTAAAATGTTCCTCTACTGAGTTTGAGAAAATTATTATATCGTCCATATAGACGTGGCAAGTTTTTCCAACCTGATCTCTTAAAATGTCATCCAAATGTCATCCGTTGCCAAAAGGCATTCTTAAAAATTCATATTTACCGTCATTTATAGAAAAAGACGATTCTCTCATTAATATTTGATGAAAGCCTGAATCCAGGACAATTGTGGAAAAAAATTTTGCTTTTCCCAGATTAGCTAATATAACAGATGGATCCTGCTATCTATCTATCGGGAATTGTGGTTTAATTTAATTTTTTAAAATCAATGACAAGTCTTAGTTTTGGACAGCAATCTTCATTGTATCCTTTTTTCGGAACTACAAGAACTGGAGAATTATACGGACTCCTGCTAGGTTGTATGATTTTTTCGGACAACATTCTTTTAATTTCTTTATTAACAAATACTGCTACGGATTGGGCAAATGGGTATTGTTTTCCATATATGGGTCTATCATGTTCTAAGTTCATTTCCCCTCTAATATCAGTGCGGAAAGGAATTTGCATATTTCTTTTAGAGTGCTCATCTTTGATATGGTTTATTATTATATTTCTTAATTCTTCCATATCATTTTCTGATTTCAATTTTATGTTGTTTTTTTTTTTTTTTTTGTTGCCTGAAGTAGATTGTGAGGTTTTTGACCTTTGATCCTCATTTTTGGCTTGGAAGGATTTTATTGAACTAAAATCCTTTGAACGCTCTGATTCAGAGATGTAGTCATAGTCGCTTGTTTCGACGCAGACTGAATTTGATTTAGCTTGTTTTAACTGGTTAAAATATTTGTTTATTAAGAAATCGTTCAGGGGGTGATTACATTTTTCCTCGGTGTGGCATAGATTTTCTTAGAAAAAGTAATTTTTCCTCTTTCCCATGGTATTGTATTACTCCCTTTTTTGTATCGATTATAGCCCCAATTTTTTTAATTAGATTATAACCGACTAACAAGTCAGTTTCTAAACCCTCGATTTCATAAAAGATATGTTTAATATTGAAAATTGTTATCATGTGATAATATTTTATTATCGAATATCCGTTTACTGTTGAAACCCTTTTATAAATAGGGAGTTCATTTTTATTTAAATATATTCCATTTTTAATATAACAAGCGGTTGCGCCTGTATCAATTAGTACTTTAAAATTTTTATTTCTTTTTTGACAAATCGTATTAAGTATGGTAATCTTACTCTTGCCCTTCCCCTAAAAATTGATCCTCCTGAATATTATTAATTTTCATGGTTTTATTTTGTGGTTGATTTACTGTATTCTCAAGCTCTCGCTTTATTGGAAATGACTTGGGCCTGCTGCTTGATTTGCAAAGTTTTCTGGATTATTATTAGAAGGACTGCTATAATTTTGTTGATAATAGATTGGTCGACCTGAATACGGACGAGCTTGGTTTTGATTTGAGCTAAAATTTTGGGTATATCCCTGACGATAATTATTAGATTGCCCTTTTGGTCGGTTTACGAACTGTATGGACGGATCGATCATTGGTTCCGCGGTTTGTTGTCCCTGAACGTTATTCTGGTCGAAATTAGTCTGTTCGGGCCAACTTTGGTTTTGGCCGTTTCCCCACTAATTTTAAGGTTTATTAAAATTTTGTTTTTGTTGGACCGAATTAAACCTTAGGTAATTATTTTGCCTTCGGTTTTCATTTTGTAAGCCGTAATATCTATTGGCGAATTATTCTCTAAAATTATTAGATTCCAGTTCTGGCACTTTTGCTAAGGCGTTTGGAAGGTCGGGTGGATTTAGCGAAAAAAGCGTCTCTGCTATTGATCCGTTTAGACCAGAAATAACGATTCTTAGAGCATTGCTCCTAATTACTTTATTAGTTTCTTTTGTAATTTTACTTTCTTTACCATATGTCATTATGGTTTTATTGATCAGTATCTTTATATATGTGTGTTATAGTTGTGAAACTAAATAATTGTTTTCATTTGGATAAAAGTCATTGGAAAATCTCAATGACCAAACAATGGGCTTTGAGATATTTCCGTAATGTTTAATCACTTCTAAGGTTGTATCACAACTTATATTTGGATCAATTGTCTGAATTTTATAATCTTCTACCGTTTTTTCCTTACTTTCTAATTATGCCGATAATTCATTAATTTTTGTTGTCATATCATTTATCTGGACGATTATCAATCTATTTATTAATTCTTTTGTAATAGAACTGGATCCAATTCCACTACATGATTGTTCCACCACCGGTTGCCATGTTTAATTTTTGAAAATTATTTATTATATCTTCCAGATTGTTTAATCGTTAAGTATCAAATTTTTCAAGAGATATGACTTAATTTTAACGTAATTTTGACGTATAATCTTTCTCTTCTTAAAGCGAACGGACCTGTTTTTTTTGTGCGCACTGCGTTTATTTACTTTGTCTATTAACACTAAACAATCCGGTGTTTATTTTTTTTTATTTGTATTTTTAAAATTAAACTTTTACACAGCAATCATCCGTATCGCTTCGGGTGTGCAGTGGTATATTTGAAGGTAAAATAATAATTTTATTGATTTTCATCCAAACATAGCTCTGCTCTGCTTCTTCATCTTTTACGGTGTTGCTTCTATTTCTGCTCAGTAGAGATTCTTATCTCTTTTCTTTGCTGTTCACTAACCCACACTAATCGCTCTCTTTCATCTCCCCTCTTTCGTTTCCCTGGCACAGTGGTTCAAGGTACGTCAATAATATAAACAAAAATATTAATAAATAATTAATCATGGAATTTAAACTTGTCTGTGCTTTGAGGTCTTGTAATAAGACAATCTCCTCATCCCAGCCTACCATCCACTGCTGGCTCTGTGGAAACGTTTTGCACGCTAAGTGTGCCGGGTTTACGGCCTCAGTATCGGATGCCATTTCACGTAGGTCTGGCCTCCACTTCTGCTGTGATAGCTGTCGTGCTGTTCAGGACGAAATGAGATCGTTCATGAGACAGACTAAAAGTGGATTTAAAGAGTTGATTAGCGGTATTCGTAAAATCAATGACCAACTCTGTGCGCTCGATACACAGTTTAGTGATGAGCCTCCAATGCGTAAGAAATCCGCTATTAGTGATGTGCTTGTGGCGAATAAACTTCAGCCTACTCAGCCGACAATTATTCAGCCGCTTATATCTCTGGCCACCCCAAGGGCTGGAACTGAAAAAAATTCGGCTTCCGAATTTCTCAGAATTAATAAGCAATTGTCCGATTTGTCCTGTGTGGCATCACCCTAAGTGATACCACCAGATCCAATAAATCAAACCCCTCTAAGAGTCACCGAACAGGGTATTCAACCGTCCGGACCCCCGATACGAACTGATGCTGCAGTATTAGTTACGGCGGCACCAAAACCCTTGCAGGTGATCCCGCCATCGAAACACATATTTGTTTCTCGGCTTGCCCCTGATACTTCTGAGATAGATATCTCGGCTTATATCAAAGCCAAAACAAAAGCCGATATTATGGTGGCAGATATTACAAAATTTAAATCCTCATACACCAGGCACACGTCATCCTTCAAAATACGTGAGCCCGTGCAGTTGTTCAAGACGATCTGTTCCGCCAGTTTTTGGCCAGAGAACATTTTCGTCAAAGAACATCAGCCAAGTACGGTGAAGAAAAAAATTACCAAGCCTGTGGGAGTGAAACTCCCACATGTTAGATCCACTGACCAACCTTCCACCTCTTCTTCCTCAACCTCAAAAAACTAATTTCTTCACTAACACTTACCTATCAGAATACTAGAGGGCTACGTAGTAAACTTCCCAAACTGTATTCTGATAGTTCTTCCTTTTTATCTCACATTATAGTCTTTACAGAAACTTGGTTAACGCCGGAGATCTTGAGCTCCCAAGTTTTTCCAAGTAAGTACACTGATGTATATTCCTCGTTGATCCTTGTCGTTGTATTTGGGTAAATTTAAGTAATTTCATTTTTCAGTTTAGATTTGTATATTTGTATTTTATTTGGTTGGAGCAGCAATGGTAGTGTCTCTGATTTTTTCAATATTCTTTAAGTCTAATTAAGGCTAAGTCTCATAGCTGCGCTGCTCCAGGCGGCGGTAGAGAGACGGCTATGTATCTATATACTTATGTATATTGCTATGCGCTCTCAAGTGGATGCGCGTGGGGTATGCATATGATGTCCGTTCGTTGCAGTTATGCCGACGCTAGCACTTCCCGTGTGTGGGCTAAGCCATAACGATCGGTTCATATTTCGGCCACTTAGGGTTTATGACCGGGACTTTGAAATATGTAAACACTGCAACAAAGTGTAACAGTGCGTACCCTTTAAGTATTTTTGGTACAGTGGGTATTCAATATATGTGCATACCACATCTCCCTCCTTTTGAAAAATAACGCAATATAATGAAGTTATTTTTATAATAAAAATTTCCAATTAATACATTCTCTTTTTTTTTATTTGTTTTTGTATTATCTTATTAGAATTAAAGAAAATGAAATTATTAAAAGAATATATTTATTTATTTATTTATGTTTGTGTGTCTGTGTATGGCCATACTAAGTGCAATTTATGAAATAAAGATTTTTAATCTATCCTTATGAACGGTTTGTTTCCTATGTTTATTATTTGTTATTATAATGTTATCTCTATCTCCTATTTCCGTTACTATATACGGACCTGTATATTTAGGATCTAACTTATGACCTGTCTCGTTTTTTAATAAAACTTGGTCACCTACTGATATATCTATATCCCTTACTTTATGATCATATAGAATTTTATTTCTATTCTTATTTGCTTCTAACATAACTCTAGCTCTCTTATAGGCTACTTCTAATCTATACTTACTCTCCTTAGCATAGTCATCTATATTATATAGTGCTTCTATACTATCTATGCTATTAAAATGTTTCGGTAAATGACTTGTTTTACCGAATACTAGCTCATATGAACAACAAGTATGTGCCATAGAGGGGGTCGTGTTGAAACAAAAGACAAAAAATTGAAGCCATACGTCCCAATCAGTTTTATCAACCGATATGTAAGATCGTATGAAATCATTTAAAGTTCTATGACTTCTTTCTATTGTTCCGACTGTCTGGTGGTGGTGTGCTGTGGATGTAATATTTTCAATCTTTAAATATTTGCACAAATCGTCTATAATTGAATTCTTATATTCTGTTCCCATGTCCGTAATGAACGACATCATTAGACCGTACTTCAGGATTAAAGATTCAAATATTGCTTTAGCGACAGTATTAGCATTTTTATTCGGAACAGGTATGGCAACTAAATACTTAGTTAAATCACATATTAAAGTGACTGCATACTCATGGTGTCCACTATCACTCTGTCGAAAGCATTTATTGGTGTGTCTGTAATTGTTAAAGGAGTCTTTGTGTGTTTAGTTATTTTGGCTTTCTGGCATTTTTGACATTTTCTTACGTGCTCAGTTATATCTTTAGACATGCCTTTCCAGTAATAGTGTCTTTTTACTTTGGCCAAAGTTTTTGATATGCCAGAATGACCTCCTTGAATTGGATCACCATGAAATGTAGACAAAATTGCTTCTTTTTCTTTTAAATTTGTTATTCTTTCCTTTTGCGTCACCGGGTTGAGTAGCGCTACTCCTAATGTTTTCAAGATTTAATTGCCCATTAATTTGAAATTATCTATTGAAGTATGTTCAAAGATATTTTCCCACGGTGCCACTTTGAGTTGGCTGATTTTATGTATACCGGCTTGCATTTCAAGCCTTTGGAAAAATTGATCTAAGTCAATAACTCCATTAGTATATAAATCGCTAACATCATATCTTGCAGTAATTTTTCTGTCTCGTTTAAATAAACATAACGTATTTTTTATGTGCAAGGTCACTACTTTACGTACTTCATCATTGTTTATGACGTCGTATACGTTGGGCTTAGAAGCTTTATTTAAAGATTGCATAGGCAATTCTTGTTTTTGATTTTCCGCGCGGAATTTTTAAAAGGAACATTATTTTTACATAATCTTGATGTGACGTGAATAGTCGGCGAAATTTTTTATAAAACGTCTAAAATAGTTACAGAATGCTACGAAACGTCTAGCACTGTCCGCGTCGTGCGGAACTGGGTTCCTGTCATCTCGAAGTATTCCTTTATCAGTGCATTTATGACCTAGAAAAGTCACTTCATGCATAAAAAATGAACATTTTTCTGGATGTTACTTTAGGTTGTATTTCCTACATGTTGATGCATTCCTACATTCCTAAATTCATAGTACTAAAGGTGCCAGCTTGCATGATAAGTTTTACCTTATCGATTGTGCAATTTTTAGTCATTGCTTTGACTGCATGCTGCATGGAATATCTTCTGGCTAGCTCTAAAGGAAAACCATCCGTTATATATGCACCGTCTAAGGCTTTCGTCAACTGCTCAATTTCTTGTGTATATTGGTTAGCAGTTTTATTGCGCTGCTGTAGGTTCATCAGCTTCTCTGATACTACTTCCACAGTTTCGCTTTGACGTTGACTCTTAGTATAGAAATCACTTCAGTAATTGTTGTTTCATTACCGATTAGATTTCTGGCGACACCTTTTAGCTTTGTTTTTATTATGGAGACAGTAAATTCTTCGTGCTCGCCTTTTATTGATTCTATTATTTGTAAAGCATCAATGAAACTTGTTAAATTTTCAGCCTTACCATCAAAAACTGGTATAAGCTTGGATGCTGTATTAATAAAATCAATATTTGATTGTGCCATTGTGACAGAGTTAAATATTTTGTTTTCTATTACACTGGAGGTATCTGAATCTGTTGAATTGTCCAGATCAGTGTATACCGCTGGAATAGTAAGATTGTTCAAATCTTCATCCTCTATTTTGAGGTTTACTTGGGAAGATCTTCTGACTTCGCTTCTGTTGATTCTGGGTCAGGTGCAGTGTCAACTGCTATTGGGGTGTTTAGAACGGTTGGTACCGATATTTCTAAACTGAACTTTTGCTTAACAAATATTAAATTAGATCGTAGTCATATCAAAAGTTTCGATACCTGTGACCAATGATCTTGATTTAACCTTTCCCTGTGATTATGTATTAGCATTCGCGCTTCATTAAAGCACTCTACTAATATTTCAACATGCTTCCTAACCGTGTTCTTTTGGAAAGGTCTATTCTGGGTTAGTGACTTATATGATATTTCAAAATTAGTTTTAATGTTTGATAATTCTGTGTACAATTTGTTCCATTCCATGCCTTTAGTTTGGCCATACTTTGTGAGAAGAATATATTAAAATATTTTATATATATTATTTTATTTTTTTTATTTCTCTTTCTTAGATTTTAGGTGTTAACATTTATGGGTAATCTGTTGTTTGTACTATATATATTTTTTTCTTATTTTTATTTATTTTGCTGCTTATATTTTATCCAGGTCATTTCCCCGGCTCATATACATTTTTTTCAGACAATTATTATGCAGCTTGTAAAACTTGTAAAAAACAGTGGCGCACATGATAACGACCATAATTATCAAAAGTACATGTACCCAATATAGATCAACGTTGGAAGATTCTACCTTGTTGATGATATTGGCAGTGGAATCCACTGTTTTTATGTCCAACATCATTTTGGTGGGTTTTGCATATACTTTTATTTGTGTTTCATTAAAAGTATAAAGATCTTCTATTGACAATTTACTTATCGCATTACTGCGCATTTAAGTTAACAAACGTCCTACTTAGTTTTTTGCGTAGCTTTACAGGCTACACGTCTAATCGAGCAGAAAAGGTTCCGCTCAATTTTACAAAATATTATATTATAGATATAAAAAAAATATGCATCGTAGTGCAATCAAAAAAATTATGCAGGGCAGTGCATGGATAAAAAAAAATAGTGTTGTTGTGCGCTCTATGTAGCGCTGTCGGTTCACTGCTCCGGGTCTGACTTGGAACGGCAGACGGTGCCGGTGCGGGCTGCACAGGCGGCTGCTTCTAGTTAGGGCACCGGTGCTGGTCCTTGCACAGCTCTTCCATAAACTTTTGTGTCGTTGCCCATGTGGGTGGCGTATTCTGAATGTATAATAACCACTTAATGTGTGCTATTATTCTTTTTTTGTTATTTTATATATATATATATATATTTTTTTTTTTTTTTTCACCGCACTTGCCCATTACTCTGACTCTACTCACTCAGACTTTTCTCCACAGCTACGTTTTGCTTGTATATTTTATCATCCTTTGGTCCCTTTTCATCCTTTTGTATTTTTCCATCCTTTTTAGCCAATATTCAGGTTCCTAAGTCCTCCAGGACTCATGTCACGGTCGCCATGATGTATATTCCTCGTTGATACTTGTCGTTGTATTTGTGTAAATTTAAGTAATTTCAGTTTTCAGTTTAGATTTGTATATTTGTATTTTATTTGGTTGGAGCAGTAATGGTGCCGCTCCAACGATCGAAGTGTCTCTGATTTTTTCAATATTCTTTAAGTCTAATTAAGGCTAAGTCTCATAGCTGCGCTGCTCGCAGGCGGCGGCAGAGAGACGGCTATGTATCTATATACTTATGTATATTGCTATGCGCTCTCAAGTGCGGAACTGGGTTCCTGTCATCTCGAAGTATTCCTTTATCAGTGCATTTATGACCTAGAAAAGTCACTTCATGCATAAAAAATGAACATTTTTCTGGATGTTACTTTAGGTTGTATTTCCTACATGTTGATGCATTCCTACATTCCTAAATTCATAGTACTAAAGGTGCCAGCTTGCATGATAAGTTTTACCTTATCGATTGTGCAATTTTTAGTCATTGCTTTGACTGCATGCTGCATGGAATATCTTCTGGCTAGCTCTAAAGGAAAACCATCCGTTATATATGCACCGTCTAAGGCTTTCGTCAACTGCTCAATTTCTTGTGTATATTGGTTAGCAGTTTTATTGCGCTGCTGTAGGTTCATCAGCTTCTCTGATACTACTTCCACAGTTTCGCTTTGACGTTGACTCTTAGTATAGAAATCACTTCAGTAATTGTTGTTTCATTACCGATTAGATTTCTGGCGACACCTTTTAGCTTTGTTTTTATTATGGAGACAGTAAATTCTTCGTGCTCGCCTTTTATTGATTCTATTATTTGTAAAGCATCAATGAAACTTGTTAAATTTTCAGCCTTACCATCAAAAACTGGTATAAGCTTGGATGCTGTATTAATAAAATCAATATTTGATTGTGCCATTGTGACAGAGTTAAATATTTTGTTTTCTATTACACTGGAGGTATCTGAATCTGTTGAATTGTCCAGATCAGTGTATACCGCTGGAATAGTAAGATTGTTCAAATCTTCATCCTCTATTTTGAGGTTTACTTGGGAAGATCTTCTGACTTCGCTTCTGTTGATTCTGGGTCAGGTGCAGTGTCAACTGCTATTGGGGTGTTTAGAACGGTTGGTACCGATATTTCTAAACTGAACTTTTGCTTAACAAATATTAAATTAGATCGTAGTCATATCAAAAGTTTCGATACCTGTGACCAATGATCTTGATTTAACCTTTCCCTGTGATTATGTATTAGCATTCGCGCTTCATTAAAGCACTCTACTAATATTTCAACATGCTTCCTAACCGTGTTCTTTTGGAAAGGTCTATTCTGGGTTAGTGACTTATATGATATTTCAAAATTAGTTTTAATGTTTGATAATTCTGTGTACAATTTGTTCCATTCCATGCCTTTAGTTTGGCCATACTTTGTGAGAAGAATATATTAAAATATTTTATATATATTATTTTATTTTTTTATTTCTCTTTCTTAGATTTTAGGTGTTAACATTTATGGGTAATCTGTTGTTTGTACTATATATATTTTTTTCTTATTTTTATTTATGCTTATATTTTATCCAGGTCATTTCCCCGGCTCATATACATTTTTTTCAGACAATTATTATGCAGCTTGTAAAACTTGTAAAAAACAGTGGCGCACATGATAACGACCATAATTATCAAAAGTACATGTACCCAATATAGATCAACGTTGGAAGATTCTACCTTGTTGATGATATTGGCAGTGGAATCCACTGTTTTTATGTCCAACATCATTTTGGTGGGTTTTGCATATACTTTTATTTGTGTTTCATTAAAAGTATAAAGATCTTCTATTGACAATTTACTTATCGCATTACTGCGCATTTAAGTTAACAAACGTCCTACTTAGTTTTTGCGTAGCTTTACAGGCTACACGTCTAATCGAGCAGAAAAGGTTCCGCTCAATTTTACAAAATATTATATTATAGATATAAAAAAATATGCATCGTAGTGCAATCAAAAAAATTATGCAGGGCAGTGCATGGATAAAAAAAAATAGTGTTGTTGTGCGCTCTATGTAGCGCTGTCGGTTCACTGCTCCGGGTCTGACTTGGAACGGCAGACGGTGCCGGTGCGGGCTGCACAGGCGGCTGCTTCTAGTTAGGGCACCGGTGCTGGTCCTTGCACAGCTCTTCCATAAACTTTTGTGTCGTTGCCCATGTGGGTGGCGTATTCTGAATGTATAATAACCACTTAATGTGTGCTATTATTCTTTTTTTGTTATTTTATATATATATATATATATTTTTTTTTTTTTTTCACCGCACTTGCCCATTACTCTGACTCTACTCACTCAGACTTTTCTCCACAGCTACGTTTTGCTTGTATATTTTATCATCCTTTGGTCCCTTTTCATCCTTTTGTATTTTTCCATCCTTTTTAGCCAATATTCAGGTTCCTAAGTCCTCCAGGACTCATGTCACGGTCGCCATGATGTATATTCCTCGTTGATACTTGTCGTTGTATTTGTGTAAATTTAAGTAATTTCAGTTTTCAGTTTAGATTTGTATATTTGTATTTTATTTGGTTGGAGCAGTAATGGTGCCGCTCCAACGATCGAAGTGTCTCTGATTTTTTCAATATTCTTTAAGTCTAATTAAGGCTAAGTCTCATAGCTGCGCTGCTCGCAGGCGGCGGCAGAGAGACGGCTATGTATCTATATACTTATGTATATTGCTATGCGCTCTCAAGTGGAGGCGCGTGGGGTATCTATATGCTGTCCGTTCGTTGCAGTTATGCCGACGCTAGCACTTCCCGTGTGTGGGCTAAGCCATAACGATCGGTTCATATTTCGGCCACTTAGGGTTTATTACCGGGACTTTGAAATATGTAAACACTGCAACATGGTGTTACAGTGCGTACCCTTTAAGTATTTTCGGTACAGTGGGTATTCAATATATGTGCATACTACAACACCACTTAGACGTGATAGAACACTGCGAAGGGGAGGAGGAGTGCGAATTTCTGTAGACTCCAAATTCACTTCTGAAGAGGTAAAATCACAAGAGTTTGGTGACATAGAATTTCTTTGCGTTAAAATCACTTTGTCCGGTCAATCTTTATACGTTATCTGTTCTAACATACCACCTTCGTCGGAACCGCCCACATACTGGCAACATTTGTCCGCTATTCGTCTCGATTCGGATCGTTTGTCTGACGGGGACCAGCTGGTAGCTCTGGGGGACTTCAATATACCAATGTGGTCCAATGTTGAGAATTCACCGTCATTAATACTTAACTCGCACCACGACTTCCCTGCGGGTATGTTCGACATGTCCCTAGGGCAAATTAACCAGGTTAGAAATTCCTTAGGTCGGCTGCTAGACTTGTGTTTCGTTTCTGATCCTAATGGAATTGCTCTTTCTAGAACTTTGCCCCTTTCTAACCCTGAGGATCCGTATCATCCCACTCTTGAAGTTTTAATCAAAAACAATAGCTTAATTGACCCTAAGTCTAAACTTAAATCTCAAAAAGTGCGTTTCTTCCGTAAGGCTGGCATGTGAAGATATTAATATTGCCTTAAATAAATGTTATCATACTTTGAATTTATTTTTCCATGCTTGCGTGCCATGGAAATATCCGTCTGTTTTAATTAATCCGCCTTTGTATACAAGGCACCTATCAAATTTAAAGAACGTTATGAATAGACTTTTAAATAAACATAAATTATCTGGCTGTACAGTTAGTTTTTCAAGATACTTAGTAGCTTGGTCTAATTTCACCGTGCATAACGCCGAATGTTATAGGAGTTATATTCGCCGCTGCCGGATTCAGTTTACTCAGAACCCGAAGCAGTTTTATAACTTTGTAAACACTAAGCGCAAATCTGTATCTTTTCCGCCTCTGCTTACGTTTGAGAACTCTTATGCGAACACTGATCTGGCAATGTCAAATTATAGAGGCATTTCTAAATTGTCAGCGATTCCAAAGCTTTTTGAAAAATTTATCACTCCACATTTGCAAAACCTAGTTCAATAATATCACCGTGCCAACATGGCTTTATGAAGCGCCGCTCCACCACCACCAACTTATTGGAGCTAGCATCATTTGTCACGGATGGGTTCCGGAATGGCTTACAAACATACGCCATTGACACTGACTTCAGTAAAGCATTTGACTCTGTTAAGCATTCGCTTCTTATAAGTAATCTCAGTCTTTTGGGATTCCCAACTGATCTCCTTATCTGGACTTCGAGTTACTTATCTGGAAGAACCCTTCGTGTCTTCTTTAAAGATTTTACCTCGCGTACAGTCCGCGTCACATCTGGGGTGCCTCAAGGAAGCCATCTTGGACCCTTACTTTTTACTTTGTTTATTAATGACTTGCCCCTTGCCTTAACTGACTCACTAGTACTTATGTACGCTGACGATGTTAAGCTTTGTATTCAATATAGATTTTCTAGCGCCCAATATAATGATAAATTTCAAATTTGGTGCTTAGCAAATGACCTAAAGCTTAATGGATCAAAATGTAAACTCATGTCGCTATGGGATCGCCTTAGAACGTTTAACTCAGGTTAACGATCTGGGAGTCATATTAGATTTGAAACATAAATTAACCGACCATATATACACCATGGTTAATAAAGCTTAAAGGAGTGCTTGGTTTTATTAAAAGATGGTCAAAAGAATTCAACGACCCATACATTACAAAAACTTTATACACATCATTGGTCCGTCCGATTCTTGAGTATGGATCGTGTGTCTGGAGTCCACAATACGGAGTGCACCAAGATCACATAGAATCCGTACAAAAAAACTTTCTTATTTTCGCACTTAGGGGACTAAATTGGGATGCAAGCCTTCACCTTCCCTCCTATCATAGTAGACTTTTATTAATTAACTTACCACCATTAACAAACCGTATAACGATGCTGGGTGTCATGTTTCTATTTAATCTTATTAATGGTAATGTAGACAGCCATAATTTATTAACACGCTTAAATTTCAACGTTCCTAGTAGAAGGACTAGAAACTTTCGTCCTCTACTCCTTAGCCATTGTAGCTCGACATATGCCCAACACGATCCGTTCAGGTGATTATGTTCGGACTATAATGGTCTCTACCACGTTTTGTCCCTTTGCTCTACTAACAATCTTAAATCCTTTATACTAAACGCCTTATATTTGCAACACTCTTCCTCGTGATTTCATACTCCTATTCCTCTTTTTTACTCTCTCGGATCTATCCCCGCGATTCGAGCCGTACGTTATGCGGCAGCGTCCTTCGGTCGATTGGACGGGAGGTGGGCTGTACGTATGCAGTGGGAACTAATGGAAATTTAATGTATAACTAGGCATAAGCTTTTCTTTAATTTCTCACGATGATGTTGTATCCTGTCCTCCTTAGTTAGATGTCCTGTTGGGTTTCTTCCATTGGATCAGTTAATCAGCTTTTGTATTTAATTGAGATTTCTGTTTGTTTTTCTTTAATTTATTTATTGTAGAAAATAAGGAACCTTGTATATTTTAGTTTGTTACAATGCACGCTTTTATAGGAAGTAGAAAGAGATCTTTGAGTAGTTATAATTGTCTCGCTCTAAAAAATAGAGAATAAGAAAATATGTATATCAATTTTTTCCTTAGTCGCAAATAAAGTTCAGAAGTATAAACACAGTGTTCTGATTTTTCGCATCGAATTCTGCCGCTCAATAGGTCCCAGGCACTGGAGAATTTCAGTTATTCGGTGTGTGACTCGATATTAAGAATAATGAGTGCTCTTTATCAAATTGATAAGTTAGAAGAGTCGAACTATGACACATGGAAAATACAGATGCGATCTGTATTGGTGCATTCCGGTTTGTGGAGCGTTAGGAGGACAACAGTTGTTCCAGAAGGACAACAGTTTGCGGCCTTGGACAGTAAGGCGTTGGCAACAATATCGTTGAGTGTAAAGAAATCTCAATTGGCCTACATCAAGAATTGCTTGACGGCTTTGGTGGCATGGACCATGTTGAAGGAGGTTCATCAACCAAGCGGACCTTTACGAAAGGTACAGTTATACAAGAAACTGCTTAATAAACGGATGGAGCAAGGGCAGAGCATGACGACCTACATAAGTAAATTTGTGGAAATTCTGGATAGTCTAACTGGAGTTGGAATAGAGCTAAACGATGAACTTTGAACTATCGTTTGCTATCAAGCCTTCCAGAGGAATTTGAACATTTCGTGGTCGCTATGGAGACACGAGATAAGTTGCCTTCGTTCGAAGTTCTCACCATAAAGTTAAAGGAGGAGAGCGAAAGAAAAGGAATAGCAGATGCACGAGTCGACAGTATGGCATTCGCAGCAACGCAAAAGCACAACTCAGATGAAAAACTATGAGCAGAAGAAACGAATATATATCGTTTGCTTCAAGTGTGGTGAACAAGGGCACATTAAGTCTCAGTGTCGAAGTGAGGGTGAGGGAGATCACCGCATGGCATCAAGAAATGTGGTGAATTGCCAACGCAGCCTGCTGCACGCTTGTGACGTCAACAACATTGAAAATTCAACATGGTGTTTGGGTAGTTGCGCAACAAGCCATATGTGTTGCGCAAGAGAGCTATTCACAAAGTTTGTGAAGCACACTGAACAGAGCGCACTGGCCAATGCTGGTTTCCTTCAAGCAGAAGGTATAGGTGACGTCACGATACAGACAGGCCAGTGCATGTTGAGACTAAAAAATGTTCTTTTCGTTCCAAAGATGTCCGGAAATTTCTGTTCCGTGAGCAGTGCTGCCCAGAACAGGTGCAAGGTGACCTTTGAAATAGAGAATGCCAAAGTGATACAAGATGAAGAATGCATAGTGAAAGCCAAAAAGATTGGCAACTTATATTTGTTTGTGGGTGGTCGCAGTAAATATTTTGCCATGTCAGCTGTTGATGGGATTTTGCTACACAAGAGATACGGACATATTAATTCCTCTAGCTTGAAAGAGATGGTATCCAAAGGGATAGTTCGAGGTATAGATAATATTCGGTTGCCAGAGAATATTAGTTGCAAGACGTGTATGATTAGCAAAATCCATGTTCAACCTTTTCCATCAGCAACAAGTAATCGGGCTAACGAGCTTTTGGATCTAGTGCATGCATATGTTTTTGGACCTTTCCCAACACTTTCCCTCGGAGGTTTCAAGAATTTTCTGACGTTCATTGACGATAAGTCCAGAAGGATTTTTGTTTACTTCCTGCGTGGGAAGAACAAGGTGCTACCGAAATTCATCGATTTCAAGAATCTGGTGGAACGGCAGACAGGAAGGAGACTTAAATGACTTCTGGTCCAGGCGGGACTGGAAAATCATTTTTGGGCAGAAGCTGTCAGCACTTCGGTTTACCTGCGAAACCGCTCCCCTACCAGCACATTAGAGAGTATGACTCCTATTGAAGCGTGGACTGGTAAGAAACCTTATGTAAAACCCCTAAAGGTTTTTGTATCTCTTGCAGTTGCTCTGGACAAGGGTCCGAGAAAGGGTAGCAAATTTCAACCTAAGGGCAAAGAGTACATTATGGTTGAGACTTAAATGACTTCTGGTCCAGGCGGGACTGGGAAATCATTTTTGGGCAGAAGCTGTCAGCACTTCGGTTTACCTGCGAAACCGCTCCCCTACCAGCACATTAGAGAGTATGACTCCTATTGAAGCGTGGACTGGTAAGAAACCTTATGTAAAACCCCTAAAGGTTTTTGTATCTCTTGCAGTTGCTCTGGACAAGGGTCCGAGAAAGGGTAGCAAATTTCAACCTAAGGGCAAAGAGTACATTATGGTTGGGTACTCTGTGGCAGCAAAAGGTTATCGACTGACCCATCAACTCGACAATTGGGATGTGTTATTTGATGAACATCATGACGTGGCATCCAAGGGTGATGCTGTGACAATCAATCTGGAGGAACTGGAGATGCAGAAATCTTTTCTGACTTATCCATCGACGCCGGCAGCTCCGATGAGAGCACAGATCAGTACGAGAGTGTCGAAGAAAAAGGTGAGCATGTCGTGGAGGAGGCGCGCACGGGCCCCGGTCGTCCTAAAATCATCCGGAGTGGAAATCCAGGACGCCCAAAGAGCAGTACAATATTCTAGGCACCCTTGTTTCGGAAAACGTTCCGATTCCATTAACTGACAAAGAGGCGCTGGAGAGTAAAAATGCAAAGGAGTGGCGTGAAGCCATGGAAAGAGAATATGATTCTCTGGTTGCAAACCAGACTTGGCAAATCACTGATTTACCCAAAAATCAGGGATCAATTGGATGCAAGTGGGTGTTCAACGTGAAGTGTGATAAAGATGAAGTTTCAACGCTCGACTGGTAGCAAAAAGATGCTCCCATCAGTTTGGCATAAATTACCAAGAAACATTTTCGCCGGTATGCCGATTGGAGAGTGTGCGCTTTATTATAGCATTGGCGGCGGAGCTCAAGCTATATCTATATCAAATGGATGTATGCACCGCGTATCTCAACAGCGATCTGAGTGAGACGGTATACATGAAGCAGCCGGAAGGGTACTCAGATGAATCAAGTCCTGACAAGGTATTGCTTCTGAAAAAAGCAATATATGGCTTGAAGCAATCAGGAAGGGCCTGGAACGAGAAGCTAAATGGCGTATTGGTTAATATGGGATTCGATGCCTGTGATAACGCCATGTATAAACATTGTGGAGAAGGTAATCTTGTACTAATCCTTGTGTATGTTGACGATATACTTATAGCTTGCCAATCGCACGAGGATTTGCTGAAAATCAAGAGCAGCATCTCACGATCATTCGATGGCGTTGACAAGGGTCAACTTAACCATTTCCTAGGCATGGAAATCGAACGAGACGGTGATCTTGGAGCAATTACTTTGGGACATACGCAATATATTAAGGACTTATTGCATACCCATGGGAGTGATTTTTGCAGGTCGGCGAAGACACCTTTGGATGCTGGTTTTCAAATAGATTTCACAAGCCCCCAATGCAAAAAGGTGGATCCTACTTTTTATCAGTAGGAGAGCTTATGTGGCTAGCTCTTACAACGAGGCCTGACATATCGGTGTCAAAATTGGCCCAATGTAATAAAAACCCGCATGCTGAACACATGGCAGGCATAAGGCACATCCTTAGATATCTCTCATCTACTATTGACATGAAACTACACTACCGGCAATGTGGTCAATCGTTCTGTGGATACGAGGACGCGGATTGGGCATGTGATAGGCTTGACAGGAAGTCCTATACTGGTTACATCTACCTGTTAGCAGGTGGGCCCATTTCTTGGCGATCGGAAAAGCAGCGAAGTGTGGCTTTGAGAACTACCGAGGCGGAGTACATGGCACTATATGCGGCATTTAAGAAGGCGATAGTCATGCGAAGGATAATTATGGAGATAAGTTGCGGAGACAACGACACTCCGATCGTCGTTTATGGGGATAATCTGAGTGCGCAGCCGCTAACCAAGAATCCTGTTCATCATTCCAGAACAATTGCACATTGATATACGTTATCATTTTGTTAGAGAAGTTGTTAAGGAAGGGCAATTTTAACTGAAATACAAATGTACAACTGAAATGTTAGCAGATATTTTGACAAAAAATCTTCCTAAAACGAAACACGAAGAGCTTACAAAAATGTTTAATTTGTTTTAATATTTATTTTTGTAAACAAGCTTGCATTGAGGAGGGGTGTAGAAAATAATAATATTAATATTTAGTTTGTTAATATTTTAGTTTGTTACAATGCACGCTTTTATAGGAAGTAGAAAGAGATCTTTGAGTAGTTATATTTGTCTCGCTCTAAAAAATAGAGACTAAGAAAATATGTATATCAATTTTTCCCTTAGTCGCAAATAAAGTTCCGAAGTATAAACACGGTGTTCTGATTTTTTCGCTTCGAATTCTGCCGCAATATTTATTTATTTTGTATTTTTTCTAAATTATTTTTTTTTGTATTATTTTTTAGTAGTTTCTTTTTAATTAAACTTTTCTGTTTATAAAACTTTTTAGTTTCATTGTTTTTTGCTTATTCAGGTCTCTTCGAAAGTTCCAAATCACTGCTACACTGTGTTATTAGATTTGTTTTTGTTTGTGTTGTTTTTCAGTGACCACGGTTTTTGTTTTCATTTGTTAATTTGTTTTTCACTGAACACGGTTTTTAATTTTTTAACACTGAATTTTTTTATTTTAATGGATTTTTTAATGATTTATATATATTTTGCTTATTTTTTTTATTGGAGTCTTTGCCAATCACTAGTCTTCGGTTTGCCTTTTCATCGCGAATAAATTGAGATGGTGCTTTCTTTCTTATTGATTTATTTTTTTTTTTTATTAATTATTTTTTAGAATAAACTTTATTTGCATGGCCCCTTTATTTGCATTGGAGAAAATAAACAATTGCCCTAAGAGATTTTTAGAGAAAGGGACATTTTGCTGATGCAGTAGTTGAGTAATTGGTAAAGAGTGATAAGATCGGAAGATCGATCCAATTCGGACTGGTGACGGCGAGTCGGCTCTAATGTTTATCTCTGCCTTGGGCCATGGAAAATTTTATGGGAATGTTTACAAGTGGAGCTTGATGTTTAGTCTGGATAATCTTTTGGGGATCATCAGAAACTAGTGAGGGGAAATTAGGAGACAAGATAAGAAATGGCATTACGCATTCAGCAGGGGCTACTGCGTTTTGCAAATAATGTTTACATTGCCTTATCAAATAGGCAATAGTATTTGGATCAATTGTCTGAATTTTATAATCTTCTACCGTTTTTCCCTACTTTCTATGACTCAATTTTATAATTTTTTTTTTTTATGTTAGTATTTTTTTTTAAATGTAATGTAAATTTAATGTATAACTAGGCATAAGCTTTTCTTTAATTTCTCACGCAATATATTAAGGACTTATTGCATACCCATGGGAGTGATTTTTGCAGGTCGGCGAAGACACCTTTGGATGCTGGTTTCCAAATAGATTTCACAAGCCCCCAATGCAAAAAGGTGGATCCTACTTTTTATCAGTAGGAGAGCTTATGTGGCTAGCTCTTACAACGAGGCCTGACATATTGCATTCGGTGTCAAAATTGGCCCAATGTAATAAAAACCCGCATGCTGAACACATGGCAGGCATAAAGCACATCCTTAGATATCTCTCATGTACGATTGACATGAAACTACACTACCGGCAATGTGGTCAATCGTTCTGTGGATACGAGGACGCGGATTGGGCAGGTGATAGGCTTGACAGGAAGTCCTATACTGGTTACATCTACCTGTTAGCAGGTGGGCCCATTTCTTGGCGATCGGAAAAGCAGCGAAGTGTGGCGTTGAGAAGTACCGAGGCGGAGTTAATGGCACTATATGCGGCATTTAGGGGGCGATAGTCATGCGAAGGTTAATTATGGAGATAAAATGCGGAGACAACGACACTCCGATCGTCGTTTATGGGGATAATCTGAGTGCGCAGGCGCTAACCAAGAATCCTGTTCATCATTCCAGAACAATTGCACATTGATATACGTTATCATTTTGTTAGAGAAGTTGTTAAGGAAGGGCAATTTTAACTGAAATACAAATGTACAACTGAAATGTTAGCAGATATTTTGACAAAAAATCTTCCTAAAACGAAACACGAAGAGCTTACAAAAATGTTTATTTTGTTTTAATATTTATTTTTGTAAACAAGCTTGCATTGAGGAGGAGTGTAGAAAATAAGGAACCCTGTATATTTTAGTTTGTTACAATGCACGCTTTTATAGGAAGTAGAAAGAGATCTTTGAGTAGTTATATTTGTCTCGCTCTAAAAAATAGAGACTAAGAAAATATGTATATCAATTTTTCCCTTAGTCGCAAATAAAGTTCCGAAGTATAAACACGGTGTTCTGATTTTTTCGCTTCGAATTCTGCCGCAATATTTATTTATTTTGTATTTTTTCTAAATTATTTTTTTTTGTATTATTTTTTAGTAGTTTCTTTTTAATTAAACTTTTCTGTTTATAAAACTTTTTAGTTTCATTGTTTTTTGCTTATTCAGGTCTCTTCGAAAGTTCCAAATCACTGCTACACTGTGTTATTAGATTTGTTTTTGTTTGTGTTGTTTTTCAGTGACCACGGTTTTTGTTTTCATTTGTTAATTTGTTTTTCACTGAACACGGTTTTTAATTTTTTAACACTGAATTTTTTTATTTTAATGGATTTTTTAATGATTTATATATATTTTGCTTATTTTTTTTATTGGAGTCTTTGCCAATCACTAGTCTTCGGTTTGCCTTTTCATCGCGAATAAATTGAGATGGTGCTTTCTTTCTTATTGATTTGTTTTTTTTTTTATTAATTATTTTTTAGAATAAACTTGATTTGCATGGCCCCTTTATTTGCATTGGAGAAAATAAACAATTGCTCTAAGAGATTTTTAGAGAAAGGGACATTTTGCTGATGCAGTAGTTGAGTAATTGGTAAAGAGTGATAGAATCGGAAGATCGATCCAATTCGGACTGGTGACGGCGAGTCGGCTCTAATGTTTATCTCTGCCTTGGGCCATGGAAAATTTTATGGGAATGTTTACAAGTGGAGCTTGATGTTTAGTCTATATAATCTTTTGGGGATCATCAGAAACTAGTGAGGGGAAATTAGGAGACAAGATAAGAAATGGCATTACGCATTCAGCAGGGGCTACTGCGTTTTGCAAATAATGTTTACATTGCCTCATCAAATAGGCAATAGTATTTGGATCAATTGTCTGAATTTTATAATCTTCTACCGTTTTTCCCTACTTTCTATGACTCAATTTTATAATTTTTTTTTTTTATGTTAGTATTTTTTTTTAAATGTAATGTAAATTTAATGTATAACTAGGCATAAGCTTTTCTTTAATTTCTCACGATGATGTTGTATCCTGTCCACCTTAGTTAGATGGGTTTCTTTGGTTGGATCAGTTAATCAGCTTTTGGAGTCTTTGCCAATCACTAGTCTTCGGTTTGCCTTTTCATCGCGAATAAATTGAGATGGTGCTTTCTTTCTTATTGATTTGTTTTTTTTTTTATTAATTATTTTTTAGAATAAACTTTATTTGCATGGCCCCTTTATTTGCATTGGAGAAAATAAACAATTGCTCTAAGAGATTTTTAGAGAAAGGGACATTTTGCTGATGCAGTAGTTGAGTAATTGGTAAAGAGTGATAAGATCGGAAGATCGATCCAATTCGGACTGGTGACGGCGAGTCGGCTCTAATGTTTATCTCTGCCTTGGGCCATGGAAAATTTTATGGGAATGTTTACAAGTGGAGCTTGATGTTTAGTCTGGATAATCTTTTGGGGATCATCAGAAACTAGTGAGGGGAAATTAGGAGACAAGATAAGAAATGGCATTACGCATTCAGCAGGGGCTACTGCGTTTTGCAAATAATGTTTACATTGCCTCATCAAATAGGCAATAGTATTTGGATCAATTGTCTGAATTTTATAATCTTCTACCGTTTTTCCCTACTTTCTATGACTCAATTTTATAATTTTTTTTTTTTATGTTAGTATTTTTTTTTAAATGTAATGTAAATTTAATGTATAACTAGGCATAAGCTTTTCTTTAATTTCTCACGATGATGTTGTATCCTGTCCACCTTAGTTAGATGGGTTTCTTTGGTTGGATCAGTTAATCAGCTTTTGAATTTAATTGAGATTTTTGCTTTTTTTCTTTAATTTATTTATTTCTTTTGATTTTTTAAAAATTATTTTTGTATTATTTTTTTGTAGTTTCTTTTTTATTAAACATTTTTGTTTATCAAACTTTTTAGTTTTATTGTTTTTTTGCTTATTCAGGTCTCTTCAAAAGTTCCAAATAACTGTCGCACTGTGTTATTAGATTTGTTTTTTTTATTTTAATGGTTTTTTAATGATTTGTATATATTCTGTTTTTTGTTTTTATTGGAGCCTTTTCCAATCACTAGACATTAGTTTGCTATTTCATCTCGAATAAATTGGATTTTTATGAGTTTTTGAGCCACGCTGGTGCTTTCTCTCTAATTGATTTCTTTTTATTTTAATGAATTATTTTTTAGAATCACCTAATGTTTATGTCTGGCTTGGCATGGAAAATTTTATGGGAATGCTTACAAATGGAGCTTGATGTTTAGTCTGGATAATCTTTTGGGGATCATCAGAAACGAAAGAGGGGAAATTAGGAGACAAGATAAGAAATGGGATTCAGCAGGGGCCACTGCGTTTTGCAAATAGTGTTTACATTGCCTATTTGGTGAGGCAATTTATGCGTTGGATAACATATTATAAAGTTGTGTAACTAAATAATTGTTTTCATTTGGATAAAAGTCATTGAAAAATCTCAATGACCAACAATGGGATTTGAGATATTTCGAATCGACTGAACGATGTTTGTACTTCAGTGGTCATGGTGCCGAACGTAGTCAATCTTATATTGATATTGCCTGCTCTGCTCTCTAGTTGATGAACATTGGTTCCTTGGATGCGAAGATCCATTACTGGCGAGTTACTGGTTATTTTGGCGAGTTTTTATCCATACCCTGCTGGAGTGCACAAGATTGCTGTGATATTCTGTTTCAGACTTGTTTTTAAATAACTGGAATTCGCATCTACTATCTACATTGTATGCCATTAAGTGATTCAAATAAATATATTGATCAATTTTTATAGCTGTGCATCTTTTGAATTCGTTCTCATTAAAACCTATAAATCGATATCTATTGGCACAGACAGCTATGATCGTTGTCTGAAGATTGTACAACGTCCAACCTTTCGATTCCCATATTGGGATGGGCACAATGTTAAAGACATCAAATAACTCTGACGACACCAGTGGTATTGTTATTCGACAAATGGCGTGAGTATCAGTTGTACGTCCTTGCGCATACATTATTTTGTAGACCTGAAGAACATCATTGCTGGCGACTGGCAAGATTTGGTTGGGTGGTAAATGATTCCGAATTTGGTCTAGTTGATCTCGTAACTGTGTAGGTGATATTAAAATTGGGCTGATTTTTCTATAGCGAAAAACAGTTTACACATCAGTTATCATACTCTGCATTCGCTGTAAATCATTTGCAAGTAGTTTCATTTGTGTTGTGAGGATCATAAATGCTTGCTCCAAATGTGCGCCATTGTACTGTCCTCGTTTCTAATCTGTTGTTCCAGAGATCTGAAGCGGTTGTTGGTAGCCAAACTTCCTTTTTGCACCAAACTGATGGTGGAGTCAACCATGGATGTCTGGTTCTGAAGCAGCTGTAAGAGGAAATCCTCGTTGCCTTTAACCTTTGTTATAGTTTTAGCCATATCTTCTGCGTATGTTGAGTCAAGCACGGCAAATAATGAATTGGCTATGGTTCCAATAACATTAAACGGTGATCTACGTTGCCGAGAGTGATGCATAAGGTTGTTTCCTGACTCAAGCTCTACAACTAGATGTCTAAAATGGTCTAAAATGGAATTGCATGCTGCTACGTTTGTCATTTCCTGCGACTTATGTGAGAGTTCCGTTAATCCAACTGAAAGTGCCTTCATATCATTCCAGTAGGGATTCAATTCGTAATATACTGTCATTGTCCATTCGGAAACTCCATTCTCGTGGTTCCCAAACGTTCGAAGAATATTCCTGGCTTGTTACTGAACTTCGTCATTTTGATTGGAGTTGTCATCGCTAGTGGAAATATCAACATAAGCGCTAGAATTACAGGCATTGCTGAGAGGATTCCTTTTTTGCGTTGCACCGGACGCTCATTAGACTGGTCCGCCTTGAGGGTGTCGTCTAATGGGCGCTTGTTGTTGATTTCTTCTGGGAACAGTGGAGCTAACCGAGTCACTGGTCTCTTGAATATTTCAGAAGACGTTTTGATGTCCACTACCCGAACGAGATTGTCCGGTCCTGGATACGTTTTGAGAACTCTTCCCATAGGATAGCTTATTACAGCCACAATGTTTTCCTTTATAAGGAATAGCTATCCCTCGTGAATATTTGGAGACGCATTCTTCCATTTGGGTCTTCCATTCTGGAGTTCTTGCAGGTACTCACTTGACCATTGTTTTCAAAAGGCATGCTACAGTCTTTTGATTTGCTTATTTTTATAGATTGCTCATACGTATATTGCTGCGCCATATGCTCTTTTTGAGGCCTTCTGTCTAACTGTGTGTAACCCTTGCGTAACTGGTACCTTTCCGTCAAATATGTGTCTTGGAATTTGCAATTCATTCAGACTTTGCAGATCCGAGCGAAAGTTTTTCCAGTCTGACTGAAGTTCTAAGGGCAATTCCTCATCCCAAGCCAATTTCAATTCCCAGAGGAGTTGCATAAATATCTTTGCCTTTACTACAACTGGCGCAAAAAAACCTATAAAAGGTTTTATAGGTACATACCTACAAAGATTTGTGACAACTCAGAGCAATCCACTCGCTTTGCGTTCGTCCGCAAAGTTGCTTTTAATTAATCATAATCCATATGAGGCCGAGGGTTTTAATACTATATTGGTTTAAGGTCTCACACAATTTTACATCGCTCACGGTGTCTCTTTGGGTATTCCTTGCAGTAGTCCTGCATTATTTGAGCACCACTTTCGTAATTTGAAACCGTGTAGTAGTAATATTCAGTTCACTTTGAATTTGAATTGCTTCTGGCACTGAGTCAGCACCCGTCAAGCAATCTTCTACGTAGAAGTTATTTTTAAGCGCCGTAGACCCCAACGGGTAGTTCTCCCGTGACCGAATTGCTACATGATTTAGGCATTTCGTGGCAAAAATGGAGCGGTTTTGGTTGCATACGTGACGGTTTTAAGTCTATAGTACTTAAGATCCTCGTATGGATCGTTTCTCCAGACTATTAGCTGATGGAACTGATTATCTGGATTGATCCATACTTGACGGTATAGCCCAAGATTTCATATTCTTTCATGAAGACAAAATACCCTTTCCGAACATCACCTTCTAATCGTCGCTGATTGCGTTATGAATTTAGTTTCGTGTAGCATGGCATCATATCGTCCGATCTTCTGCTGATTTGAAAGGAGTAGCGAGTAATAGTGCTCGGTACCGATTGGTAGATCTATCCTTCCAGGGTTATCAAACTTGAGCTGGTTAGTCAGCTATGATGTGGGGAAGGACACAGGATTCTATTCGCTGGCCCCGTGCATCCCCGTGAATCCCCGTGAAGAGAGCTAACGAGGATAGTTACTCTTGCTCTGGATATTCTTGGTTTTCCTCCAAACTCTTCGATACGGAGCTTTGTATTGTGGCGCGTTAATGATAACATTGATAGCAACATAGAAGGGCTCGAAATTTGGCTACTTGACCGTTCTCTGCCTGGACCGCAACCTTTGCTGTTGCAAGAAGTTTGTAATTCTTGTTAGTCGCGGCACCGACAGTTGGGGAATAAAGGCTTGTGGATTCCAGGTGTAACAAGGTGTGAAGTTTTTTTTCGCACTTGAAACAATTCCTTCCTTTACATTCCTTTGATTTGTGGTCGGTCTTGAAACAGATGACACATATTTTTTGTTTTTGTACCCAATTTTATCTTTCGTATACTGTTTACGAGCGGAACTCCTCATATTTATGTAACGCGTGATTTGGAGACTTGCAATAGGGATGTCTGTCTGACGTACTGAACGCACGCCAGATTTTTTGACTCTTTTTTCAATAATGCCGTTGATTTTCCGGAGCTCAAACTGTGATTCTTTGCTCTAAGAATTCCAGCATCGTTTGTAGGGGCTGGATCTCTACTGAGTTGCCAACTGTTTGCTCAAATGGCACTGGGCTCTGATAAAGTAACCGACGAATAACTTTATTTGCGATGAGCCAAGAATTGTCATATGATCCAACTATTATGCGCCATGCTTGAACATAGTTGTCCTCATTTTGCTCGATGTGGCGTATTAATCTTCCAGCATTTCCAGAGAGAGCGGATTTTAGGTACCACATTTTCTTCACGGATGGCATGTTAGTATCATGGACCATGCAGGTAAATAAGTCATGGAATTGTTTCCATTTCATTGCATCCCCATCAAGCTTTGGAATGTTTATCCGGGGCATTTGCACATCAATAAGTGTCAAGTGTATTTCTTGCCTGAGCCCATAAAGATAGGTCTTAATAGGTCTCCTGGACCTCTACCGGACTCCTTAAGCGCCGAAATAATCCGGCTAATCATTTATTCTTGGGAAATACGTCACGGGATTGCTCTTGAACTTTATTTTCTACTTGTTCTTGAGCATGTTCTTTCGACTCGTGCCTTGCCAGCTAGTCTCGATTGCTTTCGAAAGTGGCTCCATATTTCTCGCAACTGATCCGCAGGTCATCAGCATACTTGGTGTAGCTTTCGGTCCTTGGATTATTGCATAATTTTCAACGAATCTTTCCCAAGCTTTTTCCAGAACGGCTAGTTTCGTTTGAAAGTATGATACCTTTTGTTTTCGATTCGGCCCATCCTTTATATAATTCCAGATGCATCTTGCGAATCTTGCCTGAACTTTCTATTGTGGAACGATAGAAATCTCCATTCGTTCGATTAGTGATTCTGGGTTTGCAGTGTCACGTCGGGGTCACCAAAATGTTAAGATTAACAGAATGGCTAGTTTCATTATAGATTAATGAATGTTTTAAGCAAATGGTACATGAACCGATTGCGGGTTTGTTGCCGCAACTTGCACTTGAACAAATTGGATGTGGTGAAAGAATTCAGTTCAGGGTTTGTCTGAGACTGACTTTATTATTATAAAAGATCAATATTTAAGCTAATTTGATACATGGATATTGCTTAGGTGGTAAATTTATGGAAATATAGCAAAAACATAAAAATGGTAAATTAACAATTTTAATATATAATATTCTGCACAATTTTGTCAGTTGCATTGGTCATTGAGATTTGTCAATGACTTTTATCCAAAAGAAAACAATTATTTAGTTTTACGTTATAATATAGTTTATTTTGAGTTATGTGCGCATATGAAACGGAGTAAGAAAAGCTCCAACTTATGATGCGTGTGCACAGAGATAAAGGGCAATATTGAGAACGCCGTAGAACATAGGCTGACCGAAAGCTCGCTGGCTTAATGCTAAACAAAAATCACGATGAAGCCGAGTGGCCGAGAAGATTGGCTTCTCTATTGTTGGCTTGCGACCAACAATAGAGATTAAATATAAACAAAAATACGACAAACTATACTTATTATATTTAAATCTATGTCGTGGCTGTTGCCTGACCCGTGGTATTCTAAATTCAAAATTTTTATAATTGTGGGCTGTAATGTATTCTAATATTTTATTATCTACGTTTGTATATGATATATTATTAGTTATTGTGGTGCCATTGAATGTTATTAAGTAAGACCCTATTAGGCAAGAGTCATTTACAATATTATTTCCGTTTACTAAAATAGCACCTTCCTGAATTATATCTATTTGTTCATTTTTTCTCTTATTTTATTACAAATTGATTTATCACAGTTCAACAAGCAAGTGATGAAGCAAGACAAACATGATTTTACTTTGCTTAAGACACAATAATTATTAAATAGTTCTCTTTTGAAATTATTTATTTCATAATAAGTGATGTCACATCATTTTCCATCATTATGAGAAATAGCTCCTGCGTAATACGTATCGCATCTATTTTGTATAATGGGATATTTTAAATAGATTACAAATAATTCTTTGTGCAAAGCAATTTTGAATTCAGAAATGTCCAATAAATCCGTGATTACTACAGGTTTTGATTCGTGTTTATATATTCCTTGAATATCATCTATATTTAATATCTTTGTGTTAAAAATGTCCATTTTAACCAATGTAATTTTATCAATTAAATTTTGTTAGTTATAAAATGTAAACGATGTTTTCTTAGAGGTAACTCTTGGCTTGTAAAATCCGCTTTTAAATTTGTGGACAGTATTTTTATTTCATCAAAAAATTTGGAATTTATTATTTGATGCTTGTTGTTGTTATCAATTAGTTCATTAATTTTATTTTCAATTGTTACTACATCATCATGGTTACTACATCATCATCATTTTAAAACCGTTCCTAATTCATTAATACCTCTCTTAGATATTGTTGGTAATAATTGTGATAGAATTAAATCTATAGTTCTTAAATTATATGAAATTTCCCAGTAAAATTTATCATTATTAGTATTCTTTATGTGGTTAAGCTCTGTGTTCAAAATTTCTTTAAAGAAAGTAATGTTGGTAACATTAAATAGCTCAGCATATGAGTCTTAGGTCAAAACGTCCTTATTGTCTTTATAAAGAAAGAAATCATGATTCGAATAATTAATTATTTCGGATGTTGTTGTAACTATGATCAGAAATAAAAGTATTGCGGAATGCATTGTTATCTGTAAGTTTAAGAAAAAAAAAATTAAGCCTTAATATTATCTTTGTGAACCATTCTATTCATATTGTTTATTATTACTTTATTACCCTGGTTTTCCTTAACTACCTGTTTTTTATATCTTGGTTTTAATTTGTTTTTTTCCCCATATTTCTTTTCATTAATTATTTCTCCTACATTATAGTTTTTTTGTTTTTTGTCTTTGTTATCTGTTGCTAACATAACTGTTTGAGCTTGTTGGAGAATGTTAGGTATTTTCTCTTGGTTTATTTTGTTGTATAATATGTCCAATGGCTTTTCATTGGTAACTGAGTGTATGCTCATGATACAGAGTCATGTATATGACTCATATATATGCATATTATTACAGAGTAATCTGTTAGATTGTATTCATCTTTGATACGTCTAGCAATCTCTGTGAGTGTTGAATGTGACCTTTCAATTTGACCATTGGAAGTGCTATGTCTGCAAAGTGTATTGTGAGTCTACTTCTACTTATAAATGAACGAAATTGCGCAGATGTAAATGCGTTGTCTGTCATGACGGTTTTTGCTAATGGATAATGTTGTAAAATATCTAGTACTTTGTTTTCAACATTTAACTTATTTTCAATTTCATTGACTGTTAAGAATTTTGAACAAAAAAATTTATTTATCTGCGTAAAATATATCGTTATGAAGATTTTCACCATCACTAGTTGGAATTGGTGCTTCACATATCGAAATTTCTACTGGATGTCTGCAATATTTATTTTTCTTACAAATGACGCAATTTTTTATGTATTCTTTAAATTTTATAAATAATTTTGGCCAATAATAAAGTCTAGATATTTGTTTGTAATTTTCTAATCCTCTATGGGCGCGACAATGAGTCTCTTCAATAATAATTGCATTATCTTCTTCATTTTCTACGTCTGGTACAAAAATTCTTGTAAATAGGAATTTGTTTCCGAAATTTTCTTTTAGTGGTTTTTGCAATAAGTAAAGGTGTTGATGCTTGTTGTTGTTATCAATTAGTTCATTAATTTTATTTTCAATTGTTACTACATCATCATGGTTACTACATCATCATCATTTTAAAACCGTTCCTAATTCATTAATACCTCTCTTAGATATTGTTGGTAATAATTGTGATAGAATTAAATCTATAGTTCTTAAATTATATGAAATTTCCCAGTAAAATTTATCATTATTAGTATTCTTTATGTGGTTAAGCTCTGTGTTCAAAATTTCTTTAAAGAAAGTAATGTTGGTAACATTAAATAGCTCAGCATATGAGTCTTAGGTCAAAACGTCCTTATTGTCTTTATAAAGAAAGAAATCATGATTCGAATAATTAATTATTTCGGATGTTGTTGTAACTATGATCAGAAATAAAAGTATTGCGGAATGCATTGTTATCTGTAAGTTTAAGAAAAAAAAAATTAAGCCTTAATATTATCTTTGTGAACCATTCTATTCATATTGTTTATTATTACTTTATTACCCTAGTTTTCCTTAACTACCTGTTTTTTATATCTTGGTTTTAATTTGTTTTTTTCCCCATATTTCTTTTCATTAATTATTTCTCCTACATTATAGTTTTTTTGTTTTTTGTCTTTGTTATCTGTTGCTAACATAACTGTTTGAGCTTGTTGGAGAATGTTAGGTATTTTCTCTTGGTTTATTTTGTTGTATAATATGTCCAATGGCTTTTCATTGGTAACTGAGTGTATGCTCATGATACAGAGTCATGTATATGACTCATATATATGCATATTATTACAGAGTAATCTGTTAGATTGTATTCATCTTTGATACGTCTAGCAATCTCTGTGAGTGTTGAATGTGACCTTTCAATTTGACCATTGGAAGTGCTATGTCTGCAAAGTGTATTGTGAGTCTACTTCTACTTATAAATGAACGAAATTGCGCAGATGTAAATGCGTTGTCTGTCATGACGGTTTTTGCTAATGGATAATGTTGTAAAATATCTAGTACTTTGTTTTCAACATTTAACTTATTTTCAATTTCATTGACTGTTAAGAATTTTGAACAAAAAATTTATTTATCTGCGTAAAATATATCGTTATGAAGATTTTCACCATCACTAGTTGGAATTGGTGCTTCACATATCGAAATTTCTACTGGATGTCTGCAATATTTATTTTTCTTACAAATGACGCAATTTTTTATGTATTCTTTAAATTTTATAAATAATTTTGGCCAATAATAAAGTCTAGATATTTGTTTGTAATTTTCTAATCCTCTATGGGCGCGACAATGAGTCTCTTCAATAATAATTGCATTATCTTCTTCATTTTCTACGTCTGGTACAAAAATTCTTGTAAATAGGAATTTGTTTCCGAAATTTTCTTTTAGTGGTTTTTGCAATAAGTAAAGGTCTTCTAGGGTACAGTGCAGGCCTATTGTTATATTTGGTGAAATATATTCTTTTAGTAATGATACTAAATTCTCTGAAGTATCATACTCAATAATATGTCTAACATTATTGAAGACATTTATTGACTCGTGGACTGTTAATCTGCCAGTAGTGATTAAGAGTTGAATTTTGAATTGGTTAAGTGATTTATTAGTTTCTTCGATTACATTTTCAAAGCACTTTCTGCAGAATGAGTTGTATTTTCATCTGAACTATCCTCTGATATATCTGCGTCTGACAAATTGTTAATTTGGACTCTGGATAAAGCATCCGCTACAACATTAGTTGTACCTGGTTCGTATTGAATTTTTGGTGTAAAACTTTGTATGAATGAATACAAACTATTCATGTCAATATTTGGGTTTTTGTCAGATATTGAATACGCTAATGGGTGGTGGTCGGTGTGAACTTCCATTCCTACCACGCCATACAAGTAGTTTCTTAGGGTTTGTAATGCCCAAACAATTGCTAATAATTCTTTTTTGTTTGTGGCGTATGCTTGTTCTGTTTTTATTGAGCGTTTTTGATGTAAAGGTTATACGTTTACCCTCTTGTAAGAATGAATTTTTTACTATAATCTGGTTGTACTAATTCAAGTTGATTAGTAAGGTTTTGCTTATGTTCATTGATTGCTTTTACAGCTGGTTCGTCTAACTGAACCGACATTTTTTTCGACATATTTTTTGATATTTTACCATTATGGCCTCCTAAATATGAGGTGAGTGGTTTTGCTATGTAAGAATAATTACGGACATACTTTCTATAATAACCTGTTAGGCCAAGAAAGCTCCTAGCTCTCTGATGTTTTTTGGAATTGGGTAATTTTGTATTGCTGCCATTTTAACTGGGTCTGTTTTGATTGCATTATAAGAGACTACGAATCCAAGAAAGTTGGTTTCTTGCGAAAAAAATTTGTATTTTTCTAAAGAAATTTTCATATTTGCTTCTAAAAGGATAATTATTATTCTAGTTAAATCATTAAAATGTTCCTCTACTGAGTTTGAGAAAATTATTATATCGTCCATATAGACGTGGCAAGTTTTTCCAACCTGATCTCTTAAAATTTCATCCATTGCTCGTTGCCAAAAGGCATTCTTAAAAATTCATATTTACCGTTATTTATAGAAAAAGACGATTCTCTCATTAATATTTGATGAAAGCCTGATTCCAGGACAATTGTGGAAAAAAATTTTGCTTTTCCCAGATTAGCTAATATAACAGATGGATCTTACTATCTATCTATCGGGAATTGTGGTTTAATTTAATTTTTTAAAATCAATGACAAGTCTTAGTTTTGGACAGCCATCTTCATTGTATCCTTTTTTCGGAACTACAAGAACTGGAGAATTATACGGACTCCTGCTAGGATGTATGGTTTTTTCGAACAACATTCTTTTAATTTCTTTATTAACAAATACTGCTACGGATTGGGCATATGGGTATTGTTTTCCATATATGGGTCTATCATGTTCTAAGTTCATTTCTCCTCTAATAACAGTGCGGAAAGGAATTTGCATATTTCTTTTAGAGTGCTCATCTTTGAATCCACTTTTTGTCTGTCTCATGAACGATCTCATTTTGGCCTGAACATCACGACAACCATCATAGCAAAAGTGTAGACCTGACCTATGTGAAATAAGCACACTAAGTTTTCTAGCTCGCTCAGTCACGTCGTACCCACTAAATTTGTTAGCTGACCGCATCATTTGTTGCAAACGAGATAAGCAAGAAAAAAGTTTGTTGCACCTAGCGCACAAACTGTGTGATAGCAAAAAAAAAACAAAGAAAATATTAAGGAGGAGTACCTGAACAGAATAATCCGTCGAAACAATGAGAGCCCTGGAAAAGTGGGTGGGGCTGGATGAGATCTAGGATGATAACATCCTGGCAGTGACCCACGGATTCCATGAGAAATACACACAAAAGAGAAAAGAGTATTTTTCTAAGCCAGAAACTGGTGATTGAGTCTGAGAAGAGCCTGGTAGTACCAGAATCAAAAATAAGAAGGAGCAACCACAAACGAGACAGTCAGTCCTATCTTATGTGGACTATAAATTCAGAATTGGTTTGTCTGCGACTTAATTAATTAAAAACAAAGTTCAATATATAATTAAATATTTTCTCAAAAATAGTTTGAAAAAATATATTTTTATTTGAGTTCCGTTTTTCATACAGATTGATTTTTAAGACTGGTTAGAACCTAAAAATTTCAGAACTATCCTTCCATTGGGAAAAAAGTCCTTTTTATTGCTACCCTTGCTGAAGCTTTTTGCATATGAAAGCTCGAAAGAAGTTTTTTTCTCTGAGAGGCTTAAATCTCTGAAGGGAGTCGATTAGTCGGAACCTATTACTTGAGATAATTTCACTTAAGAGGAGTGAGAAAGATTTGAGTAGGAATTCTATTTACCTAAATTTTTTTTGAAATGACTCTTGGAAATTGGGAGTATGAAATGAGGCTGTTTTCTGCCGAATAATTTGATAACAATTGGAATGAGGATATTTGCAGCGGGGTTACAAACTTTAAGGCAAAAGGGTTCAGCTTCGGTTTACAAAATTTATTCATTTACACTTAAAGATGTTTTGTTGATATGTTACTTCAGGTACATCAGGTACCTGGTTTTCCTTTCCCGGCAAATATTTAATTGCGAAGTTCCCGGCCAAAATTTTTTGGAAATTTGACTTTACTCCTTCTGCTGTTATATTATATATGTCCAAGGAATTCGGTTTCTTTTTTCATAAACTGATATGCGTATATTATATGTTTATATTTCATATATGCGATGCTGGTATATTGAATCTTCTAATAAATTGTTCATGCTGTTAATCTATAATGAATGTTTTAAGCAAAGGGTACATGAACCGATTGCTAATATGTTGCCTCAACTTGCACTTGAACAAATTGGACGTGGAGAAAGAATTGAGTTCAGAATGGGTTTGTCTGAGACTGACTTTATTATTATAAAAGTTGAATATTTATAGCTAATTTGATACATGGATATTGCTTAGGTGGTAAATTAATGGAAATATAGCCAAAACATAAGGCTGTACTTTTTTGACAGTTGCATTGACAGTTGCAGTACATGCTGCTGATCAGTTTGTTGTTTCTGATGTGTTTCTTTATTAATGTTATTAATGTACTTATAGTGCTTGTGTTTTTTATTTTGTGTATATTTGTGTTTTTGCGGGTTAATAATAAATGCACATGACTTAACACATGCAATGTTGGAAAGTTGCAGACGCATTTTTTAGACCAAATGGCATTTGTGTGTATTGGTAATGTCAATTTTTGATTGAAAAAGCTGTTTTTGGAATGGAATTCTCAATCATTTGAATTGGCAAGGTCAATTTTTACAAAATATTGACACTTTCCAAGTTTATTGAGTAATGGATGATAATTACTGGAATCGGATATATTTTTTTTTTTCGCGCGGTTCCCACTGCATACGTACAGCCCACCTCCCGTCCAGCCGACCGAGGGACGCTGCCGCATAACGTCAAATCGCGGGAATAGATCCGAGAGAGTAAAAGAGAGGAATGGAGTATGAAATCATGAGGAAGAGTGTTGCAAAGATAAATCGTTTAGAATAAAGGATCGGTTTGTTTTTCGGTTTGTTAATGGTGGTAAGTATTTTAATAAAAGTCTACTATGATAGGAGGGAAGGTGAAGGCTTGCATCCCAATATAGTCCCCTAAGTGCGAAAAAATGCAAGTTTTTTTGTACGGATTCTATGTGATCTTGGTGCACTCCGTATTGTGGACTCCAAACACACGATCCATACTCAAGAATCGGACGGACCAATGATGTGTATAAAGTTTTTGTAATGTATGGGTCGTTGAATTCTTTTGACCATCTTTTAATAAAACCAAGCACACCCATAGCTTTATTAACCATGGTGGATATATGGTCGGTAAATTTATGTTTCAAATCTAATAGGACTCCCAGATCGTTAACCTGAGTTAAACGTTCTAAGGAGATCCCATAGCGACATGAGTTTACATTTTGATCCATTAAGCGTTAGGTCATTTGCTAAGCACCAAATTTGAAATTTATCCAAATCAGATTGAAGTCTAGATTGGGCGCAAGTAAATCTATATTGAAGACAAAGCTTAACATCGTCAGCGTACATAAGTACTAGTGAGTCAGTTAAGGCAAGGGGCAAGTCATTAATAAACAAAGTAAAAAGTAAGGGTCCAAGATTGCTTCCTTGAGGCACCCCAGATGTGACGCGGACTGTACGCGAGGTAACATCTTTAAAGAAGACACGAAGGGTTCTTCCAGATAAGTAACTCGATGTCCAGATAAGGAGATCAGTTGGGAATCCCAAAAGACTGAGTTTACTTATAAGAAGCGAATAGTTAACAGAATCAAATTCTTTACTGAAGTCAGTGTAAATGACGTCTGTTTGTAAGCCATTCCGGAACCCATCCGTGACAAATGATGCTAGCTCCAATAAGTTGGTGGTGGTGGAGCGGCGCTTCATAAAGCCATGTTGGCACGGGGATATTATTGAACTACATAGGTGTTGCAAATGTGGAGTGATAAGTTTTTCAAAAAGCTTTGGAATTTAGAAATGCCTCTATGACACAGGGCCACGGCGCAGTTCCTCAGCACGCAGCCTGGTACTCCATCGGGGCCTGGCGAATACACCGGTTTAAAAAGATCCGATAACATACCATTTTGATCAAAAGATGGGCAAAAAATAATGTTGGCTGATTGGATATTATAAGGGTAAGGCTTAGCTGGAATGGTGCTATGTGAATACGTTGTTTGAAAAAACTTTGCAAAGAGATCGGTCATTGCCAGATCAGTGTTCGCATAAGAGTTCTCAAACGTAAGCAGAGGCGGAAAAGATACAGATTTGCGCTTAGTGTTTACAAAGTTATAAAACTGCTTCGGGTTCTGAGTAAACTGAATCCGGCAGCGGCGAATATAACTCCCATAACATTCGGCGTTATGCACGGTGAAATTAGACCAATCTACTAAGTATCTTGAAAAACTAACTGTACAGCCAGATAATTTATGTTTATTTAAAAGTCTATTCATAACGATCTTTAAATTTGATAGGTGCCTTGTATACAAAGGCGGATTAATTGAAACAGACGGATACTTCCTTGGCACGCAAGCGTCGAAAAATAAATTCAAAGTGTGATAACATTTATTTAAGGCAATATTAATTTCTTCACATGCCAGTAAATCGGACCAATCAAATTCACGAATTAACTTGTTTAGTTTCGTAAAGTCAGCCTTACGGAAGAAACGCACTTTTTGGGATTTAAGTTTAGACTTAAGGACAATTAAGCTATTGTTTTTGATTAAAACTTCAAGAGTGGGATGATACGGATCCTCAGGGTTAGAAAGGGGCAAAGTTCTAGAAAGAGCAATTCCATTAGGATCAGAAACGAAACACAAGTCTAGCAGCCGACCTAAGGAATTTCTAACCTGGTTAATTTGCCCTAGGGACATGTCGAACATACCCGCAGGGAAGTCGTGGTGCGAGTTAAGTATTAATGACGGTGAATTCTCAACATTGGACCACATTGGTATATTGAAGTCCCCCAGAGCTACCAGCTGGTCCCCGTCAGACAAACGATCCGAATCGAGACGAATAGCGGACAAATGTTGCCAGTATGTGGGCGGTTCCGACGAAGGTGGTATGTTAGAACAGATAACGTATAAAGATTGACCGGACAAAGTGATTTTAACGCAAAGAAATTCTATGTCACCAAACTCTTGTGATTTTACCTCTTCAGAAGTGAATTTGGAGTCTACCGAAATTCGCACTCCTCCTCCCCTTCGCAGTGTTCTATCACGTCTAAGTGGTGTTGTAGTATGCACATATATTGAATACCCACTGTACCGAAAATACTTAAAGGGTACGCACTGTAACACCATGTTGCAGTGTTTACATATTTCAAAGTCCCGGTCATAAACCCTAAGTGGCCGAAATATGAACCGATCGTTATGGCTTAGACCACACACGGGAAGTGCTAGCGTCGGCATAACTGCAACGACCGGACAGCGTATAGATACCCCACGCGCCTCCACTTGAGAGCGCATAGCAATATACATAAGTATATATTTACATAGCCGTCTCTCTGCCGCCGCCTACGAGCAGCGCAGCTATGAGACTTAGCCTTAATTAGACTTAAAGAATATTTTAAAAATCAGAGACACTTCGATCGTTGGAGCGGCACCATTACTGCTCCAACCAAATAAAATACAATATACAAATCTAAACTGAAAACTGAAATTACTTAAATTTACACAAATACAACGACAAGTATCAACGAGGAATATACATCATGGCGACCGTGACATGAGTCCTGGAGGACTTAGGAACCTGAATATTGGCTAAAAAGGAACCAAAGGATGGAAAAATACAAAAGGATGAAAAGGGACCAAAGGATGATAAAATATACAAGCAAAAGGTAGCTGTGGAGAAAAGTCTGAGTGAGTAGAGTCAGAGTAATGGGCAAGTGCGGTGAAAAAAAAAAATATATATATATATATATAAAATAACAAAAAAAAAATAATAGCACACATTAAGTGGTTATTATACATTCAGAATACGCCACCCACATGGGCAACGACACAAAAGTTTATGGAAAAGCTTCAGAAAACTGTCCCAAGGATTGCCCTGGACCAATGTACTACGCATAACCAGCATAAAATAACCTGTGCAAGGACCAGCACCGGTGCCCCAACTAGAAGCAGCCGCCTGTGCAGCCAGCACCGGCACCGTCTACCGTTCCAAGTCAGACCCGGAGCAGTGAACCGACAGCGCTACAAAGAGCGCACAACAACACTATTTTTTTTTTTATCCATGCACAGCGCTGTATAATTTTTTTGATTGCACTACGATGCATATTTTTTTTATATCTATAATATAATATTTTGTAAAATTGAGCGAAACCTTTTCTGCTCGATTAGACGAGTAGCCTGTAAAGCTACGCAAAAAACTAGGTAGGAAGTTTGTTAACTTAAATGCGCAGTAATGCGATAAGTAAATTGTCAATAGAAGATCTTTATACTTTTAATGAAACACAAATAAAAGTATATGCAAAACCCACCAAAATGATGTTGGACATAAAAAGAGTGGATTCCACTGCCAATATCATCAACAAGGTAGAATCTACCAACGTTCATTTATATTGGGTACATGTACTTTTGATAATTATTGTCGTTATCATGTGCGCCACTGTTTTTTACAAGATTTACAAGCTGCATAATTATTGTCTGAAAAAAATGTATATGAGCCGGGGAAATGACCTGGATAAAATATAAGCAGCAAAATAAATAAAAATAAGAAAAAAATATATATAGTACAAACAACAGATTACCCATAAATGGTAACACCTAAAATCTAAGAAAGAGAAATAAAAAAAATAAAATAATATATATAAAATATTTTAATATATTCTTCTCACAAAGTATGGCCAAACTAAAGGCATGGAATGGAACAAATTGTACACAGAATTATCAAACATTAAAAATAATTTTGAAAGATCATATAAGTCACTAACTCAGAATAGACCTTTCCAAAAGAACACGGTTAGGAAGCATGTTGAAATATTAGTAGCGCGAATGCTAATACATAATCACAGGGAAAGGTTAAATCAAGATCATTGGTCACAGGTATCGAAATTTTTGATATGACTACGATCTAATTTAATATTTGTTAAGCAAAAGTTCAGTTTAGAAATATCGGTACCAACCGTTCTAAACACCCCAATAGCAGTTGACAATGCACCTGACCCAGAATCAACAGAAGCGAAGTCAGAAGATCTTCCCAAGTAAACCTCAAAATAGAGGATGAAGATTTGAACAATCTTACTATTCCAGCGGTATACACTGATCTGGACAATTCAACAGATTCAGATACCTCCAGTGTAATAGAAAACAAAATATTTAACTCTGTCACAATGGCACAATCAAATATTGATTTTATTAATACAGCATCCAAGCTTATACCAGTTTTTGATGGTAAGGCTGAAAATTTAACTAGTTTCATTGATGCTTTACAAATAATAGAATCAATAAAAGGCGAGCACGAAGAATTTACTGTCTCCATAATAAAAACAAAGCTAAAAGGTGTCGCCAGAAATCTAATCGGTAATGAAACAACAATTACTGAAGTGATTTCTATACTAAGAGTCAACGTCAACGAAGCTGATGAACCTACAACAGCGCAATAAAACTGCTAACCAATATACACAAGAAATTGAGCAGATGACGAAAGCCTTAGAAGGTGCATATATAACGGATGGTTTTCCTTTAGAGCTAGCCAGAAGTTATTCCATGCAGCATGCAGTCAAAGCAATGACTAAAAATTGCACAATCGATAAGGTAAAACTTATTTTGCAAGCTGGCACCTTTAGTACTATGAACGATGCTGTTTCCAAATTTGTCAATAGTTGCACTGAAGCAACTGGACAGTCAAATACTGTCCAATATTTCAAGAATTATCCACAGCGCGGCTCAAATCGCGGACGTGGATATTATAGAGGTAATTTTCGTGGAAATTACAATAACTACAACAAAAATTACCAAAATAACAACAATAACTTCAAAAACAATTACCAAAATAACAGGGGAGGACGAGGCCAATATAGAGGAAACTATAGAGGCGGTGGAAACTCGTACCGAAGCCCCAATGGAAATAATCAAAGCAATGTCAGAATTACACAAAATACTAACCAAAACACTTCGGGAAACTCCCAAAGCCCTTTAAATACTCAACAATAAAAGAGGTCAGAGTTCACACCATTAATCTCAGCCAAAATATATTCGTTTCATTTTTCAGCTACTGGAAAAGAGCTTATCTTTTTAATATATACAGGTGCAGACATTTCAATTTTAAAAGAAACTTCGGATAACTTCCAAAACATCCAAGATGATCACATCATAGACGTAAATGGCATAAGTCAAGAAATAACCAAATCCCAATGTTTAGTTTCTCTGGAGATACAGACAACTAAATACATAATTCCACACGATTTTCATATCCTAAATTCACATTTTCCAATTCCTTGCGATGGAATAATAGGCATCGACTTTATTAAAAAATTCAACTGTCAATTAGTCTTCAAGCCATCTGAAGATTGGCTTATAATTAGATCCAATAATTTAAAATTTCCAATTAATGTACCAATAACTCATAGTTCTGGCAATAATACAATACTTCTGCCAGCAAGATCCCAAGTTATTCGGAAAATTGAGCTTAACTCAAAAAGATTTATTCCAAATCAGCAAATTTCAGCATGGCATTTATATTGCAAATACCATAGTAACATCCAATAATGCCTTCATAAGACTACTAAACACAACAAATACCGACCAAGTAGTCAGTACAGATAACCTTACATATGAATCACTTTCGAACTACGATGTAGTCAACACAAATTCAGACAATAGGAAAAAATCCGTACTATCACAACGTTCAAAAAACTTCCCTCCACAGTTCAAGTCACAGCTTTCTAGCTTATGCACCCAGTATAGCGATATATTCGGATTGGAAACCGAATCAATAACCACAAATAATTTTTATAAACAAAAACTGAGATTAAAAGATGATGAACTCGTATATATAAAGAACTATCAAAGTCCACATAGTCAGGTGAACGAAATACAAAAGCAAGTAGGTAAATTAATCTCTGACGGGATTGTCGAAGCGTCAGTATCTGAATACAATAGCCCATTTTTACTTGTTCTTAAGAAATCATCCCCCGGGTCAAATGTAAAGAAATGGCGATTAGTAATTGACTACCGCCAGATAAATAAAAAATTACTATCTGATAAATTCCCAATACCTAGAATTGATGACATTATATATAAGCATATATAGCATAGATAGTATAGAAGCACTATATGATATAGATGACTATGCTAAGGAGAGTAAGTATAGATAGAAGTAGCCTATAAAAGAGCTAGAGTTATGTTAGAAGCAAATAAGAATAAAAATAAAATTCTATATGATCATAAAGTAAGGGATATAGATATATCAGTAGGTGACCAAGTTTTATTAAAAAACGAGACAGGTCATAAGTTAGATCCTAAATATACAGGTCCGTATATAGTAACGGAAATAGGAGATAGAGATAACATTATAATAACAAATAATAAACATAGGAAACAAACCGTTCATAAGGATAGATTAAAAATCTTTATTTCATAAATTGCACTTAGTATGGCCATACAAAGACACACATACATAAATAAATAAATAAACATATTCTTTTAATAATTTCATTTTCTTTAATTCTAATAAGATAATACAAAAACAAATAAAAAAAAGAGAATGTATTAATTGGAAATTTTTATTATAAAAATAACTTCATTATATTGCGTTATTTTTCAAAAGGAGGGAAATGTGGTATGCACATATATTGAATACCCACTGTACCAAAAATACTTAAAGGGTACGCACTGTTACACTTTGTTGCAGTGTTTACATATTTCAAAGTCCCGGTCATAAACCCTAAGTGGCCGAAATATGAACCGATCGTTATGGCTTAGCCCACACACGGGAAGTGCTAGCGTCGGCATAACTGCAACGAACGGACAGCATATGCATACCCCACGCGCATCCACTTGAGAGCGCAAAGCAATATACATAAGTATATAGATACATAGCCGTCTCTCTGCCGCCGCCTGCGAGCAGCGCATCTATGAGACTTAGCCCTAATTAGACTTAAAGAATATTGAAAAAATCAGAGACACTACCATTGCTGCTCCAACCAAATAAAATACAAATATACAAATCTAAACTGAAAAATGAAATTACTTAAATTTACCCAAATACAACGACAAGGATCAACGAGGAATATACATCAGTGTACTTACTTGGAAAAACTTGGGAGCTCAAGATCTCCGGCTTTAACAAAGTTTCTGTAAAGACTATAATGTGAGATGAAAAGGAAGAACTATCAGAATACAGTTTGGGAAGTTTACTACGTAGCCCTCTAGTATTCTGATAGGTAAGTGTTAGTGAAGAAACTAGTATTTTGAGGGTGAGGAAGATGAGGTGGAAGGTTGAACAGTGCCTCTAACATGTGGGTGTTTTGGCTTTGATATAAGCCGAGATATCTATCTCAGAAGTGTCAGGGGCAAGCCGAGAAACAAATATGTGTTTCAATGGCGGGATCACCTGCAGGATTTTGGTGCCTCCGTAACTAATACTGCAGCATCAGCTCGTACCGGGGGTCCGGACGGTTGAATACCCTGTTCGGTGACTCTTAAGTGGGTTTGAGTTATTGGGTCTGGTGGTATCACTTGAAGTGATGCCACAGAGGACAAGTCGGACAATTGCTCATTAATACTGAGAAATTCGGAAGCCGAATTTTTCCCAGTTCCAGGCCTTGGGGTGGCCAGAGATATAAGCGGCTGAATAATTGTCGGCTGAGTAGGCTGCAGTTTATTCGCCACAAGCACATCACCAATAGCGGATTTCTTACGCTTTGGAGACTCATTTAATAGTTGAAGACTATTAAACTGTGTAACGAGCGCACAGAGATGGTCATTGATTTTACTAATACCGCTATTCAACTCTTTAAATCCACTTTTAGTCTGTCTCATGAACGATCTCATTTGGTCCTGAAAAGCACGATTGCTATCACAGCAGTAGTGGCCGTGAACCCGGCACACTTAGCGTGCAAAACGTTTTCACAGAGCCAGCAGTGGATGGTAGGCTGGGATAAGGAGATTGTCTTATTACAAGACCTCAAAGTACAGACAAGCTTAAATTCCATGATTATTTATTTATTAATATTTTGGTTTTTATTATTGACGTACCTTGAACCACAGTGCCAGGGAAACGAAAGAGGGGAGATGAAAGAGAGCGATTAGTGTGGGTTAGTGAACAGCAAAGAAAAGAGATAAGAATCTCTACTGAGCAGTAATAGAAGCAACACCGTAAAAGATGAAGAAGCAGAGCAGTGCTATGCTTGGATGAAAATTAATAAAATTATTATTTTACCTCCAAATATACCACTGCACACGCGAAGCGATACGGATGATTAATATTTAAATGTTTAATTTTAAAAGTATAAATAAATAAAAATAAACACCGGATTATTTAGTGTTAATAAGCAAAGTTAATAAACGCAGTTCGAACAAAAAAACACGTCCGTTCGCTTTAAGATAAAGAGAAAGAGTAATCAATTTATTATCAATAGGTTTTTAATTTAAACTTCAATAGTCTATTACTATTCGAAATTTCCTTTTCCCTGATGCATCGTATTTCTTTGGTTTTTTGGAAATAGGATCTTCATGTTTGGTTTAGATTAGATGTTTAATTGCACTGGTAAAGGTAAAAGGTCACTATTCCTGAACTGAATATCACTAAATTCAAAAAAAAAAATTTTATGTAATTTAGTTTTTTCTTCTTTATTAAGGTGATTTATTCGAAACTTATTCTTTTCTTTTAAGTCATTATGAATTGCAAAATTAAAAGATTTATCCTCAGATAAAGGTGGACTGTGATAATCTTCCAATGTTTCCATTTCGGTATTCTCGAAATCTTCGTGGTACGATATATAACAAATCTGCTGAAAGTGACTGTTTCCTGTTTATAGCTAATTATTGCTTCACATGCTTCTAAATACTGTCTTCCCGTCATATTTTTGGAAAAAATTTTAAGCCTAAAATGGTTGATTGATCGGACAAAGTTAACTTGAGTTGAAATTTACGGACTTGAATTACGCCATTAATTATGTGCAATTCTAATGCTTTTAATGTTTGTGGAAAATTGATATTATTTTCTTTTAGTAGGTTTATTGAACTTCCGTAACAGATACACGCATTTAAATGGGCGATTGTTAATGTTTATTCTGATGTAAGGATTTCTTTTTCTTCTATTGGATCCGAGGCTATTTGATGAAAATGTCCATTCTAGATTGATGACTTGAATATTCCCGTTATCTTTTCAAAGGTCTGTTAGAATTAGCAGCATCTAAAGAAGATTGTAGGAGGAATCTGAGCTCTACCTTGATTTAAGCTTTAATGCAATTAATGTCGAAATTGTTGTTCATTGAAATTATTTGGTTGTCTAAAGTTACGTTGCTGATTATAACTTCGTTAATAAAATAAAATCATATGAATTATTTCTTTTGAAATTAATAATTTTTTGATAATTTCTTCCATCTTGTCCGTTTTGATTTAAATTATGTTGTTATTTAATATGAACAGAACCAGATTCATAACAACCTTCTTGTTGTGCTACTTGTTTAAGTTTTTTGACTGTAGGTTTATTGTGCTTTGCTAATGTCATAAATAACCTGTCATGAAATCTTCTCCTTATTAAATCTTTTACATTAAATCTCATTATTAAATCATTGTATTTAAATTATGGATTTCTAAAGACAATTTGTTGGTTATGACAAATATTTTATATTCTAGTTCCTCGACGAACTTACGAATGCCTCCATTGTAAAGGGTGTTGTAGAGTCTTCTTAGTAATTCCTTGCATGGGGTTTGGGTTTTGTACTCATTGATGAGAGCAAACCTTAGATCGGGCCAATTGGTTGCTGCTGATAGCTGGGACACTCTCTAGTCATCTCCTGATAATTGCATCTCAATTGCACTAAAGAATACATCTGTTTGACGCGGATCAGATGATGGATACAAATTTAAAATGTATTCAATCCGTCTGATGAATGCATTTAATTCCCTGGAACTAAAATTGGAAACTTTCCTAATTTGGCCTAAAGCCGTATGAAAGTGTAGCTGGGAGAATAACTGGACTTGTGCCACTGGATAAGCCATTTTAATGTTTGTATTTCTTATTTATTTTCGGTAGTAGTCACACTATGCTACAAGTGTGAGCTACAAGTTCAAAGTAACTCCAATTTATTTTAAGTTTTTGTGTATTCTATATTTTTGGTAGCCGTCACACTGCGGGCTACTGATTAAAAATAACGCGTTAGTTCTTTTGCGGGTGTGAATAGAAATTAACACTCGCGGTTAGTAATTTAGCTGAAGTTGAATTAGCATAAAATACTTTAACGATTTTCTATGATTTCGGTTGATCACTGGTCACTTTTACACATCTTACCGACTGCGCCAATTAAATATCTCTCCAAAATATTAAAAAAATATTTTTTTATATGTGTTCCGTATTGATTAAGTGATTTTTAAGACTGCTTAGAAGTTCAGAATTACAGAACTAACTTCATTTTGGGCCTCTAAATCCTTTTTATAGCTACCCTTGCTGAAGCTTTTGCACATGAAAGCTCGAAAGAAGTTTTTCTCTCTGAGAGGCTTAATTCTCTGAAGGGAGTTTCTCTCTGTTTAAAGGTTTCTGGGGCTTATTCAAATGTAAGTATTGTATCTCTGTGTTCTGTTTTAGCAAGGTTACAAATCTTACACACATTTATTATTTTTTTAATTAATCTCTGATAATCGGGAAAAAATTATTTTCTTTTAAAAAGTTTGGTTTTTTTTCTATTCCTCGATGTAGTAATTCTACGTGAACTTTAAGAATAATTTCCATGTATTCTGCTAATGGACATCTGCTAATATTGTTCAAAACTTTGGTTACGTTATTTGGGCTTATAATCTCTTTATAGGCGTTTTGATACATTTTGAAGTCCATTTCATGAGAAGGACTTTTTTTGGAGCAGAGATTTTTTAATTCTTTAATATATTTAATTAATTCCTTTGCATATTCGTGGGTCATTTCTTTATAAATTATTTTAAGTTTGGTTTTAATTATTGGGTCAATTTAACGTCATTTGAATTTCCTCTATGCAATTAAATTTGTCTGTTGTAATAGTTTAAAGGTTATTTGGATATTTGTATTACTCTTTTAGCTGTTGACACACTGGCTTTAACACTGCAAATTTCTTTCATTTTCGGTGCTGAGAGATGTGAATTGGACGCAGCTCGCACAATATGTCTCCTGTCTGCCGCAGTGGTGGCGTGATTGACTCCGCCTTTCATGTTTTTGCCATATTCTGCTTTGTTTCTCAAAAAATTGCTCACAACATTATGGCTTCGTCTAGTTTTTTGAGCGAGTTTGCGATGGCTAAGTCAACTTTCACGATGGGCATCAATTTGTCCTCTTTCATACTCGGATAATTCTTCTCCGCGTCCCATTTTTCAATTAATTTAAAGAAAATATATGAAATTAAAAATTTGCATAAAAAATGTGTCACTAAGCCGCCAAGTTTTATTGCAAAATAAAAAGTTTTCAGCTGAACCTATTTAGTTGAACCAAAAAATTGCACAGAAATTAGCTAAAGAAATAGCAAAATAGAATATGCAATGTAACGGTACATCACAAACGGTTCTTTACTAATACACACTGATTGACACAAATATAAAGTTAAACTGAATTAAAAAAAACATGCATACGATCAATATGTGATGAACAAATCATGAAAATGCAAGCGGATTTTGTGAACCTATACTTCTTCTTATGCACTATGTTCTGTTGCTATTGTGGGGAATGACTGGTTACTTTAAGTCGATTCTGATAAAAATATATTTTCTAACTTCACTCTTGACAGAGCTTCAGCTACCTGGTTTTCCTTTCCCGGAAAATATATAGTAGTGAAGTCAAACTCGTTTAGTTTTATTCTCCCTCTTTGTAGTTTCATATTTCTTTCTTTAATATTATGATGCCAAACTAATGGTCTATGATCCTAAATATTGACCTAAGGTCATAACCTATGACTTAAAATATTAATTGCCAAGACTATAGCTATATTCTTTAGACTATATCTATCTATAGACTATATTCTTTTTCTATTGCTGAATAAATAATTGCGTGATCATTAAGAGTTCTACTAGCATAGCAAATGGGCTTATGATTTTGTGATAATAATGCGCCTATAGCGACATTGCAAGCATTTCTTGTTAAAGAAAATAATTTTTCAAAGTTGGGGTAAATTCAAATTGATCTGACGCAATGAGAAGTTTTAATTTCTCCAATGCTCCTAAATGTCCATTATCCTTTACATTTTTAGTGAAACTTTTCTTTAAGTTTAAAGTCATGGGTTTGCAATTTTGGAAGAATCAGGTCTGCATTTTCTAGAAAATCCACAGAGGCCTGAAAAAGCTGTGTTTGGCCAAGCAGCCAAAGGCGATGCTGTCTGAAATAATCTATAAAGACTCTAAAACGGAGGAGCAGCGGCGGGCTTATCAACAGTATCAATCTGGCGCTGCAAGTATTGAGGAAGTGAGGTGTTATGAAATGGAGGTCCTTAATGAGAAGGTTAAGGCTGCGATGCGGACCGACGACTCGACCATTTTGACCCCCGAGTCAATAGACAAATTCTCCTCGAGTAGGAGTAAGATATTACGAGGAAGAGTGTTGCCTAGATAAAGCGTTTACTATAAAGGATTTAAGATTGTTAGTAGGGCAGAGACAAGATATGGTAGAGACCATTGTAGTCCGAACATAATACCCTGAACGGATCGTGTTGGGTATATGTCAAACTACAACGGCTAAGGAAAAGGGAACGAAAGTTTCTAGTCCTTCTACTAGGAACGTTAAAATTTAAGCAAAAAAAATTTAAGTTAGTAAATGCTGGCTGCCTACGTTACCATTAATAAGATTACCATAGACTTAAAACCGTCCCGTATGTAACCAAAACAGCTTCATTCTTAGCCGCAAAATGCCTAAATCATTTAGCAATCTTGAAAATAATTTCTACGTAGACGATTGCCTCCAGAATGGCACTCCCAGCAAAGTTATATTTGCCCAGACTAGAGTTGTGCGCAGCAGTCCTAGGCGCAAAACTTACATGCTGAGTCAGACAAGACTTACGCTGTCTTCAGACAAGAATGCTGGGTTATTTTGGGCTGACTCATCCGTCGTTTAGGGTGGATCAATGCAACGGCTTCCACACTTTTCTGCAAATCGGATAGCCAAGCAACATATATCAGCAACAGTATGGACCCCTGTCCCAATTTGTAAAAGGACTGACTGTGCCTACAGTTGTATACCTCCCCTCCGAATGTGTTCTTATCGGCCGCCATGCTGACGAATTTTGTTTTTTGTTATAAATTCGTCGAAAGAATGGTTGGCATCTTTGTCCAGTTCTCCCTTGATCCATGTAACACTAAACAATCCGGTGTTTATTTTTATTTATTTGTATTTTTAAAATTAAACTTTTAAATATTAATCATCAGTATCGCTTCGCGTGTGCTGTGGTATATTTGGAGGTAAAATAATAATTTTATTAATTTTCATCCAAACATAGCTCTGCTCTGTTTTTTCATCTTTTACGGTGACACATCTATTATTGCTCAGTAGAGATTCTTATCTCTTTTCTTTGCTGTTCACTAACCCACACTAATCGCTCTCTTTGATCTCCCCTCTTTCGTTTCCCTGGCACAGTGGTTCAAGGTACGTCAATAATAAAAACAAAAATATAAATAAATAATTAATCATGGAATTTAAGCTTGTCTGTACTTTGAGGTCTTGTAATAAGACAATCTCCTTATCCCAGCCTACCATCCACTGCTGGCTCTGTGAAAACGTTTTGCACGCTAAGTGTGCCGGGTTCACGGCCACTACTGCTGTGATAGCTGTCGTGCTGTTCAGGACCAAATGAGATCGTTCATGAGACAGACTAAAAGTGGATTTAAAGAGTTGATTAGCGGTTTTAGTAAAATCAATGATCAACTCTGTGCGCTCGATACACAGTTTAATAGTCTTCAACTATTAAATGAGTCTCCAAAGCGTAAGAAATCCGCTATTGGTGATGTGCTTGTGGCGAATAAACTTCAGCCTACTCAGCCGACAATTATTCAGCCGCTTATATCTCTGGCCACCCCAAGGCCTGGAACTGGGAAAAATTCGGCTTCCGAATTTCTCAGTATTAATGAGCAATTGTCCGACTTGTCCTCTGTGGCATCACTCCAAGTGATACCACCAGACCCAATAACTCAAAACCCCTTAAGAGTCACCGAACAGGGTATTTAACAGTCCGGATCCCCGGTACGAGCTGATGCTGCAGTATTAGTTACGGAGGCACCAAAATCCTTGCAGGTGATCCCGCCATCGAAACTTATATTTGTTTCTCGGCTTGCCCCTGACACTTCTGAGATAGATATCTCGGCTTATATCAAAGCCAAAACATTAGACAGATATTAAGGTGGCAGATATTACTACATTTATATACTCATACACCAGGCATACACCATCTTTCAAAATACGTGTGCCCGTGCAGATATTCAAGGCGATCTGTTCCGCCAGCTTTTGGCCAAAGAACAATTTCGTCAAAAAAAAAAAATTTTTTTTTAATTACCAAGCCTGTGGGAGTAAAACTCCCACATGTTAGAGCCACTGACCAACCTTCCACCTCACCCTCAAAAAACTAATTTCTTCACTAACACTTACCTATCAGAATACTAGAGGGCTACGTAGTAAACTTCGTAGTAAACTTCGTCGTAAACTTCCCGTAAACGGGGACCAGCTGGTAGATCTGGGGAACTTCAATATAGCAGATCGTATGTGGTCCAACCCTCTCATACAGTCCGCGTCTAATCTGGGGTGCCTCAAGGAAGCCATCTTGGACCGTTACTTTTTACCATCCATCCTTACTTTTATCCCCGTGCCAACATGGCTTTATGAAGCGCCGCTCCACCACCACCAACTAACTGGAGCTAACATCTTTTGTCACGGATATTTCCGGAATGGAACCCATTCCTCTTACAAATAGACGTCATTTACACTGACTTCAATAAAGCATTTGACTCTGTTAACCATTTGCTTCTTATAAGTAAACTCAGTCTTTTGGGATTCTCAACTGATCTCCTTATCTGGATTTCGAGCTACTTATCTGGAAGAACCCAACGTGTCTTCTTTAAAGATGTTACCTCGCGTACAGTCCGCGTCACATATGGGGTGCCTCAAGGAAGCCACCTTGGACCCTTACTTTTTACTTTGTTTATTAATAACTTGCCCCTTGCCTTAACTGACTCACTAGTACTTATGTATGCTGACGGTGTTAAGCTTTGTGTTCAATATAGATTTACTAGCGCCCAATCTAGACTTCAATCTGATTTGGATAAATTTCAAAATTGGTGCTTCGCAAATGACCTAAAGCTTAATGGATCGATATGTAAACTCATGTCATTTTATCGATCCTCACCAGGCTACCTGGTTTTATTAAAAGATTACAAAATCTTTATACACATCATTGGTCCGTTCGATTCTTGTGTATGGATCGTGTGTCTGGAGTCCACAATACGGAGTGCACCGAGATCACATAGAATCCGTACAAAAACCTTATTTTCGCACTTAGGGGACTAAATTGGGATGCAAGCCTTCACCTTCCCTCCTATCATAGTAGACTTTTATTAATCAACTTACCACCATTAACAAACCGTAGAACGATGCTGGGTGTCATGTTTCTATTTAATCTTATTAATGGTAATGTATACAGTCAGCATTTTTTAACACGCTTAAATTTCAACGTTCCTAGTTGAAAGTCTAGAAACTTTCGTCCTCTACTCCTTAGCCATAGTAGCTCGACATATGCCCAACACGATCCGTCCAGGGTATTATGTTCGGACTATAATGGTCTCTACCACGTTTTGTCTCTTTGCTCTACTAACAATCTTAAGTCCTTTATACAAAACGCCTTATCTTTGCAACACTCTTCCTCGTGATTTCTTACTCCTATTCCTCTCCTTTACTCTCTCAGATCTATCCCCGCGATTCGAGCCGTACGTTATGCCCACGAAAGGTGAAAAAAAAAAAAAATTACAACGGATGGTCGTTATTCTGTTACAAGGCTAACATAGCGCCAACGAAGGCACTATGTCTGGGTGAACTAAGCCAGGTACGCAAGTAGCATTGTACACAATTGAGTGCGATGTACCAGAGTTAAGCCCAAAATAATGAGTTAAATTATGGGATTATAAAATGATTATGAAATTACCAGCCGAGCGAGTCAAGAAGGCTCGCCCGTTCTTTAACTCTGGAGTAGATTTGAATTCTATCTTGAAAAGATAAGAATTCACCCCAAGATATGAGGTTACCGACCTGCCAAAGCTTATATCGCAACAAATTTTATTGGAGACAAAAATAAATTAAAAGAAAACCATTTTCGTGGTTCCCAAAAGTTGGATTCCTGGCTTGATACTGAATTCCGTTACTTTAATTGGCGTTGCCATCGCTAGTGGAAATAGCAACATAAGCGCTAGAATTACAGGCAATGATGAAAGGATTTGTTACGGAATTTTTCTTACGGCCTTTACAGTATAAGGGAAATATCTGTACTTATGGAAAGTAATGCCGTTCGGATTGCATTCAGCTTCGGCAACGTTCCAAAGGGCTTTGAATCAGGTCATAGGTCCGCATATGGCAAAACTAGATCATCATCTTGATCGGACGCACAAGGGAGGAGCATATGCCGAACTTGAAGCACTCCGAAGACCAAATGGGGCGAATTCGAGGATATACACGGAGGATCCTGGAAAGGTTGCCGCGATTGCATTGCTTCAACTCCCAACAAACGTGAAGGGAGTACGACAGTTTAACGGAATGGCCTCGTGGTATCGGCGTTTGTTCCCAGACTATGCCGGAGTTTCTAGTCCACTGAACGATCTTCTGCGGAAAGGGACAAAGTGGGAATAAACGGCCAGACACCAAGAGGCTTTTGAAAATCAGAAGTCGCTGTTGGTGCTGGCATGCCCGCATTTCGGAGAGAGATTCGGAGAGAGACTGAGAAAGAGCGCTATCCATAATATGGGCAATTAGGCAGACCCTACCTGGAGGGGTACTAATTCGACGTGATTACGGACTATATGGCACTGAAATGGTTGAAAAATATTCTTTCCCACTGGAAAGAATTGTGAGATGGGTCTTTGAGCTGCAACAATACAAGTATGTAATCAGCTACAGGAAAGGTAAGCTGAATGGGGCTGCAGATGCACTTTCCCGCTAGCCGATAATAGAAAAGATTAGAAGTTTAACAGGAAGCGAAGGCGTGGACTCCACGTGGAAGGAGAAGTATACGAAAAAATCCACAGATATGTCCAGAGTACATGAAAGAAGTGGGCCTGGTTTACGGACAGGTTCTCCATAGAATCGGAAGGGAAGTAGTAACCAGATACTCCAGGGATGAAAATAGACATAAGGAAGTATGTCAGGCAGTGCGAAACATGCATGCGGTACAAACCTAGTCAGATGCAGGCAGCATGCAAATGCCGACCCAGATCCTAAAAGATCCCTGGGCGGCGGTATGTGCGGATTTTGTAGGACCATCGCCGAGGTCCAACCATAAGAACACCATGCTGTTGGTGATGAGTGACGGAATCACGGAAATGGACGGAGATGGTTCTAATGCGAAAGCCACAACCGAGACACTGCAGAAAGGAATCCGCAAATAAAATGTATAAAAAAATTATAATATACAGATACAGAGGGGTTTTTTTTGTACAGAGGGGTAAAATAAAAACAAAGCATAAAAAAATTTATAGAAAAATAAAACAAAGATAAATAACAAGAAATTATATAAAAAAAAAATACAACAAAATTTAAAAACAAAGAGACAATTTTAAGACAGAATTAAGAAAAAATATATTAAAAATAAAAGAGGGAAAAAATTATCAATAATTATAATTTAAAATGAAAAAAATTTAAAACCACTCATAAGGAAGCAGGGAAGGGGAACGACCCGGTTGTTTCCCGAAGAAAGGAGGAGGTGGATAGGGGTATCCACACAAGAAAAAAAGATCCGAAAAATAAAGTGATCTCTGGAGGAGAGCACGTATGCACACAGGTGTTTGTCGGAGTGTGGAGATCAGGGGTATGTCCTGAGGGGAGGAAGGCCCTTCTTGCCCTGATACGTTTGCCAAGTTCCAAGCGTATCCTGCCCGAGCTCAGAAATAACACCGAATGCATATTTTATTCTGTGTTGGGTTTGTTTCGAAGATTAGTGTTGGTGGGGGGTCAATGGTAGATCTCTTCAGAGATAATTCCTCCGCCGCATATTCACTGCTCCTCCGGTCTCTTCTGCTCGGCTCAGTTGATCGCCGGTCCCCGTTCCGGGTTGGTGCCAACATAAACACCCCCCAGCTTTTGCCCGGCACTAAACCGTGCACTAAAGCACTTAACTGCTTTGAGCAAAAGATGGCTGTCGATCCATTCGAAACTCAGTGAACTTGGGAACAAAAATTTCAAAATCAGAGAGAGAAGAATTATACCAGGTTTCGGATAGCGGAATAGCATTAAAATCAAAGGAGCAGTTTTTTGGACCAGAATTGGCATATTTAAGATTTAGATGGTCTTTGCCTTTAAATTAATGAAAAATAATGTGCCCAAGCCAAGCTGTCAGACCAAGTGCACTTTGACGACTCCATTGCCTGACATGGTGAACTGATCGCGTCCACAGTACAATCAGTTTTGATGATAATGTATTCGGCAATTCAATGTATCAGCATGAATCGCATGGGAAGTCCCTACTTCCCCAATAACCCAATAAATTGTCCGCCAGCATGTTGTTATTTGGAACTTTACTCCTTGGAGATTCTATTAATAACTTAAGACCAAGAAATTGTTTTTCAAAATTAAGGAATGGCTCAATAGGTGCCGAAAATTCTTTAAAATATCAGGGACATCTATAAAACATCAGGGACTAGGTACATCTATGAGCGAGCGTTTTCGGGAGCTTTAAGTTTGTGTTCTAAATATTATATATATAACAATATAAACAAAGTACAGTTCGATTTATAGATATTGATACAATATATTTAATTGCTTTGGGGTTTCTACAAATGATATATGTACATATGTGACTGAATAGAATTGGCGACCGAATTAGAATAATGACGCGGGAGCGCGGCTCAACGCCTGATGCAGCGGAGCGATCGAGAGATCCCGCGAGAGTGAGACAAACGCTAGCGCATGACGGAAAATGCAGGTGGCCGATCGAATGCAAAAGAGTGGGCGAAAAGAATAGAGCGAGAGACGCGAACATATATGTATAAAAGAAAATTACGTCACGAATTCAATAAATTATTGCCGGCCAAACTTTTTTCCGGCGTCTGCTTGACCCGACATCTACCATTTCTCATGTGCTTCATGAAGGTCGGCATCTCAGTCTCAATCTCTCTACAGGCAATACAAGACAATGTCAGGCCAATATTCTTTGTGATAAATTAACTTATCCGTTTATTGTGCCTACCACCAGGACATTTAATATGTGAGCACTTATTGCAAATCCAGCAGGACAGGTAAGAGTCACCAGTAACAGACCCTCCAAACTTGCAATTTTTAGCAGTGCAAATTAGACTCATTTAGAACATATATAATTATACTTGGAACATATATAGGCGCGGAGATGTCTCCTTCTAAAGGTAATACATGAATACTACCTTGAAAAAGCACTTAGTCTATCAGCCTGGCCTGAGCACAGTATTATTCATGAATTTTTAGCCAAATACCCTCTAAATCCCAATTATGATGAATTATTTTCTGATGAATTCTGGGTAAATTGAGTCTATTTTTTACTAATTGTGCTGATATTGATTTTGATGTCATTGTACTTACTGAAACCTGGCTTAATTGCTCTGTCTCTGATTATGAACTTTTTGTTTCCAAGTACATGTGTTTCGAATGGATCGGTTATCTTTTGCAGGCGGTATTCTCATTGCAGCTAATAATTAATACTCTGCTAAACTAATCCCTTTCCCGAATCGGTTTGGAATCGAGTTAATCGCTGTAAAAATTTCTGCTGGTCCGTCTCATATTTTTCTAACCTATTCCTATATACCCCCATCGGTAGAGGATACGGTATATTTTTTCCACCTTGAAGCTATTAAGTTTGTTTTATCAAATGTCAATGACTCAGATTTTGTCCTAATTATGGGTGATTTCAAACATCCCCAAATCTCATGCATCCCGTGTGACAATTCCCTGCATGCCAGTTGTCACAACGATTTTATTTAAAAATTATTTTAATGACTTTTTTCCAAATTATCCCCATTCTTAACAAACTTAGCAGTTCTCTAGAAATTTGTTGGCACCTAGTGCCAAGACCTAATATCTCGGCACCGAATGCCATGATAACGCTTCACACCTAGTAATATTAATTTAACCAATAAAATAAAAATTTCAAATAAAGATTTCAAACTTCCCCAAATTATTTTCATCCCGTGTGAAGATGACAATTCCCTGCATGCCAGTTGTCACAACGATTTTATTTAAAAATTATTGTAATTACTCTTTTCCAAATGAACCCCATTCTTAACAATCTTTGCAGTTCTCTAGAAATTTGTTGGCACCTAGTGCCAAGACCTAATATCTTGGCACCGAATGCCATGATAACGCTTCACACCTAGTAATATTAATTTAACCAATCAAATAAAAATTTGATGCCGATCGACTGAGCCAGTACTAAGTACAGACAGCGATCGACTGACCCAGTACTGAGTATAGACGGCGCCACCAGCAAGCAGCATTGTCAGCACCAGCGGAATCATGAAATATTAAACGCATGACCAAGTGGTCCGAGTCAGCAATCAGAGTCATCAGTTGACCGGGTTAACCATTAGGGAGGCACGTCGGTAACATTGACATATTCACTCTAGACCTAAGCATACTTTGTTTAATAACACCTTTAGATATAGATATACTAAGCATTTTATATAAGGGCGGTTATTCTGAAATAAAGAGAGTTGCGAATCCAGAATCAATCGTCTCTAACTATGGCACATAGACGTAATCGCATTCGAGCGCGCTCCCATGATCGGACCATCGTAGGACCCTCGATACGTCACTTGCCGCTGAGTGTTGCTACCGTGAAACAGACCGCCAGCCAGAAAGCTCCATACGTACGCGTCGCTGAGTGTTGCACCCGTGGAACGGACCGCCACCAGAACCGCTGATACGCAATCCTCCGAATACCGCCCCCGTGATACGGACCGTCGGCCCGAACCCCCTTGTACCTCCGTGTGTTACCTCAGATCAAGGATCAACAGAATAAGCTCCCTTCCCCAACACAGCTGAGGCCCGCATCACAGCCACTGCCTGGATCAACCAGGTAGTTTTTAGTCAGACGTTCTATAGGCTTGACAACGACTCCGGGACCTATCGTTACTCCCGTGAGTTCGATTTCGACGTTAGTAGCCGCATAACGCCCTGCGTACGTTAATTTCGTTATCCCGACATGATCCTTTTCTACAGGATCACAACCTGAACACGAGCCGCAATGCAATTAAACCTCAACAAAACAAATAAAACACCTTCAACCATGGGTTAAGAATCAGACCCCGTAATACAGATGCTCATTGAGGAGCAGATTGAAAGCAGCACAGCTATCAAAAAGTTTATAAGAAACTTCTCGAAAGATTCAGCAGAGCGACGACTCAAGGAAGGTTACTTTGAGGAACGGATAAGACAGCTCATGCAGTGATGGGACCAGTTTGAAAGGAATGATGCCAAGCTCTACGAGTTATCTCGCAGCTCTGATGATGAGTACTTTTCTAAAGCCAAGGCACTGAAGCATCTGGTAAATAAATATGAAGCTATATTTACGGACGCAATACCATTATGATCAGGCCCATCACAGCATCCCCGAAAAACTGGAGAAAACCTCGAGCCCAAGACACAGTCTACGACTAGCGAACAAGTTCTTACAGAGGACCCAAAGATCACTTCACTGAAACGAAGACAAGAAGGACGGCTCGACGATCTCGAGGACTTCCTATGTAATCGAACTGAAGGAAAGGTAGTATCGTCTTAGACCAGGCAACATATGAAAGAGCTATGGAAACCGATTGTGGACGGCCATCATGACCTTCTTGAATTGGATTCAAAAATTACTTCAGATGGACATACTAGCGATCGATTCCAGGTCGTGCGAGAGGAATATTTTGCAAGTAAACATAATGACTCAGGAATCGGCATCAATGTTAGGAGTACACTCAGCACCCGCCGACATGAACATCAGGGGTATTGCAGGGATGCAGCCCGAGCAGTAATGAACATAATGTCGTTAAATACGAATTTTAAAAAACAAGTAAATGCATATATCTTAACAGAGCTATTGCAAAACCTACCATCGCAACCAATTGAGCGCCCAAAAAACATTCCATCAGGAATTCGGTTGACAGATCCCACGTTCACGGAGCCACAAGGCATTGATCTTCTGCTCGGAGCCAAATACATCCCACAACTACTTGACCACGACTAATAAACCTAGAGCAGGGGCATCCATTGCTTCAGAAGACGATATTTGGATGGATTATGATGGGGCCAGTGCGACCCAAATCAGTTCATGATTCTAAATCAGAACAAGTCGTCCTTGATCACGCCGCTTGGGCATCACAAGCGAGCCACTCCAGGTAATCCGTGAAATCAACGCTGTTAAGTCATACACAATAACACAAATATACACAGAACAAAAAACACAAGCACTATAAGTAAATAATAAAGACAATATTAGGTCATAGCCTACATAAAGAACGATGAACATAAAACACCAAACCTTTCAGAAACAACAAACTGAACGGCAACAAGAACTGCTGACAGTGCAAGTCAATGCAACCGACAAATTAGTTCAGAATATTACATTTTGAAATTTTTAATTTATCATTTTTATGTTTTTGCCATATTTCTATTAATTTACCACCTAAGCAATATCCATGTATCAAAGTAGCTATATATATTGAACTTTTATAGTAATAAAGTCAGTCTCAGACAAACCCATTCTGAACTCAATTCTTTTTCCACGTCCAATTTGTTCAAGTGCAAGTTGCGACAACAAACCAGCAATCGGTTCATGTACCCTTGCTCAAAACATTTATAACAGATTAATATTTTGGTGACCCCGACGTGTCCCTGCAAGCCCAGGATCACTAATCGAACAAGAGTCAATAGAAACGAATAGAGATTTCTATCGTTTCATAATAGAAAATTCAGGAAGACTACTGCTAAGCAGGAGCAGTGTGACGCTGTCCCTCTAATCGGTATATTAAGGGCATTAAGGGCACCACACATCCCACAGTCCGTCAAAAAAGGGTTCAGTTTCTACGACCACTTTCGGTAGCGCATCCAGCTACTAGCCCTCTAGCAGTAAATAAAATACTTCCAACGGTCAGAAACGAAGAACGAAAAGATGGAAAGGTAGAATATTGCCCTAACATTATTATAGAGCCACCCGTTGATGAGGCGAGCGCTCAAGGCCTCTTAGATGCCCAGCAAGAAACTGGGCAGGAGATTGCAAGATGTATCTGGAATTATAAAAAGGATGGGCTAATCGAAAACAAATGGCATCATACTTTCAAACGAAACTAGCCATTCTGGAAGAAGCTTGGGAAAGATTCGTTGAAAATGATGCAAAAATCCAAGGAACAGCCAGGACCGAATGCTACATCAAGTATGCTGAGGACCTCCGGATATGTTGCGAGAAATATGCAGCCACTTTCGAAAGCAATCGAGACAAGCTGCAAAGCACGAGTCTAAAGGAAGATGCTGAAGAACAAGTACAAAATCAAGTTCAAAAACACTTATGCACTTATGGCAAGGCCTAGCACTTCGCCAATTGCAAATACCCCTTTCACACCCCAATTGCAAATACCTTTGCCATTGATGTGCAAATACCCCGCATATACATTCCAAAGTTTGATGGGGATGCAATGAAATGGAAACAATTCCATGACTTATTTACCTTATTATGGTCCATGATACTTACATGCCATCAGTGAAGAAAATGTGGAACCTAAAATCGGCTCTCTCTGGAAATGCGGAGAGACTAATACGCCACATCGAGCTTAATGAGGACAACTATGTACATGCATGGCGCATAATAGTTGGATCATATGACAATCCTCGGCTCATCGCGAATAAAGTTATTCGTCGGCTACTTCATCAGAGCCCAGTCTCTGACAGTGCCAAATCAATACAGGAGCTGTATATAATAACCCTAGAAACCCTTGCGTCATTAAAGGGACTAGGCATCAACGTATCCACATGGGATGCGTTTCTTGTAGTCTTGCTTACCGATAAGCTTGACATGACTAATAGGGGTCTATTTGAGCAGACAGTTGGCAACTCAGTAGAGATCCAGCCCCTACAGACGATGCTGGAATTCTTAGAGCACAGAATCAGAGTCTTGAGCTCCGGAAAGACAACGGTATCATTGAGAAAAGAGTCAAAAAATCTGGCGTGCGCATTCAGTACGTCAGACAGACAATCATCATGCTACTATTACAAGGCTCCAAATCACGCGTTATATTAATGTGAGGAGTTCCGCGCAAGAACAGTATCAGAAAGATTAAATTGGGTACAAAAACAAAAAATGTGTGTCATCTCTTTCAAGACCGACCACAAATCAAAGGAATGTAAAGGAAGGAATTGTTTCAAGTGCGACACAAAACATCACACCTTGTTACACCTGGAATCCACAAGCCTTCATTGCCCAACTGAAAGTAAATCCATAGCGCAATCTGCCATAGCCTGTGGTGTCAGCGTCGGTAAAGAAACTGACGCATTAATTTAAAGGTTTTGGAAACTATATAATTTGGACAACCAATCGAAAAATCGATCTCCGTCAGAAGTACATTGTGAGAAATTCTTTGTAGAAACTCTAAAAAGAGCGGAAGACGGAAGATTTATTGTGAAACTACCGTTCGCCGAAAACCCTACAGCCCTGGGGGAGTCAAAAGATATTGCTATTAAAAGGTTCTTAGCCCTAGAGCGACGATTAGGGTATTCCGACTTCATGAAAGAATATGAAGCTTTGGGACATATGAAGCTTGTTCCAACAACACATGTACCCAAAAATCACTATTTCATACCTGTGTTCTGAAACCAGACAGCAGCAGCACAAAACTACGAGTGGTTTTCGATGCTTCATGCAAAACATCAAGTGAAAAATCCTTGAACGACATGCTACATACAGGACCCACGGTTCAGAGCGAGCTATTGTCCATACTACTACGCTTCAGAACACACAAATATGTATTCACGGCGCACATAGAGAAAGATGTACCATCATGTATGGATCAATCCAGATAATCAGTTCCATCAGCTTATAGTCTGGAGAAACGATCCATCCGAGGATCCTAAGTACTATAGACTTAAAACCGTCACGTATGGTACCAAAACAGCTCCCTTTTTGGCCACGAAATGCCTAAATCATTTAGCAATCCGGTCACGGGACAACTACCCGTTGGGGTCTGCGACGCTTGAAAATGACTTCTACGTAGACGATTGCTTGACGGGTGCTGACTCAGTGGCAGAAGCAGTTCAAATCCAAAATGAACTGAATAAAATATTACTACCACACGGTTTCAAATTGCGACAGTGGTGCTCAAATAATGCAGGAATATTGCAAGGAATACCCAAAGAGGATACCGGGAGCGATGTAAAATTGGGTGCGACCTTGGACCAATACAGTGTAAAAACCCTCGGCCTGATATGGATGCCCAATAAAGATCAACTTTGCGGAAGAGCGCAGCAAGGGGAAGCGTTGGTCATCACAAAACGAGTGGTTTGCTCTGAGTTGTCACAAATCTTTGACCCTATAGGTATGTTTGCGCCAGTTGTAGTAATTTGTTGAGGAATAACTCTCGCTTTGACCTGCAAAGTCTGAATGAACTGCGAATTACAAGACACATATTTGACGGAAAGGTACCAGTCACGCAAGAGTTACACACCTTCGTGGACGCCTCATAAAGAGCATATGGCGCAGCAATATACGTACGAGCAACCTATTAAAATAAGCAAACCTCAGTAAGGCTGCCATGTTCCAAATCCAGAGTAGCACCCACAGCGAAGCAATCCGTGCCCAGACTATAGTTGTGCGCAGCAGTCCTCGGCGCAGAGCTGACGCACAGAAACAGACAAAATTTACGCTTGTCTGTGGACAAGGTTTCTGGGTACTTTTGGACTGATTCATCCGTCGTATTAGGGTCGATCAATGCAACAGCTTCCAATTACCACGCGTTTGTGGCAAATCGGATAGCCAAGATTCAAGAAGTGACGGAACAGTTTTAATGGCGTCACGTATCAACCGCCAACAATCCAGCCGACGTCTTGTCCAGAGGAATAGCAGCTAGCAAACTTTCAAGCAACACTATGTGGTTTTATGGACCCCTGTTTTTACATGGACCCAGGGAGAACTGGGCAAAGATGCCAGCCATTATTTCGACGAATTTAAAGCAAAAAACAAAATTTGTCAGCATGGCGGCTGCTAAGGACACATTCGGGCGGGAGGTTTACAACTGTAGGCACAGTAACTCCTTTTACAAATTACAACGGATTGTTGCTGACGGTTCTGTTATCAGGCAAATAGAGCGCCAACGAAGGCACTATGTCTGGGCGAGCTAAACCAGGCACGCACAATTCAGCAAATCGAATTTTATGCAGATAGCAAACAGCTCAAACGTTATAAAACGGTGGACAAAATGAGTTCCCTTGTGTCATTGGCTCCCATCTTTGGACCTGATGGGTTAATTCGAGTAGGAGGCAGACTCAAACACTCAAACCTATCTGAGGGCGCAAACATCCAGTCGTGCCCTACAATGACACAATTGTAAAAATGATTCTAAGGGAGCTACATGAGACCAACATGCATTGCGGTGCTCAAGCCTTGCGTGCTATCGCTCGGCAACAATATTGGAGAAACATTGTACACAATTGCGTGCGGTGTACCAGAATGAAGCCGAAATTATTGAATCAAATTATGGGAAATATACCAGCCGAAAGAGACACGCAGGCTCGCCCATTCTTTAACTCTGGAGTAGATTACTGCCGCCCCATATGGATTCATCACAAGATCCGAGGCAAACGTCCTGACAAGGCCTATATCGCAGTGTTCTGTTGTTTTTTCACGAAGGCAGTGCATTTGGAGTTGTTCAGACGATCCATTGCGATAATGCAAGAAATTTTGTTGGAGCCAACAATAAATTAAAAGAGCTCGAAACCGCTATTTTCTCAACCAATTCGAAGGACGCCATAGTTCAGCATTGCAAAAAAGAGATGTCGACTTTAAATTCATTCCCCCACGAGCACCATCATTCGGTGGCCTATGGGTGTCTGCGATAAAATCCGCAAAACGGCTGTTTGTTTCAGTTACAGCCACAGTATCGTTAACCTTCGAAGAACTCAACACTGTGGTCATTGAAGTCGAGGCGATCCTCAATTCACGGCCTATCACTCCCATGTCATCAGACCCCACTGTCGAATCAGCTTTAACGCTAGGACACTTCCTGATTGGAGAATCATTAACTGCTCCTCCCGATACCAACATTGCGCACGGCAAAGCATTAGTAAAAAGATGGGAACTGGTATCACGACTGAAGCATGCCTTTTGGAAACAATGGTCGAGCGAGTATCTGCAAGATCTCCAAAATCGACCCAATTAGAAAATGGCGTCTCCAAATATTCATGAAGGATTGATAGACCTTATAAAGGAATACAATGTGCCTGTAATGATCTGGCCTATGGGAAGAGTTCTCAAAACGTATCCAGGACCGGACAACCTCGTTCGGGTAGTGGACATCAAAACGTCTTCTGGAATATTCAAGAGACCAGTGACTCGGTTAGCTCCACTGTTCCCAGAAGAAGTCAGCAACAAGCGCCCATTAGACGACACCCTCAAGGCAGACCAGTCTAATGAGCGTCCAGTACAACGCAAAAAAGGAATCCTCCCATCAATGCCTGTAATTCTAGCACTTATGTTGCTACTTCCACTAGCGATGGCAACTCCAATCAAAGTGACGAAGTTCAGTAACAAGCCAGGTATATTCTACGAACGGTTGGGAACCACGAGAATGGTAGTTTCCGAATGGACAATGATAGTATATTACGACTTGAATCCCTACTGGAATGATATGAAGATACTTTCAGTTGCACTATCGGAACTCTCACATAAGTGCCAGGAAATGACAAACGTAGCAGCATGCAATTCCATTCTAGACCATTTTAGACATCTAGATGCAGAGCTTGATTCAGGAAACAACCTTATGCATCACTCTCGGCAACGTAGATCACCGTTTGATGTTGTTGGAACCATAGCCGATTCATTATTCGGCGTGCTTGACTCCACATACGCAGAAGATATGGCCAAAACTATAACAAAGGTTAAAGGCAAAGAGGATTTCCTCTTACAGCTACTTCAGAACCAGACATCGCTAGTTGATTCCACCATTAATTTGATGTAAAAAGGAAGTTTGGCTACCATCAATCGCTTGAGTTATCGCTTCGAGTTATTTAATAACAAGGCTGGAACAGAATGTCACAGCAATATTGTGCACTCCAGCATGGTATGGATAAAAACTCGCCAATCTAACCAATGGATGTTCGCAACCATGGAACCTATGGAACTGCAGGCGGTATGCAATGGAGTTTCATCAACTATTAACATAAGGGCGACTGGTATGCTGAACTTGCCCATTGATTGCACTGCACGCAATGTCAATAACAGTTTGACTACGTTCGGCACCATGACCACTGAAGTACAAACATCGTTCAGTCGATTCGGAAATATCTCCAATCCCATAAATTCCATAAAAGAAATATCGGACTCCGCGCTAAGGACTTCCACACAATCACCAAGTATGGACGACACAGAATTAGAGATCTTTCAACATCAGTTAGTCGATATAAAAAGAAAGGATGCACCGTACTAATTGGACCACCAGACTACCATGTCATACACAGCATTGGTCATTTCAGTCATCATAATGATACTGATAAGCACCCCCATCCTGCGACACAGGCGGACCATTTGTAATCCAAAACCAAAAAGACCAACTCCGGAACCTACCCCAAGACAGTTTACCATAGAGCTGTACGATGGTTGAACACCTGTTCAACGGCCGGAAAAATGTTAAGTCATGTGCATTTAATAATAAGTCATAAGAACACAAATATACACACAACAAAAAACACAAGCACTATAAGTATATAATAAAGTCAATATTAGGTCATAGCCTATATAAAGAACGATAAACATTATACACCAAACCTTTCAGAAACAACAAACTGTCAATGCAACCGACAAATTAGTGCAGAATATTACATTTTGAAATTGTTAATTTATCATTTTTATGTTTTTTCTATATTTCCATTAATTTACCACCTAAGCAATATCCATGTATCAAAGTTGCTATAAATATTGAACTTTTATACTAATAAAGTCAGTCTCACACAAACCCATTCTGAACTCAATTCTTTCTCCACGTCCAATTTGTTCAAGTGCAAGTTGCGACAACAAACCAGCAATCAGTTCATGTACCCTTTGCTCAAAACATTTATTACAGATTAACAAACGCATCCGAGCAAAGTTCTATTGCATGCATCGTCGAGAAGCAGATAGTCAAATCTGGAATATAATAGAATTCCCCGCCCATGGCGGATCAATAAGGAGAGCCGCAGACGGACCTTGAACCACAAGCCCAAGTTTGTCACCTCACGACTGAAGAGCACACAGGGCAAGGGCCAGTAAACAAGGAATTTCAAGGAGTTGAAGTCGCCGCCAATTCTAAAGTATGTCGGGCGGATACATCTCACCCGGCATGGGTCACAGACATTTACAAAAAGAACCAAGAAGCAAGGCCAAGAAAAGACCGAGAGCCCAGAAGAAACGAGAATGGTTACGAGGGCGTACAACAAGACGAAGAAGACAACAAGGAGAATAGAAATATCTTGGGTATCGTACCAATATGAGATGCCTCACTCAAACGATTCAAATATTTTTTGGTATTAACATTAGCTACTAGGTAACATTAGTTATTAGGTAAGAGTCACAATATTTTCTAGTGAAAACTAAGACGTTCACACAACAACGCACATTCGCATTGGATTGAGTCCCTCAATGGGGGGGAGAATGTTGGCACCTAGTGCCAAGACCTAATATCTTGGCACCGCATGCCATGATAACGCTTTACACCTAGTAATATTAATTTAACCAATCAAATAATAATTTGATGCCGATCGACTGACCCAGTACTAAGTACAGACGGGGATCGACTGACCCAGTACTGAGTACAGACGGCGCCACCAGCAAGCAGCATTGTCAACACCAGCGGAATGTCATATGTCATATGTCATATAAAACGCATGACCAAGTGGTGCGAGTCAGCAGTTGATCGGGTTAACAATTACGGAAGCACGTCGAACACATTGACCTACTAACCCTAGACCTAGGCATACTTTGTTCAATAGCACCCATAGATTGGGATCTACCTATCATTATATATAAGGGCGATTATTCTGAAATAAAGAGAGTTGCGAATACAGAATCAATTGTCTCTAACTATAGCACTTAGACGTAATCGCCTTCGAGCGCGCTCCCATGAACGGACCGCCAACAAAACCGCTGATACGTAATCCTCCGAATACCGCCCCCGTGAAACGTACCGTCGGTAGGAGCCACCTTGTACCTCCGTGTGTTACCTCAGACCAAGGATCAACGGAGGAAGCTCCCTTCCCCACCACAGCTGAGGCGCGTCATCGAACCCGGGACCTATCGTTACTCCCGTGAGTTCAATTTCGACGTTAGTGGCCGCACAACGCCCTGCGAAGGAACAATCTTATTTTCTCTAATATGAAATCCTCTGTGACTGTAAGTCGATATTCACCATTATCGATTCCTAAGGACTTATCCCATCCTACACTATTGGTTTCTGTGTTAATAGCTCTATGCAATTATTTTGCTGGAATTGATTGGGAATATCTTTCATCTTTGAACTCTATTGAAGGTTCTACTGATTCCTTTTATGTTGTAATTCACATCGTTTTGGACAAATTTGTTCTTGAAGTAAAATCGTCAACATCAAACCGCCTTGGTTTAATAAACACCTTTCTCGTTTTAAGAACAGGAAATACAGAGCTTATAAATTGTTTCTTAAGTCTGGATCCTTGCTTTATCAGAAAATTTTTCTTCGCAACCAACTTTTGCTACCAGTTTATCTATCTTAATAATCAACTCTATCTGCGTAACATCGCGAATCGTAAGGGAAACTTTCGAAATGATACAAGCTCCTTCTATTCGTTTGTCAATTTTAAACGTAAATCCAGTTTTTCCACCTTCCCTAACTTATAAAAATATTTACGATTCTTAAACCTGAACAAGGTATAGGTATATTGTTTCATTTTTTCAATCAACCTATTCGTCCGATTCACATGATTTAAATTTTTCACCCCCTTTAAAATTCCGAACATAAACAATATTTACTTGTCAACATTTCATCATATTGAAGTTTGTAATGCTCTTTCATCCTTGGATATCTCATTTTCTGCTGCTCCTGGTCCTGGTCCAGATATATTCTCTGATACTGCTCTGATATCCTATGCTATCCTCTCACTTCCCTATTCAGTTTATCTTTGGACATTTCATCCCTTCCCAAGAGGTGGAATGAATCTTTTATTATTCACTTTCATAAGATAGGTTCTAAAATTCTTATAGAAAACTACAGTGATATTGCAAAACTTTCTGCGATTCCCAAGCTGCTAGAGAACTGGTAACATCCCATTTGAAACATCATTGCAAAACCATTATTTCCTCCACACAGCATGGTTTTGTCAAGTTCTACTACAACAAATCTGCTTGAATTCCCTTCGATCGTCAGGTTATGTAAAACGAATGCAAACCAATGTTGTTTACAGGGATTTTAGAAAACATTTGATAGCGTAAATCATCGTCTCCTTCTCCGGAAATTGTACCTTATAGGTTTTCTTCCAAATATCATACAGTGGATGCCTTCATATCTATTGACCCGTATGTAGCGTTTTTTGTTTAAGATCATCAAATCTCAAGTTATAAACCTTACATCTGGTGATCTGCACGGGAGTCACTTAGGTTCTGTTCTGCGACTCACCTAGTAACGTAAGCTATGCTACCACACTTATGTATGCTGATGATGTCAAGCTCTGTTTTTCCTTCTCTGACCACTTCCTTCATAGACATCTACAATTTGACCTTCATGAAGTCTTCTTGTAGTGCACTAACAATCTTATCTCACTAAACTGATTTATGTGCAAGTTTATGACATTTAATCGTAGCATGCCTCATGTCATCTCGTACTGACTTGGGTACTACGTTTTATATCGGGTTTTCTTTATGAATGATCTTGGTGTTCTTTTCGACCACAAGCTGTCGTTCAATTAACGAGTGCCAGAGGAGTACTTGCTTTTATGAAGCGCTGGTCAAAAGAGTTTGATGATCCCTTCACCACTTAAACACTGTATGTCTCTTTGGTACGACCAATACATGAATATTGTTCATGCCTTTGGCGTCCGTAGTACATGATTCATCAAGGGAGTATTGAATCAGTGCAAAAGCAGTTTCTTTTATTTGCTTTAAAATATATAAATTGGGACTCAGATGGCCACCTTCCCCCATATGGTTGTCGGCTAATATTATTACACATACCACCATTACTGGTAAGTCGTGGGGGTCATATGCTGGGGTCATGCTCCTTCATAGAATTATTCTTGGTCAAGTTGAGTCAACATTTTTGTTGGAAAAGATACAATTTTCTGTTCCAAACAGTCAAACCCAATCCTTCCGACCACTTTGGTTACCAATTTGCAGATCAAATTTGGTGGATCATGAACCTTTTCGTGTTATCTGTAAAAATTATAACCTATTGTCGTATTTATTTTCCCCTGACTTATCCCTAGATGTAATTAAATGTAATTTGATTGTATATTTATTAGAATAACTTAGCCTAACTCTTAATTATAATTAATTTAAAATTTTTCTCCTTGAAGATTCACTTAATAACTTAAGACAAAGAAATTGAGTCTCAAGTGTAAGGAATTGCTCATTAACTGCAGAAAATTGCTTAAGGACATTTAGGAAACCATTTCTCGTCTGCTTAATGGAGGTCCGCATCTCAGTCTCAATCTCTTTACAGGTAATACAAGACCATGTCAGCACGATATTCTTTGTGATAAGATCACTTACCCATCCATTGTGGCCACCGCCAGCACATGTAATATGTGAATCCTCCAAGCGAGTCGGGAAATATGGAGAACAGATGGTTGCTTTAGTGAGTAAATACTGACTATTCAGTGGAATAAAAGAAAACAGAGAAAAACTCACGTGGGTAATATATTTATCAGGATAAGCATGCCTGTACCGAGTCTGGACCTCTCCACACTTTGCGTTTTCGAGCCTATCTTTGCACAAGGGGACAAGCTACTGACCACACGAGGCGACTCGGTAAAGGCCCGTGGTTGCGTTTTCGTGGTCATTTCTGCACAAGATGGATCTTGTGTATCCGCGGATCCATTTCGGAGCGGAGCGTTTCAGAAGTTATTTCTGTGCACCACCAAGGCTAGATGACCCCGGCCAAGCCCACATGTGGCCCTCTAATCTTGTAAATTTAGCTGTAGTCGACCCTGGCCGGACTGAGTCATCAGCCACAGAAAGGTCATTATAAAGTTATTAGGTTAAAAATGAAAGATTGCAAATCACGGAAAGAAATATTTTAAATGCCAAAAATAAAAAACAGTACAATAGCAATACAATACAAATACAAAAAAACAAAACAATAGAAAGAGCCATAGAACATTAAAGATCTCAAACACATCATTACATCACAAAACTGACTGGGATGTTTGGCTTATATACTTCACATACTGTTTTAATACAACACCCCCTGTACTACATGGATATGGTTCCTATAAACTTTTATTTAGTAACACATTAATTTGATCCTGACATTCAATAGAAATTAATATATTTTGCACTTTTAGGACATAGCTAGATAACATAACTTTAGAGTTATTCATATAACTTTAGAGTTATGTTATCTCGTTCTCCTATATTTTCTACAGGACCTGGGACTGTATACTTAGAGTATAGTTTATGTCCTACTTTATTTTTCAGTAAAACTTTATTTGTTACTTCTAATTTTAAATCATTGGATTTCTTAAACGTATGTTTTTTTCCTTTTTTGTTCTATCATCATTCTCACTCTTTTATAAACATTTTGAAGTCTAAATTTTGATTCTTTTGGATAGTTTTATATGACATATAATCTCTAAAGATAATATAGGTTTGTAAATAAATTTTTAAATAGATTAGATATAGATGATAAATAGATATGGAAATAGATGGAAATGAAAGTCTAGTATTTGTCTATAGGGAGGGGGCATAGGGAGGAGCGGGAGCGCAAGTACTGCTCAGTTTTGCTCTTGTGTGAATACACCCCGCATCGCCGCAATAGATAAACTAGGCTTAATGAATATGAAATATATATCGAATTATAACGTGAAGCATTGTGCATGAATTTTTTTGTTCTTAATATTAATAATTTATAGAAACCAACAGTGACAGAGACACGATTTATACATAAACAAATAAAAGAGTTACTCGCAGTGGTGATGTTTTTTGTGGAACACATCACCACATCTTAGCATCCTTATGCCCTGCACCTGCATCGATTGTACAAGGAAAGTGGCAGCAAGATAAAAGGATCCGCACCGCAGGGATTTGTGCAAAAATTGAAAGTCGCGAAAAGACAAATGAAAATTCGTCTTGTGCTGGAATATTGTACCATCCCATTGTACCAATTTCTAATAATTTTATTATCATGTGCACATACATAAAAGAACAACTCCCTGTGAACAAAATTAAAAACATGTATATATTATTCTACAAACAAATAGTAAAACTGAAGCCAAAAATTATTTTCATATAACAGATCAAAAAAAAATGTGCATAAAGTATTTGGTGTACATACAAATAGATGAAGCGGTAAACTTATCGCTTTCGCTTCACACCGTTCTACGCTTTGTACCTATATACGCATATATGCATATATACCTATATATGCATTTTTAGGCGCATTTTATTAACCCTAAAACTTGGTTAGGTATATTTTGTTCGGTGTCATTGTCATTAAAAATATAAATGTATTTTATTTTAATTAATTTGAAAAAAATATTTAGATAATTATAGAGGTGTAGGAGAGAGCGGGAAAGTGGTGAACGTAACGGCCGACGGAGGCGGCTGTAATTAGAAAAAAGGTTAAGAAATGCGTTTGGGTCGGTGAGGGGGGGAGGGAGGGGCGTCTCTAGAAGAAGTCCGGTGCCCTGCGCAAAAAAAATATGAGTCGCTTGCCCAGGGGGCAAAGGGGGGTCAGAATGGGAACCTGCTAATGGAAATGCGGAGGGAGTTCTAGAAATAAGGATTAACGGCGAAGCGAGAAGGATTAGCGGTGGGAAGTGAGTTCAAGGATTAACGGGCGCCTTTGGCGCTATATAAGGATCACTGGGGTCACTGGAGGTAATCAGGACCGAGTCTTTACTCGGAGGGAGAACATAAATAAATGGCGGGTGCTAACCCTTTGTCTCCGATATCACAAGTGGTATCACCCTCCCTACAAGACAACTTGGAAAGTAGCTGAAACAGAGTGATAACCGAACTACTCAAAGTGGCACAATCCACGGCGCAGCCTGATACACGCGTTTTTCCTACAATGTTACCGACATTCGAAGCGTTGGCGTGAAGTTAGCCAGAAAAATGGTAACAAAAAAAAGTAAATGAAATTTTACGATTGCTAGATTGTGACGGATACTTGTTAAAATCATTGCTAAATAAACGAGTGTAAAATATCTATATGATAGTGTCAGAAGTCGTAAGGATGGAGAGTTTTTGCGTCCACTACGACGGCATGCTTGATGCAAGACAGTCGTGGATGTAAGCAGGAAAACAGTGTCCTAAATAATTCTAATGATCCTAAATGAGCCAGGTGATTGATCTTCACCGGAAGAGAGCTTGTACTCGTGTAAAAAAAAACAAGAGAAGAGGAAGAGAAAGACTCTAAAAGAATTTTAATATTGTTATCCCATAAAACTAACGCATGAAGGCGAATAGTTGAAAATGTAGTTACGAATGAATAAGCACTTAGCTTAGGGTCACATAACCCTAAGAGTGAAGAGTAAGGTAATGTATCGAATTGGTACTTCATTACATGTATTTTGTGAAGCAAAATTAGTACGAAATGCAATGATGAAATAAAGATCCCATAGAGAATATAAGAAGAATAAGTGAAGCCTATGGGGAGAGCGTGGTGGGGAATGTAAATAAATTTCCGTGCTGAGTGTGGCGTAATGATATATAACAGATGAACAACAAAAAGCGTAGTAAGTCAGTGTATCCATTAAGAGTATCTGCACTCTGAACTTTGTAGTGTTGATTCAACAATTTTGGATTTTATTACATCTACACAACAACTTCGATTCAAATCTAATGTTTATTATGGGTTCAATTTAACCCTAATATATGCCGCTCCAATCAATGCCGAATATACAAGTGAAAACCAAATAAATAGGGGCAAAAAGGCAATCTGATGAGAGCAATCGAAGAAACACGTCCGGATACAGCAAAAACAGATTAACACCATCAAAAGAAAATTTAAAAAATAAGGGCAATGAAACATTATTAAATTTAAGAGTAGCGCTACTCCAGCCGGTGACCATAGTTGAAAATAAAAAAGAAAATGAAAATGTGAGGATAGAAAGTCCCCTTCACAATTGTATAACAATAATCATATTGTCTAAGGTCTATAGAAGCTAATATGCTCCTCATAAATATAACCATGTTGGTTAATAACTATTACTATTGATAAAAGATAAACTGCAATGAAAGGGTGGATACAAAGATTTGATTTGATGTATAGGTTGTGAATATTAAGATGAATTTCTGATAAGTGAAGTCTCTTGAAGCGAGTAGTCTTTCAGTATTCCCAAAGAATTTTAGATATCATGGCCGAAGTATTTATTCTTTGTCATTTTAAATTGTGTCGGTTGACTCGCCACAGTACTCCCCCTAGACTTCATGGTGCAAAGCGAGCACGGAATCTAATTGTACGCCGGGGTCTTGGAGGTGAGGTTGTTTCCGGTGATCCTCCATGAGCCTTTAGGTCTGGTCCTTTACTTGGTGGTTCCAGCGATGATGGCACCAAGTGCCACCGATTGCCATGATAACGCTTCACACCTAGTAATATGAATTTAACAAATCAAATTATAAGTTGCGATGGCGACCGACTGACCCAGTACTGAGTACTGACGGCGACACCAGCAAGCATTGTCAACACCAGCTGAATCATGGAATATAAAACGCATGACCAAGTGGTCTGAGTCAGCAGTCAGAGTCAGCATTTGACCGCGTAAACCATTACGGAGGCACGTCGGTAACATTGACCTATTAACTCCAGACCTAGGCATACATTGTTCAATAACACCTTAGATATAAATATTCTTATAAAAGCGGTTATTCTTAAATAAAGACAGAATCAATCGTCTCGTGCTCAGTGCTAACTATAGAACTTAGACGTAATCGCCTTCGAGCGCGCTCCCATGAACATCACTTTCCGCTGAGTGTTGCTCCTGTGGAACGGACCGCCAGCATAACCGCTGATACGTAATTTTCCGAATACCGCTCCCGTGATACGGACCGTCGGCCGGAACCCCCTTGTACCTCCATGTTTTACCTCAGATCAAGGATCAACGGAGGAAGCTCCCTTCCCCACCATAGCTGAGGAGTGTCAACCGGGCATCCCCGTATCACAATCACTGCCTGGATCAACCAGGTAGTTTTAAGACAGACGTTCTATAGGCTTGACTTCGACTCCGGGACCTATCGTTACTCCCCGAGCTCAATTCGACGTTAGTGGCCGCATAATGCACTGCGTACGAACATTTGGTGACCCCGACGTGATCCTTTTCTACAAGATTCAAGGCAATTCAACCTCAACAAAACATAAAAAAACCACACACTCCACCATGGGTTCAGAATCAGACCCCGTAATACAGGTGCACATTGAAAGCGGCACATCTATCCAAAAGTTGATAAGAATCTTCACGAAAGATTCAGCAGAGCGACGTCTCAAGGAAGGTTACTTTGAGGAACGGTTAAGACAGCTCACGCATTTGTGTTCTCACCCAATACGAAAAAATGATGCCATGATTCACGAGCTAGCACTAAGCTCTAATGATGAGTATGTCGGGAAATGGCCATCGTTTTCCTCTGTCATCTTGAATTTTTAACGCGCAGCGAGTCGCAATGATCTTTTTGTACGTCCGTTCACTTCAGAGGGCTATTCTTGATTGCCTTCCCTCTCCTCTTCCTTCTTTCCATCATTGCGCCACGCTCAGCAGGGCTTTACTCTCTATCCCCACCGCGCTCTCATTTACAAAGCTTGTCTCTCTTCATTTGCAATTCTTATTTATTTCCTCTTAGACTATGCTCTTGACTTATAATTAATCAGTAAATATGGTATTTGAAATTAAATCTACCTTATCTCCGACACGGCCTTCCTGACTATAACACGTCCTCGTGTTGCTCTGCATAGACAAGACTTATCATAGCACATCATTATCAGTATCCTATATTACTCATCTTATTTCTACGATTACAAAACTCAATTATTCTTTAAAACAAATTTAATTGCACCTCTTGTGCCTTCAAGCGTTAGTTTGACGGGATAACACTTCTCAAATTCTCTAGAGTACAAGCTCTCTTCCGTTTAAACCCAACCACTTGGATGTCCATTAGAGATTAGCTTAGCAGGATAACTTTCTTCTCTTTTACATGTTCTAGAGTACGCGCTCTCTTCCGCTCAAGCTCAATCCTCTGGTTATCAATTCAATTATCATCAAAGTATCATTTTAGCAGGCTTCTCACACATAAATCAGAATACTACGTTCTCTTCTGCATAAAAATCTCTCTGCACTCCTCTTGGGTCACAGATCTCTTGTTTACACGCACTACTTTTTGCCGTCATCAAGCTCTTCAGCTAATTTTAATGTCTCTCGATCTTTAGGCACACTACGCACACTATCGTGTGGATATTTGTACCCTCGTTTTGTTGTCAATGATTTTAACAAGTATCGGTCACCATCTAGCAATTGTACAATTTCGAATGGTCCCTTAAATTTTGGATCCAACTTCGATTGGTGCCGCTCTTCGCTTTTCAGTAATACATGATCGCCAATTTTATGCCATACTACCTGCGCATGCTTTTTATCCACTCTTGCCTTATCATACTGAGCATTCTTACTTATTCCTTCCTTAGCCTCCTTTCTAGCCTTATTCAGGTCTACTCGCTCTTCCTCATTTACAGTTAGCATTCCCAGGGGCCTCGCTTCTTTTCCAATCATCAATTCTAATGGACAATGGTTAGTTACACGGTTCATGGTACAGTTTATTGCCGATTGTACTTCGCCTAATGCCTCTTGCCATGTTCGTTCACTCGTCTCTACAGCCGTTAGCATGCCCTTTAGCACACTCATGACACTGGCACCCGTTGCTACTACATGGAGGTCAATTTTGTTATTGGAACAGAATTTTCGAAACTCGCTACTTGTAAAGCATCTGCCTTGGTCCGCTATTATTCTGTTAGGAACACCAAATACTGATATCGCAGACTTTACTGACTGTATGCAGTTCACCGTGTCCAAGTTCCAGGTGTGGTACAGAAAAACAAACTTGGTGAAGGCATCAATTTGAACGATCACATATTCCTTCTCGTCCTTTTTCCCGCTTAATTTCCCACTGATATCTATGTGTACCGTATGCCACGCTATCTCTACCTTGGGAATGGGATGTAGCTCCGATTGTATTTTACCTGACACTGATTTTGACAATTTACATGTCACACAATTTTCTACAAATCTTCGTACGTATTTTGAGATTCCATCGAACCAGTATTGCTCGTAAATCTTATCTAGGGTTTTTTGCCACCCCAAGTGCATTATAGCTTCATGAACATGATTAACAACTGACCACCTGAATGCCCTGGGTACGACTGGCAAGCATCGTGTTTTCCCATTTCTTTGAATTTTACGATGCAGCAAACTATTCCTAATTTCATAAGAATTTGCTATTTCTTTCTGCATTTCATCACTATTTAAATCGGTCATTATTTGCGATATGTTTTGATCACGCTTCTGTTCGGATATAAGCCAGTTGTGGGTTATAGTTGCCAAGTCAACTCGTACCTCTGCTACCTTACTCAAACTTTCCTGCTCTACTATAGTGACGGGATTCCTATTCTAGATAAGCAGTCAACGTGAGCCATTTGGCTCCCCTTATTGTATTCCACCTGGAATTCGTATGCCTGTAGAAATGACCACCAACGATGAACCCGCGGTGTCAATGCCGCTTTCTTTTGACTTGCTCTAACAGAATTACAATCCGTATATACTGTAAACTTTCTGCCGCTTAAATAATGTCGGAAATTTCTGACCGCGTTGTACACCGCCAATGTCTCGAGTTCATACGAGTGATATTTTGATTCAGGTATTGTGGTGCATTTACTGTAGTACTCAATTACACGGCGCTGACCATCTACCATGTGTAATAGCATAGCGCCATACCCATTGGCGCTAGCATCCGTATGCAGCTCTATTGGTAAGTTGGGATTGAATATGGTCAACACGGGGTCACTAGTTAGCACCTTTATAATCTTTTTACGAATTTCCTCATGCTTTTCTTTCCAGTCAAATTCGTGCGTCTTTGATGTTAGCAAATATAGAGGCTTCATTACTTCTGAGAAATGTGGGACAAATTTCCTAAAGTAAGATGCTAAACCTATAAACTGTCTAGTTTGTGTGACTGATTTTGGTTTGGGCATTTGGGTTAGTGCTTGTATTTTTCGGGGATTGGGTTTTAGCTCACCATCTCTTATAATAAAACCTAAGTACTCTATCTCTGTTTGCAGAAATTTGCACTTTTTAATATTAAAGGAAAAGCCTGACTTTGATAATACGCTTAGTACTGTTTCTAATCTGTCAAATGCTTCCTCTATAGTACTAAAAAAAATTAATACGTCATCAATGTAGACTACTGCGTATTTATTAACCAAGTCCCCTAAAGCTCGAACTATGGCACGTTGAATGACAGAAGAAGCGTTTTTGAGGCCGAAGGGCATGGCTAAAAATTCATATTGACCCTCTGGGGTCACGAATGCAGTTCGCTCGACCGAATCGGGGTGAATTGGCACCTGATAGAAGCCGCTGGCCATGTCTAGACTAAAGAAATATTTACCGCCTCGCAGGCGATCTATTTGGTCTGATATTAATGGCAAGGGGTATCTATCTGACACAGTATTTGCGTTTAGTTCTCGATAATCTATGCATAGTCTATCGCTGCAGTCCTCTTTTTTACTAGTAACATTGGACTAGAGAAAGGGGAGCTACTTGGTCGAATTACGTTGGATTCTAGCATTAGCTGAATCTTCTCTCTCACTATTTCTTTCTCACCCTCGCTAAGACGATATGGTCGTCTCTGTACCGTTTTGTTTACGTCTACTAAACGTATTTCTAAGGAACCTGTAGTTAATCGTCTGTTTGGAATGCCATCAATAAGAAATTTGGAATATTTGGCCAATATGTCGTTTAATATTAACTTATCACTATTACTTAACTCCACATTAACATTACTTTTATGATCCATTTCATTTACATTTTTATCATTGTTTACAGATAATACGGTTTGAGTTCTGTAGATATCGAATCTCAAAAATGTCTTGTCCAATTATCATATCATATTTAAGGCACTTATTATCTACTACGTGAAATAACATTTCAAAATTAAATTCAGAAACTTGTATGGTGGACAGAATTTGCATATTGCTCTTGACAACGTTGTCGCCTATGCCTTTCAAAACAACCATGTTATGGATTCTTTTACCAGCCAGCTTCGCGCCGACTGTTTCTTTTACCAAAGAGCATTCTGATCCCGAATCAAAGAAAAATGGAAACTTCTCACCAAATTGAATTGCTGTCCCGTTAGGCTGATGTACTGCGCACATGTCTACTCTTCTTTCGATGCTGCTTCGGCTCGCTGTTGCTGTTCCCCCTGGTCCTGGTCTAGTCTCGTTTCGCTCGTCTGTTCTCCTCTTGACACATTCCATTACCTTATGCCCAAGTTTCCCGCAATTATGGCATCTAATCGGCGTCTGCATTTTGAACCTCTTTTTTTCGGGTCCCTCTGATCCAGAAAATTCTACATTTCTGCTGAACGTGTGCGCCTTGAGTTGTTGTTGCACTTCAGCACGCATTTTTATGTTTGTGGTGAACGCTACACGCTGCAGTCTAGGGACAATTTGGGATGCATGAGCCAAGACTAGGGATATGGCAATCTCCTCATGGGTCATTGATTTCCACTTGGTCAATAATGATGTAATTAGTCGACTGGAATACACCGAGAGGCATTCATTTGCATTGGGACGACCCTTGAGCATGTTGAGCAATACTGCTGCCGGCGTCTCGTTGCCTTCGTAGCGTTCCATGAACAATTCTCGGAATTGCGACCAGCTCATTCCAGGAAAACAAATTTGCGGCAGCCACTGCGGTGCTCTACCGAGCAGCGATTTGCTTAGCGTCATCACCAAGGATGCACCTTCTTGTGGATGTTCACTTAGAATCATATCCGCCGTTTTGCACCATGCTGCCGCGTCGGCTTCTGCAGCTTCGGGGTTGAATGTCGGTAACATCGCGGATGCGGCGCGCGTGTCAGGCGCTCGAAGACGATTACGTCTAAGGGCTATAGTTAGCACTGAATAACGAGACGATTGATTCTGTATACGCAACTATCTTTATTTAGGGGATAACTGCTCTTATATATGATGCTAAGTATCTATATATCTAAGATGTTATTATATTAGGTCTAAAGTTACTAGGTCAATTTCACCGACGTGCTTCCGTAATCGTTAACCTGGTTAACTGCTGACTGCTGACCCCCCCCCCCCCCCTCATTGAGGGACTCAATGCAATGCGAATGTGCGTTGTTGTGGGAACGTCTTAGTGAACCGTGGTGTTCCTTTTCACTAGAAAATATTGTGACTCTTACCTAATAACTACAGCTAATGTTAATACCAAAAAATATTTGTATCATGTGAGTGAGACATCTCATATTGGTACGATACCCAAGATATTTCTATTCTCCTTGTCTCCTGGTTGGTCAGGGCGCCTACAGGACTCTGAGTGTTTTGTTGGCCTTGCTTCTTGGTCTTTTTTAGAAATGTGACCCATGCCGGGTGAGATGTCTCCCCCCGACATTCTTTAGAATTGGTGGTGACTTCAACTCCTTAAATTCCCTTGTTTACTGGCCCTTGCCCTGTGTTCTCTTTAGTCGTGAGGTGACAAACTTGGGCTTGTTGTTCAGGGTCCGTCTGCGGCTCTCCTTGTTGATCCGCCATGGGCGGGGAATTCTGTAATCTTCAAGATTTGACTATCTGCTTCTCGACGATGCATGCACTAGAACTTTGCTCGGATGCGTCGATTTCACGGATTACCTGGCGTGGCTCACTTGTGATGCCCAAGCGGCGTGATCAAGGACGACTTGTTCTGATTTAGAATCAAGAACTGATTTGGGTCGCACTGGCCCCATCATAATCCATCCAAATTTCTGCTAAGCGAATTCCTCATGGAATGTTTTTAGGACGATCAATTGGTTGCGATGGTTGATTGGTCATTATTCCCGGTAGTAAGAATACGTTGATTTGTTTTTGCAAATCAGTGGTTAATGATGATAGGGTCAACACCGCCTTTTTCCGCGTTCTTATATTTGCCCCTCCCAATCCAGCGATGTTTAGGGTTGATGGCTCCAATAGAAGTCCCAGAGCATCAGCCATTCTTCTGGATGTTTCTGTGTGTTTCTTATGTACCTGTGATCCAGAATCTAGGAGTGTGTGAATCTAGGACATAGGGGTTCGTTGGTTGACTGACAGCGGATGCGTTTATCAGTGTGGGCGTATAATGCAACAATGTGTGATGATTCTACCGGCATATCTGGCATTTAAACCCTGACTTGCATACACTGGCTGTGTGGTATGTTGACAGACAATTAGCGCAGCCGTTAAGTCTCGATATTTATTGTGTTCTTTCGCTAGGAGTCATATTCTGAAATTTGGGGCAATTTTGCATTCGATGGTTGCCGCGGGTGCATATTATACATCTTTTACCGGCTGAGTTGGTCGATGAGTAAAACTCAGAAGGTGTAGTTGTCCTTTGTAGCGTCATTTGGATTGTTGCTTGTCGCTCTAAGTGTTCTATCATTTGGTTTAGCGATTGCCGACAGGTTGGGTTGGTAATGGAGAGTTCTAAACATGATATCGTCTGTGCATCTAATTTATCTTCGATGATGTGTATCAGGATTGATGTGTATCAGGATATCAGGATATCCCACCCGATTGTTGGTACGTTGAGGGCGGTTATTATTGTGAGCACTGTATCATGCTGGCTGCGTAATTGCTCTGATGACCTATTTGTCTTAGGGTGTGCAAACAAAATGGCAAGTGTGGATTTGATTAAAATTCATTCATTCTGATATCGTGTTTTTAATCGCTGCCAGACATCTTGATATCCAGCAGGGCCACCAATTGTAGAGAAAATTACGTTCTTGGCCTTTCCTGTTACATGGTTCTCTAAATGCCTGAACTTTACAGCATCGCTATAATCTTGATTGTGAACTAGTTCCGTGAAGATGTCGTGGAGTCGGGGCCATTTTAGGTAGTCTCCGTCAAATTTAGGAATGTCGACTGGTGCTGTCACACCTGCTGATGTGACAGTGGATTTGTTCGTTGATACTAACTTTGATTGTGTTTCTTCGCTCAGGAACGAAAAATATTCTGCTATTCTGTGGATGTGTCCATCAATTTGTAGGTTTGGTTCCAAGTCGATGAGGTCATGGTATCCCCTGATGATTTCTTTCCATAAATCATTCATATGTTGCCTGGTGTATGATAATACCTCCCTTCCTTCAGATCGATTACATAGGAAGTCCTCGAGATCATAGACTGTACTTTGGGCTCGAAGTTTTCTCCAATTTTTCGGGGACGCTGTGATAGGCCAGATCCTGATGGTAATCCGTCCGAAAATATAGCTTCATATTTATTTACTAGATCTTTCAGAGCCTTGGGATTCATCATCAGATCTTCAGCGACGCGTACGTATGAAGCTTGCTGGCTGGCGGTCCGTTCCACGGGAGCAACACTCAGCGGCAAGTGACGCATCGAGGGTCCTACGATGGTCCGTTCATGGGAGCGCGCTCGAAGCCGATTATGTCTAAGTGCTATAGTTAGCACTGAGTAACGAAATGATTGATTCTGTATTCGCAACTATCTTTATTTTGGGAATAACTGCTCTTATATATGATGCTAAGTATCTCTATATCTAAGATGTTATTATTTTAGGTCTAAAGTTACTAGGTCAATGTCACCGACGTGCTTCCGTAATGGTTAACCCGGTTAACTGCTGACTCTGATTGCTGACTCCGCTGGTGATGACAATGCTTGCTGGTGGCGCCGTCTGTACTCAGTACTGGGTCAGTAGATCGACGTCTGTACTTAGTACTGGGTCAGTCGATCGGCATCAAATTATTATTTGATTAGTTAAATTCATATTACTAGGTGTGTAAGATATTAGGTCTTGGAACTAAGTGCCAACATTAGGGATACTTATCCATAAGGGTGAAGAGGAAGGTAATGTATCGAATTTTTATTTCATTACATCAAGTATTTTGCGAAGCAACACGAAGACGTGTTTTATTCTGGAAGGTGATGATGAAATAAAGATCACATAGAGAATATAAGAAGAATAAGTGAAGCCTATGGGGAGAGCGTGGTGGGGAAGGTAAATAAATTTCCCTGCTGAGCGTGGCGTAATGATATAAAACAGATGAACAGCAAGAGGAGGAGTAAGTCAGTGTATTCATTTATTGTATTTTCACTCTGAACTTTGAAGAGAGTTGATTCAACTATTTTGGATTTTATAACAGGTATGAATTTTCTATAAAATCCACAAAGATCTAAAAATGATTTCATCTGTTTTTGGTATTGGAAATTTTTGTTTGCCTCAATTTTTGCTGGTTAGGCTTTATTCCTTCTGTTGTTAAAATATGTCCAAGGAATTCGGTTTCTTTTTTCAAATACTATCATTTGTCAAATTTAAGATTAGCTTCTCGAAGTTTTGAAAACACTTTTTTTATAGACTATATGTGTTCTTCTAATGAAGTAAAAAATACAGTTATCCCATCCATATAAGCAAGGAAATACTGGTATATACAATCTTGTAATAGGCAGGCGCATTTTTTAGAACAAATGTCATTCTTGTGTATTCGTAATTTCCATTTTTAGTTCAAAAAGGTGTCAGATATTTATCATCAATAGTTATTTCATTTAGACTTCAAAGTCTATTACTATTCGAAATTTCCTTTTCCCTGATGCATTCTCTTTCTTTGGTACTATTTATGCTGGTGAGCAATCAGGGGATTTCGATATGCGTATTATTCCATAATTAATTTTTCTTTTATTTGGATATCGACTCTTGATCATAAGAATAGGGGCAGAAAGGCAATCTGTTAAGAGCAATCGAAGAAACATGTCTGGATATAGCAGTCAGATTAACAACATCAAAAGAAAAATTTAAAAATAAGGGCAATGAAACATTATCAAATATTTCCAATTCGTTAAATATAAATGCCGTTCGCTAAAAGTAGATATATCGCAAAAAATGCTGGACGAATCTCATGCATGAAATTTTTCAATTCTTTGGCATATTCCGTTTGGGAATGTGTTTTGTTTGATTGGTGGAAAAACTCTCCCGGCATCTTGAGCGTAGTTCCGTATACTAGCTGTACGGGTGTTGCTTGAATGTCGGTTTGTAAGCTGCGCGAAGTCCTAAAAGAATTATTGGGAGTTTCTGTGTCCGATTCGCCTGGTTTTTGCACATTATGGCAGCTCGTGGATGAAATACGGTTGTACGTAGGTGATCGATTCCCAGTAGCCATGAAAATTCATTGAATAGCCTCGATTCGTTGTGTCTGCCTTTATCCGTGGTGATTTGAGCCGGTATGCCAAATCTGGAGATCTAAGAGCGAATGAGCGCGGATGCTACGGTATCGGATTGCATGTCTGCAATAGTGGCTTCTGGCTACCTCGTGTACCGATCTATAATGATGAGGCAGTATCTGTATGGGCCAGATTGTGGTAATCTAATAAGAGCTAGGTTGATGTTCTCGAATCTTTGGTTGGGTATTGTGAAGTGAAGAGGTGAACGAAAATGACGGGTGATTTTTCATCTTTGGCAAGAAATGCAGTGTTTTACTAACTAGGAGATTCTTTGTGCATGGAGGGCGAAACATATCGTTGTTTCGCAAGTTTTATAGTTGCCTTCACTCCACCGTGTGCAATATTGTGTAGCTTCTCAATGATTTTGTTTCCTTGTGGCTGTGGTATGAAATGCCGTACTCTAAAAGTAGATAAATCGCAAATTAGTGAGTATATGATATGTATATGAAATATGTATACGCAAATATGTATATGAGGAATATTTACTGCTTTTAACTGAAGCGAGCATAATGGCGCATCGCATATTTCATTAAACTAATGCAATTGTCTCCGATGGCTTCGGTGTGGGAAAGCGTATCTGCGGATGTATTTTCATCTCCTGCTACGTGTTTTGTGAATGTGGTGAATTGTCCTATGAAATCCAATTGGCGAAGTTGCCGCGAGGATGCTTTTTCGGGATTTTGATCGAAGGCGTATACTAAGGGTTGGTACTCTGTACGGATGTGAAAGACCCTGCCTTTCAGCATGTGGTGGAAATGTTTTATTCCGAGGTAAATTACTAGAAGTTCCCGATCGTATGTTCTGATCGTATTTTCGTTGTGTTTCTGACAGCTTAATGCTGAAGAATCCCATTGGTTGATATTCCGAGTTGATGACTTGATGTAGAACCGCTTCCACTGCTATGTTGCTCGCGTCTGGGCTTGGCGAAAGGCTTGCGTTCGGTGCCTGATATGCCAAGAGTGCAGCTTGTGCTAAAGAATTTTCGCAACTGTTGAAATTGTCGATTATTTCTTTTGTCCAGTTGATTGGGCAGGAATCGTTTTCTTATTTCCTGGTATTAGCTGTACCAGTGGAGCTTGATGTTTAATAGTATAGGGAGGAATCGTTTAATACACTGATGGGGCTTATGGTGAGATTGTACGATTGCAGTCTCTCAAAAACTTGGCGCAGATGGATATGTGTTTGTTGCATGTTGGCCGATGCGACTGCTATATCGTCGACGTTAACAAAAACAAAGTCTAAATCTCTGAATGCTGTATGCATATAGGGTTGAAATGTTTGTGCTGCGTTACACAGTCCAGGTGTCATGTGTGTGAATTCAAACAGACCAAATGGAGTTGATATGGCCGTTTTAGGGATGTCTTTAGGTTCTAGACCGCATCTCTGCCGTACTTATTGTGGTACCAACACAGTTGATGCGACGATCTGTCTTTAAAAGGATCAATGTTGCGATAACAATTTTGGGGTCGCTGATTTCTGTCACGCGAATGATTGTGATTTTGTAACAGTCTCAATTTGGTGTTGATCTGTTGCAGACGCTTGTCGTTATCGTTGAGTCGTCTGGTCAGCATTATGACACGTTCTTCTTGATGAGACTGCTGTTGTATGGTTTTTGAAAAAGAATATACATGGTCAGCCGCATCGTCGTTTAAGGGTTCCATAACTGCATCGGCTGCTATTGGTAGTTGTGAGAGGAAATTCTTCTAGTTGTCGAGGGTCACCAATTATGGAGGCTTACATGCTCCACATAAATATAACCATGTTGGTAATTAACTATCTTATAACTATTAAGATTTATGTATTATGTAATGTATAGGTTGTGAATATTAAGATGATTTTCTGAAGAGTGAAGTCTCTTGTAGCGAGTAGTCTTTCAGTATGCCCAAAGCTTTTTAGATACCATTGCCGAAGTTGTTTTTTTTTTTTTTTATTTATTCGTTGTTTATTCGTCGTTATTTTAAATTGTGTCGGTTGATTCGTGAGAACCTTTTATATTTTATAATTAATTATTATCCTTTTGGGATGTACATAAATTTGTTTTAATTTTTTTTTTTATTATAGCTTTGCTTTTATTTATTGAATCTACTCTTAATTTTGAGACTAACAATAAGTTGACGAATCTATATATTAAAATTTAACTAACAGTATACTAAGACTGCATTCTGGTTGTGCGTCCCTCAGGTCGGTCGCTGGGTGGGTAAGTCATTGCGACGAAGGCGTGATTGGTTGCTCAACCTTGTTAGACCTCTCGCCAGGTGGTTAGGATGCACCGATAGCTTGGTTAAGTACTTTACCTTCTGTTCTGCGATCGCTTCTTTGACTGGTAGAATGTTTAAGTCGCGGTGTATATTTTCGTTGCGAACGTACCACGGTGCCCCGGTGATTGTTCTCAAGATCTTCGACTGAACTCTTTAAACTATGTCAATGTTGCTATTGCTGGCGTTCCCCCATAACTGGGAGCCGTACATCCATATACGTTTTAGTACCGAGTTATACAGCAGGACTTTATATTCAAGGCTAAGAAGTGACCGAGCTTTGATAAGCCAATGAAGACCGCTGGCTTTTAGCTTTAGGTGTGTTCTTTTGGCTTCAATGTGCCGGCGCCATGTGAGTCTTCTGTCGAGATGTACTCCTAGGTATGTTACTTCGTTTGCTTGTGGGAGTAGAGTGTTGTTTAATGTTATCTTAAATTTATAAATCAAATATATTATTATAAAATTTTATTATTATTGCTAGTAGTATTAATAAAATTGTTTGGGTTGTAAAATATTGATTTCAGTGCTATTGAAATATTTCTTTGCATACGAAATAAGATAAAGGTTCGAGTTTAGTAACTTTGTTGTTTACATAAATAGTTCTGGTGTAATCAAGCATATAGATATTAAATTTGATCCAAATGTTCAAATTCTCGGGTTTGTTCCATTAGAATTTTAATTCAGTTAATTCAGTTTTTGTTAAATTGACTGCAAGACAATGATATGCATAATTATTGGGCAAATCTATGTTACCTGTTTGGAAAATTAAATATCCATTTTTTTCTTAAATTGGATTAATATCTATGCTCTGACACATGGCATGATATATAAGACATAATAAAGTTTTTATATAAAAGATAATGGTATTAAGCTGGGTTGTCTTCCGGTGGAACCCCAGAATTATTATATTTGCTGGTGTTAATTTTCTTTTTCCTTATAAATTTAGATTTATAGTGGGTTATTTCTCTACCTCTATTTTTTTCTACATAATGTCTTTCATTAGTTTGTGTAATTTGGCCTGTCTTCCTAAAAGGATTTGTTGTTATAGATTTTATAAGTGGGCATGTCTGTATCATTAGTATCAATATCGAATGTATGACGGTTTTTATTAAGCTTGTTTATGTTCTGTGTTTTATTTAATTGAGTATTATAATCTGGAGGTCCGGCGAAAAAAAAATGTCAGCTGGAGTTCTGTCAAAACATAGTACTGTTTTATTTTATAATTAGAAATAAAAATAATTGTTTCAAATTTAGTTATTATATTTTCTGGATTCCGTTCAAATTTTCAGGATTCCTTAATTTTTAATTAATAGTTTTATGAAATCTCTCTATGTTATATTTGAAAAATAAATAACTTTTTTTTGGAGCAGAGATATTCTTTAATCATTTCTTAGCATATTCATGGGTCATTTATTTATATAATTTAACTTATTAACTTCACGTGAATTTCCTCTTTGAAATTCAATTAGTCAATTGTAATAGTGAAGAAGTAATTTCGGTTATTTGTATATAATTATGTTTGTCTTCTTGGCACTTTGTAATGTTGCTATTGTGGGGAATTATTAAATACTTTCGGGGGATTTGGCTCCTAAAAAGTTTTCTTCTAAATTCACTCGTGACAGAGCATCAGCTACCTGGATTTCCTTTCCGGTAACTATTTAATAGGGAAGTCAAACTAGTTTAATTTTATTCTCCATCTTTGTAGTTTCATATTTGGTTTTTTTATATTATGAAATCATACTAATGATCTATACCGAAGAGATAGGATCTAAAATATTTAGTCTACCGATTTACTTTTCTACCGAAGAGATAGGATCTAAAATATTTAGTGCCCCAGAAACATTGCTAGTATCTGTTGTTAAAGAAAATAATTTTCAAAGTTAGGGTAAATTAAAATAGGGTCTGATGTAATGATAAGTTTTAATTTCTCAAATGCTTTTTTCTCAAATATTCATTATACTTTTCATTTATAATGGATCCTTTCTTTAAGTTTAAAGTTTTTTTTTCTATAAAATTTACATAGACCTATTAATGATTTTATCTCTTTTTGGGCTTTTGGTATTGCAAATTTGTGTTTTCAATACCAATGTCTCAACCAGTGCCTCAATTTTTGGGGGTTTGGCTTTATTCCTTCGATTGTTATTGTATTTCCAAGGAATTCGGTATCTTTTTGTCAAGTTGATGTTTAAGATTAGCTCCTCGAAGTTTGAAAACACTTTTTTTTAGAGAACAACAAGAATACAATTATCATATCCATATAAAAAAGGGAATGCTGGTATATTCAATCTTCTAATAATTTGATCATGCAACGTTGGAAAGTTTCAGCATGTTTCAGTCTAAATGGCATGTTTTGGCAGATTTTGGAATGGAATTTTCATCCATTTGAATTTGATGAAAATTCTTGGAAAGGTCAATTGTTGTAAAATATTGACACTTTCCAAGTTTATCGAGTATTTTATCTATAACTGGTATCGAATATTTATCATCAATAGTTATTTCATCTAAATTCCCACAACAGTTGAGCGAATGTGTTGAATATGTTGAATGTTTTAATAATTAATGAATTTTGTTGTGTGTGGATAAAACAGCATGTCTGGCGTGTTTTGGCATCAACTAACTTAGCCTCCTTGAAGTTGACAAGGAGGTTGTGGTGGTGTTGAAAATCGCATCCAATGATTGGGGTATTGGTATCAGCAATAACAAAGTTCGGATGCGGATCTTCGGAAGCGGATGGTGCCTTATATTTTTAATTCTGTGTTGTTCGCTGCAAAGAATGTATGGCGATTGGCGTTTTGTATATTCTTGTGAACAGTGAAGGATGGAATGATCGAAACGTCGGCTCTGGTATCGACTAAAAATTTTCTACCAGATTGGGCGTCTGGTAAAAATGGTGAATTGCTTGATGATAAGAAGAGGCGAAATTACTTAATCCGTCAAAGCTGCCACTTGATCCTCTAACGGTTGCATTTAGTTTTTTTGGTCGAGCCTTGTCGTTATCGTCAAGTCGTCTGGTCAGCATTATGACACGTTCTTCTTGATGAGACTGCTGTTGTTTGCTTTTTGAAAAAGAATATACATGGTCAGCTGATGCTAGTTGTGCTAGTTACCGCGTGCACGGTCAAGTTGACTTGCTTTGCTGCAGTTGGCAGAGTAGGTGGCTTGGGCGGGAACCGCCGAGCTGAATTCCTTTTGTGCAAACCAGCTTTCTAACTTCGTGTAGAACATTTCGATGCTTGTGATTGATTGTAAATTTGGGAACCAAATACTGATTCCAAATACTGATTGGATCATGGCACATGGTGAAGCCTTGGTTCCTAAAAGGATTTGTTGTTATAGATTTTATAAGTGGCCATGTCTGTATCACTAGTATCAATATCGAATGTATGACGTTTTTTATTAAGCCTGTTTATGTTCTGTGTTTTATTTAATTGAGTATTATAATCTGGAGTTTTTTCGCGCGGTTCCCACTGCATACGTACAGCCCACCTCCCGTCCAACCGACCGAGGGACGCTGCCGCATAACGTACGGCTCGAATCGCGGGGATAGATCCGAGAGAGTAAAAGAGAGGAATAGGAGTATGAAATCACGAGGAAAAGTGTTGCAAAGATAAGGTGTTTAGTACAATGGACTTAAGATTCTTAGTAGAGCAAAGGGACAAAACGTTGTAGAGACCATTGTAGTCCGAACATAAAACCCTGAACGGTTCGTGTTAGGCATATGTCGAGCTACAATGGCTAAGGAGTAGAGGACGTAAGTTTCGAGTCCTTCTACTAGGAACATTGAAATTTAAGCGTGTTAATAAATGCTGGCTGTCTACATTACCATTAATAAGATTAAATAGAAACATGACACCCAGCATCGTTCTACGGTTTGTTAATGGTGGTAAGTTGATTAATAAAAGTCTACTAAGATAGGAGGGAAGGTGAAGGCTTGCATCCCAATTTAGTCCCCTAAGTGCAAAAATAAGAAAGTTTTTTTGTACGGATTCTATGGGATCTTGGTGCACTCCGTATTTTGGACTCCAGACACACGATCCATACTCAAGAATCGGACGGACCAATGATGTGTATAAAGTTTTTGTAATGTATGGATCGTTGAATTCTTTTTACCATCTTTTAATAAAACCAAGCACACCCATAGCTTTATTAACCATGGTGGATATATGGTCGGTAAATTTAAGTTTCAAATCTAATAGGACTCCCAGATCGTTAACCTGAGTTAAACGTTCTAAGGCGATCCCATATAGAAAGTACGTAGCCTGGTGAGGGCTAGATCGATAAAATGACATGAGTTACATTTCGATCCATTAAGCTTTAGGTCATTTGCTAAGCACCAATTTTGAAATTTATCCAAATCGGATTGAAGTCTAGATTGGGCGCTAGTAGATCTATATTGAAGACAAAGCTTAACATCGTCAGCGTACATAAGTACTAGTGAGTCAGTTAAGGCAAGGGGCAAGTCATTAATAAACAAAGTAAAAAGTAAGGGTCCAAGATGGCTTCCTTGTGGCACCCCAGATGTGACGCAATATTGTTTGGTTCAACTTTATTTATTACGTTAGCAGTGGAATCCACTGACTTAGCGTCTACTATCGCGTTAAAGTTACTTATTGAATTATCCCTCATCTATCTATGGGGCCTCTCTTATGTGTCTTTTGTTTTTTTTTTTTTTACATTCGTCCTACCTATCGTTTCATATAGCTTTACGGACTTAACTTCTAATTGGGCAGAAAAGGTTCCGCTCAATTTTATAAAAAGTCGTTTATAATTATAATGTAGCGCAATGAATTAATAATGCAACATAATGCAGTGCATTGATCTGACATTGTTGACCCTCTTGGTGCCGAGTCTGTCCTTCCACTTTATCCTTCATCCTTTGAGGGTCCTACAGCGGTACTAGTCACCTCCAATCTAAACACTTCATCTCGGCCAAGCACTAGATTCATAATTCTCGCTAACGACCACTTTATAAGGGGTAGGTTCTCGCCATTGACTAACAGCAGTTAACGCCACATCGTTAGCTGCCAAAGGAGGGTCAAATGCACGTCATTTGGAGCGCTCCTTAAGGGGGCTTTAATACTCCTTTTATCGGGCCAAGATTGCTAAAGAAAACACATACGCTGCTAGCTGTCCATACGGTTGAACTGCAGCTTTCTGGTATCAGGCTCGATAATGCTATCTAAAAGTCACCAGTTAAAAAGTGGGCGTTAGCTCCTTGGAAAGAACACCACGCGACAGGGTGGCGGGATCAAATTGCACTCAGCTCTGTACTCTTACTCATAATACGACATAAACGCAAGCCCCATACGCTACGCTGCTGGCATCACAAAGCCCATGAATCTTCACTTCGGACTGTGATGATGGTGTGGAATTCAGGTCGCTTCGCCATGGTGAATCTTGCCTGGTTGACAGGATAAACAAGTTCTATTGTATCATACGGCAGGTCGATTGAAGAAAGAACGATGCGCCTTAAAACCTTAGGAATGACTTTCAATCTTCATGCTGCACGTCAGACAGCATTCAAAAAAGTTTGAGAATAAATTTTTCAACATATAAATTTTCATCAACATATAAATCGACGCTGAATTTAGGCACCCTCATTAGGAAACAAAGATTTCTTATCATCTGAAAACTGATCAAAATCGAACTTATAAAAACAGCAAAACTTCTGGACAGCAAAAGCGTTCAGTGCCATTTTTGATTTCCCAATCGTCCTTGCGGACTGTTACCATGAACGACCTTCTCTCCAAATATAAGCCGCCCCGAACATAACCCATCCAAGCCGGTCCTCCAAAACTTCAACCATAGACACATAATAAGGGATGAGGTCCGAGTTCGAGGCACTTTGACCTTCCTCCCACTTTGCCTGAATAACTTTAAAGCTTTAAAGGAACACTTATACAATGATGCAGCCGGCGATCAGAACTATCGTCCTTATATTTTTCAAGGCTCGCATATGAGTTTATCTAACAACCCTTGAAGCCTAACCCTTTACATGAGCCTAAAATATTACCCGACGGTTGTTAAATTGTTTCTTCAGAAGATTCAGAAGATGCGTATTGCTGCGTTATTGAAACGTTTCTAAGTAGAGGAAAAGAAGGGACGTTTGAAAACTCAGACTGCGCACTGTAGCTGCCTGATGCAGATGCTACTGGAAACTCTGCTGGAATGAGTGAAATGGGCAGCAATTCGCGCTGTCACGTTTCATGCTCTATTTCTTTATGCATCGTGGCTGTAAGCTTAGAAACAGTCCATCGCAAGTCTTTAAGCTCCCAGTGGATGTCCTTAAAGTCCTTGTACATAGCAAGCAACTGGCCATGACGCACGTGGAGCATGGCATCATCCAACATAGACACTGGCTGAAGGGCTCCTTGGATCCTTTTCAATCCTAGAATCATTGGATCCTATTCAATCATTTTCGAAACCTGGAATATACCCTTTGCCTGGAGTGCGTACTCTCGTAACTGCTCTGTTGGAGTTCATCGCGAAAGGACGCTTTAATGATATCGCGAATTATTCAATCAAATTATATAAAACCTGATAACTAAAACTCTAATTAACTTAACCTCGATTACAATGCGTCTCAACGACGTTCGCACTCAACGTCAACGTGAAACAATGTTCTTTAAAGGAACAGAAAATAAGGAAAGCTCTAATCAAGCGAGGTCAATTAACCCGAACATGACCGAAGTCCTAAACGTAGCGAGCGAGGGAATGCATTCCTGCTCCCCCTCCGTACCATCGAGGTCTCTGCCGCTGAAGAGCGCTGGACGTCCCCCAACGTAGGTATGCAATGACCTACGCTCATCAGCAGTAACAAGCACAGCAATCTTTATAATAACGTCAACCGTAACAACCGATAACTACTGTATCGACATCACGCCTAACGACATCATAGCTAGCACCGCAAATACGTCTGCCGCTTCGCTACCCGAAAACCTGAAAAATATTTAATGAATAAGTTAAGCCGGCTGTTCGTACGCAGTGCGTTATGCGGCCACTAACGTCGAAATTGAACTCACGGGAATAAAGATTGGTCCCGGAGTCGTAGTCAAACCTATAGAACGTCTGACTAAAAACTTCCTGGTTGATCCAGGCAGTTGTTGAGATGCGGGGATGGCCGGGGCTCGTTGACGCACCTCAGCTGTGGTGGGGAAGGGAGCTCTTCCGCTGATCTTTGGTCTGAGGTAACACACAGAGGTACAAGGGGGTTCCTGCCGACGGTCCGTTTCATGGGAGCGGTATTCGGAGGATTACGTATCAGCGGTTCTGCTGACGGTCCGTTCCGCGGGAGCAACACTCAGTGGCAAGTGACGTATCGAGGGTCCTACGATGGTCGGTTCATGGGAGCGCGCTCGAAGGCGATTACATCTAAGTGCTATAGTTAGCACTGAGTAACGAGATGATTGATTCTGTATTCGCAACTCTCTTATTTCGGAATAACCGCTCTTATATATGATGCTAAGTATATGTATATCTAAGGTGTTATTGAACAAAGTATGCCTAGGTCTAGAGTTAATAGGTCAATGTTACCGACGTGCTTTCGTAATGGTTAACCCGGTCAAATGCTGACTCTGGCTGCTGACTCATACAACTTGGTCATGTGTTTCATATTTCATGATTCCGCTGGTGTTGACAATGCTTGCTGGTGGCGCCGTCTATACTCAATACTGGGTCAGTTGATCGCCGTTTGTACTTAGTACTGGGTCAGTCGATCGGCATTAACTTATTATTTGATTAGTTAAATTCATATTACTAGGTGTAAAAGATATTAGATCTTGGCACTAGGTGTCAACACCTGCTGTGCAGACTGGTATGGATTGCTACATACAAATAAAAAGAAAGCTGAGCCCCCTAAATGCTTAACGCCCACGAGATCGAATCGGTTTGGAGGCTGTATGTGCTGGACGGATCTCTTGCATGATTTTTTCCAATTCTTTGGCATATTCCGTTTGGGGTTGTATTTTGTTTGATTGGTGGAAAAACTCTCCCGGCAATCCGAGCGTAGTTCCGTATACTAGCTGTGCAGGTGTTGCTTGAATGTCCGGTTTGTAAGCTGTGCGAAGTCCTAAAACAATTATTGGCCAATTCGTCTGATTTTTACACATGAAGGCAGCTTTTAACGTTCGATGCCAGCGTTCGATGATTCCGTTTGCTTGTGGATGATATGCGGTTGTACGTAGGTGATCGATTCCCAGTAGCCTTGACAATTTATAGAATAGCCTCGATTCGAATTGTCTGCCTTGATCCGTGGTGATTCGAGCCGGTATGCCAAATCTGGAGACCCAGGAGCGAATGAGGGCGGATGCTACGGTATCGGCTTGCATGTCTTCAATAGCGATGGCTTCTGGCCACCTCGTGTACCGGTCAATAATGGTGAGGCAGTATCTGTTCGGACCAGATTGTGGTAGTGGTCCAATAAGATCCAGGTTGATGTGCTCGAATCTTTGGTTGGGTAGTGTGAAGTGTTGAAGCGGTGAACGAACGTGACGGGTTATTTTTGATCTTTGGCAAGGAATGCAGTGTTTTACGAACTCGGAGATTTCTTTGTGCATGGAGGGCCAAACGAATCGTTGTTTTAAAAGTTTTATGGTTGCCTTAACTCCACTGTGTGCAATGTTGTGTAGCTTCTCAATGATTTTGTTTCTAAGTGGCTTTGGTATGAAAGGCCGTACGCTAAAAGAAGATACATCGCAAATTAGTGAGTCTTGTGTATGAGGCATATTTACTGCATTTTGTAGCTTAATGCTGAAGAATCCCATTGGTTGGTATTCTCAGTTGATGACTTGATGTAGAATCGCTCCCACTATTCTGTTGCTCGCGTCTGTGCTTAGCGAAAGGTTTGCGTTCGGTGCAGGATGTGCCAAGAGTGCAGCTTGTGCTAAAGAATTTTTGCAACTGTTGAAATTGTCGATAGTTTCTTTTGTCCAGTTGATTGGGGTGGAATCGTTTTTCTTATTACCTGGTTTTAGCTGTACCAGTGGAGCTTGATGTTGAATAGCATTAGGAAGGAATAGTCTATAAAAGTTGATCATTGCGAGGAATCTTCGTAATTCTTTGGCCGCCTTGGGTAAGGGAAAATTTGAAATAGCTTTTACCTTGGTCTGTAGAGGTTTAATACACTGGTGGTTAATTTGAAGTCCTAAGAACTCAATTGATTCTTTCCCGAAACTACATTTGCTGGGGTTTATCGGGAGATTGTACTCTTGCAGTCTCTCGAAAACTTGGCGCAGATGGATATGATGTTGTTGTTTGTGCTGCTCTACACAGTCCAAATGTCATGTGTGTGAATTCAAACAGACCAAATGGAGTTGTTATGGCCGTTTTAAGGATGTCTTTAGGTTCTATAGGGATTTGATTGTATGCGCGGTTGAGATCGATCTTGGAGAAATTAGTTTTGCATAGAACACGTGTGTGCAATCTTGTATGTGTGGTAGCGGATACCGGTCCGGTATAGTTTGCGCATTGAAGGCGCGGTAGTCACCGCATGGTCTCCATTCGGCAGTAGGTTTTCGTATCATGTGTAAAGGTAAAGCATATGGGCTTTTAGAAGGTCTGCATACTCCCATGTCCATTTAATATTGGAACTCGTTCTTTGCTGCTCGGAGTTTCCCTGGGGTCAGCCTTCGTGGTCGCGCGAAAATCCCCCATCAGTTGAGCGAATGCGTTTGATGTGTTGAATGTTTTAATAATTGATGAATTTTGATGTGTGTGGATACCACAGCATGTCAAGCATGTTTTGGCATCAACTAACTTAGCCTCCTTGATGTTGACAAGGAGGTTGTAGTGGTGTAGAAAATCGGATCCAATGATTGGAGTATTGGTATCAGCAATAACAAAGTTCCAAGTGAAAGGACGACGTGATCCTAAGTCCAGTGTCAAGCGGATGGTGCCGCATGTTTTTATTTCTGTGCCGTTCGCTGCAAAGAGTATATGGCGATTGGCGTTTTGTATATTCTTTTGAATTGTGCTGGTATCGACTAAAAATTTTCTACCAGATTGGGCGTCTGGTAAAAATGGTGAATCGCTTGATGATAAGAAGAGGCGAAATTACTTAATCCGTCAAAGCTGCCACTTGATCCTCTGACGGTTGCATTTAGTTTTTTTGGTCGTCCTCGTTGAACACTGTACAGGAGCATGGTTGGCTGCAACGCTGTGCATCTCTGCCGTACTTGTTGTGGTACCAACACAGTTGTTGGGACGAACTGTCGCTAGAAGGTGCATTGTTGCGGTAATAATTTGGGGGCGCTGATTATTTCTGCCACGCGATTGATTGTGATTAAGTAACTGTCCCAGTTTGTTGTTGATCTGTTGCAGAGCCTTGTCGTTATCGTCGAGTCGTCTGGTGAGCGTTATGACGCGTTCTTCTTGATGAGACTGCTGTTGTTTGTTTTTTGAAAAAGAATATACGTGGTCAGCCGCATCGTCGTTAGAGGAGTCCATAACTGCATCGGCTGCTGTTGCTAGTTGTGAGAGTTGATCTGCGGTGAGCTTCCTATCATGCCGACAATTACCGCACGGGAGGAGGCAAACGTTTGACCCAGTTGCGTCGTACTACTGATTCGTCGTTGGTTGCCTTGGTTTGCTGCAGTTGGCAAAGTAGGTGGCTTGGGCGGCTGTCGCCTAGCTGAATTCCAGTTGCGAGTCTGTCCAAACGCACCATTTCCGAGTCTGTAAACTTTGAGAGGATCGCTTCCTTTAATTTGGAATAAGGGGCTGTTTCGGGTGAATTGTTGACAAGATCGTGTACTTGTTCTAAGTACTTGGGGTCTGCGTAGGCGATGACTGCAGCGAACTTTTCCTGTTCTTTTCGTGCACCAAGTCCTTGTAGTGCGAACCAGCATTCTAACTTCGTGAAGAACATTTCGATGCTTGTGATTGATTGTAAATTTGGGAACGGCATCTTTCCAAACACTGATTGGATCATGGCTGTGCGAGTGAATTGCGCAGCGTCTTGCGCGTCAGCGAAGTCTTCGTTTTCAGCCATGTTGTGAAATACTTGTGTGTATACAAGACTTTGATGTGATTTGGAAATTGTTCTAGTTGTCGCGGGTCACCAATTATGGAGGCTTATATGCTCCACACAAATATAACTACGTTGGTTAATAACTATTACTATTTATTAAAGATTAAATACATCGATAGGGTGGATACAAAGATTTTGTTCAATGTATAGGTTGTGAATATTAAGATGATTTTCTGAAGAGTGACACCAAAGGAGCACCACCCTTTGCGCGACCACGAAGACTGACCCCAGAGAAACTCCGAGCAGCAAAGAACAATTTCCAATATTTAATGGACATGGGAGTATGCAGACCTTCTTAAAGCCCATATGCTTCACCATTACACATGGTACGAAAACCTACTGGTGAATGGAGACCATGCGGTGACTACCGCGCCACTGAGCAAACCATACCGGATCGGTTTCCGCTACCACACATACAAGATTGCACACACATGTTCTATGGAAAAACAATTTTCTCCAAGATCGATCTCAACCGCGCATACAATAAAATCCGTATAGAACCCAAAGACATCCCTAAAACGGCCATAACAGCTCCATTTCGTTTGATGATATAGCAGTCGCATTGGCCAACATACAACATCATATCGATCTGCGCCAAGTTTTCGAGAGACTTAAACAGTACAATCTCACGATAAACCCCAGCAAATGTAGTTTCGGGAAAGACACAATTGTGTTCTTAGGACATAAAATTAACCACCATGGTATTGAACCTCTACAAACCAAGGTAAAAGCCATTACAAATTACATTACCCAAGGTGGCCAAAGTATTACGAAGATTCCTCGCAATGATCAACTTTTATACACAATTCCTCCCTAATGCTATTCAACATCAAGCTCCACTGGTACAGCTAATACCATGCAATAAGAAAACCGATTCCTGCCCAATCAACTGGACAAAAGAAACTGCACTCTTGGCACATCCTGCACCGAACGCAAACCTTTCGCTAAGCATAGACGCGTGCAACATAGCAGTGGAAGCGGTTCTACACCAAGTCATCAACTCGGAATACCAACCAATGGGATTCTTCAGCATTAAGCTGTCAAAAATACAACGAATACATAGCACATACAAACGGGAACTCCTAGCAATTTACCCTGGAATAAAACATTTCCGCCACATGCTGGAAGGCAGGGTTTTTCACATTCGTAAAGATCACTAAACCTTAGTGTTCGACTTCGATCATATACCCGAAAAAAATCCCCGCGGCAGCTTCGACAATTGGATTTCATAGGAAAATTCACCACATCCATACACACGTAGCAGGAGACGAAAATACAACCGCAGATACGCCATCGGAGACAATTGCATGGAATTTTAATGAAATAAGCGATGCGCAATTACGCTGCCCAGAGCTCCAAAAACTACAAAATTTCAACATCAGCTCGCTTCTGTTAAAAGCAGTAAATATTCCTCATACACAACACTCACTAATTTGCGATATATCTACCCCAAACACAAAATTCAATCCCAATCGGAATATGCCAAAGAATTGGAAAGAACCATGCAAGAGATCCGTACAAACACCTCATCATGACACCTCCATACCATTTATATTTAAGGAATGGGAAACCACCTCACATGTATTCATACGAAATGATGCCGTACGCACTTCACTTCAACCTCCATACGACGGTCCATTTGAAGTCATCGAAAGGAACGACAAACACTTCACCCTATCCGTCGCTGGACGTGCAGTCAAAGTATCAGTAGACCGCCTTCGTTATAATGCAACACCCGATAGACAAATGCTCAACCCTGGAACCACCAAATAAAGGACCAGACCTACATGCCTCATAAAGGATCACCGGAAACAACCTCACCTCCAAGACCTCGGCGGGAAATTAGACTCCCTGCTCGCTTTGCACCATGAAGTCTAGGGGGGAGTACTGTGGCGAGTCAACCGACACAATTTTAAATAACACGAATAAATACTTCGGCCATGGTATCTAAAAACTATTTGGGCTAACTAAAAGTTTACTCGCTACAAGAGACTTCACTCTTCAGACAATCCTTTTAATATTCTGTGTATATACTTTGTATCCACCCTGTCAATGCAGTTTATCTTTAATAAATAATAATAGTTATTACCCAACGTAGCTATATTTATGTGGAGCACATAAGCCCCCATAAAACAATACAATAGTAATACAATACAAATACAAAAAAAAGAACAATAGAAAGAAGCCATAGAACATTTAAGATCTCAAACACATCATTACATCACAAAACTGACTGGGATGTATGACTTATATACTTCACATGCTGTTTTAATACAACACCCCCTGTACTACATGGATATGGTTCTTATAAACTTTTGTTTAGTAAGACCTTAATTTGAACATGACATTCAATAGAAATGAATATATTTTACACTATTATATGACATAGAAAACTATCCAAAAGAATCAAAATTTAACAGTAGATGATAGAAAAAAACAAGAAAAAAACGTACGTTTAATAAATCCAATAATTTAAAATTAGAAGTAAAAAATATAGTTTGACTGAAAAATAAAGTAGGACATAAACTATACTCTAAGTATACAGTAGGTCCAGGTCGTGTAGAAAATATAGGACAACGAGATAACATAACTTTAGAGATAATATAGATTTGTAAATAAATTTGTAAATAGATTAGATATAAATGATAAATAGAAATGGATGGAAATGAAAGTCTAGTATTAGTCTAGCATAGAGAGGAGCGCAAACGCAAGTAATGCTCAGTTATGCTCTTGTGTGAATTCGCCCCGTTTCGCAGCAATAGATTAACTAGGCTTAATGAATATGAATTATATATCGAATATAAGCCGTGAAGCCGTGTGTATGTTTTTTTTGTTCTTGATATTAATAATATTTACAAACCAACAAGTGACAGTGACACAATTTATGTGGAACCTAAAAAAAAAAAAAAAAAATTTAACAACAACTTAATTTCCGCGTCGTGAAACAACACACATCTTAGCATCCTTATGCCTTGCACCTGCATCGATTGTACAAGGAAAGTGGCAGCAAAATTAAAGGATGCGAACGCACAACCGCAGGGATTTGTGAAAAAATTTGAAAGTCGAGAAAAGACCAATGAAAATCGGTCTTTTTCGCGCGGTTCCCACTGCATTTGTACAGCCCACCTCTCATCCAACCGACCGAAAGACGCTGCCGCATAACGTACGGCTCGAATCGCGGGGATAGATTTGTGAAAGTAAACGAGAAGAATAAGAGTATGAAATCACCAGGAAGAGTGTTGCAGAGATAAGGCGTTTAGGATTAAAGATTGTTAGTAGAGCAAAGTGACAAAGTGTGGTAGAGACCATTGTAGTCCGAACATAGTACCCTGAACGGATCGTGTTGGGCATGTGTCAAACATATGTCAAATACACGTCCTCGTGTATGAGGACGAAAGTTATTAGTCCTTCAACGAGGAACATTAAAATTTAAGTGTGTTAGTAAATGCTGACTGTCTACATTACCATTAATAAGATTAAATAAAGTTGATTAATAAAAGTCTACTATGATAGGAGGGAAAGTGAAGACTTGCATCCCAATTAAGTCCCCTAAGTGCTACAATAAAAATTTTTTTTGTGCAGATTCTATGTGATCTCGGTGTACTCCATATTTAGGACTCCAGACACACGATCCATACTCAAGAATCGGACGGACCAATGATGTGTATAAAGTTTTTGTAATGTAGGGGTCGTTGAATTCTTTTGACCATCTTTTAATAAAACCAAGGACACCCATAGCTTTATTAACCATGGTGGATATATGGTCGGTAAATTTAAGTTTCAAATCTAATAGGACTCCCAGATTGTTAACCTGAGTTAAACGTTCTAAGGCGATCCCATAGCGACATGAGTTTACATTTTGATCCATTAAGCTTTAGGTCATTTGCTAAGCACCAAATTTTAAATTTATCCAAATCGGATTGAAGTCTAGATTGGGCGCTAGTAAATCTATATTGAAGACAAAGCTTAACATCGTCAGCGTACATAAGTACTAGTGAGTCAGTTAAGGCAAGGGGAAAGCCGTTAATAAATAGTGTAAAAAGTAACGGCCCAAGATGACTTCCTTGGGGCACCCCATATGGGTTTCTTCCTGATAAGTAACTCAATATCGAGATAAGGAGATCAGTTGGGAATCCCAAAATAATGAGTTTACTTATAAGAAGCGAATGGGTAATAGAGTAAAATGCTTTACTGAAGTCAGTGTAAATGACATCTGTCTGTAAGCCATTCCGGAACCCATCCGTGACAAAAGATGTTAGATCCAATAAGATGTTGGTGGTGGAGCGGTGTTTTATAAACCCATGTTGGCAAGGGGATATTATTGAACTATATAGGAGTTGCAAATGTGGAGTGATAACTTTATCAGTTATATAACTTTGTAAACACTAAGCGCAAATCTGTATACTTTCCTCCTATGTTTACGTTTGAGAACTCTTATGCAAACACTGATCTGGCAATGGCCGATCTCTTAAACGAACTTTATTAGATTTAAGTTTAGACTTAAGGTCAATTAAGCAATGGTTATCGACTTCAAGAGTGGAATGATACGGATCCTCAATGTTTGAACGGGGCAAAGTTTTGGAAAGAGTAATTCCATCAGGATCAGAAACAAAACACAAGTCAAGCAGCCGACCTATGTAATTTCTAACGTGGTTAATTTGCCCAAGTGACATGTCGAACATTTCCGCTGTACCGGGGAACCGAAAAGGGAGATGAAATATAGCGATTAGTGTAGGTTAGTGTGGAGAACCGCAAGAATAGAGATGAGAACCTCTACTGAGAGATAAAAGAAGCAACGCCGTAAAAGATGAAGAAGCAGAGCAGAGCTATTTTTGGAACAATTTTAATAAAAATCGTATTTTACCTCCAAATATATCACAGCACACGCGAAGCGATACGGATGTAAAATTTTAATTTTATTAATATAAATAAATAAATAAAAATAGACACCGGGTTTTTAAAGTTAATCACCAAAAGATGTAATAAACGCAGTTCAGTAAAACTGAAGCCAAAAATTATTTTCATATAACAGATCAAAATAAATGTGCATAAATTATTTGGTGTAGATACAAATAAATGAAGCGGTAAACTTTTCGCTTTCGCTTCACACCGTTATCTTTGTACCGCTTTTGTACCTATGTACGTATATACATTTTTTGGCGCATTTTATTAACCCTAAAATTAAAATAAACGCAACTGAGCTGTAAGAACAACTAAAAGCGCATATGTTTAACAAAAATTTAAAACTTTCTGGAATGGATGGACCCGGAAAGAAGAGGTTCAAAATGCGGACACCGATTAGATGCCAGAGAGGTCAACAGTGTCATGTTTTAAATGCGGCAGCGTTTGAAAAATCGCGTCATTGTGTATGAGGGGACTAGCAACAGCAATCAGACGCGAAAAAGATTGACATTGTGTGTGTTACATCAGCCTAACAGGACTGCCATCCCAATTGGTGAGAATTTTTTTTTGATTCGGGATCTGAAAGCTCTAGGTAAGGCTCTAAGGTAGCCAGAAAAAGATTCAATAAAACAATCAATTCCGCGTGGACGATTCCGCGGGGGAATCCGGTGACCTGCATAATAACAATATGATTCTGAGACCCAAGCGGGGCAAAGGGAGGGGCAACAAGTTGGAGAAAGCGAGAAGCGAGAAAGTTTCCTTGGAGGAATTAGGAGTATAGGCTGAAGAACCCCCATGGGTAAATCCGACAGTCTCAAGTGCGGGATTTTAGAGAGAGTGGATCTGTAATACGTGGCACAAGGACCCTCTGTGGGTAAGTCCGGCAGTTGTACGCGAGTCACCGAGCAAGGACAAGTCAAGGAGAAAGTGGGAAAAGGATTTAGGATCCACAGCGGAACTGAAACCCAAGGGTAAATAGAGTCGGGTTGGTTTATTCCCGGACCCGACAGGTATCCTGGTGCTATAGCGGTAGCGACGGATCGGTGTTGGTGTACGCCTTATCGATTCCTGACTGTCACAACCAGGTGTGATCCTACAAGACCCAACAGGCCATCCCGGTCAAGTCAAGAGGCCCCTGATCCAGGTGCTGGGGCGTACGCACAGCGTATCACCTGGAGTTAAAGGAGTCGCGACGTCAAACTTCTGGTCAGCCATAGACTATGCGGAACGTAGGCACGCGGGTGTTTGGAGGCGAGTGGCCCTTCGTGCCCTGATCCGGCCACCAGGCACCAAAAAGCGTATCATGCCCGACGTATGCCTGGGAGGTGAGCCTATTGGTCAGCTATCACGGATTAGGTGTCGGCCACGGCGAAAGGGCACTCCCAGTGAGCCAGGGATATCGACGGCGTACAAGAAGATGAGCAGCGCAACGAGGAGTAGCGTCCACAGAAGCAGCAACACCGCACACAGGATAGGAGCAGCGCCGACGACAGGAACACCGCCGACAACAGGAGCATCGGTGACGACAGGAGAGCGACACCGGGAGCAATAACTATGGGAGAAAAAGAGCAGCAAAGGCCCCGCAATTTATTGCGAGCACCATCCAGCAAAAACAGTTCGTTAAACCTGGCGCACAAACTACGTGAATGCTTGCGAGTCTAGATGTAACGCAAATAGGAAAAAAATAGGAAGTATATAGAGAGCACGGTGGAAAACATGAGGGCACTAATTGCTAAGTGGGTCTACGAAACCAAGGACGACGAGGTGTTGGCGGTCACGCGTGGAATTGAGAAAAAATTCCCACAGAGGTCCACGTCGAAACAAAGAGTGGCGAGTGAGTCGGAGGAGTTCATCCAAAGTCTGATGGTTCAAGAAATGAAAAGTGTAAGGAGTATGGAGCCACGGTGCAGGTGGCCTACGCAAAAGTAGCCAAACAAGTCCGGATGTCGTCATTCCGGTGACGGAAAAGGAGGCCCACTAGAGTTCGTGGACCAAGTGGCATGGTCCGCCAAAACACACGGCTTGGACATTAAAACGATCCCGGGCGATGCCGTAATGAACGATGAGGAGTAGCCAACATGGAAAGCATTCAGAAGGAGCTTCGAGTCTTTCTTTCTGCCGAAAGGTAATTTCAAAAAGTAAGCAGACCACGTTCGGCAGCGGAAGCAGCAACGAGGAGAACCTTTCAAGGTCAGATATGACCTCAAAATGGCCTCTCAAAACTAAGTAGTTGGAGGATTATAAGGAGACGATCAGCAGTTGGCGGCGGTCGTCAAGGTCGGAGGAGCAGAAATTAAGATGATGATAGACCCAGGAGCAACGGCTAGTTTTATTTCTGAAAAAGCTATCTAAGTACCCGGAAGTCGCCGGAGAGCGAACATCAACAAGGAGACTGGTACAGTTGGCCAATGGGAGCCACACGGAAACTCGAATGGTACTTCAGACGAAGATTTGGCAACAAAGAAAACAATTTGAATATGTTGGTGTTGATTTGGCACAACATTAATATGTGCAGGCCACAAAGTCACGATCCCTAGAAGAGAAAGATGGAGCGAATGTCTGGAGGATAGGCTGTCGAAAGCAATAACTAGAACCTCGGAGGATTGGGAGAGAGAGCGGGACTAAAGGTTCATTGAGGAGGAACTAGTGGCGTTCACAAACCAGGAGGGTTGCTCGAACGTAACGCAGGACAGTATCACTATGAAGGACGACATCCCCATTAAACAAAGTTATTATCCGATGAACCCTAAAATACAGGAGGAGATCAATGCATATGCCGTCCACTCCCACTTTGACCCTTTTCGTAGGAAATCGTTTAATGGTTTTGCGACTCCTGCGAAGTCTGTGACGAATCGCCGATACCACGACGCTATTCCAATGATCTGACGTACCGTCTTCACGTTTGTTGGGGGTTTCAACTCAGTAATCGTCGTAACCTTTCCGGGATCCATGGGTGGGTGCAGTTTTGACGCAGAGTGGGAGCAGGAGCAAGCTCGGCACTACAAAGTGAGCAGACAGGAGTGGAGCCCGAAAATTATAAACATAGTATGGGCGAAAGAGTACAATCTGTCCAAAACAGCCTAAGGTTTCGCGTCGAAATTAGCGCCGAGATACGACGGGCCGAACACAGTGGTGAACTTCGTATCCCCAGTGATTGCAGTGCTATGTCACGATGGCACAAGGAAGGAAAAGAGGGTACACATAAGTGATCTAAAAGCACAAGAAGAGGAGTCGGCGCCTCAGGCTTAAACAAAAAGGAAAATATACATACATACATCATTTCATACGCGTCAACCAAAAAGGGGATAATGTACGAACGTATAAAGGGCAATGAGTAGAGGAAACAGAACGCGAGTTTGAAACTGGACATAGAAACAGCAAGAACGGAACTATTCCAGGTGGCCGAAAGTTATGCCTATTAAAAGGCGGCGGTAAACACCGAACCTTTTTTTTTCGACGCAGCATGGATTCATCCCGCAGCACGACGCCAGTGTTCAGCTCGGACGAGAACGACGTGAAGAATGACGGGTTACCCGGATGGGACATCCGGCGGCTCCGGAGGTGGACGCAGCTCTGGCACTGACAAGAGCCAGGCTAACTCTGGCCAACGCAATGACCAAAGGGTATCCAGGTGTCAAAACGGTAGCGACGGATCGGTCTGGTGTACGCCTTATCGAGTCCTGACCGTCACAACTAGGTGTGATCCTGTAAAGCGACGGGTGACCAGCTCGGGAACTCATGCCCAACAACATAACCCAACAGGGACATCCCGGTCAAGTCAAGAGACTCCTGATCCAGGCGCTGGAGCGTACGCACAGCGTATCACCTGGAGTTAAAGGAATCGCGACGCCAAACCTCTGGTCAGCAAAACTCTGGTCAGCGTAGGCACGCAGGTGTCTGGAGGCGAGTGGCAAACGCATCCAGCGTATCCAAAAACAGTTCGTTAAGTAATTCCCTATCAAATTCATTCAAAAATTTAGTATGGCTATTGATTACAGAGGACTTAACGAGATAACTATTAATAAATTTCTCGTTTCTAATATAGATAATATATTAGATAAATTAGAAAAATGACACTATTTAACTTTATATCTGGCATAGGGTTAATTGAAAAGGAGCCAATATCAATACAAAATCAGCATATTTCACCAAGAATGGAAATTATTAGAATGAAATTATAGAATGCCTTTCGGTCTAAAAAATGTACCCGCTACATATGAATAATTTAGATGATATAATACGTACTCATTTCCTAGTATATCTACACGACATTGTCATATTTTCAACCTCCTTACAAGAACATATTCAACCCCTTTAAAACGTATAAAAAGTTAAAAAGTAAAGAAATTAAAACAAACCCAAATAAAATTCATGCTCTTCACGATTTTTAAATTCCAAGTACTTCTAAACAAATTAAACCATTGTGAATTTTTCCGAAAGTTTTGTTAAGTCATGTGCATTTAATATTAAGACACAAAAAACACAAGCACCATAAGTATATAATAAAGCCAATATTAGGTCATAGCCCAAATAAAGAGCGATGAACATTAAAAACCAAACCTTTCAGAAAACAACGAACTGCTGACAGTGCAAGTCAATGCAACCGACAAATTAGTGCAGAATATTACATTGTGAAATTGTTAATTTATCATTTTTATGTTTTTGCTATATTTCCATTAATTTACCACCTAAGCAATATCCATGTATCAAAGTAGCTATAAATATTGAACTTTTATACTAATAAAGTCAGTCTCAGACAAACTCAATCTGAACTTAATTCTTTCTCCACGTCCAATTTGTTCAAGTGCAAGTAGCGGCAACATACCAGCAATCGGTTCATGTACCCTTTGCTCAAACCCTTTATTACAGATTAACATTTTGGTGACCCCGACGTGATCCTGCAAGCCCAGGATCACAAATCGAACAAGAGTCAATAGGAACGAATAGAGATTTCTATCGGTCCACAATAGAAATTTCAAGGAGACTCCTGCTAAGAGAGCATTAAGGATCTTCACAGCAGTGTGACGCTGTCCCGCTAATCGGTAGATTAAGGACACCACACCTCCTTCAGTCCGTCAAAAAAGGGTTCAGTTTCTTCGACCACTTTCGGTAGCGAGTCGGAGCGCATCCAGCTACTAGCCCTCTAGCAGCAAATAAAATACTCCCAACGGTCAGAAACGAAGAACGAAAAGATGGAACGGGAGAATATTGCCCCTAATATTATTATAGAGCCAGCCGTTGATTAGGCGAGCGCTCAAGGCCTCTTAGATGCCCAGCAAGAAACTGGGCAAGAGATCGCAAGATGCATCCGGAATTATAAAAAGGATGGGCCGATTCGAAAACAAAAGGCATCATACTTTCAAACGAAACTAGCCATTCTGGAATATGCGTGGGAAAGATTCGTTGAAAATGATGCAAAAATCCAAGGAACAGCCAGGACCGAAAGCTACATCAAGTATGCTGAGGACCTCCGGATAAGTTGCGAGAAATATGCAGCCACTTTCGAAAGCAATCGAGACAAGCTGATGCAAGCCACGAGTCTAAAGGAAGATGCTCAAGAACAAATAGAAAAAAAAGTTCGAGAACAATCCTGTGACGAAGCTCCCAAGAATAAACGATTAGCTGTATTATGTCTGCGCAAATTGATCTAATAAAATCCGTAAACGGTGCCTTAAGAGAGTTTAAGGCAACCGGGGGAGGTCCTGGAGACCTGCTAAAATCTTTATGGGCTCAAGTACAAGAAATCCACTTGACAGTCTACGAGGAGATTGAAAACCCAATAAACAGTGGTTATAACAAACAGGCATACCTACGATTGCAAGCAGAGGTGCAAAATGCACTTATGGCAAGGCCTAGCACTTCGGCAAACGTCATTGATGTGCAAATAAACCGCATAAACATTCCAAAGTTTGATGGGGATGCATTGAAATGGAAACAGTTCCATGACTTATTTACCTGCATGGTCCATGATACTAACATGCCATCAGTGAAGAAAATATGGTACTTAAAATCCGCTCTCTCTGGAAATGCGGAAAGGCTAATACGCCACATCGAGCTTAACGAGGACAACTATTTTCATGCATGGCGCATAATAGTTGGATCGTATGACAATCCTCGGCTAATCGCGAATACAGTTATTCGTCGGCTACTTCAGGACTACATACAGGAGCTGTATATAACAACCCTAGAAACCCTTGCGTCATTAAAGGGACTAGGCATCAACGTATCCACATGGGATGCGTTTCTTGTGGACTTGCTTACCGATAAGCTTGACATGACTAATAGGGGTCTATTTGAGCAGACAGTTGGCAACTCAGTAGAGATCCAGCCCCCACAGACGATGCTGAAATTCTTAGAGCAAAGAATCAGAGTCTTGAGCTCTGGAAAGACAACGGCATCATTGAAAAAAGAGTCAAAAAATCTGGCGTGCGCATTCAGTACGTCAGACAGACAATCATCATGCTACTATTGCAAGGCTCCAAATCACGCAATATTTAAATGTGAGGAGTTCCGTGCAAGAACAGTATCAGAAAGGTTAAACTGGGTACAAAAACAAAGAATGTGTGTCAACTGTTTCAAGGCTGACCACAAATCAAAGGAATGTAAAGGAAGGAATTGTTTCAAGTGCGACAAAAAACATCACACCTTGTTACACCTGGAATCCACAAGCCTTCATTCCCCAACTGTCGGTGCCGCGGATAACAAAAATTACAACCTTCTTGCAACAGCAAAGGTAGCGGTCCAGGTAGAGAACGGTCAAGCAGCCAAATTTCGAGCCTTCCTAGACTCAGGATCACAGATCAAATGATCAAATGATCACTGAGCGATTGGCATCAATGTTGTCATTAAAGCGGCACAATACAAAGCTCCGGATCGAAGGAATTGGAGGACAACCAAGAATGAGCAGAGCTAGAGTAACTATCTTCGTTAGCTCTCTTCACGGGGATTTCAGCCAGCGCATAGAAGCCTTTGTCCTTCCCCACAACATAGCTGACGAGCCAGCTCCACCACTTACTAATTGTGCGTTAAAAATACCCAATGAGTGTCAGTTAGCAGATCCCCAGTTTGATAAACCTGGCAGGATAGATCTACTAATCGGCGCCGAGCACTATTACTCGTTACTCCTTCCAAATCAGCAGAAGATCGGAAGAGCTGGTGCCATACTACAAAATACGAAACTAGGATGGATTGTAGCAGGTGGAATTAAATCCATAGCGCAATCCGCCATAGCCTGTGGTGTCAGCATCGGTGAAGAAACTGACGCATTAGTTGAAAGGTTTTGGAAACTAGACAATTTGGACAACCAATCAAAACATCGATCTCCGTCAGAAGTACATTGCGAGAAATTCTTTGTAGAAACTCTAAAAAGAGCGGAAGACGGAAGATTTATTGTGAAACTACCATTTTCCGAACACCCTTCAGCCCTGGGAGAGTCAAAAGATATTGCTATTAAAAGGTTCTTAGCCCTAGAGCGACGATTAGGGTATTCCGACTTCATGAAAGAATATGAAGCTTTGGGACATATAAAGCTTGTTCCAACAACACATGTACCCAAGAATCATTATTTCATACCACATCACTGTGTTTTGAAACCAGACAGCAGCAGAACAAAACTACGAGTGGTTTTCGATTCTTCATGCAAAACATCAAGTGGAAAATCCTTGAACGACATGCTTCATACAGGACCCACGGTTCAGAGCGAGCTATTGTCCATACTACTACGCTTCAGAACACACAAATATGTGTTCACGGCGGACATAGAAAAGATGTACCGTCAAGTATGGATCAATCCAGATAATCAGTTCCATCAGCTTATAGTCTGGAGAAACGATCCATCCGAGGATCTTAAGTACTATAGACTTAAAACCGTCACGTATGGAACCAAAACAGCCCCATTTTTGGCCACCAAATGCCTAAATTATTTAGCAATCCGGTCACGAGACAGCTACCCGTTGGGGTCTGCGCTGCTTGAGAATGACTTCTACGTAGACGATTGCTTGACGGGTGCTGACTCAGTGGCAGAAGCAGTTCAAATCCAAAGTGAACTGAATAAAATATTACTACCACACGGTTTCAAATTACGAAAGTGGTGCTCAAATAATGCAGGAATATTGCAAGGAATACCCAAAGAGGATACCGTGAGCGATGTAAAATTGGGTGAGACCTTGGACCAATACAGTGTTAAAACCCTCGGCCTGATATGGATGCCCAATAAAGACCAACTTTGCAGAGAACGCAGCAAGGCGAAGCGTTGGTCATCACAAAACGAGTGGTTTGCTCGGAGTTGTCACAAATTTTTGACCCTATAGGTCTATTTGCGCCAGTTGTAGTAAAGGCAAAGATATTTATGCAACACCTCAGGGAATTGAAATTGGCTTGGGATGAGGAATTGCCCTTGGAACTTCAGTCCGATTGGAAAAACTATCGCTCTGACCTGCAAAGTCTGAATGAACTGCAAATTCCAAGACACATATTTGACGGAAAGGTACCAGTCACGCAAGAGTTACACACCTTCGTGGACGCCTCAGAAAAAGCATATGGCGCAGCAATATACGTACGAGCAACCTATAAAAATAAGCAAACCTCAATAAGGCTGCTATGTTCCAAATCCAGAGTAGCACCCACAGCGAAGCAATCCTTGCCCAGACTAGAGTTGTGCGCAGCAGTCCTCGGCGCAGAACTGACGCACAGAGTCAGACAAGATTTACGCTTGTCTGTGGACAAGGTTTCTGGGTTCTTTTGGACTGATTCATCCGTCGTGTTAGGGTGGATCAATGCAACGGCTTCCACTTATCACACGTTTGTGGCAAATCGGATAGCCAAGATTCAAGAAGTGACGGAACAGTCTCAATGGCGTCACGTATCATCCGCCAAAATTGCAGCCGACGTCTTGTCCAGAGGAATAGCAGCTAGCAAACTTTCAAGCAACAGTATGTGGTTTTATGGACCCCTGGTTTTACATGGACCCAGGGAAAACTGGACAAAGATGCCAGCCATTATTTCGACGAATTTAGAGCAAAAAACCAAATTCGTCAGCATGTTGGCTGCTAAGGACACATCAACTGTAGGCACAGTAACTCTTTTTACAAATTACAACGGATTGTTGCGTACATGCTGCGGTTCTGTTATAAGGCAAATAGAGCGCCAACGAAGGCACGAATTTTATGCAGAGTGCAAACAGCTCAAACGTTATAAAACGGTGGACAAAAAGAGTTCCCTTGTGTCATTGGCTCCCATCCTTGGACCTGATGGATTAGTTCGAGTAGGAGGCAGACTCGAACACTCAAACCTATCCGAGGGCGCAAAACATCCAGTCGTGCTCCCCTACAATGACACAATTGTAAAAATGATCCTATGGGAAATACATGAGACCAACATGCATTGCGGTGCGTGCTATCGCTCGGCAACAATATTGGATCATCAATGACAAAACAATGGCGGGAACATTGTACACAATTGCGTGCGGTGTACCAGAATGAAGCCCAAATTAATGACTCAAATTATGGGAAATCTACCAGTCGAAAGAGTCACGCAGGCTCGCCCATTCTTTAACTCTGGAGTAGATTACTGTGGCCCATCACAAGATCCGAGGCAAACGTCCTGACAAGGCCTATATCGCAGTGTTCTGTTGTTCTCCACGAAGGCAGTGCATTTGGAGTTGGTAAGCGATCTCACAACAGACGCCTTTTTGGCCGCTCTCCGCCGATTTCTCGGACGCCGAGGAAAGTGCCAGACGCCATAGTTCAACATTGCAACAAAAGAAAAGTAGACTTCAAATTCATTCCCCACGAGCACCATCATTCGGTGGCCTATGGGAGGCTGCGGTAAAATCCGCAAAACGGCTGCTTGTTTCAGTTACAGCCACGGCATCGTTAACCTTCGAAGAACTCAACACTGTGGTCATTGAAGTCGAGGCGATCCTCAATTCACGGCCTATCACTCCCATGTCATCAGACCCCACTGACGAAGCAACTTTAACGCCAGGACACTTCCTGATTGGAGAACCATTAACTGCTCCTCCCGATACCAACATTGCGCACGGCAAACCATTAGTAAAAAGATGGGAACTGGTATCACGACTGAAGCATGCCTTTTGGAAACAATGGTCGAGCGATCTGCAAGAACTCCAAAATCGACCCAAATGGAAAACGGCGTCTCCAAATATTCATGAGGGATTGCTAGTCCTTATAAAGGAAGACAATGTGCCTGTAATGAGCTGGCCTATGGGAAGAGTTTTAAAAACGTATCCAGGGCCGGACAACCATGTTCGGGTAGTGGACATCAAAACGTCTTCTGGGATATTCAAGAGACCAGTGACTCGGTTAGCTCTACTGTTCCCAGAAGAAGTCAGCAGCAAGCGCCCATTAGACGACACCCACAAGGCAGACCTATCTAATGAGCCTCCGGTACAACGCAAAAAAGGAATCCTCCCATCAATGCCTGTAATTCTAGCACTTATGTTGCTACTTCCACTAGCGATGGCAACTCCAATCAAAGTGACGAAGTTCAGTAACAAGCCAGGTATATTCTACGAACGGTTGGGAACCACGAGAATGGTAGTTTCCGAATGGACAATGATAGTATATTACGACTTGAATCCCTACTGGAATGATATGAAGATACTTTCAGTTGCACTATCGGAACTCTCACATAAGTGCCAGGAAATGACAAACGTAGCAGCATGCAATTCCATTCTAGACCATTTTAGACATCTAGATGCAGAGCTTGATTCAGGAAACAACCTTATGCATCACTCTCGGCAACGTAGATCACCGTTTGATGTTGTTGGAACCATAGCCGATTCATTATTCGGCGTGCTTGACTCCATATACGCAGAAGATATGGCCAAAACTATAACAAAGGTTAAAGGCAAAGAGGATTTCCTCTTACAGCTACTTCAGAACCAGACATCCCTGGTTGATTCCACCATTAATTTGGTGCGAAAAGGAAGTTTGGCTACCAAGAAACCGCTTGAGATCTTTGGAACAACAGATGACCCTCATAAATAAGCAACGAGGACAGTACCAAGGAGCACATTTGGAGCAAGCATTTATGATTCTCACAACACAAATGAATCTACTTGCAACTGGGTTACAGCGAATGCAGAGTGTGATAACTGATGTGTTAACTGATGTTCGCCATAGAACAATCAGTCCAATTTTAATATCACCTACACAGTTACGAGATCAACTCGATCAAATTCGGGATCATCTACCACCCAACCAAATCTTGCCAGTCGCCACTACTGATGTTCTGCAGCTCTACAAATTAATGTATGCGCAAGGCAGTACAACTGATACTCACGCCATCTTTCGAATAACAATACCAATGGTATCGTCAGAGTAATTGGATGTCTTTAGCATTGTACCCATCCCAATATGGGAATCGAAAGGCTGGACATTGTACAATCTTCAGACAACGATCATAGGTGTCAATACCCATAGAGATCGCTTTATAGGTTTTAATGAGGACGAATTCAGAAGATGCACACCTATGAAATTTGACCAACATATTTGTTTCAATCACTTAACGGCATACAATGTAGACAGTAGATGCGAATTCCAGTTATTTAATAACAAGACTGGAACAGAATGTCACAGCAATCTTGTGCACTCCAGCATGGTATGGATAAAAACTCTCCAATCTAACCAATGGATCTTCGCAACCAAGGAACCAACCAACCAACTGCAGGCGGTATGCAATGGAGTTTCATCAACTATCAACATAAGGGCGACTGGCATGCTGAGCTTGCCCATTGGTTGCACTGCACGCAATGTCAATATAAGTTTGACTACATTCGGCACCATGACCACTGAAGTACGAACATCGTTTAGTCGATTCGGAAATATCTCCAAACCCAGAAATTCCATAGAAGAAATCTCGGACTCCGCGTCAAGGACTTCCACCCAATCACCAAGTATGGACGACATAGATTTAGAGATCTTACAACATCAGTTAGCCGATATAAAAAGAAAGGATGCACCGTACCAATTGGACCACCAGTCAACCATGTCGTACACAGCATTGGTCATTTCGTTCATCATACTGATACTGATAGGCACCCTCATCTTGCGACACAGGCGGACTATTTGGACTCCAAAACCGAAAAGACCAACTCCGATGATGGTTGAACACCTGTTCAACTGCCGGGAGAATGTTAAGTCATGTGCATTTAATATTAAGACACAAAAAACACAAGCACCATAAGTATGTAATAAAGACAATATTAGGTAATAGCCTAAATAAAGAGCGATGAACATTAAAAACCAAACCTTTCAGAAAACAACGAACTGCTGACAGTGCAATGCAACCGACAAATTAGTGCAGAATATTACATTGTGGAATTGTTAATTTATAATTTTTATGTTTTTGCTATATTTCCATTAATTTACCACCTAAGCAATATCCATGTATCAAAGTAGCTATAAATATTGAACTTCTATACTAATAAAGTCAGTCTCAGACAAACTCAATCTGAACTCAATTCTTTCTCCACGTCCAATTTGTTCAAGTGCAAGTTGCGGCAGCAAACCATGTACCCTTGCCTTTTTCATGTACCCTTTTCTCAAACCCTTTATTACAGATTAACAAGTTTGTTAGAGAATTTGCAAAAATTTCAAACCCATTAGTGCCAAGACAAATATCTTTCACACCTAGTAATATGAAATAGTAATAATGAACGGGGATCGACTGACCCAGTACTGAGTACAGACGGCGCCACCAGCAAGCATTGTCAACGCCAGCGGAGTCATGAAATATGAAACTCATGACCAAATGGTTGGAGTAAGCAATCAGAGTCAGCAGTTAACCGGGTTCAACATCACGGAAGCACGTCGGTGACATTGACCTAGTAACTTTAGACTAGGCATACTTTGCTTAATAACATCTTAGATATAGAGATACTTAGCATCATATATAAGAGCAGTTATTTCCTTAATAAAGAGAGTTGCGAATACAGAATCAATCGTCTCGTTACTCAGTGCTAACTATAGCATTTAGACGTAATCGCCTTCGAGCGCGCTCCCATGAACGAACCATCTTAGAGTGCTTGCCGCTGAGTGCTTCCGTGGAACGGACCGCCAGCCAGCAAGCTCCATAAGTACGCGTCGCTGAGTATTGCTCCCGTGGAACGGACCGCCGATACGTAATTCTCCAAATACCGCTCCCGTGAAACGGACGGTCGGCATGAACTCCTTATACCTCCGTGTGTTACCTAAAACCAAGGATCAACAGAGGAAGCTCCCTTCGCCACCACAGCTGCGGTGCCATCTCCGCATCTCAACCACTGCCTCGATCAACCAGGTAGTTTTTAGTCAGACGTTCTATAGGTTTTACTACGACTCCGGGACGTATCGTTACTCCCGTGAGTTTAATTTCGACGTTAGTGGCCGCATACGCACTGCGTACGAACACCCATGAAGGGTTAAAAAATAAATGTTACAGATCCTTAAGCTAAGGCTTGCTAGCTGTCGGTGCAGCGGCATAGCAGCCGTCTTATGTATTATATATGTATAAGTAGAGTAATAATATGTGAAGTGGGCAGAGAGCGAGTTATGTATGCACATATGTATATAAGCGGTCATGATTGGAATCATGCTGACTCTTCTCTAATCGGTGAATGGTAATCGGAAATTCAAAAACTACACAAGTTTTTTTTTTGTTTTTTTTTATTTTACTTTTTATTTTGTTTTTTTTTTTAACGGCGATGAAGAAAATTAAAAGATTCAAAATATTTATTTTTCAACAATATTTGTATAAGTGTGTTACTATCTATGTATGGCTATACTAGGTGTTACTATGAAATATAAGGTTTTAGTCTATCCTTATGAACATTTTGTTTTTTATTTTTGTCATTAACTAAGTATTATAACATTATTCCTTTCCTCCATTTCCGCTATTTTATACGGACCGGTATATTTGTATAAAAGTATGTATTCATTAAAAGTTCTTTGACTTTTCTCGATTGTTCCAACTGTCTGATGGTGGTGTGCCGTGGATGTATATTTTTAATATTTAAATATTAGCACAAATTGTCTATAATCGAATTCTAGTATTCTGTACCCATTGTCCGTAATGAACGTTTTCATTGGACCGTACATCAGAATAAAAGATTTACAAATTGCTTTAGCGACTGTATTAGTGTTCTTATTAGGTACTGGTATGGCCACTAAGTACTTAGTGTAGGGATTTAATAGATGTGCCTTGAAATAGAACACCAACACTTTGTTTATCTTTTTATGGGTCTTTTATTGGTTTTATAGATCCGCTTTGGATCGCTGCTGGTGTTGCACTCCGCTCTCATCCCGCGATCCGCCTCAACCCTCATACTCTCTGAAACAGCAATGAGAGCGATGAGAGCACAAGAGAGAAGAGAGAGAGAGAGAGAGAGAGAGAGAGAGAGAGAGAGACAGAACCGACAACAAGCAACGACACCGACTTACTCTAACAGTTTACAGTTAATCTACATTATGTAACAATCCTGCTACAATTCGGCCGACCTGACATTTAAAGATCCCCTGATCTTGTGATATTTTACAATTGATTCTTACATCTATTTGGCTTATATACTATTAGTTATTTTTTTACAACAGTTTACATCATATTTCAGCTTCATCTTCGTTTACCTATCCAATGTTTAATGTTCTGACTACTCCAGACACCTTGATATGGAATACGTGACAATTAAAAACCTTCAACATCTTTCATTAAATACCTATCATTTCCTAAAACTTTGTCTATTACGAATGGACCCTTATGTTTGGGTATTAACTTTCTTGCAACGCCAACATTACAATTCTTAACCACGATATAGTCACCTTGTATTCTGAACCCGCCTTCCTTTTCTCATTGTAATTTCATTCATTGTCTTCCTATAACTTTGTTTGACACTCTGTTCCTTTTCTTCTAATTTTGTCTAAATTCCTAACATTATCAGTATTATCTAATTCTTCAAACTTTTGCCTTAATTCATCTATAATTTTTCCTTTTTGTGCGATTCCAAATAACATCTTGCTCGGCATTTGCGCAATGCTTCCCTGCTTTGTATTGTTTAGAGAAAACTCAACATCTTCAATATCTGTATCCCAATGCAAACCCTTTTCTGATTCTGTCAATTTCGCTATCATCGGTCCTATTATCGATTAATTCTTTCCACCTGACTATTAGCTTGAGGTGACCCTGTTGCTATTTTTACGTGCTTAACACTGTAATTTTCGAGAAAATTCTGAAAATCCTCAGATGTACAACAACTGTCCCTATCCGAAACGATACAAGTAATACTAGTCTATTTATACGATCTAAAATAATCCTTTAATGCTATAATAACTTCTTTTGTGTTTGTTGTTTTTGTCGCATATAACCTAACATATTTTGCAAACCCGTCTATGACAACAAAAAGATGTTTATTTGATATTCCCTTATCCACTGGCCCGTAGTGATAAACATGTATGATCTCGAATGGTACATTCCCTATTGGAATGCTGTGTAAAAATCCTTCATCTTTTCCTGCCTTTGGTGAAAACGCTACACACCTCAAAAAATTATCAATATGTCTAACAACTTCCTCCTTCATATTTGCAAACCAATACGTCCTAACAATTGCATCCATAACCTTATCTCTACCTAAGTGACCTAACTCATTGTGATATTTATACAGTATCTTGTCTTCCATTTCTTCTGGAACATAAAACAACAATTTTCCATCATTTGCTTTCCTATAAATTACTCCATTTCTCATCTCAAACATTTGGTCAGCTTCTTTTTCTAACCTCATTTTAATTTTCTTTACCTTTTTATCTATCGCTTGACATATAACTAAATTGTCTTCAAAACTCACCGTTCCTACTACACATATGCTTTCCCGAACTCAAAGTCATACTCGAGTAACAATAACTCCCACCTTGCAATACGAGGGTTAAGTTATATCCTGTTTAACGTAAACGTCAATGAATTACAAGCAGTAACAATTCTAAACTGTCTACCTTGAATCTAGAGCATGAATAATGGCTAACGTTTCAAGCTCAAAGCTATGATATTTTGCTTCATCTTTCGTTGTAGCTTTCGATGCAATTTCTTATTCTCTTTCCTCTGTAATAATACCGCACCAAAACCATGTGCGCTTGCGTCTGTATGTAGTTCTACCACATCCTTATAATAATATAAACCTAGTACCGGTGCTTCTATGAGCTTCTTTTTTAGCATTTCAAAACAATCGAACTCTTTTTTTTCAAACTCGAATTCGCAATCTTTTTTCAACAAATTATATAATGGTTTTGCAATACTCGAAAAATCCTTTATGAACCTTCTAAAATATGAACACAATCCTAAAAAGCTTCTAACTCCATGCACTTTGTTGGGGACTGGAAAATCTCTGATGGCTTCGATTCGTTTATCATTTGCTTGTATTCCTTTACTCGACACCAAAAAGACTAAGCATTGAAAACTCGCTTGTAGAAACTCGCATTTATCCGCATTTACTCGCATTTATTGGATCTAATTTGTTTCTTCAATCTCTCAATGTTTCACCAATCTATGTATTCTACCGATTCATCTTCAATATTAATATTCATCAGTTCCTTTTCCATTACATTTATGTCAACTTCCGTTGCTTCTTGTAACCTAACTGCGTTTCTAATCTTTTGTTTCTTACTAACTATCACCTCATTGCTTATTATCCGACTTTCATCACTAACCTTATTAACATCACTTATTCTTTGCTGTTCAACATCAACATCACTAACTATTTGCTCTTCCTCACTAACATCGTAACTGTTTTTAACATTCTCTAAATTTTCTTCCGTAACAAACTTCAAAGTGTCAAGGTTCAGATTTAGATCACATGCTTCCATAAAATCCCATCCCAGGACTACATCATGACTCATAGATTTGTTTGCCACAACAATAAATGAAAATGTACTTTATTGAATTTTGTATATAACATAATATTCTGCCATAAGTATCCAAACAACTTTCATTTATTTCATGATAGGAACTTAAAACTGGGATTTTATCAACTTTTTCGGGTACTTTAGAAATTTTAATAAACGAAATTGGGCTTCCTGTATCTATGAGGCATTCTGTAATAAACTTGGTATTAGTATTATTCCTAAAGTAAATTTAAAAATATCTTACATAATTGTTCTTAACCTCGTTCTTAGTTTTGTTTTTCAGGCACTTCCCCACAAAATGTCCCATTTCGCCACATGCATAGCACGATCCGTTCTCCGACTTGGCTTCCTGCACTCCTGCGCCCAATGTTCTTTAGCATTGCAATTATAGCAACGCGTATCCTTGCTGTTCTTCTCGTCCTTGTTCACTGATGCCTCCTTTTTGTCACCATAAGATTAAGGCAACTTCACCTCCGCAAATGCACGTTTGATATGGGCAACATTTTTGAAGTTCTGAATATGTGCTTGATTACGCAGTCCTTGATTAGGAATTCCTTCAATGATGCGACTTATCATCTGTTCTGCATCTGTATTGATTTTCTGACCAAGCATCATTTAATCGTCCACGTAACTTCCAAAACTTTCACCGGAACTCCATTTACGGTTTTCGAATTGACGCCTTGCCTCTAACTTCGAAATTTAATCCGAAAACAGTGAAATTAGCTCAGCGGTTACCTCCAACGGTAGCATGATGCGTTCAGGGTTTGCATGTAGCCATGTAGCTGACATTTCCTCCAAACGCAATATTAACTCGCGCTTTGTTCCCGTTGTTGGTAGTAGTAGCACACTTAACCACTTTTTTAATTTTTCAATTGATGCTTTTAGTTTTTAATTGTTTATTTGGCACGAAATCGGGCCACTTCTGATTTTGTAGGGATATAATAGATGAATAGCTTTGGATCGCTGCTGGTGTTCGACTGACTCCGGTCTCATCCCGCGACCCGAACCAGACGAGCTAAAGAAACAGTGAAGGAGTATTTTTTCCGAATCTCAGCCCTAGGAGTGCGGTATCGTCTGAGCGAAGCAGCGGTGATAAAATATGTTCGCGCAGGTTTGCAGCATCGAGAGTAGTAAAACAGCATTGCAGAAATACATTTTTCAACAATGTATCAACATTGTTAAGATCTTTTGCTGAGACAGGATGTCATTATTAGCGCCCAGTTAACCTTAATGTTTGCGGCAGAAGAAGTCAAGCGAGCGTTGCAGCAACCGGATGCCATTGCAAGCGGACGTGGTACTCATAAGCTTATTGTTAATATGCAAAAAGATCAGGAAAGGAGTCAACTGCATCAGTTATTGAGCAAGTTCGATGATGTTTTCTCTACAGGATTGCAAGGAATAGGAAAAACAAACATCGTCCAAGTTAAAATAGATGTTGAGAGCATCCAAGTAGTTTCCCAGCAACCATACCGACTTCCCGAGCCAAAGAAGGAAGTTGTTGCCAAGAGGTTGGACGAGTTATTGCAGCAGGATATTATTCAATAATCTACGTCAGAGTATGCCAGCCCAGTTGTACTCATCAAAAACGAACGGTAGTGACCGACTATGTGTTGATTACCGTCTGAACAAGTTATTAAAGAAAAGAAGTTGTTCGGACCCGAATATCGAAGAGCGTCTTCAAGAGGCAAAACGATTTAAGTATTTTACCTCACTGGACTGTACGAGTTTAAGCGACTTCCGTTTGGCCTAAAGAATGCCCCAGCAATTTTCAATCGTCTCATGGCAGAACTACAAAAGCGAGTACATAAAGGAGATATGATTCACTACATGGACGATTCTTATTGGTAGCAATAATTTCGAGGAGATGTATGCCAAGCTAGAAAGAGTCCTTACAGTATTGCGAGAGTGCGGACTAACTTAAAAATTTGATAAATGCAGTAGTACGAGCAGTCTATTACGTTTCTAGGAGAAGTAAAGACAAACGCTATTTCCATATTCTCAACACCGACCAACGTCACCGAAGTACGTCAGTTTTTAAGACTTACAGGATATTTCCGGAAATTTGTCGCCGGATACGCTATTATATCAAAGCCTTTACGTATGCTATTGCGAAAAGCACAAAAATTCAAATGTGAGCAGCGCCAAGAGGATGCGTTCACCGAAATGAAAAGATGCCTAACATCAAAACCTGTTATCACAAGTTATCGACTAGATGCTGCACATGAAATGCACACAAATGCCAGTGCTGTGGGTTTGGCCGCCGTACTGATGCAAAATGAGGAGGGTCAACTAAAGCCAATTGCTTATTTTAGTGGAGCAACTTCTAAGCCTGAGAAAAATTGTAACAGTTACGAGCTGAAAGCTCTAGCCGTCGTCGAGTCGTTAGAGCGATTTAGGTATTATGTGTACGGTAAAAATGTTCGAGTAGTTACCGATTGTAATGCCCTGAAATCTTCAATGAAAAAGAAAGAACTAATACGCCGACTTGCACGATGGTGGTTAAGGATCCAAGAATATGACATCGAGATTGTACATCGAGCTGGAATACTGATGTGCCACGTAGATGCTCTGAGTCGAGCACCTTTTGAAAACTCACGTGAAATGGAGACCGCATGTCTCAAAAAGATTTCGAAAAATATTGCAAGTCGAACAACGTCAAGCACATCCTTAACGCTGTAAGAACACCGAGAGCCAACGGTCACGCAGAGCGAACCGACCGGATTATTTTGTCCATGCTACTGCCTTCGAAGGAGAACGAAAAGCGATGGGACGAAAAGCTACGATCTATCCAGTGAAGCATTAATACCATGGTAAATAGCACAACTAAATGTGCCCCATTTCAGCTTCTGTATGGATACGAGCCAAGAGATATCCTTGACCAGTGTGATCCGAGTCTAGAGCAGAGTTTGATGCCAGATGTCGAGTTGGAGAAGCTACAAGCAGACGCTGCAACTTGGGTCAATGGTCAAAGAGCTGCAGCCAAGAAACGTAACGACGCCAAACACGCTAAGCCAACATCATATAAGCTAGGAGATATTGTGCTGGTGGAGAACGAGCCGAGCAGCACAGGTACTTTACGAAAATTGGAGCCGCGCTATAAAGAACCTTTTATTGTCAACAAGGTGTTGCCAAACGACAGATATCTAATCGAAGATATCCCCCATGCCAAACGCAAGCAGCGAAATTATAATTCGGTTTATGCATCCGATAAAATAAAGCGCTGGTGTCAACTCCCAGAAGAGGATGACGAAAATTACTCGCAGGACGACCCCATCTACGAATCTCACGAGGACGCTGAGAAGATATCAGGAAAGGCCAAATGTAATCAGCTGATTGTGGTATGCATTACATTAGAGGAAACGAAAATAATGTAGCAGACGCCATATTTAGGCTACCTATCACGGTTGGCCAGCCACGCAATTCACCTTTTTTTAAGGGCAGGTTGACTCAGGGGTAATAATTTTTTTTAGTTTTTGCCTCCTAATTCCCATTTAATAAATCAGTGAGGATGAGATGAGTTGAAGTTGTCCCCGGAACAATTGGAACAATCCCATGGAATATTGAACCCTGCCGCAACAGTCGCACACCAGCTTCTGGTCATTTTTACTAGCTCGAACCTTTTTTTCTCGGCAATATTTTGTTTATTTATCTAAGTTTCAATCAGTTGTGAGTCAGTTGTGATGTTACACAGAGTGTGTAACATGATTTCGAAGCTTGGAATTATAATATATATTTTTAGTTTAAAGATGATCTAAACTAAATTTCCCTCTGTGTATAAATGCACGTATGCAAGCTTAAAGATTTCACAAGCTAGAATCAGTCTGGAGGCTGGTCTCTTCAAACGAATCGTATTTTAACACCTAATTTGGAGATATGGACGAAGATATTTAGAAGTATTTAGATAGTTTCAAAGGCGGAAAAAAGAGTTGGTAAAAACTTTTAAACTTTTTAACAATTTTTTTTTAGAACTACTATGAAGTCTATCTGTTATTATCTTAGAATGTAAGTATATCTACAACATTAGATGAAAATTTTAAATCACGAAAATTAACTTTATTTACCTGAATTCAGCTAATGACCTAGCGGTCGTAGGATAAAGAGGTCGTCAGAGTTAATCTCAAGGATGACGTTCATAGGTTGGGAGGGCCATTCGTGTCTACATCTACACCAGTGGTTCCGTCTCGTTATATATATTTATTTATTTTCTACAATCATCTGTAAAATTTAAGCTTGTATGTACTTCTCCCGGTCCTATCTTGCAATTACTCTGTCGCTAGCACGCTCAATTATCGACTTTAGATTATGGAACGCTACCAGCTTTTTGGTAGCGACAGAAATAAACAATTTCAATTAATGTTCCAATATTTTATTGCGAGTTCAATTAAACCCGAATATATGTAGCCGCTCCAATCAATACCAAAATACAAGTGCCAACTAAGAGCTTGCGTAGAAGCTCTACAAAAGCTTTCAAAGTGCATGCGTTACAAAAGAACAACAAAGCGCATGCAAAGCTGAGAGAACCAAAGAAGATGGAACTTCTGATAACGGGCAATTAGTGGACCGCAACGGCTACACTGAGAGAACTAATTAAAGATGATTAGAAACAATAATTGATGCTGGCACAAGTCACAACAGATTTTTAAATAAGTTACTTGTGCGATCCGTCCGAAACACCATCCCCAAGCCGACGGGCTAGAGCCGGAATCAATAGCGTTCCCCAGTGATGACGGGTCCTTCCTTTTACACATACCATTACACGTTACAGTTCTTATTAATAATAACCTTAAAGAAACTGCGGTTAGTTATCATTATGGCTGAAAATAACACGCTTGGAAATCACTCGTATTCTTCTTGCAAAAATGGTATCACTAGTATCAATTTAATAAGATTTTAATGCACAGGCTTGCAAGCAGTGTATGAGCTTTAATTGACTAGCCAAAACCTGAACTTTTACCCGAGATAGTTAAAATATACAATAAATACAAGCTTGGAAACCAATGCTATTTTTTTTAGAAATAGCATTGACCAGGATCAGGTTAGGGATTAATTATCTCCCTCTAAGAATTTCGCGAAGATTAGAGGTGGTAGACCTCTAAACAGAAATTCGAGCCTGTTTTAACTTTTGTAAAGGAAAAACGTAAAGAAAAATAATTAAAATAAACCTGCGATACGCGTGGCTTTAAGCTAGAGTTCAGTTCAGATATCTTTTATATTTTCGGAGAATTTGCTTAGCTGTTTTGATTTTGTTATGCCATTAGAAATTCGGATTATTGAAATACCCAAAACAATAAAATGAGTTTGGACCGATCCCCTGAAATCATAGCTTCGGAAAAAAGCTCAAAGCCTGTGTGTTCCTTTTGCAAGGCTGAGATCTAAACGGCAGCCGAGACTTAAAGAACAATTTCTAATCACGATTCCCATAGGCGGTATATAGAAACCGACTTTCAGAAAAGTAGACTCTGTCCAGTATGCAAATACCTCGCAAATATGCAAATACCAATGTGGGCCATCTGTGCGAAACCCGTTAAAGATCTGCAACAGCAAGATATGCAACAGTCGGAACCTACTAAGAGTTTAGCTGACGTATGTCAACGCAATTGCTGGTGGAAATACCAACGAATTGGTAAACCAAGCACTTTGCGGGCTAGCAGCTCCTCAAGACCCTTAGAAGCGCATAGATGATTGTGCCTGTTTACAAAGAAGCCTGTTTACAAAGAATATTCTGGGAACCGAATGGGTCCTCGTCTAATGAGGCAGGCACATCTCAGGCGAACGAAGGTGAAAGACCAAAGGGAAATAGCGATATAGCTAGTGATAATAGAGTTTTACTAATAATGGAAAATACTTCCTTCCACCAGAACAGGACCAGAGCGACAGTAAAATCACCAAGGTCATAACATAATAGAGTTAGTGCAAAGACCCGACAAAGTAGCTCAAATCCTTGGATCAAATCCTCCCAACAGTTGGATAATAAAATACTCAGGAACCGGGGTAACAGTAGACAGCTTTATATACAGAGTTAAAGCAATTACACATCACACTTTGGAAGGGAATTTTGGAATACTATACCGGAATGCAAACGTCTTATTTGAAGGCAAAGCTAATGTTTCTTGGAGGTTTTTACAAGTCTTTGGGCGTCGTGCATTTAGAATGATTATGCAAGGCTCTGCGACAACCGTGGGGTTCGGCGAAGCTAGTACGAGTACTCAAAAATAATTTGAGAGCGGAGATCCGGCACGAAATCTTAAACGTGGAAATTAGCACCATCTCTCAATTAAGAGAGATATGAAGGCGTCGGGAATCGTTTATAGACGACGTAAGGCGTACTCATGGTTAGGACAAAAGTATTCCTATGCTCGTATTCGAGTGCTAGACTCAAACAATCAACGATGATCGAGTAAGAGATGAAGCATCCATAAATGCTTCAATTAAAAGACCGGATATATAAACGGACCTGGATATGACCTTCTATAAGAAGATAGTTCAGATTTCTGAGATTAAAATTTCTGCAAGTGATAGCAATAATCCTTTACAATCCATTACGACTCGAAGCATTGATAGAATTGAATTATTTAGGCACAATATTTGAAAATAAAAAAATTTCGGAAACGCATTAAGTATGTCTATGAACTTTCTATAACTTCTAGTGATCCTGGACCTTTTCTACCTGTGAAACTGCTGAATCGAACTATCTACGGGTTGCTGGATTCAGAAGCATCTATATCTTGTTATGGAGAAAGTTTAACCAAAGGGATAGTGCCTCTTAAGCTAGAGGCAACACGGCTAAAGAAACTGTTCAACGGGTATAAGGGTTAATGAAGGTTGAGTTGGAATTTGAGGTCTCTACTACGTCCATTACGATTAATATCGTACCATCTTTGAAAAAAGATTTTTATTTAGGTGTGGATTTTTTGAAAGCTTAAGAGTTTTCAAAACACTTATAGATAGCAGATGTGGAGAAAGTCTCAAATTGTCACGACGGTGGTTTTGATGTTAATGAGCATGTGTTGACAGACCCTTAAAGAGCCAGGTTGGATATTGTGGTAAATAGTTTTCGATCATTCGCTTGAGATGGCTTGGGGAGAACCAACGTAATACACAATGCAATTGATGTAGGTAACGCCAAACCGACCAAGCAGCGTCACTTTCCGGTCTCACCCACGGTGGAAAAGTCCAGGTACGTGGAGATAGCCCATATGTTGCAACTCGGGATTATTGAAGAATCGGAAAGTTCTTGGTCTTCTTCGATAGTGATGGTGTCGAAGCCGGGAAAGGCTCGAATGTTTCTTGATTATCGGAAGGTAAACAGTTTTACCGGTAAAGATGCATACCCACTGCTGTAGATCCGTGGAATACTTAGTCGCTTGCGAAGAGCAGAATACATAATAGGTCTGGATCTAAGAGACGCGTACTGACAAATTCCCTTGCAACCTGCATCTCGAGAAAAGACGGCCTTCACAGTTCCTGGTAGACCGCTTTTCAATTCAAGGTAATGCCGAGACTAATGGACAATGCCATTCCTGCAAATCTTCCAAATGAGGTTCTCTTAAATGACCTCTTAGACCAGGTGTGCTGGATTAACAATTAATGTGTTGAAATGCCATTTTTGCATTAAGAGTGTTCGATGTTTGGGTCACAATATTGGAGAGTATCAGGTGCTCGTGCAAAAGTAAGGAAAGTCAGGAGACGAAGGTCCAATCGCATTCATATCAAAGAAATTAAATAAGGTTCAGCGTAGTTATACGATAACGGAGCAAAAATCTGGCTGACAATAGTAGCGCTTAGAAATTTTAGAGCATACGTGGATGGGCATGAATTTAAGATCATTAGAAATTAAACAAGATATGCAAAAGATGACCGTAGTATTTGACTCGTTAGAGTGGACAGATTCGTAGCGTTCGTTAGAGTTTAGATTTGAACAAAGGGTGGGGCTAACATACCTAGATATTACCGGCTAAGCTTGGTTGGAGGTTAGCTACCCTAATTATGGTATTGATTAGGAAAGATTAGCGGGTTGAACCAAAAAATGATTTAGATCTGAGACATATCCGCTGAACGCGAAAAGGCATTCATAGTGAGCGAAGGATATCGACGATCCTCGGCGCCCACAGAAGGAATGCCGCGACCAATGGAGCAGCAACAATAAAAAAGGAGCAGCAAACGACGACAGGAGCAGCATCAACGAAAGGAGCAGCGGAGCGACACCGGAAGCAGCGACTACGGCAGCATAGGCCCCGCAACTGGAGCAACGGAGGGAACCGTGTGCCTAACCGGCGCCAGGCACCAAGACCGCACGTCCTGCTGATCGAAAGCTTCGGAAGGGCGAGTAAGGGGAGGACGAGCCATCGTTCGGCTGAGCCGGGCAGCCGGTGAGGTGCACACTTTTGTAATATAAGTGTTAATCTGTAATAAATTTTTTGAGCAAAGGGTACATGAACCTATTGCTGCTTTGTTGCCGCAACTTGCACTTGAACCGATTGGATGTGGAGAAAGAATTGAGTTCAGATTGAGTTTGTCTGAGACTGACTTTATTAGTATAAAAGTTTAATATTTATAGCTAATACATGGATATGCTTAGGTGGTATATAATATTCTGCACTATTTTGTCGGTTGCATTGACTTGTACTGTCAGCAGTTCTTGCTGCCGTTCAGTTTGTTGTTTCTGAAAGATTTGGTTTTTAATATTCATCGTTCTTTATGTAGGCTATGACCTAATATTTTCTTTATTATATTCTTATAGTGCTTGTGTTTTTTGTTGTGTGTATATTTGTGTTCTTGTGTTTTAATACTAAATGCACATGACTTAACATTCTCCCGGCCGTTGAACAGGTGTTCAACCATCGTCCAGCTTTATAGTAAACAGTCTTGGGGTAGGTTCCGGAGTTGGTCTTTTAGGTTTTGGAGTCCAAATAGTCCGCCTGTGTCGCAAGTCTTGTGTCGCAAGATGAGGGTGCTTATCCGTTTCAGTATGATGACTGAAATGACCAATGCTGTGTACGACATGGTTGTCTGGTGGTCCAGTTGGTACGGTGCATCCTTTTTTTATATATCGGCAAACTGATGTTGTATCATCTATAATTCTGTGTCGTCCATACTTGGTGATTGGGTGGAAGTCCTCAAAACGGAGTCCGGTATTTCCTCTATGGAATATATGGGCTTGGAGATATTTACGAATCGCTTGAATGATGTTTGTACTTCAGTGGTCATGGTGCCGAACGTAGTCAATTTTATATTGACATTGCGTGCTCTGCGTGATAGTTGATGAAACACCATTGCATACCGTCTGCAGTTCCATTGGTTCCTTGGATACGAAGATCCATTGGCTAGATTGGCGAGTTTTTATCCATACCCTGCTGGAGTGCACAAGATTGCTGTGACAATCTGTTCAAGTCATGTTATTAAATAACTGGAATTCGCATCTACTGTCTACATTGTATGCCCTTAAGTGATTGAACCAAATATGTAGGTCAATTTATATAGGTGTGAATCTTCTGAATTCGTCCTCATTAAAACCTATAAAACGAATACCACGGGTATTGACAGCTATGATCGTTGTCTGAAGGTTGTATAACGTCCAACCTTTCGATTCCCATATTGGGATGGGCACAATGCTAGAGACATCCAATAACTCTGAAGACACCAGTGGTATTGTTATTCAAAAAATGGCGTGAGTATCAGTTGTAGAGCTGAAGAACATCAGTGGTGGCGACTGGCCAGATTTGGTTGGGTGGTAATGATCCCGAATTTGGTCGAGTTGATCTCGTAACTGTGTAGGTGATATTAAAATTGGCATCTATATACATCAGTTATCACACTCTGCATTCGCTGTAAACCAATTACAAGTAGAATCTTTTTTTGGTGTTGTGAGGATCATAAATGCTTGCTCCAAATGTACGCCTTGGTTGTTCTCGATGCTTATTTATGAGGGTCACCTGTTGTTTCAAAGATCTCAAGCGGTTTTTGGTAGCCAAACTTCCTTTTCGCACCAAATTGATGGTGGAGTAAACCATGGATGTCTGGTTCTGATGCAGCTGGAAGAGGAAGTCCTCATTGCCTTTAATCTTTGTTATAGTGTTGGTCATATCTTCTGCGTATGTGGAGTCGAGCACGCCGAATAATGAATTGGCTATGGTTCCAACAATATTAAATGGTGATCTACGTTGCCGAGAGTGATGCATTCGGTTGTTTCCTGCTTTTAATTGGCTTTGTCATCGCTAGTGGAACTATCAAATTAAGTGCTAGAATTATAGGCTTTATGAGAGGGTTTCCTTTTTGCATTATAGAGGAGGATCATCAGACTGGTCCACCTTGAGGGTTTCGTTTAATGAGAGCTTGTTGTTGGCTTACCGCACGGGATGATGTTGGTATCAGGAGGAGCAGTTAGAGGTTCTCCAATCAAGAAGTGTCCTGGCGTTAAAGCTGAATCGTCAGTGGGGTCTGATGACATGGGAGTGATAGGACGTGAATTGAGACTTCAACGACCACAGAACTCAGCACTTCTTCAGACGTCAAAGGCTGTGATTGATTGCATATATTTGTAATTGATACAAGCCGTTATGCGGATTTCACCGCAGCTTCCCATAGGCCACCGAAGGATGTTGCTCGTGTGGGAATGAATTAAAAGTCTATTTATCTTTTGTTGCCATGCTGAACTATGGTGTCTCTCGCATTGATTGCAAAAATGGTGCTTTCGAGCACTTTTAATTTATTGTTGGATCCAATTTTGTGGCATTATCGCAATGGATCGTCTGGCACTTACCTCGACGTCCGAGAATTCGGTGGAGTGCGTCCAAAAAGGCATATGTTGTGAGATCGCTTACCAACTCTAAATGAATTGCTTTCGTGAAGAAACAACAAAACACTGCGATATAGGCTTTGGAAGGTCGGTTGCCTCGAATTTTGTGATTAATCCATATGGGACCGCAGTAATCTACTCCGAAGTTAAAGAACCAACGAGCCTGCATGACTCATTCGGCTGGTAGATTTCCGCTAATTTGACTCATTAATTTGGGCTTCACTTTGGTGCATCGCACGCAGTTGTTTTGCTTCTCTCCATTGTATTGTCATCGATGATCCAGTATTGTTGCCGAGCAGTGGCACGCAGTTCTTGGGCTCCGTAATTCATGTTGGTCTTATGTAGTTCGCTTAGCATCATTTTTACAATTGTATTGTTTGGGAACAAGACTGGATGTTTTGCGACCTCGAATGTTTGAGTTTGGATGTTCGGGTTTGAATGTTCGAGTCTGCCTCCTACTCGAATTAACCCATCAGATCTAAGGATAGTGGAATGGGGCAGATACCTCCCCTCCGAATATGTCCCAATCGGCCGCCACGAATTTTGTTTTTTGTTCTAAATTCATCGAAATAATGGCTAGCATTTTTGTCCAGTTCTCCCTTGATCCATGTACTGTTACTTGAGAGTTTGCTGTTATTCCTCTGGACAAGACGCAGCCGATTGTTGGCGAATGCTACACTGTTGTGTCACTTCTAGAATCCTGGCTATCCAATTTGGCACAAACGAGTGATAAGTGAAAGCCGTTGCATTGATCCACCCTTAAACGACAGATGAATCAGACCAAAAGAACCCAGGAATCTTGTCTAAAGTCAAGCGTAAATCTTCTCTGACTCTGCTTGTCAGTTCTACGCCTATGACTGCTGTGCATAACTCTAGTCTGGGCAAGGATTGCTTCGCTGTGGGTGCCACTCTGGACTTGGAACATAGTAGTTTCACCGAGGTTTGCTTATTTTTATACGTTGCTAGTACGTATATTGCTGCGCCATACGCCCTTTCTAAGGCGTTCACGAAAGTGTGTTGCCCTGGCGTGATTGGAACCTATCCGTCAAATATATGTCTTGGAATTTTCAATTTACTTAGATTTTGCAGGTCAGAACGGTAGTTTTTCCAATCTGGCTGAAGTTCTTTACGACAACTCTTTGTGACAAGTCAGAGCAAACCACTCGATTTGTGATGAGTAGAGCTTCGCTTTGCTGCGTTTGTCCGCAAGGTTGGTCTTTATTGGGCATCCATATGACGCCGAGGGTTTTCACACTGTATTGGTCCAAGGTTTCACCAAATTTTCCTCTTTAAGTATTCCTTGCAGTAGTTCTGCATTATTCGAGGACCACTTTTGTAATTTGAAACCATGTGATAGTAAAATTTTATTCAGTTCACCTTGGATTTGAACAGCTTCTGCCACTGAGTCAGCACCCGTCAGGCAATCGCCTACGTAGAAATCATTTTCAAGCGCCGCAGACCCCAACGGGTACTTGTCCCGTGACCGGATTGCTAAATGATTTAGGCATTTTTTGCTTAAAATGGACGTGACGGTTTTAAGTCTTTGCAACTTAAGATCCTCGGATGGAGCGTCTCTCCAGACTATAAGCTGATGGAACTGAACATTTGGATTGATCCATATTTGACGGTACATCTTTTCTATGTCCGTATAGACACATATTTTGAGGTCTGAAGCGTAGTAGTACGGACAATAGCTCACTCTGTTGTCCACTTAAAGTTTTGCACTAAGCATCGAACACCACTCGCAGGTTTGTGCTGCTGTCAGGTTTCATAACATAGAATAGTGATTTAATCCTACATGCAACAATCCATCCAAGCTTCGTATTTTGTAGCACGGCACCATCTATTCCGAGCTTCTGCTGATTTGGAAGGAGTAACGAGTAATAGTTATCGGTATCCTTCCACGATTTGGTAATGGATGTGTTGTTGGAACAGCTTCATATGTCCTAGGGCTTCATATTCTTTCATGGAGTCGGCATACCCTTTTCGAACATCACCGGTTGCTCGTAGCTCTAGTGCTAACAACATTTTGATAGCAATATCTTTCGACTCCCCCAGGGCTGTATGGTGTTCGGCGAACGGTAGTTTCACAATAAATCTTCTGTGTTTTGCTCTTTTCAGAGTTTCTACAAAGTGTTTCTCATAATGTACCTCTGACGGAGATAGATGTTTCTCTTCCTTCTGCTGATTTGGAAGCAGTAACGAGTAATAGTTCTCGGTACCGATTCGTAGATCTATCCTTCCAGGATTTGGTAATGGACGCTCTTTGGATATTTTTAATGCACAATAGGTAAGTGGTTGAGCTGGTTAGTACGCTATGATGTTGGGAAGAATAACGGCTTCTATGCACTGGCTGAAATCCCCGTGAAGAGAGCTAACGAGAATAGTTACTCTTGCTCTGCTTTTTTTTGGCTGTCCTCCAATGCCATCAATCCTAAGCTTTGTATCGTAGTGTTTTAATGACAACATTGATCCTAATCTCTCAGTGAAAATATTCATCTGTGATCCTGAGTCTAGCAGGGCTCGAAATTTGGCTACTTGTCCGTTCTCTGCCTGGACCGCTACCTTTGCTGTAGCAAGAAGGTTTTAATTCTTTTTAGCCGCGGCACCGATAGTTGGGAAATGAAGGCTTGTCGATTCCAGGTGCAACAAGGTATGATGCTTCATGTCGCACTTGAAACAATTCCTTCCTTTACATTCCTTTGATATGTGGTCGGTCTTGAAACAGTTGACAAACATTTTTTGTTTTTGTACCCAATTTAATCTTTCGGATACTGTTTTTGCGCGGAATTCTTCATTTTTATGTAACGCGTGATTTGGAGCCTTTCAATAGTAACATGATAATTGTCTATCTGACGTGCTGGGCGCGATTCCTACTCTCTTTAATGACGCAAAGGCTTCTAAGGTTGTTATGTAAAATGTCCTGTATTGATTTGGCACTGTCAGCGACTGGGGGCTGATGAAGTAGCCGAAGCATAACGTTATTCGCGATGAGCCAAGGATTATCATATGATCCAACCATTATACGCCATGCATGTAAATAGTTGTCTCCATTTATTTCTATGTGCCTTACTAATCTCTAATCTAATCCAATCCTTTTAGGTACCAAATTTTCTTCACCGACATTTTCAGCTCCGTCAAATTTTGGATAGTTTATCCGTGCCATTTGCACATCAATGATATTTGTCGAAGGGCTTACTTTCGCCATTGCATTCTACACCTCTGCTTGCAGTATTAGGTCTAACTGTTTGTCATATCCACTGTCTGTGGGGTTTTAATATTCCTCGTAGACTGTCAAGTGGATTTCTTGGACTTGAGCCCAAAAGTTCCATATCTATAGCTATTGTTAAGGATATTATATTCATTAATTTACCACCTAAGCAATATCCATATATACATTATATATTGGTATTGCTTAGGGGGTAAATTAATGAAAAAACGTAAAAATGATAAATACACATTCTAAAAGTGTAATATTCTGCAATATTTTGTTGATTGCATTAAATTGTACTGTCAGCAGTTGGTGTGTTTCAGTTTGTGGTTTATGTAGTGTTTGGTTCTTTAATTTTCAATCCTGTTCATCGTTCGATATTTAAGCTTTGACCGAATATTTTCTTTTTTATATATTTATTGTGGTTGTGTTTTTGTTGTGTGTATATTTGTGTTCTTGTGACCTAATATTAAATGCACATAGCCGAGTCTTCAGTTTTCGCAATTGGTGCTGTATTATCTCAAGAAGGTAACACAATTACTTTTATTCCAAAAACTTTGATTAAAACAGATCAAGTTTATGCAACTAATAAGAAGGAACTTTAGAAATTACTTGTACAGAGTGATTGGATTTGAAATTGGAACCGATCATCAATCATTATCTTACGCATTCTCAGATACAAATCCTAATATTAAAATGAAACGCAAAATGATACTCCTTCATAGAAAGCTTCACTTCTAAAGTCATTTATAAGCTAGGTACAACTAACGTAGGTTGCAGACAAGGTTACAGCCTTAACAAGGGTTCGGATCAACAACTTAACTAATTGAAAGTAACTTGAAAGTAACTTATCGGGTTTAGATGAAAACACTCAGCAGAGGGCAGTATATGAAAACACCAGACATATATTTCAAATTCGTCCTCTCAATTTAACAGCAGTATTCCGTCCTGTCACACTACATTGTACTTTAGAGAATTTTTATACAATTCAAAAACCACCAAAGGATAATATTTTAAATAAATTTTTTTACAATTTATTGACTTTATGAAAACTATAAACAAATCAGTAGATTGATGTATTATGGGCCAAACTTCCACACAAAGTTTAAGGAGTATATAACAATTTTACAATTTGCAAACGAAAAAAATATAAGACGTATATCTTTTAAAATTGATTAAAAATTCAAATTCGCAACGTACCAATCCCAAGTAAAAATCGCAAAATTTACACATTGACATATATTACGCGCAAAGTCTTACTTTCATAAATTGTTTTGATGCTTATTTAAAACTTTTAGTAGTAAAAGAAATCCATAAAAAATTTTTTAAAATAAGATAATATTCAACATAAGATAATATTTGAATATCACCTTTTTTTCCTTTTCTTATTCTAATAACTAAATCAGAAATAATTGACTATACAACTCATAATTATCTTATATTCAAGGACAATAAAGACCTATTGATTGACGGATTGAAATCAATGAATTAATTAAAAATAATAAAAATATCATACGATTATTAACATTTGAACTGACATCGATTGCTGGGTTGGATAGTTCTCAAGATTTTTGATTGTGCGCGCTGTCTATGTACCTTATACATAGTATGTACCTTATACATAGTTGCTGTCTATGTTTCTGCTGCTCATGGTCCTCCACAGCTGGGAGCCATACGTGCAAATTGTTTTTTTTTTTAAACTTGTAGTCCAGGCACAGTGGCGATCGTGAGTTTATGATCCAGTGGAGGCTGCTGGCTTTCAGTTTTAGGTGCATCTTCTTGCATTCGATGTGCTTACGTCAGGTTAGTCATCTATCAAGGTGGACGCCAAGATACGTTAATTTGTTTAGCTTATTAAGCTTAAGGGTTCTGCATACCGTTTAGTGAAAGCGGAGGCCATGTTTGTCTATTAAGGGTAAACGTTACATGTTTACACTTTTGTTCGTTTGTATTAATGCGACAATCGAATTAGCCAGTTGGTTTGTTGCTTGGGTTGGGCATATGGAGCGACTTAGAATAGCGAATCGTCGGCGAACGTTGACGTTGTTAGCTGCGCGTTCCTAGGAATTTCAGCAGTTTACAAAACATATAGACTTGGGCCGAAGGCGCTTCCTTGTGGAACTCCAGCTTCGATGATATAGTCGCCCGAAGTAGCTGCGATGTATCTCACTGAGAATACCCTATTGTAGAGGTATGATTCTAGTAGCTTATGGGTGTATGTTGGCAAATACGTTTTCATTTTGTGCATGAGTCCATTAAGCCTCGGTCGAAAGCTTGAGATACGTCGTGAAAAATAACGAAATTGTGTGGTCGTTTCCAGGCTTCGATATCATTATTATGATGGAATTCTTCCACTTTTTTGGGAAATAGCCAAGATTAATGATTAATAAATAGTTTTGCAGATGACCTCTATAGCGCATTTTGGAAGTTCAATCAGCATCTTTGGCGTCAGTGGGTCACCACCGGGAGCCTTTTTTGCCGTTGGCCCTCTTATGTCTTTTTCGTTCGGATGAAATGAAGGTGCAGTTGGCTGAGGAGTAGTATCTGGTTGAATTACTTGCAGGAGGAATGAATTAGAGGCAGGGGTTAACTGGAAGAAATTTTGGAGATGTGTAGCGAATGTTGTTAGCGAATTGGCCTGAGCAGGCCAATTCTTATTCCCTTTATTAAAATTAATCATTTATTAATATTAATCATTTTTAAATTTTAATAATTTTTTATTATTATTATTATTACACCTTCTAAACCTCGCATGTATGGTCAACCTTAAATTGGTTTCACCCTAATGAGCCCGAGAGCTGAGCCAGCGAATTGAACCATTATGGGCCGTGGCTTTATCTCATTGGCTGACAGCGTTCGTATGACTTCTGCAAAATTTGCATGGTCAGAGGTCTGCCACGGGCATCCAATCATGCATGAGCTTTTGTTAATTTTTAAGTTTAGATCATATTTGATATTCAATAAATCAAGAACACCAGGTCCTATTCATGAACTCCGCTGTATACTACTATCCGCACTATAGCCGTTAAATCTCTTATTAATTATTTACTGACTGAGTCACTAGGCCAGCGGTATCGAATTACAGTTACCCTTCCGCCGTAATCTCCTATCTCAACATAGGGGCAATACGACCACCCTTTGGGATCTACAGCGACGAGGGCCACCAGCGGCAGCAATAGTCCGTTGACCCCCCACCTACCAGCCGGCTCTACCTCTGCTACGGAGACACAGCCAGCCGGCCCTGCCATTGAAATAATTGGCGCCCAACGGATTATAATTATTACCAATATTCGAACTCCACCCCTGATGTAAAACAATATGTAAGTAGCTGAGCGCCAACAATAGCCAAGGTCTACACATACATAAACACAGAAATACCAGTGCATACAATTTCCTATGCCCAGCAATAGGAATTTTTTACAAATAAATAAAAAGTGACACGATTTTCGATTTATGATTCAGATATAACATAAAACTCAAGTCGTGGTGGCGATTTTTATGCAAATAAATAATTAAAATATTAAATTACAAAATATTTCCATATTCTTGGTGTTAATTTAATTTTGTTCGATTTGGATTTTTCCAAGTTCATTATAATATAAAGGAAACCAAATAACTCAAATAACACACACTGCAGTTATTGTGCACTGGTGCCAAGGCAATAAATACTTACACTGCGCTTCACCAGATTAGTGCCCCCCTTAGTGTTCGCGTTTGAAATGAAATATTATCAAATCAATTAAAGATGCAATTATTTCCGAACGTAATTCGATTATTTCTCTAAATAAAAACATATTTTAGAACGCCGTTGGTATTTGCATAGATTTTTATTAAATTAATATATATAGAAACAGGTTTATTTTGAATAAAAATCTGCGTCATCAGGATAGCGCCAGCTACATTAACTTAACATATATGAATTAATTATTCAAAGAAATATTTTATTTATTTATTAGTGTTGGTCTTTATACACATGCAGTGGTTGCCTTGGTGGTTCTCCTTGTATTTTGGTACAGATTTTATCCACTGTGCTTATATTTTATTTTGTACTAATATTATATAGTGTTTCTGTGCCAACAATACACCCAGTCGAATTGACCAATACCTGTTGTCTCGCTCTAAGGCCGTTGTCATCATAAAAAAAAAAAAATTTGCGGAGCCGCTCGGTCACTCCTCACGTCCCATAACAGCGAGCTAAATTTCGATGCAATTCTAGCCAGACTATGTTGCACATATGCGGACAAAACATCCTTAAGAGTGCTACGGCAAAATTAGGAAATGGTTCGGAGGTGGCAAGGAGGTGCCGACCATATGTCATACTATGACGAGGTCGAGAGGAAACTCAGTCCTAAGCAGAACCAAGGCATGCCTGGTCATGCCTGATCCTAAGCAGGACAATCCCTGGCCGATGCGCAGGGATCCTGAGACCTTAGACCAGAATAAAGTTCGGGCTATGGAGATAGACCCCTCAACGGCTAATTCCGAAAAAAAAAGTTAGGGAAGCCACAAAGTAATAACAATTACAAAAAGCAGAACTCGTCTCAGCGTCAATCGAGCCAAAGACGCCAACGCACCAATAATATAGCACTACCGCAACAGGAGAAAACAGATTATGCCGCCACAGCTGAGGCTGAGGTTGCCACCATTGAGGAAGATAGTGACACCGCCGAGCTTAACAACCTCCTCTATTTTTTAGGGAGCGATATGAATGATTAGGTTAATATCTTTTGGATTCGATATTAATAAGGAGGTTTATATGAACTGACAGAACTGACTTTATTGTACAGAAATAATTTACAAAGAAGCTTAAAGTAATGCAAAAAAATGTATGTTTGTAATGTAAAGTGTAAAAATGTAATGTAAAGTGCCTAGCTCATCATGGGAACGAAAGCTGGACTTTTATTCCAAAAACCTTGATTAAAACAGATCAAGTTTATGCAACTAATAAGAAGGAACTTTTAACCATTACTTTAGAAATTACTTGTACGGAGTGATTGGATTTGAAATTGGAACATCAATCATTATCTTACGCATTCTCAGATAAAAATCCTAATATTAAAATGAAACGCAAAATGATACTCCTTCATAGAAAGCTTCACTTCTAAAGTCATTTATAAGCTAGGTACAACTAACGTAGGTTGCAGACAAGGTTACAGCCTTAACAAGGGTTCGGATCAACAACTTAACTAATTGAAAGTAACTTGAAAGTAACTTATCGGGTTTAGATGAAAGCACGGGTTTAGAGGGGTTTAGAGGGCAGTATATGAAAACACCAGACATATATTTCAAATTCGTCCTCTCAATTTAACAGCAGTATTCCGTCCTTTCCATAAATGTCCTGTCCGTCCTGTCCAAGAAATCCATAAAAAATTGTTTAAAATAAGATAATATTCAACATAAGATAATATTTGAATATCACCTTTTTTTCCTTTTCTTATTCTAATAACTAAATCAGAAATAATTGACTATACAACTCATAATTATCTTATATTCAAGGACAATAAAGACCTATTGATTGACGGATTGAAATCAATGAATTAATTAAAAATAATAAAAATATCATACGATTATTAACATTTGAACTGACATCGATTGCTGGGTTGGATAGTTCTCAAGATTTTTGATTGTGCGCGCTGTCTATGTACCTTATACATAGTATGTACCTTATACATAGTTGCTGTCTATGTTTCTGCTGCTCATGGTCCTCCACAGCTGGGAGCCATACGTGCAAATTGTTTTTTTTTTTTAAACTTGTAGTCCAGGCACAGTGGCGATCGTGAGTTTATGATCCAGTGGAGGCTGCTGGCTTTCAGTTTTAGGTGCATCTTCTTGCATTCGATGTGCTTACGCCAGGTTAGTCATCTATCAAGGTGGACGCCAAGATACGTTAATTTGTTTAGTTTATTAAGCTTAAGGGTTCTGCATACCGTTTACTGAAAGCGGAGGGCATGTTTGTCTATTAAGGGTAAACGTTACATGTTTACACTTTTGTTCGTTTGGATTAATGCGACAGTCGAATTAGCCAGTTGGTTTGTTGCTTGGGTTGGGCATATGGAGCGACTTAGAATAGCGAATCGTCGGCGAACGTTGACGTTGTTAGCTGCGCGTTCCTAGGAATTTCAGCAGTTTACAAAACATATAGACTCGGGCCGAAGGCGCTTCCTTGTGGAACTCCAGCTTCGATGATATAGTCGCCCGAAGTAGCTGCGATGTATCTCACTGAGAATACCCTATTGTAGAGGTATGATTCTAGTAGCTTATGGGTGTATGTTGGCAAATACGTTTTCATTTTGTGCATGAGTCCATTAAGCCTCGGTCGAAAGCTTGAGATACGTCGTGAAAAATAACGAAATTGTGTGGTCTTTTCCAGGCTTCGATATCATTATTATGATGGAATTCTTCCACTTTTTTGGGAAATAGCCAAGATTAATGATTAATAAATAGTTTTGCAGATGACCTCTATAGCGCATTTTGGAAGTTCAATCAGCATCTTTGGCGTCAGTGGGTCACCATCGGGAGCCTTTTTTGGCGTTGGCCCTCTTATGTCTTTTTCGTTCGGATGAAATGAAGGTGCAGTTGGCTGAGGAGTAGTATCTGGTTGAATTACTTGCAGGAGGAATGAATTAGAGGCAGGGGTTAACTGGAAGAAATTTTGGAGATGTGTAGCGAATGTTGTTAGCGAATTGGCCTGAGCAGGCCAATTCTTATTCCCTTTATTAAAATTAATCATTTATTAATATTAATCATTTTTAAATTTTAATAATTTTGTATTATTATTATTATTACACCTTCTAAACCTCGCATGTATGGTCAACCTTAAATTGGTTTCACCCTAATGAGCCCGAGAGCTGAGCCAGCGAATTGAACCATTATGGGCCGTGGCTTTATCTCATTGGCTGACAGCGTTCGTATGACTTCTGCAAAATGTGCATGGTCAGAGGTCTGCCACGGGCATCCAATCATGCATGAGCTTTTGTTAATTTTTAAGTTTAGATCATATTTGATATTCAATAAATCAAGAACACCAGGTCCTATTCATGAACTCCGCTGTATACTACTATCCGCACTATAGCCGTTAAATCTCTTATTAATTATTTACTGACTGAGTCACTAGGCCAGCGGTATCGAATTACAGTTACCCTTCCGCCGTAATCTCCTATCTCAACATAGGGGCAATACGACCACCCTTTGGGATCTACAGCGACGAGGGCCACCAGCGGCAGCAATAGTCCGTTGACCCCCCACCTACCAGCCGGCTCTACCTCTGCTACGGAGACACAGCCAGCCGGCCCTGCCATTGAAATAATTGGCGCCCAACGGATTATAATTATTACCAATATTCGAACTCCACCCCTGAAGTAAAACAATATGTAAGTAGCTGAGCGCCAACAATAGCCAAGGTCTACACATACATAAACACAGAAATACCACTGCATATAATTTCCTATGCCCAGCAATAGGAATTTATTACAAATAAATAAAAAGTGACACGATTTTCGATTTATGATTCAGATATAAATATAACATAAAACTCAAGTCGTGGTGGCGATTTTTATGCAAATAAATAATTAAAATATTAAATTACAAAATATTTCCATATTCTTGGTGTTAATTTAATTTTGTTCGATTTGGATTTTTCCAAGTTCATTATAATATAAAGGAAACCAAATAACTCAAAAAACGCACACTGCAGTTATTGTGCACTGGTGCCAAGGCAATAAATACTTACACTGCGCTTCACCAGATTAGTGCCCCCCTTAGTGTTCGCGTTTGAAATGAAATATTATCAAATCAATTAAAGATGCAATTATTTCCGAACGTAATTCGATTATTTCTCTAAATAAAAACATATTTTAGAACGCCGTTGGTATTTGCATAGATTTTTATTAAATTAATATATAAAGAAACAGGTTTATTTTGAATAAAAATCTGCGTCATCAGGATAGCGCCAGCTACATTAACTTAACATATATGAATTAATTATTCAAAGAAATATTTTATTTATTTATTAGTGTAAGGTCTTTATACGCATGCAGTGGTTGCCAGTCGTTTCTCTCCTTGTATTTTGCTACAGATTTTATCCACTGTGCTTATATTTTATTTTGTACTAATATTATATAGTGTTTCTGTGCCAACAATACACCCAGTCGAATTGACCAATACCTGTTGTCTCGCTCTAAGGCCGTTGTCATCATAAAAAAAAAAATTTGCGGAGCCGCTCGGTCACTCCTCACGTCCCATAACAGCGAGCTAAATTTCGATGCAATTCTAGCCAGACTATATTGCATGCGGACAAAACATCCTTAAGAGTGTTACGGCAAAATTAGGAAATGGTTCGGCAAGGAGGTGCCGACCATATGTCATACTATGACGAGGTCGAGAGGAAACTCAGTCCTAAGCAGAACCAAGGCATGCCTGGTCATGCCTGATCCTAAGCAGGACAATCCCTGGCCGATGCGCAGGGATCCTGAGACCTTAGACCAGAATAAAGTTCGGGCTATGGAGATAGACCCCTCAACGGCTAATTCCGAAAAAAAAAGTTAGGGAAGCCACAAAGTAATAACAATTACAAAAAGCAGAACTCGTCTCAGCGTCAATCGAGCCAAAGACGCCAACGCACCAATAATATAGCACTACCGCAACAGGAGAAAACAGATTATGCCGCCACAGCTGAGGCTGAGGTTGCCACCATTGAGGAAGATAGTGACACCGCCGAGCTTAACAACCTCCTCTATTTTTTAGGGAGCGATATGAATGATTAGGTTAATATCTTTTGGATTCGATATTAATAAGGAGGTTTATATCACTTGGATTCAAAATCAGAACTGACTTTATTGTACAGAAATAATTTGCATAGAAGCTTAAAGTAATACAAAAAAATGTATGTTTGTAATGTAAAGTGTAAAAATGTAATGTAAAGTGCCTAGCTCATCATGGGAACGAAAGCTGGACTCATCCTTCTAGTCAGTATAATGCAAGACGCTTGTGGCCGCTGACCGTATGATGTGTCATCGACGTGTGTGATGGATATGCAGTGGCAATAGGTATTGTGATTTCTTATATATCATTTGATAACCTTTTTATATTATACTTATATTTCTCACTTATGGCCACCCTAATATTGTACCACCCTTGTGGTGTCCAAATGCTGAGCCAGCAAGTGCACTGTTACGGCCCGTGCCTTTGCGCCATTGGTGGCCAGCGATCGTACGACTTTAGCAATGTTGTGCTTGGTCAGCGAATATGCCACTAGCATCCGGCCATACGATCAACTTTTTGTCAACTTAAGTTTAGTTCACATTATGTTTTGAAAGAATAAACAGCTAAAGCTCAGTAATTGGAACTCTGGCCATCGCCGTAATTGATTTATTAAATTTGACCCAGTCTGAGTCTCAGCGGGCAAAAAGGGGGCAGTAACCCTCTCAACCTTATCGACGTATTTTTACAGTTTGTGCCACAGGCCAACCGGCCACCTACAACACACGCTGCGGCTAGTATTACTAGCTGCAACAACGGTCAACCGACTCCCCGCCACGGACGTTCAGCCAGCCGGCTTCACCCCCGCTACAGACGGATAGCCAGCCGGCACACGGATTACATAATTGGTGCCCATCCAAAGGAATAATATTTAATATAAGTAGCTGAACGCCAACGATAAAGGTCTACACATAAATAACACACAATTACGAGGGCCTCAAGTGCATACAGTTTCGTGACTCGATTTCAGATTTTTATTTTTTTGGGTGCGTGACAAAAAATAAAGTCAAGTAACTCAAGTTACGTACACTTGTACGAGCAGTTTTATGTGAATAAATAAAGAAAATAATAATGACAAAAAAATTCCATGTTCTTGGCGTTGATGTGATTTTTGTTATTCGATTTTTTTCAAGTGCATGATAAAATATAAAAAAATAATAAAAATCTTGCCAAAAATAAAAATTTTTTTTTTATTTGAATAAATAATATAAAGAAATAAATCACACAGTACTTTATATGCTTAGTGTGAGTCTCTATACACATGCAAAGGTGGCCACTCGCTTTGTGTATTAGGTGACGCTTCAATATTAGTGCGACGAAACCATCTCGACTTTTTTCTCCACTATTTTTTTTTTTTTTTTGGGGTTTTGACCAGGGTGCCTGGGTCTATATTGCAGAAAAGTGTCCCCATCAAAACAAATTGTCTTAGGTCCCAATCGTTCCATACCTCGCATTTGACCAGTGTACCTAGCGTTAACTTTCTCAGCACCTTTTAGCTGCCTGAAATTATGGGGAAATTTAGAAAGAAACTGAAAGCGACGACAGTGAAGAAATAGGTTTCTGTCCAGAAGAAAGGAGCATAGACCAAGAACCAGAGATGATCGCGGAAATGGTCCAAGCGATTGATTGAAGCGATAGATTGTACATATGTCAAAATTTGGAAATGGTTCGGCAAGGAGATGCCGAGCTTATGGCTTACTATGATGAGGTCGAGAGGAAACTCACGCTCGTTACCAAAAAGATAGTTATGTCACATAATACGGACACGGCAACCATCCTGAATAAGGAGGTTAGGGACGACGCCCTTCATGCATTCATTGCAGGGCTTAAAAGACCACTTAAATCACTCATGCTGCTAGCACAACCCAAAGACCTTCCGTCCGCACTAGCGTTAGCCCGGGAGGCGGAGAACAGCATTGAAAGAAGAAGTGCATTCGCGGCATCTTACGCAAAAGCCATAGAAGACAAGTCCCCTTTTAATGAGTGCAATAGACGCAACAATAAAGGAAAATGTAATGCCGGTCGAAGTGACGTCAAAGACAAATGCATAATGCACATTTTTGGGATAGACGCTCCATTTTTTTTGTTGAACATACCGAGCACTTTCGATGCTATAATAGGCTTCGACTCGCTAACGCAAGCAGGAGTAGCACTGGACTTAGGCAACAGCGTAATAAAATACGGAGACGTCACTGAAAGGCTCAAATTCCTTAACTGTGAAAATGTCAATTTCAACAAGAACGATGACATAGTGTTACCAAGTTCGGCGAAAGCTGAATTCAAAAAAGTTATTCTGAAGAGAATTAAGGTGTTTTCGAACTCTAACGAGGCGCTCACGTCCCATGGGGGCAGCAGACTTTGTAAACAAAGAAATCAAAAAACTGCTGGAAAATGGCATAATCGCCGATCGCTACCTCATGCCAAGTACCCATGATTCTAGCGAACTTGGGGAAAGTCAAATTCTTTACCACCAGGGTACCATGGTAAAGTCAGGGTACCATCAAATATACCTGGCTGAAAGGACCGAGAGAAGACCTCGTTAGTTAATGGTGGGATCTACGAATTTTGCCGACTATGCTTCGGCCTAAAAAACGCAGGGAGTATTTTGCAAACAGCCATCGACGATGTGCTTCGGGAAGAAATCGGCAAAATATGTTACGTTTACGTTAAAGACGTTATCATCTTTTCCGAAAATGAAATGGAACATGTCAAGCACATTGACACAGTGCTTAAGCGCCTACTCCATGCCAACATGAGGGTGGCACGGGAATTAACAAAGTTTTTTAAAGAGAGCGTTGCATTTTTAAGGATTCATTGTCACCAGAGTAGGAAAACAGACCCAGAAAATGTGAGGGCAATAAAAAAGTTCCAGAACCAAAAAATCTGTTTAGTCTCAGGTCTTTTCTCCGCCGGGCGAGCTATTATAGGAGCTTTATAAAAAATTTTTCCTCTATTGCTAAAACTCTTACCGCCATCCTCAAAAGGGAAAACGGGACCATTTGACTTAACCACCGACGCCTCAGCGAGCGGAATAGGCGCGGGACTATCCCAAAATAAAAGACCTATTACCATGATTTCAAGCACGCAAAAAGACTGCGAAATGAACTACGCCACCAACGGAAGAGAATTGCTGACGATAGTCTGGGCAATAGGCAAACTCCAAAATTACCTATACGGTACCAATGAGGTACGGATCTTCACAGACCACCAGCCGCTCACATATGCGGTGACCGACAAAAACTCCAACGCTAAGATTAAGCGATGGAAAGCGTATATTCATAAGAACAACGGGAAAGTATTTTACACACCCGGAAAAGAAAACCTGGTAGCTGAGGTCGCTATCTAGGCAACCCCTGAATAACTCAGAGGCTGAGGCCCAGTCCGATGCGGCCACGATGCATTATGAGCTTTCGCTCTCATACACAATAGAAACCACAGACAAACCTCTAAACTGCATCAGGAACCATGAAGCAGTTCCAACCAAGCAGGTCAACCGCTTCGCCGAAGCAGGCCGATGCAGGCCAACCGCTTCGGCGACATTTCATAGTCTTGGAAAATAGAACTCGCCATATCATTAACTTTAATTACAAGGACTCGCTTGTTGAATCCGTTAAGGAGATCATCAACGCCTGTGATTCACTGTGATCTCCCTACCCTGGCTCGTGTCCAACATGCCTTGAGGCAAGAATTTCCTGCGACAAAGTTCTGGCATTGTAAGGCCTTCGTCAGCGACATAATCAATGCTAATGAACAGCTTCAAATCGCTAACACCGAGCACAATCGCGCCCATAGGGCTGCCCAGGAGAACGCAAAACAAATCCTTTGGGATTATTACTTCCCGAACATGTCTAAATTGGCTAGCGAAGTGGTCGCAAATTGCAAGGTCTGCAATAAAGCGATGCCTCAAAATTTATAAAAAAAAAATTGAGGATACTGTGGAACTGATATTGCGGTATACGGTAGAATACAGTAGGTCGCTACATTCGATCACAGAGTTTAGGCCGGTAAGGTCATCCACGCGATGGGATGAAGCTGGCAATTAAAGCCAACATTGATAAGGCACAACAGTCTAAGCTAGACGGGGTAAATCCTTCAAGGCAGAACCGAAGATCTTTGAAGTCGGTGAAAGAGTACATCTACGCAACAACAAAAAGTTAGAGATCAAATTGACACCCCTTTATTTAGAAGAGCATATAGAAGCAGATCTAGTCACATCTGTTCTCATTAGGGGGAGGGGACAAAATCAGATAGGCATTTCATCTTCAAATTTGCTATAATTCCCACAGGCTTGCCATAATATCTATCAGACTGCTGTCTACCGCAAGCGCGAGAGTCACCGACTTTTCGCATGGAAAATAAATCCTGGTATTAGACGGTAATGTTTTAGTATGGGAACAGTATGGCCTGGTCAGGGACTCGACAAATTCGTGCCAGTTTTCTAGCATAATTGACTCCACGGTCAGAATGCTAGAACTGTTTACACAATCCCACATGAGGAAGCTGCCGGAAGTTGACATCGAACATGACCAAAACGTTTTGGATACGCTTAAAACACACCATAGAATGGACAGGAGCCTTGATTTTAAGGGCTCAGTCCTTAAAGTCGTGGCGGGTACACCCGACGCGAATGATCTTAGTAGAATTAACACCAATCAAGCATCGCATATTGAGGCTAATAATAGACAGATTGTCATTAAAACAGAAACACATTAATTTGCTCACAGACACTGTAAATAGGATCCACAAGGAGAATAGGGACGGGCTTGTTGACTCAGGACATTTGTTCGAAACACTCCTCGCCAGAAATAGAATGCTAATAATAGAATGCCAGAAATAGAATGCCGAAATCCAAAATCGGAAGCTCACTATTACACTCGCTATATAAAATCAATATTATAAACCCTATCTCTGACGAATTTCTCAATAGTTACCAATAGTGAATAGCTCCCCATAGTTAGCCTTATGGATGTATCTAAGATTAAAATTTTTCAATCTAATGTTTTTAGCCATGTCACAGTTCAGTATCCTAAAGTTAAGCTTATTTGTAAAAAAAAGCTGCTCTTCCCTGCCGCACACTACCATACTATGCTACAAATAGAAGACAACGTCATGGCGGAATTTGATGACGGAATCCAAGCAGTGCGCTTCTACCAACTTGGCCACATTTTCCGGGACGGATACTTGCCGGACGCGGAGTAATAATCGTCAACGAAAAACTAACGAGGGTTACCATGACGGTCGATGACGGTCTCCATAAGGCTAACTATGGGCAGCTATTGACTATTGGTAACTATTGAGCTGTTCGTCAAAGATAGGAGCACCAGCTCCTATTCATGAACTCCGGCACTTAGCCGTTAAATCTCTTATTAATTAGTATACTGACTGAGTCACTAGGCCAGCGGTATCGAAGGACAGTTACCCTTCCGCCGTAATCTTCCTATCTCACCAGGGCCACCAGCGGCAGCATCCTTTCTGTAAGCCGGCTCTACCCCTGCCACGGGCCACAGCCAGCCTGCCATTTAAATAATTTATTTGTTTTGTAAGATGCGTTTCGACCAGTAGCATAACATCAATATTGTTTTCGGTCAAGAATTGTGAACATTCTAGTTTATGCCATCAGACGCCATTGGCGATTCGTAGAGTCTGCATAGATTATTTAGACTGTTGTGCTACGAGCAACTATATTACCATGTTCTGGTGTTGATCAAGTGTTTGCATGGTCGTTTTTTTGAGTGACATAAGCTTCATTATACTTTGTTTGAGGGTAAGCATTATAGAGTCCGTTTTGCTATGTGGCTATTCCTGTGTGTAGCGCTTTGTGAGTTAGGCTGAATTAGATTTTCCATTCCAGATCGTAGAGCATCGGCAGACGTTTGATGTGTTTAGGGGACCGAATGAAGACCTCGGCGAAGCTTACACATCAATATACGCATCGCAATATACACAATCTGTGGATTTTGGTTGCGCATTGCGGTCGCTTGACGTATGCGACTCTTCAACTCCTTGTACACCATACATGCTCTATAGTTTACCGTATGATTGCCACCGCTGTTTCCACATTTCTTCACGGTATTGTCCTTGTTTGTAGTGCAGAGATCGTAGTTATGTGCGTTCCCTTGGCAATAAGGGGATTCCGCTGGACCTTTGCGTACATGCGGCTCTTCAACGGTGAAATTTAATAGGTGCTTTGTATACAAGAGCGGATTAGTAGAAGCGGACGGATATTTCCATGTCATGAAAGCGTCGAAAAATATATTCAAAGTATTCAGTTACCGAGCGTTTTCGGGAGCTTTAAGTTTGTGTTCTAAATATTATTATTGATACAAATATTTTATTTATTTTATTATACAATTATATTATTGATACAATTACGCTAGGGATATTGGAGCACCATTTCCGTAGCTGAAATTCGGCCTTGGACAAAAGCGCTGAAATCTGCCCTAAAATGCCAACAACTTCCTCCTTGGAGCTGCTACTGGATCCCACTGAAAAGTCTTCCACCTCGTCCTTCGTTAGCACGCAGTGATGTGGCTATATTTGCAATCTCGATGCAACTCCGCCGGAACCAGGGACATATGACCTATGTTAAGATTCTCCTTTACAAAGGCCAAATACTGAGCGCGCAGTTCGGGCTGATGAGACAGTTTTTTCAGTTCTTCCTTTGACGCCTTCACAGTCGGATCGGTGCAGGTTTCCACTTCCCATAACTGTCGAAGAAGTTGATTGAGCCGCTCATCTAAAGACCCCTTTGGGCAGATCAGTCCCAACTGCTCACCAACCATGAGAACATTGCCATTGTTAGGACCTCCGCCTCCACAAACAACCCAACCGAGCCGAGTTTTTTGGATTGAGGGCAAACCAGGAGACAAATGAATTTGCCCGACGCAAAGCAGCTCGTAAAATAATCCAGCTCCAATTAGCAGCTCCAATCTGGTAGCTTTACAATGGCGGGAATTTTCCATGAGCTGACGTCCAATGCAAAATTGGGCTGAAGATCAGTGATGTTGGAGGCTACGATCGTAGTTACTTGCGCCGAGTAGTCAGAGCATTGGGATTGCAAAATGACTTGCACTGAAAACCCATCGGAACAAAACCCTGCGTCACCTATACCGGACAGAGAAACTGGAGATCTTATCTTCCGCAGCTGCAGTTGGTTTGCCAGCTTTGAGGTGACCAGATGCACCTGCGACCAGATGCACTTGCGACCAGATGCACCTGCCGAGCAGCGCTCGTCAGGGCAGTAGAACGCCGAGTGGTTCTGATCAAAATATTGGCAGTGGCTAGCAGCACCACATCACCAAAACGATCCTTGGCGACAAGAGAATTGACTGGAGCGGACGCTGACCGAGAAACAGCGTCGCTGGATGCGGAAACCTCGGGAGAGGGGTGTTGGCCTTGAGCTGGCGAATTTCCACCAAAATGCAGCAAACTATGATGCCTGCGGCCACAAGCACGGCAGCTTGATGAATTGCAATGCCGAGATAGCTGCCCAGATCCAAGGCCCTTACGACATAAGTCCAATCGCCTAACTTCTCCTAAACGATCCTCAGGCGACAAGCTTATAAACCTTGGGCAGGAGTTTATTATGTGAGAATGGCCATCACAGATAATGCATGCGGAAGAGTTGGTAATCACAAATGCAGAGATACCTGTATGAAAGGGTCTACGCCGTCCTACCGCAAGTTTTTGTGCATATGATGTCGTCGGCAAATCCATGCTCTCCAAAGTCCGGCATCTCTGCTTAAGAAAACTGGCGATGGACTCCACTTGGACTAAGCTTGCATTTCCTTCCACTTGGACTGCGTGGCATCATCAACCTTCTGCATCAGCACTTGGATTATGATACAGCTAGCAATATGCTTCATTGTGCCCATGCTTGCCAGGGCTCGCATATGCGAATTATATTTGTCCGAAAGCTCGCAAAGCCTCGTCGCCAATGCGGATTCTACGGCCCTCAGATTCATTATCTCATTAACATGTGCATGAAAAATGAGCCTGTGATTACTAAACCTTTTGTTTAGCAGCTCCAATGCCACGTCATAATTTTTTTCCGTGAGCTCCAACGATCGAACAGTCCTCCAAAGCAGATTCATAAAGGCAGGACCGCAACCGTTGATGCTTCTCGACCCGACTGATGAATGGGCTTGTGTCCACCATGGTCGAGAACAGTGAGCGAAACTCAAGCCACTCCGCATAACCTCCACTAAATGTGGGAAGTGGCAGTGGCGGCAACGCCTGAAAAGTTCTGCCAAACGACGGATCGCAATTGGTGGCAGAAGCTGCTTTGATCAGCGTCGAGCGCAGCATGATCTCCTGATCCAGGATGAATCGTGCCTCCCTCGCTGCATCGTTGAAGTTGACGCGGAGATCGCTCCTGAGTTCTGCGACATCCATCTCGGACAGCTCCTTGTGTGTGCTCTTGAAATCCGCAACGATTCGCTCCAATTCGCTGAGCCGCACATTTAACATCGCCTCCGGAAATGTCTCCACTGATTTCAAGGAGGACATCAATCCTTGAAGATCCTCAAAACGGACAACTGCTCAAGAATACTTTCCTTCCAGGAGAGGCACAATCCAAAAACGGATTCATTTTCGCAACAGAAAATTTATTTTAGTTCGTTTATTTGTTGTCAGCTCACGACCCACTGTGCAGCTTCTATATAACGGAGCAAAATATGTATGAGCGATTGTAGCACTCGATAGTTACCAATAGTGAATAGCTCCCCATAGTTAGCCTTATGGATGTATCTAAGATTAAAATTTTTCAATCTAATGTTTTTAGCCATGTCACAGTTCAGTATCCTAAAGTTAAGCTTATTTGTAAAAAAAAGCTGCTCTTCCCTGCCGCACACTACCATACTATGCTACAAATAGAAGACAACGTCATGGCGGAATTTGATGACGGAATCCAAGCAGTGCGCTTCTACCAACTTGGCCACATTTTCCGGGACGGATACTTGCCGGACGCGGAGTAATAATCGTCAACGAAAAACTAACGAGGGTTACCATGACGGTCGATGACGGTCTCCATAAGGCTAACTATGGGCAGCTATTGACTATTGGTAACTATTGAGCTGTTCGTCAAAGATAGGAGCACCAGCTCCCTATTCACGAACTCCGGCACTTAGCCGTTAAACCTCTTATTACTTAGTATACTGACTGAGTCACTAGGCCAGCGGTATCGAAGGACAGTTACCCTTCCGCCGTAATCTTCCTATCTCACCAGGGCCACCAGCGGCAGCATCCTTTCTTGTAAGCCGGCTCTACCCCTGCCACGGGCCACTAACCAACCTGCCATTTAAATAATTTATTTGTTTTGTAAGATGCGTTTCGACCAGTAGCATAACATCAATATTGTTTTCGGTCAAGAATTGTGAACATTCTAGTTTATGCCATCAAACATCATTGGCGATTCGTAGAGTCTGCATAGATTATTTAGACTGTTGTGCTACGAGCAACTATATTACCATGTTCTGGTGACGATCAAGTGTTTGCATGGTCGTTTTTTTGAGTGACATAAGCTTCATTATACTTTGTTTGAGGGTGGGCATTATAGAGTCCGTTTTGCTATGTGGTATTCCTGTGTGTAGCGCTTTGTGAGTTAGGCTGAATTAGATTTTCCATTCAGATCGTAGAGCATCGGCAGACGTTTGATGTGTTTAGGGGACCGGATGAAGACCTCGGCGAAGCTTACACATCAATATACGCATCGCAATATACACAATCTGTGGATTTTAGTTGCGCATTGCGGTCGCTTGACGTATGCGACTCTTCAACTCCTTGTACACCATACATGCTCTACCTAGTTTACCGTATGATTGCCACCGCTGTTTTGCACATCTCTTCACGGTATTGTCCTTGTTTGTAGTGCAGAGATCGTAGTTATGTGCGTTCCCTTTTGGTATTAGGGGATTCCGCGCTGGACCTTTAGCGTACAAGCGGTTCTTCAACGGTGAAATTTAATAGGTGCTTTGTATACAAGAGCGGATTAGCAGAAGCGGACGGATATTTCCATGTCATGAAAGCGTCGAAAAATATATTCAAAGTATTCAGTTACCGAGCGTTTTCGGGAGCTTTAAGTTTGTGTTCTAAATATTATTATTGATACAAATATTTTATTTATTTTATTATACAATTATATTATTGATACAATTACGCTAGGGATATTGGAGCACCATTTCCGCAGCTGAAATTCGGCCTTGGACAAAAGTCTGCTGACAATCTGTCCTAAAATGCCAACAACTTCCTCCTTGGAGCTGCTACTGGATCCCACTGAAAAGTCTTCCACCTCGTCCTTCGTTAGCACGCAGTGATGTGGCTATATTTGCAATCTCGATGCAACTCCGCCGAAACCAGGGACATATGACCTATGTTAAGATTCTCCTTTACAAAGGCCACATACTGAGCGCGCAGTTCGGGGCTGATGAGACAGTTTTTTCAGTTCTTCCTTTGACGCCTTCACAGTCGGATCGGTGTAGGTTTCCACTTCCCATAACTGTCGAAGAAGTTGATTGAGCCGCTCATCTAAAGACCCCTTTGGGCAGATCAGTCCCAACTGCTCACCAACCATGAGAACATTGCCATTGTTAGGACCTCCGCCTCCACAAACAACCCAACCGAGCCGAGTTTTTTGGATTGAGGGCAAACCAGGAGACAAATGAATTTGCCCGACGCAAAGCAGCTCGTAAAATAATCCAGCTCCAATTAGCAAATCAACTCGCTGCGGCTCGTGAAAATGAGGATCTGGTAGCTTTACAATGGCGGGAATTTTCCATGAGCTGACGTCCAATGCAAAATTGGGCTGAAGATCAGTGATGTTGGAGGCTACGATCGTAGTTACTTGCGCCGAGTAGTCAGAGCATTGGGATTGCAAAATGACTTGCACTGAAAACCCATCGGAACAAAACCCTGCGTCACCTATACCGGACAGAGAAACTGGAGATCTTATCTTCCGCAGCTGCAGTTGGTTTTGCCAGCTTTGAGGTGACCAGATGCACCTGCGACCAGATGCACTTGCGACCAGATGTGCACCTGCCGAGCAGCGCTCGTCAGGGCAGTAGAACGCCGAGTGGTTCTGGATCAAAATATTGGCAGTGGCTAGCAGCACCACATCACCAAAACGATCCTTGGCGACAAGAGAATTGACTGGAGCGGACGCTGACCGAGAAACAGCGTCGCTGGATGCGGAAACCTCGGGAGAGGGGTGTTGGCCTTGAGCTGGCGAATTTCCACCAAAATGCAGCAAACTATGATGCCTGCGGCCACAAGCACGGCAGCTTGATGAATTGCAATGCCGAGATAGCTGCCCAGATCCAAGGCCCTTACGACATAAGTCCAATCGCCTAACTTCTCCTAAATGATCCTCAGGCGATCATGCTTTATAAACCTTGGGCAGGAGTTTATTGGGTGAGAATGGCCATCACAGATAATGCATATGGAAGAGTTGGTAATCACAAATGCAGAGATACCTGAATGAAAGGGGTCTCTACGCCTTGTCCTACCGCAAAAGAAAAAGTTTTTGCGCAATAATGAATGTCGTCGGCAAAATCCATTGCTTCTCCAAAAGTCCGGTATCTCTACTTAAGAAATACTGGCGAATGGACTCCACTCTGGGACTAAGCTTGCATTTCCTTCCACTTGGACTGCGTGGCATCATCAACCTTCTGCATCAGCACTTGGATTATGATACAGCTAGCAATTATGCTTCATTGTGCCCATGCTTGCCAGGGCTCGCATATGCGAATTATATTTGTCCGGAAAGCTCGCAAAGCCTCGTCGCCAATGCGGATTCTACGCGTGGCCTCAGATCGGCATTATCTCATTAACATGTGCATGAAAAATGAACCAGAGATTACTAAACCTTTTGTTTAGCAGCTCCAATGCCACGTCATAATTTTTTTCCGTATGATCCAAGGATCGAACAGTCCTCCAAAGCAGATTCATAAAGGTAGGACCGCAACCGTTGATGCTTCTCGACCCGACTGATGAATGGGCTTGTGCCCACCATGGTCGAGAACAGGGAGCGAAACCTTCGCCACTCCGCATAACCTCCACTAAATGTGGAAGTGGCGGTGGCGGCAACGCCTGAAAAGTTCTGCCAAACGACGGATCGCAATTGGTGGCAGAAGCTGCTTTGATCAGCGTCGAGCGCAGCAGGATCTCCTGATCCAGGATGAATCATGCCTCCCTCGCTGCATCGTTGAAGTTGACGCGGAGATCGCTCCTGAGTTCTGGGACATCCATCTCGGACAGCTCCTTGTGTGTGCTCTTGAAATCCGCAACGATTCGCTCCAATTCGCTGAGCCGCACATTTAACATCGCCTCCGAAAGTCTCCACTGATTTCAAGGAGGACATCAATCCTTGAAGATCCTCAAAAACGGACACACTCTGCCTCAAGAATACTTTCCTTCCAGGAGAGGCACAATCCAAAACGGATTCATTTTCGCAACAGAAAATTTATTTTAGTTCGTTTATTTGCTGTCAGCCTACGACCTCACTGTGCAGCTTCTATATAACGGAGCAAAATATGTATGAGCGATTGTAGCACTCGGCAAACAGCGTATGTATGTAAATTAATTAAAATGTGGTGGTCAAGGTGTCTTTAGTTATATTTAATTATCCCCAATTATCGGTGACGTCTATAGGCGAGGTGTCCCTGACAGTTGCCGAGGGGGTTACTTCTCTTTGTAGGTAGAAGGAAGATTCCTTCTGTAACAGGAATTATGGTGGGAGCACTTGCTCCGTTATCAGGGCCATTGAGGCGCGGTGACCGCGGTGATTACGGCAATGCCGGAGTATGGAACGAAATCTTCTTTATTCTTTATTCATTCATCTAAATCTTAATGCTAACAAAAAGTATTTCATAGCAGCCACGCAAATGAGCAGTGTTTGCACATTTGACCGATAGGTCAAGCCGATGCAAATTAAAGCGCAGCATATTGCTCCCGCTATGAGCGCCAACTGATGTAGTCGATGGTGGTTAATCTCCTCCCCGAACTCCTTGATGTGCTCCAGATTACGTTCACTCAGTCGGTGAAGGTAAGGAAGGCTAAGAACGTCACGTTCCATGGTGATGTTCAGGGAAGGTGAGCTGGCCACTCCTGGAGCCCACTTCTGGGCTGTGTCATGATTGACCAATCGGGTTTCGTTGACCATGGCATTCTTTTCAAACGTGATAAGATACGTGCCCTTTATATAGACACAGGTGCCGTTGTCCACACACACGTGAGCCGAGCGATCATTTACAACTACTATTCCTTCATCAACGTAAGTGATGGGGTGTAAATCGCTTTGTTGGATCTCGCAATGCGCCGTGCCTCCAGCGTGAGCTCTTGGTCGCATGATCTTCTGCGAGCCAGTCGGCAAAATGTAGCTCCTGATGTCGGGGAGCACTTTCCACGGTGTGGATCTCACTGTCGCATTCGGCAATGACGTTGTCTTTCAGTCTGTCCATGGTGTCGTGATGTGACACTGGGAAAACGGTGATCTTGTTGCAGGCCGACTTTATCTTTGTAAACTTAATAATAAAATGTAATATGTTATCGGACTGTAATATCTTAACGGACGATACTGACAAAACATCTCTAATCGCGGTCTCGGTGGGCTCTTCCATCCACACACCTTCCAGGTCTGCATGATCTAGGATGCTGGGGCTAACAATGTTAACTTTGGCAAGCGCCACTGCTAGAAACTTCTAAACTTCTTGCTACCCTATGATGGATGCTCAAAGAGTCGAGCATGTCGCGTAGGTGGGCGACATCAAAAGCTAGGAGTTTCTGCATGTGGGATTGCGGGAACATGACGGTCATCCTATTAGTTTCTTCGATGACGCGCCTATATTCCGAGAGGTTTGATGAGTGCTTTATAAAAGCAAATTCCTCCCATATCAGGATTCGCCCATCAACGATGGGAATGTATTTGGCTTTGGAGTAGTCCGTGACGCGTGCCGATGTTGTGGCCAAAAGGAAAATCAGGGGTTGAAAACCTGTAATATGGATGTGTTATGAATTTTTCTGAAATTGGGTAGCCCACCATCAAAGCATGATTAAAATAATAAAGGGCGCAAAATTTATGCCAAGTGGCTAGGAAAAAGATAATAAAAAGAGAAATTATCAGGCGAGCGATAACATGGTCGCGCTCGGCCTACCTAAGGTGGTTGGACTACGGCAAATTTGGAGAATTTGTCGATGCACGTAAGGAAATTCATTTTCGTGACTATTTCGTTCGCTAGCTTGGCCATTTTCGGGAAGTAGTACTCGGAGAGTACCTGCTTCACGTTCTCTTGGGCAGATCTGTGAGCTCTGTTGTGCTCGACAGTAAGAATTTCCCACCTTTCATCAACTGCAAAAATGTCCGTTACTCGGTTTTTGCAGTGCCAGAATTTGGTGGCAGGGAATTGTCGAATTAGTTTGTCCTGTATCACTGCTAGCGTATGCAGATCACAATGAATGGCGTTTACGCCTTTAGAAACTATTATGTTTGCGAGCTCTTCCAGCAATGACTCCTCGCAAGTGAAGTCATTAGTATGCCGTCTCCTGTTTCCAAAGAGAACGAAGCTCCGCTTTGACGGAGAGCGTGCTTCCTCCAGAATTATCTGGTTTTGAAAGCAATTGAGGGGCTTGTCCGTGGATAGGATTGTGTGGGTTAGCGACAGCTCACTGTGAATTGTGGCCGCGCTTGAGAATGCCTCTTCTTCTTCTACAACGTTTAGTTGTTGCCTCGAGAGGGCATCCGCAACTATGTTGGCCTTGCCAGGCATGTAATGGACTTTGGCACCACACTCATCGATGCGTTCTTTCCATCTTTTAATTTTTGTATTCGGATTGGAATCTGATTCCGCGTAGGTCAGCGGTTGGTGGTCAGTGTAGATGTTTAAATCTTTGACCCCTAAAAAATGTATGACGTCCGAATCGTAATCTTTAATACCGTCGTCGTCAATTTCCTGAGCCGCGCTTGAAGCTGCGGCGGTATATTTGTTCCCGGTTTCGCTCGCGCCCTGCGCGACGTGATTAACCCTCTGCCTTTTGTGTGGGGCAGATCGATCGGACTCAGTCGGCTTCCTGTTTTGGTACGCCGGGGCCTGGGATGGCCTAAGCATCTTGGACAGCGATGGGTCGATGTTCATGGGTTCAGGAGCTCCTCCACTGTATGGGGCAGAGTGTACTTGCGCCTTGTGTTGTTTGACGTAGTACGGATTTTTTCCAGCGTTTGTTTGTGCATTTGACTGCGCAGAAGCCTGTCGGTATTCTTGCGCTTTTGGGTGCTGTTTTTTATCTTTATCCTCTTGGCTTTTGGCAAATGAAGCCGCGAGGGAGTTTCTTTCATGGTTAGGTTCCACTTCTTAAGCCAAAGCGAGAGCTAAAGGCATATCTTTCGGCTTTGCCGAAAAGAGGACATCCGTGAGGCTGCGCTTAAGCCCCGAGATAAATACTCGGAGTACGTCATCCCGGAATTTGTCGCATAAGACCTTTGCCGCCGAGGCTTCGTACGACATGTGTAAGTCGTGTAAGTAAGGTGAGTTTTTTTTCGACCTCGTCATAGTGTTGTAGAAGGGTCATATTTCCCTGCCTAAGAGTACCCATTTTTTGCTCCATAACGTGCATCTGCCGCTTATCACTGTACGTAAAATCGAGTCGATTTATAATCGCGTCGAAATTTAGTACAGTGCCAAACGAAGACAGTACGCCATCGGCAGGGCCCCTTATTTTATTCCTAATAATAATAACCGCCTGATAATGGCACGAGCTATTTTCGTAATTTCTGAAAATATAATATGCGGCTACTGCCGCTTGTCTCCAGGAGACATATGCGTCCTGTGCTCCCATAAATTCGGCCAGGTACTTGATGGCGTCTAGGCGCTCGTCACTCCTGACGTTGTTCCTAATCTCTATATGTTCATATTTTTTTATTTGGGGAGCCTCCGCTTGGGCGGGGGCGATTTCTTGTCACACAAGGCCTGTATGGTGGCAGTCATCTGTTCCATGTTGAAGGCCATGTTCGCGAGTCTGGGAGCGCTTTTGCGTTAGCGCTTTTAGGGGTGGAAAAACTGGCCGGCCCTTCGGTCTCCGACTCAGAAGCACTAGAGAGTTGTCTTATGTTTCTATATTGTTGAAACGGATTGCTCATGTGGAGCCGCGGCTATAAAGTCGCCCAAAAGAGAAAATATTTATGTATGAATTATGTGACGATAGAGGCGATTGGGCTGGTAAAGGGGCCGCGGGGGCTGAGCTGCCGCTTTAGTTATGTGTGCGGGCTCGTCAAGTTGCGCTACTGCTGTGTCAAGTAGCGGTAAGGTGAGGGGTGCGCGGGGACTGAGCCTCCGGTTCTGATAAACAAAGAAAAAAAAATAAAAACAACACAGTGCCACACACTGCATGTGCGGCCGTATCGTGTTCTCGAAAATGGGTTGGGGAAACAAAACGGAAAAGAAAAATAAATAACCAAAACTGCGCGGCTAATACCAAGTATTCTTGTGTAACAATACATATATAAAATACGTACATATATAAAAATACGTACATTTATATATGATATATGATACATATATGATGATATATGATATATACTTATATATATGATACATATATAAAAGCTAAATTAAATACACGCAATTATATAATTTATTTCCGGTTGAAATTTAAAATTTTCTGCCAGCGATTTTTTGGTTTTGGTTACGAATTTTTATTCCGCACTTTTTGTGTTATATAGAAATATTCATTTATTTATTCACAAAAAAACAGAAATGCAAACAATATTGGGACAATAATAGGTTTACAAAAACAAATGGTTTATACATGAGAGCAACAGATAAAAAATGTTGGCCGGATAAACCGCTCAAAATAACTAATAAAGATTGACTACTGCTGTGACAAGTAGCGGTAAGGTGAGGGGTGCGCGGGGACTGAGTGCCATCAGTGCCAGAATTTGGTGGCAGGGAATTGTCGAATTAGTTTGTCCTGTATCACTGCTAGCGTATGCAGATCGCAATGAATGGCGTTTACGCCTTAGGAACTATTATGTTTGCGAGAGCTCCTCCAGCAACGACTCCTCGCAAGTGAAGTCAATAGTATGCCGTCTCTTGTTTCCAAAGAGAACGAAGCTCCGCTTTTGACGGAGAGCGTGTGCTTCCTCCAGAATTATCTGGTTTTGAAAGCAATTGAGGGGGCTTGTCCGTGGATAGATTGTGTGGGTTAGCGACAGCTCACCGTGAATTGTAATGCGCTTGAGAATGCCTCTTCTTCTTCTATACAACGTTTAGCGTTGTTGGCTTGAGAGAGCATCCGCAACAAGGTTGGCCTTGCCAGGCATGTAATGGACTTTGGCACCACACTAATCGATGCGTTCTTTCCATCTTTTAATTTTTGTATTTGGATTGAATCCGATACGGCGTAATGTCAGCGGTTGGTGGTCAGTGTGGATGTTTAAATCTTTGACCACTAAAAATTTATGACGTCCAAATTGTAATCTTTAATAGCGTCGTTCCATTTCCTGAGCCGCGTCGGAAGCTGCGGCGGTACATTTGTTCCCGGTTTCGCTCGCGCTCCCAACGACGTGATTAACCCTCTGCCTGTGACAGCAGATTCGATCGGCTCAGTCGGCTTCCTGTTTTTGTACGCCGGGGCCTGGGATGGCCTAAGCATCTTGGATAGCGATGGGTCGATGTCCATGGGTTCAGGAGCGCCTCCACTGTGTGGGGCAGAGTGTACTTGCGCCTTGTGTTGTTTGACGTAGTACGGATTTTTTCCAGCGTTTGTTTGTGCATTTGCCTGCGCAGAAGCCTGTCGGTATTCTCGCGCTTTTGGGTGCTGTTTTTTATCTTTTTATCCTCTTGGCTTTTGGCAAATAAAGCCACGAAGCGAGTATCTTTCGTGGTTAGATTCCACTTTTTGTGCCAAAGTGATAGCCGCAGTTATTATCTTTCTGGCTTTCGCCGAAAAAAGGACATCCGTGAGGCTGCGCTTAAACCCCAAAATAAATACTCGGAGTGCGTCATCCCGGAATTCTTCGCATAAGAATTTGTCGAAACGAGACGAATAGCGGACAAATGTTGCTAGTATGTGGGCGGTTCCGACGAAGGTGGTATGTAAAAACAGATAACAGACTCATTTAATCGTTGAAGACTACTTAACTGTGTATCGAGCGCACAGAGTTGGTCATTGATTTTACGTAAACCACTAATCAACAGTGGGCGAAAAGACGCTTAGCGCGATGAACTTCTTCCTTTTTGTGTAAATAAACAAGAAGAAAAACAAAAAAATTAACTATGAGTGAATTCGACACTCATACGGTGCTCCAACGCCAGCAAGACGACCGTCGGCTCTCCTGCAACGTAACATCTCTTACCATTCAATCGAGTCAATGCAAGACTACGCGATCGCAAACCCAAAAAAAAACTAACCAACCGCGATGAATAAACCCAAGCCCGAGTCAACTCAATCCAACATCGATAGGCAGGGCGCGCTCTTGCTCTTCAGCGCTCTTGTTGGACAAAACCCTATACCCTTCCCTCATGTCAACCTGCTTTGCCACGGTCACCAGTAAAGTGATATCACTAGCAACTGCAGCGGCAACTTCTACAACATTAATTGTCAGGAATATGGCCACACAAGGTCTTATTGCACGCTTCGTCCAGTGTGCGTTGTTTGTGGAGACCTTTATGACTCCCAGAAATGCCCAAAAAATAAAGAGGATCCCAGCAGCAAAAAGTGTGGAAACTGTGGAGGTAACCATACGGCTAACTACAGGGGCTGTTCAGTCTACAATGAACTGAAAAGTCGTACACACTAAAGAGTGACCACTGCACGCTCACATATAACTGCTATGAAATCTACGCGTGATGTCCCCCCTACAGCCGTGAAATCTTCAGCAAATAATGAGTTCACCGACAAACCCGTTAGCTTTGAAACTGCTCTATAAATGGGTCTGGAAAGTACCGCTCCCACCAAGCCACGATCATCAGTTTCCCCTCATCTACAAACAGAGAGAATAGTCTACAAACAAAATTAAAACAATGATATATAATCTTCAACAAAGTGTGATGAATTTCATGTTATTCATGCAGAAATTCCGCTTGTTGCTCAAAAACAGACTAAGTAATAAATGGCTCCACGCCGTATATATCTGTGGAAAGCTAACGGCGTCTCACTGCGCAAACTCGAGTTAACTCAATTCTTTAATAATAACGATGTTATCGATCGATGAACTGCTACTTGCAGAAACTCATCTTACAAATTTATACAATTTCCAAATTCGAGACTACTTCTTTTATAACACGAATCACCCAGACGGGAAAGCACTCAGAGGCACTGGGATTCTGATTAGAAATCGCATTAAACACTGCTTCCACAATAGTTTCGTCACTAACTACATGCAAGCTAGATCTATAGATGTTCAGATGGAACACCGTTCCTTATAGCTTGCCGCCGTATACTGTCCTCCTCGGTTTACAATATCCGAATCCCAATTCATGGACTATTTCACCTCTCTGAGCGAACAATTTTTAGTAGCAGGAGACTTTAATGCCAAGCAAACGCACTGGGGATCTCGACTTGTGACCCCAAAGGGATGGCAGCTGTACAATGGAATAATAAAAGCAATCAACAAGCTAGACTGTGTGTCACTTGGGATGACTACATATTGGCCAACCGATCCCAGAAAACTGTCAGACTTGATAGATTTTACAGTCCCAAAAAACATTCCACGCAACCTAATAAGCGCCAACTCCTTATCATATCTATCGTCTGATCACTCGCCTGTACTCCTTCAACTAAATTTACATCCAGTTGCGGTAGATAAACCATTCAGACTAACAACGAATAAAACCAACTGGCTTAAGTATACAAAATATGTAAGTTCGCATATTGAGTTGAATCCACGTTTAAATGACAAAGCTGATATCAACTCATTCACAAACAATCTCGAATCCGTCTTGGTCGCAACAGCTTGCATGTCAACTCCACAAACGCAAAAATTATCGTACAATCACAGTTACACGAACGTTGACATAGAACAGCTTGTTCTAGCAAAGCGACGCTCACGGCGAGACTGGCAATCCAACAGATCACCATCTGCAAAACAAAGGTTAAATGATGCTACACGGAGGCTCTCAGCTGCATTACGTCATGAAGAAGAAAGGTCCCAAAAACATTACATACTGCTGTATGTATCTCCAACGAGCTCATCACTCAGCGCACCATTAGAATCTGCAATGCCAATTGGGACATCCACAGGCAACTGGGCGCGCAGCCGACAGATTTGCATAACATCTTCAAAATGTATTTCAGCCCAATACAGCATGAAACGGGATCCAACTGCCAGCAACATCAGATATCGACACATCTACGTATGAACCAATTGTATTAAGACCACATGAGTTACTTAAAATCATAACTGAACAACTCAACCCAAAGGTTGAGTCTCCAATCTCCAGGATGCGTCCTAATATCACCAAAAAAGATTATTGAACTTCCTCTCTGTGCAGTTCGTGCTATTTGCCAACTCTTCAACGCAATAACTAGACATGGACTCTTCCTAGAGAGATGGTAAAAGTCTATCATCGCTTCATCATATAGACCAATTAGTTTACTAACGTGTCTATGAAACTCTTCGAAAAATACTTCTTGGCACATATTACCCTATATCTCAGTGCTCACAACAAAATCCCGAACTCATCAATTCGGTTTTCGAGAAAAACATGGAACCATCGAGCAAGTCAACCGCATAACTTCAGAAATGCATTCGAATTATAAGACTACTGAACTGCGGTATTTCTCGACGTGTCCCAAGCTTTCGACAGAATATGGCTAGAAGGTTTAATGCACAAAATAACAGAAATGCTTCCAATCAACACTCACAAGCTTCTGAGGTCATACTTTTTCAACAGGAAATTTTCAGTAAGATGTAATGCTGCCATGTCCGATGATTACACCACCAGAGCCGGAGTTCCTCAAGGCAGCGTGTTAGGGCCAACACTCTACCTTATCTACACTGCAGACATCCCAACGAGCATGCAACTAACCACATCCACTTTAGCTGATGACACAGCGATCCTAAGCCGCTCGAGATGCCTCAAGCAAGCAACGCCAACTTGCTAAACACCTGGAGGCAGTGGAGAAATGGCTATCCGTCTGGCGAATCAAAGTTAACGAACTAAAATGCAGACACGTAACGTTCACACTTAACAGGCAAGACTGCCCTCCACGTACTCTAAACAACATAGTGGTTTCGATAGCAAATGATGTAACATATCTTGACGTACACCTCGAGAGTCACCTCGTGAGTCACTTCCAATCCAGCCATGTAGCCTCTATTCAGTTAGATAATGTATTATTTTAAGATTTGCAACCTTTTTGTTAGACTCAAAGTTTTTTAGACTGAAAATGTTATTCTAAAGTACGGTCTAATTAACACGTTCATTACGGAGATGGGAACAGAACATTAAAAATCAATAATAGAAGATTTATGTAAGCATTTATTTTAGTATGTTCGTCATTAACATTGGAACAACGTTTGTTCTACGATTTTTTTTAAATTACTTAAGGTTATCTTATAAAAATATAAATACAATTAAATTTAAAAAACGAATAACTTTTCAACATATAATGCTAACTTCACATACTATATTATATCCGAAAAAATCCGAAGAAGGAAATGAATATGCAAAAGCGATTCCAATCAAAAACAAAAATGCTAAAATAGTTTCAAAAGCTATATTTGAAAATGTTATTCTAAATTACGGTCTAATTAAGACGTTCATTACGGACATGGGAACTGAACATAAAAAATCAATAATAGAAAATTTATGCAAACATTAATTTTAGTATGTTCGTTATTAAAATTGGAACAACGTTTGTTCTACGATATTTTTAAATTACTTAAGGTTATCTTAAAAAAATAAAAATACAATTAAATTTAAAAAACGCATAACTATACAACATATAATGCTAACTTCACATACTATATTATATAAAATTTTTTAAATGTCTAAATCTTAAGGAAAAAGAAATACAATGAAACAAAATATAAAAAACAATTAAACATTTTTTTTTTAAATATTGGCTCTAACAATTAATTCTATATATTAAATGTGGAGATACTCAAGATATAGTTTGATAAGTAGAGCAACCCATGCTACTGGTTGTGAAGCCGTTTCATAATCAAAGCTTTACAGAAACATATTCGGTTGCCGATTGGCAACCAGTTTTTTGTAGTTTGCGATCATAAAAAACCAAACAATAAATAGAAAAAAGCAATAATTTTAATAAGTTTAAATAAAAAGTTCTTTGTTAAGAACAGGCCCACTGGCCGCTTCCGCAAACAGCTGAGGCAAAGCGGCGCCTAGGGCGACCACACTCCAAAAAACATTTCTCAAACAATTTGCAGCTGTTATATAATGATTGTCGATTAAAAATTTGTAGCAATCGACATTTTTTCTCTATATCATATGGTAGCACTCGGAAAACAAATTAAATTATTTTAAAAACGAAAACGATTATTTGGAAACGAAAAATTCAATATGAAAAAATGTATATTTTTGGTTGGCAAAAATCTCTTTTCTGAACCCATCCAAATACTGGAATTGACTCAACAGTGCTTGTACAATGTCACGCGCCGATAAGCTAAGATAAGAAGTAAAAAGTATGTGTTTTGATAGAAAAATGGGTTCTAAATTTGACAACACAAAATTCTTAAAACATGACTCAGTTTTTCTTGTATCCATATAAAATTCGGAATTGAAATTAGAACGAATGGGTTATAGATTAAATTTTGTTGCGAAAGGTGCGCAAAATGACACAGCTAAACATTAAATATTAAAGCAGCGTAGAGCAATAACTGAAAACCAAAAATTTATTGGCGCGAAACCTTTCCTAGGATAGCCCAACCGTAGAGTTCTCGGCTAATGTGTGAAGGGTACCGGGTTCGAGCCGAGTTAAAAAATTCAACTATTAGTATCTATTTGTTTTTTATAACAAAATTGGAGGCAATTGATAATTGCCTTTCAAAGGTTATTATTTGCTTTAATGAGCTCATACTATACATATTCCTATATAAAAATATACAGATTTGCGCTTAACGCTTACAAAGTTCTCAAAGGATCCTGAGTAAACTGAATCCGGCAGCGAGGAATATAACTCCGATAACATTCGGCGTTATGCATGGTGAAATTAGACCGAGCTACTAAGTATCTTGAATAACTAACTGTTCAGCCAGATAATTTATATTTGTTTAATGTTCTATTCATTACGTTCTTTAAATTTAATAGATGTCCTATATACCAAGCGAATTATTTGAAACGGTCGGATATTTCCATGGCACGCAATCGTCGAAACATAAATTCAAAGTGTTATAAAATACTGCCTTATTTATATATTCACATGCCAGTAAATCGGACCAATCAATTTCCAAAATTAACTTATTTAGTTTTGTAAAGTCAGCCTTACGAAAGAAACGAACTTTATGAGATTTAAGTTTAGAATTAAGGTCAATTAAACTATTGTTTTCTATTAACCCGGATCCTCCGGGATAGAAAGGGAAAAGTCACGCAGCCGACCAAACGAATTTGTAATGTGGTTAATTTGCCCGAGTGACATGTCGAACACAGCCGCAGGGGTGTCGTGGTTCGAGTTAAGCAGTAAAAACGGTGAGTTCTCGTAGAAAATTTGTGCAACTCGGACGAAGTAATTATTTTATAAGAAGTGAAAAATGTAAATATTTTTGTAGCGTATTATAAATAGTTTGCTGCTGGAAAAAAATTTTACCGTGTTGCTGATAGTCTCAAGTACGCAAAATACGCGACCCACACAAAAATAAATTTTCGATCGCTTTTAATTGCATTTATAAAATAGCCCGTCTAGAGGCGGTCTTGGGACAATTCGGGGAAAAAAAATGAATGACGTAAGTTTGAAAGGGAAACAACCTATACATATTTAAGTACAAATAATTGCTTCAGTAGACATGGAACGACGACAAGTGAATAAGCTATCAGCTCTTTCCGACGTGGAGATTGAAAAATTTTTAAATTCTTTTGATTTTGACATTGATACGCATGAAGAAGATTTGACTAATGATGTTTGTGAGGCAGCACTTCCTGTCAATAAGGAAGATGAAGAAGCGATTGAAAGAGTGCTACATATGTCGGATTCTTTGTTGGCTAACTTCTCGCGGAAGTCCTACTCCTTTTGCATAATTGTTGTCACCCTCAATTTGATTGCGTCCAACTCACCTCAAGCACAGAAACGAAAACGTAAAGCACCTACTTAGCATAATACTGCTCATATTAAAGAAAGCACAATAGTTGAATGTGGATCTGTTTTGACTATAGACCCAAAATCACCGCTTTACACAAATCTGGATACGCCATTCAAGTGTTTTTAATTTTTTTTTAATGATACTATTATTGAACATATCACCCAGCAAATTTCATTCAAATTTGTATGCTGCCCAAAAGGATGTAAATACTTCGTTTTCCACAACAAATTTAGAAATTCGACAATTTATTAGAATTCTTTTTTTGATGTCAGTTTTTCGCTACCCAAATGTTCGTTCATATTGGGGGAGTACGCATTTGGAACAATACAAAACACAATGTCATGATATGATAATCAGTAAGATAATCAATGATAACAGTAAGTTGTCCTCCAAGGATTCAGCCGACCACGATCCTTTATACAAAATACGGCCGCTCATGAATCATTTTAATGACAAGTTTCAATTAGTTCCGATGCACCAACGCTTATCTGTGAATTTTCTTAGACAATACTTACCGGACAAACAAAGATATTTTGTGGAGCAGGTGACAACGTTGTACAAAGAGGCTCACCAGATCTTGGTGCGGCAGCAAATGTAGTTGTTCGATTGTCTCGAACTGTTCCGGATTTCAAAAATCAGATAATCTACTTTGACAATTATTATACTTCGTTTCCGCTTCTTGTATATCTCAAGTCCCGGGGAATATTTTCTTGGGAACTATTCTTTAGAATCGCATTCCAAATTTTGAGCTGCCAACTGACAGCGACCTCAAAATACAAGTGCGTTGATATTCTACAGAATTTTGTGGATCTGTATCAGGAGGCAGTAGACTTGCTTCGACTTACGCGGTCATAAAACCTCCCCTGAATAAAACGAATCCAAAAAGTCAGGTTTCACGTTTTGTTCGTTCCGAAAAAACGTACGTTGACATAAATTGCCCAAATGTTATCCACGAATACAACAGCCACATGGACGGTGTTGACTTAATGGACGGACTTATAGGTCGATATAAAATTCCCGTAAAGAGCAACAAGTATACAAATCGACTACTTACGCATATGCTTGATTTGGGCCTGCTAAACGTTTATATTTTGTTCCACCGAATAAACCAGCCAGACGCTAATAACGCAAAATACCAATTGCCAAACTTTCGATCAGAGATGGCATATGTGCTTTGTATGCTACAAACTCATAATCTGCCAAAAGATCCCGGGCGTCCTCGTCAAGTTGATGGAAAGCAAAATAAATGCACAGGGAGGAAAACTTTTGTACCGATTAATAATGTACGTTATGATGCCATCGAGCATTTTCCAATGTTTTTATCACGCGCTGACAAAAAAACATGTAAGCTTCCTGGTTGTACTTCCGAAACTCAAAGTGTCTGCCGTAAATGTAATATAAACCTGTGCTTTTCCCAGAAAAAAGACTGTTTCTATGATTTTCATCACAAATAAGTAAACGAACTTTTTGTACACAAATATTTGTGAAACCTCTTAAGGAGGTTTGAGTTATTGGGTCTGGTGGTATCACTTGGAGTAATGCCACAGACGACAAATCGAGCAATTGCTCATTAATACTGAGGCTTCCGAATTTTCCAGAGATATAAGCGGCTGAATAATTGTCAGCTGAGCAATATGGCATCTGCAACATAATTATTTTTTCCCTAATGTATACTGAAAATGGGAATGTTTAGGGCTTGTGGTCTGTATTTATAGAGGAAGATCTGTCTAGCTTAACTATAGTAACGTTGTAACAGAATGTAATGTTGTTACGCAGTTGACCCGAAGTAAATAATGCTTTTTTTGTGCTTAGGAGCGCTTGGCCCTCATGATCTTTATTGATTCGATGTCTCTTTAGGTCTGTTTTTAACATTGGAACCGATTAAAATATTGATATTTGGTTTAGCTGCAGCGGCATTCATTCTTGTCTGTCTGTCCCCCAGTTTCGCATGCACTTTGTTGTTATTTGTAGCACATGCGATTTGGAAGCTTCCTGCGCCCAAGCTCTTCTTTTTCTTGGTTGGTGTTGATATTTACGGGCCGCTACTTTTATATATTGTGTGGAATTAACTCTAAATATATATTATATATATATATATATTGTTTAATTTGGCCGCTATCAAAACGCTGTGCCCCGAATGTCAATCATTTTAAGTGCCCTCGTAAACTGAAACGAAAACAATATTTGTTTTGTTTTTGCATCACTTCCGGGATAGAGTCTTAAGCTGAAACTATTGGATCTGCTGCCGCAACCCGCGTAAGGATGCTGCTGAAAAGAGCAGAGGTGATCTGCCAGGAAATGGAAGCTCTGCAATATCAGGTGAAAGCTGTAGCGCGGAATGAAGATTCGAAATCTAATAGGACACCCATATCATTAACCTGAACTAATCGTTCTAAGGCGAACCCATAAATAAAGTACATAGCCTGGTGAGGACTAGATCGATAAAATGGACATAAGTTTATATTTCTATCCATTCAGCTTTAGGTTATTTGCTAAATATTAATTAACAATTAATGTAACTAATAGTAACTGACGTCTGTCTGTAAGCCATTCCGGAACCTATCCGAGACGAAAGATGTTAGATCCAATAAGTTGGTAGTGGTGGAGCGGTGCTTCATGAAGCCATGCTGGCATGGATAAATTATTGAACTACATAGGAGTTATATTCCAGTGTTGCAAATGTGGTTTGATAATTTTTTCAAAAAGCTTTGGAATTGCTTATCATTTAGAAATGCCTCTATAATTGGCAATTATCGGATTTTCCCCTTTTTTATGCAGAGGAGTTAATGTAAGATTTCTTCCACATAAGGGGAAAGAAATGTCTCAAGCAAATAGATTAAATAGCTTAAAGGAGCGGTTTGAACAGAGCCTCTACGCAATGATGCTAAAACAGACAGCCTGGTAGATCCATCTGGGTCTGCCGAATAAACGGGTTTGACCTTCAGAAGATCCGATAACACACCACTTTTGATCAAAAGATGGGCAAAATATATGGTTATCTGATAATGTTAGGTGAATACGTTGTTTGAGTTGAGCAAATAGATCGGCCATTGACTGATCAGTGTTCGCCTAAGAGTTCTCAAAAAGTATAGAAGAAGAGAGAAAGATACATGTTTGCGCTTAGTGTTTTCTAAGTTATAAAACTGCTCTGGATCCTGAGTAAACTAAATCTGGTAGCGGCGAATATAACTCCTATAAAATTTTGCGTTATGGCTGGACTAAATTAGATGAGTTATTAAGTATCTTGAATAACTAACTGCACATGTCAGATAATTCATGTTTATTTAAAAGTCTATTAAAGACGATCTCGAAATTTAACGTACGTTCTTTGTATACCAAGGCGGATTAGGTAGAAGGACGAATATATTCAAAGTGTAATAAAATTGATTCTGGAAAGTCGGACTCAAAATTAGTGGCAAGCAGGTCCGTACGAAAAACCCACTTTTGAGGTAAGGGCCAAGGTTCTGCTAATCCATACTTCCGTACCTTGATGATGACTGTTGGTTCCATAGTACGCCATCAATTCGTTTCGAGCACTCTAGCAAGTATCTCGCTGTATCACATTGATGCTGTTATAAACTCTACGGCCTTTATTGTTTATTTCAAAAGATCCTGCAGACCTCGATGTCATGACTTCTAACCCATTTTTAATCTGGTGGTCCGTCAGTCAGTTTCGATGGCTTCCGATGTCACAAAGCTGATATTCAACCGTGTGCGACAGCTGGCAGCGTGTCTCTTTTCTGCAGCAGTCTTTCTGGGCCCGATCGAAGGGGGAGTATTTAATCCTTCTCTAGCAGCGCTAAATGGCGTGCATCCGGCCCAGAGTTGGCGATCAACTATGTGGTGCTGGTTGATCATGAAGTGTCCGTGTGACAATTTTTATTAAGCTTGTTTATTTTCTGTGTTTTATTTAATTGAGTATTATAATGGGCGAGTTCCGGCTCCTATTATATTCTGATTAAGCCAACGATGTAATACTGCGTACATAAATGCGGAATCTTTATCAGCTTTAATTTCTTTTGGTTTACTCATTATTATCCTGATCATTAAATATCCTGAGAATTATAGCCCGATTTGCATCTAATCAATCCCTACTGTTGACATTTATCAAAGCAGCATATTTTGAATAAATATCAATGCAAGATAGGAATTGATTATTATCGATCATGTTATAATCTATAAACTATTTTTCTCCCTGGGGTAAAGGTTGTCGGATAATTCAAATGTAAGTTTTGTATCTCTGTGTTATGTTTAAGCAAGTTATACTCATTTATTATATTTTGAATTAATATCTGATAATCGAGAAAATAATACTTTTCTTTAAAAAGGTTGGTTTGTTTTTCTATTCCTGGATGTAATAATAATAATTGAGTTCTACTAGCATAGCAAATGGGTTTCTGAATTTGTGATAATACTGCGCCTATAGCGACATTGCTTCCATCTGTTGATAAAGGATATAATTTTTCCAATTAGGATAAATATAAATTGATTCTGACGTAATGAGAAGTCTAAAATGCTTCTAAATGTTCTTTATGCTTTACATTTATAGTGGAACCTTTCTTTAAGCTTAAAGTCATGGGTTTTCCAATTTTGGTCAAATCAGGTATGAATTTTCTATAAAATCAACAAAAATCTAAAAATGATTTTATCTGTTTTTGGTATTGGAAATTTTTGTATTGCCATAATTTTTGCTGGTTTGGCTTTATTCCTTCTGTTGTTATTATATATCCAAGGAATTCGGTTTCTTTTTTCAAATACTATCATTTGTCAAATTTAAGATTAGCTTCTCGAAGTTTGGAAAACACTTTATTTATAGACTATATGTGTTCTTCTAACGAAGTAAAAAATACAGTTATCCTATCCATATAAGCAAGGAAATACTGGTATATACAATCTTGTAATAGGAAGGCGCATTTGCAGGCGCATTTTTTAGAACAAATGTCATTCTTGTGTATTTGTAATTTCCATTTTTAGTTCAAAAAGCGGTTTTTCGAATGGAATTTTTATCCATTTGAATATAATGAAAGCTCTTGGCAGGTAGTTATTGTTAAAATATCTAACTCTCTCTAAGTTTATCGGATATTTCATCCATAACTGATATCAGATATTTATCATCAATAGCTATTTCATTTAGACTTCGTAGTCTATTACTATTCGAAATTTCCTTTTCCCTGATGCATTCTCTTTCTTTGGAACTATTTATACTGGTGAGCAATCAGGGGATTTCGATATGCGTATTATTCCATAATTAATTTTTCTTTTATTTGGATTTCGACTTCTTGATCAAAAGCTTGGGGCTATTTATAAGGCTTTTTACACGTGAAAACTAAAAGAATAGGGGAAACAATGAAACATTATCAAATGTTTCCAATTCGTTAAATATAAATGCCGTTCGCTAAAAGTAGATATATCTCAAAAAATGCTGGACGAATCTCTTGCATGATATTTTTCAATTCTTTGGCATATTCCGTTTGGGATTGTGTTTGTTTGATTGGTGGAAAAACCTCCCGGCATCCTGAGCGTAGTTCCGTATACTAGCTGTACGGGTGTTGCTTGAATGTCGGTTTGTAAGCTGCGCGAAGTCCTAAAAGAATTATTGGGAGTTTCTGTGTCCGATTCGCCTGGTTTTTGCACATTATGGCAGGTCGTGGATGATATACGGTTGTACGTAGGTGATCGATTCCCAGTAGCCATGACAATTCATTGAATAGCCTCGATTCGATATGTCTGCCTCTATCCGTGGTGATTTGAGCCGGTATGCCAAATCTGGACATCTAAGAGCGAATGAGCGCGGATGCTACGGTATCGGATTTCATGTCTGCAATAGTGGCTTCTGGCCACCTCGTGTACCGATCTATAATGATGAGGCAGTATCTGTACGGGCCAGATTGTGGTAATGGTCCAGATTGTGGATTGTGATGGTAGTGTGAAGTGTTGAAGAGGTGAACGAAAATGGCGGGTGATTTTTCATCTTAGGCAAGAAATGCAGTGTTTTACTAACTAGTAGATTCTTTGTGCATGGAGGGCGAAACAAATCGTTGTTTCGCAAGTTTTATAGTTGCCTTTTTTTTGTTTTTCTATTCCTGGATGTAATAATAATAATTGAGTTCTACTAGCATAGCAAATGGGTTTCTGAATTTGTGATAATACTGCGCCTATAGCGACATTGCTTCCATCTGTTGATAAAGGAAATAATTTTTCCAAGTTTTTCCACGTAGATGAGTGGTGGTAAGCCAGTGCCCTTTGTGGACTGTATAGCTGCCTGAGCGCCGACCCAGCAACTGGTGGCCAGATCAGTTGTCTCGCTTCCAGGGTATGGGTGCCGGAGTGGTGAACCAGTCCAGGGGACGCGAAATAGATGTTGGATTTCAATATAAATTGATTCTGATGTAATAAGGGTCTAAAATGCTTCTAAATGTTCTATATGCTTTACATTTATAGTGGAACCTTTCTTTAAGCTTAAAGAAAGTCATGGGTTTTGCAATTTTGGTCAATCAGGTATGAATTTTCTATAAAATCAACAAAAATCTAAAAATGATTTTATCTGTTTTTGGTATTGGAAATATTTATATTGCCATAATTTTTGCTGGTTTGGCTTTATTCCTTCTGTTGTTATTATATGTCCAAGAAATTCGGTTTCTTTTTTCAAATACTATCATTTGTCAAATTTAAGATTAGCTTCTCGAAGTTTGGAAAACACTTTATTTATAGACTATATGTGTTCTTTAAATGAAGTAAAAAATACAGTTATCCCATCCATATTAGCAAGGAAATACTGGTATATACAATCTTGTAATGGGCAGGCGCATTTGCAGGCGCATTTTTTAGAACAAATGTCATTCTTGTGTATTCGTAATTTCCATTTTTAGTTCAAAAAGCTGTTTTTCGAATGTAATTTTTATCTATTTGAATATAATGAAAGCTCTTGGCAAGGTAAATTATTGTAAAATATCTAACTCTCTCTAAGTTAATCGGATATTTCATCCATAACTGATATCAGATATTTATCATCAATTGCTATTTCATTTAGACTTCGTAGTCTATTACTATTCGAAATTTCCTTTTCCCTGATGCATTTTCTTTCTTTGGAACTATTTATACTGGTGAGCAATATAAATATCAATATAAATTCTACAAAAATGCTTTTTTAGTAGAAAAGATAATAAAAAGGAAAAATATTAGGTTTTTGTACAATGGTTAGGATTTGATAAATTACATAAAATAAAACAGATTTATTAAAGTGAGCATATACAAAATATATTTTATTTATTAAATTTAATTTTTAATTACAATATTTTTTTTATTATTTACAACTTAATTAAATGAATTAAAATTTTTTTTTAATAATTAATGTCCATATGCTAAAGTATTATTTTATCAATTAATACATATCTCTTATCATACTTATAATAAAGATTTATTTTATTAATTACTTCTGTATACATCTGGTGGTCGCTACTTTTTATACATCCTTGTTCTCATATTACAAAGTTTTTTTTAACTTAACTTTCTTTATATTTATATCTTCATTGTATATATATCTCCACCAAAAATGAATATGCATTAGCCTTTTAACCTAAAGCCAAAGGAAACCTAACGGAAAACTGGACTATGTTTCCCCTGGAAGTCTCACATACTGGCCAACCGCCCAGACCTTATTGATTTTGTGCCAAAGCAGTCTCGGACTTATCATCAGACCATTCGCCTTCAGGCTGACGTCGCCAAAATCGAACTGGCTTAAATACAAATGTACGTGTGCCCACATCGAACTCGCCTCGAGCTCAACATGGAAATGGACATCGACTAGACTACGAGCGCCTTGGAAGAAGTACTCGTTGCCGTAGCTAAAATCTCTACTCCTCAAGGGAAGGAAGTAAACCGAAACTAATACTACAAATCCAATCAGCAAATTCATCAACAGGAAGAAAATGAACAGCTGAGGTGCATCCAGAACCTTTCGCCGACAAGCACAAAGTATCCCCTGTAGAGGGCCCACCCAAATCTTAACGCCCCAATTGTAATGACCATCCCGAAAGGAAACTCTTCGATATGAGGGGCCGCAGCGACGAAGACCGAGCTGAAACATTCGCTACACATCTCCAAAGTGTCTTCCAGCCAAACCCTGCCTCTAATTCATTCCTCCTGCCAGTAACTCAGCCAGATGCTACACCTCAGCCAACTGCACCTTCATTCTGGCCGAAAAAAATCGATAAAGTCATAAGAGGGCTAAAAACCAAAAAGGTTTCCGATGGTGACCTACTGACACCAAAGATGCTGATTGATCGTCCAAAATGCGCTATAGAGGTCATCTGCAAAACTATTTATTAATAATTAATCTTGGCTATTTCCCAAAAAGGTGTAAGAAATCCATCGTCGGGCGACTACATCATCGAAGCTGGAGTTCCACAAGGAAGCGCACTCGGCCCGAGATTATATGTTCTGTATACTGCGGATATTCCTACGAACACACAACTAACATCGGAAAACTGGACTATGATTCCCCTGGACGTCTCACATACTGGCGTGCACACTTCACAGGAATTTATGAAGGCTTTAACGTCGGTTACCAAACCAGGCCAGAAATAAATACCGATTCTTTTAATCGTTTTGAATGCCTCCATGAAAAGCAATGGATTCCGAAGATCTTCGTCTTCCGAAGGAAATTCCGAAGAATTTCCATGCATACTCATCGCGAACCTGTATACCGTGAGATGCTCAGCTTTACGGTAGAGATACCCATCATCTAAAACCACAGAGGCACCTAATCCCATCTTATGACCGTCTATAGGAAAGGACCCATAACTCAACGATTTTTCCAATGGTTATATATAGATTTTCTTGTTTCTTATCCTCGGTCAAGAAGTGGGCATATTGGAATTTTTATCGTTTTGAGGTGCCTGAAACGATTGGTTCGCAATTCCGCTCGCATTTCATACATTGACCAACAAATACGAGATCAGTCAGCATTACCGCGGTGACATTCGCCTCAGGCCAACGCCTCCGAAAGGTTTAACCGTTCAGGCATTTTTGGAATCCGGATCATATTTGCGACCAGAACAAAAGGTTTGGGACGAATACCTCAATCCTATATGTTGTGCTTTACGTTCCTCCGTGCATTCGAGTATTGGGACTTCTCCGTATTACATGGCTTTTGGCCAACACATGATAGCAAATGGGTCGACGTATGCACTGCTCAGAAAATTATATTTGCTGGACAATCATTCTCTTTGCTAAAGAGATTTGATTCTTTTGAAATAGTTCGATAACAGGCTTCAATTCACATGTTAAAGGGGTTTGAGCAAAATGGCAAAAAGATATAATCTACGCGATGTAGTTCCAAGAAGGGCAAGGATAGTTTTGGTGAAACTTTAGACAAAACTATTTTCAGCTCGGCATAACTCCTTAATTTGACCCTTCGTAAATGCTTAAGTTCGCAAGAAAATAGGTAACTCGTATTACGAGCTTGATGACTTACGTGGTCTTTCAATAGGAAGATATCACACTAAAGACTTGGGTTCAGTCTAGGGTACTCTGAATATACCCCAGCCTGAATAGACCCTAGCTGGGAGGGGCTTTTAAAGAAAACGAAAAATTAAACAAGAGATACGAAAATTACTGTAGTATTTGAGAGAATGATTTGGATCTGGGACATTTCCGCTTAAGCTGTCTTTAAAAGCTTGAATGTATGCCGTATCGTCTCTTTTCTTGTGTGCGCAGTCGTAAGTGGACAGTCGAGTCTACGCCTATTACAAATCAGGACTTAACCTTTGGGAAATTAAGTGCTAAAGAATAAAATAGTGGAAAGAATATATTCGCAGAGCCAGGAGCATTTCCTGAAAGTAACCCATACTGCTGCATTTAGCTTTGATACTCCTCCCGGTTGGCCAGCCCCCAAATCACCTTTTTTTAAGGGGCTGGATCTGCAGGTAACTAAATTATGTAACCAGTGCGGATCGATGCACTCTCAACTCAGGGGTAAACATTTTTTTTAGTTGGTGCGTCTTAATCCTAATTTAATAAATCAGTGAGCTGTTGTGGGCTTGACAAAATAAATAAAAATAAAAATAAAAATGTATAAATGCTCGTATGCAAGCTTAAATCTTTTACATGCAATAACCAGTCTCTAGAATCCTCAAGCGATAAGGAATCTCTACACTTTTGAGCAGATAATATATATTTTTAACACCTAATTTAGAATCTGTACTGAGCAGTAATAGAAGCAGCACCGTAAGAGAAGAAGAAGAAGCAGAGCAGAGCTATGTTTGGATGAAAATTAATAAAATTATTATTTGACCTCCAAATATACCACGGCACACGCAAAGCGATACGGATGATTAATATTGAAAAGATTAATTTTAAAAATATAAATAAATAAAAATAAACACCGGATTGTTTAGTCTTAATAAACAAAGTTAAAAAACGCAGTTCGCACAAAAAAAAAAATACGTCCGTTCGCTTTAAGATAAAGAGAAAAGTGATTTTCTGCCTGCTTTTTACATTAAATTTAAATTCTCCACTGATTGGCCAAGACTTGCTTTGGAACATCTATTGAATAAATGAAACCCTTTAATATCGATCTACCCAATAATGTAGTATCCCTAGTCGTCAGTGAATTTAAAGGTGATTCGATGCAACCTCCATATTTATACCTCGCCTATAAGTCTGAGAGGTCGTCAGACTTCATCTCGAGGATGACGATCGTAGGTTGGGAGGGCATTTCGGGGAGGGGAGGGCACAATTTTACGATTTAATCTATTAGTTAATAGAGTACAAGTATCTTCACAGGTAGTTATACACGATTTCTCAAATTCTTACAGTTCTTATTTAATTCTTATTTAGAGTATGCTGAATTAAACATAAGGATCGAGGTCTGCAAACGTTTCAAATGGAGGAAATGTTTGACAAAAATAGTTTTTATATTAGTTTTTAATTTAACTACTGATCACTTAAATTCAAGTGTTTGTTCTAACTTGATATCTCAAGGAACAATAGGAATACAAGGACGATTCTCTGAACCTCTTGCTGAGGCAAGACTCTCTAGTCAATGAATTGGAAAAACCAATTAAAACACTCGAAACATGGGATAGCGCTTTAAGCCCGAAGCTTCAAGTAGGGAGTAAATAGGGATCGTATAATTTCCTATACACATACACAAATAAATGTACATTATATAGTCGCCTTTCCTTTCTCCTGACCCTGTCATAAATACACTACCTGAGTGTAATTGAAGAAAAAGATCCTCAACTGCATCAGAAACGACGCTTAGTTAAGACCAAATCTTTATTATGTAAAAACACAATTAATAAATCAACGAGACCACTAAGGAAAGCATCCTCTTTCTCACAGTTCAGAAGTGGGATACTAATGTGTTGGAGATATGGCCGGAAATATTGGAACAGAATCGTCGGTATTGGAAGTTGGTAATGGGGAGCAGCCCCAGAGATTACTCGATTCTTGTGCATGATAGACAGATTCAAGGAAAATCCTGACTGTATAAATACGATGAATATGGTCGTCGTGGGAAAATTCTTGTTGGAAAAGACACTTTTGAAAAGAATTGATGAAAGTGGTCAAGATAGAAGATCTCATCGTGGACCAGTTAGAGTTAGTACAGCGACAAGCGTCAATAAAGAAAATCGCAGACGTTTTGCCCGAGTTTGATCCAGGAAACGAGAACGCTATATCAGTGAACCAGTTCATCGATAGTGTCAACAAAGTAGTTGGTACGTATCATTGGGACGAGACGTTTCTATTACTGGCAATTTATAGAATTATCAAGGGACCAGTTACGATGGGGTTCGATTCTTCACCAGTGGTGCACAATACATAAAGTTATTCACCAGAATAATCCGCACAAATTCAAAGAGCTATAACTCATTTATTGATACTGGTAGCCATGCTAGAATCATTCGACAGCCGGTTACGAAAGAATTAAATGCAGATCGGGATCGGAAATGGGATCATGTATTCTTACAGAAGAAGTCGATGGACTCGAAGCCAGATGGACGTTGAAAGAAAGACCGTTAATGCCAAGTTATATGTAGCGGACGACAAGCTTTTGCAAGAAGACCTTTTGCTGAGACAGGATGTCATTATTAGCGCCCAGTAATCCTTAAAGTTTGTGGCAGAGGTTGCCGAAGTCAAGCGAGCGTTGCACCAATCAGAAGCCATTGCAATCGACGTAATTCATAAAAGAATCTTGTTAATAGTCAGAACGATCAGCAACGAAGTCAACTGTGTCAGTTGTTGAGCAAGTTCGAAGATGTCGTCTCTGATGGATGGCAAGGAATAGGAAAAATATTGAAAGTCGAACAACGTTAGGATTTACGGGCTAGAATTTACTACTCTATAGCAGCAAGATTTATAAAAATATTCCTATGGTATTGATAATGCTCTCACATTTTTGACAGTCGTAGGAGAGCTGTAGCATATGGATGAAAAATTATGTGCTCTGGTCTGCTTATGTTCCGATTTAAATACTGCCTGCGAAGGAAAGTAGGATGTGTGCAAAGTTTGAAGACGATAGCTTTAAAACTGAGAGACTCGTTTGAGTAGAAACGGACATGCTCATATCGACTCAGGAAGTGATACTGATCCAGAATATATACACTTTATATGGTCGGAGATGACTCCTGCACTGCGTTGGACACTTTTGACCATAATTGTAATACTCTCTGCAAGGAAATAAAAATACGAATCTATTTTGTTAAATACATTTGCAGTGGAGTTCACTGTGTTAGTATCGATTATACCAATTACGGTAGATTATACCCATCAATATGTTCTTCAAATTTGCTCAGCTGTTATGTTTCTTAAATACATATGGAAAATGTATATTAAATATTAAATACAATTTTTAACTAACATTTTTTTTTATTTGTGTCTGTGGTACTAATTTTGTGTGTAGTACTAAATTTTAATTTGTTTCCTTTTTATACCCTTTATCAATCTTTCCTTTTTATCAAGAGGGTATTATTATATTGGCCAAAAGTGTGCAACGCAGTGAAGGAGACATCTCCGACCCTATAAAGTATATATATTCTTGATCACCTCCTGAGTCGATTTAAGCATGTCCGTCTGCCCGTCTGACTGTCTGTTTCTACACAAACTAGTCTCTCAGTTTTAAAACAATCGACTTCAAGCCAAGAGTCGGTTACATATTATTTGCCAATATTTATGCAATATTAGCAATTGGACTATTAGGTTTTATTGTATGAGCTCATCATATATTTACAGTTGGAATAGACGGAGATACTCGAGCTTATTTTACTTCAGCAACTAATTTCATACTTAATTTCATACTAATTGGGGAAAATTTAACATTTTTTAGGATTAGCCGGAATACCACGACGTTATTCAGACTACCCAGATGCGTATACTACATGAAATGTAGTATCAACAATTGGTTCAACTATTTCTTTATTAGGAATTTTATTTTACCCTTGTAGAGGGTATTATAATTTTGGTAAATTTGGTAGTATATAAGTCGGAATGGCCGGGATCGGCCGTCTCTATCCTATAGCTGCCATATAACTGATTGATCGGGATTGCCATAACTTCGTTGTTTTTTATGTTAGAAGGATGGGACCACTTTGAGTAAAATAATTCGACATGCCAAATTTCATATGGATCGGCCGACTATATCCTATAGCTGCCATATAACTGATTGATCGGAAATGGCATAACTTCGATGTTTTTGAAGTTAGAAAAATGGGATTTTCTATGTATTCTACTTTGGGCAAACTAATTCGATCTGCCAAAGCTCATAAGGATCGGCCGACTCTATACGATCCGATATATATCTAATAATATAAGTTGCGTGTCGCCACCTAGCGGACTGCCACCATTGGCTTTTTTATTTTAGACTCGATTCAAGGAAGTTAAGTTCTGCTTGTAATAATTTTTTTTGCCCAGGTTGGTGTCATTTGTGGTTTACATAAAAGCCACTTTATCTGCTTTAATTTTTTTCCTTCGCGCCCCCACGCTTTGCTAAAGCATCATCTCTACTCACGGTGGAACAAATTCTTGTTCAACGTGTTCCGTCTACTTTCCAGTTTCCAATTCCAATCCGTCCAACCGTTGTGTCCTGTCACGGTAGCCATGTTATAGGTCCTTGCAGGTCAGCGGCAAAAACCTTATTGCTTAAGTGGAAATATGGCCTAGAGATTAGTATTCTTGAAAGAGAAGCTCGACGCAGGAACGCCAGGATTCCTAGGTGGAAGAAAAAGGATTACAAGGGTGGTAGCAAGGTAATTCTGGCCAAGTATGTAAAGGGAAATATGTACGAAAGTAAAGGGACCCGCGAAAGCCGCGCAGGACCATTTCCGAAGTCAAATGGGAAAAATTACCACTGTTATTAAATGTGGGACCGAGTCTCGAAATGCGATTTTGCTCGAATTTTTATTCGATACGGGGTGCCAAAAGTGATGGGGACAGATCATGGTGTCCAGTTCATCTGTAGGAGTTTCAAGAGCTCGGAGTATGGCATAAATTTACAGCACCGTACACGCTGCAGGAAAATTTCACGAAAAGGCAAACAGGGCGGTCAAAACAATGATCGCCCAGTTTGGACGAGAGAACTATAGGACTAGACTAGGAGCACCATTTGCCCAAAGCAGCCGAATGATTCGCAGCGAAATTAGCACCACGGTACGATGGGGGAACCAAATGGGAGTGTCGCCAGTAATTGCCGTGCAATGTCACGTTCGAACCAAGAAGGAGAAAAGGGCTCATATGAGTGATCTCAAAGTCCCAGCAGAAGATGCTGCGCCCCAGGCATTGGCAAATTTAAACAAGGAAAAAAAATGATCATAATAAGTAGGAAATAGTAAGGATGTAGGAAAGAGAAAAGATGTAGGAAAAATTGTTGAAAAGAATGGATCGAAGGTAATCGAAGCAAAAAGAACGGCGGGAAGGTCGGCGGGAAGGTCGGCGGGAAGGTCGGCGGGAATCGAGTTTAGCGGGCACCACTACCGCTATACAAGGAAGACCACTGGAGCGAACCAAGTACGAGCCTTATTCTTTGAAGAATCCGACATTATATTGACGAAATATTATATTTACTAACTATATAAACTATTTATATAGCTCACTTATATCTGGAAAAGTATGCAATAACATATTTTTAGGTCGAATTTATACATTGAAAGGATAAATAAAGTTGGTGGGTTGAAATAAAAGCTGATAAATAATTTTAGCCTATAAAAATATAATCTTAATGTAGCGCCAGCACAAAAAAGGCGTTATTATGAAAATTCGTAATTTTTATTTTTTTGTTCCGAAAATTATGACTATGTATAATTTAATATTTTGCCTCTCAGAGAACAATTCTTATTTGTGATTTGTTTAATAAAATTTATAATGACTTCGATCCCTGGGCATTTATAATTAATTTGACTATTTTAAAGAGATATAAATATATTCAATACTGCCAAAATATAAAGATTCTAGTTTCAGGTTATTTTTCCTTACCTTTGTTATTTTAAAGCTTATGCTAGACGCCTTATATTCCTAAATCTATTGAGGCCGTACCTACATCAGCGATAACGTAATCACAGTGATGATAACTGAATCACAGTGGAATCAATCAGCTGATTAGGCTATGTCAGAGCTAAAATAAAACGATAAAATTTATAATTTATTATTTTTTAAACCATGAATTAAAATGTTTATTAATAATGATAACAAATTTTAATTTTAGACAGAAGATGATTTTTTTTCCTTTACAATATCAGTAAGTTTTTCGCACATTAAGGATGTATTTGTGTCAGCATCTGAAAATAATGCATATTCCATGAACTCTTGAGGTGCGGATGCCAAATTTGTTGATACAACTTCGTTTCTAACAATTTCGGGTTTATAGTCTGTATTATCCCCTGGAGGGAGAGGAAGTTCACCAATTTCGCTTAACTTTCCTGCATACGTATTAATAATGCACTGTCTTGAATTAAGCTCTACCATATCCAATGATCGTTCAGCAGCCAATGTTTTTAATTTTTTTGCCATTTGACGATTGAGGCGCTACAAAAAATAGATGATACAAGAAATATATATACAGTGGCGAACTAAATTTTTGGCACAGCGGGCTTCATAAACTTTAAGGCTTGATTTCTCCTTTTAAAATAAAGATATTTAAATGAAACAAATTTTATTACTATAGTATAACTAATGAACAAAAAAAGAAAACTTATTTAAGCATTTTATCTTATATAACTAATTTATAAAATAAAAATAAAATAAATATGGGGTCAATTTCCTCGAACAAAATTACTGGCACACTTAAGTTTTAATTAACATTTTGGAAGAATTTCATCGATGTGTGTTCACTCTTCTTTCGTCAAAAGTCTCGTTATCTTTTGACTCTAATTGGCATCGCCAAAAATTTTCATATTAAAAGCGTCGTTTTGCCTTGTTTTGCTCCAAAATTAACGAATTTTCTTAAATATGACCGGTAGAAAGAAGGACACCACTGAATCACAGCGAAAAATTATTTTACATTTGCACGATCAAGGCAAATCGTATGCTGAGATAGGTGATATAATGGACAGAAGCCGATTTACCATTCGGAGCGTTGTCCAGCGATTTAAGGGGGCTTCTTCACTACAAAGCGCTAAGCATTCAGGCCGACCCAAGGCTTTGACCGCCAGGGAACAGGCCAACATAATAAAAAAGATAAAGGTGAATCCAAAAATGTCATCAACCCAGATAGCTGCAGAAGTGAAAGAGCAGTTTGGGAAAGATATTCATCCTATAACGGTGCGAAGGACGCTACATGAGGCGAACTACAATAGCCGGGTGGCTAGAAGAAAGCCCCTAATATCTAAAGTGAACCAAAAGAAGCGTGTGGAGTATGCAAAGGAGTACGTCAAGAAGCCAGCGGATTTTTGGAATACCGTAATATTTTCCGACGAGAGCAAATTCAACATTTTTCAATCTGATGGCCGACAACATGTCTGGAGAAAGCCGAATACTGAACTTAAAAAAAATAACCTTGTAGGGACGGTAAAACATGGTGGTGGAGGCGTTGTGGTATGGGGCTGCATGTCCGCTTCAGGTGTCGGCGAACTGGAGTTTATCGAAGGTATCATGGACAAGAAGTATTATTTAGAAATTTTAAAAAGAAACTTAAAAAAAAGTGCGGAAAAGTTGAACTTGCCACCCACATTCTCATTTCAACATGACAATGACCCTAAACATACGGCTCATGATGTGCGTATGTGGATCGCACACAATGTAAAACATACTCTGTCTACATCCGCCTCAATCTCCACACCTCAACCCAATTCACGAACATTTATGGGAATATTGGACAGGCACGTTAAAAAACGCGCTGAAGCCAAAACAAAAGGCCGAGCTAAAGGTGGCTCTAATAGAAGAGTGGCGGAATATCGGGGCGGAAACGACCCAAAATCGTGTATTTCGTGACAAACAAATTTTCAATATAACATTTAATTAAATATTTGCTTGTTAGCTATGGTAACCAAGATAATACGACAATATTCAGCGCAACATTTAAAAAACGATGCTTCTTATTCCTGTCCAAAATATAAGATAAAGAAATCAGAGATAGTTAACCGAACTAATGGTGCAAACTCAGCAATTCTACAATTATAAATAATTGAATCATAATATACTTCCAAGTCCAACTACACTAAAGAATGGTAGTTGACCAAGCAATGCACATTGACCCACTACCTTATATCACTAACTATACAGCATATAGACTACCCAATTCATACAACCAAAATGGACGCACAAATTTCTTTCGACAGGCACCAGCAGGCTCCAGAGCGTATCTTACTCGCAATCTTAGGCTCATTTTTACGCTCATAACGGTGAACGGTTTTAGTTCTTCAGTCGCTGAGAAGCGCATCATCAATAATGATCCGCGGTATTCACATATGTACATGGATTTACAATTTGGGTTTTATATGAAACCGACTGAAAGAAACTCTGTTCCTATCTTAATATACACTACACTATATTTTATAGTGTAATTTTAAAACAGCTTAGAACTTTAGAATTTCAGAATTAACTTAACTTTGAGGCTCTAAGTCTTTTTCATAGCTAACCCTGCCGAAGCTTTTTGCAGATCAAAGCTCGAAAGCAGTTTTTCTCATTTAGAGGCTTATTTTTGTAATTAAGCGACTCTTAGAAATTGGGACTATGAAATGAGAATGTTTTCAGCCGTTTAAATGTTCATGTTCATTTCAATTAAATGTTCATGTTTTTACCTAAATTACGAATTTCAATACAAAAGGGTTGAAACTTCGGTTTATTGATATTTTATTGATAATAAAATATATTGATATACACTTAAAGAAATGTTGTTGGTATGTAACCTCAGGCGGTTAGTTTGGGGTATAACTATAGGTTCTGTTCATTATTTTCTAAACTTTTAGTTTCTTTTTTGGGACCTTTAACCTTATGGAGGCTTATATGCTCCATATAAATATAACCACGTTGGTTAATAACTATTACTATTTATTAAAGATAAACAGCATTGTTATGGTGGATACAAAAATTTTGTTTGATGTATAGGTTGTGAATATTAAGATAGTTTTCAGTAGAGTGAAGTCTCTTGTAGCGAGTAGTCTTTCAGTATGCCCAAAGAATTTTTAGATACCATGACAGAAGTATTTATATGTTGTTATTTTAAAATATGTCGGTTGACTCGCCACAGTACTCCCCCTAGACTTAATGGCAAAGCGGGCAGGGAATCTAATTATACGCCGGGGTCTTGGAGGTCAGATTGTTTCCGGTGATCCTCCATGAGCCTTTAGGTCTGGTCCTTTACTTGGTGATTGCAGCGTTGATGGCGGGTTTGAGGCGGTCCACTGATACTTTGACTGCACGTCCAGCGACGAATAGGGTGAAGTATTTGTCGATCCTTTCGATGACTTCAAATGGACCGTCGTATGGTGTTGATGGGAAGTGCGTAAGTCATCATTTCGTAGGAATACATGTGATGTGGTTTCCAATTCATTAAATATAAATGGTTTGGAGGTGTCAGGATGAGCTGTTTATGCTGGACGAATCTCTTGTATGATTTTTTTTTCAATTCTTTGGAATATTCCGTTTGGGATTGTATTTTGTTTGATTGGTGGAAAAATTCTCCCGGCAATCTGAGCGTAGTTCCGTATACTAGCTGTACGGGTGTTGCATGAATGTTCGTTTTGTAAGCTGTTACAAGTTCTAAAAGAATTATTGGGAGTTTCTGTGTCCGATCCGCCTGGTTATTGCACATTATGGCAGCTTGTGGATGATATGCGGTTGTACGTAGGTGATCTATTCGATCGAAATGTCTGCCTTGATCCGTGGTGATTTGAGCCGGTATCCCAAATCTGGAGATCTAGGAGCGAATGAGGGCGGATGCTACGGTATCGGCTTGCATGTCTTCAATAGTGGCTTCTGGCCACCTCGTGTACCGATCTATAATGGTGAGGCAGTATCTGTACGGTCCAATAAGATCCAGGTTGATGTTCTCGAATCTTTGATTAGGTAGTGTAAAGTGTTGATGAGGTGAACGAAAATGACGGGCGATTTTTGATCTTTGGCAAGAAATACAGGGTTTTACGAACTCGGAGATTTCTTTGTGCATGGAGGGCCAAACGAATCGATGTTTCAAAAGTTTTATAGTTGCCTTCACTTCACCATGTGCAATGTTGTGTAGCTTCTCAATGATTTTATTTCTTAGTGGCTATGGTATGAAAGGCCGTACCCTAAAAGTAGATACATCGCAAATTAGTGAGTGTTGTGTATGAGGAATATTTACTGCTTTTAACTGAAGTGAGCAGGTGTTCGAATTGAGAAGTTTTTAGAGTACTGGGCAGCGTAATTCCGCATCGCTTATTTCATTCAATTAATGCAATTGTCTCCGATGACTGCGGTTGTATTTTCGTATCCTACCAAGTGTGTTATGAATGTGGTGAATTGTCCTATGAAATCCAATTTCAGTTGGCGCAGTTGCCGCGGGAATGCTTTTTCGGGGTTTTGATCGAAGGCGTATACTAAGGGTTTGTGGTCTGTACGGATGTGAAAGAGCCTGCCTTCCAGCATGTGACGGAATTGTTTTATTCCGAGTTAAATTGGTAGGAATTCCCGATCGTATGTGCTGATCGTATTTTCGTTGTGTTTCTGACAGGCTTAAGTACTGAGAGAATCCCATTGGTTGATATTCCAAGTTGATGACTCTGATGTGGAACCGCTTCCACGTTGCTGTGTTGCTCGCGTCTGGGCTTGGCGAAAGGCTTGCTTCGGTGCATGATGTGCCAAGAGTGCAGTTTGAGCTAAAGAATTTTTGCAACTGTTGAAATTGTCAATTATTTCTTTTGCCCAGTTGATTAGGGGAAAATCGTTTTCCTTATTTCCTGGAATTAGCTGATGGTCTGAAAGGTGGAGCTTGATGCTGAAGCAGTCTTAGGTATACGTCTGTCCCTAAAGATTTGATCATTGCGAGGAATCTTCGTAATTCTTTGGCCACCATGGGCAAGGGATAATTTTAAATGGCTTTTACCTTGGTTTGTAGAGGTTTAATACACTGGTGGTTGTACTATTGCAGTCTCTCAAAAACTTAGCGCAGATGGATATGTTTTTGTTGCATGTTGGCTGATGCGACTGCTATCGACGACGTAAACATAGACAAAGATATGTTACCTATTTGGAAAATTAAATATCCATTATTAAAATTTTATCTTAAATTCGATTAATATCTATGCTCTGACACATGGCATGATATATAAGACATAATAAAATTATAATATGCCAAAGATAATAGTGTAAAAAATGAGTTGTCTTCCGGTGGAATCCTATAATTATTATATTTGCTGGTATTAATTTTCTTTTTGTTTATAAATTTAGATTTTTAGTTTCTCTACCTCTATTTTTTTCTACATAATGTCTTTCATCAGTTTCTGTAATTTGGCCGGTCTTCCTAAAAGATTTTGGTGTTTTAGATTTTATAAGTGCGCATGTCTGTAAGTAGTATCAATACCGAATGTATGACGATTTTTGTTAAGCTTGTTTATGCTCTGTGTTTTATTCAATTGAGTATTAAAATCTGGAGTTCCGGCGAAAATAAAAATGTCAGCTGGAGTTTTTCCTGTAGTACTATGTTTTGTTTTATGATTATAAATAAAAACAGTTGTTTCAAATTTAGTTATTATATTTTCAGTATTCCGTTCATATTTCAGGATTCCTTAACTTGCATTGTTGGCTTTATGAAATCTCTGGCTGTGTCAGAAGTCTACATTTTTACTTGTGTTTAAAGTTATTGTTACATCTTCTTGACCGGAAGTTTGTAATTGTAGCTGAGCACATAAATGCGGAATTTTCGTCAGTTTCAATTTCTTTTGGTTTACCCAGTATATCCTGGGTAATATCAAGGTAATGCAAGATAGGAATTGTTTATTATCGATCATGTATTAATCTATAACCTATGTTTCTCTAGGGTTAAAGGTTTCTGGGGTTAATTCAAATGTAAGTTTTGTATCTCTGTGTTCTGCTTAAGCAAGGTTACAAAGTTCATACTCATTTATTATATTTTAAATTAATCTCTGATAATCAGGAAAGTAATTGTCTTTCTTTAAAAGAGGTTAATGTGTTTTCTATTCCTAGATGAACAATTCTACGTGAGCTTTAAAGACAACTTCCTTGAATTCTGCGAATGCTTGAACATCTGTTAATATTGTACTGATTTTCATAACTTTTGTTAGGATATTTGGGCTGACAATCTCAATATAACCATTTTGAAATAAAATGAAGTCCATTTCATGAGGAATATAATTAACACTTTTTTTGGAGCAAAGATATTCTTTAATAATTTCTTAGCATATTCATGGGTCATTTCTTTATAACTTAACTTATTCTACCTTATAACTAAACTTCATGTGAATTTCCTCTTTGAAATTGTAGTAGTAGTAGTTTTAAATTTTAAATTTAAAAAATTAAATTTTTTCCTCTTTAAATTGTAGTCTATTGTAGTAGTTCAAAGGAATTTCGATTATTTTTATATAAATCTTTTTGTCTTCTTGGCACTTTGTACTGTTGCTATTATGGGAAATATATTATGGGAAATATATATATTTTCTACCGAAGAGATAAGACCTTAAATATTTAGTGCCCCAGCAACATTGTTAGTATCTGTTGTAAGGGTAAATTAAAATTGGGTCTGATGTAATGAGAAGTTTTAATTTCTCAAAAGCTTCTAAATATTCATTATCATTTTCATTTATAATGGAACCTTTCTTTATGTTTAAAGTGTTTTTTCTATAACATTTACTTAGACCTAAAAACTATTATATCTCCTTTTGGGTTTTTGGAATTGAAAATTTGTGTTTTTCCTCAATTTTTGGGGTTTTGGATTTATTCCATCGGTTGTTATTGTATTTCCGAGGAATTCGGTTTCTTTTTCATAAACTCACCTTTGTGAAGATGAAGTTTAAGATTAGCTCCTCCAATATGTTTTCTTCTAATGAAGTAAAAAATACAATTATCTCATCCATTTACACAAGGAAATGCTGGAATATTCAATCTTCTTAAAATTTGATCATGCAACGTTGGAAGTTGCAGGCGCATGTTTCTGTCTAAATGGCATTCGTGTGTATTTGTAATGTCCATTTTTGTTGAAAAAGCTGTTTTTGGAATGGAATTTTCATCCATTTGAATTTTATGAAAACCTTTGGAAAGGTCAATTGTTGTAGAATATTTAAACTTTCCAAGTTTATCGAGTATTTTATCCATATCTGGCATCGGATATTTATCATCAATAGTTATTTCAGTTAGATTTTAGTTTATTACTACTCGAAATTTCCTTTTCCCTGATGCATCCTCTTTCTTTGGATCTATCCATATTGCTGAGCAATCAAGGGATTTTGATTTGCGTATTATTCCCTGATTTATCATTTCTTTTATTTGGATTTCGACTTCTTGATCATTAGCTATAGGCTATTTATAAGGTTCTTTGTAAATAGGATTTTCATGTTTGGTTAGGATTGAATGCTTAATAGCACTGGTAAAACTGAAAATTTCAATTGGTTGCTGCTGATAGCTGGGACACTGAAGAATACGCGGATCAGTTGACAGATACAAATTTAAAATGATGAATTGATTCCCTGGAAATAAAATTGGAATCTTGCCTAATCTGTCCTAAAGCCCGATGAAAGTGTAGCTGGGAGAGTAACTGGATTTGTGCCACTGGTTCTGCCATTTTCATGTTTGTATTTTTTATGTATATTTGGTAGCGGTCACACTGTGAAAGCGGGCTACTAGTTCAACACCAATTTATTTTAAGTATATCTTTGGTAGCGATCACTCTGCGAAAAGCGGCCTATAAATTGAAAATAATACGTAAGTTCTTTTGCGGATGTGACTAGTGATTAACACTCGCGGTTAGAAATTTAGTTGCAGTTGCATTAGCATAAAATAGTTCATCGATCTTGTATGATCTCGATTGATCACCGGTCACTTTTACACATCCTACCGACTGCGACTATTAAATATCTTCTCCAAAATAGTTTGAAAAATATATTTTTATTTGAGTTCCGTATTTTGATACAGTGTGATTTCAATACTGCTTAAAATATTTGAATTCAGAACTGACTTAACTTTGGGGCTCTAAATCCATTTTATAGCTTGCTAAAGCTTTTAGCAGATCATCTTTGTAAAGAAGATTTTCTCTCTGAGAGGGTTAACTCTCTAAAGGGAGTCGATTGAATCGGAACCTATTACTTGAGGTGTCAATTTACGTATCGAGGTGACAAGAAAATATAAAATTTTATATGAAGTGGGTGCCCACTTAAGAATGGTTTGAGCTGTTTAGTTCAATTTCTCTTAAGGGGAGTGAGAATGTTTTGAAACCGGGATTCTATTCACAAAAATATTTTTTTGGTTTTTAATTTGAAGTAACTCTTAGAAATCGGGACTATGAAATGAAATGAGGCTGTTTCAGCTGAATTGGAATAATTAAAAATTTTATGTTTTTACAAAAATTGGAATTAGTTTATTTGCAGCGGGGTTGCGAATTTCAAGTTTTCAGTTTTCAGTTTTCAGTTTTTTTTTTGAGTTAGAACGATTGTTCGATGAGTTTTACTTTGGGCAAACCAATAAGACATCCCAAATTTCATAAGGATCGGCAGACTATATACGATCCGATACACATCTAATAATATAAGTAAGCCAACTAGCGTACTGCCATTCAACTGCAAGGGTATATCAACTTCGGCTGCGCCCAAAGTTAGCTTTCCTTTCTTAATTTATTGTCACTTACTTCGCTCTTAAATTTGAATGTCTTGCCATTCGGTGCAAAGACATTAGGCCTTGTTAGGTGCCAACATTCTCCCCCCTCATTGAGGGACTCAATCCATTGCGACTGTGCGGTGTTGTGTGATCGTCTTAGTGAACCGATGTGTACCTTTCACTAAAAAATTTCACTTAAAATAATGTTAATACCAAAAAATATTTGAATCATGTGAGTGAGACATCCAATATTGGTACGTTGCCCTAGATATTTCTATTTTCCTTGTTGTCTTCTTCGTCTTGTGCACCTACAGGACTCTCGGTCTTTTCTTGGTCTTGGTCTTTTGTAGAGATGCCTGTGACCCATGCCGGGTGATGTGTCTCCTCCTTACATACTTTAGAATTTGTGGTGAATTAAACTCCTTGAATTCCCTTGTTTACTGGCCATTGCATTGTGTGCTCTTCAGTCGTGAATTCACAAACGTGGACTTGGGGTTTGGGGTCTCCCGCTCTCCTTGTTAATCTGCCATGGGCGGGGAAATCTGTAATCTTCCAGATTGGACTATCTGATACTCGACGATGCATGCACTAGAACTTCGCTCGGATGCGTTGATTTCACCGATTTCCTGGCGTGGCTCGCTATCTCGTTCTCGCGGTTCCCACTAAGTACGTACAGCCCACCTCCCGTCCAACCGACCCAGGAACGCTGCCGCATAACGTACGGCGCGAATCGCGGGGATAGATACGAGAAAGTAAACGAGAAGAATAAGAGTATGAAATCACGAGGAAGAGTGTTGCAGAGAGGATTTAAGATTGTTAGTAGAGCAAAGTGGCAAAGTGTGGTAGAGACCATTAAAGAACTATAATGGCTAAGGCGTAGAGAACGAAAGTTACGAGTCCTTCTACTAGGAACGTTAAAACTTAAGCGTGTTAGTAATTGCTGGCTGTCTACATTACCATTAATAAGATTAAATAGAAACATGACACCCAGCATATTTCTACGATTTGTTAATGATGGTAAGTTGATTAATAAAAGTCTACTATGATAAGAGAGAAGGTAAAGACTTGCATCCCAATTATGTCCCTACTAAGTGTGAAAATATGGAAGTTTTTGAACAAATTCAATGTGATTTCGGTGCTCTCCGTATTGAAGACTCCAGACGCACGATCCATATTCAAGAATCTGACAATCCAATGATGACATTATAACATTTTAGTAATGTATGGGTCATTCAATTCTTTTGAAAATCTTTTAATAAAACCAAGCACACCCATAGCTTTATTAACCATTGTGGATATATGGTCGGTAAACTTAAGTTTCAAATCGAATAGGACTCCCAGATCGTTAACCTGATTTAAACTAACTAAGGCATTCCCATATTCAAAGGAGAATGTACGTGGCCTGGTGAGGGCTAGATCGATTAAAAGACATGAGTTTACACTTCGATCCATTGGGCTTTAGGATATTTGCTAAACACCATTTTTTAAATTTATGCAAATTGGATTGAAGTCTAGATTGGGCGCTAGTAAATCTATACTGAAGACAAAGCTTAACATCAACAGCGTACATAAGTACGAGTGAGTCAGTTGAGGCAAGGGGCAAATCGGTCATAAAAGGTGTAAAATGTAATGGTCCAAGATGGCTTCCTTGGGGCACCCCCGATGTGACGCGGACAAAACGAAAGGTTGTTACCTTGCACGTTGGATTGAAGACACGTTGGGTTCTTCCAGATAAGTCCAGATGGGAATCCCAAAAGACGGATCAAAAGATGGGAAAAATATAGGGTTGGCTGATTGGATATTGGATGGCTAATACATTGTTTGAGAAAACTGTGCATATATCGGCCGTTGCCTGATCAGAGGAGGAAAAGATACATGTTTGCGCTTAGTGTTTCAAAGTTACAAAACTGCTTCGGATCCCGAGTAAACTGAATTCGGCTGCGCGAATATAAGTCCAATAACATTCTGCGTTATGCACGGTGAAATTGGACTGAGCTACTAAGTATCTTGAATAACTAAATGTACTGCTAGATAGTTTATGTTTATTTAAAAGTCTATTCATGAAGTTAAATCTTAATAGGTGCTTGGCGGAATGGTAGAGGCGGACGGATATTTCCACGGCACGCAAACGTCGAAAAATATATTCAAAGTGTAATAAAATTGTTTACAGCCAATGTTTATATCTTGTCATTATATGCCAGTAGAAGGGATCAATCAAATTCGAAAATAAACTTATTTAATTTCATAAAGTTATCCTTACGGAAGAACCCAACTATATGGGATTAAAGTTTAGACTTAAGGTTAATTAAGCTATTGTTTTCGAATAAAATTTCATGAGTGGGATAATACGGATCCTCAGGGTTAGAAATGGGCAAAGTTCTGGAAAGAGTAATTCCATCAGTATAAGAATCGAAACACAAGTCAAGCAGCTGACATAAAGAATTTCTATCATGGTTAATTTGACCGAGTGACATGTCGAACATGCTTGCTGGAAAGTCGTGGTGCGAGTTAAGCATTAAGGACGATGAATTCTTAACATTGGACCACATAAGATCTGGTATATTGAAGTCCCCCAGAGCTACCAGCTGGTCCCCGTCAGACAAACGATCCGAAACGAGACGAATAGTGGACAAATGTTGCCAGTATGTGGGCGGTTCCGACGAAGTAATGTAAGAACAGGTAACGTATAAAGATTGACCGGACAAAGTGATTTTGACGCAATTCTATGTCAATTCTATGTAATTCTATTCTATGTCACCAAACTCTTGTGATTTTACCTCTTCAGAAGTGAATTTGGAGTCTACGGAAATTAGAGCTCCTCCTCCCCTTCGCAGTGTTCTGTCATGTCTAAAAGAAGTGTAATTAGTTGGAAACTTCGGAGATTAAGATCTTCAGCTTTAACAAAGTTTCTGTAAAGACTATAATGTGAGATGCAAAGGAAGAACTATCAAAATGCAGTTTGGGAAGTTTACTTCGTAGCCCTCTTGAATGAGGGTTCGTCACCAATGTTCTTGGAAAAAAATATTCTATGCCCAAAACTGGCGGAACAGATCATCTTGAACATCTGCACGGGGACGCGTATTTTGAAAGATGACGTTTGTCTGGTGTAAGAATATTTAAATTTGCCACCTTTATGTCAGCTTTGGTTTTGGCTTGATATTAGCCGAGATATCTATCTCATAAGTCTCAGGCCGAGAAACAAATATGTGTTTCGATGGCGGTATTATCTGCAAGGGTTTTGGTGCTGCCGTAACTAAAACTGCAGCTTCAGTTCATACAGAGAATAGAGATAAGAACCTATACGGAGCGAGAAAAGAAAAATCACCTTCAATCACCTGTTGAAGCAACACCGGTAAAGATGAAGATGCAGAAAAGAGCTATTTTTGGAAGAAATTTAATGAAATCTTATCTTACCTCAAAATATACCAGATGTAAGATACTGGGTTTAAGATACCAGGTACGCTTTAAGATAAATAGAAGAAGTGATTAAGAAACATAAACTGCCCAGCAACTGTTCCTGGAGCAGGAATTGGATAGGACGAATTGCCACTTGGGCGGTTGGTAACAGCACGGAAGTTTTATTTATAAGAAGGTCTGTGCTTATGCATTGTTACTTGACGGGTTGCCTGACGTTCAAGGTGTTCTAACATCTGCTTCAGAGATTGTGGAGTGGTTGGAATGATAACGGCAAATTCTAGATATGATAGCGTGTATGGGTGCAATCTTTCTTCAATGATATGTATCAAGATTGGGTCCCAGATGCCTGTTGACACCTTGAAAGCGTTGAGAGTGGCGACCATTCGGAGCACGGCATCATGTAAGCTGTAAGCTATCATTTAAGAGCAGCTGCTCCGCTGATCCATCTGTTCTGGGGTGTACGAAAAGCTCTTGGATCGCGGACCTAATCAACAACCGTTCATTTTTCTATCGATTCGATAGCCGGTGCCAGGCATCCATGTAACTGGTCTGTCCACCAATTGCAGATCAGCTTCACCTGTACTATTATTCTCCAAAGGCCGGAATTTTACTGCATCGCTATAGTCTTGATTGTGGATGAACTCCAGGAAAATGTCGGAGAAGGGTAGCCAATGTCGGTAATCTCCCTCCAAACTTGGAATTTCGACCGGCGAATTTCCATAACTCTTTAATATGCTGCCTGGTGTAAGACGATACTTCCTTTCTTTCAGTTCGATTACATAGGAAGTCGTCGAGACCGTCGAGCCGTCCTTCTTGTCTTCGTTTCAGTGAGGTGATCTTTGGGTCCTCTGTAAGATCTTGTTCGCTAGTTCGTAATTAGTTAGTAATTAGCTTCCTCCGGCGGTCCTTTGATCTGGAGCAACACACAGAGGTCAAGGGGGTTCCCACCAACGGTCAGTTTACGGGAGCAACACTCGAAGGCGATTACGTCTATTGCTATAGTTACCACTGAGTAATGAGACGATTTACTCTGTATTTATTTCAGAATAACCGCTCTTATATATGATGCTAAGTATACCTATGTATATGTATACCTATGCTAAGTATACCTATGTATACCTATGTAGGTCTATGGTAGATCAACGTTATCGAACAAAGTATACCTAGATCTAGGGTCTAGTAGGTAAATGTTATCGACGTTCTTCAGCAACGATTAAACAGATCACCTACATCTGAGTCTGCTGACTCAGACCACTTGGTCATGGGTTTTTATTTCATGATTCCGCGGGTTAGCGTCATTCCCGCTGTTGACAATGCTGCTCGCTAGTGGATGGGTCAGTCCATCGGAATCAAATTCAAATATTATTTATCATGAATTTTGTGTTAAATTCCTACTACTAAATGTGCAGTGTAGTTATATATAGTACATTATTATATGACTTGGCATTCGGTACCAAGACCTAACGACAGTAGGTGCCAAAAACATGGTTAAATAACTTTTTTCTTTACTCAATATTATTTTTTTTTTTAATATTTATTTTTTCTTTTAATTTTGGCCAAAAAAATTTTTTTATAATCCAAATACTTTTCTTTCTCTAATGTAAATATATATTTTAAAAATTTTGTTTACTTTTTCTTTATTTGTTTATATTTCGCTTGTTTACTTTAATAATTTTTTTACATAACCTATTTAGATACTGATGCACCCATCTATGATGGCTCGGATGTGTTTCTCTTTATTAGTTGTATTCGGGATCCGTTGTCCATACTATCCTTGGACGTGTTTTGCAAACGGATACGGTGTGGGGCAGAGTCAACTTTGTTGTTGCTCACATTTTGGTTTAAGATTACAAGCTTTGAGAAGTTAACTTATATGTTATCTGCTTTTGCCAGATAACTTTTTACGCCAACGACTCTTCTCTGTTTTTACCGTTTTCTGATTTGCCTATACTCGTGTTCTGGTATTTTCGGTAGCGCAATACCGCCCCTAACAGCCTATAATTGGTTTTATGAAATTTTCTGGAATGCGTTTCGAGGCTATCGACCAGCGCCGGTGGCAATTTGGTGAAAAATAGAATTGGCTAAACTTTGCTTCAGAGAAACACCTTCGCCGGTCAGCAATTATTATATTTGGTAATCCAATATATTTGGTGCAGTTCAGTCTGGATTTTACATGAGTAGGATTTAGAGATTGTTAATCAAATTTTGAATAATAATGTTATACAATTGGAAACAATTTAACGGCAACAAATTTGGACATATTGTCAAACTAGTAAAAGTTAGCTTTGTCAAATGTCTTTTCGAAGCCTAAATGCATTTTTTGAGTCATGCACTTGGTATACAATGGATACCCTTATCCGAAACCTCGCGGCTGATCGTCCAAAAAACATTCCACCAGGAATTTGCTTAGCAGATCCCACGTTCACGGAGCCACCAGGCATAGATCTTCTCGTCGGAGCCTAACATATCCCACAACTGCTTAAGCCACGACTAATAAACATAGGGCAGGGGCAGCCATTGCTTCAGAAGACGAAATTTGGATGGATTGTGATGGGGCCAGTGCGACCCAAATCAGTTCATGATTCTAAATCAGAACAAGTCTTCCTTGCCAGGAAATCGCTGAAATCGACACATCCGAGCGAAGTTCTAGTGCATGCATCGTCGGGAAGCAGATAGTCAAATTTGGAAGATTATAGAATTCCCCGCCCATGGGGGATCAACAAGGAAAGCCGCAGACGGACCCTGAACCACAAGCCCAATTTTGTCACCTCACGCACACAGTGCAAGGGCCAGTAAACAAGGGAATACAAGGAGTTGAGTCATCACCAATTCTAAAGTATGTAGGGGGGAGACATCTCACCCGGCATGGGGCACAGGCTTATCTAAAAGGACCAAGAAGCAAGGCGAAGAAGACAACAAGGAGAAAAGAAATATCTTGCGTATCGTACAAATATGAGATATCTCAATCACATGATGCAAATATATTTTGGTATTAACATTAGTTGTAGTTATAAGGTAAGAGTCACAATATTTTCTAGTGAAAAGGTACACCACGGTTCACTAGGACGTTCCCACAACAACGCACATTCGCATTGGATTGAGTCCCTCAATGGGAGGGGGAGAATGTTGCCACCTAGTGTCAAGACCTAATATCTTGGCACCGAATGCCATGATAACGCTTCACACCTAGTAATATGAATTTAACCAATCAAATATTAAGTTGATGCCGATCGACTGACCCAGTTCTGAGTACAGACGGAATTGCGAATACAAAATCAATCATCTCGTTACTCAGTGCTAACTATAGCAATTAGTCGTAATCGCCTTCGATACGTCACTTGTCGCTGAGTTTTGCTCCCGTGGAACGAACCGCCAGCAGAACCGCTGATACGAATTCCTCCGAATACCGCAACCAGGTAGTTTTTAGTCAGACGTTCTATAGGTTTGACTAAGACTCCGTGACCAATCGTTACTCCCGTGAGTTCAATAACCCCCTGCGTACGAACAATAGTATTGATATACCCTTGTATTGATATACCCTTGCAGTTGGGTGGCAGTCCGCTAGGTGGCGACATGCGTGTTATATTATTAGATATATATCGGATCGTATATCGTCGGCCGATCCTTGTCGAATTATTTTACAAAAAGTGGATTCCTTACAAAGTCCCATCCTTCTAACTTAAAAAACAACGAAGTTATGCCATTCCCGATCAATCAGTTATATGGCAGCTTTAAGATATAGTCGGCGGATCCCGGCCGTTCCGACTTATATACTGCCTGCAATGGAATGAATGGTGTATGCAAAGTTTGAAGATGAAAGCTTGAAAGTTATGCCATTCCCGATCAATCAGTTATATGGCAGCTTTAAGATATAGTCGGCGGATCCCGGCCGTTCCGACTTATATACTGCCTGCAATGGAATGAATGGTGTATGCAAAGTTTGAAGATGAAAGCTTTAAAACTCAGAGACTAGAATATATATACTTTCTGGGGATTTTAAAAGGTCACTTTCCGTAAGGTATTCCCGTTGCTGTACAGCGACTTTGGAGCGGGAAAAGTGGCCAGGTTCAATTTGGCCAACGTTGGGAAAGTATCGTTTGATTCTAGCATTCGTTTAAGTGCAGTAGGTGTCGTCGTGGGCGTCCTTAATGGTTTCCTTGGAGGAAACGTGCCTTTCCTGTTGTAGCAGCATCTCTAGGGTCTGAACACTCTGTTTAGACACCAATTCCCATGCTTTGAGCTCCTGAACATCTCATTTGCTGAAGCAAAGACTCCTGAAAACTAATGGCATGAAGACAGGTCTTCAGGACTTCAGCAAATATGTTTTGGGTCAAAGCTGCCGTGCTGCTCTCCAACCTGGGCTTTTGTGGCTCGCCGTCTGCCTGATCTTTCTCCTTCTTCACTTCCTCGTCCAAATCCAGCTCCACTTCCATTGACCCCTTCTCAATCGGATCGTTGCAGTTTTCCACTTCCCAAAACTATCGAAGGAGTTGATCGAGCTGGTCATCTGAAGAGCCTTGTGGGCAGACCAGTCCCAGCTTTCAGACCTTACTGGTGGATACGTGGTCGAGAACAGTGACCGAAATTCAAGCCACTCCTCCATAACCTCCACTAAAAGTGGAAAGTGGCAGTGGCGGCAAATCCAGAATAGTTCTGCCAAACGACGGATTGAAATTGGTGGCACAAGCTTCGTTGATCAGCGTCAAACTTGCCGGCAACAAACTGCAGCGCCGCATTATCTCCTGATCCAGGATGAATCGTGCCTTCCTCGCCGCATCCTTGAAGTTGTCGTACAGATCGCTCCTAAGTTCTGCAACATCCATCTCGGAGAGCTCCTTGTGTGTGCTCTTCAAATCCGCAACGATTCCCTCCAATTTGCTGAGCCGCACATTTAACATCGCCTCCGAAAATGTCTCCACGGATTTCAAGGACAACAATTCTTGAAGATCCCCAACACGGACAACTGCATCTCAAATTTTCAATCACGTCGGGGTTCACCAATGTTCAGTTTCCGAGCGTTTTCGGGAGCTTTAATAAAACAAGCACAGTTTGAATTCTAGCTATTGATACAATTTATTTTTCTACAACTGATATAAATATGTACTGAGTAGAGTTGACGACCGAATTAGAATAATGACGCGGGAGCGCGCTCAACGCCTGATGCAGCGGAGCGATTCAGAGATCCCGCGAGAGAGCGAGATAAACGCTAGCTCATGACGGCAAATGCAGGTGGGCGATCGAATGCACGAGAGCGGGCGACCAGATTTGGCCAGAGACGCGAACATATATATAAAAGAAAATGACGTCACGAATTCAATAAATTATTGCCGACCAAACTTCTTTTCGGCGGCTGCTTGACCCGACAATGATGCAAATCCATGCTCTCCAAAGTACGGCATCATCAACCTTCTGGAGCACCACTTGAATTATGATGCAGCTAGTAATCTGCTTCGTTGTGCATCAGCGTTGTCGCTGATGCGGTTGCTACGGCTCTCAGATGCAGTATCACATTAATATGAGCTTGCAAAATAAGCCTGCAATTACTAAACCTATTGTGCATCCGCTCCAAGGCGACGTCATAGTTTTGTCCGTTAGCTCCATTGATTGCACAGTCTCCAAGGCAGACTCACAAACCTCCACTACAAGTGGGAAGCAGCAGTGGCGTCAAAGCCTGGAAAGAAATGCCGAACGACGCATCAACATTGGCGGCTGACGTAGCGTTGATCAGTGTCGAGCTCGCCGGCAAGAAAATGTGGCGCCGCATAATCTCCTGATCCAGGACGAATCGTGCCTCCCTCGCCGCATCGTTGAAGGTGACGCGCAGATCGATCCTGCTCCTTGTGCGTGCTCGCGAAATCCGCAACGATGCTTTCCAATTCGCTAAGCCGCACATTTATCATCGCCCCCAGAAATGTCTCCACTGCTATCAAAGACGACAGCAATCCTTGCAGATCCTCAAAAAGTACGACTGCACTTTGACTCGAAAACCATTTCCTTCCAGGAGAGGCACACTCGAAGAACGGATTCATTTTCACAACAAAAACTGTACAATTGCTATATAACGGGGAAATATATATATGAGCAATTGTAGCACTCTAAAAACCACGGATGCAATATACGTATTTATGTAAAAAGATGCCTATATTTCGCGAAGAAATCTCAACCGAATAATGTTTGTAGGGCCAAGCAGTCAAAGACGAAGATGTCTGAAATAATCTATAAAGACTCAGAAACGGAGAAGCAGCTGCGAGCTTATCAGCCGTTTCTATTTTGGTTGTTTCTTCCATGTTCCCATGCGCTTTGCTGGAATTTTTAGTGCATGAGCTTTCGGGAGCTTTTTTTTAGAGCTGCTACACACTAGCTCATCTTGCATTTGTGAGTGTTTTCCGCCTCACCTCTTGCCGATAAACGATATACAATTGCTAAGCTTCACTTGCACTTGTATTTTGGCATCGATTTTGTGCGACTGCGTTTTTAGGGTAAAAACTGATACCATAATTTAAATTAATCGTACAATCTGAACTGCTCGTCAATTTATTCGGCCGCTATTTTAAACTATTAATAGCGTTACCATTGGTGACAACAACAGATTGCATCCCGGTAATTTATAACCGAATGCGCCGTTCTTGTTGTTTACAAAGTGGCATTCTAATTGCATAATGGAGTCTGGAACTGAATCTGCCGCTGCAAGCAGGGAGAGGACGCTCCGGAGACGAGCGGAAGTGACGTGCACCGATGCGGACCGACGACCTGACCATGTTGACCCTCGAGTCAATGATCAGTGTCGAGGAGAGGCATTCGAGCGAGGGATTTACTACGCTGCAGGAGGAATTGGAGAAGATTGCGGACGCAAACTATGATGTTGCCCTTGATCTTTTGCGTAACCGTTTTAGTAATCGACGATTAATATTCCAGGCTCATATCAACGAGATCCTGCAGCTAAGGGTTGTAGAGCCGGGATCCGAGGCAGCTCCATGGCCAAGTCGGAAGACTTTTAACCGGGAAGCAGTGAGTCATCACACTCTTCCAACATGGGAATCTATGGCTTGGTTCTTGGAACAAATGGCCGACGTAGGCCATTTAATAATCGTGCATGCTCCAAATGCTCTACCTTCTTCGTGTGCCCCGTGTGCCCCGCTTCTCGCTGCCTAACGTGCAATCGCCGACACCATGCTCTCCTGCATCCGTGTGAGCAATCATCCGGCAGTACTTCCGTTCCCGCTTCCGGATGGAGCATCGGTTAATGTTTGCCTAAGGTCGCGCCTATCCTCGTTTCTGTGTACATTTTGCTATTAAAAACCATTAATAGCTAATGTTAATGTAAATGTTAATGTTTTTTCGGTTTTTTTTTTTTAAATGCTTTAATTTGTTGTATTTTTTTTTAAGACGCGCAGCTCAAGTTTTCAATAAAAAATATTTTAGCTAATTATTTTTCCAAGCACAATCACGTCGGGGTCCTTTAATAAATAACAAGCTCTGTTAAAAATAAAAGCGCAATTTATTTATTTTTCGGTTTTTTTGATTTTCTATTTAAATACTAATATGGGAACTGTGCGTAGAGTTGGAGACTGGTCTGATAAGTAAGTGACGCGTGAGCGCGGCTCAACGCTTGATGCTGCGGAGCGACCGAGAGATACCACGAGAGAGCGAGACCACAATAGCGCATGACGGCAGATACAGTTAGCCGATCGAATGCACGAGTGCGAGCGACGCCAATAGATACATAAATATAGAAGAGAGTGACGTCACAAGTTCAATAAATTATTGCCGGCCAGACTTTCTGGCTGCTGCTTGACCCGAAAGTCGAGTGCGAGATTATTAAGAAGTGCGAAAGGATAAGGGTGATGAGTGGTGCAACTGAAGCCCAAGATAAGCGAGTCGGATGGGCCATTACCCAAACACAGCAGGAAGCCTTGTCTCGAAGAATTCAAATGGCAACATCCCCCAACGAACAGGTTTGATCCTGGAAAGCGAGATGGGGCCCACGGAACAGGAACGGAGACTAGTGGGCGAGTCAAGCAAGAGCTGCGAGGATCTCGCGGAGGAGCAGAGTACCTCAAAGTTTATTATCAATACTTGATTCCGTTATATAGTAAGGCCTTTTAATAAAGAATGTATTAGTAAAAAAAATAGCTGCATTATTACTGCGCTCGTACAATCACATCGGTGGATCACTCTCGATGATCACTCTGTGAGCTAGCCGCGGCATTTGTTGTGAGTGAAGATACTACTACTAAACAAAACAAACTTTTTTAGTTTTTATTTTTTTCATTGATGTAATTTTGAATTATCTTTATTTTCAATTTTTATAAAGAACTCAAATTATGTAGAAGAATATCGAATCCCATTCCTTGAAAATATGCAAGCCCCATTCCTGATCACAAGGTGTTTGTTGAGTTAATCTGGGAAAAATACATCCCCTCGAGCTGGTTTGACTTTTACGTCGACCGTATGTTAAGGGATGTAGTTGCATAAGGCATGCCTGATTTTACTCAGGTTTTTCAAAACTTTGATTTTTAATTAAGCAAGTGGTTTTTCAATTCGCCTGAGGTTAATACATCCGAGTGCACCATTAAGCAAAAAAAAAGATTCGGACTCAGCTGACTAAATGATTAAATGATGACTAAAGATTGAAATTGAGGCTTCAATTATGGGTGAGAGTCCGACTAATTTAATCTAACCAACCAGAGCGACAAACCAACGACTACAGTCAGTCAACGACGCGTAGTAAGCGGCGTAAAAATGGTAGTAAAAGTCGAGTAAAGATACTACAAAAGCTTTAAATAAAAATGTTAGCTGAAGTATACAAAAGCTAAATCCATTTGTTTATGAAGCCACTGAGGGTGGTCTTACCTTTTCCTTGTTGCGAGTCGGGAGATGACTAGCTTATGCTAATATATTGTACGATGCCAAGTTTCCAGTATTGTTGACATTGCGCTTTCAATTTGTTCACAGCTTAATTTGAAACTTCTACGGGTCAAACTTACATGTGAGTCTCAAGTCAACCCCATTTTAACCCCATTTCTCAAACCCCTACGAATTTCGCGAAGATTAGAGGTGGTAGTTCTCTAAACAGGAATTCTAGCCTTTTGTAACTTTTTTAAGGAAAATAAGTAAACGAGAAAATAAATAGCTGCCAGCGATCCGTATGTCAGCGCTAATGCTGGGGAAATACCGAAGAATTGGTTCGTCATCCCAGCAGGGGATATATCCCAATAGGGATATAGCTATTGATAATAGAGATAGAACTATGTTAAATACTTCCCTTCAACCAGAACAGGACAGGACCGACAGTCATAACATAGAAGAGTTAGTGAATTAGAGCAAAGACCCGATATAGTAGCTCAAGTCCTAAACAGTTGAAGAATAAAATACTCAGGAACCGGGGTAACAGTGAACAATTATATATAAGGAGTTGAAGCACTTACACATCAAACTTTGGCCGCAAACGTCTTTTTAAATGGCAAAGATAATGAATTTTATTGGAGGTTTTATAAGTCTGTGGGCGTCGTGCGTTGGGACCGATTATACGAGGCTCTGCGAATACAATTTAGACAAGGAAGAGATGATGGTGATATCGAGGAGATGATATGAAACCGGTAGCAAAAACTCAATGAAAGCTTTGATGGGTTCTTTGACAGTGTATCAGTATTGACAGATCAGCTAGAACAACCATGGGGTACGGCGTAGTTAGTCCGAGTACTCAAAAATAATTTGACACCGTAGATCCGGCACGAGATCTTAAACGTGGAATTTAGCATCGTTTCTGAATTAAGAGAGATACGTAGGCGTCGGGAATCTTTTTTAGAAGACGTGAAGCGTACTCATGGTTACGGCAAAAGTAATCGATTCAAAAAGGAGGTTTCTTAATTAGTACCAGGAGATAAGGAAAAACCTACTGAGTTCGATGAGGAAGAGGCAATAGAAGCTTTTACATTAGTATATGGGAACTGCCAAGAAGAGGGCATCGTTACCGTTACGACACAACGGCGAATTTTTTGTTATGGTTGCGGCGCGTCCGACACTTAAAACCTAGCTGTTTAAAGTGTTCATAAAACTTAAAAGGCAGCACTGCTAGGTCGAAGTACAAACCAAAGACTTCGAGTGCTCGACACAATCAATCAACAATGAAAAAGAGATGGGGTATCCATAATAAAGTAATAGACCGGACGTACAAAACGGACCCGGATTTGTCCTTGTTACATATGAAGATAGTTCAAATTTCTGAGATTAACATATCGGTAAAGTGATGGTTATAAACCTTTACAATCCATTAAGACTCGAAGCGCTGCTAGAATTAAATCATTTAGTCACAATATTCGTAAATTCCGGAAAGGCATTAAGTATGTCTATGAACTTTCTATAACGCCTCGTTATAGGAAACTGCTTTATCGTACCGTCTAAGGGTTGTTGGATTCAGGAGCATCTATATCTTGTGTTGGAGGAAATTTAGCCAAAGAGATAGTTGGCAGTCAAATGGTGTACAAGCCTCTTAAGCAAAAGGCAGTTCTGATGGAACTGTTCATCGGTTATTAGGGTTAATGAAGGTTGAGTTGGAATTTGAAAACGTAGTGAAGACCTTTACGATTTATATCGTACCATCTTTGAAACAAGATTTGTATATAGGGGTGGATTTTTGGAAAGAGAATATTGTGGAAAACCAATTTAATACACTATGAAATAGACGTGAGTGACGCCAAACAGCGTCACCGATCAAACAGCGTCACTTTCCGGTCACACCCGCTGTGGAAAAGTTCATGTACGTGGAGATAGTCCGTATGTTGCAACTCGGGGTTATTGAAGAATCGGAAAGTTCTTCACCGATAGTGAAGGTGACGAAGCCGGGTAAGGTCGGTAGGTAAACCGTTTCACCAGCAAAGATGCATACCCACTGTCGCAGATCAGTGAAATGCTTAGTTTCACCAGCAAAGATGCATACCCACTGTCGCAGATCAGTGAAATGCTTAGTTGCTTCTGCCAAGAGCAGAATACATCACGAGTCTTGATCTAAAAGACGCGTACTGGCAAGTTCCCTTGGAGCATACATCTCGAGATAATACGGCCTTCACAGTTCCTGGTAGACCGCTTTATTAATTCAAGCTAATGTCGGGACTAATGGACAAGGTCATTCCTGCAAATGTTCGAAATGAGGTTTTCATCTATTTAGATGACCCCTTAGTGGTTTCATCAAGTTTCGAGAGACATTTGGACGTATTAAGTAAAATATCGCTGCACATAAGGCGTGCGGGATTAACAATTAATGTGGGGAAAAGGCATTTTTGCAAGAAGAGTGTTCGATATTTAGGTCACATTATTGGAGAGGGAGTTATCAGGACGGAACCTAAAAACCTTCGCAGTTTGAGAATATTTATGGGTTTATGCGGATGGTTTCCCAAGTTTGTTCCCGATTTTATTCCTTCTCTGGCATCTCCTCCTACAGATTTGATGACGACTAAAAAAGTTTGGTCCTGACCAAAGGGCTCTTAAGGCATTGAACGAGTTAAACACTGTCTGTGTGAGGCCCCGGTGATAAGTAGACCTAACTTCTCTAAGCCTTTTTGCAATACACTGTACTAGATGCCTGCTATAGTGACCCATGCGTACTACAACACTGTGTCGCCAGTAAGACCGGAGTAAGCGCGGTGCTCGTGCAAAATTAAGAGGAGAGAGAAGAACGTCTAATCGCATTTATATAAAAGACTTGAAATAAGGCTCAGCGTAATTATACGATAACTGAACAAGAATGTCTGGCTGTAATAGACGCGCTTAGAAATTTTAGAGCATACGTGGAAGGACATGTATTTAAGATCGTCACGTATCACGCATCCTTAAAGTGGCCATTATCATATAACTCGGTGAGCATTAACTCTACAAAGGTTTCGGTTCACTATAGAGCACCGGAAGGGTTCGCAGAATGTGGTACCTGATCTCGTTGAGCGAGAGGGATCATTGGTGGAAGATGGGTATCTTTACTGTAAAGTTGAGCATCTCACGGGTATTCAGGTCCACGATGAGTATGCATGGAAATTATAGATTCCGAAGACCATAGTTCCCATAGTTCTTAGCAAAGCACACGATAACCCCAAAGCTTTTCATGGAGGCCTTCATAAAACGATTAAAAGAAACCAGAGGTATTATTTATGGCCTGGTTTGGTAACCGACGTTAAAGTCTACATTAATTCCTGTGAAGTGTGAAAAACCACAAAGGCACCTACATCGCCCCCCACAACTCAACGGTTTTTCCAATGGTTATATTTATATATAATATTATATATATATTATTTTCCAATGGTTATATTTATATATAATATTATATATATATTATATTCCCATGGTCCTTATCGTCCCCGGTAAAGAAGTGGGCATATTGAAATTTTTATCATTCTTGATCATTTTACTAAATACGTATTTTTGAGACCTGTTCGGAAGATCAACGACGAAGTGGTGATTAAATATCTCGACAGCGATTTATTTATGTCGTTTGGGGTGCCTGAAGCGATTTGTCCGACAATGGTTCGCAATTCCGATCGCATTCCATACATTAACCAACAAATACTAGATCAGCCATTACAGCGGTGCATTCGCCTCAGGCCAACGCTTCCGAAATGAATCCGATAATATTTGCGACCAGATCAAAAGGACTGGGTCGAACACCTTAATCATTTATGTTTCGCTTTACGTTTCTCGGTGCATTTGAGTAAACACATGATCACATCTGGGTCGACGTATGCACTGCAAAGAAAATTTAATTTGCCGGACGCTCGTTCTCTTTGCTAAGTAGATCTGACTAAGTAGATCTGAACTTTTAAAATAGTTCGACAACATAAAGCCTGTTGCCAGATGTTATAGTCGTAAAAGCAAAATTCCAGAAGTTATAACCTACGTGTTAGGCGATGTCAGTTCAAAGAAGGGCAAGAAGTCCGGCTCTAACTCTAAATTTGGACATGCCTTCGTAAAAGCTAGAGTTCGCAACAAAATAGGGAATTCGAATTATGAGATTGAAGATTTACAAGTTCGTTCAATAGGAAGTTATCACGCTATACACATTCGTCAATAGCGTCCATTCAGCTTGAGTTCAGTCTAGGGTAAGCAGAATATACCCTAGCCTGAAGAGACCCTTGTCCGAAGGGACTTTAATAAAAAACGGTAAATTATACAAAAAATGACTGTTGTATTTGATTCGAGTAGCCGTTAAATAAAAATTGGCGTTCTTTAGAGTAAACCAGATTACATTCAGATATTGTTCGAACGCAGATATTGTTCGTAGTCAAACCTATAGAACGTCCGACTAAAATTGCCTGCTTTGTGCAGGCGGGGGGTTGATATGTGGGAAACGGGGAGCTGAAGGTCTGTTGACTGGCCTCAGCTGTGGTGGAGATATTAGGTTCCTCTGCCGGTCCTTTGATATGGAGCAACACACGGAGGTCAAGGGGTTCCCACCGAACGCCACCGTTTCAGGGGAGCACTGAATAACGAGACGATTGATTCTGTATTCGCAACTATCTTTTTTTCAGAATAACTGCTCTTTTATACGATACTAAAGTATTCCTATGTCTAGCATAGAAGTCAATGTTTTCGAACAAAGTATACCTAGGTCTAGGGTCTAGGTGGTCAATGTTATCGACGTGCTTCCGCAACGGTTAAACAGGTCACCTACTTCTGAGTCTGCTGACTTAGACCGCTTGGTCATAGGGTTTTCATTTCATGATTCCGCTAGTTAGCGTCATTCCCGCTGTTGACAATGCTGCTCGCTGGTGGCGCCGTCTGCAGCTGGGTCAGTCGGTCGGAATCAAATTCCTATTAGTAGGTGTGAAGCGTTATCATATGTTATTATATAGCGTGTATTCTTTATCAAATTCCTACTACTAAATGTGTGCAGTGTTATTATATATAGTACATTATTATATGTCTGGGCATTCGGTACCAAGACCTAAAAACAGTAGGCGCCAAAAACATGGTTAAATAACTTTTTTCTTTACTCAATATTATTATTTTTTTTTATTAATATTTATTTTTTTCTTTTTATTCTTTCTTCTCTTTCTCAAATATAGATATTTATTTTAAAAATGTTGTTTACTTGTTCTTTATTTGTTTATATTTCGTTTGTTTACTTTAATAATATTTTTACATAACATATTTAGATACTGATGTGGCACCCAAACATGATGGCTCAGATGTGTTTCTCATTATTGGTTGTATTCGAGATCCGGTGTCCATACTTTCCTTGGAAGTGTTTTGCAAGCGTATACTACAGAACTGTGGTTCACCGATGGGGACAAAAACAGCAACGTTTATTATTTAATTAAATAATCGAAAATTGTACAATATTATTATTGCGATTATTATATAGTTGGCTTTTGGACTTTTGTATGCATATAGCTTTTTAGGAGCATTAAATAATAGAAAAACTCAAAGAAAAATAATTTTGGTTGCTTTTTGTTAGCAGCGTCGCAGTCGGCTGCGCAGCGGGATTTGGTGGTGTAATACCTTGAAGCTTAAGCTTCAAATTCCTAGGAATACGGCGGATTTCGGGCCGCTGACCGATGAGAACTTTGTGTGGGGCAGAGACTACTTTGTTGTTGCTCACATTTTAGTTTAAGATTACTTGTAGGTTATATGGTTTTGCTTAACTTAGACACCGTCTGCCGGGCACAAGTAACGTGATATGCCATTTCCAACTTTTTACGCCAAAGACCCTGCTCTTTTTTTTTACAGTTTTCTGATTTACCTATACTCATATTCTGGTATTTTCGGTAGCGCCTATTATTGATTTCATGCAATTTTATGGAATGCGTTTCGAGGCTATCGACTATATCAGGTGGCAATTTGGTGAAAATTAGAATTTTCACTTTGCTTCAGAGAAACACCTTCGCCGGTCAGGAAATATTATATTTGATATTCCAAACAATGAAATTGCATGGACATATGTATTTTAAAAATTTCTGAAAATTCGGAATTGGTGCAATTCAGTCTGGATTTTACATGAGAAGGATTTAAAGATTGTTGATAAAATTTTGAATAATAATGTTATATAATTGGAAACAAATTTTGACATATTGTCAAACCAGTAACAGTCATTAGCTTTGTCAAATGTCTTTTCGAAGCCTAAATGCATTTTTTGAGTCATGCACTTGGTTTATAATGGATACCCTTATCCGAAACCTCGCGGGGACTCTGGTAAACAGCGTCTTTCACCAATCCTCTAAATTTTGCTAACAATAAATTAAATTTTGTGTTGATTAATCGTACCAAATACATCCCACAATTGCCACGACTTATAAACCTAGGGCAGGGTCAGCCATTGCTTCAGAAGACGACATTTGGATGGTTTGTGATGGGGCCAAATCACGACCCAAATCAGTTCATTATTCTAAATCAGAACAAGTCGTCCTTGATCACGCCGCTTGGGCGAAGTTCTAGTGCATGCATCGTCGAGAAGCAGATTGTCAAATCTGGAAGATTACAGAATTCCCCGCCCATGGCGGATCAACAAGGAGAGCCGCAGACGGACCCTGAACCACAAGCCCAATTTTGTCACCTCACGCACACAGTGCAAGGGCCAGTAAACAAGGGAATACAAGGAGTTGAGTCATCACCAATTCTAAAGTATGTAGGGGGGAGACTTCTCACCCGGGATGGGGCACAGGCTTCTCTAAAAAGGTCCCAGAAGCAAGAAGGGAAAAGACCGAGAGTCCTGTAAGCGCACTGACCAACCAGAAAAAACGTTTGATACTACGTGGGATCTCCAAGGAGAATGGTTACGAGGGCGCGCAACAAGACGAAGAAGACAACAAGGAGAATAGAAATATCTTGGGTATCGTACCAATATGAGATGTCTCAATCACATGATGCAAATATGTTTTGGTATTAACATTAGTTGTAGTTATTATGTAAGAGTCACAATATTTTCTAGTGAAAAGGTACACCACGGTTCACTAGGACGTTCCCACAACAACGCACATTCGCATTGGATTGAGGCTTCAGTTATGGGTTAAAGTCCGACTAAGCGGACACATCAACTTTGGTAACATCAATGCTTTTTGACCCCCTTGGATTATTGGTCCAAATACTTATTAACGAAAAGATCCTATGAAGGAACTGCGTATATTCGTTGCAAATCCTTTCCATCTTAAGTTGTATCCGCTCTGTTCAGTTACCGAGCGTTTTCGGTAGCTTTAAGATTGTGTTCTGAATATTATATATATACCAATATAAAACAAGCACAGTTCGATTTCTAAATATTGATACAATTTATTTAATGGTTCTGGGGTTTCTAAAAATGATATATGTAAAAATGTCCTGAGTAGGGTTGACGGCCGAAAAGAGAATGATGCGGGAGCGCGGCTTGACGCCTGATGCAGCGGAGCGATGGAGAGATCCCGCGAGAGAGCAAGGCAAAAGCTAGCGCATGACGGCAAATAAAGGTGGCCGATCGAATCCACGAGACCGAAAGACGCGAATATATATATAAAAGAAATGACGACATGAATTCAATAAATTATTGCTGGCCAAACTTCTTTCCGGCAGCTGCTTGACCCGACATACTCCCCCCGTTGGAAGATGGGCTTTCACCAGCATCATGAAGGGGCAGCAGGCACAATTTATTGACTGCGCGCATTGTAACTCCGGTTGCAGTCCTCAGCATCGCCACCATCACGCTAGGGATATTGGAGCACCATTTTCGCAGCTGAAATTCGCCCTTGGACAAAAGCGCAGCAATCTGCCCTAAAATGCCAACAACTTCCTCCTTGGAGCTGCCACTGGATCCCACTGGAAAGTCTTCCACCTCGTCCTTCTGCACCTCCGGCGGAACCAGGGACATATGACCTAGGTTAAGATTCTCCTTTACAAAGGCCAAATACTGAGCGCGCAGTTCGGGCTGATGAGGCAGTTTCTTCAGTTCGTCCTTTGACGCTTTCACAGTCGGATCAGTGCAGGTTTTCAATTTCCAGAACTGTCGAATTTGATTGAGCCGCTCATCTAAAGGCCCCTTTGGGCAGATCAGTCCCGACCGCTCAGGAGCCATGAGAACATTGCCATTGTTAGGACCTCCACCTCCACAAACAACCCAACCGAGCCGAGTTTTTTGGATTGAGGGAAAACCAGGAGACAAATGAATTTGCCCGACTCAAAGCAGCTCGTAAAATAATCCAGCTCCATAAAACAAATCAACTCGCTGCGGCTGGTGAAAATAAGGATCTGCTAGCTTTACATTGGCGGGAATTTTCCATGAACTGACGTCCAATGCAAAATTGGGCTGAAGGTCAGTGATGTTGGAGGCTACGATCGCAGTTACTTGCGCCGAATAGTCAGAGCATTGGGAATGCAAGCTGACTTGCACAGAAAACCCATCGGTACAAAACCCTGCGTCACCTATACCGGACACAGAAACCGGAGACCTTATCTTCCATAGCTGCACTTGGTTTACCAGCCTTGAGGTGACCAGATGCACCTGCGAACCAGAAACGAGCAGCGCTCGGCAGGGCAGTAGAACTCCAGAGCGGTTACTGACCAAAATATTGGCAGTGGCTAGCAGCACATCACAAAAACGATCCTTGGCGACAAGAGAATTGACGGCAGCGGACGCTGACCGAAAAACAGCGTCGCTAGATGCCGAAACCTCGGGAGAGGGGTGTTGGTCTTGAGCTGTCGAATTGCCACCAAAATGCAGCAAGCCATGATGCCTGCGTCCACATGCACGGCAGCTCGACGAATTGCAATGCCGAGATAGGTGCCCAGATCCAAGGAACTTACGACATAAGTCTAATCGCCTAACTTTGCCTAACCGATCCTCAGGAGACAAGCTTAAAAACCTTGGGCAGGAGTTTATTATGTAAGAATGGCAATCATAAATAATGCATGCGGAAGAGTTGGTAATCACAAATGCAGAGTTACCTGAATGAAAGGGTCTACGCCCTCCTACCGCAAGGTTTGGTGCATATGATGTCGTCGGCAAATCCATGCTCCCCAAAGTCTGGCATCTCTGCTCAAGAAAACTGGCGATGGACTCCCAAGTTGGAATGGAATCCAAGGAATCCGAGTCAGCTTGCATTTCCTTCCACTTGGATTGCGTGGCATTATCAACCATCTGCAACAGCACTTGGATTATAATGCAGCTAGCAATCTGCTTCGTTGTGCCCATGCTTGCCAGGGCTCGGATATGCGAATTAAATTTGTCTGAAAGCTCGCGAAGCCTCGTCGCCGATGCGGGTTCTACGGCCCTCAGATTCATTATCTCATTAACATGAGCTTGAAAAATGTGCCTGCGATTACTAATCCTTTTGTTTAGCAGCTCCAATGCCACGTCATAATTTTTGTCCCTGAGCTCCAACGATCGAACAGCCTCCAAGGCAGATTCACTAAGGCAGGACCGCAACCGTTGAAGCTTCTCGACCCGACTGATGAAAGGGTTTGAGTCCACCATGGTCGGCAAGTTTGATGCTGATCAACGAAGCTTCTGCCACCAATTTACCTCGGCTTACCTCGGAAGAGGGGTGTTGGCATTGAGCTGGCGAATTGCCACCAAAATGCGGCAAACATGGCATCTTGACGAATTGCAATGCCGAGATAGGTGCCCAGATCCAAGGCACTTACGGCATAAGACCAATCGCCGAACTTCGCCTAAACGATCCTCAGGCGACAAGCTTACGAACCTTGGGCAGGAGTTTAGTATGTGCGAATGGCCATCACCAATCATGCATGCGGAAGAATCACAAATGAAGAGTTACCTGTATGAAAGGGTCTACGCCGTCCTACCGCAAGGCTTGGTGCATATGATGTCGTCGGCAAATCCATGCTCTTCAAAGTCCGGCATCTCTGCTCAAGAAAACTGCGGAATCCGAGTCAGCTTGCATTTCCTTCCATTTAGACTGCGTGGCATCATCAACCTTTTGCAACAGCACTTGGATTATGATGCAGCTAGCAATCTACTTCCTTGTGCCCATGCTTTCCAGGGCCCGCATATGCGAATTAAATTTATTTTAGTTTATTTATTTTCAGCTCACGACCCACTGTGCAACTGCTATATAAGGGGGTAATATATATATATGAGCGATTGTAGCACTCTAAAAACCACGGATGCAATATACGTATGTATGTAAAAAGATGCCTGTATTTCGCGTACAAATCACAAACCGAATAATGTTTGTAGGGCCAAGCTGTCAAAGACGAAGATGTCTGAAATAATCTATAAAGACTTAGAAACGGAGAAGCAGATGCGAGCTTATCAGCCGTTTCTATTTTGTTTGTTTCTTCCATGTTCGAATGCACTTTGCTGGTATTTTTAGCGCATGCGCTTTTGGGAGCTTTTTTGTAGAGCTGCTACATACTAGCTCATCTTGCATTTGTGAGCGTTTTCCGCCATTCCTCTTGCCGATGAACGATATACAATTGCATTGTATGAGATTCTACTGCTAAGATTCACTTGCACTTGTATTTTGGCATCGATTTTGTGCGACGGCGTTTTTATGGTTAAAACTGATACCATAATATAAATTAATCGTACAATCTGAACTGCTCGTCAATTTATTCGGCCGCTATTTTAAACTATTAATAGCGTTACCATTGGTGACAACAACAGATTGCATCCCGGTAATTTATAACCGAATGCGCCGTTCTTGTTGTTTACAAAGTGGCATTCTAATTGCATAATGAAGTCTGGAACTGAAGCTACTAGATCTGCCGCTGCAAGCAGGGAGAGGACGCTCCGGAGACGAGCGGAAGTGACGTGCACCGATGCGGACCGACGACCTGACCGTGTTGACCCTCGAGTCAATGATCAGTGTCGAGGAGAGGCATTCGAGCGAGGGATTTACTACGCTGCAGGAGGAATTGGAGAAGATTGCGGACGCAAACTATGATGTTGCCCTTGATCTTTTGCGTAACCGTTTTAGTAATCGACGATTAATATTCCAGGCTCATATCAACGAGATCCTGCAGCTAAGGGTTGTAGAGCCGGGATCCGAGGCAGCTCCATGGCCAAGTCGGAAGACTTTTAACCGGGAAGCAGTGAGTCATCACACTCTTCCAACATGGGAATCTATGGCTTGGTTCTTGGAACAAATGGCCGACGTAGGCCATTTAATAATCGTGCATGCTCCCAAATGCTCTGGAACTGCATGCTCCCAAATGCTCTACCTTCTTCGTGTGCCCCGTGTGCCCCGCTTCTCGCTGCCTAACGTGCAATCGCCGACACCATGCTCTCCTGCATCCGTGCGAGCAATCATCCGGCACTACTTCCGTTCCCGCTTCCGGATGGAGCATCGGTTAATGTTTGCCTAAGGTCGCGCCTATCCACGTTTCTGTGTACATTTTGGCGGTTGACGGCACATCGTAGAACGTCAACCTGGTCTGAACATAGATGTCTCCAACTGGAAGGTTCCTGCCAATGTGATTTAAGCTGATCCAAACTTCCACAGAGCGCAGCGTGTGGAATTGCTGATTGAAGCAAGTCTGTTTTTTGATCTGCTCTCAGTTGGGCAAATCCAGCTGGGAGACGGTCTACCTCTTGTGCAGAAGACGCTTTCTGGATGGGTAGTCTCTGGAGAAGGTGGAACCCAAATTGCAAAATGTAACGCTGCGTAAGAATAGCGCGGCTGCGTTTTTAGGATTAAACCTGAACCCATAATAAAATTTGAATTAATCGGAAAATCTGAACCGCTCTTCAACTTTTTCGGCCGCTATTTAAAACCATTAATAGCTAATGATTATGTAAATGTTACATTTTTTGTGGTTTTTTGTTTTTTTTTAATGCTTTAATTTGTTGTATATTGGAAGACGCGCAGCTCAAATTTTCAATAAAAAATAGTTCAGCTAATTATTTTTCCAAGCACAATCACAATTCAAGCTGAATATGAAGTAAATACAGTGAATCATTTTGCGCATGCTTTTTAAATTAAATTCCAATTCTCCACTGATTGGCCAAGACTTGCTTTGAAACATCTATTGAATAAATGAAACCCTTATAATTTCGATCTGCCCAATACTGTAGTATCCCTAGTCGTCTTTGAATTTGAAGATGATTCGATGCAACTTTATTACAAAGCTTTTAAGAGTAAAAATAAAATGTAAAAAACCTTTAGTTTTTATTTAATTCGCGCTTAACAAAATATTTAGACCTCTTCGAGGGAATATAAATTCTTTTCTTTGACATAGCTCATTATACCATTGTAGACGGTATTATAATTTTGGTCAAAAGTGTCAAACGCAGTGAAGGAGATATCTCCGACCCTATAAAGTGTATATATTCTTGATCAGGATCACCTCCTGAGTTGATATAAGCATGTCCGTCTGTCTGTTTCTACCCAAACTAGTCTCTCAGTTTTAAAACTATCGTCTTCAAACTTTGCACACACCTTTCTTTCCTTTACAGGCAGTATATAAGTAGGATCGGCCGGGATCGGTCGACTATATCCTATAGCTGCTATATAACTGATTGATCGGAAATGGCATTCGCGCGGTTCCCACTGCATACGTACAGCCCACCTCCCGTCCAACCGACCGAGGGACGCTGCCGCATAACGTACGGCTCGAATCGCGGGGATAGATCCGAGAGAGTAAAAGAGAGGAATAGGAGTATGAAATCACGAGGAAAAGTGTTGCAAAGATAAGGTGTTTAGTATAATGGATTTAAGATTGTTAGTAGAGCAAAGGGACAAAACGTGGTAGAGACCATTGTAGTCCGAACATAAAACCCTGAACGGATCGTGTTGGGCATATGTCGAGCTACAATGGCTAAGGAGTAGAGGACGAAAGTTTCGAGTCCTTCTACTAGGAACGTTGAAATTTAAGCGTGTTAATAAATGCTGGCTGTCTACATTACCATTAATAAGATTAAATAGAAACATGACACCCAGCATCGTTCTACGGTTTGTTAATGGTGGTAAGTTGATTAATAAAAGTCTACTATGAGAGGAGGGAAAGTGAGAGGCTTGCATCCCAATTTAGTCCCCTAAGTGCGAAAATAAGAAAGTTTTTTTGTACGGATTCTATGTGATCTTGGTGCACTCCGTATTGTGGACTCCAGACACACGATCCATACTCAAGAATCGGACGGACCAATGATGACCGGAATAAAGTTTTTGTAAAGTATGGGTTGTTGAATTCTTTTGACCATCTTTTAATAAAACCAAGCACACCCATAGCTTTATTAACCATGGTGGATATATGGTCGGTAAATTTAAGTTTCAAATCTAATAGGACTCCCAGATCGTTAACCTGAGTTAAACGTTCTACGTACGTAGCCTGGTGAGGGCTAGATCGATAAAATGACATGAGTTTACATTTCGATCCATTAAGCTTTAGGTCATTTGCTAAGCACCAATTTTGAAATTTATCCAAATCGGATTGAAGTCTAGATTGGGCGCTAGTAGATCTATATTGAAGACAAAGCTTAACATCGTCAGCGTACATTAGTACTAGTGAGTCAGTTAAGGCAAGGGGCAAGTCATTAATAAACAAAGTAAAAAGTAAGGGTCCAAGATGGCTTCCTTGAGGCACCCCAGATGTGACGCGGACTGTACGCGAGGTAACATCTTTAAAGAAGACACGTTGGGTTCTTCCAGATAAGTAGCTCGAAATCCAGATAAGGAGATCAGTTAGGAATCCCAAAAGACTGAGTTTACTTATAAGAAGCGAATGGTTAACAGAATCAAATGCTTTACTGAAGTCAGTGTAAATGACGTCTGTTTGTAAGCCATTCTGGAACCCATCCGTGACAAAAGATGTTAGCTCCAATAAGTTGGTGGTGGTGGAGGTGTTGCAAATGTGGAGTAATAAGTTTTTCGAAAAGCTTTGGAATTGCTGACAATTTAGAAATGCCTCTATAATTTGAAGCATCCGATTTTTTCCCTTTTTTATGCAGAGGGATAATGTAAGATTCCTTCCACATAAGGGGAAAAATCGAGGTCTTCAGCGATAAATTAAAAAGTTTAAGAAGCGGTTTGCACAGGGCCACGGCGCAGTTCCTCAGCACACAGCCTGGTACTCCATCGGGGCCTGGCGAATACACGGGCTTAACCCTAAGAAGATCCGATAACACACCACTTTGATCAAAAGATGGGCAAAAAATAAGGTTGGCTGATTGGATATTATAAGTGTAAGGCTGAGCTGGAGTGGTGCTATGTGAATACGTTGTTTGAAAAAACTTTGCAAAGAGATCGGCCATTGCCAGATCAGTGTTCGCAGAAGAGTTCTCAAACGTAAGCAGAGACGGAAAAGATACAGATTTGCGCTTAGTGTTTACAAAGTTATAAAACTGCTTCGGGTTCTGAGTAAACTGAATCCGGCAGCGGCGAATATAACTTCTATAACATTCGGCGTTATGCACGGTGAAATTAGACCGAGCTACTAAGTATCTTGAATAACTAACTGTACAGCCAGATAATTTATGTTTATTTAAAAGTCTATTCATCGCGTTCTTTAAATTTAATAGATGCCTTGTATACCAAGGTGAATTAATTGAACCAGACGGATATTTCCATGGCACGCAAGCGTCGAAAAATAAATACAAAGTGTGATAAAATTTATTTAAGGCAATATTAATATCTTCACATGCCAGTAAATCGGACCAATCAAATTCAAGAATTAACTCGTTTAGTTTAGTAAAGTCAGCCTTACGGAAGAAACGTACTTTTTGAGATTTAAGTTTAGACTTAAGGTCAATGAAGCTGTTGTTTTCGATTAAAACTTCAAGAGTGGGATAATACGGATCCTCAGGGTTAGAAAGGGGCAAAGTTCTAGAAAGAGCAATTCCATCAGGATCAGAAACGAAACACAAGTCTAGCAGCCGACCTAAGGAATTTCTAACGTGGTTAATTTGCCCGAGTGACATGTCGAACATACCCGCAGGGAAGTCGTGGTGCGAGTTAAGCATTAAGGACGGTGAATTCTCAACATTGGACCACATAAGATCTGGTATATTGAAGTCCCCCAGAGCTACCAGCTGGTCCCCGTCAGACAAACGGTCCAAAACGAGACGAATAGCGGACAAATGTTGCCAGTATGTGGGTGGTTCCGACGAAGGTGGTATGTAAGAACAGGTAACGTATAAAGATTGACCGGACAGAATAATTATAACGCAAAGAAATTCTCTTGTGATTTTACTTCTTAAGAAGCGAATTTGGAGTCTACAGAGATTAGGACTCCTCCTCCCCTTCGCAGTGTTCTATCACGTCTAAAAGTGGTGTACTTATTTGGAAAAACTTCGGAGCTTAAAATCTCCGGCTTTAACCAAGTTTCTGTAAAGACTATAGACAAATATGTGTTTCGATGGCGGGATCACCTGCAAGGGTTTTGGTGCCGCAGTAACTAATACTGCAGCATCAGTTCGTACCGGGGGTCCGGACAGTTGAATACCCTGTTCGGTGACTCTTAAGGGGGTTTGAGTTATTGGGTCTGGTGGTATCACTTGGAGTGATGCCACAGAGGACAAATCGGACAATTGCTCATTAATACTGAGAAATTCGGAAGCCGAATTTTTCCCAGTTCCAGCCCTTGGGGTGGCCAGAGATATTAGCGGCTGAATAATTGTCGGCTGAGTAGGCTGAAGTTTATTCGCCACAAGCACATCACTAATAGCGGATTTCTTACGCTTTGGAGACTCATTTAGTAGTTGAAGACTACTAAACTACGTAACGAGCGCACAGAGTTGGTCATTGATTTTACGAAAACCGCTAATCAACTCCTTTAAATCCACTTTTAGTCTGTCTCATGAACGATCTCATTTCGTCCTGAACAGCACGACAGCTGTCACAGCAGAAGTGGAGGCCAGACCTACGTGAAATGGCATCCGATACTGAGGCCGTGAACCCGGCAAACTTAGCGTGCAAAACGTTTTCACAGAGCCAGCAGTGGATGGTAGGCTGGGATGAGGAGATTGTCTTATTACAAGACTTCAAAGCACAGACAAGTTTAAATTCCATGATATCTTTTTTATTAATATTTTTGTTTATATTATTGACGTACCTTGAACCACTGTGCCAGGGAAAAGAAAGAGGGGAGATCAAAGAGAGCGATTAGTGTGGGTTAGTGAACAGCAAAGAAGAGATATAAGAATCTCTACTGAGCAGTGATAGAAGCAACACCGTAAGAGAAGAAGAAGAAGCAGAGCAGAGCTATGTTTGGATGAAAATTAATAAAATTATTATTTTACCTCCAAATATACCACTGCACACGCGAAGCGATACGGATGATTAATATTGAAAGATTTAATTTTAAAAATATAAATAAATAAAAATAAACACCGGATTGTTTAGTCTCAACAAACAAAGTTAAGAAACGCAGTTCGCACAAAAAAAACACGTCCGTTCGCTTTAAGACAAAGAAAAAGAATTTTTGGCATAACTTGGCATAAATTCGTTGTTTTTTAAGTTAGAAGAATTAGAATGGATTCTACTTTGGGCGAACTATCCGATCTGCCAAATTTCATAAGGAACGGACGGCTATATACCATCCGATATATATCTAATAATAAAAAAGATGCATGTTGCCTCCTAGCGGACTGCCACTCAATTGCAAGGGTATATCATTAACCATTCAGTTTTTACATTACATTATCTAATGCGCCACACGCGCATAACAATTGTTTTGCTCTTGTGCTTCCATTATTATTACAAATTTCATTATTAGCCCTTAAGGCACCTGTACTGTCTCTTGCAATAGTTTCTCTTTACATGATTTCATTACTGTCTCTTTCAACAGTGTCTTTTTCGTTCTTGTCTCTTTCAACAGTTTCTGTTTCAATTTTTTCATTATTTAAATTCTTAATACAAATATCAAATTCAACTGGTATTTGTCCATCTGGAATTTTTCTTATGTCATCATGAGCATATTTATATTTTCTATTATTTATCTGTTGGCACCTAGTGCCAAGACCTAATATCTTGGCACCGAATGCCAATATAGTAGTATGAATAGTAACATAAATTTAACTAATCAAATAATAATTTAATGCCGATCGACTGACCCAGTACTAAGTACAGACGGCGATAGATATACTTAGCATCATATATAAGAGCGGTTATTCTGAAATAAAGATAGTTGCGAATACAGAATCAATCGTCTCGTTACTCAGTGCTAACTATAGCACTTAGACGTAATCGCCACCGAGCGCGCTCCCATGAACGGACCATCGTTGGACCGTGGATCGGACCGCCAACAGAACCGCTGATACACCTTGTACCTCCGTGTGTTACCTCAGACCAAGGATCAACGGAGGAAGCTCCTCCCCACCACAGCTGAGGCGCGTCATCGAACCCGGGACCTATCGTTACTCCCGTGAGTTCAATTTCGACGTTAGTGGCCGCACAACGCCCTGCGTAAGAACAAACTTATTTTCTCTAATATGAAATCCTCTGTGACTGTAAGTCGATATTCACCATTATCGATTCCTAAGGACTTATCCCATCCTACACTATTGGTTTCTGTGTTAAAAGCTCTATGCAATTATTTTGCTGGAATTGATTGGGAATATCTTTCATCTTTTAACTCTATTGAAGGTTCTACTGATTCCTTTTATGTTGTAATTCACAACGTTTTGGACAAATTTGTTCTTCAAGTAAAATCGTCATCATCAAACCGCCTTGGTTTAATAAACACCTTTCTCGTTTTAAGAACAGGAAATCAAGAGTTTATAAATTGTTTCTTTAGTCTGGATCCTTAGTCTGGATTGCTTTATCAGAAAATTTTTCTTCGCAACCAACTTTTGATACCAGTTTATCCATCTTAATAATCAACTCTATCTGCGTAACATCGGAAACTGCGTAAGGGAAACTTCCGAAATGATACGAGCTCCTTCTATTCGTTTGTCAATTTTAAACGTAAATCCAGTTTTTCCACCTTCCCCAACTTATAAAAATATTTACGATTCTTAAACCCGAACAAGGTATAGGTATATTGCTTCATTTTTTCAATCAACCTATTTGTCCGATTCACATGATTTAAATTTTTCACCCCGTTTAAAATTCCGAACATAAACAATATTTACTTGTCAACATTTCATCATCTTGAAGTTTGTAATGCTCTTTCATCCTTGGATATCTCATTTTCTGCTGGTCCTGGTAATGTCCCAGATATATTCTCTGATACTGCTCTGATATCCTATGCTATCCTCTCACTTCCCTATTCAGTTTATCTTTGGACATTTCATACCTTCCCAAGAGATGGAATGAAGCTTTTATTATTCACTTTCATAAGATAGGTTCTAAAATTCTTATAGAAAACTACAGTGGAATTGCAAAACGTTCTGCGATTCCCAAGCTACTAGAGAAACTGGTAACATACCATTTGAAACATCATTGCAAAACAATTAGTTTCTCCACACAGCATGGCTCACCTAGTAACGTAAGCTATGCTACCACACTTATGTATGCTGATGATGTCAAGCTCTGTTTTTCCTTCTCTGACCACTTCCTTCATAGACATCTACAATTTGCCCTTCATGAAGTCTTCTTGTGGTGCACTAACAATCTTATCTCACTAAACTGATTGAAGTGCAAGTTTATGACGTTTAATCGTGGCATGCCTCATGTCATCTCGTACTGACTTGGGTATTACGAATGGTCCTGGTGTTCTTTTCGACCACAAGCTGTCGTTCAATTAACGAAGGCCAGAGGAGTACATGCTTTTATGAAGCGCTGGTCAAAAGAGTTTGATGATCCCTTCACCACTTAAACACTGTATGTCTCTTTGGTACGACCAATACATGAAAATTGTTCATGCCTTTGGCGTCCGTAGTACATGATTCGTCAAGGGAGTATTGAATCAGTGCAAAAGCAGTTTCTTTTATTTGCTTTAAAATATATAAATTGGGACTCAGATGGCCTCCTTCCCCCATATGGTTGTCGGCTAAAATTATTACACATACCACCATTACTGGTAAGTCGTGGGGGTCATATGCTGGGGTCATGCTCCTTCATAGAATTATTCTTGGTCAAGTTGAGTCAACATTTTTGTTGACTGTAATTTTGTTGTAATTTGATTGTATATTTATTAGATTAACTTAGCCTAACTCTTAATTATAATTAATTTAAAATTTGTCTCCTTGAAGATTCACTTAATAACTTAAGACAAAGAAATTGAGTCTCAAGTGTAAGGAATTGCTCATTAACTGCAGAAAATTGCTTAAGGACATTTAGGAAACCATTTCTCGTCTGCTTAATGGAGATCCGCATCTCAGTCTCAATCTCTCTACAGGTAATACAAGACCATGTCAGCACGATATTCTTTGTGATAAGATCACTTACCCATCCATTGTGGCCACCGCCAGCACATGTAATATGTGGGCAGATATTTCTAAGCCAAAAGACAGGTAAGAGGTAATGAATCCTCCAAGCGAGTAGGGAAATATGGAGAACAGATGGTTGCTTTAGTGAGTAAATACTGACTATTCAGTGGAATAAAAGAAAACAGAGAAAATCTCACGTGGGTAATATATTTATCAGGATAAGCATGCCTGTACAGAGTCTGTACCTCTCCACACTTTGCGTTTTCGAGCCAATTTTGCACAAGGGTACAAGCTAATGACCACACAAGGCGACTCGGTAAAGGCCCGTGGTTGCGTTTCCGTGGACATCTTCACAAGATGGATCTTGTGTATCCGCGAATCCATTTCGGAGCGGAGCGTTTCAGAAGTGATTTCTGTGCAGGACCAAGGCTAGATGACCCCGGCCGAGTATTATTATTAGTATTATTTTATTAGTATAAAAGTTCAGACTGAAGTCAAGACTGAAATGACCAATGCTGTGTACGACATGGTTGTCTGGAGGTCCAATTGGTACGGTGCATCCTTTCTTTTTATATCGGCTAACTGATGTTGTAAGATCTCTAATTCTGTGTCGTCCATACTTGGTGATTAGGTGGAAGTCCTTAACCCGGAGTCCGAGATTTATTCTATGGAATTTCTGGGTTTGGAGATATCTCCGAATCGACTGAACGATGTTGTACTTCAGTGGTCATGGTGCCGAATGTAGTCAAACTTATATTGACATTGAGTGCAGTGCAACCAATGGGCAAGCTCAGCATGCCAGTCGCTCTTAGGTTGATATTTGATGAAACTCCATTGCATACCGCCTGCAGTTCCATTGGTTCCTTGGTTGCGAATATCCATTGGTTAGATTGAAGAGTTTTTATCCATACCATGCTGGAGTGCACAAGATTGCTGTGACATTCTGTTCCAGTATTGTTATTAAATAACTGGAATTCGCATCTACTGTCTACATTGTATGCCGTTAAGTGATTGAAACAAATATGTTGGTCAAGTTTCATAGGTGTGCATCTTCTGAATTCGTCCTCATTAAAACCTATAAAGCGATCTCTATGGGCATTGACACCTATGATCGTTGTCTGAAGATTGTACAATGTCCAGCCTTTCGATTCCCATATTGGGATGGGCACAATGCTAAAGACATCCAATAACTCTGACGATACCATTGGTATTGTTATTCGAAAGATGGCGTGAGTATCAGTTGTACTGCCTTGCGCATACATTATTTTGTAGAGCTGCAGAACATCAGTAGTGGCGACTGGCAAGATTTGGTTGGGTGGTAGATGATCCCGAATTTGATCGAGTTGATCTCGTAACTGTGTAGGTGATATTAAAATTGGACTGATTGTTCTATGGCGAACATCAGTTAACACATCAGTTATCACACTCTGCATTCGCTGTAACCCAGTTGCAAGTAGATTCATTTGTGTTGTGAGAATCATAAATGCTTGCTCCAAATGTGCTCCTTGGTACTGTCCTCGTTGCTTATTTATGATGGTCATCTGTTCTTTCAAAGATCTGTCTGTTTCTACCCAAACTAGTCTCTCAGTTTTAAAAATATCGTCTTCAAACTTTGCACACACCTTTCTTTCCTTTACAGGCAGTATATAAGTAGGATCGGCCGGGATCGGTCGACTATATCCTATAGCTGCTATATAACTGATTGATCGGAAATGGCATTCGCGCGGTTCCCACTGCATACGTACAGCCCACCTCCCGTCCAACCGACCGAGGGACGCTGCCGCATAACGTACGGCTCGAATCGCGGGGATAGATCCGAGAGAGTAAAAGAGAGGAATAGGAGTATGAAATCACGAGGAAAAGTGTTGCAAAGATAAGGTGTTTAGTATAATGGATTTAAGATTGTTAGTAGAGCAAAGGGACAAAACGTGGTAGAGACCATTGTAGTCCGAACATAAAACCCTGAACGGATCGTGTTGGGCATATGTCGAGCTACAATGGCTAAGGAGTAGAGGACGAAAGTTTCGAGTCCTTCTACTAGGAACGTTGAAATTTAAGCGTGTTAATAAATGCTGGCTGTCTACATTACCATTAATAAGATTAAATAGAAACATGACACCCAGCATCGTTCTACGGTTTGTTAATGGTGGTAAGTTGATTAATAAAAGTCTACTATGAGAGGAGGGAAAGTGAAGGCTTGCATCCCAATTTAGTCCCCTAAGTGCGAAAATAAGAAAGTTTTTTTGTACGGATTCTATGTGATCTTGGTGCACTCCGTATTGTGGACTCCAGACACACGATCCATACTCAAGAATCGGACGGACCAATGATGACCGGAATAAAGTTTTTGTAAAGTATGGGTTGTTGAATTCTTTTGACCATCTTTTAATAAAACCAAGCACACCCATAGCTTTATTAACCATGGTGGATATATGGTCGGTAAATTTAAGTTTCAAATCTAATAGGACTCCCAGATCGTTAACCTGAGTTAAACGTTCTACGTACGTAGCCTGGTGAGGGCTAGATCGATAAAATGACATGAGTTTACATTTCGATCCATTAAGCTTTAGGTCATTTGCTAAGCACCAATTTTGAAATTTATCCAAATCGGATTGAAGTCTAGATTGGGCGCTAGTAGATCTATATTGAAGACAAAGCTTAACATCGTCAGCGTACATTAGTACTAGTGAGTCAGTTAAGGCAAGGGGCAAGTCATTAATAAACAAAGTAAAAAGTAAGGGTCCAAGATGGCTTCCTTGAGGCACCCCAGATGTGACGCGGACTGTACGCGAGGTAACATCTTTAAAGAAGACACGTTGGGTTCTTCCAGATAAGTAGCTCGAAATCCAGATAAGGAGATCAGTTGGGAATCCCAAAAGACTGAGTTTACTTATAAGAAGCGAATGGTTAACAGAATCAAATGCTTTACTGAAGTCAGTGTAAATGACGTCTGTTTGTAAGCCATTCTGGAACCCATCCGTGACAAAAGATGTTAGCTCCAATAAGTTGGTGGTGGTGGAGGTGTTGCAAATGTGGAGTAATAAGTTTTTCGAAAAGCTTTGGAATTGCTGACAATTTAGAAATGCCTCTATAATTTGAAGCATCCGATTTTTTCCCTTTTTTATGCAGAGGGATAATGTAAGATTCCTTCCACATAAGGGGAAAAATCGAGGTCTTCAGCGATAAATTAAAAGTTTAAGAAGCGGTTTGCACAGGGCCACGGCGCAGTTCCTCAGCACACAGCCTGGTACTCCATCGGGGCCTGGCGAATACACGGGCTTAACCCTAAGAAGATCCGATAACACACCACTTTGATCAAAAGATGGGCAAAAAATAAGGTTGGCTGATTGGATATTATAAGTGTAAGGCTGAGCTGGAGTGGTGCTATGTGAATACGTTGTTTGAAAAAACTTTGCAAAGAGATCGGCCATTGCCAGATCAGTGTTCGCAGAAGAGTTCTCAAACGTAAGCAGAGACGGAAAAGATGCAGATTTGCGCTTAGTGTTTACAAAGTTATAAAACTGCTTCGGGTTCTGAGTAAACTGAATCCGGCAGCGGCGAATATAACTCCTATAACATTCGGCGTTATGCACGGTGAAATTAGACCGAGCTACAAAGTATCTTGAAAAACTAACTGTACAGCCAGATAATTTATGATTATTTTAAAGTCTATTCATAACGTTCTTTAAATTTGAAAGGTGCCTTGTATACCAAGGCGGATTAATTGAAACAGAGAGATATTTCCATGGCACGCCAGTGTCGAAAAATAAATACAAAGTGTGATAAAATTTATTTAAGGCAATATTAATATCTTCACATGCCAGTAAATCGGACCAATCAAATTCACGAATTAACTTGTTTAGTTTCGTAAAGTCAGCCTTACGGAAGAAACGAACTTTTTGAGATTTAGGTTTAGACTTAGGGTCAATTAAGCTATTGTTTTTGATTAAAACTTCAAGAGTGGGATGATACGGATCCTCAGGGTTAGAAAGGGGCAAAGTTCTAGAAAGAGCAATTCCATCAGGATCAGAAACGAAACACAAGTCTAGCAGCCAACCTAAGGAATTTCTAACGTGGTTAATTTGCCCGAGTGACATGTCGAACATACCCGCAGGGAAGTCGTGGTGCGAGTTAAGCATTAAGGACGGTGAATTCTCAACATTGGACCACATAAGATCTGGTATATTGAAGTCCCCCAGAGCTACCAGCTGGTCCCCGTCAGACAAACGGTCCAAAACGAGACGAATAGCGGACAAATGTTGCCAGTATGTGGGCGGTTCCAACGAAGGTGGTATGTAAGAACAGGTAACGTATAAAGATTGACCGGACAGAATAATTATAACGCAAAGAAATTCTCTTGTGATTTTACTTCTTAAGAAGCGAATTTGGAGTCTACAGAGATTAGGACTCCTCCTCCCCTTCGCAGTGTTCTATCACGTCTAAAAGTGGTGTACTTATTTGGAAAAACTTCGGAGCTTAAAATCTCCGGCTTTAACCAAGTTTCTGTAAAGACTATAATGTGAGATGCAAAGGAAGAACTATCAGAATACAGTTTGGGAAGTTTACTACGTAGCCCTCTAGTATTCTGATAGGTAAGTGTTAGTGAAGAAATTAGTTTTTTGAGGGGTGAGGAAGATGAGGTGGAAGGTTGGTCAGTGGCTCTAACATGTGGGAGTTTTACTCCCACAGGCTTGGTAATTTTTTCTTCACCGTACTTGGCTGATGTTCTTGGACGAAAATGTTCTCTGGCCAAAAGCTGGCGGAACAGATCGCCTTGAACATCTGCACTGGCACGCGTATTTTGAAAGATGACGTGTGCCTGGTGTATGAATACTTAAATTTTCTAATATCTGCCACCTTAATATCGGCTTTTGTTTTGGCTTTGATATAAGCCGAGATATCTAACTCAGAAGTGTCAGGGGCAAGCCGAGAAACAAATATGTGTTTCGATGGCGGGATCACCTGCAAGGGTTTTGGTGCCGCAGTAACTAATACTGCAGCATCAGTTCGTACCGGGGGTCCGGACAGTTGAATACCCTGTTCGGTGACTCTTAAGGGGGTTTGAGTTATTGGGTCTGGTGGTATCACTTGGAGTGATGCCACAGAGGACAAATCGGACAATTGCTCATTAATACTGAGAAATTCGGAAGCCGAATTTTTCCCAGTTCCAGCCCTTGGGGTGGCCAGAGATATTAGCGGCTGAATAATTGTCGGCTGAGTAGGCTGAAGTTTATTCGCCACAAGCACATCACTAATAGCGGATTTCTTACGCTTTGGAGACTCATTTAGTAGTTGAAGACTACTAAACTACGTAACGAGCGCACAGAGTTGGTCATTGATTTTACGAAAACCGCTAATCAACTCTTTAAATCCACTTTTAGTCTGTCTCATGAACGATCTCATTTCGTCCTGAACAGCACGACAGCTGTCACAGCAGAAGTGGAGGCCAGACCTACGTGAAATGGCATCCGATACTGAGGCCGTGAACCCGGCAAACTTAGCGTGCAAAACGTTTTCACAGAGCCAGCAGTGGATGGTAGGCTGGGATGAGGAGATTGTCTTATTACAAGACTTCAAAGCACAGACAAGTTTAAATTCCATGATATCTTTTTTATTAATATTTTTGTTTATATTATTGACGTACCTTGAACCACTGTGCCAGGGAAAAGAAAGAGGGGAGATCAAAGAGAGCGATTAGTGTGGGTTAGTGAACAGCAAAGAAGAGATATAAGAATCTCTACTGAGCAGTGATAGAAGCAACACCGTAAGAGAAGAAGAAGAAGCAGAGCAGAGCTATGTTTGGATGAAAATTAATAAAATTATTATTTTACCTCCAAATATACCACTGCACACGCGAAGCGATACGGATGATTAATATTGAAAGATTTAATTTTAAAAATATAAATAAATAAAAATAAACACCGGATTGTTTAGTCTCAACAAACAAAGTTAAAAAACGCAGTTCGCACAAAAAAAACACGTCCGTTCGCTTTAAGACAAAGAGAAAGAATTTTTGGCATAACTTGGCATAACTTCGTTGTTTTTTAAGTTAGAAGAATTAGAATGGATTCTACTTTGGGCGAACTATCCGATCTGCCAAATTTCATAAGGAACGGACGGCTATATACCATCCGATATATATCTAATAATAAAAAAGATGCATGTTGCCTCCTAGCGGACTGCCACTCAATTGCAAGGGTATATCATTAACCATTCAGTTTTTACATTACATTATCTAATGCGCCACACGCGCATAACAATTGTTTTGCTCTTGTGCTTCCATTATTATTACAAATTTCATTATTAGCCCTTAAGGCACCTGTACTGTCTCTTGCAATAGTTTCTCTTTACATGATTTCATTACTGACTCTTTCAACAGTGTCTTTTTCGTTCTTGTCTCTTTCAACAGTTTCTGTTTCAATTTTTTCATTATTTAAATTCTTAATACAAATATCAAATTCAACTGGTATTTGTCCATCTGGAATTTTTCTTATGTCATCATGAGCATATTTATATTTTCTATTATTTATCTGTTGGCACCTAGTGCCAAGACCTAATATCTTGGCACCGAATGCCAATATAGTAGTATGAATAGTAACATAAATTTAACTAATCAAATAATAATTTAATGCCGATCGACTGACCCAGTACTAAGTACAGACGGCGATAGATATACTTAGCATCATATATAAGAGCGGTTATTCTGAAATAAAGATAGTTGCGAATACAGAATCAATCGTCTCGTTACTCAGTGCTAACTATAGCACTTAGACGTAATCGCCACCGAGCGCGCTCCCATGAACGGACCATCGTTGGACCGTGGATCGGACCGCCAACAGAACCGCTGATACACCTTGTACCTCCGTGTGTTACCTCAGACCAAGGATCAACGGAGGAAGCTCCCTTCCCCACCACAGCTGAGGCGCGTCATCGAACCCGGGACCTATCGTTACTCCCGTGAGTTCAATTTCGACGTTAGTGGCCGCACAACGCCCTGCGTAAGAACAAACTTATTTTCTCTAATATGAAATCCTCTGTGACTGTAAGTCGATATTCACCATTATCGATTCCTAAGGACTTATCCCATCCTACACTATTGGTTTCTGTGTTAAAAGCTCTATGCAATTATTTTGCTGGAATTGATTGGGAATATCTTTCATCTTTTAACTCTATTGAAGGTTCTACTGATTCCTTTTATGTTGTAATTCACAACGTTTTGGACAAATTTGTTCTTCAAGTAAAATCGTCATCATCAAACCGCCTTGGTTTAATAAACACCTTTCTCGTTTTAAGAACAGGAAATCAAGAGTTTATAAATTGTTTCTTTAGTCTGGATCCTTAGTCTGGATTGCTTTATCAGAAAATTTTTCTTCGCAACCAACTTTTGATACCAGTTTATCCATCTTAATAATCAACTCTATCTGCGTAACATCGGAAACTGCGTAAGGGAAACTTCCGAAATGATACGAGCTCCTTCTATTCGTTTGTCAATTTTAAACGTAAATCCAGTTTTTCCACCTTCCCCAACTTATAAAAATATTTACTTAAACCCGAACAAGGTATAGGTATATTGCTTCATTTTTTCAATCAACCTATTTGTCCGTTTCACATGATTTAAATTTTTCACCCCGTTTAAAATTCCGAACATAAACAATATTTACTTGTCAACATTTCATCATCTTGAAGTTTGTAATGCTCTTTCATCCTTGGATATCTCATTTTCTGCTGGTCCTGGTAATGTCCCAGATATATTCTCTGATACTGCTCTGATATCCTATGCTATCCTCTCACTTCCCTATTCAGTTTATCTTTGGACATTTCATACCTTCCCAAGAGATGGAATGAAGCTTTATTATTCACTTTCATAAGATAGGTTCTAAAATTCTTATAGAAAACTACAGTGGAATTGCCAAAACGTTCTGCGATTCCCAAGCTACTAGAGAAACTGGTAACATACCATTTGAAACATCATTGCAAAACAATTAGTTTCTCCACACAGCATGGCTCACCTAGTAACGTAAGCTATGCTACCACACTTATGTATGCTGATGATGTCAAGCTCTGTTTTTCCTTCTCTGACCACTTCCTTCATAGACATCTACAATTTGCCCTTCATGAAGTCTTCTTGTGGTGCACTAACAATCTTATCTCACTAAACTGATTGAAGTGCAAGTTTATGACGTTTAATCGTGGCATGCCTCATGTCATCTCGTACTGACTTGGGTATTACGAATGGTCCTGGTGTTCTTTTCGACCACAAGCTGTCGTGCAATTAACGAAGGCCAGAGGAGTACATGCTTTTATGAAGCGCTGGTCAAAAGAGTTTGATGATCCCTTCACCACTTAAACACTGTATGTCTCTTTGGTACGACCAATACATGAAAATTGTTCATGCCTTTGGCGTCCGTAGTACATGATTCGTCAAGGGAGTAATTGAATCAGTGCAAAAGCAGTTTCTTTTATTTGCTTTAAAATATATAAATTGGGACTCAGATGGCCTCCTTCCCCCATATGGTTGTCGGCTAAAATTATTACACATACCACCATTACTGGTAAGTCGTGGGGGTCATATGCTGGGGTCATGCTCCTTCATAGAATTATTCTTGGTCAAGTTGAGTCAACATTTTTGTTGACTGTAATTTTGTTGTAATTTGATTGTATATTTATTAGATTAACTTAGCCTAACTCTTAATTATAATTAATTTAAAATTTGTCTCCTTGAAGATTCACTTAATAACTTAAGACAAAGAAATTGAGTCTCAAGTGTAAGGAATTGCTCATTAACTGCAGAAAATTGCTTAAGGACATTTAGGAAACCATTTCTCGTCTAGCTTAATGGAGATCCGCATCTCAGTCTCAATCTCTCTACAGGTAATACAAGACCATGTCAGCACGATATTCTTTGTGATAAGATCACTTACCCATCCATTGTGGCCACCGCCAGCACATGTAATATGTGGGCAGATATTTCTAAGCCAAAAGACAGGTAAGAGGTAATGAATCCTCCAAGCGAGTCGGGAAATATGGAGAACAGATGGTTGCTTTAGTGAGTAAATACTGACTATTCAGTGGAATAAAAGAAAACAGAGAAAATCTCACGTGGGTAATATATTTATCAGGATAAGCATGCCTGTACAGAGTCTGTACCTCTCCACACTTTGCGTTTTCGAGCCTATCTTTGCACAAGGGTACAAGCTAATGACCACACAAGGCGACTCGGTAAAGGCCCGTGGTTGCGTTTCCGTGGACATCTTCACAAGATGGATCTTGTGTATCCGCGAATCCATTTCGGAGCGGAGCGTTTCAGAAGTGATTTCTGTGCAGGACCAAGGCTAGATGACCCCGACCGAGTATTATTATTAGTATTATTTTATTAGTATAAAAGTTCAGACTGAAGTCAAGACTGAAATGACCAATGCTGTGTACGACATGGTTGTCTGGAGGTCCAATTGGTACGGTGCATCCTTTCTTTTTATATCGGCTAACTGATGTTGTAAGATCTCTAATTCTGTGTCGTCCATACTTGGTGATTAGGTGGAAGTCCTTAACCCGGAGTCCGAGATTTATTCTATGGAATTTCTGGGTTTGGAGATATCTCCGAATCGACTGAACGATGTTGTACTTCAGTGGTCATGGTGCCGAATGTAGTCAAACTTATATTGACATTGAGTGCAGTGCAACCAATGGGCAAGCTCAGCATGCCAGTCGCTCTTAGGTTGATATTTGATGAAACTCCATTGCATACCGCCTGCAGTTCCATTGGTTCCTTGGTTGCGAATATCCATTGGTTAGATTGAAGAGTTTTTATCCATACCATGCTGGAGTGCACAAGATTGCTGTGACATTCTGTTCCAGTATTGTTATTAAATAACTGGAATTCGCATCTACTGTCTACATTGTATGCCGTTAAGTGATTGAAACAAATATGTTGGTCAAGTTTCATAGGTGTGCATCTTCTGAATTCGTCCTCATTAAAACGTATAAAGCGATCTCTATGGGCATTGACACCTATGATCGTTGTCTGAAGATTGTACAATGTCCAGCCTTTCGATTCCCATATTGGGATGGGCACAATGCTAAAGACATCCAATAACTCTGACGATACCATTGGTATTGTTATTCGAAAGATGGCGTGAGTATCAGTTGTACTGCCTTGCGCATACATTATTTTGTAGAGCTGCAGAACATCAGTAGTGGCGACTGGCAAGATTTGGTTGGGTGGTAGATGATCCCGAATTTGATTGAGTTGATCTCGTAACTGTGTAGGTGATATTAAAATTGGACTGATTGTTCTATGGCGAACATCAGTTAACACATCAGTTATCACACTCTGCATTCGCTGTAACCCAGTTGCAAGTAGATTCATTTGTGTTGTGAGAATCATAAATGCTTGCTCCAAATGTGCTCCTTGGTACTGTCCTCGTTGCTTATTTATGATGGTCATCTGTTGTTTCAAAGATCTCAAGCGGTTATTGGTAGCCAAACTTCCTTTTCGCACCAAATTAATGGTGGAGTCAACCAAGGATGTCTGGTTCTGAAGTAGCTGTAAGAGGAAATCCTCGTTGCCTTTAACCTTTGTTATAGTTTTGGCCATATCTTCTGCGTATGTGGAGTCAAGCACGCCGAATCATGAGTTGGCTATGGTTCCAATAACATTAAACGGTGATCTACGTTTCCGAGAATGATGCATAAGGTTGTTTCCTGACTCAAGCTCTGCAACTAGATGTCTAAAATGGTCTAGAATGGAATTGCATGCTGCTACGTTTGTCATTTCCTGGCACTTATGTGAGAGTTCCGATAATGCAACTGAAAGTATCTTCATATCATTCCAGTAGGGATTCAAGTCGTAATATACTATCATTGTCCATTCGGAAACTACCATTCTCGTGGTTCCCAACCGTTCGTAGAATATTCCTGGCTTGTTACAGAACTTCGTCACTTTGATTGGAGTTGCCATCGCTAGTGGAAGTAGCAACATAAGTGCTTGAATTACAGGCATTGATGGGAGGATGTCCACTACCCGAACATGGTTGTCCGGTCCTGGATACGTTTTTAAAACTCTTCCCATAGGCCAGCTCATTACAGGCACATTGTCTTCCTTTATAAGGACTAGCAATCCCTCATGAATATTTGGAGACGCCGTGTTCCATTTGGGTCGATTTTGGAGCTCTTGCAGATACTCTCTCGACCATTGTTTCCAAAAGGCATGCTTCAGTCGTGATACCAGTTCCCATCTTTTTACTAATGGTTTGCCGTGCGCAATTTTGGTATCGGGAGGAGCAGTTAAAGGTTCTCCATTCAGGAAGTGTCCTGGCGTTAAAACTGCTTCGTCAGTGGGGTCTGATGACATGGGAGTGATAGGCCGTGAATTGAGGATCGCCTCGACTTCAATGACCACAGTGTTGAGTTCTTCGAAGGTTAACGATGCCGTGGCTGTAACTGAAACAAGCAGCCGATTTGCGGATTTTTCCGCAACCTCCCATATGCCACCGAATGATGGTGCTCGTGGGGAATGAATTTGAAGTCTACTTTTCTTTTGTTGCAATGTTGAACTATGGCGTCTGGCACTTTCCTCGGCGTCCGAGAAATCGGCGGAGAGCGGCCAAAAAGGCGTCTGTTGTGAGATCGCTTACCAACTCCAAATGCACTGCCTTCGTGGAGAAACAACAGAACACTGCGATATAGGCCTTGTCAGGACGTTTGCCTCGGATCTTGTGATTAATCCATATGGGGCCACAGTAATCTACTCCAGAGTTAAAGAATGGGCGAGCCTGCGTGACTCTTTCGACTGGTAGATTTCCCATAATTTGAGTCATTAATTTGGGCTTCATTCTGGTACACCGCACGCAATTGTGTACAATGTTTCTCGCCATTGTTTTGTCATTGATGATCCAATATTGTTGCCGAGCGATAGCACGCAAGGCTTGGGCACCGCAATGCATGTTGGTCTCATGTATTTCCCATAGGATCATTTTTACAATTGTGTCATTGTTATGGAGCACGACTGGATGTTTTGCGCCCTCGGATAGGTTTGAGTGTTCGAGTCTGCCTCCTACTCGAACTAATCCATCAGGTCAAAGGATGGGAGCCAATGAACTCTTTTTGTCCACCGTTTTATAACGTTTGAGCTGTTTGCACTCTGCATATAATTCGATTTGCTGAATTGTGCGTAAGATAATTGTGCGTGCCTGGTTTAGCTCGCCTAGACATAGTGCTTTCGTTGGCGCTCTATTTGCCTTATAACAGAACCGCAGCATGTACGCAACAATCCGTTGTAATTTGTAAAAAGCGTTACTGTGCCTACAGTTGTAAACCTCCCCTCCGAATGTGTCCTTAGCAGCCGCCATGCTGACGAATTTGGTTTTTTGCTCTAAATTCGTCGAAATAATGGCTGGCATCTTTGTCCAGTTTTTCCTGGGTCCATGTAAAAACAGGGGTCCATAAAACCACATACTGTTGCTTGAAAGTTTGCTAGCTGCTATTCCTCTAGACAAGACGTCGGCTGCATTATTGGCGGATGATACGTGACGCCATTGAGACTGTTCCGTCACTTCTTGAATCTTGGCTATCCGATTTGCCACAAACGTGTGATAAGTGGAAGCCGTTGCATTGATCCACCCTAACACGACGGATGAATCAGTCCAAAAGAACCCAGAAACCTTGTCCACAGACAAGCGTAAATCTGTGCGTCAGTTCTGCGCCGAGGACTGCTGCGCACAACTCTAGTCTGGGCAAGGATTGCTTCGCTGTGGGTGCTACTCTGGATTTGGAACATAGCAGCCTTATTGAGGTTTGCTTATTTTTATAGGTTGCTCGTACGTATATTGCTGCGCCATATGCTTTTTCTGAGGCGTCCACGAAGGTGTGTAACTCTTGCGTGACTGGTACCTTTCCGTCAAATATGTGTCTTGGAATTTGCAGTTCATTCAGACTTTGCAGGTCAGAGCGATAGTTTTTCCAATCGGACTGAAGTTCCAAGGGCAATTCCTCATCCCAAGCCAATTTCAATTCCCTGAGGTGTTGCATAAATATCTTTGCCTTTACTACAACTGGCGCAAATAGACCTATAGGGTCAAAAATTTGTGACAACTCCGAACAAACCACTCGTTTTGTGATGACCAACGCTTCGCCTTGCTGCGTTCTCTGCAAAGTTGGTCTCTATTGGGCATCCATATCAGGCCGAGGGTTTTAACACTGTATTGGTCCAAGGTCTCACCCAATTTTACATCGCTCACGGTATCCTCTTTGGGTATTCCTTGCAATATTCCTGCATTATTTGAGCACCACTTTCGTAATTTGAAACCGTGTGGTAGTAATATTTTATTCAGTTCACTTTGGATTTGAACTGCTTCTGCCACTGAGTCAGCACCCGTCAAGCAATCGTCTACGTAGAAGTCATTCTCAAGCATCGCAGACCCCAACGGGTAGCTGTCTCGTGACCGGATTGCTAAATGATTTAGGCATTTGGTGGCCAAAAATGGGGCTGTTTTGGTTCCATACGTGACGGTTTTAAGTCTATAGTACTTAAGATCCTCGGATGGATCGTTTCTCCAGACTATAAGCTGATGGAACTGATTGTCTGGATTGATCCATACTTGACGGTACATCTTTTCTATGTCCGCCGTGAACACATATTTGTGTAGTAGTATGGACAATAGCTCGCTCTGAACCGTGGGTCCTGTATGAAGCATGTCGTTCAAGGATTTTCCACTTGATGTTTTGCATGAAGAATCGAAAACCACTCGTAGTTTTGTTCTGCTGCTGTCTGGTTTCAAAACACAGTGATGTGGTATGAAATAATGATTCTTGGGTACATGTGTTGTTGGAACAAGCTTCATATGTCCCAAAGCTTCATATTCTTTCATGAAGTCGGAATACCCTAATCGTCGCTCTAGGGCTAAGAACCTTTTAATAGCCATATCTTTTGACTCTCCCAGGGTTGAAGGGTGTTCGGAAAATGGTAGTTTCACAATAAATCTTCCGTCTTCCGCTCTTTTTAGAGTTTCTACAAAGAATTTCCCGCAATGTACTTCTGACGGAGATCGATGTTTTGATTGGTTGTCCAAATTGTCTAGTTTCCAAAACCTTTCAACTAATGCGTCAGTTTCTTCACCGATGCTGACACCACAGGCTATGGCGGATTGCGCTATGGATTTAATTCCACCTGCTACAATCCATCCTAGTTCCGTATTTTGTAGTATGGCACCAGCTCTTCCGATCTTTTGCTGATTTGGAAGGAGTAACGAGTAATAGTGCTCGGCGCCGATTAGTAGATCTATCCTGCCAGGTTTATCAAACTGGGGATCTGCTAACTGACACTCATTGGGTATTTTTAACGCACAATTAGTAAGTGGTGGAGCTGGCTCGTCAGCTATGTTGTGGGGAAGGACAAAGGCTTCTATGCGCTGGCTGAAATCCCCGTGAAGAGAGCTAACGAAGATAGTTACTTTAGCTCTGCTCATTCTTGGTTGTCCTCCAATTCCTTCGATCCGGAGCTTTGTATTGTGCCGCTTTAATGACAACATTGATGCCAGTCGCTCAGTCGATCATTTGATCTGTGATCCTGAGTCTAGGAAGGCTCGAAATTTGGCTGCTGGTCCGTTCTCTGCCTGGACCGCTACCTTTGCTGTTGCAAGAAGGTTGTAATTTTTGTTATCCACGGCACCGACAGTTGGGGAATGAAGGCTTGTGGATTCCAGGTGTAACAAGGTGTGATGTTTTTTGTCGCACTTGAAACAATTCCTTTCTTTACATTCCTTTGATTTGTGGTCAGTCTTATAACAGTTGACACACATTCTTTGTTTTTGTACCCAGTTTAACCTTTCTGATACTGTTCTTGCACGGAACTCCTCACATTTAAATATTGCGTGATTTGGAGCCTTGCAATAGTAGCATGATGATTGTCTGTCTGACGTACTGAATGCGCACGCCAGATTTTTTGACTCTTTTTTCAATTATGCCGTTGTCTTTCCAGAGCTCAAGACTCTGATTCTTTGCTCTAAGAATTTCAGCATCGTCTGTGGGGGCTGGATCTCTACTGAGTTGCCAACTGTCTGCTCAAATAGACCCCTATTAGTCATGTCAAGCTTATCGGTAAGCAAGTCCACAAGAAACGCATCCCATGTGGATACGTTGATGCCTAGTCCCTTTAATGACGCAAGCGTTTCTAGGGTTGTTATATACAGCTCCTGTATGTAGTCCTGAAGTAGCCGACGAATAACTGTATTCGCGATGAGCCGAGGATTGTCATACGATCCAACTATTATGCGCCATGCATGAACATAGTTGTCCTCGTTTAGCTCGATGTGGCGTATTAGCCTTTCCGCATTTCCAGAGAGAGCGGATTTTAAGTACCATATTTTCTTCACTGATGGCATGTTAGTATCATGGACCATGCAGGTAAATAAGTCATGGAACTGTTTCCATTTCATTGCATCCCCATCAAACTTTGGAATGTTTATGCGGGGCATTTGCACATCAATGACGTTTGCCGAAGTGCTAGGCCTTGCCATAAGTGCATTTTGCACCTCTGCTTGCAATCGTAGGTATGCCTGTTTGTTATAACCACTGTTTGTTGGGTTTTCAAACTCTTCGTAGACTTTCGAGTGGATTTCTTGGACTTAAGCCCATAAAGATTTTAGCAGGTCTCCTGGACCTCCCCCGGATGCCTTAAACTCTCTTAAGGCACCGTTTACGGATTCTACTAGTTCTCTTTGGCGCCGACATAATCCGGCTTATCGCTTATTTTCGTCACGGAACTTCGTCACGGGATTGTTCTTGAACTTGATTTTCTACTTGTTCTTGAGCATCTTCCTTTAGACTCGTGCCTTGCATCAGCTTGTCTTGATTGCTTTCGAAAGTGGCTGCATATTTCTCGCAACTTATCCGGAGGTCCTCAGCATACTTGATGTAGCTTTCGGTCCTGGCTGTTCCTTGGATTTTTGCATCATTTTCAACGAATCTTTCCCACGCATCTTTCAGAATGGCTAGTTTCGTTTGAAACAAAAGGCATCAGTTTTCGAATCGGCCCATCCTTTTTATAATTTCGGATGCATCTTGCGATCTCTTGCCCAGTTTCTTGCTGGGCATCTAAGAGGCCTAGAGCGCTCGCCTCATCAACGGCTGGCTCTATAATAATTTTAGGGGCAATATTCTCCCTTTCCATCTTTTCGTTCTTCGTTTCTGACCGTTGGGAGTATTTTATTTGCTGCTAGAGGGCTAGTAGCTGGATGCGCTCCGACTCGCTACCGAAAGTGGTCGAAGAAACTGAACCCTTTTTGACGGACTGAGGGATGTGTGGTGCCCTTAATCTACCGATTAGCGGGACAGCGACACACTGCTGTGAAGATCCTAATGCTCTCTTAGCAGGAGTCTTCCTAAGGTTTCTATTGTGGACCGATCGAAATCTCTATTCATTCCTATTGACTCTTGTTCGATTTGTGATCGTGGGCTTGCAGGATCACGTCGGGGTCACCCAAATGTTAATCTGTAATAAAGGGTTTGGGCAAAGGGTACATGAACCGATTGCTGGTTTGTTGCCGCAACTTGTACTTTAACAAATTGGACGTGGAGAAAGAATTGAGTTCAGATTGAGTTTGTCTGAGACTAACTTTCTTAGTATAAAAGTTCAATATTTATAGCTACTTTGATACATGGATATTGCTTAGGTGGTAAATTAATGGAAAAATAGCAAAAACATAAAAATGATAAATTAACAATTTCACAATGTAATATTCTGCACTTATTTGTAGATTGCATTGACTTGCACTGTCAGCAGTTCGTTGTTTCTGAAAGGTTTGGTTTTTAATGTTCATCGCTCTTTATTTAGGCTATGACCTAATATTGTCTTTATTATGTACTTATGGTGCTTGTGTTTTTTGTGTCTTAATATTAAATGCACATGACTTAACAGTTTGTTTTATTCGATATATTGCCAAGTTACGAGCAGGTTTTGAAAGCAAAAAAAGCAACTATCTAGAAGGTATGAAAGCAAAGTTTGTTAACCAATTTTTGTGTGATTCCACTAAAAACTTGGAAAATGGGGATTCGATAGTAGCACCGGCCAGTCTGATTATAAACAGAAAGCTCTTTACAATAATTTGGACGACTCTACACTTTTTGTTACCTCATACGTACCATTGCAGCTGATTACAAATTATAGTGATCCCAAAGGTCAAAAAATAATTTGGAAAAATCCCCGACAGTCATCTACACTCTTCTGCAGACCAATGAGGTTCCAATTTGAAAAAGAAACATCTCAATTGGCTTTAAACGATGAAAGGCATTTTCAGGAACAAATTAATATGCTAAACCAGATTGTATGCGATATCAACAATAAAAGAATCGAGGTTAAACTCAGAATGCAATTGACCATTGTAGATGGAAAAATATATAATGCCCTCAGCGATACGTCTGCAGTCAAATGTTACATTTGTAAAGCAAAGCCAACGGTAAACAAAAATTTTAATAAATAAACTTAACACTATCATGAATTTTAAACTCATCTGTGCGTCGAAGTCTTAAAATAAGACATTCTCCTCATCCCAGGCTTCCATCCACTGCTGGCTGTTTGAAATCGTTTTACACGCTAAGTGTGTCGGGTTCACGAAGGTTTGAGCCTCCATTTTTGCTGTGTTGGTTGTCGTGCTGTTCAGGACGAAATAATATCGTTCATGAGACAGACTAAAAGTGGATTTAAAGAGTTGATTAGCGATTTTCGTAAAATCAATGACCAACTCTATGCTCTCGATACACAGTTTAATAGTCTTCAACTACAAAATGAGTCTCCAAAGCGTCAGAGATCCGCTTTTAGTGATGTGCTTGTGGCGAATAATCTTCAGCCTACTCAGCCGACAATTACGCAGCTGCTTATATCTCTGGCCACTCCAAGAGCCGGACCTGGGAATAATATGGCTTCCGAATATCTCAGCACAAATAAGCAATTGTCCAACATGTGGCATTGTCCAACAATGGTCCTTGGTGGCATCGCTCCATAATACTAACCCCCGTAAGAATCACCGAACAGGTTATTCAACCTTCCGGACCCCTGGGTACGAACTGATGCCGTTGTACTAGTTACGGAGGCACCAAAATCCTTGCAGGTGATCGTACCATCGAAAATTTCGGCGGCACCAAAACCCTTGCAGGTGATCCCACCATTGTTTCCCGGCTGGAGTCAGCCTACTTAGCCGACAAATATGCATCCGATTATATTTCTGGCCACCCCAAAGGCTGGAACTAGGAACAATTCGGCTTCCAAATTTCTCAGTACTAATGAGCAATTGTCTGATTTATCGAGCCAAAACAAAAACCGACCTAAAGGTGACAAACATTACTAAATTTAAATATACTTACACCAGGCACACGCCATCTTTCAAAATACGTGTGCCCGTGCAAATGTTCAAGATGATCTGTTCTGCCAGTTTTTGGCCAGAAAACATTTTTGTCCAAGAACATAAGCCAAGTACGGTGAAGAAAAAAATTACCAAACCTGCGGGAGTCAAACTCCCACATATTAGAACCAATGACCAAACTTCCACCTCAGCTTCAAAAAACTACTATTTCACTAACACTTACTTATCAGAATACTAATTGTATTCCGAGAGTTTTTCCTGTGCATCTCACATTATAGATTTTACAGAAACTTGGGTAAAGCCGGAGATCTTAGGCACAGTTAGTAATTCAAGATACTTAGTAGCTTGGTCCAATTTCACCGTGCATAACGCAGAATGTTATAGGAGTTATAATCGCCGCTGCCGGATTCAGTTTCCTCAGGACCCGAAGCATTTCTATAAATTTGTGAATACAAAGCGCAAATCTGTATCTTTTCCGCCTCTACTTAAGTTTGAGAACTCTTATGCGAACACTGATCTGGCAATGGCCGATCTCTATGCAAAGTTTTTTCAAACAACGTATTCACATAGCACCATAGGCTGTGTGCTTAGGAGCTGCGCCGTGGCCCTGTGCAAACCGCTTCTTAAACTTTAAAATTTATCGCTGAAGACCTCGATTTTGCCCCTTATGTGAAAGGAATCTTACATTATCCCTCTGCATAAAAAAGGGTAACAATCTGATGCTTGAAATTATAGAGGCATTTCTAAATTGTCAACAACTTATCACTCCACATTTGCAACACCTATGTAGTTCAATAATATCTCCGTGCCAACATGGCTTTATGAAGCGCCGCTCCGCCACCACCAACTTATTGGAGCTAACATCTTTTGTCACGGAATGGCTTACAAACAGACGTCATTTACACTGACTTCAGTAAAGCATTTGATTCAGTTAACCATTCGCTTCTTATAAGTAAACTCAGTCTTTTGGGATTCACAACTGATCTCCTTATCTGGATTTCGAGCTACTTATCTGGAAGAACCCAACGTGTCTTCTTTAAAGATGTTACCTTGCGTACGGTCCGCGTCACATCTGGGGAGCCTCAAGGAAGCCATCTTGGACCCTTACTTCTTACTTTGTTTATTAATGACTTGCCCCTTGCCTTAACTGACTCACTAGTACTTATGTACGCTGACGATGTTAAGCTTTGTCTTCAATATAGATCTTCTAGCGCCCAATCTAGACTTCAATCCGATTTGGAAAAATTTTAAAATTGGTGCTTAGCAAATGACCTAAAGCTTAATGGATCGAAATGTAAACTCATGTCATTTTATCGATCTATCCCTCACCAGGCTACGTACGTAGAACGTTTAACTCAGGTTAACGATCTGGGAGTCCTATTAGATTTGAAACTTAAATTTACCGACCATATATCCACCATGGTTAATAAAGCTATGGGTGTGCTTGGTTTTATTAAAAGATGGTCAAAAGAATTCAACAACCCATACTTTACAAAAACTTTATTCCGGTCATCATTGGTCCGTCCGATTCTTGAGTATGGATCGTGTGTCTGGAGTCCACAATACGGAGTGCACCAAGATCACATAGAATCCGTACAAAAAAACTTTCTTATTTTCGCACTTAGGGGACTAAATTGGGATGCAAGCCTTCACTTTCCCTCCTCTCATAGTAGACTTTTATTAATCAACTTACCACCATTAACAAACCGTAGAACGATGCTGGGTGTCATGTTTCTATGTAATCTTATTAATGGTAATGTAAACAGCCAGCATTTATTAACACGCTTAAATTTCAACGTTCCTAGTAGAAGGACTAGAAACTTTCGTCCTCTACTCCTTAGCCATGGTAGCTCGACATATGCCCAACACGATCCGTTCAGGGTTTTATGTTCGGACTACAAAGGTCTCTACCACGTTTTGTCCCTTTGCTCTACTAACAATCTTAAATCCATTATACTAAACGCCTTATCTTTGCAACACTCTTCCTCGTGATTTCATACTCCTATTCCTCTCTTTTACTCTCTCGGATCTATCCCCGCGATTTGAGCCGTACGTTATGCGCCAGCGTCCCTCGGTCGGTTGGACGGGAGGTGGGCTGTACGTATGCAGTGGGAACCGCGCGACAATCGCATTAAACACTGCTTCCACAATAGCTCCTCCCCTAACTAAATGCAAGCTACATCTATAGATGTACAAATGGAACACCGTTCCTTAAAGCTTGCTGCCGTATACTGTCCTTCTCGGTTCTATGATCCTCTATGATCCTCCTCGGTTCGCAGATCTATCGTCTGATCACTCGCCTGTACTCCTTCAACTAAATCTACATCCAGTTGCGGTATATAAACCATAAGGAAAGCTTACTTTGGACGAAACCGAAGTTGATATACCCTTGCAGTTGAGAGTCAGTCCGTTCGGTAGCGACGCATCGTTATTATTAGATAAATATTGGATCATATATAGTCGGACGATCGTTATGAAATTTGGCCGGATCGGATTAGTTTGCCCAAAGTAGAATCCATAGAAAATCACATTCTTCTAACTTCAAACAACAAAGTTATGGCATTCCCGATGCCATATAGTCGGCCGATCCTTATGAAATTTGACATGTCGAATTATTTCACCCAAAGTGGAAGCCATACAAAGTCCCATCCTTCTAACATAAAAATCAATGAAGAATATGGCATTCCCGATCAATCAGTTGTATGGCAGCTATAGGATATAGTCGACCGATCCCGGCTGTTCCGTCATATATACTGCCTGCAAAGGAAAGACGGGTGAGTGCAAAGTTTGAAGACGATAGCTTTAAAACTGAGAGACTAGATTGCGTAGATACAGACAGACGAACGGAGGGACAGACGGACATGCTTATATCATCTCAAGAGGTGATCCTGATCAAAAATATATATGGTATATACTTATAGGGTCGGAGATGTCTCCTTTACTGCGATGCACACAAATTTATAATACCAAAATTATATTACGCTCTGCAAGGGTATAAAAATATGTAAGTTCGCATATAAGTTCGTAAGTTACCAATATACTTCATACCATTAACACGAAAATACATACCAACGATTTCCTAGTAAAAACAGAAGTACCAAGTGAATTCCAATATCCCCAAAATATGCGTGCAAAATGGGATCCTTAACCCCTGGACAACCATATGATTTTTTATTGGGTATGGATTTCATCCAAAGATATGCTAAAAATATAGACTGCGTAAAGAAAACCGTTATTATCCAATTCAAGTGCAGTAGTATATAATATAAGGACCGTAACAAATAATCCAATAAATCCGAAAATTTATAAGATAGCGCCAAAATATGATGAAGAAATTCGAAAACAAATAACGGAAATGGAAAAAATGATATTATTAGGAAAAGCAGAAACAAATATAGTTCTCCCACATGCATGGTGCCAAAAAAAAGATAACTCAGGAATTCAAAAGTTAAGATTATGTGTAGACTATCGCCGTTTGAATCAAGTAACAAAACTAGAAAAACACCCTTATGGACTCAATTTTAGACAAACTTGGCAGGGTAAATATTTCAGCACATTAGACCTAGCAAAGGGCTATCACCAAATTTTGAGGGCGGAAGAAGATATAGAAAAAATAGCGTTCGTTATACCGATGGGACTTTACAAATAGTTTAGAATGCCATTTGGACTAAAAAACGCCCCGGCAACTTTCCAAAGATTAATGAATGTTATATTATGGGACTATATAAAAAAATATATAGTATACCTTGATGATGTATTAATATATTCAACAACTCTAGCAGAACATAAACATGCTGTTGGCACCTAGTGTCAAAAACTAATATCTTGACACCGAATGCCATGATAACGCGTCACACCTAGTATCGACTGACCCAGTACTGAGTACAGAATGCGCTACTAGCAAGCAGCATTGTCAACACCAGCGGTGTTGAAATATGAAACGTATGACCAAGTGGTCTGAGTCAGCAGTCAGAGTCAGCAGTTGACCGTGTTAACCGTTACAGAAGCACGTCGATAACATTGATCTACCAACCCTAGACCTAGGCATACTTTGTTGCGCCGTCTGTACTCAGGCGCGCCATCTGGATCAACCAGGTAGTTTAAGTCAGACGTTCTATAAGTTTGGCTGCGGCTCCGGGACCTATCGTTACTCCCGTGAGTTTTATTTCGACGTCACGTCAACGGTGGCCGCATAAATTTTAAAAACTTCAAGAACACAACATACAAATTCAGCCAGATAAATGCTTATTAATGAAACAATATACAGAATTTTTAGGACTGAGCAAAGATAGAATACAACCAAATCCAAAAAAAAACACAGAAAATTTTAGCTATACCGATTCCGGAAACAGAGAATCAACTTAAAGGCTTCTTAGGAATGTCGAATTTTTGTTTATTTGTTTAGAAATAGAAAACGAAGACTAGGCATACATACTCTATACCATACAAAAGAATCCTTTCACAGTGGCATGAATGAAACATTTTATAGTTTAAAAGACAAAATTTACTTCCCAAAACTTAAAAGAACACATAAACTTGATTATATTAATTGTAGAAAGTGCAGGGAAATAAAATATGATAGAAATAAAATAACACCAAAATTTAATATAGCGGAAGCACCGCAAGAAAAAAATCAAATAATCCATATAGATATTTTTCATATTAACTAAAGATCATTTGTAACAGACAGTATAGATAAACTTACTAAATTTGTACCAGCATACAATATCAAAGATAAGAACTGGAGGAAAAAATTGGAATTGGAGTTGTTCAATTTACCAAATTTAGTAAACCCGAGAACATAATAATGGACAACGATTTTGGGGCAGAACAGATGCAAATTTCTTAAATAAAGAAGGTGTAGAACTATACTTGACGAAGCCGAATTCACATACAGGGAATACAGACACATTCAACTTTAATCGAAGTAATAAGCAGCATAGATAAAGATTTAATAGAAACAAAAATCCAGATTGCAGTAGGAGCGTATAATAAAAGATATCACATCACAAATCACTGTTCCCCAATAACAGCAAAGAACGAAAAAAAATGTTAAGGATCTACCAAGCTAAACAAAAAAAGGGAAAATTACGAAGAAAGAACAAATAAAGGACCGATAAAAACTTACAAACATCTCAGACATAAGGATGAACCATATTTTCGATACACTAAATTAAAAGAGGTACACCCTTGTAATATTAAGAGACCATTACAAATGGAAATAACATAACATTTTAAACACATATAATATATAAATATACATAAATATGAATATATACATACACATATAAGAAAACATATATGTATATATAAGTTAAACACGATGGTTTTTATTATTTAAAAAAATAATGTTTATTGGACACTTGGTCCGTATTTATTTGCACAAAAATTGGAACTAAGTTATGTTTACAGAAATTGCCATATTTATACCCAATAACTTTGTCGCTGCCTCTGCCAACGTCGGAGCTTTGCCGTTGTCGTTGCTGCAGCGGGAAGTGGATCAGACGCTGCAGTCAGCATATTTTGGGAGCTATTGCCCGAAGCCGGGAAGTTGCCTTTGCACTTTTACTTGCTGGTGCAATGCCAGATGCGCGTGGCCAACTTCGTTTGCAAATTCGTTTTGTGTTAACTCCTCCACCTTTAAAATCGAGTGTACACGCTCGTTGCGGTCGTTGAGCTTGTTATCAGAAGCTATTTTGTTGATGTGAAGTATTTTTACCCTTTTAATCAAGAAGCTGGTTGCTAGCGCTGCAAGTCCCATGATTATTATGAAACTTATTAGAAAATCGGCTGTATGCGATGTAGTTTTTAACAGTTCCAAGGTCTTGGTGTTGTTGATGTTTAGTTCTTTGACCAATTCTAGTGATAGCTTTTCTTCTATCTTTTTAATGGTCATCTTAGTTTGGAGAATGGCTGGCATCGGGTGATAGTGCACTGTGTCTTTGTTGATGAAAATCTTTCCATCAATATTAATTGTAGAATTGCTGAAGTTGATAACAAAGGTTACTTTGAGACTTGTGGATGTCCCGTTTACTTGTACGTGGCCGGAGAATTTATTGAGTAGAATGACTCCAGGTGCGAGTTCGTCAATAACTGGAATGTTTTGGTTGTTGATTCGAGTGTAGGTGGCAGAGCGACTTTTTAATAAATTTTGTAGGCAAGAGGAATTACTTATGTCTATCATATTTTTATGTTTACAAATGGTTATCTCATTATAATTATTACATTTTGAAATTTTTGCAAAAAGTTTCTCTTTACATTTGATTACATTTTCGTTTTGAATTTTATTAACATATTGACCAATTTTTATTGGTTTGTTTAAAAGTTCTTCACAAAGGTTATAGGAAAGGTCGGTTATAGGAATTTTAATAATATAAATAAGTGGCCCATTGCTTGCTACGCTTACTTCTGCGATTTTCATTGCTTCTTCAAAATTAGTGTATGGCAACTGGTCTTGATCTAGTGTTTTTATAACTTCATTTACCTCTGCATCTCCTAATATCTGGGTGTTACTAATATCTGCTTTTGGCCATTGTATTGCGTGGTTTAGGTTAACTATTTCTTCTTTAAGCATTTTAATTTGAAACATTAATGTTGTGCTAGTGTCCCTTTGAGTGTTTCCGTATTTTAAGCTATTTATTAGATTTGCATTGGATTGGGTGACATTATTTATTTTTTCTACGATAAGTCTGTTTAGAATAACTTGATTGTTGTAGTTAGTTAATGCTGAATTTATTTTTTCTTGAACTATTTTGAAATCTCTACTGTCGGGAGATCCAGCTAACCATTTCCAAGCGCTGCCTAACAAATCTATATGTCTCTTCCTTTTACTCCTAATCTAGAGGTTATTAATTCGATTATTCTTCAGTTATAAATGGCAATTTTGGGTCGTATGTCTTCAGTTGGTAGTTAGCAGTGTAATTAATTTTTTCAAGTGTTTTTTCGTATTGTTCTATGTCAATAATATGAATTGGTCTGAAGGTTCCCGTTTGAACCTTTGCCAGTCCGGTAATTAGAGTCACAATATTGGATTTCGTGTAGTCAGTAATTTGCACGTCAGCAGCGCAGACAGCGAAAAGGGTTCTGTAAATATAATTTAATTTCGAATAAGTTGTTTGTAAATAATTCTTCCACTCTCTGTTAGTACTGTGGTATTTCTGTCTTTCTGGCGGATAGTTTTGATAGATAGTTTTTCATTAGGATCGACGACTATACCCTATCATAAAGAGCTGCCATATAACTGATTGAACGAAAACACCGTACTTGAACGAAAACACCGAAAAATGGGACTTTCAATGAATTCTTCTTTGGGCAATCTTATTTGTCCTGCCAAATTTCATTAGGATCGTCCGACTATACCCTATCATAATGAGCTGCCATATAACTGATTGAACGAAAAACACCGTACTTTTGTTGTTTTTATAATTTAAAAGGATGGGAATTTCTATGGATTCTTCTTTGGGAAAACTTATTCGACCTGCCAAGTTTCATAAGTATCAACCGATTATATCCAAGTGTCAGGAAAAGGTACCCCAGTAACAAGGAGCAAAAAGGACTACTACCAACTGACCGGTTCTGGATGCATTTTATTTTACTGTAAGCTAACCCATAATTATAAATAAGAAATCACAAAAGTGAAATATACCCAAAAGAAATATTTTTAAAACATAAGCAAAAAAAAAGCTACAAACATAGGCCATGATTAGGCCCGCGATGCTAAACAATAATGGAGCACAAGCCCCTGAATTAAATAATATGCAAGCCCAAATTCAAGAAATAGTAGACAATTTTCAATCAAAAATTAAACCCATTGACCCAACAATATGAGTGAATTTGACAGAGTCCCAGACATAGTGAAAAGCCTCAGGGAATTTTCTGGCCAAGCAGAAGAAGCTTTTGGAGGCAGAGCGTAGAGAGAATAATAAAAATATATTCACTAACAGAAGGATCCCCCAGGTACTATGGAATTTTAAATGTTATTGGAAACAAAATAGTAGGTAACGCAGACTCAGTTTTAGAATCATAGAACACACCAATAAACTGGACAGCAATCTCTAAATGTTTAACAGCTCACTACGCTGATAAACGAGACGTTATGACATTAGAATATCAAATGACTTCATTAGTACAGGGTAATCAAACCACAGCAGATTTCTACCAACAGGTCTATACCCACTTATCACTCATTTTGAACAAAATTACATGCATGGAAATGGTAAGAGAATCAATTGATCTTTTCGCCAAGACTTACAGAGACAAGGCGCTTGATACATTTATTAGAGGTCTTAACGGTGACTTGGCTAAACTGCTAGGAACCAAAGAGCCAGCAGATCTTCCATCTGCAATTATGCGAAAGACTAGAGAACCAAAATTTCAAAACTAATTATGCCAATAACTACCAAAACAATTCAAGGAAATTTGATGGACCTTCTAGAGGACCCGCACTACAAAAAAAATTCTTACAGCAATCATCCAATACAGCTAGACAACCATTTATCCCACAATTAGCTCACGTTCCAAAGACCTCGAAAACGACACCCTATTTTCCACAGCAGCAAATGCAATTTAGTGGACATCATCAACAATATTCTGCTTACCCAGCAGACCAAATAATGGACTGCACGGAAAACGACCGCCACCTCAAATAACAAGCGGATTGGTAGATAAAAAACAAAAAAATTTTCACATAAGCACTGAACAAGAACACCCATTAGAAAATACCGACCAATTAACGGAAACTGACGAGACAACAGCCGAATATTACGCGGAAATTCCAGATTTCGAACAAGAAACAGAGGAAACCGAATATACTGGCCTTCAATTTTTAGAGTAGTATCTTCTTCATTACCTTACTTTCAATGTAAAATCGGTGATGGAAAGATGATCAAAATTTTAACAGATACCGGCTCTAATAAAAATTACATTCAACCGCGACTAGTAAACAAACCAATCAAAAATAATAAATCTTCTTACGTAAGCTCCATAGCCGGAGATGTTCAAGTCACACACCACATAATTGCCAACCCATTTGATTTAAAAGATAAATTTGTTAAATTTTTTTTACTACCCTCGTTAATATCTTTTGATACCATCAAAGAAAATGATACACTTCGCGAAATCAACGCCAAAATAAATTTGCAGGAAGGTTTCATTTTAATTAAAAACAAACGTAGAATCAAAATAAAACAGAAAGCTTCTCCCGAAGTCAACAAATTAGATATTCGAATAGAGCATTCAACAGAAACGCAAAAGAAAAATTAAAAAATTATTTCCATAAACATTTCCAAACCTATTTGCCGACCCAGACGAGAAACTGACTTACACTACCAAAGTAGAAGCCACTATAAGAAGTACAAACGAAAGTCCAATATACTCGAGGCACTATCCATACCCAGAAGCTCTTAAACCAGAAGTTGAGAAGCAAATACAAGAGCTACTCGAAACGGCGTGATTAGACGATCAAGGTCTCCGTATAATTCTCCAATATGGATTGTACCGAAAAAAATGAATGCTCCCGGACAAAAAAAACATAGAATGGTAATAGACTATAGAAAGCTTAACTTGGGCAAGCTTAAACTAGGACAAATACATTTTTTTTACCCGAATTAAGAAAACACAGAAAAGGTGAGAGCAATCGTTGAATTCCCCGAACCAAAGACACTCAAAGATCTTCGTTCCTTTTTTAGGAACCTTTTTCGTTCCTTTTTTTTCCTTTTGTCAGGGTTCTACCGTCGCTTTATTAAAGATTATACAAAGCTCGCAAGGCCAATAACAGCCCTTTTAAGAGGGGAAGAGGGCCGAGGCCGTATCTCAAAAAATGCCTCAAGCAAAACTCTGATCGATCTTGACAAAGACGCAAGGGAAGCATTTAGTAAACTAAAACAATTCTCGCCTCCGAGGAGGTAATGTTATCATATCCAGACTACAATAAAGAATTTCAGCTAACTACTAATGCGTCAGACTATGCTATTGGTGCCGTATTGGCCCAAGAAGACAAACCCATAATGTTTATTTCTAGGACTCTAAGTAAGGCAGAAGAAAGTTATGCTCCTAACAAAAAGGAAATGCTAGCTATAATCTGGTCAATACAGACTCTTAGAAATTTTCTGTACGGTCCGACCAAAGTGAAAATATTTACAGACCATGAATCCCTTACACACCCAACTAACCCGAAAAGCCGTAGCGATCAGATGAAGAGATGGAAAGCAATTCTAGAGGAGTACAACTATGAACTGCTCCATAAACCCGGCAAGGCAAATGTTGTTGCCGATGCTCTGAGTAGACCTCCCATTAACAGGCACTATCCACAGCAGTTCTAGTTCTCCTGAAAGACTAATACCAATGGCAGAAGAAACAGTAAATATTTTTAAAAATCAAATACTATTATGTTTAGGAAAGACGCCCTCTTATAAATTCAAACTTGTTTTTCCCACGTATCACAGACACATTATTACAGAACCAATCTTTAATTCAGAAATCTTATTAAGAATTTTAAAAGATAGACTCAACCCGTCTCTCATTAACGGCATTCATACAGAAGAAAAAACCTTAGGTCAACTCCAAGAAATCTATCCACTTTTTAATAAATATAGAACATAGAAAAACACATAGAAATAGCAACGAAAACAAACAACAATTGCTAAACATAGTTTACTTTCCACAGATGAGGGCTAAAATAATAAAAATTGTAAAAGAATGCCAAATTTGTAAGGAACAGAAATACGAAAGACACCCCAACAAACCAGAGATACAAAAAACGCCAATACCACAATACCCAGGTCAAATTATTCACGTCGATTTTTACCTTACATGCAAACAAGTTACAAAAAACGCCAATACCACAATACCCATTCACGTTAAATTATTCACGTCGATTTTTACCTTACATGCAAACAAGTCGTTTTAACTGCAATAGATACATTTTCAAAATTCGCACAGGCTAGGATAGTCAAATCTCGAGCAACTCAGGACATAAAAGAACCTATAAAAGAATTATTAATTATCCCAGAAATAGTAGTCATAGATAATGAGAAAGCACTTGGGTCGGCACCCGTAATGCGGATGCTACAAGATCAATTTAATATCGAACTTTATAAAGCACCCCCATATAACAGTTCAGCAAACGGCCAGATCGAACGCTTCCATTCAACACTGTCCGAAATTATTCGATGCCAAAAGGCCGACAAAGTACACGCCTCTTTAAAAGACCTTACAGAACTGATCAGTTGTCAAATATAATTATTCAATACACTCAACCACTAACAGAAAACCAGTTGACTTATTTTTTGGAAGAAATGTAACACTTGACCCTAGACTACAACAAACAGAGATACAAAAAATTACAGAGAAAATTACGACCACTCAGGAACAAGACCTAGTAAACCATAACAAAAGGAGAGCTCAAATAAAAAGGAGGAGAAGAGATATTTGTTCAAAATAATAAAAGATTAGGTACAAAACTATCCGCCAGATATAAAAAAGAAACCGTAAAAGAAGACCGAAATACCACAGTACTAACAGAGAGTGGAAGAATTATTTACAAACAACTTATTCGAAATTAAATCATATTTACAGAACCCTTTTCGCTGTGTGCGCTGCTGACGTGCAAATTACTGACTACACGAAATCCAATATTCTGACTCTAATTACCAGACAGCTGCAATCACAACGGACAAGGGATGCATTCTCCACCCAAGTCTCAGGCCTACTGAGCCGAGCAACTCCAACACCTGAAGACATCAACAATATGTGGGCGCTCATATCCCACTCCCTGCGAACTTCTGCAGAAGAGGTCATTGGATTCCAGCGTACCCCAACGAGGAATCCATGGTACGACCAGGAGTGTCGCGACGCTACAGCTGCAAAAGGCGCCGCCTACAGAAGAACACTGCAAGCTGGGGCTACAAGGGCTGTTGTCGAGGTCTACAGGTCAAGGAGGAGAGATGAGAAACGCCTCTTCAGACGCAAGAAGAGAGAACAGGAGAGGCGTGAGTGTGAGAGCATTGAGAGCAGCAGATGCCGGAATGAGGCTCGTAACTTCTATCAGAGGGTTAAGCGTCTGACCCAAGGTTTTAAGACTGGAGGAGTTGCGTGCAAGGACGATGACGGAAACCTAGTCACAGATGCAGAGATTGTGCTGAGGTTATGGAGGGATCACTTCTCAAGTCTATTAGCTGACTCTAGCTATGATGACTTTGTAGAGTATGATCCACAAACCCCAATCTATGGTACTGATGTGGACGTACCGACCCCAAGCCATGCCGAAGTCAAGGATGCAATCCAACGACTTAAAAACAATAAATCCGCAGGTGCTGATGGCCTGCCGGCTGAATTGTTTAAGGCTGCTGGTGATATGTTGGTAGGGAGCATGCACCAACTAATCAGCAAGATATGGCTTACGGAGAGCATGCCCGACGATTGGAACCACAGCATAATCTGTCCTATCCTGAAGAAGGGTGATGCCACATTGCGCACCAATTACCGTGGCATTAGCCTTCTTCCAGTCGCATACAAGGTCTTTAAGGCGTACTGTGTGAAAACCTGAAACCCCATGCTGAAGCATTGATTGGACCCTATCAGTGCGGGTTCAGGCCTGGCAAATCCACTATTGACCAGATTTTCACCTTGCGCCAAATCCTGGAGAAGTCCTATGAAAACCAAATCGACACATATCACCTCTTCGTCGATTACAAGGCTGCATTCGATAGTCCACGGCGAGATCGCCTACATGCCGCCATGTCTGAACTTGGTATACCAGCAAAGCTGATACGGCTTTGCATGATGACATTGAGCAACACCATCAGCTCTATCAGGGTAGGAAATGACCAATCCGAAACCTTTCATACCAAGTGTGGTCTCAGACAAGGCGACTCGCTTTCTTGTATGCTCTTCAACATCCTAATGGAGAGTATTATAAGGAAGGCTGGTGTGCATCGGACGGGCACAATTCTGACAAACAGATGTGTCCAACTCCTTGGCTACGCCGATGATATTGATATCATTGGCCGAACCAAGCGTGATGTTACAGCAGCCTTCGGGGCTATTGAAAAAGAGTCAGCTAAAGTAGGACTAGCAGTGAACATGGACAAGACAAAGTTTATGGTGTGCTCTAGCAGAGAATCGCGGCGTCTTGATTCCCAGCTAGCTGCAGGCAGCCATAGCTTTGAGTCCGTCAAGGAATTTATTTACCTTGGATCTGCAATAACTAGCACAAATGATGTCAGCCTGGAGATTAAGCGGAGAATCACACTTGCCAACAGGTGCTACTTTGGGCTCAGTAGGCACTTTAACAGTAGAGCCCTCTCTCGACAGGCAAAACTAACACTCTACAAGACGCTCATTCTTCCAGTACTCTTATATGGTGCGGAGTGCTGGACAGAGGTGCAATCCGATGCAGCTGCTCTTGGAGTGTTCGAGAGAAAAATTCTCCGCAAAATCTTTGGCCCAATCTGCGTTGGCGATGCTTATCGCATCAGATGGAACCACGAGCTGTATGAGCTGTACGGGGATGTTGATATAGTTAGCCGAGTCAAAATTCAAAGACTCCGCTGGCTGGGTCACATCGCCCGTATGGAAGAAGACGCTCCGGCTCGTAAAGTATTTGATGCGGTAATCGTCGGGAAACGGAGGAGAGGACGACCCCGGATACGTTGGCAGGACCAGGTGATGGAAGCCCTGTCTGCATCTGGTGTTACCAACTGGCGAGGGCGTGCCCAGGACAGGGAAGCGTGGAGGCAGACTGTGCAACAGGCTGTGACCCGATAGGGTTGGGATGGCCAATAATAATAAATAATTACCAGACTGGCAAACGTTCAAACGGGAACCTTCAGACCAATTCATATTATTGACATAGAACAATACGAAAAATTACTTGAAAAAATTAATTACACTGCTAACTACCAACTGAAGACATACGACCCAATATTGCCATTTATAACTGATGAAATAAGAATTTCAAAAAATTTAATTAATAACCTCAAGATTAGGAGTAAAAGGAAACGACATATAGATTTGTTAGGCAGAGCTTGGAAATGGTTAGCTGGATCTCCCGACAGTAGAGATTTCGAAATAGTTCAAGAAAAAATAAATTCAGCATTAACTAACTACAACAATCAAGTTATTCTAAACAGACTTATCGTAGAAAAAATAAATAATTTCACCCAATCCAATGCATATCTAATAAATAGCTTAAAATACGGAAACACTCAAAGGGGCACTAGCACAACATTAATGTTTCAAATTAAAATGCTTAAAGAAGAAATAGTTAACCTAAACCACGCAATACAATGGCCAAAAGCAGATATTAGTAACACCCAGATATTAGGAGATGCAGAGGTAAATGAAGTTATAAAAACACTAGATCAAGACCAGTTGCCATACACTAATTTTGAAGAAGCAATGAAAATCGCAGAAGTAAGCTTAGCAAGCCTTTGTGAAGAACTTTTAAACAAACCAATAAAAATTGGTCAATATGTTAATAAAATTCAAAACGAAAATGTAATCAAATGTAAAGAGAAACTTTTTGCAAAAATTTCAAAATGTAATAATTATAATGAGATAACCATTTGTAAACATAAAAATATGATAGACATAAGTAATTCCTCTTGCCTACAAAATTTATTAAAAAGTCGCTCTGCCACCTACACTCGAATCAACAACCAAAACATTCCAGTTATTGACGAACCCATTCTACTCAATAAATTCTCCGGCCACGTACAAGTAAACGGGACATCCACAAGTCTCAACGGAACCTTTGTTATCAACTTCAGCAATTCTACAATTAATATTGATGGAAAGATTTTCATCAACAAAGACACAGTGCACTATCACCCGATGCCAGCAATTCTCCAAACTGAGATGACCATTAAAAAGATAGAAGAAAGCTATCACTAGAATTGGTCAAAGAACTAAACATCAACAACACCAAGACCTTGGAACTGTTAATAAATCCAGTGTCCAATAAATATTATTTTTTTTTAAATAATAAACCATCGTGTTTAACTGGCGCCCAACGTTTAAGGGTCCTTTCCGCGGAAAAATCCTTGGTATCGAAGCAAAGTAACACTCGCAAGAGCACCCCATAGGCTGCCCGGGTTCCACCGATCCGAAAAATAAGTCGCGTATCCAAAAATCACCTGCAAGTGCACCCCATAGGCTGCCCTGGTAACACCGGAAAAAAAGGCGCACCAAAGGAAAGGCAACACTGCTGGACGACCCGCCAAGAAAAGGACTCACTTACATCAGACTGCAGGCTATCGCCGTAGACAACTGACGGAAGTGTCAGGAAAAGGTACCCCAGTAGCAAGGAGCAAAAAGGACTACTACCAACTGACCGGTTCAGGATGCATTTTATTTTACTGTAAGCTAACCCATAATTATAAATAAGAAATCGCAAAAGTGAAATATACCCAAAAGAAATATTTTTAAAACATAAGCAAAAAAAAAGCTACAAACATAGGCCCTGATTAGGCCCGCGATGCTAAACAATAATGGAGCACAAGCCCCTAAATTAAATAATATGCAAGCCCAAATTCAAGAAATAGTAGTGAATTTTCAATCAAAAATTAAATCCAGATTCAGTGCCGCTACTCGATCAAACCTATAATGCTAATGCAAACAATATGAGTGAATTTGACAGAGTCCCAGACATAGTGAAAAGCCTCAGGGAATTTTCTGGCCAAGCAGGAGAAGCTTTTGGAGGCAGAGCGTAGAGAGAATAATAAAAATATATTCACTAACAGAAGGATCCCCCAGGTACTATGGAATTTTAAATGTTATTAGAAACAAAACAGTAGGTAACGCAGACTCAGTTTTAGAATCATAGAACACACCAATAAACTGGACAGCAATCTCTAAATGTTTAACAGCTCACTACGCTGATAAACGAGACGTTATGACATTAGAATATCAAATGACTTCATTAGTACAGGGTAATCAAACCACAGCAGATTTCTACCAACAGGTCTATACCCACTTATCACTCATTTTGAACAAAATTACATGCATGGAAATGGTAAGAGAATCAATTGATCTTTTCGCCAAGACTTACAGAGACAAGGCGCTTGATACATTTATTAGAGGTCTTAACGGTGACTTGGCTAAACTGCTAGGAACCAAAGAGCCAGCAGATCTTCCATCTGCAATTATGCGAAAGACTAGAGAACCAAAATTTCAAAACTAATTATGCCAATAACTACCAAAACAATTCAAGGAAATTTGATGGACCTTCTAGAGGACCCGCACTACAAAAAAAATTCTTACAGCAATCATCCAATACAGCTAGACAACCATTTATCCCACAATTAGCTCACGTTCCAAAGACCTCGAAAACGACACCCTATTTTCCACAGCAGCAAATGCAATTTAGTGGACATCATCAACAATATTCTGCTTACCCAGCAGACCAAATAATGGACTGCACGGAAAACGACCGCCACCTCAAATAACAAGCGGATTGGTAGATAAAAAACAAAAAATTTTCACATAAGCACTGAACAAGAACACCCATTAGAAAATACCGACCAATTAACGGAAACTGACGAGACAACAGCCGAATATTACGCGGAAATTCCAGATTTCGAACAAGAAACAGAGGAAACCGAATATACTGGCCTTCAATTTTTAGAGTAGTATCTTCTTCATTACCTTACTTTCAATGTAAAATCGGTGATGGAAAGATGATCAAAATTTTAACAGATACCGGCTCTAATAAAAATTACATTCAACCGCGACTAGTAAACAAACCAATCAAAAATAATAAATCTTCTTACGTAAGCTCCATAGCCGGAGATGTTCAAGTCACACACCACATAATTGCCAACCCTTAACGGTGATTTGCCTAGACTGCTAGGAACCAAAGAGCCAGCAGATCTTCCATCTGCACTCCAATTATGCGAAAGACTAGAGAACCAAAATTTCAAAACTAATTATGCCAATAACTACCAAAACAATTCAAGGAAATTTGATGGACCTTCTAGAGGACCCGCACTACAAAAAAAATTCTTACAGCAACCATCCAATACAGCTAGACAACCATTTATCCCACAATTAGCTCACGTTCCAAAGACCTCGAAAACGACACCCTATTTTCCACAGCAGCAAATGCCATTTAGTGGACATCATCAACAATATTCTGCTTACCCAGCAATACAACCACCACCTCCATTGGCTCCAAAACCTCAGCCTAAGCCAGAACCTATGGACATAGATAAAAGTTTACAGACAAAACAAATAAATTATATGAACAGACCAAATATTGGACTGCACGGAAAACGACCACCACCTCAAATAACAAGCGGACTGGTAGATATAAAACAAAGAAATTTTCACATAAGCACTGAACAAGGACACCCATTAGAGGTGTCCTTGTGTCCTTGTCCACGAGACAACAGCCGAATATTATGCGGAAATTCCAGATTTCGAACAAGAAACAGAGGAAACCGAATATACTGGCCTTAATTTTTTAGAGTAGCATCCTCTTCATTACCTTACTTTCAATGTAAAATCGGTGATGGAGAGAACCGCGACTAGTAAAAAAAGCAATAAAAAGTAATACATCTTTTTACGTAACCTCCATAGCCGGAGATGTTCAAGTCACACACCACACAATTGCCAACCCATTTGATTCAAAAGACACATTTGTTAAATTTTTTTACTACCCTCGTTAAAATCTTTTGATGCCATCATAGGAAATGATACACTTCGCGAAATCAACGCCAAAATAAATTTGCAGGAAGGTTTCATTTTAATTAAAAACAAACGTAGAATCAAAATAAAATAGAAAGCTTCTCCCGAAGTCAACAAATTAGATATTCGAATAGAGCATACAACAGAAACGCAAAAGAAAAATTTAAAAATTATTTGCTTAAAATTTCCAAACTTATTTGGCGACCCAGACGAGAAACTGACTTACACTACCAAAGTAGAAGCCACTATAAGAAGTACAAACGAAAGTCCAATATACTCGAGGCACTATCCATACCCAGAAGCTCTTAAACCAAAAGTTGAGAAGCAAATACAAGAGCTACTCGAAACGGCGTGATTAGACGATCAAGGTCTCCGTATAATTCTCCAATATGGATTGTACCGAAAAAAATATGTAATAGAAAAAAATGGTAATAGACTATAGAAAGCTTAACTTGGTCCCTATCCCAGACAGATACCCTATACCAAACATTAACAATGTGCTAGTACAACTAGGACAAATACATTTTTTTATGTCTTAGATCTTTAAAGTGGATTTCACCAAATCCCACTCAGACAATCAGACATAAAAAAAACAGCATTTTCAGTGAATCAAGGCAAATACGAGTTTACCAGACTACCATTTGGACTCAAAAATGCTCCTTCTATTTTTCAACGAGCGCTAGATGATGAAAGACACTCAAAGATCTTCGTTCCTTTTTAGGACTGTCAGGGTTCTACCGTCGCTTTATTAAAGATTATGCAAAGCTCGCAAAGCCCCTAAAAGCCATTTTAAGAGGGGAAGAGGGCCGAGCCCGCATCTCAAAAAATGCCTCAAGCAAAACTCTGATCAATCTTGACAAAGACGCAAGGGAAGCATTTAGTGAACTAAAAAAACTCTCGTCTCCGAGGAGGTAATGTTATCATATCCAGACTACAAAAAAGAATTTCAGCTAACTACTGATGCGTCAGACTATGCTATTGGTGCCGTATTGGCCCAAGAAGACAAACCCATAATGTTTATTTCTAGGACTCTAAGTAAGGCAGAAGAAAGTTATGCTCCTAAAAAAAAGGAAATGCTAGCTATAATCTGGTCAATACAGACTCTTAGAAATTTTCTGTACGGTCCGACCAAAGTGAAAATATTTACAGACCATGAATCCCTTACACACCCAACTAACCCGAAAAGCCGTAACGATCAGATGAAGAGATGGAAAGCATTTCTAGAGGAGTACAACCATGAACTGCTCCATAAACCCGGCAAGGCAAATGTTGTTGCCGATGCTCTGATTAGACCCCCCATTCAAACGCGAGGGGAAGTAAACACATTAACAGGCACTATCCACAGCAGTTCTAGTTCTCCTGAAAGACTAATACCTATGGCAGAAGAATCAGTAAATGTTTTTAAAAATCAAATACTATTATGTTTAGGCAAGACGCCCTCCTATAAATTCGAACTTGTTTTTCCCATGTATCACAGACACATTATTACAGAACCAATTTTTAATTCAGAAATCTTATTAAGAATTTTAAAAGATAGACTCAACCCGACTGTCATTAACGGCATTCATACATACGAAAAAACCTTAGGTCAACTCCAAGAAATCAATCCACTTTTTAATAAATATAAAACCAGATTCTCAAGCTGACTAGTTAGGGATTTTAAAGACGAAACTGATCAGGAAAATGCAATCATAACAGAACATAGAAGAGCACATAGAAATAGCAACGAAAACAAACAACAATTGCTAAACAAAGTTTACTTTCCACAGATGAGGGCTAAAATAATAAAAATTGTAAAAGAATGCCAAATTTGTAAAGAACAGAAATACGAAAGACACCCCAACAAACCAGAGTTACAAAAAACGCCAATACCACAATACCCAGGTCAAATTATTCACGTCGATTATTCACGTACATGCAAACAAGTCATTTTGACTGCAATAGATAAATTTTCAAAATTCGCACAGGCTAGGATAGTCAAATCTCGAGCAACTCAGGAAATCAATTTGGTATCCAAATCAATTTTGGTATCCTAGAAATAGTAGTCATAGATAATGAGAAAGCACTTGGGACGGCACACATGCTACAAGATCAATTTAATATCGAAGTTTACAAAGCACCCCCATATAACAGTTCAGCAAACAGCCAGATCGAACGCTTCCATTCAACACTGTTCGAAATTATTCGATGCCAAAAGGCCGACAAAGTACACGCCTCTTTAAAAGACCTTAAAGAACTGATCAGTTGTCAAATATAATTATTCAATACACTCAACCACTAACAGAAAACCAGTTGACTTATTTTTTGGAAGAAATGTAACACTTGACCCTAGACTACAACAAACAGAGATACAAAAAATTACAGAGAGAATTACGACCACTCAGGAACAAGACCTAGTAAACCATAACAAAAGGAGAGCTCAAATAAAAAGGAGGAGAAGAGATATTTGTTCAAATTAATAAAAGATTAGGTACAAAACTATCCGCCAGATATAAAAAAGAAACCGTAAAAGATGACCGAAATACCACAGTACTAACAGAGAGTGGAAGAATTATTTACAAACAACTTATTCGAAATTAAATCATATTTACAGAACCCTTTTCGCTGTGTGCGCTGCTGACGTGAAAATTACTGACTAAACGAAATCCAATATTCTGACTCTAATTACCAGACTGGCAAAGGTTCAAACGGGAACCTTCAGACCAATTCATATTATTGACATAGAACAATACGAAAAAATACTTGAAAAAATTAATTACACTGCTAACTACCAACTGAAGATATACGACCCAATATTGCCATTTATAACTGATGAAATAAGAATTTCAAAAAATTTAATTAATAACCTCAAGATTAGGAGTAAAAGGAAACGACATATAGATTTGTTAGGCAGAGCTTGGAAATGGTTAGCTGGATCTCCCGACAGTAGAGATTTCGAAATAGTTCAAGAAAAAATAAATTCAGCATTAACTAACTACAACAATCAAGTTATTCTAAACAGACTTATCGTAGAAAAAATAAATAATTTCACCCAATCCAATGCATATCTAATAAATAGCTTAAAATACGGAAACACTCAAAGGGACACTAGCACAACATTAATGTTTCAAATTAAAATGCTTAAAGAAGAAATAGTTAACCTACACCACGCAATACAATGGGCAAAAGCAGATATGAGTAAGAACCAGATATTAGGAGATGCAGAGGTAAATGAAGTTATAAAAACACTAGATCAAGACCAGTTGCCATACACTAATTTTGAAGAAGCAATGAAAATCGCAGTAGTAAGCGTAGCAAGCAATGGGCCAACACTTATTTATATTATTAAAATTCCTATAACCGACACGAACCTTTGTGAAGAACTTTTAATCAAACCAATAAAAATTTGTCAATATGTTAATAAAATTCAAAACGAAAATGTAATCAAGTGTAAAAAGAAACTTTGCAAAAATTTCAAAATGTAATAATTATAATGAGATAACCATTTGTAAACATAAAACTATGATAGACATAAGTAATTCCTCTTGCCTACCAAATTTATTAAAAAGTCGCCCTGCCACCTGCACTCGAATCAACAACCAACACATTCCAGTTATTGACGAACTCGCATCTGGAGTCATTCTACTCAATAAATTCTCCGGCCACGTACAAGTAAAACGGGAAAGATTTTCATCAACAAAGACACAGTGCACTATCACCCGATGCCAGCCATTCTCCAAACTAAGATGTCCATTAGAAAGATAAAAGAAAGCTATCACTAGAATTGGTCAAAGAACTAAACATCAACAACACCAAGACCTTGGAACTGTTAAAAACTACATCGCATACAGCCGATTTTCTAATAAGTTTCATAATAATCATGGGACTTGCAGTGCTAGCAACCCGCTTCTTGATTAAAAGGGTCAAAATACTTCACATCAACAAAATAGCTTCTGATAACAAGATCAAGGACCCCAACGTGCGTGGACACTCGATTTTAAAGGTGGAGGAGTTAACACAAAACGAATTTGCAAACGAAGTTGGACACGCGCATCCGGCATTGCACCAGCAAAGTGCAAGGGCATCTTCCCGGCTTCGGGCAATAGCTCCCAAAATGTGCTGACTGCAGCGTCTGATCCACTTCCCCCTGCAGCAACTACAATGGCAAAGCTCCGACGTTGGCAGAGGCAGCGACAAAGTTATTGGGTATAAATATGGCAATTTCTGTAAACATAATTTAGTTCCAATTTTTGTGCAAATAAATACGGACCAAGTGTCCAATAAATATTATTTTTTTTTAAATAATAAACCATCGTGTTTAACTGGCGCCCAACGTTTAAGGGTCCTTTCCGCGGAAAAATCCTTGGTATCGAATCAAAGTAACACTCGTAAGAGCACCCCATAGGCTGCCCGGGTTCCACCGATCCGAAAAATAAGTCGCGAATCCAAAAATCACCTGCAAGTGCACCCCATAGGCTGCCCTGGTAACACCGGAAAAAAAGGCGCACCAAAGGAAAGGCAACACTGCTGGACGACCCGCCAAGAAAAGGACTCACTTACATCAGACTGCAGGCTATCGCCGTAGACAACTGACGGAAGTGTCAGGAAAAGGTACCCCAGTAGCAAGGAGCAAAAAGGACTACTACCAACTGACCGGTTCAGGATGCATTTTATTTTGCTGTAAGCTAACCCATAATTATAAATAAGAAATCGCAAAAGTGAAATATACCCAAAAGAAATATTTTTAAAACATAAGCAAAAAAAAAGCTACAAACATAGGCCCTGATTAGGCCCGCGATGCTAAACAATAATGGAGCACAAGCCCCTGAATTAAATAATATGCAAGCCCAAATTCAAGAAATAGTAGACAATTTTCAATCAAAAATTAAACCCATTGACCCAACAATATGAGTGAATTTGACAGAGTCCCAGACATAGTGAAAAGCCTCAGGGAATTTTCTGGCCAAGCAGGAGAAGCTTTTGGAGGCAGAGCGTAGAGAGAATAATAAAAATATATTCACTAACAGAAGGATCCCCCAGGTACTATGGAATTTTAAATGTTATTAGAAACAAAATAGTAGGTAACGCAGACTCAGTTTTAGAATCATAGAACACACCACTAAACTGGACAGCAATCTCTAAATGTTTAACAGCTCACTACGCTGATAAACGAGACGTTACGACATTAGAATATCAAATGACTTCATTAGTACAGGGTAATCAAACCACAGCAGATTTCTACCAACAGGTCTATACCCACTTATCACTCATTTTGAACAAAATTACATGCATGGAAATGGTAAGAGAATCAATTGATCTTTTCGCCAAGTCTTACAGAGACAAGGCGCTTGATACATTTATTAGAGGTCTTAACGGTGACTTGCCTAGACTGCTAGGAACCAAAGAGCCAGCAGATCTTCCATCTGCACTCCAATTATGCGAAAGACTAGAGAACCAAAATTTCAAAACTAATTATGCCAATAACTACCAAAACAATTCAAGGAAATTTGATGGACCTTCTAGAGGACCCGCACTACAAAAAAAATTCTTACAGCAACCATCCAATACAGCTAGACAACCATTTATCCCACAATTAGCTCACGTTCCAAAGACCTCGAAAACGACACCCTATTTTCCACAGCAGCAAATGCCATTTAGTGGACATCATCAACAATATTCTCCTTACCCAGCAATACAACCACCACCTCCATTGGCTCCAAAACCTCAGCCCAAGCCAGAACCTATGGACATAGATAAAAGTTTACAGACAAAACAAATAAATTATATGAACAGACCAAATATTGGACTGCACGGAAAACGACCACCACCTCAAATAACAAGCGGACTGGTAGATATAAAACAAAGAAATTTTCACATAAGCACTGAACAAGGACACCCATTAGAGGTGTCCTTGTGTCCTTGTCCACGAGACAACAGCCGAATATTATGCGGAAATTCCAGATTTCGAACAAGAAACAGAGGAAACCGAATATACTGGCCTTAATTTTTTAGAGTAGCATCCTCTTCATTACCTTACTTTCAATGTAAAATCTGTGATGGAGAGAACCGCGACTAGTAAAAAAAGCAATAAAAAGTAATACATCTTTTTACGTAAGCTCCATAGCCGGAGATGTTCAAGTCACACACCACACAATTGCCAACCCATTTGATTCAAAAGACACATTTGTTAAATTTTTTTACTACCCTCGTTAAAATCTTTTGATGCCATCATAGGAAATGATACACTTCGCGAAATCAACGCCAAAATAAATTTGCAGGAAGGTTTCATTTTAATTAAAAACAAACGTAGAATCAAAATAAAATAGAAAGCGTCTCCCGAAGTCAACAAATTAGATATTCGAATAGAGCATACAACAGAAACGCAAAAGAAAAATTTAAAAATTATTTGCTTAAAATTTCCAAACTTATTTGGCGACCCAGACGAGAACCTGACTTACACTACCAAAGTAGAAGCCACTATAAGAAGTACAAACGAAAGTCCAATATACTCGAGGCACTATCCATACCCAGAAGCTCTTAAACCAAAAGTTGAGAAGCAAATACAAGAGCTACTTGAAACGGCGTGATTAGACGATCAAGGTCTCCGTATAATTCTCCAATATGGATTGTACCGAAAAAAATATGTAATAGAAAAAAATGGTAATAGACTATAGAAAGCTTAACTTGGTCCCTATCCCAGACAGATACCCTATACCAAACATTAACAATGTGCTAGTACAACTAGGACAAATACATTTTTTATGTCTTAGATCTTTAAAGGATTTCACCTAATCCCACTCAGACAATCAGACATAAAAAAAACAGCATTTTCAGTGAATCAAGGCAAATACGAGTTTACCAGACTACCATTTGGACTCAAAAATGCTCCTTCTATTTTTCAACGAGCGCTAGATGATGAAAGACACTCAAAGATCTTCGTTCCTTTTTAGGACTGTCAGGGTTCTACCGTCGCTTTATTAAAGATTATGCAAAGCTCGCAAAGCCCCTAAAAGCCATTTTAAGAGGGGAAGAGGGCCGAGCCCGTATCTCAAAAAATGCCTCAAGCAAAACTCTGATCAATCTTGACAAAGACGCAAGGGAAGCATTTAGTGAACTAAAAAAAACTCTCGTCTCCGAGGAGGTAATGTTATCATATCCAGACTACAAAAAAGAATTTCAGCTAACTACTGATGCGTCAGACTATGCTATTGGTGCCGTATTGGCCCAAGAAGACAAACCCATAATGTTTATTTCTAGGACTCTAAGTAAGGCAGAAGAAAGTTATGCTCCTAACAAAAAGGAAATGCTAGCTATAATCTGGTCAATACAGACTCTTAGAAATTTTCTGTACGGTCCGACCAAAGTGAAAATATTTACAGACCATGAATCCCTTACACACCCAACTAACCCGAAAAGCCGTAACGATCAGATGAAGAGATGGAAAGCAATTCTAGAGGAGTACAACCATGAACTGCTCCATAAACCCGGCAAGGCAAATGTTGTTGCCGATGCTCTGAGTAGACCTCCCATTAACAGGCACTATCCACAGCAGTTCTAGTTCTCCTGAAAGACTAATACCTATGGCAGAAGAATCAGTAAATGTTTTTAAAAATCAAATACTATTATGTTTAGGCAAGACGCCCTCCTATAAATTCGAACTTGTTTTTCCCATGTATCACAGACACATTATTACAGAACCAATTTTTAATTCAGAAATCTTATTAAGAATTTTAAAAGATAGACTCAACCCGACTGTCATTAACGGCATTCATACAGACGAAAAAACCTTAGGTCAACTCCAAGAAATCAATCCACTTTTTAATAAATATAAAACCAGATTCTCAAGCTGACTAGTTAGGGATTTTAAAGACGAAACTGATCAGGAAAATGCAATCATAACAGAACATAGAAGAGCACATAGAAATAGCAACGAAAACAAACAACAATTGCTAAACAAAGTTTACTTTCCACAGATGAGGGCTAAAATAATAAAAATTGTAAAAGAATGCCAAATTTGTAAAGAACAGAAATACGAAAGACACCCCAACAAACCAGAGTTACAAAAAACGCCAATACCACAATACCCAGGTCAAATTATTCACGTCGATTATTCACGTACATGCAAACAAGTCATTTTGACTGCAATAGATAAATTTTCAAAATTCGCACAGGCTAGGATAGTCAAATCTCGAGCAACTCAGGAAATCAATTTGGTATCCAAATCAATTTGGTATCCTAGAAATAGATAATATAAAAATAAGTCATAGATAATGAGAAAGCACTTGGGTCGGCACCCGTAAGGCGATGCTACAAGATCAATTTAATATCGAAGTTTACAAAGCACCCCCATATAACAGTTCAGCAAACAGCCAGATCGAACGCTTCCATTCAACACTGTTCGAAATTATTCGATGCCAAAAGGCCGACAAAGTACACGCCTCTTTAAAAGACCTTACAGAACTGATCAGTTGTCAAATATAATTATTCAATACACTCAACCACTAACAGAAAACCAGTTGACTTATTTTTTGGAAGAAATGTAACACTTGACCCTAGACTACAACAAACAGAGATACAAAAAATTACAGAGAGAATTACGACCACTCAGGAACAAGACCTAGTAAACCATAACAAAAGGAGAGCTCAAATAAAAAGGAGGAGAAGAGATATTTGTTCGAATTAATAAAATATTAGGTACAAAACTATCCGCCAGATATAAACCGTAAAAGAAGACAGAAATACCACAGTACTAACAGAGAGTGGGAGAATTATTTACAAACAACTTATTCGAAATTAAAATATATTTACAGAACCCTTTTCGCTGTCTGCGCTGCTGACGTGCAAATTACTGACTACACGAAATCCAATATTGTGACTCTAATTACCGGACTGGCAAAGGTTCAAACGGGAACCTTCAGACCAATTCATATTATTGACATAGAACAATACGAAAAAACACTTGAAAAAATTAATTACACTGCTAACTACCAACTGAAGACATACGACCCAAAATTGCCATTTATAACTGAAGAATAATAGAATTAATAACCTCTAGATTAGGAGTAAAAGGAAGAGACATATAGATTTGTTAGGCAGCGCTTGGAAATGGTTAGCTGGATCTCCCGACAGTAGAGATTTCAAAATAGTTCAAGAAAAAATAAATTCAGCATTAACTAACTACAACAATCAAGTTATTCTAAACAGACTTATCGTAGAAAAAATAAATAATGTCACCCAATCCAATGCAAATCTAATAAATAGCTTAAAATACGGAAACACTCAAAGGGACACTAGCACAACATTAATGTTTCAAATTAAAATGCTTAAAGAAGAAATAGTTAACCCAAACCACGCAATACAATGGCCAAAAGCAGATATTAGTAACACCCAGATATTAGGAGATGCAGAGGTAAATGAAGTTATAAAAACACTAGATCAAGACCAGTCATACACTAATTTTGAAGAAGCAATGAAAATCGGAGAAGTAAGCGTAGCAAGCAATGGGCCAACACTTATTTATATTATTAAAATTCCTATAACCGACACCAACCTTTGTGAAGAACTTTTAAACAAACCAATAAAAATTGGTCAATATGTTAATAAAATTCAAAACGAAAATGTAATCAAATGTAAAGAGAAACTTTTTGCAAAAATTTCAAAATGTAATAATTATAATGAGATAACCATTTGTAAACATAAAAATATGATAGACATAAGTAATTCCTCTTGCCTACAAAATTTATTAAAAAGTCGCTCTGCCACCTACACTCGAATCAACAACCAAAACATTCCAGTTATTGACGAACTCGCACCTGGAGTCATTCTACTCAATAAATTCTCCGGCCACGTACAAGTAAACGGGACATCCACAAGTCTCAAAGTAACCTTTGTTATCAACTTCAGCAATTCTACAATTAATATTGATGGAAAGATTTTCATCAACAAAGACACAGTGCACTATCACCCGATGCCAGCCATTCTCCAAACTAAGATGACCATTAAAAAGATAGAAGAAAGCTATCACTAGAATTGGTCAAAGAACTAAACATCAACAACACCAAGACCTTGGAACTGTTAAAAACTACATCGCATACAGCCGATTTTCTAATAAGTTTCATAATAATCATGGGACTGGCAGCGCTAGCAACCCGCTTCTTGATTAAAAGGTTAAAAATACTTCACATCAACAAAATAGCTTCTGATAACAAGCTCAACGACCGCAACGAGCGTGGACACTCGATTTTAAAGGTGGAGGAGTTAACACAAAACGAATTTGTAAACGAAGTTGACCACGCGCATCTGGCATTGCACCAGCAAGTAAAAGTGCAAAGGCAACTTCCCGGCTTCGGGCAATAGCTCCCAAAATGTGCTGACTGCAGCGTCTGATCCACTTCCCGCTGCAGCAACGACAACGGCAAAGCTCCGACGTTGGCAGAGGCAGCGACAAAGTTATTGGGTATAAATATGGCAATTTCTGTAAACATAATTTAGTTCCTATTTTTGTGCAAATAAATACGGACCAAGTGTCCAATAAACATTATTTTTTTAAATAATAAAAACCATCGTGTTTAACTTATATATACATATATGTTTTTGTATATGTGTATATTCATATGTATATATTCATATTTATGTATATTTATATATTATATGTGTTTAAAATGTTATGTTATTTCCATTTGTAATGGTCTCTTAATATTACAAGGGTGTACCTCTTTTAATTTAGTGTATCGAAAATATGGTTCATCCTTATGTCTGAGATGTTTGTAAGTTTTTATCGGTCCTTTATTTGTTCTTTCTTCGTAATTTTCCCTTTTTTTGTTTAGCTTGGTAGATCCTTAACATTTTTTTTCGTTCTTTGCTGTTATTGGGGAACAGTGATTTGTGATGTGATATCTTTTATTATACGCTCCTACTGCAATCTGGATTTTTGTTTCTATTAAATCTTTATCTATGCTGCTTATTACTTCGATTAAAGTTGAATGTGTCTGTATTCCCTGTATGTGAATTCGGCTTCGTCAAGTATAGTTCTACACCTTCTTTATTTAAGAAATTTGCATCTGTTCTGCCCCAAAATCGTTGTCCATTATTATGTTCTCGGGTTTACTAAATTTGGTAAATTGAACAACTCCAATTCCAATTTTTTCCTCCAGTTCTTATCTTTGATATTGTATGCTGGTACAAATTTAGTAAGTTTATCTATACTGTCTGTTACAAATGATCTTTAGTTAATATGAAAAATATCTATATGGATTATTTGATTTTTTTCTTGCGGTGCTTCCGCTATATTAAATTTTGGTGTTATTTTATTTCTATCATATTTTATTTCCCTGCACTTTCTACAATTAATATAATCAAGTTTATGTGTTCTTTAAGTTTTGGGAAGTAAATTTTGTCTTTTAAACTATAAAATGTTTCATTCATGCCACTGTGAAAGGATTCTTTTGTATGGTATAGAGTATGTATGCCTAGTCTTCGTTTTCTATTTCTAAACAAATAAACAAAAATTCGACATTCCTAAGAAGCCTTTAAGTTGATTCTCTGTTTCCGGAATCGGTATAGCTAAAATTTTCTGTGTTTTTTTTTGGATTTGGTTGTATTCTATCTTTGCTCAGTCCTAAAAATTCTGTATATTGTTTCATTAATAAGCATTTATCTGGCTGAATTTGTATGTTGTGTTCTTGAAGTTTTTAAAATTTATGCGGCCACCGTTGACGTGACGTCGAAATAAAACTCACGGGAGTAACGATAGGTCCCGGAGCCGCAGCCAAACTTATAGAACGTCTGACTTAAACTACCTGGTTGATCCAGATGGCGCGCCTGAGTACAGACGGCGCAACAAAGTATGCCTAGGTCTAGGGTTAGTAGATCAATGTTATCGACGTGCTTCTGTAACGGTTAACACGGTCAACTGCTGACTCTGACTGCTGACTCAGACCACTTGGTCATACGTTTCATATTTCAACACCGCTGGTGTTGACAATGCTGCTTGCTAGTAGCGCATTCTGTACTCAGTACTGGGTCAGTCGATACTAGGTGTGACGCGTTATCATGGCATTCGGTGTCAAGATATTAGTTTTTGACACTAGGTGCCAACAGCATGTTTATGTTCTGCTAGAGTTGTTGAATATATTAATACATCATCAAGGTATACTATATATTTTTTTATATAGTCCCATAATATAACATTCATTAATCTTTGGAAAGTTGCCGGGGCGATTTTTAGTCCAAATGGCATTCTAAACTATTTGTAAAGTCCCATCGGTATAACGAACGCTATTTTATCTATATCTTCTTCCGCCCTCAAAATTTGGTGATAGCCCTTTGCTAGGTCTAATGTGCTGAAATATTGTGCCCTGCCAAGTTTGTCTAAAATTGAGTCCATAAGGGTGTTTTTCTAGTTTTGTTACTTGATTCAAACGGCGATAGTCTACACATAATCTTAACTTTTGAATTCCTGAGTTATCTTTTTTTTGGCACCATGCATGTGGGAGAACTATATTTGTTTCTGCTTTTCCTAATAATATCATTTTTTCCATTTCCGTTATTTGTTTTCGAATTTCTTCATCATATTTTGGCGCTATCTTATAAATTTTCGGATTTATTGGATTATTTGTTACGGTCCTTATATTATATACTATATTATATTATATACTGCACTTGAATTGGATAATAACGGTTTTCTTTACGCAGTCTATATTTTTAGCATATCTTATGCTATCTCATATCTCATATGGTTGTCCAGGGGTTAAGGATCCCATTTTGCACGCATATTTTGGGGATATTGGAATTCACTTGGTACTTCTGTTTTTACTAGGAAATCGTTGGTATGTATTTTCGTGTTAATGGTATGAAGTATATTGGTAACTTACGAACTTATATGCGAACTTACATATTTTTATACCCTTGCAGAGCGTAATATAATTTTGGTATTATAAATTTGTGTGCATCGCAATAAAGGAGACATCTCCGACCCTATAAGTATATACCATATATATTTTTGATCAGGATCACCTCTTGAGATGATATAAGCATGTCCGTCTGTCCCTCCGTTCGTCTGTCTGTATCTACGCAATCTAGTCTCTCAGTTTTAAAGCTATCGTCTTCAAACTTTGCACTCACCCGTCTTTCCTTTGCAGGCAGTATATATGACGGAACAGCCGGGATCGGTCGACTATATCCTATAGCTGCCATACAACTGATTGATCGGGAATGCCATATCTTCATTGATTTTTATGTTAGAAGGATGGGACTTTGTATGGCTTCCACTTTGGGTGAAATAATTCGACATGTCAAATTTCATAAGGATCGGCCGACTATATGGCATCGGGAATGCCATAACTTTGTTGTTTTTGAAGTTAGAAGAATGTGATTTTCTATGGATTCTACTTTGGGCAAACTAATCCGATCCGGCCAAATTTCATAACGATCGTCCGACTATATATGATCCAATATTTATCTAATAATAACGATGCGTCGCTACCGAACGGACTGACTCTCAACTGCAAGGGTATATCAACTTCGGCTTCGTCCAAAGTAAGCTTTCCTTATGGTTTATATACCGCAACTGGATGTAGATTTAGTTGAAGGAGTACAGGCGAGTGATCAGACGATAGATCTGCGAACCGAGGAGGATCATAGAGGATCATAGAACCGAGAAGGACAGTATACGGCAGCAAGCTTTAAGGAACGGTGTTCCATTTGTACATCTATAGATGTAGCTTGCATTTAGTTAGGGGAGGAGCTATTGTGGAAGCAGTGTTTAATGCGATTGTCGCGCGGTTCCCACTGCATACGTACAGCCCACCTCCCGTCCAACCGACCGAGGGACGCTGGCGCATAACGTACGGCTCAAATCGCGGGGATAGATCCGAGAGAGTAAAGAGAGGAATAGGAGTATGAAATCACGAGGAAGAGTGTTGCAAAGATAAGGCGTTTAGTATAATGGATTTAAGATTGTTAGTAGAGCAAAGGGACAAAACGTGGTAGAGACCTTTGTAGTCCGAACATAAAACCCTGAACGGATCGTGTTGGGCATATGTCGAGCTACCATGGCTAAGGAGTAGAGGACGAAAGTTTCTAGTCCTTCTACTAGGAACGTTGAAATTTAAGCGTGTTAATAAATGCTGGCTGTTTACATTACCATTAATAAGATTACATAGAAACATGACACCCAGCATCGTTCTACGGTTTGTTAATGGTGGTAAGTTGATTAATAAAAGTCTACTATGAGAGGAGGGAAAGTGAAGGCTTGCATCCCAATTTAGTCCCCTAAGTGCGAAAATAAGAAAGTTTTTTTGTACGGATTCTATGTGATCTTGGTGCACTCCGTATTGTGGACTCCAGACACACGATCCATACTCAAGAATCGGACGGACCAATGATGACCGGAATAAAGTTTTTGTAAAGTATGGGTTGTTGAATTCTTTTGACCATCTTTTAATAAAACCAAGCACACCCATAGCTTTATTAACCATGGTGGATATATGGTCGGTAAATTTAAGTTTCAAATCTAATAGGACTCCCAGATCGTTAACCTGAGTTAAACGTTCTACGTACGTAGCCTGGTGAGGGCTAGATCGATAAAATGATATGAGTTTACATTTCGATCCATTAAGCTTTAGGTCATTTGCTAAGCACCAATTTTGAAATTTATCCAAATCGGATTGAAGTCTAGATTGGGCGCTAGTAGATCTATATTGAAGACAAAGCTTAACATCGTCAGCGTACATAAGTACTAGTGAGTCAGTTAAGGCAAGGGGCAAGTCATTAATAAACAAAGTAAAAAGTAAGGGTCCAAGATGGCTTCCTTGAGGCACCCCAGATGTGACGCGGACTATACGCGGGGTAACATCTTTAAAGAAGACACGTTGGGTTCTTCCAGATAAGTAGCACGTAATCCAGATAAGATCAGTTGGGAATCCCAAAAGACTGAGTTTACTTATAAGAAGCGAATGGTTAACAGAATCAAATGCTTTACTGAAGTCAGTGTAAATGACGTCTGTTTGTAAGCCATTCCGTGACAAAAAATGTTAGCTCCAATAAGTTGGTGGTGGTGGAGCGGCGCTTCATAAAGCCATGTTGGCACGGGAATATTATTGAACTACATAGGTGTTGCAAATGTGGAGTGATAAGTTTTTCGAAAAGCTTTGGAATTGTTGACAATTTAGAAATGCCTCTATAATTTCAAGCATCAGATTGCTACCCTTTTTTATGCAGAGGGATAATGTAAGATTCCTTCCACATAAGGGGCAAAATCGAGGTCTTCAGCGATAAATTTTAAAGTTTAAGAAGCGGTTTGCACAGGGCCACGGCGCAGCTCCTCAGCACACAGCCTGGTACTCCATCGGGGCCTGGCGAATACACGGGCTTAACCCTAAGAAGATCCGATAACACACCACTTTGATCAAAAGATGGGAAAAAAATAAGGTTGGCTGATTGGATATTATAAGTGTAGGGCTGAGCTGGAATGGTGCTATGTGAATACGTTGTTTGAAAAAACTTTGCATAGAGATCGGCCATTGCCAGATCAGTGTTCGCATAAGAGTTCTCAAACTTAAGTAGAGGCGGAAAAGATACAGATTTGCGCTTAGTGTTTACAAAGTTATAAAACTGTTTCGGGTTCTGAGTAAACTGAATCCGGCAGCGGCGAATATAACTTCTATAACATTCAGCGATATACACGGTGAAATTAGGACGAGCTACTAAGTATCTTGAATAACTAACTGTACAGCCAGATAATTTATGTTTAATTAAAAGTCTATTCATAACGTTCTTCAAATTTAAAAGATGTCTTGTATACCAAGGTGGATTAATTGAACCAGACGGATATTTCCGTGGCACGCAAGCGTCGAAAAATAAATACAAAGTGTGATAATATTTATTTAAGGCAATATTAATATCTTCACATGCCAGTAAATCGGACCAATCAGATTCAATAATTAACTTACTTATATTTGTAAAGTCAGCCTTACGGAAGAAACGAACTTTTTAGTCTAGCAGCCGACCTAAGGAATTTCTAACGTGGTTAATTTGCCCGAGTGACATGTCGAACATACCCGCAGGGAAGTCGTGGTGCGAGTTAAGTATTAAGGACGGTGAATTCTCAACATTGGACCACATAAGATCTGGTATATTGAAGTCCTCCAGAGCTACCAACTGGTCCCAGTCAGACAAACGATCCGAAACGAGACGAATAGCGGACATATGATGCCAGTATGTGGTCGGTTCCGACGAAGGTGGTATGTAAGAACAGGTAACGTATAAAGATTGACCGGACAGAATAATTTAGACGCAAAGAAATTCTATGTCACCAAACTCTTGTGATTTTACCTCTTCAGAAGCGAATTTGGGGTCTAAAGAAATTAGGACTCCTCCTCCCCTTCGCAGTATTCTATCACGTCTAAAAGTGGTGTACTTATTTGGAAAAACTTCGGAGCTTAAAATCTCCGGCTTTAACCAAGTTTCTGTAAAGACTATAATGTGAGATGCAAAGGAAGAACTATCAGAATACAGTTTGGGAAGTTTACTAGGTAGCCCTCTAGTATTCTGATAGGTAAGTGTTATGAGTTTTATGAGTGTGAGGAAGATGAGGTGGAAGGTTGGTCAGTGGCTCTAACATGTGGGAGTTTCACTCCCACAGGCTTGGTAATTTTTTTCTTCACCGTACTTGGCTGATGTTCTTGGACGAAAATGTTCTCTGGCCAAAAGCTGGCGGGACAGCTCGCCTTACATCTGCACTGGCACACGTATTTTGAAAGATGACGTGTGCCTGATGTATGAATATTTAAATTTTGTAATATCTGGCACCTTAATATCGGCTCTTGTTTTGGCTTTGATATAAGCGAGATATCTAACTCAGAAGTGTCAGGGGCAAGCCGAGAAACAAATATGTGTTTCGATGGCGGGATCACCTGCAAGGGTTTTGGTGCCGCAGTAACTAATACTGCAGCATCAGTTCGTACCGGGGGTCCGGACGGTTGAATAGCCTGTTCGGTGACTCTTATGGGGGTTCGTGTTATTGGGTCTGGTGGTATCACTTGGAGTGATGCCACAGAGGACAAATCGCTCATTAATACTGAGAAATTCGGAAGCCGAATTTTTCCCAATTCCAGCCCTTGGGGTGGCCAGAGATATAAGCGGCTGAATAATTGTTGGCTGAGTAGGCTGGAGTTTATTTGCCACAAGCACATCACTAATAGCGGATTTCTTACGCTTTGGAGAATCATTTAATAGTTGAAGACAATTAAACTGTGTATCGAGCGCACAGAGTTGGTCATTGATTTTACGAAAACCGCTAATCAACTCTTTAAATCCACTTTTAGTCTGTCTCATGAACGATCTCATTCCGTCCAGAACAGCACGACAGCTGTCACAGCAGAAGTGGAGGCCAGACCTGTGAAATGGCCGTGACCGTGAAATGGCATCCGATACTGAGGCCGTGAACCCAGCACACTTAGCGTGCAAAACGTTTTCACAGAGCCAGCAGTGGATGGTAGGCTGGGATGAGGAGATTGTCTTATTACAATACCTCAAAGCACACAAAAGTTTAAATTCCATGATAAATTATTTATTAATATTTTTTTTTATTATTGACGTACCTTGAACCACTGTGCCCACATTAGTGTGGGTTAGTGAACAGCAAAGAAAAGAGATAAGAATCTCTTCTGAGCAATAATAGAAGCAACACCGTAAAAAAAGAAGAAGCAGAGCAGAGCTTTGTTTGGATGAAAATTAATAAAATTATTATTTTACCTCCAAATATACCACTGCACACGCGTAGCGATACGGATGACTAATAATTAAAAGTTTAATTTTAAAAATATATATTCTTAATAAACAAAGTTAAAAAAACGCAGTTCGTACATAAAAAACACACCCGTTTGCTTTAAGATAATGAGAAAAGTGATTTCTAATCAGAATCCCAGTGCCTCCGTGTGCTTTCCCGTCTGGGTGATTTGAAAATCGTATTTATTTGTAAGATGAGTTTCAGCTCAATCTAAACGTTCTGGTTTCGCATAAGATCTTTCATTGTCTGCATGAATGACATAAAATCTATCATACTTTGTTGAAGATAACATATCATTGTTTCAATTTTTTTCGTAGACTGTTCTCCTGGGTAATGAGGGGATACTGATGATCGTGGCTTGGTGGGAGCGGAACTTTCCAGACCCATTTTTAGAGCAGTTGCAAAGCTTACGGGTTTGTCGGTGAACTCATTATTGGCTGAAGATTTCACGGCTGTAGGGGGGAAGACATCACGAGTAGATTTCATAGTAGTTATATGTGAGCGAGCAGCGGTCACTCTTTGGTGAGTACGACTTTTCAGTTCCCTATAGACTGGACAGCCTTTGCCGTATGATTACCTCCACAGTATCCACACTTTTTGCTGCTGAGATCCTCTTTATTTTTTGGGCATTTGTGGACGATACTTCGCATACTGGACGAAGCTTGTGTGGTACAACTTGCTGTCTTTTACTGATTTTAATTGGTACGTGTGTTGGTACGTTATTATTGTCGTTTAAATACATCGATAAAATTTTTGGATTCTTAGTTTCGTATTAGTCTTAAATTTTGTTTTGTGAATGTTTCCCTTTGTTAATGGTATTATGTGGAAATTGTTTGGTCCGATTAGATTCAGTATTGAGTTTACGAGAGCATTGTAACTTTTCTCTCTAATGTAAATAGGCGGCGGCTTAGGCTTTCTATTGTCCCCTACGATGTTTTCAGGAGGTATATCATCTGATTTATCTGCCAAAATAGCAAATCGGTTTTCTTCTATAGGCTTCTCTATTGTAGATTGTTTTGAGGTGCCGCGAGTTATTTTAGCAGAATTACCAAATCTAGAGTTCTGCGGGCTGAGCTTACATTTTATTTGTATGTACCCATCCATACCAGTATTTACCGCCGAACATTGTTTTGAAGAGAGCGCGCCGGTGTAAGGTGCTGCATTATTTGCTTGCACAGCAGATTTCGTTGTTGAAGTAGTTGGTATTGAGCGAGCAGCCGATAATATTGTAGTTGTTGTAGAAGTTGCCGTAGCAGTTGCTAGTGACGTCACTGTACAGGTGACCGTGCCTAAGCAGGTTGGCATGAGGGAAGGGTATGGAGTTTTGTCCAACAAGAGCGCGCCCTGCCTAGCGATGTTAGATTGAGTTCATTACTCGGGGTTTGGGTTATCGATCGCGGTTGGGTAGTTTTTGATGGGTTTGAGGTCGCGTTGTCTTGCGTTGACACGATTGCTTAAAACTCATATTGGTTCGCATGAGACGTCTTGCACCAGGCCTTGGTAATGATCGAACCGTACGTGCGGTTTTCATGAATGATATGCCATTAGCCATTCGGCCACTCTTCGCAGTATGGAGAGAAAATGATTTGAGTACCCTCGCCAAAACGAAGACTCAAAGCGTTTTATGGACACGTTATTTTGTAAACTGCTACATCGTCGACATTCTAATAATGTCTGCGAACCCTGACGAGCATGACCAACATCTGCGTTCAATACCAGCCATACTACGAGTGAACGGCTTAAGCATCAACACAAATAACAGATCGCAAAGCACCAAGTGGAATTCCTAAGCTATGTTAACGAATCGAACGGAATTAAGCCTCCAGAAAATCGAATCAAAGCCATTACCACCTACATACAACCGGATACAGTCTGCGTATTAAGTCGATTCCTTGGAATTCCTGCCTACTACCGTGTATCCGCAATGCGTCTGGACGGCAAGACGTGGCAGCGATTGGGATTCTACGTATGCTTTTTTGCAGAAACCTGAAAAAGTTACGCCACGACAACTGCGACATCTTGACCTTATATCACAATATTCGACAAATATAGAACACGTCTCCGGATCCAGCAATACAGTGGCCGTGCGCTATCCCGACTTAGTGCGATTTCTATTCCCACTACCATAACACACCAAAGCATCGAAAAGACCCAAAGTACGGACAGCGATCTGCAATACCTTTTAGAAGGAATCACACGCCTGATGTTAAAACTTATAAAATTCAATAATAATCCAGTTTATTGTGACATATCTACCGGAGTGACTCGTATTTACGTATTACAATCCTTACACTTCGCTGTTTTTCTGTCCACCCATTATATTTCCCATCCGATCAATTAATCCGCTCACCAGAAAATACGATGAAAATACAGTATGGCCTAGTATAAGAAAGGACATCACGACATGGGTTCGGAATTGCATTATTGAACTAAGATGACATCTCTAATGATGTCTCAGTCTCATCAGTCTCAGTCATGTCATGCTTCGGAAAGATGCAGTGCGTCAACCGTTGGGACCAACGGGACCTTATGAAATATTGAGACACCCTTCTGATCGTGTCTTTGTTATCAAAGTTGACGGAAGAAAAGTTGCAGTATCATCTGGGCGCCTCAAGCCAGCCTTCATTGCAACGACTGCCGACGAAGAAGACCCCCTAATTCGATCCAGAGTGTTGCGTACCTCTCCAAATCAACGAACGTCCTGATTTGCCCCCAATATGGTCACTGTGGAAACACAAAATGGTGGCAACGCCATCAATGGAGGAATTGGTAATCTAGTTGAAGTAGATAAAGGTGTAAGCTCGATAATAAAGATCAATTAAAGTTACACGTTGACTAAATATTTTTAAATATATATCGGATCGTATATAGTCGGCGATCCTTATGAAATTTGGTAGATCGGATTAGTTTGCCCAAAGTAGAATCCATAGAAAAATATGGACAAAAATATTTAAAAACTTTAAAAGTAGCGCTACTAACAAAGGTGACCCAAATACACAAAGACCTATAAATGCAATCCTGTCAAAATATCATGACGATTCAATAGAAGAGGGGCATACGCGTACTCTGTTAAAAATCAAAAAATTTTACTATCGGCCACATATGACTTAAATGATTAAGAGTATGTTAAATATTGTTTGCAACGCAAAAAAAGCAAAAACAATAGAAACACCGCCTTATATACTGTTGTAAAATTCACTTATAGACGACCTGTGTAAATACATGAAAATAAGTAATATACAATCAACAGCTCATCAATACCAAACAGCCTATAAACTATATATCAAATATCTAGGCCTTTATTATAGAAGATATGGAATATGAAAAAATTTGTTTAAAATTTATAAACAGTAAGTCTGTAAGTACAGTAAGAACAGTAAGTAAGTATAAAAACACAAAAAAATATTAGTACTAATTACCTATATTGATAAAACAAACAACACAAAGAAATTGTAGCATGTCCAAACATTGCCGTATACCAAGAAGAACTAAGAGTTTGCGCAGAAGCTCAACCAAAGCTCCAAAAACACATGCGCTACAAATAACAACAAAGCGCATGCGAAACTAGGAGAAAAACAGACAAGAATAAATTCTGACATAACAAAATCAATATAAACTAATGAGTATGCGCATACAAAAAAAGAATATTCTTTTCATAAATTCAAATTTAATTAATGCACTGAAATATATTTATCTTAATACCACACGCCATATACAAAATTAAATATATATTTATTAAAACAACTTCACAATATTACGTTATTTTTCAAAAGAAGGGAGGTGTAGCATGCATTCATATCGAATATTTACTGTAAATGTATTCATACAAATATATACTTAAATAGGTCATATGAATGTTGCTATATAAAATTATTATCATTGGGTATTTTTATAGGCAACTCTTTATTGTGAGTATCCCTCTACAATTTTCACCGGCTTTTCAGACCACAACAGGTACATTTGGGAGAAGTACAGCCACTACTTAAAAATACCGAGCTTAGATGGATTGTGATGGAGCCAGGGCGTCCTGAACCAGCTCCTGATTCCAAGGCAGAATAAGTAAGCAAAATCAGCCGTGTGAATGACCGACTGACCGGAGCGATCAAAACCAGCGAGCTCAGCAGAAACCCAATACCATGCCATCTGAGTCAGCAAACCCAGACCTAGCACATAGCACGTACGTTCTTTAACATTGACTTTATTGTGCATACATTCATTAACCATAATTCACAACTTATGTAATTATCTTTTATAAGAATAAAAGATCACTTCGTCTAAAATAAAAACAGCATGATCTCAAACTTCTCTACCAGTCTGACTTCCAAACTCATGTCGGTTCCTTGAGTGTGGTGAAGTGTGTAGTTTTTTAAAAACTATTTCATTTTCTTTAAGATCAAATGTCTAAATCTTAGGCAAAAAAATTACACAAAAAAAAAAAAACCGTAAACATTTTTTTTTCCAAAATTGGCTTTATATGAAATATGGAGATATAAAATGTGGGGATATGAAATGTTAAGACCGAATGTTGCCAATCGGCTTTTTGTAAATAAATAAATAGAAATTGTATTGTATACACATATGAGTTCTTGTTGCAAAACATTGCAACATTGTTGCAGTCACAACACTTTGTTGTTATAGAAATAAACAGCGTGCCCAAACTCTTTCCAAGTGCTAATGTAATATGATGCGCACTCAGACCATTCACCGATTAGAGCAGAGTCAGCCTGGTTGCCATGCTGACCGTTTATATACATATGTCCATACATAAATCCCTCTGTGCCCACTTCACATATGTATTACTACTCTACTTATACAATACAATACATAAGACGGCTGCTCTGCCGCTGCGCCGACAGCTAGTAAGCCTTAGCTTAAGAGAATAAAATACATTCTAATAAAGACAGGGCTACGGGCAACACGAAGATCGCTCTGAATACTACGAAGAATACTCAGGTATGCAAATACAGGAATTTCTGTTTTTCAAAAGAATACAGTAGTCAGCATATATAACCCCTGTTTGTTCATGCGAGTTAGAAATTCCTTATACAGACAAAATTAATTGTCATGCCATACATAAGATAATGGAATGGAAAGAATTATCAAAGGAATTATTGAACATAAGAGCAGAATTCGACAAATCACATAAGACACTATCACAAAATAGGCCAATACAGAAAACCACAGTCAGGAAACACGTTAAAATATTAGTTAAACGCTTTAATGAAGCACGATTGCTAATATATGAACATAGAGATAGGCTTAAGCAGGATCATTGGCAGGATCATAAAGGTTTTTTACAAGACTAAGATCAAATTTAATAGCTGTTACACAGTCTGCAGTTAAGGCAATGACAAAGAATTGCGCAATTGATAAGGTAAAACTTATCATGCAGGCTGGCACCTTCAACACCATGAATGATGCCATATCCAAATTCGTAAACAGTTGCACGGAAGCAATTGGACAACCTAATGCTGTCCTTTATTTTAAAAATTATTCACAGCGTGGTGGAAACCGCGGACTTGGAAATTTCAGAGGAAACTCTCGTATAATAATTACAACAACTACAACAGTTCCAATTATAACAATAATGGACGAGGCCAATATCGATCGTGACATCTCGAATCGAGGCCACAATAACAGTAACACAAATATTATTATGAGCGAAGGATTTTTGTCCACGTTGATACCTGGTAGTGGCTTTCTAGACAATTTTATACATTTCTTTTAGTTCGTATACTTTTATTCGTGACAAATCATCTGCTTCGAAATTTATATACAACATAGTTGTAGGAGCTGCTTATTATAAATGGCTTTGGAAAATTGTTGGTTATTTTGGACGTAACATCTTTGGCTCTGACGTCTTTGCCTATTTCTAATATTGCTCTGTTAATGGTTCGTAATTTATATCATTTTATCGGTTTTATTTGAATTTAGCAAGCGGACAAATTCATTTGAAGGCTACTACAGTGCTTACTGCATATAAGTTATCTTGTGGTCGGTTACTCGGTGGTAAAGCTGCTCCAGTTCCGGCCGATGATGAGGTGGCACCGGTAGGGCGCTTGATGAGTAGTAGCGGTCAAGATTGATGAGAATTGGGGGCCGGGCTGCTGGTCCCAGGTTGCCGCTGATAGTGTGCCACGGGTAGGGTGGTTGAGGAAGTGTAAAGTTTAAAATTTATGTCGAGAGGGTGACTGCCCCTATACCCCTGGCCTTAAGCTCAGTGGGCGAATGCAAATAATAAGGCGGCGATAACCGGAGTAAAGTTACGAAGCTTTGAAAGGCCTTTGTGGCCCTGTATAATATCTTTTACCATTATTTTAATAATTTCCACGATAGTTATCGCTCTTGAAGCCTCGGCTGGGATTCTATAACCTTTGTTTTTAGCCTTTAGTACTGTATTCAGATGTCCTACATTGTCTGTGTAGCTATCTAGATAGACATAGACAGTAACTCATACTTTTAAAGTTTCGTGATTTCATTACAGACCTGACATCGTAAGTTCTTCTTCTTACCCAAGTTGCACTGCACAATATACTGGGTAGCTGTATTTTTCTTTTGCTCCAAATTGAACAGTTTAACATACAATGCTTCTGCTTTAATGCCGCTCTTTAGTTTGTATATTATAGCCGTGAATTTTGGTTCGGTGCCGATTTACTTCCAAACGAGGCCTTTGAGCCTGGTATTAGGCTATCCACTGTAATTTCGTGTATTCCCTTTAGTGATTCCAGTAAATTAAGAACATCAATGAAACCTTTGGAGGTTTTCAGACATTCCATTAAACTCCAGTATGGCTGAAGAGGCTAGCTTAAGAAATTCAAAAATTTCGGGTACCATCAATGAAACTTTGGAGGTTTTCAGACATTCCATTAAACTCCAGAATGGCTGAAGAGGCTAGCTTAAGAAATTCAAAAATTTCGGGTAATGTTATTAGCGATGATAATGTAAGATCGTTTAGATCACCTTTCTTTATATAACTATCCGAACCATTTGCGAAGTCGGCTCATAAAGCTAGCCAAATCTTTGGCTCTACCTACCGCTCTGCCTACCTACCGATTGAGGATCTCATTCCTACCTCTTGTATTATTGCACGCGCATCATAAATGTAATTTTCTCTTTGTCCCTCCTCTCCTCCTTCTCTATGAAATTTTTAAGGGATTTTATAATTGCCTATATTGCCTATATTTTTTATCTTTGATATATGATGTTACTCTGGCGTTGTTACTCTGAAGAGGTTATTCGTCACCTGCAAGTTCCTGTTGTACCTCTCCTAGGATTCTCACTGGTGTGGTGCCTGAAATAAGATTTTGCTGTTGCACCCCGTAAAGGCATATTTTTGTTCCGCTTTATGCCATATGGCACTGTACATGATGTCAGAGTCACCTCTTAAACCATCTTAAGGTAGCTCCTAATGAATTAGCTGTCTTTAAGCATAACTTTAAACATAAGCATAGTATATCTTCTTTCAAAATAAAGTCCCCATGAGAGCCATCTTGACGAGGTTAGGTGATTCGGTCTTTAACGAAAATGTCTCAATACTGGCCATCACCTGCGTGAGCATCGCAGTCTGCTGAATTTTTTTCTTATTGAGGACTTCCAGCATGGGATTGTCTGGAATTGGCGAAACTGACTTTGCGACAAACTAATTCTCTGTCGATGTGCTACTAATATTCTCATTGCTCCGGCTCTTATCAACGCTGTCATCACCGTCAACAACACGGACCTCAAGCTGTCAGCTGGCCTACCATTGTTGAAGAAAACCCCACTTGGATGTGTTGTGTGTAGGAGGGGTACACATATGGTTTGTAAATATCTGGTTTGGTTATCAAGCCAAAGTGGCTGCTTGTCCTTCTAAAGTTTCGTTGCCATCTGGTGGCCTTTACCGGAGATATTTCCAAAATATACCGATGCGTCAGAGTTTGCCCTGAGGACAGTTATCTGCAGTGCATTTTTTGGCGGAACTCTACCTAAGTAGAATTGCAGGTTTGACCACTGCCTAAGTTGGCAGAGGGAAAGCCGTTTTTGTTTCCAAAGGGTGCCGAAACTCTGCGTCCGGATTTTGATGTTGGTGATATTCGTTTCGGCAAACATCGGGTAGCCAAGGGCCAATTTCGGTTGAAAAAGTAGTGCCGCAACTTTTCTAAAGTGCTGTCTGACGTGCCGGAAGGTGTCTTTTCTTAAGTTTGATGACGGCACGAATTTAACAACGACTCGTTTGTTATTTTTGTTTGAACGGCTTAAGGGAACCTCAAAGGGTCATCATTTTTTCAATCGCCCGCCTGTATCCGAAAGGACTTGTCGGTCCTGCTACAACGATGGGAATAATCTTTCTCCTGAAGCTATGCCTGTAAAGTTGTACTAGGATAAAAGTCTTCCTCAAGCTCTTTACTCCGAATGGGAGATGATTTGTTGTTGCTTTACCAGGTCGCAGCGTGCTGAATTCCTGCGTGAGTAAGAATATGGTCAGATTTCTAGATGGCCATTATCATCACAGTTTGAGGTTGAGATTCATGGATTTTATGACGCCATCGTCGAAGCGTATGTTGCTCGCATTGATGTCGATTCCAAAGTTACAGGGTCGACAGTCACTTACTCTGCTCAAAGTCTCGAGTCGCACCTCTAAATACTGTTACGGTGCCGAAACTGGAGTTATCTGGAGCAGAATTGCTAGGTCGGCTTATGTCTGAAGTGGCTCAGTTGAAGGTCTACTATGGCAAGAATTCCGGCTGGTGCGATTCTGCTATGGCGCTAGATTGGATTCGGGAGGAACCCGCTCGCTTTAATGTTTTCGTCGCGAACCGGGTTTTGACAATCCATAACGATGGAATAGCGATATGTGTTTGTGTGGTTGGGGAGTTAATTGTTGATAAACTGTGTTTCCATGGTCTTGCGTTACTGCTTGGACTTCAAGATCAGTGGCCAGCAGTGGTTCCAACCGAAAGACCCACTTTGGAGTCGGTTGCAGTTCTTTTCGGTACATTCCTTATATAATATTCAGAACACAAACTTCCAATTAATCCAATTAATAAACAAATTAAAAAGCATTGTTCAGTTTGTGATTTGACCGCGAAATATTAGCATCTGTTGACATACGTACATACGCTGTTTGTCGAGTGCCACAATCGCTCATACATATTTTACTCCGTTATATGGAAGCTGCACAGTGGGTCGTGTGCTGACAATAAATAAGAACTAAAATAATTTTTTTTTTTGTTGCGACAATGAATCCGTTTTTCGATTGTGCCTGGATGGAAAATATTCCTGAGCCAAAGTGCTGTTGTCCTTTTTGAGGATCTTCAAGGATTGTTATCCTCCTTGAAATCAGTGGATCCATTTCCGGAGGCGATGTTAAATGTGCGGCTCAGCGAATTGGAGGGAATCGTTGCGGATTTCAAGAGCACACACAAGGAGCTGTCCGAGATGGATGTTGCAGATCGCAGGAGATTATGCGGCGCTCCAGTTTATTGCCGGCAAGTTCGACGCTGGTCAACGCATCGTCTGCCAATTTTGATGCGTCGTTTCGCAGATCCTTTCAGGCGTGCCAGGCGTCCTTTCACTTCCCATTTTTATTGGAGGTTATGCGGAGTGGCTAGAATTTCGGTCCCTGTTCTCGACCATGGTGCACACAAACCCATTTATCAGTAGGGTCGAGAAACTTCAACGGTTGCGCAGGCAGCAAACAAAGGCAGGACCTTTGTGAATCTGCCTTGGAAACTGTTCGATCGTTCGAGCTCACGGACAAAAATTATGACGTCGCATTGGAGCTGCTAAACAAAAGGTTTAGTAATCGCAGGCTCATTTTTAAGCTCATGTTAAAGTAATAATGAATCTGAGGGTGTCCGCATCGGCGACGAGGCTTCACGAGCTTTCGGAAAAATTCAATTCGCATATGCGAGCCCTGGCAAGCATGGGCACAACGAAGCTGATTGCTAGCTGCAAAATAATCCAAGTGCTGTTGCAGAAGGTTGATGATGCCACGCAGTCTAAGTGGAAGGAAATGCAAGCTGACTCGGATTCCTTGGATTCCATTCCAACTTGGGAGTCCATCGCCAGTTTTCTTGAGCAGAGATGCCGGATTTTGGAGAGCCTGGATTTGCCAACCACATCATATGCACCAAACCTTGCGGTAGGACGGCGTAGACCTTTCCATACAGGTAACTCTGCATTTGTGATTACCAACTGTTCCACATGCAGGATTTGTGATGTCCATTCTCACATAATAAACTCCTGCACAAGGTTTTTAAGCTTGTCGCTTGAGGATCGTTTAGGCGAAATTAGGCGATTGGATTTATGCCGTAAGTGCCTTGGATCTGGGCACCTATCTCGGCATTGCAATTCGTCAAGCTGCCGTGCTGTGGACGCAGGCATTATAGCTTGCTGCATTTTGGTGGCAATTCGACAGCTCAAGGGCAACACTCCTCTCCCTAGGTTTCCGCGACGCTGTTTCTCAATCAGCATCCGCTCAGTCAGCGTCAATTCTCTTGTCGCCAAGGATCGTTGTAGTGATGTGGTGCTGCTAGCCACTGCCAATATTTTGGTCTGTAACCGCTCCGGAGTTCTACTGCCCTGCTGAGCGCTGCTCGATTCTGGTTCGCAGGTGCATCTAGTCACCTCACGGCTGGAAAACCAGCAGCAGCTGCGGAAAATAAGGTCTCCGGTTTCTGGGTCCGGTATAGGTGACGCAGGGTTTTCTACCGATGGGTTTTCTGTGCAAGTCAGCTTGCAATCGCAGCGAGTTGATTTGCTAATTGAAGCTGGATTATTTCACGAGCTGCTTTGTGTTGGGAAAATTCATTTGTCTCCTGGGTTGCCCTCAATCCAAAAAACTCGGCTCGGTTGGGTGACAATGGCAAGGTTCTCATGGCTGGTAGCAGTCGGGACTGATCTGCCCAAAGTGGCCTTTAGATGAGTGGCTCGATCAACTTCTTCGATAGATCTGGGAAGTGGAAACCTGCACCTATCCGGTTGTGAAGGCATCAAAGGAGAAATGGATTGCGAGAGTCACTTTGTTAAGAATTTCGTGCGGTTAGACGGTGGTGCCTATACAGTCAGGTTGCCAATTAAGCATTATTCCGGTTTATTGGGTGATTCGTACTCACAGGCTCTTCGTCGTTTTCTGGCGTTGGAGAGGAACCGTCAGCCCGAACTGCGCGCTCAGTATTCGGCCTTTATAAAGGAGTATCTTAACCTAGGTCATATGTCCCTGGTTCCGCCTGAGCTGCATCAAGATTGCAAATATTTTCTGCCACATCACTGCGTGCTTAAGAATGACAGCACCACGACGAAAACCACTCTGGTGTTCGATGGTTCCGCTGTTACCACCTCCGGTTATGCTCTGAATGACATATTAATGGCTGGGCCGGTCATCCAACCTAAGCTTTTTCACATCCTGCTAAGGTTTTGTTCGCATCCGGTAGCGCTGACTGGCAACATTTGTAAGATGTACCGTTGTGTGAGGATGGCGTCGTCTGACGGCTTCTTGCGTGCATTCTGTGGCGACATTCCCCTCTTGAGGAGCTACAAACATATAAATTCGACACTGTTATATATGGAACAAAGCCTGCGTCCTATCTATCTGTGCGAGCGATGCACCAATTGGCTAAGGACGAGGTGGACGACTTTCCAGTGGGATCCGAAATCTTGCTTCGAGATTTTTACGTCGATGATCTTATTTCTGGTGGCAGCTCCAAGGAGGAGGTTTTTGGCATTTTAGGGCAGATTTCAGGATCGGGAGTCTTATCTAACTTTTGATGACGGTAGCAACTTCACGAAAACGTTAGGATTGGCTTGGGATCCTTCCACTGATCAGCTGCTGCGTTCGTTTTCAGCTCGTCAGTCCACTTCGAAGCCGTCTCGACGTTCTGTCCTATCATCAATAGCGCGGTTATACGATCTGGGCCTTGTTGGTCCAGTTGTTACTAAAGCAAAAATATTCTTGCAGAAGCTGTGCCGAGAGCACCTTTCTTGGGATTAAGCTTACCTCAGGGTTTTTACACCGAGTGGCAGGAGATCTGCCGGAGCTTCACCCACACCCAACGTGCAGAATTTCCTCGACTGGCGCTTACGTCTGGAGCACTTGTGGAGATTCATGGATTTTGTGACGCCAGCATTGAAGCCTACGGAGCATGTGTCTACATAGTTTCCAGGTCGCCAGGGGCTGAGAGCCGCATGCTATGTGCGAAGTCTCGAGTATCGCCTCTTAAGACTTTAACTGTGCCGAAGTTAGAGCTGGCTGGAGCTGAGTTGTTGGCGAGAATGATGGCAGAGGTTCACAGTCTAGGCGCTTACAATGGGAAGTATTTTTGTTGGTGCGACTCTTCAGCCGTGAATCCAGCCATCCAGAATCTGACGAGTTCCATGCTGCCGCCCTATCTGTTAAAGACACAGGAGCACAGGCCTGCGATGATAGTAGTCGAGAAGCCAGCTTTAGAGCTTCGACCTTCAATTTTATTAGTGAAGACGCCATATAGAACTCGTGGTTCATATATTCACATATTCAATAAATTATTGTCGGCCAAACTTCTTTCCGGCAGCTGGTTGAGCCGACATACTCCCCCCGTTGGAAGATGGGCTTTCAACAGGATCATGAAGGGGCAGCAGGCACAATTTGTTGACTGCCCGTCTTGTAGCTCCGGACGCCGTCCTCAGCAGCGCCACCCGACACACTCCGTCATCTCCAACGATCATTTTTCGTCCTTCACCAGGACGATGTAATTTACTGCTATGCCTTGACCAGGGATACGCCATTTGGATCATTGCTGCAACAGGGTTAAATAATCTTCCTTCAATTTGGACCAGAAACACTGCTGAAGAAAGACTACGCGTTGCCAAGCATCTTGCCGATTTATGTTGAGCTTTGTCAGGTCTGGCTCACTGAAACTAGAAGGAGGCCCTCGGTGCAAAAAATGATTATGAGTCAGGACATCCAGATCAGCAGGGGTTTCAGAGAGAGGGACTAATGGCCTCGAATTAATCACTGCAGCAATATTGTACACCAGCTTCTGTAAATCGTCGCCCTTTAGTACAGCCGAGCCCACGACCCTGAAAAAATTATACTTGGCGGTCTTAACAGCAGATTCCCACAAGCTGCCAAAGTGGCGAGAACAGGGAGGGATAAACTTCCACTCAATGGACTCTGGAAGGCAAAAATCTAAGACAGCTCTCTCTGGTGCTCTCTGGTGTTGCGAACCTCAGACATATAGAAGAAAGGACCGCTAAAATCGATTCCGGTTACATGGAAGACTTGATATCCTTCCACTCTCTCCTTTGGAAGATCGCCCATGACATGCTCCAATAAACGAGGTTTCGTCCGAAAGCATCTCACACATTTATTTGTCCGCCTTGAGCACAGTTTTTCGGGGGGATATACTGATACGCCCATTTCTGAGCGCGCAGTTCGGGCTGATGAGACAGTTTCCTTTCCAACGACTGGAAACGCCGTAGAGCCTGTGAGTACGGATCACCCAATAAACCGGAGTTATGTTAAATTGGGAACCTGACTATATAGGCACCACCTTCTAACCGCACGAAGTTTTTAACAAAGTGACTCTCGCAATCCAGTTCTTCCTTTGATGCCTTCACAACCGGATCGGTGCAGGTTTCTACTTCCCAGAACAGTCGACAAAATTGATTGAGCCGCTCATCTAAAGGCCCCTTTGGGCAGATCAGTCCCGACCGCTCAGAAGCCATGAGAACCTTGCTATTGTCAGGACCTCCACCACCAAAAACAACCCAACCGAGCCGAGTTTTTTGGACAGAGGGCAAACCAGGAGATAAAGGAATTTGCCCAACACAAAGCAGCTCGTAAAATAATCCAGCTCCAATTAGCAAATCATCTCGCAGCGGCTTGTGAAAATGAGGATCTGCTAGCTTTACAATGCCGGGAATTGGCCAAGAGCTGACGTCCAATGCAAAATTGGGCTGAAGGTAAGTGATGTTGGAGGCTTCGATCACAAGGCACCTGCGAACCAGAATCGAGCAGCGCTCGATAGACAGTAGAACTCCGGAGCGGTTCCTGACCAAAATATTGGCAGTGGCTAGCAGCACCACATCACCACAACGATCCTTGGCGACAAGAGAATTGACGCTGACAGAGTGGACGCTGATTGAGAAACAGCGTTGCTAGATGCGGAAACCTCGGGAGAGGAGTGTTGCCCTTGAGCTATCGAATTGCCACCAAAATGCAGCAAGCTATGATGCCTGCATCCACAAGCACGGCAGCTTGACGAATTGCAATGCCGAGATAGGTGCCCACATCGACGGCACTTACGGCATAAATCCAACCGCCAAACTTTGCCTAAACGATCCTCAAGCGACAAGCTTAAAAACCTTGGGCAGGAGTTTATCAACGGGGTTCACTAATGTTCAGTTACTGAGCGATTTCGGGAGCTTTAATAAAACAAGCACAATTTGATTTCTAGATATTGATAAAATTTTTTTTTTTACAACTGATATACATCTGAGTAGGGTTGACGATCGCGGGAGCGCGGCTCAACGCCTGATGCAGCGAAGCGACAAGAGGAGAGACAAGCGCTAGCGCATGACGGCAAATGAAGATGGTCGATCGAATGCACGATAGCGAAAGATGCGAACATATATATAAAAGGAAATGACGTCACGAATTCAATAAATTATTGCCGGCCAAACTTCTTTCCGGCGGCTGCTAGACACGACAATATGCTTCCACTTTTCGTGAAAAGCTTAAATAGATTGAATCATTTTCGGTGTATATAAAAATCTTATATACACAATTATTCTTCAATATTATTTCTGCGACTTTAAGAATATTCATATATATATTCTCTTCCTGACTCTCGTGAAGTTTAACTCGTTATATCGTATTACTCTGAAGCGGTTATTCGTCACCTGCAAGTTCCTGTTGTGCCTCTCCTAGTCCTCTCACTGGTGTGGTGCCTGAAATTAGATATTGCTGTTTCACCCCGTAAAGCCATATTTTTGTTCCGCTTTATGCCATATGGCACTGTACATGATGTCAGAGTCACCTCTTAAACCATATTAAGGTAGCTCCTAATGAATTAGCTGTTTTTAAGCTTGACTTTAAATATAAGCATAAAAACATAAGCGTATATCTTCTTTCAAAATAGTAATACCTGAATCCCACCTTGAAGAAGCACTTGATGTGTGTGTTTATATTGGCATTAACCCGGAAAGGTGACCGGTGACAAACAGAAGGACGAGCGTTCGACGGCGGAGCCGGGAAGAAGCGACCGGAGGAGCCAGAAGATCCGGCGGAGATAATATCTCCCGTGAGTCACACCATAGCAACATTAATCTTGTGTGATTTGACCTGACCTTCCTCTCATCTCCTGGATGCTTGCCAGTTGTCACAACAACTTATCGAAGATTTAAGTGAAATTGGTTAGGAACTTTAGACCTAATATAAATACATCTTAGATATAGAGATACTTAGCATCATACAGTGATGGAAAAAATAATAGAAACGAATGTAACTATTTCACTTAAATGCGTATTTCTAAGTATAAGCTTTAGAAATATGTATAAAACGCACTGTATAGGTAACGTGGATAACGGTACTTAGTTACGATCTTTTTTTTGATCGCTTTTCGCCCCCAAATTTGGGTTTTTCATGGAAATTTATCAGAAGACCACGCGTTTGGGTTGGAAAATATAAGAGCAGTTATTCTCTAAATAAAGATAGTTGCGAATAAAGAATCAATCGTCTCGTTACTCAGTGCTAACTATAGCACTTAGACGTAATCGCCTTCGAGCGCGCTCCCATGAACGGACCATCGTAGGACCCTCGATACGTCACTTGCCGCTGAGTGTTTTCTACCGTGGAACGGACCGCCAGCCACCAAGCTCCATACGTACGCGTCGCTGAGTGTTGCTCCCGTGGAATGGACCGCCATCAAATCGCTGATACGTACTCCTTCGAATACAGATCCAGTGAAACGGACCGTCGGCAGGAACCCCCTTGTACCTCCGTACAACCACAGCTGAGGTACGTCAACGAACCCCCGGCCATCCCCGCACTACAACCACTGCCTGGATCAACCAGGTAGTTTTTAGTCAAACGTTCTATAGGATTGACTACGACTCCGGGACCTATCGTTACACCCGTGAGTTCAATTTCGACGTTAGTGGCCGTATAACGCACTGTGTACGAACATATAGTAAATCTAATGGTCTCTCAATCATGGATCAATTTTTTAGCTCGGGTTTCCTTTATGAATCATTTTGGAGAACTTTTGATCATATGCTATGGATTAATTACATATTTCAGATTCAATTAATAAAGCCAGAGGAGTACTTGCATTTACAAAGCGCTGGACGAAAATGTAAAATGCAAAGTCACTACTTTTTTAACATCTTTGGTACGAATGACGTCAAGCAACTTGGGCTACGAAGCTGACGGTTGCTATTGTAAATCCGATCTAGATGGTGAAACTGCGCTAGATAATTCGAAAGTTAGGTTTCTCATTTAAAATAGATATGTTAATGTTTTGTAGGTTGTTTTAATAGTAAATCTTTTGCCATAAATGGATGGTCTAATTAATTTAGCTGCCCAATCTATCGCTGTTAATTTGGTTGTGGATTTATTACTTTGCACCGGGAGCTCTATCCCATCATATGATTGGGTTAGAACTGTACCGCATGCTAGCCTACTAGCATCATCTTTTGTTATTCAAAATTCTTTTTTAAGTTTTGGGTATTTGTATAATTTCGGTTTGGCTAGTGCGTTTTCAAAATATTCAAAAACTTCTTGACACTCAGTAGTTCATAAAAATTTTTATGCATACTCTTGTATAGGGCGGTGTTTTGAATATATATACATATTTGGTATGAAGCGTCTACTAACGGCAGAATGCTACGACTATTCTTAATTGATCTATTTCGAACGGTACAAGGTTGTTAATTATTATGTTAGACTTTTGATCCTCGGGTAATATTCGTCTGTTTGTGCATGTGTGTCCCAATAATGTGAATTCGTGCATAATTAAAGGAAATTTTTTGGTTGTATCTTGAGATTCTGTTTTCTGCATAGATTGAATACATAAGCTAAATTTTTTATCACATGATTTTCAGAGCCTATAACTTCTAAGTCTTCCATGAAAAGGTGAAAAGGTAAGGTAAAATAACAGATAATTGTAAATTAATAAATTAATGTAAAATAACAGATAATTAATACATTTAATAGTTCAAAAATAAATAATTAAATAAAATATAAATTCGAATCGTATATAGTTGATCGACCCGTATAATAATTTTACTATTGACGCCGATGGTTGGGAGTCTGTGGAGTCTCCTGATCCACTGTGACTGGCAGATGAGTAAGTAGGCGAGAATTAACTATGATCGCCGCCTCGATCAACAGGTTCTCCAGAACGTGTTCCATGGGAGCCAGCTCCCTCATCGTATGGGCTTGCACCTTCTTGACGCACTAAACCATCATTTACCAGGCGCCGCCCTCAGCTGGGTCGCGCCAGACAGTTGAGATCCATTCGATTTCTTTGGATCCTTTCTGGCTCGAAGACCTCGTTGAATCTTCTGGCTTCTCGATAGGCTTCACCACCGGTCCTCGCCGGCTCATGAAGTTCCTCATAGCGATGATGCAGGAATCTGTAGATAAATCTTGGCTCTCGTGGTTAAACAGGTAGTGCCACCCACCTCTTCTCGACGCGTCGTCCGTGTACTTTTATGGCCATCCGTTGGATGTGTACTTTCCGTGTACTTTCATTTTCCTTTCGATGTCTGTCTGGCAGTCTCATCTCATTATCCTAGTAGCCCTGTCTAATATCGTTGGCCTATTCGCTGTTCTCACTCCGAATATTTCTATATCGAAATAATTGCTGACTATCTTCTCCAGAGCGTAATCCTGAGTAACAGCTAGAAGGCATGATCTCTCCATCAGTGGGATCCATATACTACCCATCCTAGTTTTGTACCGGGTGCGTATGGTACTCCTGTACCGAAACTTCTGGTCTGCAGAGTAATTTCTAGGTGCGCGTGATCCAGTCCAACAAGGATATTTGGCGCTGCGTTGCTATACGGCTTCACTGGTAGTCATGCGCTAGCCCTTGCCGACTTGACATCTACCCGTCGTTAGCTCTGAATCGCAAGAGTTAGGTTGTTTACTGCGACAAGTTCCTTAATCCGTGTCGCTTTGGTTTTCCCGGAAGCGCTCAGAAGCGATCTACGCGACAGCTTCAACGATGCGGCGAGCGAGGCACGTGAGTCTGCCTTGGAGACAGTGTGATGGTTTGGGCTAACGGACAAAAACTTTGACGTTGCCTTGGAGCTGCTGAGCTTTCGGATAAATTTAATTCGCATATGCGAGCCCTGGAAGGGGGCAAGCATGGAGACAACAAAGCAGATTGCATCATAATCAATGTGCTGTTGCAGAAGGTTGATGATGTCACGCGGTCTAAATGGAAGGAAATGCAAGCTGACTCGGATTCCATGGATTCCATTCCAACGTGGGAGTCTATTGCCAGTTTTTTTGAGCAGTGATTCGGACTTCGGAGAGCATGGATTTGCCGACGACATCATATGCACCAAACCTTGCGGTAGGACGGCGTAGACCTTTACATACAGGTAACTCTGCATTTGTGATTACCAACTGTTCCACATGCAGGATTTGTGATGTCCATTCTCACATAATAAACACCTGCACAAGGTTTTTAAGCATGTCGCCTGAGGATCGTTTAGGCGAAGTTAGGCGATTAGATTTATGCCGTAAGTGCCTTGGATCTGGGCACCTATCTCGGCATTGCAATTCGTCAAGCTGCCGTGCTTGTGGATGCAGGCATCATAGCTTGTTGCATTTTTGTGGCAATTCGACAGCTCAAGGCCAACACCCCTCTCCCGAGGTTTCCGCAGCTAGCAACGCTGGTTCTCGGTCAGCGTCCGCTGCCGTCAATTTTCTTGTCGCCAAGGATCGTTTTGGTGATGCGGTGCTGCTAGCCACTGCCAATATTTTGGTCAGGAACCGCTCCGGAGTTCTACTGCCCTGCCGAGCGCTGCTCGATTTTGGTTCGCAGGTGCATCTGGTCACCTCAAGGCTGGCAAACCAGCTGCAGCTGCGGATGATAAGGTCTCCGGTTTCTGTGTCCGGTATAGGTGACGCAGGGTTTTGTACCGATGGGTTTTCTGTGCAAGTCAGCTTGCAATCCCAATGCTCTGACTATTCGGCGCAAGTAACTGCGATCGTAGCCTCCAACATCACTGACCTTCAGCCAAATTTTGCATTGGACGTCAGCTCTTGGTAAACTCCCGCCAATATATAGCTAGCAGATCCTCATTTTCACCAGCCGCAGCGAGTTGATTTGCTAATTGGAATTGGAAAATTCATCTTTCTCCTGGTTTGCCTTCAAACCAAAAAACTCGGCTCTGTTGGGTTTTTTGTGGAAGCGGAGGCCATGATAATGGGAAGGTCCTTATGGCAGCTGAGCGATCGTGACTGGTCTGCACACAAGGCTCTACAGAAGAGCAGCTCGATCAACTTCTTCGACAGATCTGGGAAGTGGAAACCTGCACCTATCCGGTTGTGAAGGCATCAAAGGAAGAAATGGATTGCGAGAGTCACTTTGTTAAGAATTTCGTGCGGTTAGACGGTGGTGCCTATACAGTTAGGTTGCCAATTAAACATAACTCTGCTGTATTGGGCGACTAGAACTTACAGGCTTTCGAGTCGACTTTCATAAAGGAATCGACTTTCATAAAGGAGTATCTTAGTTCTGCTGGAGTTGCATCGAGATTACAAATATGTTATTCCACATCACTGTGTGCTCAAGCACCATGACGGAACTTAGGGTGGTGTTTGATGGTTCCGCTGTTAGTACCTCAGGTTATTCTTTGAATGACATCTAAACGGCTGGGCCTGTCATCCAACCAACGCTTTTTCACATCCTGCTGAGGTTTCGTTCCCATCCGTTAGCGTTGACCGGCGGCATTTGTCAGATGTAGACGCCGATAGCTACTTGCTACTGGAGAAGATGCAAACATATAAATTGGACACTGTTACATATGGAACAAAGCCTGCTATCTATTTATCTATGCAATCGATGCACCAATTGGCTAAGGACGATGTTGAAGCCGTTCAGACATTCGGTTTTATCATCAATAGCGCGCTTGTACGATCCGCTGGGCCTTGTTGGTTCAGTTGTTACTAAGGCGAAAATATTCTTTCAGAAAGTGTCCCGGGAGCAGCTTTCGTGGGAAGCTTACCTCAGAAGTTTTACATAGAGTGGCAGGAGATCGGCCAGAGCATCAGTCACATCCAACGTGTACGCAGTCTTGTGTAAGAGGCGCTCTTAAGACGTTAACTATGCCGAAGCTGGCTGGAGCTGAATTGTTAGCGAGAAGGATGACAGAGGTTCTAAGTCTAGAAAGGAAAGTATTTTAGTTGATGCGACTATTCAGTTATGTTCTGGATTCAAGATAAGCCGGCCAGGTTTAACGTTTTCGCCAACCGCGTGTCAACCATCCGACCAAGCAACCAATTTCGTTGGAGCCAAAAATCAATTGAACAAATTAAATCGGTTATTTCTTAGCGACGAGCATCAGAGCGTAGTTCTGGTTTGGCCTTCCAGAGTCCATTGAATGGAAGTTCATCCCTCCCCGTTCTCCCCAAGAATCATTTGTTACAGGCTCGTGGGATTGGCTGTACAAAGGCCGACGAATTGCAGACGCTTGTGTACAACATTGCTGCAGTGATTAATTCGAGGCCGTTAGTCTCCCTCTCTGAGAACCCCGCTGATCTGGACGTCCTGACTCTTAATCATTTTCTAGGAGGACCTCCTAGTGCTGGTAAAGATAAAAAACATGGCTCTAATAAAGTGGCGCCTTGCGAGGGTGACGGAAATGGAAGTCGGAGATGACGGAGTGTGTTGAGTGGCGCTGCAGTCAACAAATTGAGCCTGATGCCCCTTCATGATGCTGTTGAAAGCTCATCTTCTATCGGGGGGAGTATGTCGGGTCAAGCACCCGGCAGAAAGTCTGGCCGGCAATAATTTATTGAACTCGTGACGTCACTCAACTCTATCTTTATGTCTCTATTCGCGTCGCACTTAATCGCACTTAATCAATCGCACTTAATCGTGTCAACGCAAGATAAGGCGACAGCAAACCCAACAAAAACTAAACAACCGCGATCAATAACCCCAAGCCCAAGTTATGAACTCAATCCAATATCGCTAGGCAGAGTGCACTCTGCTCTCCAGCGCTCTTGTTGGACAAAACCCCATACCTTTCCCTCATGCCAACCTGCTTAACCACGGTCACCAATACAGTGACGTTACTAGCAACTGCAATGGCAACTTGTACAACAACTACAATAGTATCTACTGCAACAACGATATCTGCTGTGCAAGCAAATAATGCAGCACCTTACACTAGCGCGCTAAAACAATGTTCGCCAGTTCAGACTGGTATAGATCGGTACATACAAATAAAACGTAAGCTCAGTCCGCAGAGCTCTAGACTTAGTAATTCTGCAAAAATAACTCTTGTGGCAGACAAGTCCGATGATATACCTCCTGAAAACATGGTAAAAAGCCTAAGCCTTCGCCGATTTACACTCGAGAGAAAAGTTCTAATGCTCTCGTAAACTCAATACGGAATCTAATCGGACCAAACAATTTCCACATAATTCCATTAACAAAGGGATATATTCACGAAACAGAAGTTCGGACAAATACGGAAGTAAACTACAAAATTTTGTCGAAGTATTTAAACAACAATAAAAACTTCTACCCGTACCAATTAAAAAGCAGTAAAAGACAGGAAGTAGTACTTAAATATATTGAACCGGAAGTACCACCAGCTGAAGTTGCGCGAACAGGCGCACTGATGGAGAAAGGTTTTAATGCAAAAAATGTTTGAAACATTTTGTAGCAGGATTGCTACATAATGTATTTTAACTATAAGGTAGTGCATAACGGTAAACTGTTAGTGTAAGTCGGTGTCGTTGTTTGTGTCGGTTCTGGCTCTCTCTCTCTCTCTCTCTCTCTCTCTCTCTCTCTCTCTCTCTCTCTCTTGTGCTCTCGTCGCGCTCATTGCTGTTCCAGCGAGTATGAGAGTTGAGGAGGAACGAAAATGGACGTTAAAAACGCATCAATTGCACAATTAAAAAAGTGGTTAAGTGTGCTACGACTACCAACAACGGGTACAAAGCGCGAGTTAATATTGCGTTTGGAGAAAAGGTCAGCAAAATCGCGAAATTATCTGGAATAAATTAGTAATCGAGACGAAGACAGCGAGGGAGGCAACGGTGAAGACGAATATATAGAAGATCTGGAATTAGAGAACAACGAAGAGGACAGCGATAATGGCGACGAAGAAGGAGTCAAAGACAACGACAAAGCTGGAGGCGAAGGAATCAACAAACACGGAGGTGAAACTAAAGAAAAAGATGGCGATAAAAATGAGAGAAAAGTCGGCGGCGATCGAATCGGAAAAGACGGAGGCAAAAGGAACGGCAAACATGGAGAAGAGGACTGTAGTATGCACATATATTGAATACCCACTGTACCGAGAGTACTTAAAGGGTGCGCACTGTAACACTTTGTTGCAGTGTTTACATAATCCAAAGTCCCGGTCATAAACCCTAAGTGGCCGAAATATGAACCGATCGTTATGCCTTAGCCCGCACACAGAAAGTGCTAGTGTCAGCATAATCGTAACAAACGGTCAGCATATGCATACCCCTCGCGCCTCCACTTGAGAGCGCATAACAACGTACATTATTATATTCCTTTATATATAAGTACATAGCCGTCTCTCTGCCGCCGCCTGCAAGCAGCGCTGCTACGAGACTTAGCCTTACTTAGACTTAAGAAATATTGTAAAAGAACAGAGACATTTTGATCGTTGGAGCGGCACCTCAGCTGCTCCTTCAAAATAAAGAAACCAAACCAACCAAACGCAAATCGGACTATTCATTTCTCATCACATGGCGACCGTGACATAAGTCCTGGAGGACTTTGGCTCTGAAAATTTGGCTAAAAGGATTTACATTACATACATTTAAATTTGACATCATACGAGAAGAGCATGGAGGATATACAAAAAGGAGGATATACAAACAAAAAAACACGTCTAGACAAAAGAATAGCCCACATAAAGTGGCTGCTATTTGCGCAGTCAACGCCGCCCGCATGGACGACGGCGCAAAAGCTCTATAACGAGCTTGAATTCTTAAGAGAGACCCTCCAAAACAGAGTACCACAGAGCAAAACTCACTCTGAAAATCAATTAAAAGTGATAAACCAAAAGCTAATAATGAAACAAAATATTTCCAAGCCTCTGCCGAAACAACCACAGGTATGCCCGACCGACTGCCCCGGACCTCTCAACTCTGCAGCATGCAATTGCACATGCGTAAAGCCAGTAAACTGTCCCAAGGATTGCCCTGGACCAACGTAATCAGCATAACCAGCCTGTGCAAGGACCAGCACCGGTGCCCCAACTAGAAGCAGCAGCCTGTGCAGCCAGCACCGGCACCGTCTGCCGTTCCAAGTCAGACCCGGAGCAGTGAACCGACAGCGCTACAAAGAGCGCACAACAACACTATTATTTTTTATCCATGCACTGCGCTGCATAACTTTTTTTGATTGCACTGCGATGCATATTTTTTTTATATCTATAATATAATACTTTGTAAAATTGAGCGGAATCTTTTCTGCTCGATTAGACGTGTATCCTGTAAAGCTACGCAAAAAACTAGGTAGGAAATTTGTTAACCTAAATGCGCAGTAATGCGATAAATAAATTGTCAATAGAAGACATTTATAATTTTAATGAAGCACAAATAAAAGTATATGTAAAACCCACTAAAATGACGTTGGACATAAAAACAGTGGATTCCACTGCCAATGTCATCAACAAGGTAGAATCTACCAACGTTGATCTATATTGGGTACATGTACTTTTAATAATCATAGTCGTTATTATGTGCGCCACTGTTTTTTATAAGATTTACAAGCTGCATAATAATTGTCTGAAAAAAAGATATATGAGCCGGGGAAATGACCTGGATAAAATATAAACAGCAAAATAAATAAAAAATAAGAAAAAAAAATTATATATATAGCACAAACAACATATTACACATAAATGTTAACACCTAAAATCTAAGAAAATGAAATAAAACACACAACATATTACACATAAATGTTAACACCTAAAATCTAAGAAAATGAAATAAAAAAAAATAAATAAATAAATAAAATAATAAATATAAAATATTTCAATATATTCCTCTCATGCATGGCCAAACTAAAGGCATGGAATGGAACAAATTGTACACAGAACTATCAAACATTAAAACTAATTTTGACAGATCATATAAGTCACTAACACAGAATAGACCTATCACAAAGAATACGGTTAGGAACACGTTGAAATATTAGTAGGGTGCTTTAATGAAGCGAGTATGCTAATACATGATCATAGGGAAAAGTTAAAACAAGATCATTGGTCACAGGTATCGAAACTTTTGATACGACTACGATCTAATTTAATATTTATTAAACAAAAGTTCAGTTTAGAAATATCATTACCAACCGTTCTAAACACTCCAATAGCAGTTGACACTGCACCTGACTCGGAATCAACAGAAACGAAAGAATCTGAGTCAGAAGAGCTTCCCAAAGTAAACCCCGAAATAGAAGATAAAGATTTAAATAATCTTACTATTCCGGCAGTATACACTGATCTGGATAACTCTACAGATTCAGACGCTTCGAGTGTCATAGAATACAAAATAGATAAATCCATCACAATGGCACAGTCAAATATTGATTTTATTAATACGGCATCCAAGCTTATACCAGTCTTCGATGGTAGGGCTGAAAATTTAACAAGTTTCATCGATGCTTTACAAATAATAGAATCAATAAAAGGCGAGCACGAAGAATTAGCTGTCTCCATAATAAAAACAAAGCTAAAAGGTGTCGCCAGAAATCTAATCGGTAATGAAACAACAATTACTGAAGTGATTTCTAAACTAAGAGGCCACGTCAAGGGCGAAACTGTTGAAGTATTATCAGCGAAGCTGATGAACTTACAGCAGCGTAATAAAACTGCTAACCAATATACACAAGAAATTGAGCAGATGACGAAAGCCTTAGAAGGTGCATATATAACGGATGGTTTACCTTTAGAGCTAGCCGGAAGTTATTCCACGCAGCACGCAGTAAAAGCAATGACTAAAAATTGCACAACCGATAAGGTAAAACTTATCATGCAAGCTGGCACCTTTAGTACTATGAATGATGCTGTTTCCAAATTTGTCAATAGTTGCACTGAAGCAACTGGACAGTCAAATACTGTCCTATATTTCAAGAATTATCCACAGCGCGGCTCAAATCGCGGACGTGGAAATTATAGAGGTAATTCTCGTGGTAATTACAATAACTACAACAACAATTACCAAAATAACAACAATAACAATTATCCAAATAACAGGGGAGGACGAGGCCAATATAGAGGAAACTATAGAGGCAGTGGAAACTCGTACCGAGGCCCCAATGGCAATAATCAAAGCAATGTCAGAATTACGCAAAGTAATAACCAAAACACTTCGGGAAACTCCCAAAGCCCTTTAAATATTCAACAATAAATGAAGTGAGAGTTCACACTATTTATCTCAGCCAAAATATATTCGTTTCATTTTTCAATGTAGCTACTGGAAAAGAGCTTATCTTTTTAATAGATACAGGTGCAGACATTTCCATTTTAAAAGAAACTTCGGATAACTTCCAAAACATCCAAGATGATCACATCATAGACATAAAAGGCATTAGTCAAGAAATAACCAAATCCAAAGGTTTAGTTTCGTTGGAGATACAGACATCTAAATACATAATTCCACACGATTTTCATATCCTAAATTCACATTTCCCAATTCCATGCGATGGAATAATAGGCATCGACTTTATTAAAATATTCAACTGTCAATTAGATTTCAAGCCATCTGAAGATTGGCTTATAATTAGACCCAATAATTTAAAATTTCCAATTAATGTACCAATAACTCATAGTTCTGGCAATAATTCAATACTTCTGCCAGCAAGATCCCAAGTTATTCGTAAAGTTGAGCTTAACTCAAAAGAAGACAGTGTATTTATTCCAAATCAGGAAATTCAGCATGGCATTTATATTGCAAATACCATAGCAAAATCTAATAATGCCTTCATAAGACAACTAAACACAACAAATACCGACCAAGTAGTCAGTACAGATCACCTAACATATGAATCACTTTCGAACTACGATGTAGTCAACACAAATTCAGACAATAGGGAAAAATCCGTACTATCACAACTTTCGAAAAACTTCCCTCCACACTTCAAGTCACAGCTTTCTAGCTTATGCACCCAGTATAGCGATATATTCGGATTGGAAACCGAATCAATAACCACAAATAATTTTTATAAACAGAAACTGAGATTAAAAGATGATGAACCCGTATATATAAAGAACTATCGAAGCCCACATAGTCAGGTGAACGAAATACAAAAGCAAGTAGGTAAATTAATCTCGGACGGGATTGTCGAACCGTCAGTATTCGAATACAATAGCCCATTGTTACTTGTTCCTAAGAAATCATCCCCCGGGTCAAATGTAAAGAAATGACGATTAGTAATTGACTACCGCCAGATAAATAAAAAATTACTTTCTGATAAATTCCCATTACCTAGAATTGATGACATTTTAGATCAACTAGGTCGAGCAAAATACTTTTCGTGTCTTGACTTAATGTCAGGATTCCATCAAATTGAACTAGAAAAAGGTTCAAGAGATATAACGTCTTTTTCAACGAGCAACGGCTCATATCGTTTCACGCGATTACCCTTCGGATTAAAAATAGCCCCTAATTCGTTTCAGAGAATGATGACTATTGCGTCTCTGGTCTAGAACCTTCTCAAGCATTCCTTTATGTGGATGACTTAATAGTAATTGGCTGTTCCGAAAAACATATGCTTAAGAACTTAACAGATGTTTTTGAGAAATGTAGGAAATACAACCTAAAGTTACATCCAGAAAAATGTTCATTTTTTATGCATGAAGTGACTTTTCTAGGTCATAAATGCACTGATAAAGGAATACTTCCAGATGACAAGAAATACGATGTCATTATGAACTACCCAGTTCCGCACGACGCGGACAGTGCTAGACGTTTCGTAGCATTCTGTAACTATTATAGACGTTTTATAAAAAATTTCGCCGACTATTCACGGCACATAACAAGATTATGTAAAAAGAATGTTCCTTTTAAATGGACGGATGATTGCGAAAATGCACTTCAATACTTAAAAGCAAAACTTATGGAACCTACCTTGCTACAATATCCAGATTTCACTAAAGAATTCTGTATAATAACAGATGCAAGTAAGCAAGCATGTGGAGCGGTTTTAACTCAAAACCATAATGGTCTCCAACTTCCCATTGCATACGCATCAAGAGCATTTACAAAAGGTGAAAGTAACAAATGTACTACTGAGCAGGAATTAGCTGCAATTCATTGGGCGATATTACATTTCAGACCATACATATATGGAAAACATTTCTTAATAAAAACAGACCATAGACCTTTAATATACCTTTTCTCAATGATCAACCCCAGTTCTAAACTGACACGTATGAGGCTCGAACTAGAAGAATACGACTTTACAGTCGAATATTTAAAGGGAAAAGATAATCATGTAGCTGATGCGTTATCAAGAATAACCATCAAAGATCTACAAAATATAACTAGAAATGTATTGAAAGTCACTACTAGATATCAAAGTAGACAAAAATTCCGCGCGGAAAATCAAAAACAAGAATTGCCAAGGCAATCTTTAAATAAAGCTTCTAAGCCCAACGTATACGACGTCATAAACAATGATGAAGTACGTAAAGTAGTGACCTTGCAGATAAAAAATATGTTATGTTTATTTAAACATGGTAGAAAAATTACTGCAAGATATGATGTTAGCGATTTATGTACTAATGGAGTTATTGATTTAGATCAATTTTTCCAAAGGCTTGAAATGCAAGCCGGTATACATAAAATCAGCCAACTCAAAGTGGCACCGTGGGAAAATATCTTTGAATATACTTCAATAGATAAATTTAAATTAATGGGCAATAAAATATTGAAAACATTAAGAGTAGCGCTACTCAACCCGGTGACCCAAATAACAAATTTAAAAGAAAAAGAAGCAATTTTGTCTACATTTCATGATAATCCAATTCAAGGAGGTCATACAGGCATATCAAAAACTTTGGCCAAAGTAAAAAGACACTATTACTGGAAAGGCATGTCTAAAGATATAACTGAGTACGTAAGAAAATGTCAAAAATGCCAGAAATCAAAAATAACTAAACACACAAAGACCCCTTTAACAATCACAGACACACCAATAAATGCTTTCGACAGAGTGATAGTGGACACTATTGGTCCACTGCCAAAATCAGAAAATGGCAATGAGTATGCAGTCACTTTAATATGTGATCTAACTAAGTATTTAGTTGCCATACCTGTTCCGAATAAAAATGCCAATACTGTCGCTAAAGCAATATTTGAATCTTTTATCCTGAAATACGGTCTAATGAAGACGTTCATTACGGACATGGGAACAGAATATAAGAATTCAATTATAGACGATTTGTGCAAATATTTAAGGATTGAAAACATTACATCCACAGCACACCACCACCAGACAGTTGGAACAATAGAAAGAAGTCATAGAACTTTCAATGAGTACATACAATCTTACATATCGGTTGATAAAACTGATTGGGACGTATGGCTTCAATATTTTGTCTTTTGTTTCAACACGACACCCTCTATGGCACATAGTTATTGTCCATATGAGCTAGTATTCGGTAAAACAAGTAAATTGCCAAAACATTTTAATAGCATAGATAGTGTAGAAGCACTATATAATATAGATGACTATGCTAAGGAGAGTAAGTATAGATTAGAAGTAGCCTATAAAAGAGCTAGAGTTATGTTAGAAGCAAATAAGAATAAAAATAAAATTCTATACGATCATAAAATAGGGGATATAGATATATCAGTAGGTGACAAAGTTTTATTAAAAAACGAGACAGGTCATAAATTAGATCCTAAATATACAGGTCCGTATATAGTAACGGAAATAGGAGATAGAGATAACATTATAATAACAAATAATAAACAAAAAAACAAACAGTTCATAAGGATAGATTAAAAATCTTTATTTCATAAATTGCACTTAGTATGGCCATACAAAGACACATACATTAATAAATAAATAAACATATTCTTTTAATAATTTCATTTTCTTTAATTCCGATAAGATAAAACAAAACCAAATAAAAAAAAAAAAAAAATGTATTAATTAGAAATTTTTATTATAAAAATAACTTCATTATATTACGTTATTTTTCAAAAGGAGGGAGATGTAGTATGCACATATATTGAATACCCACTGTACCGAGAGTACTTAAAGGGTGCGCACTGTAACACTTTGTTGCAGTGTTTACATAATCCAAAGTCCCGGTCATAAACCCTAAGTGGCCGAAATATGAACCGATCGTTATGCCTTAGCCCGCACACAGAAAGTGCTAGTGTCAGCATAATCGTAACAAACGGTCAGCATATGCATACCCCTCGCGCCTCCACTTGAGAGCGCATAACAACGTACATTATTATATTCCTTTATATATAAGTACATAGCCGTCTCTCTGCCGCCGCCTGCAAGCAGCGCTGCTACGAGACTTAGCCTTACTTAGACTTAAGAAATATTGTAAAAGAACAGAGACATTTTGATCGTTGGAGCAGCACCTCAGCTGCTCCTTCAAAATAAAGAAACCAAACCAACCAAACGCAAATCGGACTATTCATTTCTCATCACAGGACAGCAGCAATGACGGCGGCGAAAACAACAACGAAGACGGCGGCGAGGGAGAAGACGAAGAGAAAAATTATGCACGCAATGACAGCAATGAAACAGGCAGTAGTGGCGCAAAAGCAGGCGCCAGTGAAGAGGTGAAAAAAGACAACGTTGCGAAGTCGAAGCTGTTGGAATTTTACAACCCAAGCATCGACATTTCGTTGGGTATGGCAACACAGGTTGTGAGTGAATTTTCGGGTGAAACTTGCGCACAAAAATGGATTACGCAAATGAATAATATTGCAACCATTTATGGAATTAGTGGACAATATGTTAAGATGATGATGATTAGTAAAATCAAAGGAAAAGCAAACGTGTGGCTACATGCAAACCCTGAACGCATAATCCTACCGTTGGAGGAATTAACCGCTGAGCTAATTTCAATGTTTGCAGATAAAGTTTCGAAGTTAGATGCAAGGCGCCAATTCGAAAACCGTAAATGGAGTTCCGGTGAAAGTTTTGGAATAATACTAATACCAAGTTAATTTCAGAATGCCTCATAGATACAGGAAGCCCAATTTCGTTTATTAAAATTTCTAAAATACCCGAAAATGTTGATAAAATGGCAGTTTTAAGTTCATACCATGGAATAAATGAAAGTTGTTTGGAAACTTATGGCAGAATATTATGTTATATAAAAAAAAATTCAATAAAGTACATTTTCATTTAGTTGTTATGGCAAACAAATTATTGAGTCATGATGTAGTCTTGGGAAGAGATTTTATGGAAGCATGTGATTTAAATCTGAACCTTCACACTTTGAAGTTGGTTACGGTAGAAAATTTAGAGAATGTTAAAAACAGTTCCGATGTTAGTGAGGAAGAGCAAATAGTTAGTGATGTTGATGTTGAACAGAGAAGAATTAGTGATGTTAATAAGGTTAGTCGAATAATAAGCAAAGAGGTAATAGTTAGTAATAAACAAAATATTAGAAACGCAGTTAGGTTACAAGAAGCAACGGAAGTTGACGTAAATGTAATGGAAAAGGAACTGATGAATATTAATATTGAAGATGAATCGGGAGAATACATAATTGGTGATCAAGTGAATTATAAGGTTAGACAGCAATTTATTAAAATCATAGAAAATTTTTATGTTAATAAACAAAGACCAAAGGAACCAGAGGTTAAGTGTAAAACAAAAGCTGAGGTTAAATGACTCGAAGCCTTTTAACAGTTCTCCGAGACGGTTAACGCATACAGAGAGAGAAAAGTTACAGAGCATATTAGACGAGTACTTAAAAGAGGGCAGTATTAGGCTGAGCGAATCAGAATATGCATCTCCAATAGTGTTAGTTAAGAAAAAAACAGGTAATTTACGATTATGTGTGGATTACAGGAAGTGTTTGAACTCCACAGAGCGTTTTCTGTGAATATATAACTCCTAAAATAAGGGGCAGGGGTGTACGATCGTCGCTTTAAAATAAATCAAGACTGATCCAAATTGTGACCGGTTGCGTTGGCTTTCAATTACGAACTGAACTTTATTCAAATGAGAACAAGAAATATGAGAATAAAAAAAAGGAACGAAATGAATGAGGAAAGCAATTAGATGATTACAGTTAGATATTCTTAATAGTACAGGGTGATCTTTTATATATGTCTTATTCTGACCCAACATCCCGAGCCCGTTGAAAGGACCACCTTTCAAGATACAGGCAATAACGCTAACTTGTGAATTGGGCGGCAGCAGGTTCCATTCGCCATGCGAATTCGTGCGACCCTCACTTGGTTGTCTTGGCCGTAGACAACTGATTCGACTCGACTCATTTTCCATTGCAGAGGGGGAAGGTTGTCCTCATGCACAAGTACCATGGCTCCGACGGTAATGTTTGGTGATGGCGAAGTCCATTTTGTACGAGATCGGAGCTCATTGAGGTAGTCCCTTGACCACCGTCGCCAAAATGACTGCTTAAGTGCAGTAGTTGCTTCAAATCTTTGTAAATGACTTATGTTTGGAACTTCGATAGTGCGATACGGAAGAGACCGAAGTGAATTTCCAATTAAGAGTGACCCGCAGTCAGTGCTCCTAGATCGTTGGGATCCGATGATAGCGGTGACAAGGGTCGCGAGTTGAGTATGGCTTCGATTTCTACAACAATTGTGGACAGCTCTTCATAGGTGAATCGGGTGTTTTGGAATGTTCTATATAGCAAGCCCTTTGCGCTTTTAACTGCTGCTTCCCAAAGACCTCCAAAATGTGGTGCTCTGGGGGGAATAAAGTGAAAATTAATAAAATCTTCAAGACAAAACGCTTGGATTGCATTTTTCGTTTCCTTATTGAAAAGGAAATTCTTGAGTTCCTTGAGCTGATTGCCTCCTCCCACAAAATTAGTTGCATTATCGCAGTAGATGTCAGTTGGCAGACCTCGACGACCAGAAAATCTTTTTAATGCTGCTATAAATGCGTCCGTGATCAAATCAGTGACTACCTCGATATGTACAGCCTTTATCGACAAACAAATGAACACGGCAAGATAGCTTTTAGTTGGCGGCTTTCCTCTTATTCGAAGATACGTTGGTATAGGACCACAAAAATCCACCCCACATTTGCTGAACGGTCTGTTCACTGTTACTCTTTCCTTGGGAAGAGACCCCATTAGTTGTTTCATCAACGTTGGTCGATAGCGGTCACAATGTATGCAAGATCGTACAATGCGACGAGAAAGGCTTCTAGCGTTTATGACCCAAAATCGTAGACGAAGCAAAGCAATAAGTGCCTTTGGGCCTGCGTGGAAATTTCGAATGTGCAAATACTGGAAATACACATCTTTCCGTGAAAGATGATTTGTTTGGTAGCAAGATTGGATGTTTCTCATTCTCTGGCAGATCGGCATGATCTAGTCTACCTCCAACTTTAATGAGCTCATATCCATTTGAGGAGCAAGAAATTTTAGTGGACCATTTAACATCTTGTTGCTTCTTAACTGCAAAATCTCGTCTTGATAGTAGGTCCTCTGAAGATTCCAAATAATGCAACTGGTCGCTTGCTCTAATTCCTCTGGGCTTAAAGAATTTTTTGAATTTTGAATTTTTGGGTCTCAATGGCGACTTGCAAGCTTTGATGAAACGAAGAAGCCAAGCAACGAGGCGTTGGCAGTGAACGAATGAGCTATGGGTCTCCAGAATATCCAATAAACGATTTGATGCGATAGACATGGTAAATGTTTGTTTCCTCTTTTCGATATTGACTACATCCATGTCGATTTTGATGGTTTTGGGAATTGGCCACTCAGAAGCCTCTTTATACAAGAATTTGGGACCAGTAAACCAGTCTGACAAGACCAGCTCAGAAACGGAACATCCACGGGACACAATGTCAGCCGGGTTGCATTGAGTGGGCACAAATCTCCAGGTGGCTTTACTCGTGAGATCTTGAATCTCCGATATACGATTTCCGACGAATGTTGATAGCGTAACAGAATGTTGTTTAATCCAGTGAAGAACAATTTGTGAGTCTGACCATAGAAACGTCGTTTTTTCTTGGCCATCAAGTAATTCTTTAGTTTTGCAGAGCAGTCTAGCAAGTAAATGTGCGGCACAGAGTTCTAGTTTTGGAAGGGATTGCTTCCTGACGGGCGCAACTCTCGATTTAGCTGTCCACAGCTGAACAGCAATTTTGTTATCTTTTCCCTGAGTGCGAAAATAGATGCAGCATCCATAGGCTCGAATCGATGCATCGCAGAATCCATGCAACTGGATATTAGTTGAGTTTGGTTGCATACAGTAACGAGGCACAGATATCGTTGGCAACTCTTCCAATGTTGCTATATATTGTTTCCATGCGTCGTGCAAGGCTTGGGGAACTGATTCATCCCAGGTGATGTGGAGCAGCCACAACTCTTGAAGTATAATTTTTGCTACGATAATTATTGGCGATAATAATCCAAGAGGATCACACAGTGTTGAGGCGACAGATAATATTGAACGCTTTGTTATGGCAGTAATTGATTGCTTTGGTTAAAATGTGAATCGAAAGACATCTCCCAGTTGCTCCCAGGATACGCCGAGTGCGCTGGATATATATTCTTCTTCCATGTTGAGTTGTTTGGTTGGTGTGGTATTCATAAAGTCGGGATGATTGGAGTGCCATTTTGTTAATGGAAAGTTTCCTCTTCGAAGAACTTCGGTGACTTCATTTTTAATTGAGTGCAGAGTTCTCGTGTCGTCTGCTCCAGACAAAAGATCGTCGGCATAAAACGATGATTTTACGATAGTTGATCCAAGTGGCAGTTCGTTGGTATACATATCTGCCAAATAATGTAAGCTGCGCACTGCAAGATATGGCGCAGCAGCAGTTCCGTATGTGACTGTATTAAGTTGAAATGTTTGCACGTCCGCGTCTGGGGAATCTCGCCAAAAAATGTATTGATATTTCTATACTTGGGATCAATAAGGACTTGCCTGTACATTTTCGTGACGTCTGCAGTAATTGCGTAACGAAACAATCGGAACTTGAGTAACAATAAGTACAAATCGCTCTGTAACTTCGGCTTGCCGACAAACAACAAGTCGTTCAACGATAGTTGTGATGTAGTTGCACAGGATGCGTCGAAGACAACTCTTAATTTGGTGGTGCTTCTATTTGGTTTGAGAACACAATGATGTGGTATATAATAATGTGGCTCACACAAATTTGGATTAGGTTCCAACGACATATGACCCATATTTTGGTATTCTTTCATGAACGCCACATACTGTGAGCAAATCTCTGGATTATGAAGCATACGACGTTCCATAGCAAGGAATCGGCGACGTGCGATTTCAGCTGAATCTCCTAAACGATTTGGCGAATCCTTGAAGGGAAGAGCGACTACAATGCGATTGTTCCCATCCATTACTGTGGTGTTTATAAACGATAATTCACAAACTTTGTGTTCAGGCAGAATTTTGTGTAATGATTTAGAGATCGATTCCAATTCCCAGAGTTTTTGTATATTTTCGTCGACTGTCGCTTCCGAAGACAAGAGGCATACTGGAGCCGCTTGCTGGCTTTCTCGATAGCGGCCAGATGCTACCCAACCAAAAAGCGTCTTCTGAAGAATTGGTAAATTAGGTGCCAATTTTATTTGACCAACTGCGAGGACCTCGAAGAATGCTTCAGTGCCAAGCAACAAATCGATTCGACCCGATTGATAAAACTTCTCGTCTGCGAGTGGAATGTTAGCAGGCAATTTCCAGGAGGAGATGTCAATTTCCGAATCTGGCTGGTAAGCAATGTGAGTGGTGACGCAAAATTGAAGAGGGAGTTTGTACTCGCATATTCGAGATTTTACAGAAGTGGTGGCTAATGATTTGATGGTTGTCAACGTGTCTCCAATACTGCGAATTCCAATGTTCTGTTTACTCTGGTACAGGCGAAGCTTTTGAGCAAATTCCATGGTGATGAAGTTCACTTGAGAGCACGAGTCAAGCAGAGCTCTACCAAGTCGATAGCTTCCTGATGCGTCCTTTACTAAAATCACAGCAGTAGCTAAAATTACTTGACTGCGTTGATCGTCTACATGTGTGTGTGATGCTTGTTCATTTAGTTGTGTTGCCTGAGTTGATAGTGCTTCTGGTGAAGATTGGGTTACAGGCGATGGCTTATCGTGATGCAACATAGTGTGATCCGCGTGCTTGCAAATACGACAACGATTTTTTGATGGGCATTGGTTCATGTGATGACCATGTCCCAAACAGTTGATACATAGGTTGAGCCTTTTGACAGCATCAAAACGGCCCAATGATGACATGGCCTGGAACTTTGAACACGCTTGAACTTTATGATCAGTTGCGGAACAAACGGCGCAAGCGGTGTCGACAATAAGAAACGACGACCTTTGTCCACTCTTAAAGGGCTGTGCGCCACTGTGCAATGTTGAACTGTTTGACTGCAGGTGTCGACAATGCTGCTCTAGAATTTGTGAGCATTGTGACCAAGAAGGCAGCCGTTTAAAATCAAGGGACTCGTTCCATTTGGATCGCGTCTGCTGATCGCATTTGTCCATAACTAAATAGATTAGCATGGCCTGGGCAATATCTGATCCGGTTCCGAGTGATTGGAGTGAACCATACATAGCAGAAGCCGAATCCACTAACTTTTGGAGCTGCACAGCGCTTGCTTTTTCCACCTGAGGCAGTTTGAAAAGTGATGAAATTGTTTCTAAAAAGATAAGAGTTGGATTATCAAATCTTTTATTAAGGCGATCTATGGCTTTAGCATAATTCTCCTCCGTGACTTGAAACGCCTTGACTGTGTCCAGTGCTACTCCCTTTAAGCAGTTCAGCAGGTGATTGAATTTTTCCAAGTTGGACATGTTTGGTTCATTGGCAATAAGTTGATTAAACGAGTGAATGAAGTTTTTATATTCCGAAAGTTTTCCATCAAATGTAGGCAAAGACAGCCGGGGTAACTTTGACGATGATGAAACAAACACATTCGGTGATCCAGGCGATAAAGATGTTCGTTCCATTCGAGTGCTATGGAACTCTTCTCCCAATTGGTCCGTGATGGATACCTTAATTTCAATATAGCTGTCTTCCAAATCTCCACGGCCAGTGTCTGTTGGATCCATTGTTTCGATTTCGGACTGAACCGTCATAGCTTGTTTGAAATAGGATTCCAAAATTCCCAACCGGCACTGCAATTCCGCGTTCGATAAACGATTGTTTTGATCGATACTAGTGGTTATGAGATTTTTAATACGAGTGATATTTCTTTTAATATTGGTACGTTGCCTTTTGCATTGTTCAAGCAATTCTGGGGCCATGGCGAGACAAAACGAAAATTTCAAGCGAGCGAGAACGAGAGAGAACAATGCCAGAAACGAAGCGACGAAAATTGCAACAAAGCGAGCAACCGAAAATATATGTATGTATTCCTCACGAAAAGCACAGTTATTAGTCTGCCAAAAACTATGTGTATTTAATAACTGTACGTTTATATAATGCGATGCGGCGACAACGACTAGACGACGACAGAGCGACAAAGCGACAACGACCGGCAATGGCAACTATGATTTGCCAATGCACTGTGTACAGAAATTGGATGTGATAATTTATTTTTCAGTTCTAACAATGCGTACACTGCCCCACGTTGGGCGCCAAAATGTTTGAACTCCACAGAGCGTTTTCTGTGAATATATAACTCCTAAAATAAGGGGCAGGGGTGTACGATCGTCGCTTTAAAATAAATCAAGACTGATCCAAATTACAGTTAGATATTCTTAATAGTACAGGGTGATCTTTTATATATGTCTTATTCTGACCCAACAGGAAGCTTAATAAGACAATGATTAAAGATAATTATCCATTACCCTTAATTGATGATTTATTGGACACATTAGTAAATAAGACTATATTTTCGAAATTAGACCTTAAACATGGATACTTTCATGTGTTTGTTGAGAATGAATCAATTAAATATACTTCATTTATGACGCCGCTAGGGCAGTTCGAATTCATGCGGATGCCAATGGGACTAAAAAACGCACCGGCGGTGTTTCAAAGATTTATCAATAAAATTTTTGCAGACATGATAAGAGAAGGAAAAGTGGTTATATACATGGACGATATTATGATCGCAAGTAGAGAAATTGAAGAGCATTTGATTGTACTTATAGAAGTTTTTGAAAGATTAGCAAGAAACAAATTAGAACTTTGAATGGATAAATGCGAGTTTCTACAAGCGAGTGTTCAATACTTAGGCTTTTTGGTGTCGAGTAAAGGAATACAAGCAAATGATAAAGGAATCGAAGCCATCAGAGATTTTCCAGTCCCCAACAAAGTGCATGGAGTTAGAAGCTTTTAAGGATTGTGTTCATATTTTAGAAGATACATAAAGGATTTTCGAGGATTGCAAAACCATTATATGATTTGTTGAAAAAAGATTGCGAATTCGTGTTTGAAAAAAAAGAGTTAGATTGTTTTGAAATACTAATAAAGAAGCTCATAGAAGCACCGGTAGTAGGTTTATATTATTATAAGGATGAGGTAGAACTACATACATACGCAAGTGCACATGGTTTTGGGGCGGTATTATTACAGAGGAAAGAGGATAAGAAATTGCATCCTATATTTTATTTTTCGAAAGCTACAACGAAAGATGAAGCAAAATATCATAGCTTTGAGCTTGAAACGTTAGCCATTATTCATGCTCTACGAAGGTTCCGAATTTATGTGCAAGGTAGACGGTTTAGAATTGTAACTGATTGTAATTCATTGACGTTGACGTTAAACAGAATAGAACTTAACCCTCGTATTGCGAGGTGGGCGTTAGAGTTACTCGAGTATGACTTTGAGTTAGTTCATAATTCGAGAAAGCTTATGCAACATGTAGAAGCATTAAGTATGAATAGTAATATATGTGTAGTAGAAACGGTGAGTTTTGAAGACAATTTAGTTATATGTCAAGCGATAGATGAAAAGTTAAAGAAAATTAGAATGAGGTTAGAAAAAGAAGATGACAAAATGTTTGAGATGAGAATTGGAGTAATTTATAGGAAAGCAAATGATGGAAAATTGTTGTTTTATGTTCCAGAAGAAATGGAAGACAAGATACTGTATAAATATCACAATGAGTTAGGTCACTTAGGTAGAGATAAGGTTATGGATGCAATTTGAATGATTGCATTGCAAATATGAATGATAAAGTTGTTAGACATATTGATAATTTTTTGAGGTGTGTAGTGTTTTCCCCAAAGTGAGTAAAAGAAGAAGGATTTTTACACAGCATTCCAAAAGGGAATGTACCATTCGAGATCATACATATTGATCACGACGGGCCAGTGGATAAGGGAAGCTCAAATAAACATCTTTTTGATGTCATAGACGGGTTTACAAAATATGTTAGGTTATATGCAACAAAAACAACAAACACAAAGGAAGTTATTATAGCATTGAAGGATTATTTTAGATCGTATAGTAGACCAACTTGTATCGTTTCGGATAGGGGCAGTTGTTTTACATCTGAGGATATTCAGAAATTTCTCAAAGATTACAATGTTAAGCACGTAAATATAGCAACAGGGTCACCTCAAGCTAATGGTCAGGTGGAAAGAATTAATCGAATAATAGGACCGATGATAGCGAAATTGACAGACTCAGAAAAGGGATGGCACTAGGATACAGTTATTGAGGATGTTGAGTTTTCGTTAAACAATATAAAGCAGAGAACCAATGCGCAAATGCCGAGCAAAATGTTATTTGGAATCGCACATAAAGTAAAAATTATAGATGAATTAAGGCAAAAGTTTGAAGAATTAGATAATAATGATAATGTTAGGAATTTAGACGAAATTAGAAGAAAAGGTACACAGTGTCAAACAAAGTTACAGTTAGACAATGAAAGAAATTACAATGAAAAAAAGAAGGCGGGTTCAGAATACAAGGTAGGTGACTATATCGTGGTTAAGAATTTTGATTGTACTGTTGGCGTTGCAAGAAAGTTAATACCCAAACATAAGGGTCCATTCGTAATAGACAAAGTTTTAGGACATGATAGGTATTTAATTAAAGATGTTGAAGGTTTTCAATTGTCACGTATTCCATATCAAGGTGTCTGGAGTAGTCAGAACATTAAACATTGGATAGGTAAACGAAGATGGAGCTCAAATATTATGTAAACTATTGTAAATAAATAACTAATAGTATATAAGCCAAATAGATGTAAGAATCAATTGTAAAATATCACAAGATCAGGGGATCTTTAAATGTCAGGGCGGCCGAATTGTAGCAGGATTGCTACATAATGTATTTTAACTATAAGGTAGTGCATAACGGTAAGCTGTTAGTGTAAGTTGGTGTCGTTGTTTGTGTCGGTTCTGGCTCTCTCTCTCTCTCTCTCTCTCTCTCTCTCTCTCTTGTGCTCTCATCGCTCTCGAACACCAGCAGCGATCCAAAGCGGATCTATTAAATCAATAAAAGAACTATAAAAAGCTAAACAAAGCGTTGGTGTTCTAATTTAAGGGACATATTATAACCCTACAATTTTGAAGAGAGAAAGAAAGCCTCATGCAGTCACTTTAATATGTGATTTAACTAAGTATTTAGTTGCCATACCTGTTCCAAATAAGAATGCTAATACTGTCGCTAATTTGAATCTTTTATCCTGAAGTACGGTCCAATGAAGACGTTTATGGACATGGGAACAGAATACAAGAATTCAATTATAGACGATTTGTCCAAATATTTAAAGATTGAAAACATTACATCCACAGCACACCACCACCAGACAGTTGGAACAATAGAAAGAAGTCATAGAACTTTCAATGAGTACATACGTATACATACGTACATACGGGACGTATGGCTTCAATATTTTGTCTTTTGTTTCAACACGACCCCCTCTATGGCACATAGTTATTGTCCATATGAGCTAGTATTCGGTAAAATAAGTAATTTACCGAAACATTTTAATAGCATAGATAGTATAGAGGCACTATATAATATAGATGACTATGCTAAGGAGAGTAAGTATAGATTAGAAGTAGCCTATAAAAGAGCTAGAGTTATGTTAGAAGCAAATAAGAATAAAAATAAAATTCTATATGATCATACATAAATAAATAAAATAACATATTCTTTTAATAATTTCATTTTCTTATATTCCGATAAGATTATACAAAAACAAATAAAAAAAGAGAATGTATTAATTAGAAATTTTTATTATAAAAATATCTTCATTATATTACGTTATTTTTCAAAAGGAGGGAGATGTAGTATGCACATATATTGAATACCCACTGTTCCCAAAATAATTAAAGGGTACGCATTGTAACACTTTACATATTTCAAAGCCCCGGTCATAAACCCTGTGTGGCCTAAATATGATCCGATCGTTATGGCTTAGCCCACACACGGATAGTGCTAGCGTCGGCATAAGTGCAACGAACGGACAGCATATGCATACCCCTCGCGCCTCCACTTGAGAGCGCATAGCAATATACATAAGTATATAGGTACATAGCCGTCTCTCTGCCGCCGCCTGCGAGCAGCGCAGCTATGAAACTTAGCCTTAATTAGACTTAAAGAATATTGTAAAAAACCAGGGACATTTCGTTCGTTGGAGCGGCACCATTGCTGCTCCAACCAAATAAAATACAAAATACAAATCTAAACTGTAAAATGAAATAACTTAAAATTACCCAATGCAACGATAAGGATCAACGTGGGGAATACATCACTCTAAAAAAAATGAAGTGCACCCAATTTTCACTCTCCAGTTCCTACTACCGCAGAATAACCGTACAGCCGCATAAAAAGAAATGGGCGGGGCAGTGTAATAATTTCCAGGAATATGACCACGAGGTCTTATTGCACGCTTCGTCCTCCCACAAATGTCCAATAGTGTGGAAACTGTGGAGGTAACCATACGGATAACTACAAGGGCTGTCTAGTCTACAAGAACCTGAAAAATCGTTCACATCAAAGAGTGACTACTGCTCGCTCACATATAACTCCTATGAAATCTACGCGTGATGTCTTCCCCCCTACAGGCGTGAAATCTTCAGCCAATAATGAGTTCACCGACAAACCCATAAGCTTTGCAACTGCTTTAAAAATGGGTATGGAAAGAACCGCTCCCACCAAGCCACGATCATACGTTTCCCCTCATCAAGCAGGTGAACAGTCAACGAACGAAATTGAAACAATGATATGTAATCTTCATCAAAGTATGATGGATTTCATGTCATTCATGCAGACAACTATGCAAGATCTTATGCGAAACCAGAACGTTTTGATTGAGCTGCTTGTTGCTCAAAAATAGAATAAGTAATCAATGGCTCCACTCTGTATAGCCAATGGCGTCCCACAGCGCTAACTCGAGTTACCTGAATTCCTTAATAATAACCATATCGATGTAATACTACTCGCAGAAACTCATCTTACATCTTCTTCCATAACCCGAATCTGATTAGAAATCGCATTATACACTGCTTCTACAATAGTTTCGCCACTACATTTATAGATGCTACATCTATAGATGTTCAGATGGAACACCGTTCCTTAAAGCTTGCCGCCGTATACTGTCCTCCTCCGTTTTCAATATCCGAATCCCAATTCATGGACTATTTCAACTCTCTGAGCGAATAACTTATAGTAGCAGGAGACTTTTATGCCAAGCTTACGTACTGGGGATCTCGATTTGTGACTCCAAAGGGAAGGCAGTTGTACAATGCAATAATAAAAGCAAGCAACAAGCAAGTTTGTGTGTCACCTGGGACACCAACATATTGGCCAACACATCCCAGAATACTGCCAGACATGATGGATTTTACAGTCACAAAAAACATTCCACGCAACCTAATAAGCGCCAACTCCTTATCATATCTATCGTCTGATCACTCGCCTGTACTCCTTCAACTAAATCTACATCCAGTTGCGGTAGATGAACCATTCAGACTAACAACGAATAAAACCAACTGGCTTAAGTACAAAAAAAATGTAAGTTCGCATATTGAGTTGAATCCACGTTTGAATGACGAAGCTGATATCAACTCATTCACAAACACTCTTGAATCCGTCTTGGTCGCAGCAGCTCGAATGTTAACTCCACAAACGCAAAAAATATCGTACAATCACAGATTCACGAACGTTGAAATTGAACAGCTTGTTGTAGCAAAGTGACGCTCACGGCGAGACTGGCAATCAAACAGATCACCAAAAGGTGATCAAAACAAAAGTTAAATGATGCTACACGGAGGCTACAAAAACAAAAATTTTCCCAAAAAAAAAAATTCAATAAAGTACATTTTTCTTTAGTTGTTATGGCAAACAAATTATTGAGTCATGATGTAGTCTTGGGAAGAGATTTTATGGAAGCATGTGATTTAAATCTGAACCTTGACACTTTGAAGTTGGTTACGGTAGAAAATTTAGAGAATGTTAAAAACAGTTACGATGTTAGTGAGGAAGAGCAAATAGTTAGTGATTTTGATGTTGAACAGCAAAGAATAAGTGATGTTAATAAGGTTAGTGATGAAAGTCGAATAATAAGCAAAGAGGTAATAGTTAGTAATAAACAATATATTAGAAACGCAGTTAGGTTACAAGAAGCGACGGAAGTTGACGTAAATGTAATGGAAAAGGATCTGATGAATATTAATATTGAAGATGAAGAAGATTGAAGATTGAAGATTGAAGCAATTTATTAAAATCATAGAAAATTTTTATGTCAATAAACAAAGACCAAAGGAACCAGAGGTTAAGTGTAAAATAAAGCTGAGGTTAAATGACTCGAAGCATTTTAACAGTTCTCCGAGACGGTTAGCGTATACAGAGAGAGAAAAGTTACCGAGCATATTAGACGAGTACTTAAAAGAGGGCATTATTAGGCCGAGCGAATCAGAATATGCATCTCCAATAGTGTTAGTTAAGAAAAAAACAGGTGATTTACGATTATGTGTGGTTTACAGGAAGCTTAATAAGACATTGATTAAAGATAATTATCCATTACCCATAATTGATGATTTATTGGACACATTAGTAAATAAGACTATATTTTCGAAATTAGACCTTAAACATGGATATGTGTTTGTGTTTCATGTGTTTGTTGAGAATGAATCAATTAAATATACTTCATTTATGACGCCGCTAGGGCAGTTCGAATTCATGCGGATGCCAATGGGACTAAAAAACGCACCGGCGGTGTTTCAAAGATTTATCAATAAAATTTTTGCAGACATGATAAGAGAAGGAAAAGTGGTTATATACATGGACGATATTATGATCGCAAGTAAAGAAATTGAAGAGCATTTGATTGTACTTATAGAAGTTTTTGAAAGATTAGCAAGAAACAAATTAGAACTTTGAATGGATAAATGCGAGTTTCTACAAGCGAGTGTTAAATACTTAGGCTTTTTGGTGTCGAGTAAAGGAATACAAGCAAATGATAAAGGAATCGAAGCCATCAGAGATTTTCCAGTCCCCAACAAAGTGCATGGAGTTAGAAGCTTTTAAGGATTGTGTTCATATTTTAGAAGATACATAAAGGATTTTCGAGGATTGCAAAACCATTATATGATTTGTTGAAAAAAGATTGCGAATTCGTGTTTGAAAAAAAAGAGTTAGATTGTTTTGAAATGCTAATAAAGAAGCTCATAGAAGCACCGGTAGTAGGTTTATATTATTATAAGGATGAGGTAGAACTACATACATACGCAAGTGCACATGGTTTTGGGGCGGTATTATTACAGAGGAAAGAGGATAAGAAATTGCATCCTATATTTTATTTTTCGAAAGCTACAACGAAAGATGAAGCAAAATATCATAGCTTTGAGCTTGAAACGTTAGCCATTATTCATGCTCTACGAAGGTTCCGAATTTATGTGCAAGGTAGACGGTTTAGAATTGTAACTGATTGTAATTCATTGACGTTGACGTTAAACAGAATAGAACTTAACCCTCGTATTGCGAGGTGGGCGTTAGAGTTACTCGAGTATGACTTTGAATTAGTTCATAATTCGAGAAAGCTTATGCAACATGTAGAAGCATTAAGTAGGAATAGTAACATATGTGTAGTAGAAACGGTGAGTTTTGAAGACAATTTAGTTATATGTCAAGCGATAGATGAAAAGTTAAAGAAAATTAGAATGAGGTTAGAAAAAGAAGATGACAAAATGTTTGAGATGAGAATTGAAGTAATTTATAGGAAAGCAAATGATGGAAAATTGTTGTTTTATGTTCCAGAAGAAATGAAAGACAAGATACTGTATAAATATCACAATGAGTTAGGTCACTTAGGTAGAGATAAGGTTATGGATGCAATTTGAATGATTGCATTGCAAATATGAATGATAAAGTTGTTAGACATATTGATAATTTTTTGAGGTGTGTAGTGTTTTCCCCAAAGTGAGTAAAAGAAGAAGGATTTTTACACAGCATTCCAAAAGGGAATGTACCATTCGAGATCATACATATTGATCACGACGGGCCAGTGGATAAGGGAAGCTCAAATAAACATCTTTTTGATGTCATAGACGGGTTTACAAAATATGTTAGGTTATATGCAACAAAAACAACAAACACAAAGGAAGTTATTATAGCATTGAAGGATTATTTTAGATCGTATAGTAGACCAACTTGTATCGTTTCGGATAGGGGCAGTTGTTTTACATCTGAGGATATTCAGAAATTTCTCAAAGAATACAATGTTAAGCACGTAAATATAGCAACAGGGTCACCTCAAGCTAATGGTCAGGTGGAAAGAATTAATCGAATAATAGGACCGATGATAGCGAAATTGACAGACTCAGAAAAGGGATTGCACTAGGATACAGTTATTGAGGATGTTGAGTTTTCGTTAAACAATACAAAGCAGAGAACCAATGCGCAAATGCCGAGCAAAATGTTATTTGGAATCGCACATAAAGTAAAAATTATAGATGAATTAAGGCAAAAGTTTGAAGAATTAGATAATAATGATAATGTTAGGAATTTAGACGAAATTAGAAGAAAAGGTACATAGTGTCAAACAAAGTTACAGTTAGACAATGAAAGAAATTACAATGAAAAAAAGAAGGCTGGCTCAGAATACAAGGTAGGTGACTATATCGTGGTTAAGAATTTTGTTTGTACTGTTGGCGTTGCAAGAAAGTTAATACCCAAACATAAGGGTCCATTCGTAATAGACAAAGTTTTAGGAAAAGATAGGTATTTAATTAAAGATGTTGAAGGTTTTCAATTGTCACGTATTCCATATCAAGATGTCTGGAGTAGTCAGAACATTAAACATTGGATAGGTAAACGAAGATGAAGCTCAAATATTATGTAAACTATTGTAAATAAATAACTAATAGTATATAAGCCAAATAGATGTAAGAATCAATTGTAAAATATCACAAGATCAGGGGATCTTTAAATGTCAGGACGGCCGAATTGTAGCAGGATTGCTACATAATGTATTTTAACTATAAGGTAGTGCATAACGGTAAGCTGTTAGTGTAAGTTGGTGTCGTTGTTTGGGTCGGTTCTGGCTCTCTCTCTCTCTTTTGTGCTCTCATCGCTCTCATTGCTGTTCCAGCGAGTATGAGGGTTTAGGCGTATCGCGGGAGGAGAGCGGAGTCAGTCAAACACCAGCAGCGATCCAAAGCGGATCTATTAAATCAATAAAAGAACTATAAAAAGCTAAACAAAGCGTTGGTGTTCTATTTCAAGGCACATCTATTAAATCCCTACACTAAGTACTTAGTGGCCATACCAGTACCTAATAAGAACACTAATACAGTCGCTAAAGCAATTTGTAAATCTTTTATTCTGATGTACGGTCCAATGAAAACGTTCATTACGGACAATGGGTACAGAATACTAGAATTCGATTATAGACAATTTGTGCTAATATTTAAATATTAAAAATATACATCCACGGCACACCACCATCAGACAGTTGGAACAATCGAGAAAAGTCAAAGAACTTTTAATGAATACATACTTTTATACAAATATACCGGTCCGTATAAAATAGCGGAAATGGAGGAAAGGAATAATGTTATAATACTTAGTTAATGACAAAAATAAAAAACAAAATGTTCATAAGGATAGACTAAAACCTTATATTTCATAGTAACACCTAGTATAGCCATACATAGATAGTAACACACATATACAAATATTGTTGAAAAATAAATATTTTGAATCTTTTAATTTTCTTCATCGCCGTTAAAAAAAAAACAAAATAAAAAGTAAAATAAAAAAAAAAACAAAAAAAAAACTTGTGTAGTTTTTGAATTTCCGATTACCATTCACCGATTAGAGAAGAGTCAGCATGATTCCAATCATGACCGCTTATATACATATGTGCATACATAACTCGCTCTCTGCCCACTTCACATATTATTACTCTACTTATACATATATAATACATAAGACGGCTGCTATGCCGCTGCACCGACAGCTTGCAAGCCTTAGCTTAAGGATCTGTAACATTTATTTTTTAACCCTTCATGGGTGTTCGTACGCAGTGCGTATGCGGCCACTAACGTCGAAATTAAACTCACGGGAGTAACGATACGTCCCGGAGTCGTAGTAAAACCTATAGAACGTCTGACTAAAAACTACCTGGTTGATCGAGGCAGTGGTTGAGATGCGGAGATGGCACCGCAGCTGTGGTGGCGAAGGGAGCTTCCTCTGTTGATCCTTGGTTTTAGGTAACACACGGAGGTATAAGGGAGTTCATGCCGACCGTCCGTTTCACGGGAGCGGTATTTGGAGAATTACGTATCGGCGGTCCGTTCCACGGGAGCAATACTCAGCGACGCGTACTTATGGAGCTTGCTGGCTGGCGGTCCGTTCCACGGAAGCACTCAGCGGCAAGCACTCTAAGATGGTTCGTTCATGGGAGCGCGCTCGAAGGCGATTACGTCTAAATGCTATAGTTAGCACTGAGTAACGAGACGATTGATTCTGTATTCGCAACTCTCTTTATTAAGGAAATAACTGCTCTTATATATGATGCTAAGTATCTCTATATCTAAGATGTTATTAAGCAAAGTATGCCTAGTCTAAAGTTACTAGGTCAATGTCACCGACGTGCTTCCGTGATGTTGAACCCGGTTAACTGCTGACTCTGATTGCTTACTCCAACCATTTGGTCATGAGTTTCATATTTCATGACTCCGCTGGCGTTGACAATGCTTGCTGGTGGCGCCGTCTGTACTCAGTACTGGGTCAGTCGATCCCCGTTCATTATTACTATTTCATATTACTAGGTGTGAAAGATATTTGTCTTGGCACTAATGGGTTTATAACCCTTCAATTTTGAAGAGAGAAAGAAAGCCTCAACCTCTATTCAAGGTAGAACTTGAACCCGATAGCAAGTCTAAGCCTATTGTAGTATGCACATATATTGAATACCCACTGTACCCAAAATACTTAAAGGGTACGCACTGTAACGCCGAAATATGCGCAATGAGTATGCAGTCACTTTAATATGTGATTTAACTAAGTATTTAGTTGCCATACCTGTTCCAAATAAGAATGCTAATACTGTCGCTAAAGCAATATTTGAATCTTTTATCCTGAAGTACGGTCCAATGAAGACGTTTATGGACATGGGAACAGAATACAAGAATTCAATTATAGACGATTTGTCCAAATATTTAAAGATTGAAAACATTACATCCACAGCACACCACCACCAGACAGTTGGAACAATAGAAAGAAGTCATAGAACTTTCAATGAGTACATACGTATACATACGTACATACGGGACGTATGGCTTCAATATTTTGTCTTTTGTTTCAACACGACCCCCTCTATGGCACATATTTATTGTCCATATGAGCTAGTATTCGGTAAAATAAGTAATTTACCGAAACATTTTAATAGCATAGATAGTATAGAGGCACTATATAATATAGATGACTATGCTAAGGAGAGTAAGTATAGATTAGAAGTAGCCTATAAAAGAGCTAGTGTTATGTTAGAAGCAAATAAGAATAAAAATAAAATTCTATATGATCATACATAAATAAATAAATTAACATATTCTTTTAATAATTTCATTTTCTTTAATTCCGATAAGATTATACAAAAACAAATAAAAAAAGAGAATTTATTAATTAGAAATTTTTATTATAAAAATAACTTCATTATATTACGTTATTTTTCAAAAGGTGGGAGATGTAGTATGCACATATATTGAATACCCACTGTACCCAAAATACTTAAAGGGTACGCATTGTAACACTTTACATATTTCAAAGCCCCGGTCATAAACCCTATGTGGCCGAAATATGATCCGATCGTTATGGCTTAGCCCACACACGGATAGTGCTAGCGTCGGCATAAGTGCAACGAACGGACAGCATATGCATACCCCTCGCGCCTCCACTTGAGAGCGCATAGCAATATACATAAGTATATAGCCGTCTCTCTGCCGCCGCCTGCGAGCAGCGCAGCTATGAAACTTAGCCTTAATTAGACTTAAAGAATATTGTAAAAAACCAGGGACATTTCGTTCGTTGGAGCGGCACCATTGCTGCTCCAACCAAATAAAATACAAAATACAAATCTAAACTGTAAAATGAAATAACTTAAAATTACCCAATGCAACGATAAGGATCAACGTGGGGAATATACATCACTCTAAAAAAAATGAAGTGCACCCAATTTTCACTCTCCAGTTCCTACTACCGCAGAATAACCGTACAGCCGCATAAAAAGAAATGGGCGGGGCAGTGTAATAATTTCCAGGAATATGACCACGAGGTCTTATTGCACGCTTCGTCCTCCCACAAATGTCCAATAGTGTGGAAACTGTGGAGGTAACCATACGGATAACTACAAGGGCTGTCTAGTCTACAAGAACCTGAAAAATCGTTCACATCAAAGAGTGACTACTGCTCGCTCACATATAACTCCTATGAAATCTACGCGTGATGTCTTCCCCCCTACAGGCGTGAAATCTTCAGCCAATAATGAGTTCACCGACAAACCCATAAGCTTTGCAACTGCTTTAAAAATGGGTATGGAAAGAACCGCTCCCACCAAGCCACGATCATACGTTTCCCCTCATCAAGCAGGTGAACAGTCAACGAACGAAATTGAAACAATGATATGTAATCTTCATCAAAGTATGATGGATTTCATGTCATTCATGCAGACAACTATGCAAGATCTTATGCGAAACCAGAACGTTTTGATTGAGCTGCTTGTTGCTCAAAAATAGAATAAGTAATCAATGGCTCCACTCTGTATAGCCAATGGCGTCCCACAGCGCTAACTCGAGTTAGCTGAATTCCTTAATAATAACCATATCGATGTAATACTACTCGCAGAAACTCATCTTACATCTTCTTCTATAACCCGAATCTGATTAGAAATCGCATTATACACTGCTTCTACAATAGTTTCGCCACTACATTTATAGATGCTACATCTATAGATGTTCAGATGGAACACCGTTCCTTAAAGCTTGCCGCCGTATACTGTCCTCCTCCGTTTTCAATATCCGAATCCCAATTCATGGACTATTTCAACTCTCTGAGCGAATAATTTATAGTAGCAGGAGACTTTTATGCCAAGCTTACGTACTGGGGATCTCGACTTGTTACTCCAAAGGGAAGGCAGTTGTACAATGCAATAATAAAAGCAAGCAACAAGCAAGTTTGTGTGTCACCTGGGACACCAACATATTGGCCAACACATCCCAGAAAACTGCCAGACATGATGGATTTTACAGTAATAATAAGCGCCAACTCCTTATCAGATCTATCGTCTGATCACTCGCCTGTACTCCTTCAACTAAATCTACATCTAGTTGCGGTAGATGAACCATTCAGACTAACAACGAATAAAACCAACTGGCTTAAGTACAAAAAAAATGTAAGTTCGCATATTGAGTTGAATCCACGTTTGAATGACGAAGCTGATATCATCTCATTCACAAACACTCTTGAATCCGTCTTGGTCGCAGCAGCTCGAATGTCAACTCCACAAACGCAAAAAATATCGTACAATCACAGATTCACGAACGTTGAAATTGAACAGCTTGTTGTAGCAAAGTGACGCTCACGGCGAGACTGGCAATCAAACAGATCACCAAAAGGTGATCAAAACAAAAGTTAAATGATGCTACACGGAGGCTCTCAGCTGCATTACATCATGCAGAAGAAAGGTCCCAAAGACATTACATACAGCAGTTATCCCCAACGAGCTCCACGTTCCCACTTTGGAGAGCACACTCAGCGCACCATTAGAATCTGCAATGCCAATTAGGACATCCACAGGCAACTGGGCGCGCAGATACGGAGAAGAGCCGACAGATTTGCAGAACATCTTTAAAATTTATTTCAGCCCAATACAGCATCAAACGGGATCTTCACAGCACGCAACATCAGATATCGACACATTTACGTATGAACCTATTGTATTTATACCACATGAGTTACTGAAAATCAGAAATGAACAACTCAACACGATAAAATCTCCAGGATGCGACCTAATATCACCAAAAATGATTATTGAACTTTATCTCTGTGAAGTTCGAGCTATTTGCCAACTCTTCAACGCAATAACGAGATATGGACACTTCCCAGAGAGATGGAAAAAGTCGATCATCATAATAATACCAAAACATGGCAAGACCGCACAATTGATTCATCATATAGACCAACTACTTTACTAACGTGTCTATAAAAACTCTTCAAAAAATGCTGCTTGGCACATTTGACCCTTTATCCCAGAACACACAACAAAATCCCGACACATCGATTCGGTTTTCGAGAAAACATGAACCATTAAGCAAGCCAACCGCATAACTTCAGAAATCCGAAATGCATTCGAACAAAAGGAGTACTGCACTGCCATATGTAAAAGGTTTGTAGCAAATAGTTTTGTTTAGGAGGTTTTGGAGCGACTTATTGTCAAACTGTCGCAAAGAAACGGGCTAATTTTAGTGGCAGCGCTGCTCCCCAGCGAGAGAAATGGAGAAATTTAGAACCGGGTAAACTCGTTAGAATCTCCCGAACAGCGGGCACTGGGTTCCTAGTAGCTCTCGGCTGAAAACCCTTTCTTTTCCCATCGGGACACCGTCCAGAGAGGTACCTCGACCTAAACCCAGGAAAAGGGACAGAAGGAAAAAAAACAAAAAAAAAAAGGAAGGAAAAGTGTAAAGGTAAAATTATTACCTAGTACAAAGTATAAGTAATTTGTGTGGTTGGCGCAGTCTCGGCAGGTAAGCGCGGGGGTTAGCGAAGGTATTATAAGAGAGGAGAATTTTAATTCCGCGTACTTCGGCTAGATTGGAGTCAACACCGCTCCCAAAGTCAGGAACCCTAGGCGAAGAAGCAAAGCTCCGGGACGGGATCAGTTCGCGATTTTAAGGCAACGGAGTCGGCGTGAGCCCGGGAGTGAAGCCTCGCCGCGAGAGATTATCGGCGGAAAAATAAAAAGAGAAAAAAAAAACAATTTTATTTTGGACTAGGCTAAGTTATAAGTTTTTAAAAGAAAAACAAAAAAAAAGAGAAAAAAAAAAAAAAGGAAAAAGGAGGAAATAATCCAAAAATCGGGTTTTTTTTTTAAACAGTGGAATTTGTGACCCTGAATCAGCCTAATCTGTCCCAAGTAGTGTTAAAATGTAAATTTAGAGAATTTTCTAGTTTTAGTCGTGTAATTCAAATAGTGTAAGAATGTAACCGCTGTCTATTTACCTCCCCACTCCGCTCGACCCAGCTCCAAACGCACCTTGCCAAAAAGAGAAGTGGGAAAAAAAAAGCTCCAAATGTCTCATGTGATCCACGATTAAGTAAAGGAGTAAGGGAGACAGGCAGAGGTAGCGAGGGAGCCGTTGCGATTTTGCGAAAGAAGAGCGAAAAGGCGATAACACGCGGTGGAGAATTACCGGGGAGAAGGAGTGACAGAGCATAGCTCCCCAATGCTCCCCAGAGTTCATTGAACCCTAGTTAGAGTGGTGAAAGGGATAGCATAAGAATTTGTAAAACAGCTGTAACGAGCTTATATTAAGTTAAAATGTTATTTTTTAAAAGGAAAGACTATTGTGAATTTAGGGATTAATTGTAATTATGGTGGAGTGGAAAAAAAAAGAAAAAAAAAACAGAAAGCAACAAAAATTTCCCTTAGTCAGGAATTCGCGGTTACAAAGTTACGTTCAATTTAAAGAATTATTATTTTTGTGCGAGAAACATTTTTTTTACAGCGCAGCAGCCAGCGAAAGCTTTCGACGGTGGATGCAGTAACTGAGTGAGTTCGTTTAACCAACCATAATTCCAAACCTTTTTATAATTCTAATTCTAAATTGAAATAACCCCGATGAACCCCAATGAATGAATTAAATATTATCTTAACCCTTTAAATATTACATGGCAAACGATCACTGTCACCATTTTTACATGTTAAACCCTATATTTGAGGAGGAATCATAATTTGTACGAATTTTTCCTTATTTTGAAAACCTAGTTATAAACTTTTGCATATTTATACCCTTTTATTAATTTAAAATTCTGCCATGCGAAGAAGCTTAAGTACCCCAACGATTTTAATATGTCCATTTTAAAGGTAATAAATTATTTTATAATGTCCGCTTAAAACAAATTTATTTTTGATTTCCTAAACCCGCCTCAGTAGCGCTTGACAGCCAAGGGATCGTGGAAAAAACCCTTAAGATTGCGGAAAAGCCATGATCACGGAAGGGAGGGCCATGTTAGCTCCTAAAACATCAAGGAGTGATTCGGACCGACTCTACAAATTTGTGTCTTCTGTTTCTTCTTGTAGTATGTCTCAGTTTACGGTCTTAGCTCATCCGGTAGCTTATTTCGTCCTATTTTGTTCGCACGTTTGTCTAAGTAAATAATAATAAGTCACGACAAGGCACCCGGTATTGGCCAAACCCCCTAACACCACGCCACCGACGAGCCAGAGCCGGAACCACGTAACGTGCGGGTCATATCGGGAGAGCAACATCCAGCCTGTTAGTCGTTACCCATTACAGTAATGAATTATTTAAATAGAAAGATATTATTATTATTTTGGCGCCCAATCGTGAAGCTAGATTTTTTTTGGAAAAGTTTTAAATAATATTAAGTCTAGGAAACTCACTAAAATTTAGACCGTAACTGTTTCTTGCTATAGTCAAAATTTAACTAGCTTTAATTTCTCCTCAGCGACTAAATTGGGTCGGTTGTCAAAAGTTAGGTGGGGGAGACATCACCTTACTTAGCGGCAACTAACTAGTTTCCTGCACGTTCTTTTGTCATTTTTGGTTCCCGGATCGTCATTTGGAAAACAGGATGATCATCCTTAGGCAGATACCCTGTCCAGTGACATGTGGGTTCAAAAGTGACGACTGGAGGAGAAAAGTAGTGGGCTAACTGAGACATAGGATTGGGACTCAGTTGCTAAGCTGCTAGCAGTTGGCTACTGACCACTTAGTCTCAGTAATAGCTCCCCATTTCTTTGTTTATTTTTCTATTCCTCTTTTCATCATTAATCTTTGGTTATTCTTAAAGAGCTATATAAGACGCTTGGAATGCACGTTGACTTTACTTCAAAGTAGAGCTCGTGACCACGGATAAAAGCTCTGGTGAGAAACAATTCTTTAAGTATATTCAAGCGATTGATTTGCATGGAGAACATGAGGAGTCATATTACACATAAGGCTTCATGTCCACAAATCATTGTTTGTTTCCATTCTTCTTTCTTATTTTATTTACATTTTTGTGAAGACGGTCGATAGCTGGTTGCGTTTCAGAGTGCGTAGGTAGAAGGAAATCAAAATTACGTTTAAATTACAAGTATCATAAATCTTAATCATATTCAACGCATATTAATTTATTCATTTATTTAATTAATTATTATTTATTTTATTTATTTACCTTATATTATTATTTACACTTTTATTATTACCTCATTCATATTGGTAGAATTTGGGATTTAAAATAAGTAAACGTAGACATTAATGGGTCTAGATCGATCCCCTCAAAAAGAGGGACATCCTCCTAGTTCTGAGTGTAAATTGTGTAACTCTGAGATCAGGGCAGCTGATACCTATAAAACCAAGCGTCAGCATGTATTCCATAAAGCGTGCCTGAGGACACATTTAGCAGTCAAAAGAACTTGTCCGATTTGTGAGTCAGTCTGTATCGACCAACGTATTTCGCAACCTCCGACTTCAGCAATTCAAACTAGGCAGCGTACAAGGCTCGAAACAATTTCGCGCAGTGGAAGCGAGTTCGACTTATCAGCTTCAACCAGCCAGGAGCGGTCTAGGCAGGATCACAACGCAGGCGACAATACACCAGCAGAAGAAATGAGTCAAATAACAGCAGAAATTTCAGCAGCCGTAAAGGCAATGCAAAACGAGCTACTAACTCAGCTCACTGAGAGGATGGCAAACCTAATACAGACAAATGTAGAAGCGCAAATGAGCAATATAGATCAACAAAGGGCAACGATAAATCCTAATACAAGTAGGAATTCCTCCCTAGAGCAGGTTTTGGGAATTAACGTGCCACATACAGAGCATTATACGGTTCAACAGAGACCCACTAGCTCCAGATCCCTAAGCTCGGATTTGGCACAAAGACCCGACAAAGTCGGGCACATATTATCGAACTGGAAATTAAGGTTTTCGGGATCGGGAGACACAATAGGAGTAGATAGTTTCATTTACAGAGTCGAGGCTCTGACACATCAGACATTAGAGGGGAATTTCTCACTCTTATGCGGGAATGCAAATATGCTATTCGAAGGAAAGGCCTCTGATTTCTTTTGGCGTCATCATAAGACCGTAGGAGTGGTGCGTTGGCAGGAGCTTTGTGCAGCCTTAAGGAAGCAATTCCGGGATTCAAGAACCGATGTAGATATTCGTCAAATGATAAGGGACAGGAAGCAGAGGGATAAGGAATCATTTGAAAGCTTTTATGATTCCATTTTAAAGCTTACCGACAGACTTAGCAAGCCCATATCCGACGAAACTCTAGTGGAGATAGTGCGGCGTAATCTACGTCCAGAAATCCAGCATGAGATTCTGAATTTAAACTTCGAGTCCATGGAGAATTTGAGGGATACAGTTAGGAAAAGGGAATTCTTTATAGAAGAGATGCGTAAACACCACGGTTACCAAAAACCACTCCCGTTAAGAAAACCTATTAGTGAACTTTGCGAGGAGGCGGAAGGCGACGATGCAGTAGAATTTGGGGAAGATGAGCTTCAAGAGGAGATAGGAGCATTTTCCTTGGTATGTTGGAACTGCAGAAAGGAAGGGCATAGATACCAAGATTGTGCATCAAAAAGGAAAATCTTTTGTTATGGTTGTGGCCTTCCTAACGCTTACAAACCCTCTTGTGAAAGATGTACAAAAAACTCCCACAGGAACACTGCAACACCGCGTTCCAAAGCAAGTGTTCCCAACCGACAGTCAGGCTTGGAGGACCAGCATTAGTTAGAGGGGAGGGAGCGCTTAGTGTAGAAAATCCACCTTCCGGAGAATTGAGATTGCAAGTCTGGCATAAGAAGCTGGAAAAGTTCCGAACATTAGACTTGGCAATACCAAAGAACGAGGCTAGGTTTGTCTCGCGAAACAGTCGGCGTCAAAAAAATTACTGGAAGACAGTAAAAGAAATTGCTAGTATTAGGAAAAAGGTTGGCGACAATAGACCTTACGCAGAAGTTACGTTGCTAGAAAAGAAAAGAAGAGGGTTGCTAGATACAGGCGCTGCTATATCGTGTATAGGTGGGCAGCTGGCTGAGGAGTATATATGCAGTAGAAAGCCTTTTAAAAAGGTTTTAGCTGGTGTATGTACTGCCGATGGAAACAAGCAACAAATAATAGGTAAATTTAAGACAGAGATAGATTATAAAGGAATTAAAAGGGAATTAGAATTTCATATAATCCCCTCTCTAAGGCAAGATATTTATTTAGGAATAGATTTTTGGACAGCTTATGAGCTGTTGCCGCCGACCCTTGCTATCTCAGAGATCTCAGGAGATGCGGAGCAGCACTCGATATCGAGATGGCAGCAACTTAAATTAGAAAAAGTTATTAAAAGCTTTCCATCATTTGCGTTATCGGGACTGGGTAGGACCTCCGTTTTAAGCCATGCAATAGACACGGGGACAGCGAAGCCCATTAAGCAACGGCATTTCCCAGTATCGCCGGCCATTGAAAAATTGCTATACGCCGAGGTGGATAGGATGTTAAAACTTGGGGTTATTGAGGAGTCCGACAGTCCGTGGTCTTCGCCAGTAGTACTGGTCCAAAAGCCAGGCAAAGTAAGAGTATGTCTCGATAGCAGAAAGGTTAACGCCGTGACGGAAAAGGATGCATATCCGCTTCCTCAGATCGATGGCATACTTAGCCGGTTACCTAAGGCAAATTTTATAAGTAGCCTCGACTTAAAAGACGCGTTTTGGCAAATCCCTTTGGATCCTCTATCGAAAGCGAAAACTGCATTTACTATACCAGGGCGGCCTTTGTATCATTATAAAGTTATGCCTTTTGGCCTCTGCAACGCTCCACAAACCATGACGAGGTTAATGGACAAGGTAATACCTGCATCACTCAGAAACGAAGTTTTTGTATACCTGGACGATTTATTGGTTATCTCCGATACGTTTGATAAGCATTTGGAAGTTTTGGAGACTGTAGCTAAACAGATCCGAGAAGCTAACTTAACCTTGAATGTGGAGAAAAGCAAGTTCTGTAGGAAAACCGTAAAATATTTGGGCCACATAATAGGTGAGGGTGGTATTCGAACGGACCCTGACAAAGTCTTGGCCATTACAAATTTTCCGTTACCAACATCACTCAAGGCGTTAAGAAGCTTTTTGGGATTAGCCGGTTGGTACAGGAAATTTATAAACAATTTTGCGTCAGTATCGGCTCCTTTGACCGATCTTTTACAAAACAAACGTAAATTTGTGATGACCCAAGAAGGTAAAGAAGCATTTGAGAAGTTGAAGGCTATGTTAGGAAGTGCGCCGGTATTACAGACCCCAGACTTTGAGAGACCCTTTTTCATACATTGTGATGCTAGTAAGACGGGAGTAGGAGGGGTCCTAGTGCAGAAGTCTATTACTGGGGACGAGTTACCTATAGCCTTTGTATCAAAGAAGTTAAATAAAGCGCAAAGGAATTACACAGTTACAGAGCAGGAGTGCCTTGCGGCCTTAGTAAGCATTAAAAAATTCCGAGCTTATGTCGAAGGACTAGATTTTACCGTCATCACGGATCACGCGTCCTTGAAGTGGCTAATGTCGCAGAATGATCTAAATACTAGATTGGCACGGTGGGCTTTAAAGTTACAAGGGTTTCGATTTGCAATCCAGCATCGAAAGGGCACGCTAAATATTGTTCCCGATGTTTTGTCTAGAATTGAGCATGAACAGATAGCGGCAATAGATTTTAAGAACGGGTTGCTGGTGGACATCGACTCAGAACAGTTTAAGTCCGCTGAGTATATACAATTAATGGAGGGAATTAAAAGTAATTTGGATAACTTTCCGGATCTGAGAATCGTGGATTCCTTGGTATATCGACGCACCGAACATTCGAAAGGTGAACTGCTCAATGATGCGTACGCGTGGAAATTGTGGATACCGAAGGCTATGATTCAGGAGGTGCTAAAGAAATCGCATGACGATCCATTAGCGTCTCACGGGGGTGTTCACAAAACTTTGGAGAGAATTCGACGATGTTATTTCTGGCCAGGAATGGTGAATGACGTGAAGGACTACATTTCAGCCTGTGAAAGTTGTAGGATGACTAAAGCACCGAATAGGGCGTTGAGGCCACCTATAGGAAAGGCAGTTGAGTCGCAGAGGTTTTTCCAGCGTCTCTACATTGATTTTTTAGGCCCTTATCCCAGGTCTCGTAGTGGGAATATAGGTATTTTTATTGTGCTTGACCACTATTCCAAATTCGTTTTTCTTAGAGGCGTGAAAAAACTTACAGCGGATGGTGTACTAAAGTACTTAGAAGAGGATCTTTTTCACACATTTGGTTTTCCTGAGAGCATTGTTTCCGATAACGGGTCGCAGTTCAGATCCGAGAAATTTCAAGGTATGCTTAGGAGTCATCGTATCACGCACACTTTAACGGCGGTTCACGCACCCCAGGCTAATGCTTCGGAGCGGGTAAATCGCTCTGTGATTGCTGGCATTCGTGCTTATATTCGCAGTGACCAAAAGGACTGGGATGAAAATCTTAGTAAAATCAGCTGTGCGCTGAGGTCAGCAACTCATTCCGGTCTGGGATCCACACCTTACTATATGGTTTTTGGACAGCAGATGATTACATCTGGTGCAACATACTCCTTATTGAGGAAGTTGGCTATGCTAGAGGACAAAGCAGCTACTTTTAGCCGTGAGGACTCTCTAGAGGTAATCAGGAAGAAAGCAGCTGAAACATTGGGAAAACAGTATGAGAGGAATGAACGACATTACAACGTTAGGGCGCGAGAAGTATCTTACAAGGTTGGCCAGGAAGTATATCGGAGGAATTTTAAACAGAGCTGTTTCCAAGCAGGTTACAATGCTAAGCTGGCTCCCTTATTTGTAAAGGCTAGAGTGAGAAGGAAAATAGGGGGCTCAATTTACGAACTAGAAGATTTGAACGGAAAGCTTGTCGGTCGGTACCATGGCAAAGATATTCGTCAGGCTTAGCTTCAAGTGGTCAGCCTTGTGGGTTGAGAAGTTTAAATGCAACCCCCAAGTCTGATTTTGGTCGGGGGGGATTTTGTAAAAGGTTTGTAGCAAATAGTTTTGTTTAGGAGGTTTTGGAGCGACTTATTGTCAAACTGTCGCAAAGAAACGGGCTAATTTTAGTGGCAGCGCTGCTCCCCAGCGAGAGAAATGGAGAAATTTAGAACCGGGTAAACTCGTTAGAATCTCCCGAACAGCGGGCACTGGGTTCCTAGTAGCTCTCGGCTGAAAACCCTTTCTTTTCCCATCGGGACACCGTCCAGAGAGGTACCTCGACCTAAACCCAGGAAAAGGGACAGAAGGAAAAAAAACAAAAAAAAAAAGGAAGGAAAAGTGTAAAGGTAAAATTATTACCTAGTACAAAGTATAAGTAATTTGTGTGGTTGGCGCAGTCTCGGCAGGTAAGCGCGGGGGTTAGCGAAGGTATTATAAGAGAGGAGAATTTTAATTCCGCGTACTTCGGCTAGATTGGAGTCAACACCGCTCCCAAAGTCAGGAACCCTAGGCGAAGAAGCAAAGCTCCGGGACGGGATCAGTTCGCGATTTTAAGGCAACGGAGTCGGCGTGAGCCCGGGAGTGAAGCCTCGCCGCGAGAGATTATCGGCGGAAAAATAAAAAGAGAAAAAAAAAACAATTTTATTTTGGACTAGGCTAAGTTATAAGTTTTTAAAAGAAAAACAAAAAAAAAGAGAAAAAAAAAAAAGGAAAAAGGAGGAAATAATCCAAAAATCGGGTTTTTTTTTTAAACAGTGGAATTTGTGACCCTGAATCAGCCTAATCTGTCCCAAGTAGTGTTAAAATGTAAATTTAGAGAATTTTCTAGTTTTAGTCGTGTAATTCAAATAGTGTAAGAATGTAACCGCTGTCTATTTACCTCCCCACTCCGCTCGACCCAGCTCCAAACACACCTTGCCAAAAAGAGAAGTGAGAAAAAAAAGCAAATGTCTCATGTGATCCACGATTAAGTAAAGGAGTAAGGGAGACAGGCAGAGGTAGCGAGGGAGCCGTTGCGATTTTGCGAAAGAAGAGCGAAAAGGCGATAACACGCGGTGGAGAATTACCGGGGAGAAGGAGTGACAGAGCATAGCTCCCCAATGCTCCCCAGAGTTCATTGAACCCTAGTTAGAGTGGTGAAAGGGATAGCATAAGAATTTGTAAAACAGCTGTAACGAGCTTATTTTAAGTTAAAATGTTATTTTTTAAAAGGAAAGACTATTGTGAATTTAGGGATTAATTGTAATTATGGTGGAGTGGAAAAAAAAAGAAAAAAAAACAGAAAGCAACAAAAATTTCCCTTAGTCAGGAATTCGCGGTTACAAAGTTACGTTCAATTTAAAGAATTATTATTTTTGTGCGAGAAACATTTTTTTTACAGCGCAGCAGCCAGCGAAAGCTTTCGACGGTGGATGCAGTAACTGAGTGAGTTCGTTTAACCAACCATAATTCCAAACGTTTTTATAATTCTAATTCTAAATTGAAATAACCCCGATGAACCCCAATGAATGAATTAAATATTATCTTAACCCTTTAAATATTACATGGCAAACGATCACTGTCACCATTTTTACATGTTAAACCCTATATTTGAGGAGGAATCATAATTTGTACGAATTTTTCCTTATTTTGAAAACCTAGTTATAAACTTTTGCATATTTATACCCTTTTATTAATTTAAAATTCTGCCATGCGAAGAAGCTTAAGTACCCCAACGATTTTAATATGTCCATTTTAAAGGTAATAAATTATTTTATAATGTCCGCTTAAAACAAATTTATTTTTGATTTCCTAAACCCGCCTCAGTAGCGCTTGACAGCCAAGGGATCGTGGAAAAAACCCTTAAGATTGCGGAAAAGCCATGATCACGGAAGGGAGGGCCATGTTAGCTCCTAAAACATCAAGGAGTGATTCGGACCGACTCTACAAATTTGTGTCTTCTGTTTCTTCTTGTAGTATGTCTCAGTTTACGGTCTTAGCTCATCCGGTAGCTTATTTCGTCCTATTTTGTTCGCACGTTTGTCTAAGTAAATAATAATAAGTCACGACAAGGCACCCGGTATTGGCCAAACCCCCTAACACCACGCCACCGACGAGCCAGAGCCGGAACCACGTAACGTGCGGGTCATATCGGGAGAGCAACATCCAGCCTGTTAGTCGTTACCCATTACACATATTTCTCGACGTGTCACAAGCTTTCGACAGAGTATGGTTAGATGGTTTAATGCACAAAATAACAGAAATGCTCCCAACCAACACTCACAAACTTCGTGTCACAAGCGTCCGACAGAGTATGGTTAGATTGTTTAATGCACAAAATAACTGAAATGCTCCCAACCAATACTCACAAACTTCTGAAGTCATACCTTTACAACAGGAAATTCTACGTTAGATGTAATGCTGCCATGTCCGATGATTACACCACCAGAGCCGGAGTTCCTCAAGGTAGCGTGTTAGGGCCATCACTCTACCTTACCTACACTGCGGACATCCCAACGAGCATGCAAACACGTAACGGTGACACTTAACAAGCAAGACTGCCCTCCACTTACTCTAAACAACACAGTGGTTCCGATAGCAAATAAAGTAACATATCTTGGCGTATACCTCGATAGTCGTCTTACCTGGCGCAGCCACATCGAAACCAACAGAACAAATTTAAAGCTCAGAGCCAGCAGCCTCCACTGGCTTATCAATAGCCGCTCGCCCATTAGCCTGGACTATAAGGTAGTTCTATACAACACCGTTTTGAAACCAATCTGGATGTACGGCTTTTAGTTGTGGGGGAATGCCTGTAACAGCAGCGTGGATATAACGCAGGGGCGTGGATATCGTGGATATAATGCATTCCCAGGGACCTTCATATATCACTCGTTAGAGGAGAGATAGCACAAATCCCAACAAAGTCTTGACATCCAAATCATCTCGCGAGAGCCCTCACGCGAGTGAGTTAGATAATGTATTATTTTAAGATTTGCAACCTTTTTGTTAGACTCATAAAGAGATAATCCAATAAATAAAACCAAGCATTAAAAAAAAAAAACTCCGTATGGGAGACGAAATTGATATACCCTTGCAGTTGAGAGGCAGTCCGATAAGTGACGACACGCATCTTATATTATTAGAATTGTGGAATGTGGAGTTCAAAATCTTAGCGATATAGAAATATATATACAATCGTGGACATAAGTATTTTGACATAAATATAAATTCACATTGTGTGTTATAAACTCAATTTGGATATTTATTTGTCCAAAAAATATGAATGAAATTTATTTATAATAATAGTTTAATAATAAAATAAAAGACTACAATAAAAGATAGTAGTAATAAAAAAAGTAGTAGTAAGATATATGTATCTTACTATATCTATCTTACTGTATACCGTCTGTTATACCAACAAAGAGGACCTCAATGCTTTTATATATATACACAAACGACACAGCGACAAACGACAGTAACGCGCCATCTATGCCGATTCTATACCAACTGGAATGGAAAATCTAGTTCAGATTATTCTTCAAAGCGCTAACTGAACGCAGGACATCTTTGAACGTCATTCATGAAAACGAATATGCAAGCACTTGTTCAAAAACAGAACATGGTGATAAATTTATATGAATGTGGAATACCAATTTCTGTAAAACAATCATATAGAAGTCTTGTTACTGGTATGAACGCACCTCACAAGAAAATAAAACTTTTAAATAAGAAGTAATACATTTTACCGAACAGATCATCCGGATGGCAAAGCCGATGGCGGATCTGTAGTCCTTAACGGAGAACGCATCAAACACCACCTTCGCCAAAGATTTACAACAAACTGAAATACAAGCAACCTGCAAGTAACCTTTAAATAGTCCCGCATCGTTTTACAATCTGGGGAGGGCAATTCTTGGACTTCTACAACTTTCTTGGGAATCGTTTTATAGCCGCAAGAGACTACATTGCCAAACACACTCACTGGTAATCGCTTGAGATTCCTTAAGGAAGGCAAGTGTACAATGGAATTATTAATGTAAGAAATATATTGGATTGTTTCCTGTGGAAGCCCTCTTAAGACCTTATTAATTTTTTGGTAACAAAAAACATGACGAGCTGCATGAAAAAACGACGCGAAAAAACGAGACGCACTACTGACATCGGACACTTCGGACGTCGAGACGCACTACTAAGAATCAGTAGTACGATTCTTAATGAATACCGAATTCATTAAGAGTAGCGCTTTTCAAGCAGGTAATTATAATTAATAATGATAAAGAAGAAGTAGCAATACTGTCTACATTCCATAATGATCCAGTACAAGGAAGTCATATTATACGGACGATATTATTATTGGAATGCTATGACCCGATATAATGTGAAAAGTGCCAAAAGTCTAAGACGACTAAACATACAAAGACCCCACTGACAATAACCGAAACCCCAGAAACGTCTGTTGACAGGGTAATTGTGGATACGATCGGTCCGCTACCAAAATCCGAACAAGGAAATGAATATGCAAAAGCGATGATTCCAATCAAAAACAAAAATAGTTTCAAAAGTTATATTTGAAAATGTTATTCTAAAGTACGGTCTAATTAAGACGTTCATTACGGAGATGGGAACAGAACATTAAAAATCAATAATAGAAGATTTATGCAAGCATTTATTTTAGTATGTACGTCATTAAAATTGGAACAACGTTTGTTCTACGATTTTTTTAAATTACTTAAGTTTATCTTAAAAAAATAAAAATACAATTAAATTTAAAAAACGCATAAACTATACAACATATAATGCTAACTTCACATACTATATTATATAAAATTTTTTAAATGTCTAAATCTTAAGGAAAAAGAAATACGATGAAACAAAATATAAAAAACAATTAAACATTTTTTTTTTAAATATTGGCTCTAACAATTAATTCTATATATTAAATGTGGAGATAGCCTTTGATAACGCATATTTTTATATATCGTTTATCAACGGGATAGGTCGCATACTCAAGATATAGTTTGATAAGTAGAGCAACCCATGCTACTGGTTGTGAAGCCGTTCCATAATCAAAGCTTTACAGAAACATATTCGGTTGCCGATTGGCAACCAGTTTTTTGTAGTTTGCGATCATAAAAAACCAAACAATAAATAGAAAAAAAGCAATAATTTTAATAAGTTTAAATAAAAAGTTCTTTGTTAAGAACAGGCCCACTGGCCGCTTCCGCAAACAGCTGAGGCAAAGCGGCGCCTAGGTCGACCACATTCCAAAAAACATTTCTCAAACAATTTGCAGCTGTTATATAATGATTGTCGATTAAAAATTTTTAACAATCGACATTTTTTCTCTATATCATACGGTAGCACTCGGAAAAAAAATTAAATTATTTTAAAAACGAAAACGATTATTTGGAAACGAAAAATTCCATATGAAAAAATGTATATTTTTGGTTGGCAAAAATCTCTTTTCTGAACCCATCCAAATACTGGAATTGACTCAACAGTGCTTGTACAATGTCACGCGCCGATAAGCTAAGATAAGAAGTAAAAAGTATGTGTTTTGATAGAAAAATGGGTTCTAAATTTGACAACACAAAATTCTTAAAACATGACTCAGTTTTTCTTGTATCCATACAAAATTCGGAATTGAAATTAGAACGAATGGGTTATAGATTAAATTTTGTTGCGAAAGGTGCGCAAAATGACACAGCAAAAAATAAAATATTAAAGCAGCGTAGAGCAATAACTGAAAACCAGAAATTTATTCGCGCGAAACCTTTCCTAGGATAGCCCAACCGTAGAGTTCTCGGCTAATGTGTGAAGGGTACCGGGTTCGAGCCGAGTTCAAAAATTCAACTATTAGTATCATTTTGTTTTTTATAACAAAATTGGAGGCAACTGATAATTGCCTTTCAAAGGTTATTATTTGCTTTTATGAGCTCATACTATACATATTCCTATATAAAAATATACAGATTTGCGCTTAATGCTTACAAAGTTCTCAAAGGATCCTGAGTAATCTGAATCCGGCAGCGAGGAATATTACTCCGATAACCTTCGGCGTTATGCATGGTGAAATTACACCGAGCTACTAAGTATCTTGAATAACTAACTGTTCAGCCAGATAATTTATATTTGTTTAATGTACTATTCATTACGTTCTTTAAATTTAATAGATGTCCTGTATACCAAGCGAATTATTTGAAACGGTCGGATATTTCCATGGCACGCAATCGTCGAAACATAAATTCAAAGTGTAATAAAATACTGCCTTATTTATATATTCACATGCCAGTAAATCGGACCAAACAATTTCCAAAATCAACTTATTTAGTTTTGTAAAGTCAGCCTTACGAAAGAAACGAACTTTATGAGATTTAAGTTTAGAATTAAGGTCAATTAAACTATTGTTTTCTATTAACCCGGATCCTCCGGGATAGAAAGGGAAAAGCAGTTAAGCAGTAAAAACGGTGAGTTCTCGTAGAAAATTAGTGCAACTCGGACGAAGTAATTATTTTATAAGTGAAAAATGTAAATATTTTTGTAGCGTATTATAAATAGTTTGCTGCTGGAAAAAAATTTTACCGTGTTGCTGATAGTCTCAAGTACGCAAAATACGCGACCCACACAAAAATAAATTTTCGATCGCTTTTAATTGCATTAATAAAATAGCCCGTCTAGAGGCGGTCTTGGGACAATTCGGGGAAAAAAAATGAATGACGTAAGTTTGAAAGGGAAACAACCTATACATATTTAAGTACAAATAATTGCTTCAGTAGACATGGAACGACGACAAGTGAATAAGCTATCAGCTCTTTCCGACGTGGAGATTGAAAAATTTTTAAATTCTTTTGATTTTGACATTGATACGGATGAAGAAGATTTGACTAATGATGTTTGCGAGGCAGCACTTCCTGTCAATAAGGAAGATGAAGAAGCGATTGAAAGAGTGCTACATATGTCGGATTCTTTGTTGGCTAACTTCTCGCGGAAGTCCTACTCCTTTTGCAAAATTGTTGTCACCCTCAAGTTCGATTGCGTCCAACTCACCTCAAGCACAGAAACGAAAACGTAAAGCACCTACTTAGCATAATACTGCTCATATTAAAGAAAGCACAATAGTTGAATGTGGATCTGTTTTGACCATAGACCCAAAATCACCGCTTTACACAAATCTGGATACGCCATTCAAGTGTTTTAAATTTTTTTTTAATGATACTATTATTGAACATATCACCCAACAAATTTTATTCAAATTTGTATGCTGCCCATAAGGATGTAAATACTTCGTTTTCCACAACAAATTTAGAAATTCGACAATTTATTAGAATTTATTTTATTTTTGATGTCAGTTTTTCGCTACCCAAATGTTCGTTCATATTGGGGGAGTACGCATTTGGAACAATACAAAACTCAATGTCATGATATGATAATCAGTAAGATAATCAATGATAACAGTAAGTTGTCCTCCAAGGATTCAGCCGACCACGATCCTTTATACAAAATGAAAAAAAAAACGTACGTTGACATAAATTGCCCAAATGTTATCCACGAATACAACAGCCACATGGACGGTGTTGACTTAATGGACGGACTTATAGGTCGATATAAAATTCCCGTAAAGAGCAACAAGTATACAAATCGACTATTTACGCATATGCTTGATTTGGGCCTGCTAAACGCTTATATTTTGTTCCACCGAATAAACCAGCCAGACGCTAATAACGCAAAATACCAATTGCCAAACTTTCGATCAGAGATCGCATATGTGCTTTGTATGCTACAAACTCCTAATCTGCCAAAAGATCCCGGGCGCCCTCGTCAAGTTGATGGAAAGCAAAAATAATGCACAGGGAGGAAAACTTTTGTACCGATTAATAATGTACGTTATGATGCCATCGAGCATTTTCCAATGTTTTTATCACGCGCTGACAAAAAAACATGTAAGCTTCCTGGTTGTACTTCCGAAACTCAAAGAGTCTGCCGTAAATGTAATATAAACCTGTGCTTTTCCCAGAAAAAAGACTGTTTCTATGATTTTCATCACAAATAAGTAAACGAACTTTTTGTACACAAATATTTGAAGCTTTGTGAAACCTCTTAAGGAGGTTTGAGTTATTGGGTCTGGTGGTATCACTTGGAGTAATGCCACAGACGACAAATCGAGCAATTGCTCATTAATACTGAGGCTTCCGAATTTTCCAGAGATATAAGCGGTAGAATAATTGTCAGTTGAGCAATAAGGCATCTGCAACATAATTATTTTTTCCCTTAATGTATACTGAAAATGGGAATGTTTAGGGCTTGTGGTCTGTATTTATAGAGGAAGATCTGTCTAGTTTAACTATAGTAACGTTGTAACAGAATGTAATGTTGTTACGCAGTTGTCCCGAAGTAAATAATGCTTTTTTTGTGCTTAGGGGCGCTTGGCCCTCATGATCTTTATTGATTCGATGTCTCTTTAGGTCTGTTTTTAACATTGCAACCGATTAAAATATTGATATTTGGTTTAGCTGCAGCGGCATTCATTCTTGTCTGTCTGTCCCCCAGTTTCGCATGCACTTTGTTGTTATTTGTAGCACATGCGATTTGGGAGCTTCCTGCGCCCAAGCTCTTCTTTTTCTTGGTTAGTGTTGATATTTACGGGCCGCTACGTTTTTTATATTGTCTGGAATTAATTCTAAATATATATTGGAACCTGATCTTGAAATTGCTTAATTTGGCCGCTATCAAAACGCTGTGCCCCGAATGTCAATAATTTTAAGTGCCCCCGTAAACTGAAACGAAAACAATATTTGTTTAGGTTTTGCATCACTTCCGGGATAGAGTCTAAAGCTGAAACTATTGAATCTGCTGCCGCGACCCGGGTAAGGATGCTGCTGAAAAGAGCAGAGGTGATCTGCCAGGAAATGGAAGCTGAGGATTCGAAATCTAATAGGACACCCATATCATTAACCTGAGCTAATCGTTCTAAGGCGATCCCATAAATAAAGTACATAGCCTGGTGAGGACTAGATCGATAAAATGACATAAGTTTATATTTCTATCCATTCAGCTTTAGGTTATTTGCTAAATATTAATTAACTATTAATGTAACTAATAGTAACTGACGTCTGTCTGTAAGCCATTCCGGAACCTATCCGAGACAAAAGATGTTAGCTTCAATAAGTTGGTAGTGGTGGAGCGGTGCTTCATGAAGCCATGCTGGTATGGATAAATTATTGAACTACATAGGTGTTGCAAATGTGGTTTGATAAGTTTTTCAAAAAGCATTGGATTTGCTTATCATTTAGAAATGCCTCTATAATTGCCATCATCGGATTTTCCACTTTTTTATGCAGAGGAATAATGTAAGATTTCTTCCACATAAGGGGAAAGAACAAAGTCTCAAGCAACAGATTAAATAGGTTAAAGAGCGGTTTGCACAGAGCCTCGGGGCAATTATTCAAAACACAGCCTGGTATTCCATCGGGGCCTGCCGAATAAACGGGCTTGACCTTCAGAAGATCCGATAACACACCACACACATTTTTGATCAAAAGATGGGCAAAATATAAGGTTGGCTAATAATGCTAGGTGAATACGTTGTTTGAGCTGAGCAAATAGATCGGTCATTGCCTGATCAGTGTTCGCCTAAGAGTTCTCAAAAGTAAGAAGAGGAGAGAAAGATACATGCTTTCGCTTAGTGTTTACGAAGTTATAAAACTGCTTCGGATCCTGAGTAAACTAAATCTGGCAGCGGCGAATATAACTCCTATAAAATTTTGCGTTATGGCCGGACAAATTAGAGCGAGCTACTAAGTATCTTGAATAACTAACTGTACAGCCAGATAATTCATGTTTATTTAAAAGTCTATTGAAGACGATCTTGAAATTTAATACGTTCTTTGTATACCAAGGCGGATTAGTAGAAGCGGACGAATATATTCAAAGTGTAATAAAATTGATTCTGAAAGCTCGGACTTAAAATTAGTGGCCAGCAGTCCATACGAAAAACCCACTCTTAAGGTAGGGGCCAAGGTTCTGCTAATCCAATTTTCGTACCTTGACGAGACTGCTGGTTCCAACTACGCCAATTCGTTTCGAGCACTCTTGCAAGTATCTGCTGTATCACATTGATGCTGTTATAAACTCACGGCCTTTATTGTTTATTTCAAAAGATCCTGCAGACGTTGATGTCATGACTCTAACCCATTTTTAATCTGGTGGTCCGTCAGTCAGTTTCGAGCCTGATGTCACAAAGCTGATATTCAACCGTATAGGCAGCTGGCAGCGTGTCTCTTTTCTGCAGCAGTCTTTCTGGGCCCGATCGAAGGGGGAGTATTTAATCCTTCTTTAGCAGCGCTAAATGGCGTGCATCCGGCCCAGAGTTGGCGATCAACTATGTGGTGCTAGTATATGACCATGAAGTGTCCGTGTGACAATTTTTATTAAGCTTGTTTATTTTCTGTGTTTTATTTAATTGAGTATTATAATAAGGAGTTCCGGCTCCTTATTATATTCTGATTGAAGCCAACGATGTAATACTGCGTACATAAATGCGGAATCTTTATCAGCTTTAATTTCTTTTGGTTTACTCATTATTATCCTGATCATTAAATATCCTGAGAATTATAGCCCGATTTGCATCTAATCAATCCCTACTGTTGACATTTATCAAAGCAGCATATTTTGAATAAATATCAATGCAAGATAGGAATTGATTATTATCGATCATGTTATAATCTATAAACTATTTTTCTCCCTGGGGTAAAGGTTTCTGGGGATAATTCAAATGTAAGTTTTGTATCTCTGTGTTATGTTTAAGCAAGTTATACTCATTTATTATATTTTGAATTAATATCTGATAATCGGGAAAATAATAGTTTACTTTAAAAAGGTTGGTTTGTTTTTCTATTCCTGGATGTAATAATAATAATTGAGTTCTACTAGCATAGCAAATGGGTTTCTGAATTTGTGATAATACTGCGCCTATAGCGACATTGCTTCCATCTGTTGATAAAGGAAATAATTTTTCCAAGTTAGGGTAAATATAAATTGATTCTGATGTAATGAGAGTCTAAAATGCTTCTAAATGTTCTTTATGCTTTACATTTATAGTGGTACCTTTCTTTAAGCTTAAAGTCATGGGTTTTGCAATTTTGGTCAAATCAGGTATGAATTTTCTATAAAATCAACAAAAATCTAAAAATGATTTTATCTGTTTTTGGTATTGGAAATTTTTGTATTGCCATAATTTTTGCTGGTTTGGCTTTATTCCTTCTGTTGTTATTATATGTCCAAGAAATTCGGTTTCTTTTTTCAAATACTATCATTTGTCAAATTTAAGATTAGCTTCTCGAAGTTTTGAAAACACTTTTTTTATAGACTATATGTGTTCTTCTAGCGAAGTAAAAAATACAGTTATCCCATCCCTATAAGCAAGGAATTACTGGTATATACAATCTTGTAATAGGAAGGCGCATTTGCAGGCGCATTTTTTAGAACAAATGTCATTCTTGTGTATTCGTAATTTCCATTTTTAGTTCAAAAAGCTGTTTTTCGAATGGAATTTTTATCTATTTGAATATAATGAAAACTCTTGGCAAGGTAAATTATTATAAAATATCTAACTCTCTCTAAGTTTATCGGATATTTCATCCATAACTGATATCAGATATTTATCATCAATAGTTATTTCATTTAGACTTCGTAGTCTATTACTATTCGAAATTTCCATTTCCCTGATGCATTTTCTTTCTTTGGAACTATTTATACTGGTGAGCAATATAAATATCAATATAAATTCTACAAAAATGCTTTTTTAGTAGAAAAGATAAAAAAAAGGAAAAATATTAGGTTTTTGTACAATGGTTAGGATTTGATAAATTACATAAAATAAAACAGATTTATTAAAGTGAGCATATACAAAATATATTTTATTTATTAAATTTAATTTTTTAATTACAATATTTTTTTTTACTTACAACTTAATTAAATGAATTAAAAATTTTTTTTAATAATTAATATCCATAAGCTAAAGTATTATTTTATCAATTAATACATATCTCTTATCATACTTATAATAAAGACTTATTTTATTAATTACTTCTGTATACATCTGGTGGTCGCTACTTTTTATACATACTTGTTCTCACATTACAAAGTTTTTTTTAACTTAACTTTCTTTATATTTATATCTTCATTGTATATATATCTCTACCAAAAATGAATATGCCTTTTAACCTAAAGCCAAAGGCCACGGTCTTGCTCACCCACTGTGCTCACTCCGACTCCAGCTTAACATAACAAAACAGGAACGACTGGAACGATATTGGAGTCTCACGACATAAACTAGAATTGTCACAATTCTTGACCGAAACCCATATTGACGTTATGCTATTGCTGGAAACGAATCTTACAAGCAAATACTACTTTCAAATATAAGGCAATCAATCTACCGGACAGATCATCCAGATGGGAAAGTCCACGGAACTGGACTTCTAATCAGAGAACTCATAAAACACCATTTTCACAAATGTTTGCAACAAACTTCTTTCAGGCCACATCGATATAAATTCTGTCAAGTAACGGAAGCCTAACGGAAAACTGGACTATGTTTCCCCTGGAAATCTCACATACTGGCCAACCGCCCAGACCTTATTGATTTTGTGCCAAAGCAGTCTCGGACTTATCATCAGACCATTCGCCTTGAGGCTGACGTCGCCAAAATCGAACTGGCTTAAATACAAAATGTACGTGAGTGCCCACATCGAACTCGCCTCGGAGCTTAACATGGAAATGGACATCGACTAGACTACGAGCGCCTTGGAAGAAGTACTCGTTGCCGTAGCTAAAATCTCTACTCCTCAAGGGAAGGAAGTAAACCGAAACTAATACTACAAATCCAATCAGCAAATTCATCAACAGGAAGAAAATGAACAGCTGAGGTGCATCCAGAACCTTTCGCCAAGAAGCACAAAGTATCCCCTGTAGAGGGCCCACCCAAATCTTAACGCCCCAATTGTAATGACCATCCCGAAAGGAAACTCTTCGATATGAGGGGCCGCAGCGACGAAGACCGAGCTAAAACATTCGCTACACATCTCCAAAGTGTCTTCCAGCCAAACCCTGCCTCTAATTCATTCCTCCTGCCAGTAATTCAGCCAGATGCTACACCTCAGCCAACTGCACATTCATTCTGGCCGAAAAAATCAAAAAAGTCATAAGAGGGCTAAAAACCAAAAAGGTTTCCGATGGTGACCTACTGACGCCAAAGATGCTGATTGAACGTCCAAAATGCGCTATAGAGGTCATCTGCAAAACTATTTATTAATAATTAATCTTGGCTATTTCCCAAAAAAGTGGAAGAAATCCATCGTCGGGCGACTACATCATCGAAGCTGGAGTTCCACAAGGAAGCGCACTCGGCCCGAGTTTATATGTTCTGTATACTGCGGATATTCCTACGAACGCACAACTTACGTCGGAAAACTGGACAATGTTTCCCCTGGACGTCTCACATACTGGCCTGCACACTTCACATGAATTTATGAAGGCTTTAACGTCGGTTACCAAACCAAGCCAGAAATAAATACCGATTCTTTTAATCGTTTTGAATGCCTCCATGAAAAGCATTGGATTCCGAAGATCTTCGGATTCCATCATTTCCATGCATACTCATCGTGAACCTGAATACCGTGAGATGCTCAGCTTTACGGTAGAGATACCCATCATCTAAAACCACAAAGGCACCTAATCCCATCTTATGACCGTCTATAGGAAAGGACCCATAACTCAACGGTTTTTCCAATGGTTATATATAGATTTTCTTGTTTCTTATCCCCGGTCAAGAAGTGGGCATATTGGAATTTTTATCGTTTTGAGGTGCCTGAAACGATTGGTTCGCAATTCCGCTCGCATTTCATACATTGACCAACAAATATGAGATCAGTCACATTACCGCGGTGCATTCGCCTCAGGCCAACGCCTCCGAAAGGTTTAACCGTTCAGGCATTTCTGGAATCCGATCATATTTGCGACCAGAACAAAAGGTTTGGGACGAATACCTCAATCCTATATGTTGTGCTTTACGTTCCTCCGTGCATTCGAGTATTGGGACTTCTCCGTATTACATGGCTTTTGGCCAACACATGATAGCAAATGGGTCGACGTATGCACTGCTCAGAAAATTATATTTGCTGGACAATCATTCTCTTTTGCTAAAGAGATTTGATTCTTTTGAAATAGTTCGATAACAGGCTTCAATTCACATGTTAAAGGCGTTTGAGCAAAATGGCAAAAGATATAATCTACGCGATGTGAGTTCAAAGAAGGGCAAGAAGTTTTTTGGTGAAACTTTAGACAAAACTATTTTCAGCCCGGCATAACTCTTAATTTGGACCCGCCTTCGTAAATGCTTAAGTTCGCAAGAAAATAGGTAACTCGTATTACGAGCTTGATGACTTACGTGGTCTTTCAATAGGAAGATATCACACTAAAGACATTCGTCAATAGCATCCCTTTAGCTTGGGTTCAGTCTAGGGTACTCTGAATATACCCTAGCCTGAATAGACCCTAGCTGGGAGGGGCTTTTAAAGAAAACGAAAAATTAAACAAGAGATACAAAAAATTACTGTAGTATTTGAGAGAATGATTTAGATCTGGGACATTTCCGCTGAAGCTGTCTTTAAAAGCTTGAATGCATGCCGTATCGCTCTCTTTTCTTGTGTGCGCAGTCGTAAGTGACAGTCGAGTCTACGCCTATTACAAATCAGGACTTAACCTTTTGGGAAATTAAGTGCTAAAGAATAAAATAGTGGAAAGAACATATTCGCAGAGCCAGGAGCATTTCCTGAAAGTAACCCATACTGCTGCATTTAGCTTTGGCTACCTCCCGGTTGGCCAGCCCCCCAAATCACCTTTTTTTTAAGGGGCTGGATCTGCAGGTAACTAAACTATGTAACAAGTGCGGATCGATGCACTCTAACTCAGGGGTAAACATTTTTTTTAGTTGGTGCGTCTTAATCCTAATTTAATAAATCAGTGAGCTGTTGTGGGCTTGACAAATCAAAAGGATGAGATGAGTTGACGTTGTCCTCGGAACTCTTCAATACCTTCCCGGGCTCCGTCCATGTCGCAGAAAATATATTACATTTTAGCGGATTGGACATAAACCCTTCTTGAATAGAAGAAGTTTTAAGTTTATCTAAACAAAATTTATTTATCGTCAACCGAAGTCTCGTTCACGTATCCTCGGGAACATCCCCTGCCTCTTCTGTAGCTCCGTGATCTGCCATGGAAATTTCCTCGTTATCCTTTGCCTAGATTGTGATGAATTCCTCTGTTTTGTCCAGTTTGAATAGCATTTTGGCTTGCTTGATTTCCTCGATTTAGATAGCAGTTTTTTTTTTCTGGTGTCCATATCCTAACGCTTAATCTTTTAGACGTCTCGCTTTTGTTGATATTTTTCTCTTTGATTTAGCTTTTTACATATTCAACAGTTCTTTGTTACTATGGTACAATATAGAAAAAAGAAAATCTATTTTCTCTAGAAAATCACCAATATAGCTGTAGTTTGGCGGCAATGTTTTTATAAGAAATCTCATTTTTTCTGCATCTTCCAAAACTCCACCAGGTGCTTTAAAATAATTTATTGCCTTCTCAAAATCTGTATAATTGCTGCGTTTTATTTCTTCTATTTTGCCTCTGTCTATGATCTGGAGCGCCGTTGATTTCGTTGTGTAAATACTATCAAACTTTTTCATCATCTCATAGGCTGATTTACATTCACTTTTGTATTCCAACTGTCTGTCAGTGACTGTACTCATAATCATCATCCTCGCTTTTAGGTCTTTCTTAGTCCAGTCCGCTTCAGCATCCTTATCGGTCTTCATCCTTGTTGCTTGTTGTTTGCCTTCTTTCTACTCCAGCAGTATCATCAATCTCAGTATCCAACTTGTGAAGTTTGTTCTATCGAAGACGGGTATTAGGGTGTCTTCAATTCTTGCTTGAGCAGCCATAGTTATTGCCTTTTTAATTTCTGTATTATTTTCGTCTATGTCTTTTACAATTTTTATAGCAACATCTTGCATTGATCAGTTTTTGTTTTTTTTCCTTATTTTTTCTTATTTTTTTTTTCTTTTTAAAAATTTGTAATCTGTTTGCATCCACCTGTTCTTTGTAATATATGTAAGTATTTGCTTATAATGATGATCGATTTAATTAAATGCCTTCACACACGCTTCACTTTAATGCAGATGTTTTTGCTCACGCTTTCACTGAGTATATGTTTTTTTTAATTTTGAATCCGTTCGTTCCACGTGCCACTTTGCCGTCGATTTATGTGTATGAATTCGCAAGGCCTTTACTTGGACTACAACTTTTCTTTTAACTGTTTATATATATTTAATACCAAAGCTATTCACTTTCCTTCTCTTGTTTAATTAACCTTGTTGTTACCATGTTAAGATTACAGTTTTGATGAACGTTCTTATTTAAGATAAGTTAATCTAGTTAGTCCAAGCCTTTTCAGTGAAGTGAAGTAAAGCTTAATTACAATCGATATCAATAAGGACTAACTCACAGTAGCTTATTATAATATTATATACTATACGGAATATCATATTTACACTAGCATATATATAAGTAACTCTAGATTATTATATTTATACAATTCATTAGTAAAAAATGTTATAAACATTTTGTCGGGTCAAGCAGCCGCCGGGAAGAAGCTTGACCGGCAAAAATTTATTGAATTTGTGACGTCATTATCTTTTATATATATATGTTCGCGTCTCTCGCTCTATTCTTGTCATCCAGTCTCGTGCATTCGATCGGCCACCTGCATTTGCCGTCATGCGCTAGCGTTTGTCTCACTCTCGCGGGATCTCTCGATCGCTCCGCTGCATCAGGCGTTGAGCCACGCTCCCGTGTCATTATTCTAATTCGGTCGTCAACCATATTCAGTCACATATGTACATATATCATTTGTAGAATCCCCAAAGCAATTAAATAAATTGTATAAATTGAACTGTGCTTGGTTTATATTGTTATATATATAATATTTAGCACACAAACTTAAAGATCCCGAAAACGCTCGGTAACTGAACCTCGAACCTCGTGAACCCCGACGTGATTGAAAACTTGAGCTGCGCGGCCTAAAATATATGAACATAAACAAATAAACAAATTAAAAAACATTATTCGGTTTGTGATTTGTGCCCGAAATATTAGCATCTGTTGACATACATACATACGCTGTTTGCAGAGTGCTACAATCGGTCATACATATTTTACTCCGTTATATAGAAGCTGCACAGTGGGTCGAGAGCTGACAATAAATAAACGAACTAAAATATACATTTTGTTGCGGAAATGAATCCGTTTTTCGATTACGTCTCTCCTGGAAGGAAAGTATTCCTGAGTCAAAGTGCAATTGTCCTTTTTGAAATTGTCAATGATTGTTGTCCTCCTTGAAATCAGTGGAGCCATTTCCGGAGGCGATGTTAAATGTGTGGCTCAGCGAATTGGAGGGAATCGTTGCGGATTTCAAGAGCACACACAAGGAGCTATCCGAGATGGATGTTGCAGAACTCAGGAGCGATCTGCGCGTCAACTTCAACGATGCGGCGACGGAGGCAAGTTCGACGCTGATCAGCTTCTGCCACCAATTTCGATCCGTCGTTTGGCAGAACTTTTCACGCATTGCCGCACTGCCAGCTCCCACTTTTAGTGGAGGTTATGCGGAGTGGCTTGAGTTTCGGTCACAGTTCTGGACCATGGTGGACACAAACCCATTCATCAGTCGGGTCGAGAAGCTTCAACGGTTGCGGTCCTGCCTTTGTGAATCTGCCTTGGAGACTTTTCGATCGTTGGAGCTCACGGACAAAAATTATGACGTGGCATTGGAGCTGCTAAACAAAAGGTTTAGTAATCGCAGGCTCATATTTCAAGCTTATGATAATGAGATAATTAATCTGAGGGCCGTAGAATCCGCATCGGCGTCGAGGCTTGTCGAGCTATCGGACAAATTTAATTTGCATATGCGAGCCCTGGCAAGCATGGGCACATCGAAGCAGATTGCTAGCTGCATCATAATCCAAGTATTGTTGCAGAAGGTTGATTATATTATATGTGGATTTGCCGACGACATCATCATATGCACCAAACCTTGCGGTAGGACGGCGTACACTCTTTCATACAGGCAACTCTGCATTTGTGATTACCAACTCTTCCGCATGCATTATTTGTGTTGGCCATTCTTACATAATAAACTCCTGCCCAAGGTTTTTAAGCTTGTTGCCTGAGGATCGTTTAGGCGAAGTTAGGCGATTGGACTTATGCCGTAAGTGCCTTGGATCTGGGCACCTATCTCGGCATTGCAATTCGTCAAGCTGCCGTGCTTGTGGACGCTGGCATCATAGTTTGCTGCATTTTGGTGGAAATTCGCCAGTTCAAGGCCAAGACCCCTCTCCCGAGGTATCCGCATCTAGCGACGCTGTTTCTCGGTCAGCGTCCGCTCCCGTCAATTCTCTTGTCGAGAAGAATCGTTTTGATGATGTGGTGCTGCTAGCCACTGCCAATATTTTGGTAAGGAACCGCTCCGGAGTTTTACTGCCCTGCCGAGCGCTGCTCGGTTCTGCTTCGCAGGTGAATCTAGTCACCTCAAGGCTGGCAAAACAGCTGCAGCTGCGGAAGATAAGGTCTACGGTTTCTGTGTCCGGTATAGGTGACGCAGGGTTTTGTTCCGTTGGGTTTTCTGTGCAAGTCAGTTTGCAATCCCAATGCTCTGACTACTCGGCGCAAGTAACTGCTATCGTAGCCTCCAACATCACTGACCTTCAGCCCAATTTTGCATTGGACGTCAGCTCTTGGCAAATTCCCGCCAATGTAAAGCTAGCAGATCCTCATTTTCACCAGCCGCAGCGAGTTGATTTGCTAATTGGAGCTGGATTATTTTACGAGCTGCTTTGAGTCGGGCAAATTCATTTGTCTCCTTGTTTGCCCTCAATCCAAAAAACTCGGCTCGGTTGGGTTGTTTGTGGCGGAGGTCCTGACAATGGCAATGTTCTCATGGCTGGTGAGCAGTCGGGACTGATCTGCCCAAAGGGGCCATTAGATGAGCGGCTGTAAGCCGCTCAGACAGTTCTGGGAAGTGGAAACCTGCATCGATCCGACTGTGAAGGAGTTAAAGAAGAATTGGATTGCGAGAGTCATTTTGTTAAAACTTAGTGCGGTTAGAAGGTGGTGTCAGCCACAGTCAGGTTGCCAATTAAACATAACTCCGGTTTATTGGGTGATTCGACTCACAGGCTCTACGTCGTTTCCAGTCGTTTGAGAAGAAACTGTCTCATCAGCCCGAACTGCGCGCTCAGTATTTGGCCTTTGCAAAGGAGAATTTTAACCTAGGTTGTATGTCCCTGGTTCCGCCGGAGTTGCATCGAGATTGCAAATATTTTCTCCCACATCACTGCGTGCTAAAGATGGACGAGGTGGAAGACTTTCCAGTGGGATGCAGTGGCAGCTCGAAGGAGGAAGTTGTTGGCATTTTTGGGCAGATTTCATCGCTTTTGTCCAAGGGCGAATTTCTTTTGCGGAAATGGTGCTCCAATATCCCTAGCGTGATGGTGGAGCTGCTGAGGACTGCGACCAATATTGTTTGCATTTCTGTTTTTTTTTTTGTGAATAAATAAATGAATATTTCTATATAACACAAAAAGTGCGGAATAAAAATTCTTAACCAAAACCAAAAAATCGCTGGCAGAAAATTTTAAATTTCAATCGGAAATAATTTAAAAAAATTGCGTGTATTTAATTTAGCTTTTATGTCTTTTTTTTAAAACTAAATCTAGTTTTATTTCGAGCTTCACTGAATAAAGAAGTTTTCATTCCAAACTCCGGCGTTGCCGTAATCGTAAATTCATTTTATTGAATTATTCACCGCCGTGATAGCGGAGCAAGTGCTCCCATCATAATTCCTGTTACAGAAGGACTCTTCCTCGGCAACCGCCAGAGACCCAATCAACACTACTACCTACAAGGAGAAGTAACCACCTCGGCAACCGCCAGGGACCCAATCAACACTACTACCTACAAAGAGAATCCATCCCCTCGGCAACAGTCAGGGATAACTTCGCCTGTGACGTCACCGATAATTAGGGATAATTAAATATAATTAAAGACACCTTGACCACCACATATTAATTAATTAGCGCCCAACGTAAAAAACCATGTAAGTGAGCACTTTTATTTACACAATACTTCTAAGTCTGCATGAATTTTTTTTTCATGAATATAAAAAAAAAAGAAAGAAAGGCAAGAATAATGAAGTTTTGTGCCTTACGCAGGCAAAAAACTGCAGCCCCATAAAATTTTTAAATTCAATTAATCTTTATTAGTTGGCTGACGGTTTAGCATTAACTTTTTTTATCTGTCATAAAATGTATAAACCATTTGTTTTTGTGAACCTATTATTGTCCCAATATTGTTTGCATTTCTGTTTTTTTTTTGTGAATAAATAAATGAATATTTCTATATAACACAAAAAGTGCGGAATAAAAATTCTTAACCAAAACCAAAAAATCGCTGGCAGAAAATTTTAAATTTCAATCGGAAATAATTTATATAATTGCGTGTATTTAATTTATCTTTTATATGTCTTTTTGTTACACAAGAATACTTGGTATTAGCCGCGCAGTTTTGGTAATTTATTTTTTTTTTCGTTTTGTTTCCCCACTCCATTTTCGAGAACACGATACGGCCGCACATGCAGTGTGTGGCACTTTGTTGTTTTTATTTTTTTTCTTTGTTTATCAGAAGCGGAGGCTCAGTCCCCGCGCACCCCTCACCTTACCGCTACTTGACACAGCAGTAGCGCAACTTGACGAGCCCGCACACATAACTAAAGCGGCAACTCAGCCCCCGCGGCCCCTTCACCAGCCCAATCGCCTCTATCGGCACATAATTCATACATAAATATTTTTTCTTTCGGGCAACTCTATAGCCGCGGCTCCACATGAGCAATCCGTTTCAAAAATATAGAAACATAAGACAACTCTCTAGTGCTTCTGCCCGAATTTACGGGAGCACAGGAGCATATTACGGGATCATATTATATTTTCAGAAATTACGAAAATAGCTCGCACCATTATCAGGCGATTATTATTATTAGGAATAAAATAAGGGGCCCGGCCGATGCCGTACTGTCTTCGTTTGGCACTGTACTAAATTTCGACGCGATTATAAATCGACTCGATTTTACGTACAGTGATAAGCGGCAGATGCACGTTATCGAGCAAGAAATGGGTACTCTTAGGCAGGGAAATATGACCCCTCTACAATACTATGACGAGGTCGAGAAAAAACTCACCTTACTTGCAAACAAGGCCACTATGTCGTACGAAGCCTCGGCGGCAAAGGTCTTATGTGACAAATTCCGGGATAACGCACTCCGTGTATTTATCTCGGGGCATAAGCGCAGCCTCACGGACGTCCTCTTTTCGGCAAAGCCGAAAGATATGGCTTCAGCTCTCGCTTTGGCACAAGAAGTGGAATCTAGCCACGAAAGATACTCCTTCGCGGCTTCATTTGCCAAAAGCCAAGAGGATAAAGGTAAAAAACAGCACCCAAAAGCGCGAGAATACCGACAGGCTTCTGCGCAGGCAAATGCACAAACAAACGCTAGAAAAAATCCGTACTACGTCAAACAACACATGGCGCAAGTACACTCTGCCCCACACAGTGGAGGCGCTCCTGAACCCATGGACATCGACCCATCGCTGTCCAAGATGCTTAGGCCATCCCAGGCCCCGGCGTACAAAAACAGGAAGCCGACTGAGCCCGATCGATCTGCCCCACACAAAAGGCAGAGGGTTAATCACGTCGCGCAGGGCGCGAGCGAAACCGGGAACAAATGTACCGCCGCAGCTTCAAGCGCGGCTCAGGAAATAGACGACGACGCTATTAAAGATTACAATTTGGACGTCATAAATTTTTTAGGGGTCAAAGATTTAAACATCTACACTGACCACCAACCGCTGACTTACGCCGTATCGGATTCCAATCCAAATACAAAAATTAAAAGATGGAAAGAACGCATCGATGAGTGTGGTGCCAAAGTCCATTACATGCCTGGGGTCAAAGATTTAAACATCTACACTGACCACCAACCGCTGACCTACGCGGTATCGGATTCCAATCCGAATACAAAAATTAAAAGATGGAAAGAACGCATCGATGAGTGTGGTGCCAAAGTCCATTACATGCCTGGCAAGGCCAACCTTGTTGCGGATGCTCTCTCGAGGCAACAACTAAACGTTGTAGAAGAAGAATAGGCATTCTCCAGCGCGGCCACAATTCACAGTGAGCTGTCGCTAACCCACACAATCCTATCCACGGACAAGCCCCTCAATTGCTTTCAAAGCCAGATAATTCTGGAGGAAGCACGCTCTCCGTCAAAGCGGAGCTTCGTTCTCTTTGGAAACAAGAGACGGCATACTATTGACTTCACTTGCGAGGAGTCATTTCTGGAGGAGCTCGCAAACATAATAGTTCCTAAAGGCGTAAACGCCATTCATTGCGATCTGCATACGCTAGCAGTGATACAGGACAAACTAATTCGACAATTCCCTGCCACCAAATTCTGGCACTGCAAAAACCGAGTAACGGAGAACACGATACGGCCGCACATGCAGTGTGTGGCACTTTGTAGTTTTTATTTTTTATTTCTTGTTTATCAGAAGCGGAGGCTCAGTCCCCGCGCACCCCTCACCTTACCGCTACTTGACACAGCAGTAGCGCAACTTGAGGAGCCCGCACACATAACTAAAGCGGCAGCTCAGCCAACGCGGCCCCTTCACCTGCCCAATCGCCTCTATCGGCACATAATTCATACATAAATATTTTTTCTTTCGGGCAACTCTATAGCCGCGGCTCCACATGAGCAATCCGTTTCAACAATATAGAAACATAAGACAACTCTCTAGTACTTCTGAGTCGGAGACCGAAGAGCCGGCCAGTTTTTCCACCCCTAAAAGCGCTAACGCTAGCGCTCCCAGACTCGCGAACATGGCCTTCAACATGGAACAGATGACTGCCACCATACAGGCGGCCGTCCAACATGCTGTTCAAGAAGTCAATGTGGAACACCAGCGTTGAGAAAATGAAATGCGTCTGGCCCTTCAAGAGGCCAATACTGAAAACCAGGCAATACGCCTGGCAATACACCGTCTAACCGAACGGGTCGACGCAAAAGAAATCGCCCCCGATTTCTCGCCCCCGGAACGACGTCAGGTGTGACGAGCCCCTAGACGCCGTCAAGTCCCTGCCCGAATTTACGGGAGCACAGGACGCATATGTCTCCTGGAGACAAGCGGCAGTAGCCGCATATTATATTTTCAGAAATTACGAAAACAGCTCGCGCCATTATCAGGCGGTTATTATTATTAGGAACAAAATAAGGGGCCCTGCCGATGCCGTACTGTCTTCGTTTGGCACCGTACTAAATTTCGACGCGATTATAAATCGACTCGATTTTACGTACAGTGATAAGCGGCAGATGCACGTTATCGAGCAAGAAATGGGTCTCTTAGGCAGGGTAATATGACCCTTCTACAATACTACGATGAGGTCGAGAAAAAACTCACCTTACTCACAAACAAGGCGACTATGTCGTACGAAGCCTCGGCGGCAAAGGTCTTATGCGACAAATTCCGGGATGACGCACTCCGAGTATTTATCTCGGGGCTTAAGCGCAGCCTCACGGACGTCCTCTTTTCGGCAAAGCCGAAAGATATGCTTCAGCTCTCACTTTGGCGAAAGAAGTGGAATCTAACCACGAAAGATACTCCTTCGCGGCTTCATTTGCCAAAAGCCAAGAGGATAAAATTAAAAAACAGCACCCAAAAGCGCAAGAATACCGACAGGCTTCTGCGCAGGCAAATGCACAAACAAACGTTGGAAAAAATCCGTACTACGTCAAACAACACAAGGCGCAAGTACACTCTGCCCCACACAGTGGAGGCGCTCCTGAACCCATGGACATCGACCCATCGCTGTCCAAGATGCTTAGGCCATCCCAGGCCCCGGCGTACCAAAACAGGAAGCCGACTGAGTCCGATCGATCTGCCCCACACAAAAGGCAGAGGGTTAATCACGTCGCGCAGGGCGCGAGCGAAACCGGGAACAAATATACCGCCGCAGCTTCAAGCGCGGCTCAGGAAATTGACGACGACGCTATTAAAGATTACGATTCGGACGTCATAAATTTTTTAGGGGAAAGTCCCTGCTACCCGTCATCAGACGAAGAGTAGCAGGTGTAGAAATGAAACTCTTAATAGACACGGGCGCGTCAAAAAATTTCATCCGTCCATACGAAGGGTTGAAAGGCGTCCCCCCAGTAGATTCGCCATTCTCGGTGCATTCCATCCATGGCGTTACCACAATAACAAAAAAATGCTTTGTATCCCTGTTTAACTTGAAAGCTACGTTTTTCATCCTACCAGATTTGTCCTCCTTTGATGCCATCATCGGACTTGACCTGCTACAACAAGCAGGGGCATCACTTAACCTAGCTTCCGGTCACCTCAGATGGGGCACCGAGACGGAAAAGCTAGAGTTCCAATCATATCCCAGTGTAAATATCACTGAGGTGGACTGCTCCAGCGCACCACCTTTGGTCAGAAGAGCATTTTCAAAAATGCTAAGCGACAGAAAAAACGCCTTCGCAAGCCCAAATGAGGCGTTACCTTACAAACGTCCGTGGTAGCCACCATCAGGACAGTTGATGAGGAGCCTATTTATGCCAGACCCTATCCGTATCCGATGGGAGCGGCAGATTTCGTCAATGACGAAATCCAGGACCTACTAAAAAACGGCATAATCCAGAAGTCGAGATCCCCCTACAATAACCCAATATGGGTAGTAGACAAAAAGGGCACCGACGAATCTGGAAACCGTAAAATGCGGCTAGTATTAGACTTTCGAAAATTAAACGAGAGGACAATACCGGATCGCTACCCTATGCCAATTATCCCAATTATACTAGAGAATTTAGGCAAAGCCAAATACTTTACAACGCTCGATTTGAAGTCTGGCTACCACCAAATTATTCTGGCAGAACGTGACCGTGAGAAAACTTCCTTTTTCGTAAACGGGGGAAAATACGAGTTCCGCCGACTGCCATTCGGGTTAAGAAATGCTGCCAGCATCTTCCAAAGATCCATCGACGACGTACTGCGAGAACAGATTGGCAAATTCTGCTACGTCTATGTCGATGATGTTATCGTCTTCTCAGAGGACGAAAACGCCCACATACGACACGTGAACTGGGTTCTAAAGAGCCTACACGACGCTAACATGAGAGTGTCAGCGCAGAAATCAGTCTTCTTCAAAGAAAGCGTTAAATTTTTGGGGTTTGTAGTCACCAACGAGGGGACCACGACAGACCCTGAATTCCCTGAGCCCAAGAACGTTTTCGAAGTAAGATCATTCATGGGCTTGGCTGGCTATTATAGGTGCTTTATTAAAGATTTTGCATCAATAGCTAAGCTCATTTCGAGCATTATAAAAGGGGAGCTCGGAAATGTCAGCAGACACAGATCCAGGAGCATCCAGGTACAGTTTACCGAGCCGCAACGGCAAGCTTTTGAAAAGCTACGTAACATCCTGGCCTCTGAGGATGTCATCCTCAGGTACCCCGATTATAAAAAGGCGTTTGATCTAACGACAGACGCCTCAGCGCATGGCATTGGCGCGGTGCTTTCACAAGAGGGGCGTCCCATCACTATGATCTCTAGGACCTTAAAGGACAGAGAAATTAACTACGCTACCAACGAAAGGGAGCTGTTAGCCATAGTTTGGGCGCTAGAGAACCTGCGCCACTACCTTTATGGGGTCAAAGATTTACAAATCTACACTGACCACCAACCGCTGACCTACGCGGTATCGGATTCCAATCCGAATACAAAAATTAAAAGATGGAAAGAACGCATCGACGAGTGTGGTGCCAAAGTCCATTACATGCCTGGCAAGGCCAACCTAGTTGCGGATGCCCTCTCGAGGCAACAACTAAACGTTGTAGAAGAAGAAGAAGCATTCTCAAGCGCGGCCACAATTCACAGTGAGCTGTCGCTAACCCACACAATCCTATCCACGGACAAACCTCTCAATTGCTTTCAAAACCAGATAATCCTGGAGGAAGCACGCTCTCCGTCAAAGCGGAGCTTCGTTCTCTTTGGAAACAAGAGACGGCATACTATTGACTTCACTTGCGAGGAGTCATTGCTGGAGGAGCTCGCAAACATAATAGTTCCCAAAGGCGTAAACGCCATTCATTGCGATCTTCATACGCTAGCAGTGATACAGGACAAACTAATTCGACAATTCCCTGCCACTAAATTCAGGCACTGCAAAAACCGAGTAACGGACATTTTTGCAGTTGATGAAAGGCGGGAAATTCTTACTGTCGAGCACAACAGAGCTCACAGATCTGCCCAAGAGAACGTGAAGCAGTTACTCTCCGAGTACTACTTCCCGAAAATGGCCAAGCTAGCGAACGAAATAGTCATTTCGTGCAAGACTTGCGCCAAGGCAAAATACGACAGACATCCGAAGAAACAACAGCTTGGCGAAACTCCAATCCCATCTCAAGTAGGAGAAATGCTGCACATAGACATCTTCTCCACGGATAAAAAGTATTTCCTTACGTGCATCGACAAATTCTCGAAATTTGCCGTATTCCAACCAATTCCCTCTAGAACCATAGAGGATCTCAAACCAGCGCTACTACAGCTGATGAATATTTTTCCCAGGGCCAAGGTCGTATATTGCGACAACGAACCATCGTTGAACTCGCACACTATCGTGACCATGCTGGAAAACCATTTCGGCGTTTGCATCTCAAATGCTCCGCCCCTACACAGTGTCTCCAATGGATAAGTGGAGCGCTTCCACAGCACTTTGGTAGAGCTTGCTAGATGCCTTAAGATCGATAAAGGCATCAGCGATACCGTAGAACTGATACTTCTGGCCACGACCAGATATAACAAATCTATACACTCGGTCATCGACAAGAGGCCGGCTGACGTGATGCAAGCACAATCAGATGAGCCACAATATGAAATACAAGATAAAATTAAACTCGCCCAAGACAAGCTCCGGGGCAGGGAAAACACTTCCCGCCAAAATAGAGTATTCGAAGTTGGCGAAAAAGTCCTAGTGAAGTCCAACAAACGCCTAGGCAACAAACTCTCACCGTTATGTGAAGAGAAAACCGTTGAAGCGGACATGGGGACCACAGTCCTCATTAAAGGGAGGGTGGTCCACAAAGACAACCTTAGGTAGGCCGAGCGCAACCATGTTATCGCTCGCCTTATAATTTCTCTTTTTATTAATTTTTTTCCTAGCCACTTGGCATAAGTTTTGTGCCCTTTATTATTTTAATCATGCTTTGGTGGTGGGCTACCCAACTTCAGCAAAAATCATAACACATCCAAATTACAGGTTTTCAACCATATCCCTGATTTTCCTTTTGGCCACAACATCGGCACGCGTCACGGACTACTCCAAAGCCGAATACATTCCCATCGTTGATGGGCGAATCCTGATATGGGAGGAATTTGCTTCTATAAAGCACTCAGCAAACCTCTCGGAATATAGGCGCGTCATCGAAGAAACTTGTAGGATGACCGTCATGTTCCCGCAATCCCACATGCAGAAACTTCTAGTTGTTGATGTTGCCCACCTACGCGACATTCTCGACTCTTTGAGCATCCATCATAGGGTAGCAAGAAGTTTAGACTTCTTAGGGACTGCGCTAAAGGTGGTGGCAGGAACGCCGGACGCAGAAGATTTTGAAAAAATTAAATTTAATGAATTTCAATTAACAAATGCAAACAATAGGCAGGTTAATATTAACAACAAAGTACAAATTCAAATGAATAAAATTTCCGCTACCGTCAACCAACTTCTGAGGTCAGCAAAAAAGTCCCAAATTGATACTGGGCACCTATTTGAGATGCTTTTAACTCGAAATAGGATGATAGCAATGGAGCTGCAGGGAATGATGCTAGCAGTGGCACTTGCCAAAATTAACATTGTAAGCCCCAGCATCCTAGATCATGCAGACCTGGAAGGTGTGTGGATGGAAGAGCCCACCGATACCGCGATTAGAGATGTTTTGTCCGTAGCGTCCGTTAAGATCTTACAGTCCGATAACATATTACATTTTATTATTAAGTTTCCAAAGATAAAGTCGGCCTGCAACAAGATCACCGTTTTCCCAGTGTCACATCACGACACCATGGTCAGGCTGGAAGACAACGTCATTGCCGAATGCGACAGTGAAATCCACACCGTGAAAAAGTGCTCCCCGACATCAGGAGCTACATTTTGCCGACTGGCTCGCAGAAGATCATGCGCCCAAGAGCTTCACGCTGGAGGCAAGGCGCATTGCGAGATCCAACAAAGCGATTTACACCCCATCACTTACGTTGATGAAGGAATAGTAATTGTAAATGATCGCTCGGCTCACGTGTGTGTGGACAACGGCACCTGTGTCCATATAAAGGGCACGTATCTTATCACGTTTGAAAAGGTGCCATGGTCAACGAAACCCGATTGGCCAATCATGACACAGCCCAGAAGAGGGCTCCAGGAGTGGCCAGCTCACCTTCCCTGAACGTCACTATGGAACGTGACGTTCTTAGCCTTCCTTACCTTCACCGACTGAGTGAACGTAATCTGGAGCACATCAAGGAGTTCGGGGAGGAGATTAACCACCATCGACTACATCAGTTGGCGTTCATAGCGGGAGCAATATGCTGCGCTTTAATTTGCATCGGCTTGACCTATCGGCGAGTCACTCAGGCCCGAAAGACCGCGGCCCAGTTAAAGGAGATGATTGCCCAAATAGGGTCGGCCAAGGGTGGCCTCATTCCTGAAGGGGGAATAGTTAACTGAAGTTATCCAAGCAGCCGCAATGTCCGATTATTTAAGAGCTCGCTCTGGCCAAACTGCTGACATAGCGTCTGGCCGGAAGCCCATGCATAGCGGCAAACACTGCACATTTGCGTGGCTGCTATGAAATACTTTTTGTTAGCATTAAGATTTAGTTTTATTTCGAGCTTCACTGAATAAAGAAGTTTTCATTCCAAACTCCGGCATTGCCGTAATCGAAAATTCATTTTATTGAATTGGTCACCGCGCCTCAAGAGCCGTGATAACGGAGCAAGTGCTCCCATCATAATTCCTGTTACAGAAGGACTCTTTCTCGGCAACCGCCAGAGACCCAATCAACACTACTACCTACAAGGAGAAGTAACCACCTCGGCAACCGCCAGGGACCCAATCAACACTACTACCTACAAAGAGAATCCATCCCCTCGGCAACAGTCAGGGATAACCTCGCCTGTGACGTCACCGATAATTAGGGATAATTAAATATAATTAAAGACACCTTGACCACCACATATTAATTAATTTATATAATATATAGAACACAAACTTAAAGCTTACGATAACGCTCGGTAACTGAACACATTTTGAATAGAGAAAAAAAGCCTCAACCGCTTTTCAAAGTAGAACTTGAACCCGAAACCAAATACAATCCTCTGAAAAAAAATGAAGTGCAACCAATTTTTACTCTCTAGTTCCTACTACACCGCAGAATAACCGTAGAAGACCGGCATCAAAGGAATGGACCGGTGCAGTGAAATAATTGCCATGAATATGGCTACATAAGGTCTTATTGCACGCTTCGTTAATTATACGTTGTTTGTGGAGACCTTCATGACTCCCACAAATACCCAAAATAAAGAGAATCCCATCAGCAAAAGGTGTGGAAACTGTGGAGGTAACCATGTGGAGGCTAACACCAAAGAGTGACCACGGTTCGCTCACATATAACTCCTATGAAATCTACGCGTCATGTCTACAGCCCCTTATTTCAAATCTCTGAGCAGAATAATTTAAAGTAGCAGGAGACTTTAATGCCAAGCATAAGTACTGGGATCTCAACTTGTGACTCCAAAGGGAAGGCAGTTGTACAATGCAATAATAAAATCAAGCAACAAGCTTGTCTGTGTGTCACCTGGGACACCAACATATCGGCCAACAGATCCCAGAAAAATGCCAGACTTGATAGATTTTGCAGTCATAAAAAACATTCCACGCAACCTGATAAGCAACAACTCATCAGATATATCGTCTGAACAATCTCCTGAACTCCTTCAACTAAATTTACATCCAGTTGCGGTAGATAAACCATCCAGACTAACAACGAATAAAACCAACTGGCTTAAGTATAAAAAATATGTAAGTTCACGTATGTATGACGAAGCTGATATCATTCAGAAACAATCTCGAATCCGTCTTGGTCACAGCAGCTCGCATGTCAACTCCACATACGCAAAAAATATCGTACAGTCACAGATTCACGAACGTTGAAATAGAACAGCTTGTTCTAGCATAGCGACGCGCACGGCGAAACTGGCAATCCAACAGATCACCAACTGCAAAATTAACCTTTATTGACCGTGATGCTTCACGGAGGATTTCAGCTGCATTACTTCATGAAGAAGAAGGTCCCAAAAATATTACATAGAGCAGTTATCCCCAATGAACCCCAAGTTCCCACATTGGAGAGCACACTCATCACTCAGCGCACCATTAGAATCTGCAATGCTAATTAGGACATCCACAGGCAACTGGGCGCGCAGCGACGGAGAAAGAGCCGACAGATTCGCAGAACATCTTCAAAATATATTTCAGCCCAATACAGCATCAAACGGGATCTCACTGCCAGCAACATCAGATATCGACACATTTACGTATGAACCACATGAGTTACATGAGGAGTACTGCACTGCCATATTTCTGGACGTGTCGCAATCTTTCGACACAGTAGGGTTAGATGGTTTAATGCACAAAATAACAGAAATGCTCACACACTTCTGAAGTCATACCTTTACAACAGGAAATTCTCTGTAAGATGTAATGCTGCCATATCCGCTGATTACATCATCAGAGCCGGAGTTCCTCAAGGCAGCGTGTTAGGACCAACACTCATCCTTATCTTCTCTGCGGACATCCCAACGAGCCTGCAACTAACCACATCCACTTTTTCTGATGGCACAGCGATCATAAGCCGCTCGAGATGCCCCAAGCAAGCAACGACGCAACTTGCTAAACACCTGGTGGCATTGGAGAAATGGCTATCCGACTGGCAAATCAAAGTTAACGAACTAAAATGCAAACACGTAACGTTCACACTTAACAGGCAAGACTGCCCTCCACTTACTTAGAACAACACAGTGGTTCCGATAGCAAATGAAGTAACATATCTTGGCGTATATCTCGATAGACGTCTTACCTAGCGCCTAGTTACCTAACAGAACACATTTAAAGCTCAAAGCCAGCAGCCTCCACTGGCTTATCAATAGCCGCTGGCCCCTTAGGACATAAGGTACTTCTATACAACACCATTTTGAAACGAATCTGGATGTACGGCTCTCAGTTGTGGGGGAATGCCAGTAACAGCAGCGTGTATATAATGCAAAGAACTCAATCAAAAATTCTCAGAACCATCACCGTGGCAACATTCACAGGGTTCTTCACATATTACTCGTCAGAGAAGAGATAGCACAGATCAACAAAATACTACAACAGGCTATCAGTACATCCAAATCATCTCGCAACGACCTTCCAATCCAGCGCTAATTATTAGGACCATGTAGCCTCTATTCAGTTAAAATGAAACTATTAGATAATGTATTCTTTTAAGATATGCAACCTTATTGTTAAACTCATAAAGAGATGATCCAATTAATAAAACCAAGCTTTAATAAAAAAAAAAATATATATTTGAGGCTGATTTTTCTAGGCTAGAATTCAAAAACCTATTAGAATCTATACACTTAATACGTGACATCTAGTTCTCAACGAGCCTTTCAATGATCTTTTTGGTGGATTCATTAGAGACTGAGGATCCTAGTCCGGCAATTTTTCAAATTATCCTTTCGACAGGAAAAAGGACTCGATACTCCTTCCATGTTAGCCATTCCTTATCGATCAACGTTAGTCCTACCTTCGATCACCAGTCACCGTTCCGGGTTGGTCAACAATAGACACACCCCCCCTAAGCTCTCGACCGGCAAGATATGCGGTCTTGGTGCTTCGTACCGGCTGGTAATGGCTCCCTCTGTTTGGGCTCAGGTACTCCTGCTGCGGGGCCTACGCTAGACTTCCTCTGCCTACACTGCTGCTCTTCTTCTGCTCCAGCCGTCACTGCTTCTATTGTTGTTGTCGCTGTTAATCTGCTCCCGCGGAAACCCTGTTCCTGCTGGTTATCCGTGCTCCCTTGTTCCTCTACTGCCACTGTTGCCGTCGTACTCCTATGCGTCTCCGCCCATGGCTTTCTGAGTCCGTGTACAAGATCCGTGTTATTGCTGGAATCGGCCTTGCTGGTTGTCGCTGCATCCGCTCCTCTACTGCCACAGTCGCTTCTGTGGCCGCGTCTCCGCTTTTTTGAGTCTTGCCCTTAGGGCGTGGACGATACAAGATCCATGATTGCCAAACACAAACATTAGGAACTTCCTAATCCTCGATTATTGCTACAACCAAATACTTTGGGCTACAGCCTACAACCAAAAATTCCTCTTCGGAATCCAATTCTAATTTCTCCCAAAAATAATAACTTCATACCGAATATATGTCATATTTTCATATTTGTTTATTATTTTTTATGCGTCGCTATAGCGTCGACTATCTCGACGCATGAGAAAGATGAATTGCATTTATTTGTAGATGATAATGAAGGAGTATTTGCGGATGTAGTTTATTAGCTAATAACTTATAACTTATCTTATATAAGTATATAATCTCATGATGACATCGTGAGGTGGAATGAGTCATCAGATTATTTGTAGTAGACAAGACAAAATGTACCCCTCAGAAACTCCTTTCCATTTCAAAGTTAAAGCAACAATAGGATGGGATATTTGATGGATTTTACTTTGCCGGATCGGTCGACTAAGTCCTATAGTTGTAATATAACTGATTGACCGGAAATACCTTTACTTTGCAAACTACAACTAATGCGATCTGCCAAGTTTTAATTTAATTGTCATATAACCGATTGATGATGGGGTAACTGACGATCGGCGGGCTATATCTTATAGCCGTCGTTCAACTGGTAAATCGGAAATGCCATAGCTTTGTTTTTTTTTAAGTTCGAAGGATGGGACTTTTGATGGATTTTACTTTGCGCAAATATGTCCGTTCTCTCAAACTTCATAAGGATCGGCAAACTATATCCTATAGTTTTTATATAACTTGCTGAGATTAGAGTTTTGATGGTCATTTTAATTTAAGAAAAGTTAATCTAGTTAGTCCACGCTTTTTCAGTGAAGAGAAGTAAAACTTAATTACAATCGATATCGATAAGGTCTAATTCACAATAGCTTATTATAATATTATATACTATACGGAATATCTTATATACACTAGTTTAAATATAAGTATCTCCATGTTATTATATTTATATCATTTGTTTACTAATGGTAAACGTTAATACGTTTTACAGTTTGACTTATAATATTTAACAAGTTGTTTCAATTTTAATTTTAGCGATTGTCTATTATTCAAAAATTTAATTTTACATAGGCTTTTGGTTAATATATCTTAATATAGCTTAAGTTTTATCTGTATCTCCTTTTACAATATCGATTAAGCCTTTATTATAAATCTCATTTATGTAGTGATACTGAACTTCAATGTGTTTCGAATTTTTTGTAAAGATCCCGAATTTAGCTATAGCGATTGCTCCTGTATTATAGTCGTAAATTTTTATGGGTTGACTGAAATATTCTTTAAATTAATCCATTAATAAATTTCTAGTAAATTATTTCAGTTACAGCTTCCGACATGGCAGTGTATTCAGCAAAAGTTCAACATTTTACAATTGCATTCTGTTTTTTTGTCTTCCAGAAGATTGGGTTTCCGTGGAACCTTATAACAATATTTTTGATTTTCTATCAACACAATCTCCTGCGAAATCAGAATCTACCATACAGTCTAGAATATCATTATTTAAATTATCACAATAGGTCAGTTTTAAGTCTTTTGTCCTCTATAAATATTTCAATACTCTTAAACCATATCTTAAATGAGTTTCGTTATAGCAGTTTTGGAATCTGCTAAGATAATTCACACTATATGTCAACTTTTCTCTTTATCTTAAAGCGAATGGACGTGTTTTTTTTTTGTGCGAACTGCGTTGTTTAACTTTGTTTATTAAGACTAAACAATTCGATGTTTATTTTTATTTATTTATATTTTTAAAATTAAACTATTCAATATTAATCATCCGTATCGTTTCGCGTGTGCAGTGGTATATCTGGAGGTAAAATAATAATTTTATTAATTTTCATCCAAACATAGCTCTGCTCTGCTTCTTCTTCTTCTCTTACAGTATTGCTTCTATTACTGCTCAGTAGAGATTCTTATCTCTTTTCTTTGCTGTTCACTAACCCACACTACTCGCTCTCTTTGATCTCCCCTCTTTTGTTTCCCTGGCACAGTGGTTCAAGGTACGTCAATAATAAAAACAAAAATATTAATAAATAATTTATCATGGAATTTAAACTTGTCTGTGCTTTGGGGTCTTGTAATAAGACAATCTCCTCATCCCAGCCTACCATCCACTGCTGGCTCTGTGAAAACGTTTTGCACGCTAAGTGTGCCGGGTTCACGGCCTCAGTATCGGATGCCATTTCACGTAGGTCTGGCCTCCACTTCTGCTGTGATAGCTGCGTGCTTCCGAATTCGGCTTCCGAATTTCTCAGTATTAATGAGCAATTGTTCGATTTGTCCTCTGTGGCATCACTCCAAGTGATACCACCAGACCCAATATCTCAAACCCCCTTAAGAGTCACCGAACACCCGGTACGAACGGATGCTGCAGTATTAGTTACGGCGGCACAAAAATCCTTGCAGGTGATCCCGCCATCGAAACATATATTTGTTTCTCGGCTTGCCACACTAACACTTACCTATCAAAATACCAGAGGGTTACGTAGTAAACTTCACAAACTGTATTCTGATAGTTCTTCCTTTGCATCTCACATTATAGTCTTTACAGAAACTTGGTTAAAGCCGGAGATTTTAGGCGCCGAAGTTTTTCCAAATAAGTACACCACTTTTAGACGTGATAGAACACTGCGAAGGGGAGGAGGAGTCCTAATCTCTGTAGACTCCAAATTCGCTTCTTAAGAAGTAAAATCACAAGAGAATTTCTTTGCGTTATAATTATTCTGTCCGGTCAATCTTTATACGTTACCTGTTCTTACATACCACCTTCGTCGGAACCGCCCACATACTAGCAACATTTGTCCGCTATTCGTCTCGATTCGGATCGTGTGTCTGACGGGGACAAGCTGGTAGCTCTGGGGGACTTCAATATACCAGTTCTTATGTGGTCCAATGTTGAGAATTCACCGTCCTTAATACTTAACTCGCACCACGACTTCCTTGCGGGTATGTTCGACATGTCACTCGGGCAAATTAACCACGTTAGAAATTCCTTAGGTCGGCTGCTAGACTTGTGTTTCGTTACTGATCCTGATGGAGTTGCTCTTTCTAGAACTTTGCCCCATTCTTACCCTGAGGATCCGTATCATCCCACTCTTGAAGTTTTAATCGAAAACAATAGCTTAATTGACCTTAGGTCTAAACTTAAATATCAAAAAGTACGTTTCTTACGTAAGGCTGACTTTACAAAACTAAACAAGTTAATTCTTGAATTTGATTGGTCCGATTTACTGGCATGTGAAGATATTAATATTGCCTTAAATAAATTTTATCACACTATGTATTTATTTTTCGACGCTTGCGTGCCATGGAAATATCCCTCTGGTTCAATTAATCCACCTTTGTATACAAGGTATCTATCAAACATAAATTATCTGGCTGTACAGTTAGTTATTCAAGATACTTAGTAGCTAGGTCTAACACTAAGCGCAAATCTGTATCTTTTCCGCCTCTGCTTACGTTTGTGAACTCTTATGCGAATACTGATCTGGCAATGGCCGATCTCTTTGCAACGTTTTTTCAAACAACGTATTCACATAGCACCACTCCAGCTCAGCCTTACACTTATAATATCCAATCAGCCAACCTTATTTTTGGCCATCTTTTGATCAAAACGGTATATTATCGGACCTTCTTAGGGTTAAGCCCGTGTATTCGCCAGGCCCCGATGGAGTACCAGGCTGTGTGCTGAGGAACTGCGCCGTGGCCCTGTGCAAACCGCTTCTTAAACTTTTTAATTTATCGCTGAAGACCTCGATTTTTTCCCTTATGTGGAAGGAATCTTACATTATCCCTCTGCATAAAAAAGGGAAAAAATCTGATGCTTCAAATTATAGAAGGCATTTCTAAATTGTCAGTAATTCCAAAGCTTTTCGAAAAACTTATCACTCCACATTTGCAACACCTATGTAGTTCAATAATATCTCCGTGCCAACATGGCTTTATGAAGCGCCGCTCCGCCACCACCAACTTATTGGAGCTAACATTTTTTGTCACGGAATGGCTTACAAACAGACGTCATTTACACTGACTTCAGTAAAGCATTTGATTCTGTTAACCATTCGCTTCTTATAAGTAAACTCAGTCTTTTGGGATTCCCAACTGATCTTATCTGGATTACGTGCTACTTATCTGGAAGAACCCAACGTGTCTTCTTTAAAGATGTTACCCCGCGTATAGTCCGCGTCACATCTGGGGTGCCTCAAGGAAGCCATCTTGGACCCTTACTTTTTACTTTGTTTATTAATGACTTGCCCCTTGCCTTAACTGACTCACTAGTACTTATGTACGCTGACGATGTTAAGCTTTGTCTTTAATATAGATCTACTAGCGCCCAATCTAGACTTCAATCCGATTTGGATAAATTTCAAAATTGGTGCTTAGCAATTGACCTAAAGCTTAATGGATCGAAATGTAAACTCATGTCATTTTATCGATCTAGCCCTCACCAGGCTACGTACTTTCTCTATGGGATCGCCTGAGAACGTTTAACTCAGGTTAACGATCTGGGAGTCCTATTAGATTTGAAACTTAAATTTACCGACCATATATCCACCATGGTTAATAAAGCTATGGGTGTGCTTGGTTTTATTAAAAGATGGTCAAAAGAATTCAACGACCCATACATTACAAAAACTTTATACACATCATTGGTCCGTCCGATTCTTGAGTATGAATCGTGTGTCTAGAGTCCACAATACGGAGGTCACCAAGATCACATTGAATCCAACAAACTTTCTAATTTTCGCACTTAGGGGACTAAAATGGGATGCAAGCCTTCACCTTCACTCCTTTCATAGTAGACTTTTATTAATCAACTTACCACCATTAACAAACCGTAGAACGATGCTGGGTGTCATATTTCTATTTAATCTTATTAATGGTAATGTAGACAGCCAGCATTTATTAACACGATTAAATTTCAACGTTCCTAGTAGAAGGACTAGAAACTTTCGTCTTCTACTCCTTAGCCATTGCAGCTCGACATATGCCCAACACGATCCGTTCAGGGTTTTATGTTCGGACTACAATGGTCTCTACCACGTTTTGTCCCTTTGCTCTACTAACAATCTTAAATCAATTATACTAAACGCCTTATCTTTGCAACACTCTTCCTCGTGATTTCATACTCCTATTCCTCTCTTTTACTCTCTCGGATCTATACCCGCGATTCGAGCCGTACGTTATGCGGCAGCGTCCCTCGGTCGGTTGGACGGGAGGTGGGTTGTACGTATGCAGTGGGAACCGTGCGATATGTTATGTCCGGACTTGTGCCTTTACTTATGTATAGTAATTCTCCAATCAAAATTCTATATTTTATTTGTTCGGTTGATTCAGAAGCTTTTCCTAACTATAAATTTGTTTCCATGGGTGTATCGTATAATCTTGAATTTTCTAACATATATTTATCCGCTAAAGACTCTATATATACCGTTTGACATAATGATATTTTAGTTATTTCATTATTATAGTCTACATCTATGCCGGTTATAGAAAACCTTTTCTTTAACTAACTTTAACTTCTTCGATTTTGGTCAAGTCTCTGCAACAAATTAACAAGTCATCTACTAGACTAGTAAATGAATTGGATCCTGTTTTTCAATATCTACATATAAACAATAATCGTACTTACTAATCGTACTATAAAACCTAGACCATATAAGAATTCATTCATCGTATCATACCAAGCTCTTGGACTTTCTCTAAGACCTTACAGCGCCTTTTGTAATTTATATACTTTGTCTTCACTTCGGCATGTTTATATAGACTTCGGTTTTTACTTTGCCATTTAGGAAAGCTATTTCTACGTCCATTTTTTCTATATATAAATTATTGACACATCTGTATGATAATGGTGTATGATTGGTGTAATGGATAAAGTCTGCATTTTTCCTACTGGCGAATATACATTTTCAATATCCTCTTTTTGTTGAAAACCTCTGACTACTAGTCTAGCCTTGAAAGAGTCACCACCTTTTCTTTTGAAAACCCTTTTTACATCAATGGCTTTTTTATTTTTAAGGTTTATCGACAGCTACCCAAGTTTCGTTCTTATTCAGACTTTTAATTTCACAATCCATTGCTCTGATCCCGTCTTCATTATTTTTGCCTCCTTAGAGCTTATTGCCTCCTGGAATGTATTTGGAACATTCGCATCGATATGATTAACGTATATGTAATGAGTTGATAGACAACCATATCTATCTACCGGAATTTTTTTCCAACTTGATTTTCTCAATGTTTGAATATTATCTAATTGTAATGACTCTGATTAAAATTTTTATTTTCTACCTTTGCTTCTTTTCAGAATGCTCATCTTCACATATTTCAGATTCTGTCTCACTAAGAACATTATCTTTACCATAGTTATATACTTCCTCGTATTCTTCTAAGCAGATTAATTCCGTTTTGTTTTTAATTATATCGACATGTCTAACATTAATAACTTTATTGTTTCTAAGTTCTCGATAACCGTTTTCATTGTAACCTACAAGTACTTCGACCTAAGCTTTGTATCTCATTTGCTTTTTCTTAAAACTTCTAGTATTCTAGCAAATACTCTGCTGCCTTAGATTTTTAAATAATTAACATTTGGTTTAATACTGGAAAATATTTGGAAAGGTGTTTTGTTTTCTTGTGTAATGGCTATTGATCTGTTCTTTAAATAGGCTACTGCTTTCATAATCCCGCATGTCCATAGCTGACCGGTTATATCGTTCTGCTACGCCATTTAGTTCCTGTACATATGGTACGGATAGTTAGTATCTCTATTCCTTTATTGCTTATGACGGTGTAATGTCTTTGTTTAAATACTCCTTTCTGTTATCACATTGTAATTTTTTATACATTTGTTAAATTTATTTTCTAAGAAGTTAATATTATCTGTTCAGTTACCGAGCGTTTTCGGGAGTTATATTGGTATATTTTTATATACCAATATAAAACAAGCACAGTTCGATTTATAAATATGGATACAATTTATTTAATGGTTCTGGGATTTTTACAAATGATATATGTAAAAATGCCCTGAGTAGGGTTGACGACCGAATAGAGAATGATGCGGGAGCGCGGCTCGACGCCTGATGCAGCGGAGCGACGGAGAGATCCCGCGAGAGAGCAAGGTAAGATCTAGCGCATGACGGCAAATAAAGGTGGCCGATCGAATGCACGAGACCGATCGCGAATAGATATATAAAGGAAAATGACGTCACATATTCAATAAATTATTGCCGGCCAAACTTCTTTCCGGCAGCTGCTTGACCCGACATACTCCCCCCGTTGGAAGATGGGCTTTCAACAGCATCATGAAGGGGCAGCAGGCACAATTTGTTGATTGCCCGTCTTGTAGCTCCGCACGCCGTCCTCAGCAGCGCCACCCGACACACTCCGTCATCTCCAACGATCATTTCCGTCACCCTCGCCAGGGGCCACTTCATTGGAGGTAAGTTTTCGTCCTTCACCAGGACGATGTCATTTACTGCTATGCCTTGACCAGGGATACGCCATTTGGATCGTTGCTGCAACAGGGTTAAATACTCTTCCTTCCATCTGGACCAGAAACACTGCTGAAGAAAGACGACGCGTTGCCAAGCATCTTGCCGATTTATGTTGAGCTTTGTCAGGTCTGGCTCACTGAAACTAGATGGAGGCCATCCGTGCAAAAAATGATTATGAGTCAGGACATCCAGATCAGCAGGGGTTTCAGAGAGAGGGACTAATGGCCTCGATTTAATCACTGCAGCAATATTGTACACCAGCGTCCCTTTAGTACAGCCGAGCCCACGACCCTGAAAAAATGATACTTGGCGGTCTTAACAGCATATTCCCACAAGGCGCCAAAGTGGGGAGAACGGGGAGGGATAAACTGCCACTCAATGGACTCTAGAAGGCAAAAATCCAAGACAGCTCTCTGATGCTCGTCGCCAAGAAATAGTCTCTTTAATTCGCTCAACTGATTTTTGGCTCCAACGAAATTAGTGGGGTTGTCGGATCAGATCTGTCGAGGCTTCTTCCTGATAGAAATAAACCTCCTCAGTGCATGCAGAAAGGCGGCGGTGGACAGAACCCTCACCAGCTCTAAATGGACGGCCTTTGTCGTGAAACAAATGAAGACGCTAATGTAACATTTTATGGGAGCCTTGTTGCGAACCTCAGACTTATAGAAGAAAGGACCGCAAAAATCGATTCCGGTTACATCGAAGACTTGATAACCTTCCACTCTCTCCTTTGGAAGATCGCCCATTACATGCTCCAACAAACGAGGTTTCGTCCGAAAGCATCTCACATTTATTTGTCGCCTTGAGCACAGTTTTTCTCCCCCCAATCGGTCAATACTGCGAACGTATCATCGCCAATAACGATCGAGGTCCAGTGTGCAGGTGGTGCTCATGAATACTAAGGATTATGCTTCGCGTTACCGGATGGCTCCTGGGCAAAATTATTGGGTGACGACCATCGTAATCCAAGGGTGAATTCCTGAGACGCCCGTCTATTCGAAGCAATCCAATCTGATCCAAAAAGGGAGATAACGAAGCCAGCGAACTGGAAGAGGCAACTATTCCCTTTGTCTGCAACGTCCTTATTTCATCACCCAAATGAGCGAGCTGAACTGCCCACAAAAGCATGCGAGTCCCCGCCTTGAGATCATGAACGGTAATTCCTTTATGCTGAACCCGACTGCCAAACTTACAGACGTACGCAAACACTCCCTGAAGAGCTGGAAAGGAGTTAACGTATTTGCATGTAACCACGAGGTCTGTATATGGCGACTTCACTAATAAAATTAAAGGGCGAAGCTCTAAAGCTGGCTTTTCGACTTCTATCATCGCAGGCCAGTGCTCCTGTGTCTTTAACAGATAGGGCGGCCTGGATTCGATCAACTCAGTAGGAAGAGCTCCACGAGACAAGATATCTGCGGTATTTTCCAACGTAGGCACATATCGCCACTCCATGGAACTCGTCAGATTTTGGATGGTTGACACACGGTTAGAGACATAGACGTTAAACCTGGCAGGCTCATCTCGAATCCACGATAACACGGCCGAAGAGTCGCACCAACAAAAATACTTCCCTTTGTAAGCGCCTAGACTGTGAACCTCTGCCACCATTTTCGCCAACAACTCAGCTCCAGCCAGTTCTAACTTCGGCACAGTTAAAGTCTTAAGAGGCGATACTCGAGACTTCGCACATAGCAAGCGGCTCTCAGCCCCTGGCAATCTGGAACTATGTAGACACATGCCCCGTAGGCGTCAATGCTGGCGTCACAAAATCCATGAATCTCCACAAGTGCTCCAGACGTAACCGCCAGTCGAGGAAATTCTGCACGTTAGGTGTGAGTGAAGCTCCGGCAGATCTCCTGCCACTCGGTGTAAAAACCCTGAGGTACATCGCTCGCACAGATAGATAGGACGCAGGCTTTGTTCCATATGTAACATTTTCCAATTTATATGTTTAGCTCCTCAAGAGGGGAATCTCGCCACAGAATGCACTTCAAGAAGCTGTCAGACGACGCCATCCTCACACAACAGTACATCTTACAAATGTCGCAAGTCAGCGCTACCGGATGCGAACGAAACATTAGCAGGATGTGAAAAAGCTTAGGTTGGATGACCGGCCCAGCCATTAATATGTCATTCAGAGCATAACCGGAGGATGTAACAGCGGAACCGTCGAACACCACTCTAAGTTTCGTCATGGTGCTGTCATTCTTAAGCACGCAGTGATGTGGCAGAAAATATTTGCAATCTTGATGCAGCTCAGGCGGAACCAGGGACATATGACCTAGGCTAAGATACTCCTTTATAAAGGCCGAATACTGAGCGCGCAGTTCGGGCTGACGAGACAGTTTCCTCTCCAACGACTGGAAACGACGTAGAGCCTGTGAGTACGAATCACCCAATAAGCCGGAGTTATGTTAAATTGGCAACCTGACTGTATAGGCACCACCGCCTAACCGCACGAAATTCATAAAAAAGTGACTCTCGCAATCCAGTTCTCCTTTTGATGCATTCACAACCGGATCGGTGCAGGTTTCCACTTCCCAAAACTGTCGAAGAAGTTGATCGAGCCCCTCATCTAAAGGCCCCTTTGGGCAGATCAGTCCCGACTGCTCACCAGCCATGAGAACCTTGCCATTGTCAGGACCTCCGCCTCCACAAACAACCCAACCGAGCCGAGTTTTTTGGATTGAGGGCAAACCAGGAGTCAAATGAATTTGCCCGACACAAAGCAGCTCGTAAAATAATCCAGCTCCAATTAGCAAATCAACTCGCTGCGGCTGGTCTGCTGAGGATCTGCTAGCTTTACATTGGCGGGAATTTGCCAAGAGCTGACGTCCAATGCAAAATTGGGCTGAAGGTCAGTGATGTTGGAGGCTACGATCGCAGTTACTTGCGCCGAGTAGTCCGAGCATTGGGATTGCAAGCTGACTTGCACAGAAAACCCATCGGTAGAAAACCCTGCGTCACCTATACCGGACATAGAAACCGGCGACCTTATCTTCCGCAGCTGCAGCTGGTTTGCCAGCCTTGTGGTGATTAGATGCACCTGCGAACCAGAATCGAGCAGCGCTCGGTAGGGCAGTAGAACTCCGGAGCGGTTCCTGACCAAATTATTGGCAGTGACTAGCAGCACCACATCACCAAAACGATCCTTTGCGACAAGGGAATTGACGGGAGCGACGCTGACCGAAAACCAGCGTTGCTAGCTGCGGAAACCTCGGGAGAGGGGTGTTGGCCTTGAGCTGTCGAATTGCCACTAAAATGCAGCAAGCTATGATGCCTGCGTCCACATGCACGGGAGCTTGACGAATTGCAATGCCGAGATGGGTGGCCAGATCCAAGGAACTTACGGCATAAATCCAATGGCCTAACTTCGCCTAAACGATCCTCAGGCGACAAGCTTAAAAACCTTGGGCAGGAGTTTATTATGTGAGAATGGCCATCACAAATCATGCATGTGGAAGAGTTTGTAATCACAAATGCAGAGTTACCTGTATGAAAAGGTCTACGCCGTCCTACCGCAAGGTTTGGTGCATATGATGTCGTCGGCAAATTCAGGCTCTCCAAAGTCCGGCATCTCTGCTCAAGAAAACTGGCGATGGACTCCCACGTTGGAATGGAATCCAAGGAATCCGAGTCAGCTTACATTTCCTTCCACTTAGACTGCGTGGCATCATCAACCATCTGCAACAGCCCTTGGATATGATGCAGCTACCAATCTGCTTTGTTGTGCCCATGCTTGCCAGGGCTCGCATATGCGAATTGAATTTTTCCGAAAGCTCGCGAAGCCTCGTCGCCGATGCGTTCTGTCGTCCATCTCGGACAGGTCCTTGTGTGTGCTCTTGAAATCCGCAACGATTCCCCCCAATTCGCTGAGCCGTACATATAACATCGCCTCTGGAAATGTCTCCACTGATTTCAAGGAGGACAACAATCCTTGAAGATCCTCAAAAAGGACAACTGCACTTTGGCTCAGGAATACTTTCTTCCAGGCGAGGCACAATCGAAAAACGGATTCATTGTCGCAAAAAAAAAAAAAAATTATTTTAGTTCTTATTTATTGTCTGCACACGACCCACTGTGCAGCTTCCATATAACGGAGTAAAATATGTATGAGCGATTGTGGTACTCGGCAAACAGCGTATGTACGTATGACAACAGATGCTAATATTTCGCTCACAAATCACAAACTGAATAATGCTTTTTAATTTGTTTATTTGTCTATGTTTATATATTTTAATATATTTTATGTTTATATATTTTTCGCAGCTCAAATTTTCAATTACGTCGGGGTTAACTAATGTTCAGTTACCGAGAGTTTTCGGGAGCTTTAAGTTTGTATTCTGAATATTATATACCAATATAAAACAAGCACAGTTCGATTTATAAATATTGATACAATTTATTTAATGGTTCTGGGGTTTCTACAAATGATATATGTAAAAATGTCCTGAGTAGGGTTGACGACCGAATAGAGAATGATGCGGGAGCGCGGCTTGACGCCTGATGCAGCGGAGCGACGGAGAGATCCCGCGAGAGAGCAAGGCAAGCGCTTGCGCATGACGGCAACTAAAGGTGGCCGATCGAATGCACGAGACCGAAAGACGCAAATAGATATATAAAAAAAAATGACGTCACAAATTCAATAAATTATTGCCGGCCAAAGATCTTTCCGGCAGCTACTTGACCCGACATAATCTTTGAAACAATTTACCGTGTCTGTTTTATTTTTGATACAATATAGCCTAGTGAACTTACTATACTATATACTTCGCCATAGCCTGTAGTATGCGGTCCATTTAAGTCTGTATGAATTGTTTCGAGAATTTCTTTAGATTTCATTCAATTATTTTCAAATGGCTTATTGGACATTTTAGATTGTAAGCAGTTCGCACTCTTCATCTCAGTTTTATCTAGCTTATCTGGCAAACCTTCTAATAATTCTTCCGATACCAATTTATTTAAATATTTAAAGTTTATATGGCCAAGTGTCCCGTGCAATTTTTTTTTTATTGTTAGTTTTAACACGGTTGTGTAGACTTCTATAATACTATCGGTTTCTTTTGCAATACCTGCTATCACATAGAAGTTGTTCACTTTAGTAGCTACGGCTACTAATTCTTATTTTGATCATTAATTTTTGCATTACTGGTTTTTGCAACAATGATATTGTTTTTCTGTTATTTTTGATACGCTTAATTTTGGTAGCTTTTAAAGTTTTGGAATCTGGCAGCATAACATCGACAGCAAATTTTAGATCCAGAAAACTCACGAAGTATTTGTCGCTTTTGATTACATGGTCCGTACAGCCGCTGTCCAAGATCTAATTTAATTGATAACTATTTTCGCTTGAGTACTTGTATTCACATCCACTTGCTCCACTAGATGCAGGATGATGTCATCCTGCTGATGCAGGATCATGGAACATCCCCTGCCTCTGCTGTAGCTTCGTGATCTGCCATGGAAATTTCCACGTTATCCTTTGCCTAGATTGTGATGAATTCCTCTGTTTTGTCCAGTTTGAATAGCATTTTGGCTTGCTTGATTTCCTCGATTTAGATAGCAGTTTTTGTTTTCTGGTGTCCATATCCTCACGCTTAATCTTTTAGACGTCTAGCTTTTGATGAATCTTTTCTCTTTGATTTAGCTTTTTACATATTCAACAGTTCTTTGTTACTATGGTACAATATCTAGAAAATCACCAATATAGCTGTAGTTTGGCGGCAATGTTTTCGTAAGAATTCTCGTATTTTCTGCATCTTCCAAAACTCCACCAGGTGCTTTAAAATAATTTATTGCCTTCTCAAAATCTGTATAATTGCTGCGTTTTATTTCTTCTATTTTGCCTCTGTCTATGATCTGGAGCGCCGTTGATTTCGTTGTGTACTATCAAACTTTTTCATCATCTCATAGGCTGATTTACATTCACTTATGTATTCCAACTGTCTGTCAGTGACTGTACTCATAATCATCATCCTCGCTTTTAGGTCTTTCTTAGTCCAGTCCGCTTCAGCATCCTTATCGGTCTTCATCCTTGTTGCTTGTTGTTTGCCTTCTTTCTACTCCAGCAGTATCATCAATCTCAGTTTCCAACTTGTGAAGTTTGTTCTATCGAAGACGGGTATTAGGGTGTCTTCAATTCTTGCTTGAGCAGCCATAGTTATTGCCTTTTTAATTTCTGTATTATTTTCGTCTATGTCTTTTACAATTTTTATAGCAACATCTTGCATTGATCAGTTTTTGTTTTTTTTCCTTATTTTTTCTTAATTTATTTTTCTTTTTAAAAATTTGTAATCTGTTTGCATCCACCTGTTCTTTGTAATACATGTAAGTATTTGCTTATAATGATGATCGATTTAATTAAATGCCTTCACACACGCTTCACTTTATTGCAGATGTTTTTGCTCACGCTTTCACTGAGTATATGTTTTTTTAATTTTGAATCCGTTCGTTCCACGTGCCACTTTGCCGTCGATTTATGTGTATGAATTCGCAAGGCCTTTACTTGGACTACAACTTTTCTTTTAACTGTTTATATATATTTAATACCAAAGCTATTCACTTTCCTTCTCTTGTTTAATTAACCTTGTTGTTACCATGTTAAGATTACAGTTTTGATGAACGTTCTTATTTAAGATAAGTTAATCTAGTTAGTCCAAGCCTTTTCAGTGAAGTGAAGTAAAGCTTAATTACAATCGATATCAATAAGGACTAATTCACAATAGCTTATTATAATATTATATACTATACGGAATATCATATTTACACTAGCATATATATAAGTAACTCTAGATGATTATATTTATACAATTCATTAGTAAAAAATGTTATAAACATTTTGTCGGGTCAAGCAGCCGCCGGGAAGAAGTTTGACCGGCAAAAATTTATTGAATTTGTGACGTAATTTTCTTTTATATATATATGTTCGCGTCTCTCGCTCTATTCTTGTCGTCCAGACTCGTGCATTCGATCGGCCACCTGCATTTGCCGTCATGCGCTAGCGTTTGTCTCACTCTCGCGGGATCTCTCGATCGCTCCGCTGCATCAGGCGTTGAGCCGCACTCCCGTGTCATTATTCTAATTCGGTCGTCAACCCTATTCAGTCACATATGTACATATATCATTTGTAGAAACCCCAAAGCAATTAAATAAATTGTATCAATATCTATAAATTGAACTGTGCTTGGTTTATATTGTTATATATATAATATTTAGCACACATACTTAAAGCTCCCGAAAACGCTCGGTAACTGAACCTCGAACCCCGTGAACCCCGACGTGATTGAAAACTTGAGCTGCGCGGCTTTAAATATATGAACATAAATAAATAAACAAATTAAAAAACATTATTCGGTTTGTGATTTGTGCCCGAAATATTAGCATCTGTTGACATACATACATACGCTGTTTGCAGAGTGCTACAATCGGTCATACATATTTTACTCCGTTATATAGAAGCTGCACAGTGGGTCGAGAGCTGACAATAAATAAACGAACTAAAATATACATTTTGTTGCGGAAATGAATCCGTTTATAAATATTGATACAATTTATTTAATGGTTCTGGGGTTTCTACAAATGATATATGTAAAAATGTCCTGAGTAGGGTTGACGACCGAATAGAGAATGATGCGGGAGCGCGGCTTGACGCCTGATGCAGCGGAGCGACGGAGAGATCCCGCGAGAGAGCAAGGCAAGCGCTTGCGCATGACGGCAAATAAAGGTGGCCGATCGAATGCACGAGACCGAAAGACCCAAATAGATATATAAAAAAAAATGACGTCACAAATTCAATAAATTATTGCCGGCCAAAGATCTTTCCGGCAGCTACTTGACCCGACATAATCTTTGAAACAATTTACCGTGTCTGTTTTATTTTTGATACAATATAGCCTAGTGAACTTACTATACTATATACTTCGCCATAGCCTGTAGTATGCGGTCCATTTAAGTCTGTATGAATTGTTTCGAGAATTTCTTTAGATTTCATTCAATTATTTTCAAATGGCTTATTGGACATTTTAGATTGTAAGCAGTTCGCACTCTTCATCTCAGTTTTATCTAGCTTATCTGGCAAACCTTCTAATAATTCTTCCGATACCAATTTATTTAAATATTTAAAGTTTATATGGCCAAGTGTCCCGTGCAATTTTTTTTTTATTGTTAGTTTTAACACGGTTGTGTAGACTTCTATAATACTATCGGTTTCTTTTGCAATACCTGCTATCACATAGAAGTTGTTCACTTTAGTAGCTACGGCTACTAATTCTTATTTTGATCATTAATTTTTGCATTACTGGTTTTTGCAACAATGATATTGTTTTTCTGTTATTTTTGATACGCTTAATTTTGGTAGCTTTTTAAGTTTTGGAATCTGGCAGCATAACATCGACAGCAAATTTTAGATCCAGAAAACTCACGAAGTATTTGTCGCTTTTGATTACATGGTCCGTACAGCCGCTGTCCAAGATCTAATTTAATTGATAACTATTTTCGCTTGAGTACTTGTATTCACATCCACTTGCTCCACTAGATGCAGGATGATGTCATCCTGCTGATGCAGGATCATGGAACATCCCCTGCCTCTGCTGTAGCTTCGTGATCTGCCATGGAAATTTCCACGTTATCCTTTGCCTAGATTGTGATGAATTCCTCTGTTTTGTCCAGTTTGAATAGCATTTTGGCTTGCTTGATTTCCTCGATTTAGATAGCAGTTTTTGTTTTCTGGTGTCCATATCCTCACGCTTAATCTTTTAGACGTCTAGCTTTTGATGAATCTTTTCTCTTTGATTTAGCTTTTTACATATTCAACAGTTCTTTGTTACTATGGTACAATATCTAGAAAATCACCAATATAGCTGTAGTTTGGCGGCAATGTTTTCGTAAGAATTCTCGTATTTTCTGCATCTTCCAAAACTCCACCAGGTGCTTTAAAATAATTTATTGCCTTCTCAAAATCTGTATAATTGCTGCGTTTTATTTCTTCTATTTTGCCTCTGTCTATGATCTGGAGCGCCGTTGATTTCGTTGTGTACTATCAAACTTTTTCATCATCTCATAGGCTGATTTACATTCACTTATGTATTCCAACTGTCTGTCAGTGACTGTACTCATAATCATCATCCTCGCTTTTAGGTCTTTCTTAGTCCAGTCCGCTTCAGCATCCTTATCGGTCTTCATCCTTGTTGTTTGTTGTTTGCCTTCTTTCTACTCCAGCAGTATCATCAATCTCAGTTTCCAACTTGTGAAGTTTGTTCTATCGAAGACGGGTATTAGGGTGTCTTCAATTCTTGCTTGAGCAGCCATAGTTATTGCCTTTTTAATTTCTGTATTATTTTCGTCTATGTCTTTTACAATTTTTATAGCAACATCTTGCATTGATCAGTTTTTGTTTTTTTTCCTTATTTTTTCTTAATTTATTTTTCTTTTTAAAAATTTGTAATCTGTTTGCATCCACCTGTTCTTTGTAATACATGTAAGTATTTGCTTATAATGATGATCGATTTAATTAAATGCCTTCACACACGCTTCACTTTATTGCAGATGTTTTTGCTCACGCTTTCACTGAGTATATGTTTTTTTTAATTTTGAATCCGTTCGTTCCACGTGCCACTTTGCCGTCGATTTATGTGTATGAATTCGCAAGGCCTTTACTTGGACTACAACTTTTCTTTTAACTGTTTATATATATTTAATACCAAAGCTATTCACTTTCCTTCTCTTGTTTAATTAACCTTGTTGTTACCATGTTAAGATTACAGTTTTGATGAACGTTCTTATTTAAGATAAGTTAATCTAGTTAGTCCAAGCCTTTTCAGTGAAGTGAAGTAAAGCTTAATTACAATCGATATCAATAAGGACTAATTCACAATAGCTTATTATAATATTATATACTATACGGAATATCATATTTACACTAGCATATATATAAGTAACTCTAGATGATTATATTTATACAATTCATTAGTAAAAAATGTTATAAACATTTTGTCGGGTCAAGCAGCCGCCGGGAAGAAGTTTGACCGGCAAAAATTTATTGAATTTGTGACGTAATTTTCTTTTATATATATATGTTCGCGTCTCTCGCTCTATTCTTGTCGTCCAGACTCGTGCATTCGATCGGCCACCTGCATTTGCCGTCATGCGCTAGCGTTTGTCTCACTCTCGCGGGATCTCTCGATCGCTCCGCTGCATCAGGCGTTGAGCCGCACTCCCGTGTCATTATTCTAATTCGGTCGTCAACCCTATTCAGTCACATATGTACATATATCATTTGTAGAAACCCCAAAGCAATTAAATAAATTGTATCAATATCTATAAATTGAACTGTGCTTTGTTTATATTGTTATATATATAATATTTAGCACACATACTTAAAGCTCCCGAAAACGCTCGGTAACTGAACCTCGAACCCCGTGAACCCCGACGTGATTGAAAACTTGAGCTGCGCGGCTTTAAATATATGAACATAAATAAATAAACAAATTAAAAAACATTATTCGGTTTGTGATTTGTGCCCGAAATATTAGCATCTGTTGACATACATACATACGCTGTTTGCAGAGTGCTACAATCGGTCATACATATTTTACTCCGTTATATAGAAGCTGCACAGTGGGTCGAGAGCTGACAATAAATAAACGAACTAAAATATACATTTTGTTGCGGAAATGAATCCGTTTTTCGATTACGTCTCTCCTGGAAGGAAAGTATTCCTGAGTCAAAGTGCAATTGTGCTTTTTGAGGATTGTCAATGATTGTTGTCCTCCTTGAAATCAGTGGATCCATTTCCGGAGGCGATGTTAAATGTGTGGCTCAGCGAATTGGAGGGAATCTTTGCGGATTTCAAGAGCACACACAAGGAGCTATCCGAGATGGATGTTGCAGAACTCAGGAGCGATCTGCGCGTCAACTTCAACGATGCGGCGACGGAGGCAAGTTCGACACTGATCAGCTTCTGCCACCAATTTCGATCCGTCGTTTGGCAGAACTTTTCACGCATAGCCGCACTGCCAGCTCCCACTTTTAGTGGAGGTTATGCGGAGTGGCTTGAGTTTCAGTCACAGTTCTGGACCATGGTGGACACAAACCCATTCATCAGTCGGGTCAAGAAGCTTCAACGGTTGCGGTCCTGCCTTTGTGAATCTGCCTTGGAGACTTTTCGATCGTTGGAGCTCACGGACAAAAATTATGACGTGGCATTGGAGCTGCTAAACAAAAGGTTTAGTAATCGCAGGCTCATATTTCAAGCTTATGATAATGAGATATTGAATCTGAGGGCCGTAGAATCCGCATCGGCGTCGAGGCTTGGCGAGCTATCGGACAAATTTAATTCGCATATGCGAGCCCTGGCAAGCATGGGCACATCGAAGCAGATTGCTAGCTGCATCATAATCCAAGTATTGTTGCAGAAGGTTGATTATATTATATGTGGATTTGCCGACGACATCATCATATGCACCAAACGTTGCGGTAGGATGGCGTACACTCTTTCATACAGGTAACTCTGCATTTATGATTACCAACTCTTCCGCATGCAATATTTGTGATGGCCATTCTTACATAATAAACTCCTGCCCAAGGTTTTTAAGCTTGTTGCCTGAGGATCGTTTAGGCGAAGTTAGGCGATTGGACTTGTGCCGTAAGTTCCTTGGATCTGGGCACCTATCTCGGCATTGCAATTCGTCAAGCTGCCGTGCTTGTGGACGCAGGCATCATAGTTTGCTGCATTTTGGTGGAAATTCGCCAGCTCAAGGCCAAGACCCCTCCCCCGAGGTATCCGCATCTAGCGACGCTGTTTCTCGGTCAGCGTCCGCTCCCGTCAATTCTCTTGTCGAGAAGAATCGTTTTGATGATGTGGTGCTGCTAGCCACTGCCAATATTTTGGTAAGGAACCGCTCCGGAGTTTTACTGCCCTGCCGAGCGCTGCTCGGTTCTGCTTCGCAGGTGAATCTAGTCACCTCAAGGCTGGCAAAACAGCTGCAGCTGCGGAAGATAAGGTCTCCGGTTTCTGTTTCCGGTATAGGTGACGCAGGGTTTTGTTCCGATGGGTTTTCTGTGCAAGTCAGTTTGCAATCCCAATGCTCTGACTACTCGGCGCAAGTAACTGCTATCGTAGCCTCCAACATCACTGACCTTCAGCCCAATTTTGCATTGGACGTCAGCTCTTGGCAAATTCCCGCCAATGTAAAGCTAGCAGATCCTCATTTTCACCAGCCGCAGCGAGTTGATTTGCTAATTGGAGCTGGATTATTTTACGAGCTGCTTTGAGTCGGGCAAATTCATTTGTCTCCTTGTTTGCCCTCAATCCAAAAAACTCGGCCCGGTTGGGTTGTTTGTGGCGGAGGTCCTGACAATGGCAATGTTCTCATGGCTGGTGAGCAGTCGGGACTGATCTGCCCAAAGGGGCCTTTAGATGAGCGGCTGTAAGCCGCTCAGACAGTTCTGGGAAGTGGAAACCTGCACTGATCCGACTGTGAAGGTGTTAAAGAAAGAATTGGATTGCGAGAGTCATTTTGTTAAAAACTTAGTGCGGTTAGAAGGTGGTGTCAGCCACAGTCAGGTTGCCAATTAAACATAACTCCGGTTTATTGGGTGATTCGACTCACAGGTTCTACGTCGTTTCCAGTCGTTTGAGAAGAAACTGTCTCATCAGCCCGAACTGCGCGCTCAGTATTTGGCCTTTGCAAAGGAGAATTTTAACCTAGGTTGTATGTCCCTGGTTCCTCCGGAGTTGCATCGAGATTGCAAATATTTTCTCCCACATCACTGCGTGCTAAAGATGGACGAGGTAGAAGACTTTCCAGTGGGATGCAGTGGCAGCTCGAAGGAGGAAGTTGTTGGCATTTTTGGGCAGATTTCATCGCTTTTGTCCAAGGGCGAATTTCTTTTGCGGAAATGGTGCTCCAATATCCCTAGCGTGATGGTGGAGCTGCTGAGGACTGCGACCGCAGCTACAAGGCGGGCAGTCAATAAATTGTGCCTGCTGCCCCTTCATGATGCTCTTGAAAGCCCTTCTTCCAACGGGGGGAGTATGTCGGGTCAAGCAGCCGCCGGAAAGAAGTTTGGCCGGCAATAATTTATTGAATTCGTGACGTCATTTTCTTTTATGTATATATGTTCGCGTCTCCCGCTCTATTCCTGTCGCCCACTCTCGTGCATTCGATCGGCCACCTGGGATATCTCGATCGGTCCGCTGCATCATTCGTTGAGCCGCGCTCCCGCGTCATTATTCTAATTCGGTCGTCAACCCTATTCAGTCACATATGTACATATATTATTTGTAGAAACCCCAAAGCAATTAAATAAATTGTATCAACATCTATATGTCGAACTGTGCTTGGTTTATATTGTTGTATATAATATATAGAACACATACTTAAAGCTTCCGATAACGCTCGGTAACTGAACACATTTTGAATAGAGAAAAAAAGCCTCAACCGCTTTTCAAAGTAGAACTTGAAAGTAGAACTTAAAGTAGCAGGAGACTTTAATGCCAAGCATACTTACTGGGATCTTAACTTGTGACTCCAAAGGGAAGGCAGTTGTACAATGCAATAATAAAATCAAGGAACAAGCTAGTCTGTGCGTCACCTGGGACACCAACATATTGGCCAACAGATCCCAGAAAAATGCCAGACTTGATAGATTTTGCAGTCATAAAAAACATTCCACGCAACCTGATAAGCAACAACTCATCAGATATATCGTCTGAACACTCTCCTGAACTCCTTCAACTAAATTTACATCCAGTTGCGGTAGATAAACCATTCAGACTAACAACGAATAAAACCAACTGGCTTAAGTATAAAAAATATGTAAGTTCACGTATGTATGACGAAGCTGATATCATTCAGAAACAATCTCGAATCCGTCTTGGTCACAGCAGCTCGCATGTCAACTCCATATACGCAAAAAATATCGTACAGTCACAGATTCACGAACGTTGAAATAGAACAGCTTGTTCTAGCATAGCGACGCGCACGGCGAGACTGGCAATCCAACAGATCACCAACTGCAAAATAAAGGTTAAGTGATGCTTCACGGAGGATTTCAGCTGCATTACTTCATGAAGAAGAAGGCCCAAAAAATATTACATAGAGCAGTTATCCCCAATGAACCCCAAGTTCCCACATTGGAGAGCACACTCATCACTTAGCGCACCATTAGAATCTGAAATGCCAATTAGGACATCCACAGGCAACTGGGCGCGCAGCGACGGAGAAAGAGCCGACAGATTCGCAGAACATCTTCAAAATATATTTCAGCCCAATACAGCATCAAACGGGATCTCACTGCCAGCAACATCAGATATCGACACATTTACGTATGAACCACATGAGTTACATGAGGAGTACAGCATTGCCATATTTCTGGACGTGTCGCAATCTTTCGACAGAGTATGGTTAGATGGTTTAATGCACAAAATAACAGAAATGCTCACACACTTCTGAAGTCATACCTTTACAACAGGAAATTCTCTGTAAGATGTAATGCTGCCATATCCGCTGATTACATCATCAGAGCCGGAGTTCCTCAAGGCAGCGTGTTAGGACCAACACTCATCCTTATCTACAGTGCGGACATCCCAACGAGCATGCAACTAACCACATCCACTTTTTCTGATGGCACAGCGATCATAAGCCGCTCGAGATGCCCCAAGCAAGCAACGACGCAACTTGCTAAACACCTGGTGGCATTGGAGAAATGGCTATCTGACTGGCAAATCAAAGTTAAGGAACTAAAATGCAAACACGTAACGTTCACACTTCAACGAACAGGCAAGACTGCCCTCCACTTACGTAGAACAACACAGTGGTTCCGATAGCAAATGAAGTAACATATCTTGGCGTATATCTCGATAGACGTCTTACCTAGCGCCTAGTTACCTAACAGAACACATTTAAAGCTCAAAGCCAGCAGCCTCCACTGGCTTATCAATAGCCGCTGGCCCCTTAGGACTATAAGGTACTTCTATACAACACCGTTTTGAAACGAATCTGGATGTACGGCTCTCAGTTGTGGGGGAATGCCAGTAACAGCAGCGTGTATATAATGCAAAGAACTCAATCAAAAATTCTCAGAACCATCACCGTGGCAACATTCACAGGGTTCTTTACATATCACTCGTCAGAGAAGAGATAGTACAAATCAACAAAATACTACAACAGGCTATCAGTAAATCCAAATCATCTCGCGAGAGCTCTCACGTTTCCAGCAGTTCTTCGCCGCAACGACCTTCCAATCCAGCGCTAATTACAAGGACCATGTAGTCTCTATTCAGTTAAAATTAAACTGTTAGATACTGTATTATTTTAAAATTTGCATCCTTATTGTTATACTCATAAAGAGATGATCCAATAAATAAAATCAAGCTTTAATAAAAAAAAAAAATAGATATATATAAATCATACAGAGCGTGTTTTTTATTAAAGGCTGGTTTCTAAACATTAATTAAAGCTACCGAAATCGTTCGGTATCTCAACACAATACAAAAATAATTTAGATTAAACACCCGGAAAAAAAAAATCGGAAAAATTTTTAATAGGTCGGCTAAATATGGTGTCACCTGTAAAAAAAAGTACTGTGCTCAACTGGAAGGTTTAAAATTGAAAAGATGAAAGAAGATCATCCTACGTTTCCGCTGCCTGAGCTGAGGGATTTCATTCATCATTGAATGAATCAACTGACGCATATTCAGCTTATGAGTGGAATTAAAGAAATATAATTTATCTATAGGCTTCAAATTACCTAAGTTAACCCAAAAAATTGTTAAAAGTGTTTTGTAAAAGGACGTTTAAGAAATATGGCTCTAGTAGGAGCGACAGGCGGCGTCGCAAAAGTGTAGGAATCTACATGCAAGATAGTATAGTTCTATCTCCAATAGTCTCTGAGATCTATGCGTTTATACAGACAGTCGGACAGAGGATGCTTTGTACTGCATTTTGAATCCGTACACGGTTTAACTAAGAAAAAATACCCTAGTAGGAAAACATGTGGAAACTTTGATGGGTCTCATACGGCGAACTATAAGGGCGGGGTGGTGAGGGTGGTGTACAAGCAGCTTTTCTATGCAGATTTTAGCCACCACTTATCTGAATTGAAGATTACCCTGTCAAAAATTTAAGAGCAAAGAATTAAGTCACATTTGCCATATATCTTACCTGTTGCACCACTAATTTATGTTTTATTTCCACGGTAGGCATGTGAGATAACATTCGCTTTAGAGTTTCGTTTGTCTTTTGAGATTCAGCTAACTTGTTCTTCGTATTTGAGTTTTCAATGGATTGCTTCAATGCGCGCCTGAAATAATTTTAAAATTAATTAATAATTAATATTTTTTATACGATCTGCTAACTTTTGAAGGACTTGTAGTTTTTCCAAAAGTTCAAACTTTTTTGGATCTTCTCCTTTTAATATACGCCATCGATGCACTCCCGTTGGCGTTTTGGCATCTTCTGTTAAAGCTCGTATACGTATTCGTTCTTGATTAAGAGCCCGTTGGAGTCGAACAATTTCTTTCCTCATATCAGCAGTGCTTTTAATTGCATGCTTCAAACATTCACTTTCAGTATGGAGATTAGATATTTCTTTCTTTAGTAGCCTAATATCTTCGACTCGTTGATTGTACTGGGTTGTGCCATTATCTAAAGCATTTTGAGCAATTTGCAACTTCTCCTTAATAACAACAATTTCATCATTTCTTCGTACCATTTGCAGGCCAACTAGATTTCTTTCTTTTCTCATTTCCTCCAATTCATGACCCATTTTCATAAACTTTAGTTCATCATTAGATATGGTTTTAGCGAGCATTTCGTTTTTAGTCTTCATTTCTCTCATATCCTTGCGCAACCCGGCAACTAAATTCTCTTTGTTTTTCAGTTCGGATTGTAACTCTTTTATATAATTGTTAAGATGTTCAATTTTTAAATTTAAAGAGTTTATTTTTACTTCATTGGCACTAATTTCAGTTGTGAGTTGTTGAATTTGATGTCCAGATTTCTACGAAAAACAGAATTAATTGTAAACGTAACAATGAAATAAAATAAATAACGATAAATAATAATATAAAATAACGATTCAGTAAAATAACGGCTTTCTAAGATATATTTGGGATGGATAGTATATATTTGGTCGAACTTTTGATATCGGGTAATGTCAGTAGAACCCCTTGTGTGCCTTGTGACTAATTTCCAGTGGTAAAATCTAAAAATGAACTTGAAAAGGATCCAGAAATCTTAGTCCAGAGACGATAAAGCAATACGCTGAACTCCGCCATCTGCAAAGAAGCACGTCGAGACAACCCGACTTGGGAAAGAGTCCTGCTGGTGATCCTGGAATGAGCAGCACGCAGAGGATCTGGAAAGAAGAACTACTGGTGCTACTGGAGTAACGGAGCAACACGCAGACTAAACATGGAAGAGAGCTCTACATCTGTCTGACCCTTTACATCTAAAGACCACAGCGTGTGGGCTTGTCAAAGTCCACCAGTTAGGTCCATGCCTCCCCATTGCTCAGAATACGCGATTTGGCTATAACGGGAATCTAGGTTGGGAGGCGTGGCCTGCGGACTATTATCTACGCCTGATAGGAGGAGATCCAGAATGCCTGGCTAAGAAAATAAAATAATGTGAATTTATCGGCATCCAGGCCTCCTAGATGGGACAGATGCTGATGGGACAATTTGATGATTATGACATGATGTTTATTTAATGTGTAGATATTTTAGATCTTATGATTTTTCATATTAATAATTTGGTCTTAACTAATGCGTCTGTTTCGACTGAACTTGCTTCAGTTACCAGTCTCGTTCTGCTATACTCTGTAGGCCCACAAGCTGATCTCTGATCAGATAATTATATTTGATTCTACTGATAAATTCTCAGCGTCCTCGCAAAATTCGCGGATTGAATTGTCCTTACTGAGGACTTATAGTCCACGTCGCCATGGCATTAGGTGACTTTATTTTTCACCCTATTGGAGTACTCTATAAATATTGGCCATATTTACGATAACGAGTACTAAGACATGCTTTTAAAAACCTATTGTTTAAGATGATAGGGTTACTTAGGGGTTGACGGTGCTACTTAGAGTCTCAATGTATCGGATAATCTTGTGAAGTTTGCTTGCCATACAGAATCTAGGATTACCCGCATTTCTGAAGCCACCGGCCGGTCCTTCCTTTCTTGGGTTGAGAAGCATGGGAAGTACGCATTTAATCTGGCCAGTGCTCGTCCCATGTCCTTTGGTCCTCTCCTCCAAACTGGGCGATCATTGTTTCATCGTAGGATTTCCCTTCGGTGTGTACGTTGCTGTAAATTGATGCCGTACTCCGAGCTCCTCCAGAAACTTTTTGAAGCTCGTACTACTGAACTGGACCCCATTATCTGCGATATCGAGTGATAATCCTTTCCGGATTGCCTTCTGCAGCGTCATCTAGTAATTTTTTTTAAGCCCCCATTAGCGTTCGACTGACGTAAGCAACCACTTCTTGGAGGTCCACGGTTTCTGCGACGCTAGCTTGGATGCGTATTGAGCTTGCGTATATGTCTTGGCAGTCCCTGATTGTCAGCTAAAATGCTCAAAGAGTTGAGTGTCACCCATTAAGACTTAGACTTAGACATTTCCGACTATATCTCCACTGCACTGCACCACCAAATTAGCATCCCACTTCTGAACTGTGAGAGGATGGTTTTCTTACTTGTCTCATAGGTTTATTAAATGTGTGGTTATGCTAGATATAGGGTATTGTACATAATAACGAATTGGTCTTAGCTTAGCGCCCTTTCTGCTGTGTCGCTTGCTTAAACGCGGCTAGTTTTGCTATTCTATAAACCGCATAACAGTTTCTGTTATGCTACTGATTGTTGCTCAGCTGATCACAAATGATTGTTATTTATCATTAATTTGTTTTGCCAATGGAAACTGTTTTAAAATTTCTAAAACATTATTTTCTAAATTTAAAATTATTAGGGATTTTCTATACGAACAAGTATTTTGAATAAGAATCTAGACAGATAATGAATAAACGATTTTTGGGATAATATATGTCAAGATGAAAATATTCCCCTTCTATTTCCGGAATGGGTGATTAACCGATAGGACTTTTTACTGGGTTACAACATACAAATCTTTTGTATTTGTTTAGTTTGCAGGTAGTTTATTTTTTTATAAACTCGTTAAGCATTTTATATAAATAAGTTTTATAAATATAAATAAATTTTTAGGGATCGGGTATTTTTTAATTGTTTTGAAATTATTGTATCTTTTATTGTATTTAGCTTAGGTTTTTTATAATCATTTAAAAAAAATTTTTTTTATAGTTTTTAACCCCTTTTTCGGTACTATTAGTAGAGGAGAATTATAAGGACTTTTTCTTGGGCTTATAATTTCATCATGTATATTACAAAATTTGAAGCTGATAGAGCATAGGTGATTGCTGTAGAGGGCCCTATCATGTACGGTATTTATTTTATCGCGTATATCTGTCCTGAATGGAATTTGCATATTTATTCTTGACAGCTCTTTTGAATATAATTTTTAATATATCTGTTTAGGAACTATCGAAACCTAATTTATAATTTAGCCCATATTGTCATCTCTGTATTTTATGTATTCGTTAGCTTTAGACTACACATCATATACACACACACACATATATGTACGTTCCACAAATGGCAGATCAGTAATTTTTGGCCAGTATCAATTAGACAGCAGAACTAACAAGAACAATAAAAATATGCAGTCCACTCTCAACCGCCCCATCGTTTATGATCATTGTTTTTGTCCTTCGAGCCGGATGTTTTTGTAGTTTTCTGTGCATTGGTTCTCGTAGTAATTGTTTCTCAGCATGGAGCAATTAAAGGCATTGACAAAAGGACGCGCCAGACTCAAGGCCAATATCACACGGAGCTTGGCTTGGGCTGAGGACGCACAACATTCGAACGCCACACGGGCAGAGGTGTCTTCGCGACTGGAGCATCTCAACACTACATCGAAAGACTTCAATCGATTTGGTGATTAAATAGCTATGCTAGTCGAAGTAGATGGCTATGTAGATCCAGAGCATGACAACATTTTCTACGAGGAAAAATATCTAAGGGCGCATGCATTACTTTCGGCGATGGGAGGTACGAGACCTACTCCATCTATTGTGAACAGTGAAAACGGCAGCGGCGTGCTGCAAAACAACGACGCAATAATCAGTTTGCTACAACAACAACTCTTCGAGCAGTTGGCGGCAAATCGAGCTACTGCAAACATGTCCAGACCTGAAGGAGGAGACGTCAACGCGGCGAATTCAGGTGGTGCACAAATGGTAGGGGCATCAGCTCAAAGCGAATTGCCTAAAATTCAAATAAAACGGTTTGCTGGCAATTATTCAGAGTGGCCAGCTTTCAAAGACATTTACGAGAGCACAATTCACAACAAGGCGAATTTGACAAATACGCACAAATTTCATCATTTGAAATATCTTCTGATTGACGAAGCTGCGAATCTGGTACGACATCTAGCGATTACGGATTCAGCTTACAACACTGCGTGGGAGCGACTCAATGAAAGATATAATCGTCCACGGCACATCGTGAATTCACTTTTGGAGCAGTTTATGAAGCTGCCAACAACAACAAGGTCAGAAACAACAATTTTACGGAAGGTGTCAGACGGCGCAAATGAAATAGTGCGTGGTCTGGGTGCCATTGAGGAAACAGGACGAGACTGTTGGATCATCTACTTGGTGCTGGAGAAGCTGGATGCAGACACTAGACGCAGGTGGATCGAGCGCAGTGTGGAGTCAAACTCACCCACACTGGAGGAATTCTTCAAATTTTTGGACGCACGTTGCGAGGAATTGGAGCTCAGCAAACGGGAAACAAGCGGAGGCAAGACTACAGCCTCAATCGGTGACAAGACAAAGAAGGTCACTCATTCGTTGGTTGTGCTTGAAGGAAACAAGTGCAGCAAATGTCATTCTACAGAGCATAGTCTGTATGGATGCCAACAATTCTTGGATATGTCAGCAGGACAGAGGATTTCGTTTGCCAAGGAAAATTCGCTCTGCTACAATTGTCTGAAACCTGGTCATGGCGTCAGAAAATGCAAGTCAACGTTCAAGTGCCGGCACTGTAAAGGGCAGCATCACTCACTGTTGCATCTACAAGGCACGCAACAGGCAATTGGAACAATTGCTCAAACTGGTGAGGATCAGGAGGATCCCAACGCACACATCTCAACGGTGACTACTAGTCACATCGCACAAGCAGAAGGTTCTGCAGCAATTCTATGTGGAAAAGGCAATGCAAACTCAAAACAAGCAGCTGGATGGAACAGGAGCACCTTGCCCACGGCTATGGTCAACGTTCGCAATGCAAATGGGGATTTGGTAGCATGCCGACTCCTATTGGACACGGGTTCAGAACTGTCGTATGTATCTGAACGCTGTATACAAACACTTGGTTTGGCTCGTACGCCATCCCGCATATTGGTTACGGGAATCTCATCGATAAAAGCAGACACTACAAGGGGATGCAGCACCTTACGCATCCAATCCCGTATTTCACAAGATCAACTGGTAGTTCAGGCTCACGTGCTTGGAAGAATTACATCATCATTGGAAAGGCAGACCAACGACGCGTCTGGACTTCAGATATTCAACGATCTGCAACTAGCATATTCACAATTTTGCACAAATGCCCCAATTGACATTCTTTTGGGCAGCGAACATGTTTGGAGTGCTATTACTGGGAGAAAGATTTACGACAACAAAGGAAACCTCGTTGCTATATCATCAATCTTTGGATGGGTAATTACGTCACTGATTTCACCACAACAAGTAACGCTATAGCACTTACAACAACAATCGACATCGATGCTTATCTCAGACGGTTCTGGGAACTGGAGAGCATCCAACGCAAAGCAGAAGCGCAATCAGAAGACGACGAGGTAGAGAAACACTTTCTTGCAACACACATCCGAGATGAACAGGGCAAGTACATCGTTGAACTTCCGTTTAAAACTTCCGAAACACAATTCGCAGATACTCTTCAAGGAGCGCTGCAGAGGTTCAGATCAGTTGAACGACGTTTGGCACAGAATCAACAGCTACGTAACGACTACGTGAAATTCATGAGGGAATATCAGGAGCTAGGCCATATGCGAGAAATCTCACCGAGCGAAATTCCCAAAGGAAGGAATTTCTATTTACCACATCATCCAGTATTGGGTCGGAAACTTAGAGTAGTTTTTGACGGATCATATCAAGACGCCAAAGGCATGGCGTTGAACGACACCCTTTCTATCGGACCGAGTATTTAGCGAGACCTGTTTGATGTGTGCTTGCTATTCCGTATATACAAATACGTCTTTTCAGCGGATATAGTCAAGATGTTCCGTCAAATCTGGGTGAGTGAAAAACATAGAGACTACCAGAGAATCGTATGGAGAGAGGATCCGTCAGATCCTATCAAGCAGGAGTTTCCGAATGCAGCAAAAATCGTGTTGGAAGATTTCTATGTCGACGACGTTCTCACTGGATCGAATTGTGAGGATGAACTGCTACGCAATCGGGACGAACTCGTTCAACTGATGTCTTGTGCTAAGCTTGAGCTCGGGAAATGGGTATCGAATACCAAACGCATCGAATCGGAGGATAATACGGATTCCTCTCACTCACCAGTCAAGGTCCTAGGTCTGCATTGGCACCCTGGGGAGGACAAATTGTCGTACAATGTGAATCTATCAAAAGACCCTAGCTGCACCAAGAGGCAAGTGTTGTCGGATGTATCACGCATATTCGACCCTCTCGGTCTACTGTCACCAGTCGTAGTTCAATTCAAAATACTATTTCAAAAACTCTGGCTATTGAATTTGAATTGGGACGACGAACTACCGAGCAAACTAGCAGGCATCTGGCTCAAATGGCGAGCCGATCTAGACAATCTTCACAAGATCCAGATACCACGTTGGGTTAAGAGCGATACAGAGAAGATCGAACTGCACGGATTAGATGCATCTACCAAAGCGTACTCAGCGGTGGTATACAGCCGAGTGGTTAACGACGATGGAACCATTTCGGTCGCCATACTTGCAGCAAAAGCAAGAGTGGCACCCTTAAAGCAATAATCTTTGCCGCGCCTGGAACTTTGTGGCGCACTTCTGCTGAAACAAATTCTGCAATCCATAAAGGCTGGATTACCGCACAAAGACGTAACGATCTACGCATGGAGTGATTCCACGATAGTCCTGTCATGGCTATCGTACTCCCCGGTTCAACTTAAGACGTTTGTTGGTAACCGCACATCAGAGATCCTCGAGACCATTCCGACCAATGTATGGCGACATGTAGACTCAAAATCGAACCCAGCGGATTGCGCATCCCGTGGCTTGGGAGTATCCGAACTCATTGACTTCCAATTATGGTGGAAGGTACCCTCATGGCTGAGGGACAAGGATGAATTCATGGTGAAGTTGAATAATCCTCACAACTGTTCTTCTCTTTCAGACAAACGCATACAAAGCGAAGTCAAAACAAATTGCCTAGCTGCGCAGATGACTGTCACGACGGACAACCCTTTGGACAAGCTTCTTAATCGCATATCATCTTGGCTGAAGCTTATACACACGCTTGGTTATGTTTTGCGATTCATTCATCGCATGAAATATCCATCTTCAAAACGAACATCGCTTTCTCTGACATTCGATGAAATCAAGGCGGCCAGGATTCGATGGCTGCAACACGCACAAGCTGTTTTTCAACCAGAACTCCAGTTGCTACGCACTAAAAAGGCTCTGGGGAACCAATCCCAATTGGTAAAGCTCTCACCAATCATCGACAAGGACAACTTGCTCAGAGTGGGCGGACGAATGCAACATTCACAGTTGTCAGCAGAGGCAAAACATCCCATTTTGCTCCCAAAGAATCATCGGATCACTTACTTGATCATAGTCCATGAGCATCGCTTCAACCTACACCCTGGAGTCTCATCTCTCTTCGTTATGGTCCGACAAAGGTATTGGATTTTCGGAGCCCGAAATTTGATACGCAAAATCACGCACAACTGCCTGGCTTGCTTTCGGCAAAGGCAACACACAATGCATCAACGTATGGCAGATCTACCCAGCAAACGTATTACGCAGGCACTTCCATTCGTCAACACTGGATGCGACTACGCAGGACCCATTCTTCTGAAGGATGCGAAGGTGCGCAAACCACTTATAGGCAAGGGGTATATATGCTTATTCGTTTGTATGGTCACTGCGGCGATTCACCTAGAACTCGCAACGGACCTATCCACAGAGACATTTCTGGCGGCATTGCGTAGATTTTTCTTTATACGAGGCAAATGCAACCGCATGTACAGCGACAACAGTACAAATTTCATCTAAGCGAAGCGATCCCTCGATGAAATGCAGCAACTCTTAAGCTCATCACAACACCAGGATCACATCGTAAACACTCTTGCAGACGAAGGGATACAATGGACATTCATCCCACCACGTGCCCCTCATTGGGGAGGAAAATGGGAGTCAGCAGTTCGATGCGTAAAACTGCATCTTCGACGAGTAATCGGAAACACCACACTCACATATGAACAAATGCGCACCTTGCTTGCGCAAATCAGTGCTGTCGTCAACTCACGACCCTTATGCTATACCTCAGATACAGATGACAATTATCTATCACCAGCCCATTTTCTTATTGGCAGACCATTCACGACGATCCCAGAGGCGGATCTTGGCCACATTCCTGTTGGCCGGTTGGGCTACTGGCAGAGTATCCAATCTATGTACCAAGGCTTCTGGAAACAATGGCACCAGGAGTATTTGACAAGTCTGCAGCAGCGTCCTAAGTGGACCACGACAACACCCAACATTTCAATCGGCAGTGTTGTGCTCGTCAAAGAGTCCAACACACCACCAGCATCATGGCATCTAGCGAAGGTGATCGACACATATCAAGGAAAGGACAACATGGTTCGAGCAGTCAGGCTCAAGATGGCAGCGGGAGAAAAATTGCAGAACTACCCCGCTCAGAAACCGTGTTTTAGGGTGGCCCGGAATGTTTAGGAACTATCGAAACCTAATTTATAATTTAGCCCATATTGTCATCTCTGTATTTTATGTATTCATTAGCTTTAGACTCCACATCATATACACACACACACACACATATATATGTACGTTCCACAAATGGCAGATCAGTAATTTTTGGCCAGTATCAATTAGACAGCAGAACTAACAAGAACAATAAAAATATACAGTCCACTCTCAACCGCCCAATCGTTTATGATCAATATCATTCTTCAAATCTTTTCGTTAGTCTGCAAAGATATTCTTATATTGTTTATTTTTTTAATGTCGGATAATTTATCGACAGCATCTTTAGGAGTTTTAAATCCCAAACTCTTATTTTTGTCGGATAGTTCAACGACGGAGTGTTCAGGATTTTTGAATCCTAAACTCAATTTGCTTTGATTGCCCATTTAAGATTTGCATCTGATTTGATCTTTTTAATCGAAGTATTTTTATAAACATATATTCCTTTAATGGAAGATTTGTGTTTTCTTCTTTTAAGGAAAGATGGTTTATTAATTTCCGCTATCGTAATTGAATGTCTCCTTTTTATATTTAATCACCCCTTTTGCTGTATCAATGAGTAAATTTTAACTTAACCCTTCTATTTCGTAAAACTCATATTGCGAATCAAATGTACATGGTGGCCTGTATATCATATAGCGTAAAGATTTGCCTTCAAAAATAGCTAAAAACAAAACAACGAGTATATATTTTTCCAAATTTATTTATAACACTTATCCTTAACGCCTTCATACCAAAAATAGTCCAATGGAGTCAAATCACAGCTGCACAGGCGGCCAGGTGATAACGCCGTTTCGGCTGATTATGCGATTACCGCGCAAAATATCGATTGTGACGTTGCGACGGAAAAGGAAAGTCTTCCAACATGCAGGGATATGCGCGAAATGTCCAACGCTTGAGCACGGTGCCGAGTTGACGTCGACGGATTGTCATTGACACTTTCGGCGACGTTGACATACCCTTGCAGTTGAGTGGCAGTCTGCTATGGTTGCAACATGCATCTTATATTATTAGATATATATCGGACCTTATATAGGCTGCCAATCGTTATAAAATTTGACAGTTCGGATAAGTTTTCTCAAGTAGAATCCATGCATAATCCCATTTTTCTAACTTCAAGAACAACGAAGTTATGCCATTTCCGATCAATCAGTTATATGACAGCTATAGGATATAGTCGACCGATCCCGGCTGTTCCGACATATATTCCTTGCAAAGGAAAGAAGAGTGTGTGCAAAGTTTGGAGACGATAGCTTTAGAACTGAGAGACTAGTTTGCGTAGAAATAGACAGACAGACGGACAGACGGACATGCTTATATCGACTCAGGAGGTGACTCTGATCAAGAATGTCTATACTTTATAGGGTTGGAGCTGTCTTCTTCACTGCGGTGCACAATTTTGACCAAATTTATAATACCCTCTGCAAGGGTATAACAAACAAGATGGCGGGATTCCCTGCAAAGGTTTTGGTGTTCCCGTAACTAATACTGCAGCATCAGTTCGTACCGGGGGTCCAGTCGGTTAAATACCCTGTTCGGTGACTCTTAAGGGGGTTTGAGTAATTTCGTCTGGAGGTATCACTTGGAGTGATGCCACAGAGGACAAATCGGACAATTGCTCATTAATACTGAGAAATTCGGAAGCCGAATTTTTCCCAGTTCCGCCACAAGTATATCACTAATATCGGATTTCTTACGCTTTGGAGACTCATTTAATAGTTGAAGACTATTAAACTGTGTATCGAGCGCACAGATTGGTCATTTATTTTACGAAAACCGCTAATCAACTCTTTAAATCCACTTTAAGTCTGTCTCATGATCGATCTCATTTCGTCCTGAGCAAAAGTTGAGACCAGACCTACGAGAAATGGCATCCGAAACTGAGGCTGTGAACCCGGAACCCAGCGTGTAAAACGTTTTCACACAGCCAGCGGTGAATGGTAGGCTGGGATGACGAGATTGTCTTATTACAAGACTTCGGCGCACACGAGTTTAAAATCCATATTAAGTTATTTATTAATATTTTTGTTACTATTTTTGATCGTACCTTGAACCGCTGTTCCAGGGAAACGAAAAGGGAGATGCAATACAGCGATTAGTGTAGGTTAGTGTGGTTAAACCGCATTAATAGAGATAAGAACGTCTACTGAGCGACAAAAGAATCAACACCGTAAAAGAGGAAGAAGCAGAGCAGAGCTATTTTAAGAAGAAATTTAATATATCCAAATATACCACTGCACACGCGGGGAGCGGTACAGATGTAAAATTTTAATTTTATTAATTAAATAAATAAATCAAAATAAATAAATTAATAAATAAATAAAATAATAAAAATTTTAAAGTTAAAAACAAAAAGATGTGATAAAACGGAGTGCGCACAAAAAATACGCGTCCGTTCGCTTTAAGGTAAGGAGAGGAAGTGAAGAGGCATTTCCGATCAATAAGTTATCCGCCAGATATAGAATATAGTCAGATCAGATAATTTCTCCCGAAAACCTTTCTAACTTAACAAACAACACAGTTATGGCATTCCCGATCAATCAGTTGTATGGTAGCTATAGGATATTCGGCCGTTCCTTATGAATTTTGGCAGATCATATAATATGGCCAAAATAAAATCTGTACCAAGTCCCATCTTTTTAACTGAAGAAATATCAAAGTTATGGCATTCCCGATAAATCAGTTATATGACAGCTATAAGATATAGTCGACCCATCATCCCGGCCGTTCTTACTTATGCCCGCAAAGGAATGAAGGGTGTGTGCAAAGTTTGGAGACGATAGCTTTAAAACTGAGAGACTAGTTTGCGTAGAAACAGTCAGACGAACAGACGGACATGCTTATATCGACTCAGGTGGTGATCCTGATCAAGAATATATATACCTTATAGGGTCGGTGACGTCTCCTTCACTGCGTTGATGAAATTAGACCAAAATTATAATGCCCTCTGCAAGTGTAAAAAATGGCCCTCATAAATGCTTTTGGGGTTTTTAAAATGATATCTATACATATGTGACTGAGTAGGGTTGACGACCGAATTAGAATAATGACGCGGGAGCGCGGCTCAATGCTTGATGCAGCAGAGCGATCGAGAGATCCCACGAGAGAGCGCGACAATCGGTAGCGCATGACGGCAAATGCAGGTGGCCGATCGAATGCACGAAAGTGGGCGTCGAGAATAGAGCGAGAGACGCGAACGTAAATATAAAAGAAAATAACGTCACGAATTCAATAAATTATTGCCGGTCAAACTTCTTTACGGCGGCTGCTTGACCCGACATACTCCACCGTTGGAAGAAGGGCTTTCAACAGCATCATCAAGGGCTGCAGGCCCAATTCGTTGAGTGCCCACCTTGTAGCTCCGGACGCCGTCCTCTTCAGCGCCACCCGACACACTCCGTCATCTTCGACGACTATTTCCGTCAACCACCCCAGGGGACACTTCTTTGGAGGTAAGTTTTCGTCCTTCAACAGCACGATGTCATTTACTGCTATGCCTTGACCAGGGATGCGCCGTTTGGATCGTTGCTGCAACAGGGTTAAATACTCTTCCTTCCATCTGGACCAGAAACACTGCTGAAGAAAGACGACGCACGCGAATTAATCACGCGTTGCCAAGCATCTAGACGATTTATGTTGAGTTTTGTCAGGTCTGGCTCACTGAAACTAGAAGGAGGCCCTCCGTGCAAAAAATGATTATGAGTCTGGACATCCAGATCAGCAGGGTTTTCAGAGAGAGGGACTGATGGCCCCGAATTAATCACTGAAGCAATATTGTACACTTGGTAAAAATGATACTTCGTGGTCTTAACAGCAGGTTCCCACAAGCCGCCAAAGTGGGGAGAATGGGGAGGGATAAAATCACACTCAATGGACTCTGGAAGGCAAAAATCCAAGACAGCTCTCTCTGGTGCTCGTTGCTAAGTCTGGTGCTCGTTGCCATGGCATTAGGTGACTTTATTTTTCACCCCATTTGAGTACTCTATAAATATTGGCCATATTTACGATAACGAGTGCTAAGACATGCTTTTAAAAATCTATTGTTTAAGATGATAGGGTTACTTAGGGGTTGACGGTGCTACTTGGAGTCTCAATGTATAGGTTAATCTTGTGAAGTTTGCTTGCCATACAGAATCTAGGATTACCCGCATTTCTGAAGCCACCGGCCGGTCCTTCCTTTCTTGGGTTGCGACGCATGGGAAGTACGCATTTAATCTGGCCAGTGCTCGTCCCATGTCCTCTGGTCCTCTCCTCCAAGCTGGGCAATTATTGTTTCATCGTAGGATTTTCCTGCGGCGTGTACGTTGCTGTGAATTGATGCCGTACTCCAAGCTCCTCCAGAAACTTTTTGAAGCTCGTACTACTGAACTGGACCCCATTATCTGCGATATCGAGTGATAATCCTTTCGCGGATTGCCTCCTGCAGCGTCATCTAGTAATTTTTTTTAGCCCCCATTAGCGTTCGACTGGCGTAAGCAACCACTTCTTGGAGGTCCACGGTTTCTGCGACGCTAGCTTGGATGCGTATTGAGCTTGCGTATATGTCTTGGCAGTCCCTGATTGTCTGCTATAATGCTCAAAGAGTTGAGTGTCACCCATTAAGACTTAGACTTATAAACCGCATAACAGCTTCTGTTATGCTACTGATTGTTGCTCAGCTGATCACAAATGACGATTTTTGGGATAATATATGTCAAGATGAAAATATTCCCCTTCTATTTCCGGAATGGGTGATTAACCGATAGGACTTTTTACTGGGTTACAACATACAAATCTGTTGTATTTGTATAGTTTGCAGGTAGTTTATTTTTTTTATAAACTCGTTAAGCATTTTATATAAATAAGTTTTATAAATATAAATAAATTTTTAGGGATCGGGAATTTTTTAATTGTTTTGAAATTATTGTATCTTTTATTGTATTTAGCTTAGGTTTTTTATAATCATTTAAACAAATTTTTTTTATAGTTTTTAACCCTATTTTCGGTACTATTAGTAGAGGAGAATTATAAGGACTTTTTCTTGGGCTTATAATTTCTTTATGTAGCATTACAAAATTTGAAGCTGATACAGCATAGGTGATTGCTGTAGAGGGCCCTATCATGTACGGTATTTATTTTACCGCGTATATCTGTCCTGAATGGAATTTGCATATTTATTCTTGACTGCTCTTTTGAATATAATATTTAATATATCATTCTTCAAATCTATTTGTTGGTCTGCAGAGATATTCTTATATTGTTTATTTTTTTAATGTCGGATAATTTATCGACAGCATCTTTAGGAGTTTTAAATCCCAAACTCTTATTTTTGTCGGATAGTTCAACGACGGCGTGTTCAGGATTTTTGAATCCTAAATTCAATTTGCTTTGATTGCCCATTTAAGATTTGCATCTGATTTGATCTTTTTAATCGAAGTATTTTTATAAACATAAATTCCTTTAATGAAGAATTGTGTTTTCTTCTTTTAAGGAAAGTTGGTTTATTAATTTCCGCTATCGTAATTGAATGTCTCCTCTTTATATTTAATCACCCCTTTTGCTGTATCAATGAGTAAATTTTAACTTAACCCTTCTATTTCGTAAAACTCATATTGCGAATCAAATGTATGGTGGCCTGTATATCATATTGCGTAAAGATTTCCCTTCAAAAATAGCTAAAAACAAAACAACGTGTATATATTTTTCAAAATTTTTTTTTATAACACTTATCCTTAACGCCTTCATACCAAAAATAGTCCAATGGAGTCAAATCACAGCTGCGAGGCGGCCAGTTGATAACGCCGTTTCCGCTGATTATGCGATTACCGCGCAAAATATCGATTGTGACGTTGTGACGGAAAAGGAAAGTCTTCCAACATGCAGGGATATGCGCGAAATGTCCAACCCTTGAGCACGGTGCCGAGTTGACGTCGACGGATTGTCATTGACACTTTCGGCGACCGCAGCGAAACTTTCAAACGACCGAACTGGACAAGCACGCGAACGTGTTGTTTCATCCGTCAACGATCCAGCCTCACGCACAAGATTGAAAAACTATCCACAAACTGCCTATCCACTGCAATTTTCTTGTAGTTTCGGTTGAAGACTCTCCACTTTGGAAGAAAGTGTTCAATATTTACCAATTTTCTTGGAGCGTAAACTTAACCATTTCGTAAACCGCAAACCTTCTACTAAATATTTGACACATTGACAATGACATTAGAATTGTCAAAGTCTAAATTATCGATATTTCAAAAAGCAACCTCTGTAATTATTGTATGATAACATTTTATTATTGAATATCCATTTATTTTGGATACTCTTGTATAAATTGAAAGTTCATTTTTATTTCCATAAATTCCGGTTCTAATAAAACACGCGGATGCCCCAGTATCAATTAATATTTTTTACATTTTATTTATTTTCTTATAAGTTCTAATCAACTAATCTAGGGTAAGCCTATTCCTGGCTTCATTATAAAACAGAAAGGAAAGCTAACTTCAGGCGGAGCCGAAGTTGACATACCCTTGCAGTTGAGTGGCAGTCTGCTATGGTTGCAACACGCATCTTATATTATTAGATATATATCGGACCTTATATAGGCTGCCAATCGTTATGAAATTTGGCAGTTCGGATAAGTTTGCTCAAGTAGAATCCATGCATAATCCCATTTTTCTAACTTCAAGAACAACGAAGTTATGCCATTTCCGATCAATCAGTTATATGACAGCTATAGGATATAGTCGACCGATCCCGGCTGTTCCGACATATATTCTTGCAAAGGAAAGAAGAGTGTGTGCAAAGTTTGGAGGCGATAGCTTTAGAACTGAGAGACTAGTTTGCGTAGAAATAGACAGACAGACGGACAGACGGACATGCTTATATCGACTCAGGAGGTGACTCTGATCAAGAATGTCTATACTTTATAGGGTTGGAGCTGTCTTCTTCACTGCGGTGCACAATTTTGACCAAATTTATAATACCCTCTGCAAGGGTATAACAAACAAGATGGCGGGATTCCCTGCAAAGGTTTTGGTGTTCCCGTAACTAATACTGCAGCATCAGTTCGTACCGGGGGTCCAGTCGGTTAAATACCCTGTTCGGTGACTCTTAAGGGGGTTTGAGTAATTTCGTCTGGAGGTATCACTTGGAGTGATGTCACAGAGGACAAATCGGACAATTGCTCATTAATACTGAGAAATTCGGAAGCCGAATTTTTCCCAGTTCCAGCCTTTGGGGGGCCAGAGATATAAGCGGCTGAATAATTGTCGGCTGAGTAGGCTTAAGTTTATTCGCCACAAGTATATCACTAATATCGGATTTCTTACGCTTTGGAGACTCATTTAATAGTTGAAGACTATTAAACTGTATATCGAGCGCACAGATTGGTCATTTATTTTACGAAAACCGCTAATCAACTCTTTAAATCCAATTTAATGTCTGTCTCATGATCGATCTCATTTCGTCCTGAGCAAAAGTTGAGACCAGACCTACGAGAAATGGCATCCGAAACTGAGGCTGTGAACCCGGAACCCAGCGTGTAAAACGTTTTCACACAGCCAGCGGTGAATGGTAGGCTGGGATGACGAGATTGTCTTATTACAAGACTTCGGCGCACTCGAGTTTAAAATCCATATTAAGTTATTTATTAATATTTTTGTTTCTATTTTTGATCGTACCTTGAACCACTGTACTAGGGAAACGAAAAGGCATATGCAATATAGCGATTAGTGTAGGTTAGTGTGGTTAAACCGCATTAATAGAGGTAAGAACCTCTACTTAGCGACAAAAGAATTAACACCGTAAAATATGAAGAAGCAGGGCAGAGCTATTTTAAGAAGAAATTTAATATATCCAAATATACCACTGCACACGCGGGGAGCGGTACAGATGTAAAATTTTAATTTTATTAATATAAATAAATAAATAAAAATAAACACCGGGTTTTTAAAGTTAATAACAAAAAGAGGTGATAAAACGGAGTGCGCACAAAAAATACGCGTCCGTTCGCTTTAAGGTAAGGAGAGGAAGTGAAGAGGCATTTCCGATCAATAAGTTATACGCCAGATATAGAATATAGTCAGATCAGATAATTTTTCCCAAAAACCTTTCTAACTTAACAAACAACACAGTTATGGCATTCCCGATAAATCAGTTATATGGTAGCTATAGGATATTCGGCCGTTCCTTATGAATTTTGGCAGATCATATAATATGGCCAAAATAAAATCTGTCCCATCTTTTTAACTAAAGAAATATCAAAGTTATGGCATTCCCGATCAATCAGTTATATGACAGCTATAAGATATAGTCGACCCATCATCCCGGCCGTTCTTACTTATGCCCGCAAAGGAATGAAGGGTGTGTGCAAAGTTTGGAGACGATAGCTTTAAAACTGAGAGACTAGTTTGCGTAGAAACAGTCAGACGAACAGACGGACATGCTTATATCGACTCAGGTGGTGATCCTGATCAAGAATATATATACCTTATAGGGTCGGAGACGTCTCCTTCACTGCGTTAATGAAATTAGACCAAAATTATAATGCCCTCTGCAAGTGTAAAAAATGGCCCTCATAAATGCTTTTGGGGTTTTTAAAATGATATCTATACATATGTGACTGAGTAGGGTTGACGAACAAATTAGAATAATGACGCGGGAGCGCGGCTCAGTGCTTGATGCAGCAGAGCGATCGAGAGATCCCACGAGAGAGCGCGACAAACGCTAGCGCATGACGGCAAATGCAGGTGGCCGATCGAATGCACGAAAGTGGGCGTCGAGAATAGAGCGAGAGACGCGAACGTAAATATAAAAGAAAATAACGTCACGAATTCAATAAATTATTGCCGGTCAAACTTCTTTCCGGCGGCTGCTTGACCCGACATACTCCACCGTTGGAAGAAGGGCTTTCAATAGCATCATCAAGAGGCTGCAGGCCCAATTCGTTGAGTGCCCACCTTGTAGCTCGTGGCGCCGTCCTCTTCAGCGCCACCCGACACACTCCGTCATCTCCGACGACTATTTCCGTCAACCACCCCAGGGGACACTTCTTTGGAGGTAAGTTTTCGTCCTTCAACAGCACGATGTCATTTACTGCTATGCCTTGACCAGGGATGCGCCATTTGGATCGTTGCTGCAACAGGGTTAAATACTCTTCCTTCCATCTGGACCAGAAACACTGCTGAAGAAAGACGACGCACGCGAATTAATCACGCGTTGCCAAGCATCTAGACGATTTATGTTAAGTTTTGTCAGGTCTGGCTCACTGAAACTAGAAGGAGGCCCTCCGTGCAAAAAATGATTATGAGTCTGGACATCCAGATCAGCAGGGTTTTCAGAGAGAGGGACTGATGGCCCCGAATTAATCACTGAAGCAATATTGTACACTTGGTAAAAATGATACTTCGTGGTCTTAACAGCAGCTTCCCACAAGCCGCCAAAGTGGGGAGAATGGGGAGGGATAAAATCACACTCAATGGACTCTGGAAGGCAAAAATCCAAGACAGCTCTCTCTGGTGCTCGTTGCTAAGTCTGATGCTCGTTGCCATGGCATTAGGTGACTTTATTTTTCACCCGATTGGAGTACTCTATAAATATTGGCCATATTTACGATAACGAGTGCTAAGACATGCTTTTAAAAATCTATTGTTTAAGATGATAGGGTTACTTAGGGGTTGACGGTGCTACTTGGAGTCTCAATGTATAGGTTAATCTTGTGAAGTTTGCTATTAGTCGGTACTATTAGTAGAGGAGAATTATAAGGACTTTTTCTTGGGCTTATAATTTCTTTATGTAGCATTACAAAATTTGAAGCTGATACAGCATAGGTGATTGCTGTAGAGGGCCCTATCATGTACGGTATTTATTTTACCGCGTATATCTGTCCTGAATGGAATTTGCATATTTATTCTTGACTGCTCTTTTGAATATAATATTTAATATATCATTCTTCAAATCTTTTTGTTGGTCTGCAGAGATATTCTTATATTGTTTATTTTTTTAATGTCGGATAATTTATCGACAGCATCTTTAGGAGTTTTAAATCCCAAACTCTTATTTTTGTCGGATAGTTCAACGACGGCGTGTTCAGGATTTTTGAATCCTAAATTCAATTTGCTTTGATTGCCCATTTAAGATTTGCATCTGATTTGATCTTTTTAATCGAAGTATTTTTATAAACATAAATTCCTTTAATGAAGAATTGTGTTTTCTTCTTTTAAGGAAAGTTGGTTTATTAATTTCCGCTATCGTAATTGAATGTCTCCTCTTTATATTTAATCACCCCTTTTGCTGTATCAATGAGTAAATTTTAACTTAACCCTTCTATTTCGTAAAACTCATATTGCGAATCAAATGTATGGTGGCCTGTATATCATATTGCGTAAAGATTTCCCTTCAAAAATAGCTAAAAACAAAACAACGTGTATATATTTTTCAAAATTTTTTTTTATAACACTTATCCTTAACGCCTTCATACCAAAAATAGTCCAATGGAGTCAAATCACAGCTGCGAGGCGGCCAGTTGATAACGCCGTTTCCGCTGATTATGCGATTACCGCGCAAAATATCGATTGTGACGTTGTGACGGAAAAGGAAAGTCTTCCAACATGCAGGGATATGCGCGAAATGTCCAACCCTTGAGCACGGTGCCGAGTTGACGTCGACGGATTGTCATTGACACTTTCGGCGACCGCAGCGATACTTTCAAACGACCGAACTGGACAAGCACGCGAACGTGTTGTTTCATCCGTCAACGATCCAGCCTCACGCACAAGATTGAAAAAACTATCCACAAACTGCCTATCCACTGCAATTTTCTTGTAGTTTCGGTTGAAGACTCTCCACTTTGGAAGAAAGTGTTCAATATTTACCAATTTTCTTGGAGCGTAAACTTAACCATTTCGTAAACCGCAAACCTTCTACTAAATATTTGACACATTGACAATGACATTAGAATTGTCAAAGTCTAAATTATCGATATTTCAAAAAGCAACCTCTGTAATTATTGTATGATAACATTTTATTATTGAATATCCATTTATTTTGGATACTCTTGTATAAATTGAAAGTTCATTTTTATTTCCATAAATGCCCCAGTATCAATTAATATTTTTTACATTTTATTTATTTTCTTATAAGTTCTAATCAACTAATCTAGGGTAAGCATATTCCTGGCTTCAATATAAAACAGAAAGGAAAGCTAACTTCAGGCGGAGCCGAAGTTGACATACCCTTGCAGTTGAGTGGCAGTCTGCTATGGTTGCAACACGCATCTTATATTATTAGATATATATCGGACCTTATATAGGCTGCCAATCGTTATAAAATTTGACAGTTCGGATAAGTTTTCTCAAGTAGAATCCATGCATAATCCCATTTTTCTAACTTCAAGAACAACGAAGTTATGCCATTTCCGATCAATCAGTTATATGACAGCTATAGGATATAGTCGACCGATCCCGGCTGTTCCGACATATATTCCTTGCAAAGGAAAGAAGAGTGTGTGCAAAGTTTGGAGACGATAGCTTTAGAACTGAGAGACTAGTTTGCGTAGAAATAGACAGACAGACGGACAGACGGACATGCTTATATCGACTCAGGAGGTGACTCTGATCAAGAATGTCTATACTTTATAGGGTTGGAGCTGTCTTCTTCACTGCGGTGCACAATTTTGACCAAATTTATAATACCCTCTGCAAGGGTATAACAAACAAGATGGCGGGATTCCCTGCAAAGGTTTTGGTGTTCCCGTAACTAATACTGCAGCATCAGTTCGTACCGGGGGTCCAGTCGGTTAAATACCCTGTTCGGTGACTCTTAAGGGGGTTTGAGTAATTTCGTCTGGAGGTATCACTTGGAGTGATGCCACAGAGGACAAATCGGACAATTGCTCATTAATACTGAGAAATTCGGAAGCCGAATTTTTCCCAGTTCCGCCACAAGTATATCACTAATATCGGATTTCTTACGCTTTGGAGACTCATTTAATAGTTGAAGACTATTAAACTGTGTATCGAGCGCACAGATTGGTCATTTATTTTACGAAAACCGCTAATCAACTCTTTAAATCCACTTTAAGTCTGTCTCATGATCGATCTCATTTCGTCCTGAGCAAAAGTTGAGACCAGACCTACGAGAAATGGCATCCGAAACTGAGGCTGTGAACCCGGAACCCAGCGTGTAAAACGTTTTCACACAGCCAGCGGTGAATGGTAGGCTGGGATGACGAGATTGTCTTATTACAAGACTTCGGCGCACACGAGTTTAAAATCCATATTAAGTTATTTATTAATATTTTTGTTACTATTTTTGATCGTACCTTGAACCGCTGTTCCAGGGAAACGAAAAGGGAGATGCAATATAGCGATTAGTGTAGGTTAGTGTGGTTAAACCGCATTAATAGAGATAAGAACCTCTACTGAGCGACAAAAGAATCAACACCGTAAAAGATGAAGAAGCAGAGCAGAGCTTACTTCCAAGAAGTAGAATCCATAGAAAGTCCCATCATGCAAGTGTTAAAAACAACATAGTTATGCCAATTTCGATCATTCAGTTGTATGAAAGCTATAGGATCTAGTCGGCCGTTTCTTATGAATTTTGGCAGATCATATAATATGGCTAAAATAAAATCTGTACCAAGTCCCATCTTTTTAACTGAAGAAATATCAAAGTTATGGCCTTCCCGATCAATCAGTTATATGACAGCTATAAGATATAGTCGACCCATCATCCCGGCCGTTCTTACTTATGCCCGCAAAGGAATGAAGGGTGTGTGCAAAGTGTGGAGACGATAGCTTTAAAACTGAGAGACTAGTTTGCGTAGAAACAGTCAGACGAACAGACGGACATGCTTATATCGACTCAGGTGGTGATCCTGATCAAGAATATATATACCTTATAGGGTCGGAGACGTCTCCTTCACTGCGTTGATGAAATTAGTTGATGAATTAGAATTATTATAATGCCCTCTGCAAGTGTAAAAAATGGCCCTCATAAATGCTTTTGGGGTTTCTACAAATGATATCTATACATATGTGACTGAGTAGGGTTAACGACCGAATTAGAATCATGACGCGGGAGCGCGGCTCAATGCTTGTGCAGCGGAGCGATCGAGAGATCCCACGAGAGAGCGCGACAAACGCTAGCGCATGACGGCAAATGCAGGTGGCCGATCGAATGCACGAAAGTGGGCGTCGAGAATAGAGCGAGAGACGCGAACGTAAATATAAAAGAAAATAACGTCACGAATTCAATAAATTATTGCCGGTCAAACTTCTTTACGGCGGCTGCTTGACCCGACATACTCCACCGTTGGAAGATGTGCTTTCAACAGTATCATGAAGGGGCTGCAGGCCCAATTGGTTGAGTGCCCACCTTGTAGCTCCGGACGCCGTCCTCTTCAGCGCTACCCGACACACTCCGTCATCTCCGACGACTATTTCCGTCACCCATCCCAGGGGACACTTCTTTGGAGGTAAGTTTTCGTCCTTCAACAGCACGATGTCATTTACTGCTATGCCTTGACCAGGGATGCGCCATTTGGATCGTTGCTGCATCAGGGTTAAATACTCTTCCTTCCATCTGGACCAGAAACACTGCTGAAGAAAGACGACGCACGCGAATTAATCACGCGTTGCCAACTATCTAGACGATTTATGTTGAGTTTTGTCAGGTCTGGCTCACTGAAACTAGAAGGAGGCCCTCCGTGCAAAAAATGATTATGAGTCAGGACATCCAGATCAGCAGGGTTTTCAGAGAGAGGGACTAATGGCCCCGAATTAACCACTGAAGCAATATTGTACACTTGGTTAAAATGATACTTCGTGGTCTTAACAGCAGCTCTCACTCAATGGACTCTGGAAGGCAAAAATCCAAGACAGCTCTCTCTGGTGCTCGTTGCTAAGTAATAGTCTCCTTAATTAGCTCAACTGATTTTTGGCTCCAACGAAATTGGTGGCGTTGTCGGACCAGATCTGTGGTGGCTTCCTCCTATTAGAAACAAACCTGCTCAGTGCATGCAGAATGGCGGCGGTGGACAGATCCTTCACCAGCTCTAAATGGACTGCCTTTGTCGTGAAACAAATGAAGAAGCTAATGAACATTTTATGGGAGCATTGTAGCGAACCTCCGACTTATAGAAAATACTGAGCGCGCAGTTCGGGTTGATGAGACAGTTTCCTTTTCAACGACTGGAAACGACGTAGAGCCTGTGAGTACGAATCAGCCAATAAACCGGAGTTATGTTTAATTGGCATCCTGACTGTATAGGCATCACCTTCTAACCGCACAAAGTTCTTAACAAAGTGACTCTCGCTATGCAGTTCTTCCTTGCACGCCTTCACTATCGGATCGGAGCAGGGTCCACTTCCTAGAACTGTTGAAGAAGTTGATCGAGCCGCTCAATTAAAGGCCCCTTTGAGTAGATCAGTCGCGACCGCTCAGCAGCCAAGAGAACATTGCCAATGTCTGGACCTTCGCCTCCACAAGCAACCTAACCGAGCCGAGTTTTTTGGATTGAAGGCAAACCAGGAGACAAATGAATTTGCCCAACACAAAGAAGCTCGTAAAATAATCCAGCTCCAATTAGCAAATCAACTCGCTGCGGCTGGTGAAAATGAGGATCTGCTAGCTTTACATTGGCGAGAATTTGCCAAGAGCTGACGTCCAATGCAAAATTTGGCTGAAGGTCAGTAATGTTGGAGGCTACGATCGTAGTTACTTACGCCGAGTTGTCAGAGCATTGGGATTGCAAGCTGACTTGCACAGAAAACCCATCGGAACAAAACCCTGCGTCACCTATACCGGACACAGAAACCGGAGACCTTATCTTCCGCAGCTGCAGCTGTTTTGCCAGCCTTGAGGTGACTAGATTCACCTGCGAAGCAGAATCGAGCAGCTCTCGGCAGGGCAGTAGAACTCCGGAGCGGATCCTGACCAAAATATTGGCAGTGGCTAGCAGCACGACATCACCAAAACGATCCTTGGAGCGGACGCTGACCGAGAAACAGCATCGCTACATGCGGAAACGTGGGTGAGTCCGAGTCAGCTTTCATTTTCGTCCACTTAGAATGCGTGGCATCATCAACCTTCTGCAAAAGCACTTCGATTATGATGCAGCTACTAATCTTTTCGGATTCCCACTGATCTCCTTATCTGGATTTAGAGTTACTTATCTGAAAGAACCCGACACGTCTATACGCCCATATCTATAGCGTCCAATCTAGACTTCAATCCGATTTGGATAAATTTCAAAATTGGTGTTTATCAAATAACCGAATTTAGCAAATAACTAGATCATAATGTCGATTTAGACCTCACCAGGCTACGTACTTTTTCTATGGGAACGTTTAACTCCGGTTAATGATCCGGGAGTCCTATTAGATTTGAAACTTAAATTGACCGACCATATATCAATGATTGTTAATAATACTATGGGTGTGCTTGGTTTTATTAAAACATGGTCAAAAAATTCATCGACCCTCACATTACTAAAACTTTATACACATCATTGGTCCGTCCGATTCTTGAGTATGGATCGTGTGTCTGGAGTCCACAATACGGAGTAAACCGAGATCACATAGAATCTGTACAAAAAAACTTCCTTATTTTCGCACTTAGGGGACTTTATTGGAATGCAAGTCTTACCTTCTCTCCTATTATAGTAGACTTTTATTAATCAACTTACCATCATTAACAAATAGTTGAACGATGCTGGGTGTCACGTTATCTTGTTGAGGGACGTCCATCTTATTGATGGTAATGTAGACAGTCAGCATTTACTAACACGCTTAAATTTTTACGTTCCTAGTAGACGGACTTGAAACTTTCATCCTCTACTCCTTAGTCATTGTGCCCAACACGATCCGTTCAGGGTACTATGTTCGGACTACAATAGTCTATACCACACTTTGTCACATTGTTCTACTAACAATCTTCAATTCTTTATACTAAACGCCTTATCTCTGCAACACCCTCGAATCGAGCGGGGACGTACGTTATGCGGCAGCGTCCCTCGGTCGGTTAGACGGCGATTAAGTCTCCCACATTTAACGCTTTGTTGTTTAAAAGCGCGATTGTTTAAAAGTGATAAGTTATATTTTCCCCAGGCGTTTACTTTTATTACTATTTTTATTACTTTTATTACTATTTGATGGTTCAGACATTTTGAGAATTTTTTAAAATCAGAAATTAGATCTTCCAATATTATTTTTACAATTCCGTATCTACAAAATTCGTATATCATAAAAATCTCTCACTAATCGTCCTCCTTTCCTCACGTTGGTTGATGATCTGTTCAAATCGTTCTTCTTCAGGTTTTACGGTTATATTCTTAAGTCTTCATTTTCCCTTCTTCCTTCCTTCTTTTGAGTGTATTTTATGTGGATTAAATAGTTTTATTTAGTTTTAGTTATATACAATTAATTTAAAAATTATTAAATTTTTATTTTCACAATTTTCAATATGTCAAACTTTTTTTATTCACTGCCCTTTTTGTTATCTGTTATCTTAACAAGGACTGACGACTCGAGATCATTCATTAATAATTATACCTCGGCTTAAGAGATTTATCCAAAAAAATAGATTGAGAGAATGACTCAAGGAAACTGCTGTTTATATTAGCGAATTTTTAGGCAGCGCTTAACGAATTTTTGTGTTTACGTAGCGGACACTTAGGATCCACTCGGAACCACTCGTTAGGAACCACTGATGTGCGTGGAAATAAATTTAGAGGTGAAGTTGACAGAAATATTTGACCAACGATTTATATTGGGTCTATTTAGTTATTTAGAAATTAGATCTTGGCCCAAAGTCTTGGCCCTTAAATAATGTGCCATATAAATTGAATGGATTTGGTGGCACAGCAAACGAAGACACTCACGTAACATTTTACAGGAGCTTCATTGTGAACTTTTGGGCTATAATAAAATGGACCACAATAATCCACACCAGTAACTCCAAAGACCTGGAAACCGGTGACTCAATACTCCGGGAGATCAGACATAATGTGCTCCAACAACCCAGGCTTGGTGCGGTAGCATCGGAAACAATTGTGCAATGCCTTTGTCACCGATTCTCCCCGTTGGCCAGTATTGGGATCAAATAATAGCTAAGAAAACCCAAGATCCTGTTTGTTAATTTCGCTCATGGAAATCAACAAATATTGCCAGAGTGACTGGATGGCTTCTAGGCAATATAATTGGATGACGACTATCAAGATCCAACGTCGAATTTCTTAAACGCAACAGTCTAAACTTGACCAAAAATTGGGAGGATGAGGAAAGTATGCTGGCTGACAAAATCTTCCTTCAGTAGCAGGATCCTAAGCGATGCGAAGATTCTTTTTAAAAGTGCGAAGAATTCTGCCATCATTCACGTCAAAAGCACTTCACAAAAAATTCTCAACCGAAATTTGCCCTTGGCGAGGATCTCTGATGTTTGATGCATTATGATGCTGGCCTCATCTATTGTGCCACCTCCGAGGCCTGGAGTCAGGCCTAGGTGGGGCCTGATTTGTCCCATAAAAGACAGTTTCCAGTTTGAAAACCTACATCTCCACCTGGGTTAATTCTGACGTATCGGTACATTTTGCAAATATCTCCTGTAATGGCCACTCGATGGCAACGGAACCTTAGAAGAATGTGCAGCAGCTTCTTATGGATACCTGGACCTGATATCAACACGTCATTCAACGAATACACAGAGGTGGTGGCAGCTGATCCAACCAAATCATCCGTGAGTTGTCCTTTTTCAAAACACAGTGGTACGGAAGGAAATACTGTCTGACACTCTAACCGCTCATCAGCTGGATTGTGCTTTCACAACATATTTGCGGGGTGTGGAATTTCTCTCCTGATGTTAGCCGCCTCTACAAAAAATCCATCCGGGTTTTCTGCAGCAACGGTAGGCCAGCTGAAAGCTGGATTTGCCCAACACACAGCAGCTCATAGATGGGCTCGGATAAGACTGACGGATAGACGGATAAGTAAATCGATACGTTGCGGTCGGTAAAACTTGGGATCAGCCAAAGTGAAGTTGGACCAAATATTTAAACTGCAGATATTCAAGCAAAAACTATGCTGGAGGTCCGTGTTGTTGGCGGCGATGACAGCGTTGGAAAGGGCAGAATATCGCTATGAGTTCTCTCCAACTTCTATTGATCTTTCACAATCGTATCGGTCCACTGGAAAGAACTTTCTCAAGCCGCTCAACAAGGGGCCTTGGGGGCAGACTAGTCCCGACCGCTCAGCTGGCATAACGACCTTATGTTTATTACGGCCTCCGCCTCCCCAAACAATCCATTCGAGCCGAGGTCTCTAGATTGAGGGCACACAAGGAGATAGATGAATTTGTCCCACATAAACACGCTCATAAAATAGTCCAGCTCCAATTAGCAAATCAACTCGCTGAGGCTGGTAAAAATGAGGAACCGCTAGCTTTACGTTTGCGGGAATTTTCCAAGAGCTGACGTCCAATGCAAAATTGGGCTGAAGGACAGTAAAGTTCGAGGCTACGATAGCAGTTAACTGCGCCGAATAGTGCGAGCATGAGGATTGCAAGCAGACTTGCACAGAGACCTATCTGTAGAGAACCCCACGTCACCTATACCAAATGGTCGCAGGCAACAATCTAAAGCGCCGAATAATCTTCTGGACCAGGATGAATCGTGCCTCCCTCGCCGCATTGTTGAAGTGGAGGCGCAGATCGCTCCTGAGTTCCGCAACATCCAACTTAGACTGCTCCTTGGGCGTGCTCTTGAAATTCGCAATGATGCTTTCTAATGAAGCCGCCAATGCTAGCTAGTAGGCAATAGTTGACAAAACTAAATTCCTTCCATTTTTGTGACATGATTCTGTAGTTGCCGGAACTTGGATGCATCGTTTTAATCTTGACTATGAACTAATAGCCACTGAAATGTCGCCATTGTAAATACTCTTTATCAAACTTAGGTATATTCTTAGGTATACAAACTTTGGGGCTACGATTGGTCTACGTATAGATCACGGACTTTCTTTAAAAAAGTTTCAAGATTATCTCTTCAGACAAATCCATTGTTTTGATATTTCACATCGTTCAGCTATATAGCAGCTACACGATAGAGTTTACCAATAGCGCAAAAAATAGAAAGATCTGATCGGCGTTGATAAATTTAAAACTAAGAGGGTGATTTGATTAGAAAAAAAGTCAGATAATCAGAATTAGGGACAATGGATCATGTATACATCTACTCTGTAGGTGATCCTAATAAAGAATATACATGTGATGGAAAAAATAATAGAATCGAATGTGACTATTTCACTTAAAGGCTTATTTGTAAGTTTAAGCTTCAAAAATATGTATAAAACCCACTGTGTAGGTGTATCCACTGTGTGGATATCGTGGGTATAGTTTTTAATAATTTTGTTACCAGGAGTGCTAATACAACAATTTGTTGTAAAATTTATAATTTAATTTGGTTGAGATCATCAAAATTGGTCGTGGAACACATTGCACCGAGGAACCACATTCTCAAATCAAAGGAAGAGGGCCAATCCATGGGGGAAATTGCCAAACTATTGGAATGCTAAAAATAAAAGTGTTTTCTGGTATACACCATAGAGATGTATATATATATAGATGACGTATATATACATATGCCGAAGAAGTTATGGCTCTGAATTGGGAATATATGCACGATCCCAAACACATATTGAAGCTTGCCAAAAAGTGGTCTCAGGACAATAAAGTCCACGTTATGGATTGGCCAGCTCAGTCACCGGATTTAAACCCTATTCAGCATTTGTGGGGCATCCTAAACATTATTATAAATGGGTTTCAACCAAAAATAAAGAACATTTGTGGGAGAAAGTCCAGGAAGAGTGGTACTCAATTGAACCATCAATGTGCTCTAACCTGGTGGTGTGCTGCAGGTATGAAAGTATACATTTAATGGAAAATTTTGCTAAACTATTCAATTTAGATAAAGATTAGTCATTTTGTTTATATTTTTATTTCCATGTTTATATTTATTTTCAATATTATTTTTTAGTTTAATGAATTTAGGTAAATTTTTAGGTAAATTTTTATTTACCTAATTTAGGTAAATGCTTTTTGTTTTCTAGTATGTAAGCTTCAATATTTCTTTAATAAAGTGTGGGTCCAAAGTGAACAACATATTAAAAGCACGTGACAAGTAAATTACTTATTATTTTTCAAAACAAAAAAATTCTAAAATACAAAAATTTGTAATATCTGAATTATCGGCAGGAATAGACCCGATTTCGGTGGACGCTTACCATTTTTTATTCTCAACAAAAATTTTGGTGCTGTTCAAATATTACGTAATTTTCTAGGGCTTACATAGGGTTACATGGAGGGAGGGTTGTAAGTGGTCAAAAAGCACGTTTGACAAAACTCGTGATTACGTAATATATGGAAAGTACTTTACGTAATAGTACGGTAAAATGTGAATGTGATAATTTTTTGTATTGTATAATAACGAATTCTTACAGATTGAAGAATTCGAAAATTGTCTCTTTCTTGCGTCGTATTTTCCAAGTTCCGCTGTAGCATCATTTTTTCCGAATGAACAGATTCCAATTGTTTTTTGAAGTTGTGAACTTCCCTTTGTTTTTCATGCAACTTTTCAGTAAGATCATTCACTTGATTAGTTTTCAGGGATATTTGATCTGGAATATACAAATTTTAAAGAAATAATTATTGAAGAGGTAGAATTTGCTTTAACCTTTTAACAAAATATTGGGTTATTAATTTGTGGTTAGTAGATGTTAAAATACATCAATACAAAATACGTTTGAATTGAAAAATAGTGATATTTGTCGATAATCGGGTTTGTGGTTTCAAAAACTACTTTAGTTATATTTAAAAAAAACTTTTGTTAAATTCTTTAACATCTCATGAACGTTTTAAAAAAATCGATTTAAGCAATATTTTCAGAGGCAAAGTAAAAAGATCCACGTTTTAAGAATCGGGTGTCTCATTTAAAAATAAAAAGCACAAAAAAAATTTTATTATTTAAAAACCTTTGCGAAAAATCCCATTTTTTCATTATTCTGTGTGTTTCCTTATTTCATTTACAGATCTCCGTGCAGGTTACCGGGCGGTTTATTCCTTTTTAAAAAGGTCGGGGCACGCTGAAGAGGGTGAATCAATGAAGTGAACCAATCAGTGAACAGCTGACAATGAGTAAATAGTGTACCGATGCTGCTACTTATACTAAGATAACTAAGATACAATATTTAGAACTGGTACAATTCCCAACACAAATTTTTAAATTCGCAACATAAATTTTTTTTAAAGTTCTTTGACCTTTTTAGTGACTTCTTCCTGAGTCGTTACGTCTTTTAAAACATCAACGATTTAAAAAACAGTTTTTTTTTTTATATTTATATATATTTATTAAATATATTTTTGATATATATAAAAAATTTGTTAACAAATAAGTATAATTCTGCACCGTTTCTTTTTCATTTTTGTGTTGCTTCTATTTCCGCTTAATACAGATTCTTATCTTTAGTCCTTGCACTTTTACTAACTCTCACTAATCGGTCTCTTATGCTCCCTCCTTGGTTTTCCAATCCCAATTATTTCATTTCGCAATGATGAACTCTGTCTGCTTGATTCACAGTGTAGCTGTCTTCTCTGATATCGATGTGTGATTTCTCAGTATAGCATCGCTTAAGGTGATACACCCAGACACATTAAATTCACTCAACAGGGAAATCAACACTACGGACCCACGGTACCAACTGATGCTGCAGACACCAAAACCCAGATTTTAGGTGATCCCACCACCAAACACATATTTGTTTCACTGCATGTCCCAGATTCTGTAACGGAATGTTTTTGCTCTTCTATGCTCGCAACAATTGCCGCGGCTAGCTCACAAAGATTATGTGAACGTTCCATCGAATTTACTCCGCAGTCTGCACCTCTGCCGGATCCTCGCTACTTCTTCGTCTGCTTCTGCCCGCCTCCCATGTCAACGCTTGTCCTCTAGTCGTTCAACAGTCGCCGTTCCAGTTTGGTCGCCAATAGGCACACCTTGCAGGCATACGCCCGGCTGGTAATGCAGCCTTTGTATTGGCGCTGAAAGTCTCTCGCTTGATTGTCGAACTCTCCAAAGGGGGTCCTCCAACTTAACACTACCAGCTTCCCCGAATCGCTCCAGTTGTCCTCCTTATATAGCGTCAGGGGTGCCCGTTAATCCTGCTTGTTTTGGTTCCCGCTGTTAACATTTCTTTCCAGTACCATGCCCCGCTCCCTTTAGTAGGTTGTCTCTCACTCCCCCCTTGTGCGATTCACCTTTTGGACTCACTGCGAGAGCAGGTTATCCAACTCATAATTCAACTCAACCAATAGGCTGTGTAAGAATTATTATACCTTTGAAGAGGGTATTATAATTTTGGTTAAAAGTTTACAACGCAGTGAAGGAAACATCTACTATAAAGTATTTATATTCTTGATCAGGATCACGTCCTGAGTCGATATAAGCATGTCGATATGCGTCCGATTGTACGTCTGTCCGTCTGTCCGTCTGTATGTCTGTTTCTACGCAAACTAGTCTCTCAGTTTTAAAGCTATCGTCTTCAAACTTTGCACACACTATTCTTTCCTTTGCAGGCAGTATAAAAGTCGGAATGGCCGGGATCGGTCTACGTTATCCATATAACTGATTGATCGGAAATGCCATAACTTTGATGTTTTTTAAGTTGGAAGAAAGGAACTTTTATGGATTCCACTTTAAGCAAAAAATTCAATATGCCAATATCATAGGGTTCGGCCGATTGTATAGCTGCCATATATCTGATTAATCGGGAATACCATACCTTTGATGTTTTTGAAGATAGACGGATGGGACTTATTTGTCGAACTTATTTGTCGACACTTATTTGCAGACAACGAGTCAGCCTAGTTATTTGCAAGCTCTGCATATAACTGAATGATTGGAAATGACATAACTTTGAGTTAGAATGAAAATTCCCTAGAGTGAATTAGAAATTGAGATTTTCCACAACCGAATAATTAGGGACATCGAGAGAAGTTTCCAAGGATCCAAAGTAGACGGGCCCAGGAGCACAAATATGGCTGACAAATACCGCAGAAACAGGAGGCACAACAAAGGAGCCGGTAGTATGTACCGATAGATAATTGGGGATTCCAGTTTTCTGGCCGTCCGGGAACAATAAGTAGGCTGACGAGGGCTGAAAATTTTTTTCGGGTAGAACACCTGCAAAAACAATATGGGATGCCGTGGATAGAATTCCTTCAGGACTTCCACCGATTGTTGACGAAGAGTCCGAGTAGTACTGGTTGCTCATTAGAACAAAGCCACCACAGGACTGGAGAGATCTAAAAGAACCACTGTGATCGAATCCAGGATGCACCTCCTCCAATTTTCCAACTCGGATATCGCGGAGAGTCAGCAACTCCAGGGAGTGTCGCTGGAAAGTCTCTCAATAGGCTTGTAAAATCAGGAGTGGAGTAAGATCGCAAAAAATAAATCTTTTAGAACCAATGTGACAGTGGATCCACTTAATACGAGCCTACAACCTGTTACACCTGCACGAGAAATGCAAGGAAGTGAAAGGAGTCCTAAACAACGCCTGGCAGCTGGATACAAACCACGTGATGTCCCACGAGTTGGAAAACTGGAGGAGGTGCATCCAAACTGGACAGGCGGAACAGCCATAGGAAAGGAATATATGTTGGGGTAAAAAATACGAGGGCGGGAGAAAGAATCTTCGGAGAGAACTAGCTAGCGGATTGACTATGAAGGGTAAAGAAGATCAGCGAGCGCTTTAAAAGAAAAAAAAAGTAACGACAGGAAGTAAGCAGCTCGGTAATATCGATGACACGTAGAGGAATCAAAACAGACCCCCGACCCTACGCTATTTTCAAGGTAGCAAGAGTGATGATGAGAGGGTTACTTTCCGGAGCTTAGGATAGTCTAATCGGAAAAGACTGCAGAGAATGGGTGGAACGACTCGAAATCCCATGGAAGCCATGGCATTCTAAGGTCCGGAAAGCGAATATTCCAGGGAGAGAATTTCTGGCAGGATTTTGAAAACGCGGCAGAATTGTTCAGAGTAGACGAGATAGAAATGGACGTGAATGGCGAGGAAAACGGATAAGTAAGAACAGAAGTCATGGAGCATACCATCATGTTGAAAGAAGGAGCCACTCCGATCAAGGTTCCGCACTATATAGTGTTAGCCGGCACTAACCAACAGTTCAGGATCTTAGTTACCATGAAATGGACGAGTTGCTACGACTTGGAGTTATCGGAGAGAGTGATAGTGCATGGAGTAACACCATCCTGTTAGTCCGGAAGCGAGGAAAGAATCGGGTCTGCCTCGACGGCCGCAAGCTAAACAAAATAATGGACAAGGACGCATATCTGCAGCAGAAAATCAACGGGATATTGAGTCGCATAGAAACGACAAGGGTCATCTCAAGAATGAATCTGAAGCATGCATTCTGGCAAACAGAATTGGACGAGGCAAGCAAGTGTTATACGGCTTTTACGGTCCCGGGACGCCAATTGTACCATTTTGTGGGAAAAGAAACTAAAATATAAAATATTTTTTTATAAATATAAATAAATTTAAAGAAACACCGCATTGTTAAAAGTTATTAATTAAAATATTTAATAAAATCGGAGTACGAACATCTTTTCAAAATAATGGTGGAGATTTAAGTAAACATACTGATTTTAGCGTAAATAACATCCAATAAAAATCAGAAAACCAAATGAATGAATTAAGACATTATAAACATACATATTCCAATTTGAAATGGTCAACGGGGAAATAAATTTATTATTTTATATAGCCGGAGAATTAAAAATTTTCTGTGTATGTTTAAGCTGAATGTGTGAGTATGTGTGAATGAGCTGAATAGAGAGATTTTGTAAAAACATTAGAAAAAATATGTTTGGCTTGGGAGAAAATTGCGTAAATGTAAAACACTTTTGATTCACTAAATTGAACATTGTGGAGACCTCGGCGTTACCAGACAAAATATTTGTTATATTAACATATTTTGCTTCAAAACATGCGTCGATTAGTACCCAACCATCCTGATCCAAGATTTCTTTCTAATGTTATTCAGGAAAAACGATTTTTAAAGATTTTCCCATATGAAGATGTTTGCCCAATTTCGCTCCGAAACCGCACGCGTTTGTCTTATTTTGTCTTTTAAAATATTGAAAAAATTCTGAAAAATTCTAATAAGAACATAGTTTGCTCTACGATTTTTAAAAAATTACTTAAGGTTACCTTTAAACTAACTTCGCATACTATATTTCGTTAGAAAGGGCTTTTAAATATATTTTTCACTTTCTTTAAGATCAAATGTCTAAATCTTAAAGAAAATAAATACACTAAAAAAAAAATAAAAACACGTTAAAATTTTGTGGAAAAATGTGGAAATAGCTTTTGAGATAACGCCACTTTTTATATTTCGTTCATATCTGGGAAAAGTCGCTTAGTCCAGCGATATAGTTCGATAACTAGAGCCACCAACGGTGCTGGATGTGAAGTGGCATTCATTGCATTGCATATACTATTTAGTTGCCGATTAGCTTTTTGTAGTTTGATAACATAAGAAACCAAACAATAAATAGAAATAATGCATTAAATTTATTTAATTTAAATTAAAATTTCTTTGTTAAGAACTGGCCATTGGCTGCGACCGCAAACTGCTGAGGCAAGCGCCTCCTTGTGGGTACCGCACTCCGAAAAAATATCCCAAACAATTTACAGCTGTTTAATAAAGATTATGGATTAACATTTTTAGCAATTGACTTTTTAGCAAACGAAACGATTATGTGAAAACGAAATACCTATTTATGAAAAAATTTATATTTTTGGTTGGTAAAAATCCTATTGCTGATCTCAACCCAGGATGCAGACTGAAAATGACGCTACAATACCAGAAAAATCAGGCGGCGATTAGCTAAGATAAGTAAAGAGGCTGTGTTTTGATTTGTATATGGTCAAACATATATGGACGACTTTTTATAGGGCTACAAAAAAAAATGTTCATATTAAATCAAAAACACCTTGACGATGCAATATACCGGTGACAAACATAACGAATATGATTGATGAAAGATCGAGCCACACGAAACCTCGCTCTCAATAATAAAAAAATATACATACACAACAAATATAAATAATGAAATAACATGGCGTCGCCAAGTTATTACATGGCGACCGTGACGCGCTATCAGGCGATCTTTCAATCGGCTCCTCAATGAGCCTCTGTACTACGGGGTCTGATTCTGAACCCATGGTTGAGTGTGTGTGTGTTTTTTTTTTGTTGAGGTTGCGGCTCGTGTTCAGGTTTTGATCTTATAGAAAATGGTCACGTCGGGGTCACCAAAAAGTTCGTTCGCACTAACGTCGAACTTGAACTCACGGGAGTAACGATAGGTCCCGGAGTCGTAGTCAAGCCTATACAACGTCTGACTAAAACTGCCTGGTTTATGCAGGAGGGGGTTGATATGAGGGAAACGTGAAATGAAGGTCTGTTGACTGGCCTCAGCTGTGGTTAGGTTCCTCTGGCGGTCCCTTCATCTGGAGTAACACACGGAGGTCAAGGGGGTTCCTACCGACGGTCGGTTCACGGGAGCAACATTCGGAGGCTGATGTATTGGTGGTCCTGCTGGCGGTCCGTATAACGGGAGCAACACTCAGCGGTGATTGACGTATCGAGGGTCCTACGACGGTCCGTTCCACGGGAGCACACTCGAAGGCGATTACATCTAAGTGCTATAGTTAACACTGAGTAACGAGATGATTGATTCTGTATTCGCAACTATCTTTTTTTCAGAATATCTGCTCTTATATATGATGTAAAGTATACCTATCACTAGGGCGTTATTGAACAAAGTATAGCAAGGTCTAGGGTTTAGTAGGTCAATATTATCCGTTAAACCGGTCACCTACTTCTGAATCTGCTGCCTCAGACCGCTTGTTCATGGGTCTTGCATTTCATGATTCCGCTGGTTCTTCCCGCTGTTGACAAAGCTGCTCGCTGGCTTGAGCCGTCTGTAGCTGGGTCAGTCGATCGGAATCAAATTATTTGAGGTTGAGGCTCTTCTCGGAGTCAAATTCCTATTACTAGGTGTGAAGCGTTATCATATATCTGGCATTCGGTGCGAAAACATTAGGTCTTGACACTAGGTACCAACAATAGGCCTGCCATATGCTAAAGCTTCCATAACTTTTCCATAACTTAGAACTGTTTTTGCCTGTTGGTGCTCGCAACCAATAGCCTGGCGCCGGTTCGGCTCACGGTTTCCTCCGTTCGGACTCACGTGCTCCAGTTGCAAGGCCATTACTGCCCTTCTCCTGCCGTAGTTGCAGCTCCTGGTGTCGCTCTCCTGTCGTCACAGATGCTCCTGTCGTCGGCGCTGTTCCTGTCGTCTGCGCTGTCTTGTGTACGCCGTTGCTGCTCCTGTGGTCGCTACTCCTGGTCAAGCTACTCCTCTTCTTGTACGCCGTGGATCGTCGATATCCTTGGCTCACTAGGAATGCCATTTCGCCGTGGCCGGCACCTAATCCGTGTTAGCAGACTAATAGGCTCACTTCCCAGGCATACGCCGGGCAGTGACACTTCTTGGTGCCAGGCGGCCGGATTAGGGCACGAAGGGCCTACCTATCCTACAGGATACACCGCCGGATGCGTTCGCCACTCGTCTCGAAACACCTGCGTTCCTACGCTCCGCAGCGCCTGGATCAGGAGTCTCTTGACTTGACCGAGATGGCCCTATTGGGTCTTGTTGTTGGGCTTGAGTTACCGATCTGGTTACCCCGCGCTTTACAGGATCACACCTGTTTGTGACGGTCTAGAATATGCCGTCTACATTCCACGCATGAAGGTTCCTTCCGTACTTTCAAAACACGGCCTCGCTATCTTCTCTGACCCCCAACAAATAAACAATATTATAACGTTTTCAAACTAAATTGTTATTTGGAGAAAAGGTCATTGAAAAATCTCAACGATCAAACAAAATATTAAACTGGAACTGAACTATCGAAATAACACAACTTTGGTGTTAAACAATATTTTAACGTTTTGAAACTAAATAATTTCGTGTTGCTATTTGGAGAAAAGATCATTGGTGACGACAGCGCTATTTTTAAATGCAAGGCAAGGGATATCCTCCAGGATTTGAAGAGGATCCAAGGAGCCCTCCAGCCAGTGTCCAAGGTAGAAGATGCTATGCTGTATGTGCATCATGGCCAGTTGGACGCTATGTACGAGGACTTCAAGGCCATCCACGGGGAGTTTGAAGAATTGGATATTACGGAGTTCGACAGCGACTTGCGATGCACCGTGTCTGAGCTTGTAGCGACGATGCATGCCGGAATCGAATACGAGACGTCTCTGCGTTCTGCTCGAATTGCTGCCCATTTCATGCTATCCATCGGCGCTTCCTCTTTTATCTTTTCGAGAAACGATTTAATAATCATCGATTTATATTTCAGGCTCATGTGAACGAGGTTCAGGGCCTCAATCTATTAAGGCCTCAATCTATCTGGAAATAGATATTGGCTCAGTGGCAGCGCTTCGGGGCCTTTCAGATAAGTTCGATCCCCATATGCGGGCCTTGAAAAATTTGGTGACAACAGTTCAGATCGCTGGTTGCATCCTTGTCAAGGTGCTCTTTTAAAGGTTGGACCCAGCTACTCAGGCCAAGTGGGAGGAAGGAAGTGTCTCCAAACGGGCCATCACCTGCATGACTGCCTCGCTGATAATTGTCGCAATTGTGGTAGGAGGCATCACAGCCTGCAGTATTTTTTGGAGTCACTGTCTATCAGCAGCCAGCTAATGGTAGTGGCGTCTCAATAGGCTCTTTCATCTACGGCTAATGTACTAGTTGCCTAGGGTCGCAGCGGTGATATAGCCTTACTGGCCACAGAGAACATTTTCGTTCGGAGTCGAGCTACGGTTTTTCTTCCTTGTCGAGGTCTGTTGGATTCAGGATCGCAGGTGCGTCTGGCTAGTCAGCAGCGGCTTTGTAGACGGAAATCTTACATGACAATGTCTGGAATTGGCGACACTGGCTTCGCGACAGACAGATTCTCTGTCGATATGCTCCTACAGTGTTTTGAAACTAAATAATTTCGTGTTGTTATTTGTAGAAAGGGTCATTGAAAAATGTCAATGACCAAACAAAACATTAACTGGAACTGAACTATCGGTATAATACAACTTTGGTGTTTTTGAAGATAGATGCATGGGACTTTTCAAAATTTGTTGGTTTAGTTATATTTTTCAAATATTAATAACTCAGGCCGACATTTTCCCATTTTTTTCCCTCCCCTCATAATTTAAACTGCTTCATAACGATTAGGCTCAGTGGTTGGTCTTTTATGGAGCCGGGCCAAAAAATATTTCTAGTGGTGATATCGCAATAAAAGTGTCATCTAGCTTTCACACAAACGGATTACGCTACTTTCTTAAACATTTGACCTCTTAATAAAGACTTTGCTTAAATCGTAAGTAAAATATTAATTCAATATTAAATATTAAATTAAAATAAATTCGCATATAACACTTCTTTTATTCATAGAGCAACAAATGCACACCTCTTAATAATTTTAATTTTTTTGTTCATTGTAAATTTCCTTGCCCACTTAAAAATATGTCTGAGATTAACAGCAATCTATTTAATAAATCTCTATTTGTGTCTACTCAAAACATTTTTCTAGTGAACAACCTTTGAAATTTTTGTATATCCCTGTTTTTAGATTCGTCAACTTCTTCCGCCAACACTCCTATCGAACCAAGGGGATAGCTTATAATTTCAAACCCGCGGTTTAGAACTTTGTGAGCGGATGGTGGAAGGTAATACAATGGATACAATTAGCATTTAAGCATTGTTGCGGTGTCAAGTGCAAAGCATCCAAATTTTTCAAAATTGATTTTATAGCCAGATGATATGGGTTATGGAATGGTGCCATGCATATGGATTAGTAATCCTGTAATATCAACAGACAATTTCGTGTCGCTAAAAAATGTTATTGCCGTATTACCATCATTAGAAGATCCACTCCTTGGTTGGTCGACATGTAATCCCATTTGGTATTAATATTGGTATTATTATTTGGTATTATATACCCTTGCAGAAGGAATTATAATTTTGAAAGACATCTCCGACCCTATAAAGAATATAGATTCTTCGGAACGGCCGGGATCGGTCGACTATATCTTATAGCTGCCATATAATTGATTGATCGGAAATGGCATAACTTTATTGTTTTTTGAGTTAGAAGGATAAAACTTTCTATGATTTTTACTTTTTTGGGCAAACTAATCCCATCTGCCAAATTACATAAGGATCGGGCGACTATATACGATCCGATATATATCTAATATTATAATATAAGATGCGTGTCGCCACCTGTCGCCATGTAATGCCGGACTGCCACTCAACTGCAAGGGTATATCAACTTCAGCTTCGCCCGAAGTTAGATATCCTTTCTTGTAAACATTACTGTTAACAAAACTACGAATGAGCAAATATTGATGTTTACTCATATTTGTATCAAGAAAGAGTGATGGGACTTCATCAATATTAAATTCTGTAAGCGTTAGATGTGATGAATTGCAGGAGCGTAACATAGTAAGATTAGACTCGTCAGTTTTTGACTGCTCAGGTCGTTTTGTTCGGTCTAATCAAAAAATCCAGACCGTGGACGAAGGATTATCAATCAGATTGATATTAGAGAATTGACATTTTAATGCGGTTGTAATTTACCCAAAACGTTATAATCCTTTTGCAACGTATGCAATTCGCTTTGACAATTCACTCTTGTCAAAAATATAGCTGTTTTTAATAATATTTGCTCTATTCCTTCAATAAATTTTGGTTCGCCTTTCAATTGCGCTACCCTCTTTGCTGCGCCATACATTAAAAACATAAACGTGACTTTATTATACACACTTATAAGAAAAACCTATCAAAATTTTTAGTTTTGGGCTAGGGAACAAACAAAAAAGAATTCCAAACTATTAATAAATGAAAAATGTTTAATAAACAAAAACAGACAGAGCAACAGCACAACTAGCAAACAAGCGAAAACAATTTTTTGGTGTGCAAAACTGACCCTGAAAAGATAAGACGGTGTTAGAATTTTTACAATTTTAAGCACATCTGCAAATTTTTGCAAGAAAATTTTTCACATTTATTACTTTTAGAGTCAGGCAAAAACATAAGCCGACAACTAAATTGTGGATTTTTGTGGGGTCACTTCTAAAACTTCACATAAACATAAAAAGACGTTCAAAATATAGAAAAAAAAATGTATTGTCGGGTCAAGCAGCCGCCGAAAAGAAGTTTGGTCGGCAATAATCTATTGAGTTCGTGACGTCATTTTCTTTTATATATATGTTCGCGTCTTTCGGTCTCGTGCATTCGATCGGCGACCTTCATTTGCCGTCGTGCGCTTGTCTTGCTCTCTCGCAGGCGTTGAGCCGTGCTCCCGCGTCATTCTAATTCGGTCGTCAACCCTATTCAGTCACATATGTACAAATATCATTTTTAGAAACCCCAAAACAATTCAATAAATTGTATCAACTTAAACTTAAAGCTCCCGAAAACAGTCGTTAACTGAACATTGGTGACCTCGACGCTATTAAAAATTTGAGCTGCGCGGCTTAAAATATATAAACATAAACATATTTAAAATTACATTAATGAAAAAAAATTACATTAAAAATTAAAAAATTACAACATTATTCGGTTTGTGATTTGTGCGCGAAATATTAGCATCTGTTGACCTACATACATACGCTGTTTGCTGAGTGCTACAATCGCTCATACATAATTTACTCCGTTATATAGAAGCTGCACAGTGGGTCGTGAGCTGACAATAAATAAACGAACTAAATAAATTTTTTGTTGCGAAAATGAAACCGTTTTTCGATTGTGCCTCTCCTGAAAGAAAATTATTCCTGAGCCAAAGTGCAATTGTCCTTTTTGAGAATCTTCAAGGATTGTTGTCCTCCTTGAAATCAGTGGAGACATTTCCGGAGGCGATGTTAAATGTGCGGCTCAGCGATTTGGAGGAAATTTCAAGAGCACATACAAGGAGCTGCCCGAGATGGATGTTGCAGAACTCAGGAGCGATCTGCGCGTCAACCTCAACGATGCTGCACGATTCATCCTGGATCAGGAGATTATGCGGCGCTCCAGTTAATTGCCGGCAAGTTCGACGCTGATCAACGCATCGTCTGCCACCTATTTCGATGCGTCGTTTGGCAGAAATTCGCTAGCTTTCGGACAAATTCAATTCACATATGCGAGCCCTGGCAAGCATGGGCACATCGAAGCAGATTGCTAGCTGCATCATAATCCAAGTGATGTTGCAGAAGGTTGATTATGTTTTATGTGGATTTGCCGACGACATCACCATATGCACCAAGCCTTGCGGTAGGACGGCATATACCCTTTCATACAGGTAACTCTGCATTTGTGATTACTAACTCTTCCGCATGCATTATTTGTGATGGCCATTCTTACATAATAAACACCTGCCCAAGGTTTTTAAGCTTGTTGCCTGAGGATCGATTAGGCGATTGGACTAATGCCGTAAGTGCCTTGGATCTGGGCACCAGGCATCATAGCATCATAGCTGGGCAGGCATCATAGCATGCTGCATTTTGGTGGCAATTCACCAGATCAAGGCCAACACCCCTCTCCCGAGGTCACCTTAAGGCTGGCAAACCCGCTGCAGCTGCGGAAGATAAGGTCTCCGGTTTCTGTGCCCGGTATAGGTGACGCAGGGTTTTCTACCGATGGGTTTCCTGTGCAAGTCAGCTTGCAGACCCAATGCTTAGACTACTCGGCGCAAGTAACTGCGATCGTAGCCTCCAACATCACTGACCTTCAGCCCAATTTTGCAGCTCATGGAAAATTCCCGGCAATGTTAAGCTAGCAGATCCTCATTTTCACCATCCGCAGCGAGTTGGAGCTAATTGGAGCTGGATTATTTTACGAGCTGCTTTGTGTCGGGCAAATTCATTTGTCTCCTGGTTTGCCCTCAATCCAAAGAAACTCGGCTCGGTTGGGTTGTTTGTGGAGGCGGAGGTTGCAACAATGGCAATGCTCTCATGGCAGCTGAGCGGTCGGGACTGATCTGCCCAAAGGGGCCTTTAGATGAGCGGCTCAATCAACTTCTTCGACAGTTCTGGGAAGTGGAAACCTGCACCGATCCGGTTGTGAAGGCATTAAAGGAAGAACTGGGTTGCGAGAGTCACTTTGTTAAGAATTTCGTGCGGTTAGACGGTGGTGCCTATACAGTCAGGTTGGCAATTAAGCATGACTCCGGATTATTGGGTGATTCGAACTCACAGGCTCTACGTCGTTTCCAGTCGTTGGGAAGGAAACTGTCTCATCAGCCCGAACTGTGCGCTCAGTATTCGGCCCTTATAAAGGAGTATCTTAACCTAGGTCATATGTCCCTGGTTCCGCCGGAGCTCGAGATTGCGAATATTTGATGCCACATCACTGCGTGCTAATGACGGATAGCACCACGACGAAACTTAGAGTGGTGTTCGACGGTTCCGCTGTTACCACATTCGGTTATTCTCTGAATGACATATTAATGGCTGGGCCAGTCATCCAACCTAAGCTTTTTCACATCCTGCTAAGGTTTCGTTCGCATCCGGTAGCGCTGACTGGCGAAATTTGTAAGATGTACCGCTGTGTGAGGATGGCGTCGTCTGACAGCTTCTGGCAGTGCATTCTGTGGCGAGATTCCCCTCTTGAGGAGCTACAAACATATAAATTGGACACTGTTACATATGGAACAAAGCCTGCGTCCTATCTATCTGTGCGAGCGATGCACCAATTGGCTAAGGACGAGGTGGAAGTCTTTCCAGTGGGATCCGAAATCTTGCTTCGACATTTTTACATCGATGATCTTAATTCTGGTGGCAGCTTCAAGCAGGAGGTTATTGGCATTTTAGGGCAGATTTCTGCGCTTTTGTCCAAGGGCGAATTTCTGCTGCGGAAATGGTACTCCAATATCCCTGGCGTGTTGGACGGCGTGCCTAAGGAGCATCGGGAGTCTTATCTAATATTTGATGACGGTAACAACTTCACGACAACGTTAGAATTGGCTTGGGATCCTTCCACTGATCAGCTGCTGCTTTCGTTTTCTGCTCATCACTCCACTTTGAAGCCGTTTCGACGTTCTGTCCTATCATCAATAGCGCGATTATACGATCCGCTGGGCCTTGTTGACCCAGTTGTAACTAAAGCAAAAATATTCTTGAAAGCTATATCAAGAATAATATAAATATATATGAAAGCTTACCTCAGGGTTTTTGTGTCTACATAGTTCATGTGTCTACATAGTTTCCAGGTCGCCAGGGGCTGAGAGCCGCTTGCTATGTGCGAAGTCTCGAGTATCGCCTCTTAAGACTTTAACTGTGCCAAAGTGAGAGCTGGCTGGAGCTGAGTTGTTGGCGAGTATGATGGCAGAGGTTCACAGTCTAGGCGCTTACAAAGGGAAGAATTTTTTTTATCACGTGTTGTCGTGGATTCGCGATGAGCCGCCAGGTTTAACGTCTTTGTCTCTAACCGCGTGTCGACCATTCAAAATCTGACGAGTTCCGTGGAGTGGCGATATGTGCCTACGTTGGAAAATCCAGCAGATATCTTGTCTCGTGGAGCCCTTCCTATTGAGTTGATCGGATCCAGGTTATGGTCTCAGGGGCTGCCCTATCTGTTAAAGACACAGGAGTACTGGCCTGCGACGATAGTAGTCGAGAAGCCAGCTTTAGAGCTTCGCCCTTCAATTATATTAGTGAAGTCGCCACATACAGACCTCGTGGTTACATGCAAACACGTTAAATCTTATCCAGCTCTTAAGTAAGTGTTTGCGTATGTCTATAAGTTAGGCAGACGGTTTCAGCATAAAGGAATTACCGTTCATGATCTCTAGGCGGGGACTCGCATGCTTTTGTGGGCAGCTCAGCGCGCTCACTTGGGTGTTGAAATAAGGACGTTGCAGACAAAGGGAATGGTTGCCTCTTCAAGTTCGCTGGCTTCATTATCCCCCTTTTTAGATCAGTTTAGATTGCATCGAGTAGACGGGCGTCTCAAGAATTCATACTTGGATTATGATGGTCGTCACCCAGTAATTTTGCCCAGGAGCCAAAAATTAACTAACGCGAAGCCGGTAACGCGAAGCATAATCCTTAGCTTTCATGAGAACAACCTGCTCGCTAAACCACGATCGTTATTGGCGATGATACGTTCGCAGTAATGGCCGATTGGGGGGATAAAAACTGTGCTCAAGGCGGAGCATGTGTTGGAGCATGTAATGGGTCTCTCCTTCCAAAGGAGAGAGTGGAAGGTTATCAAGTCTTCGATGTAACCGGTATCGATTTTTGCGATCCATTCTTCTATAAGTCGGAGGTTCGCTACAAGGCTCCCATAAAATGTTACATTAGCGTCTTCATTTGTTTCACGACAAAGGCCGTCCATTTAGAGCTGGTGAGGGATCTGCCGCCTTTCTGCATGCACTGAGGAGGTTTATTTCTATCAGGAAGAAGCCTCGACAGATCTGGTCCGACAACGCCACTATTTTGAGCGACCACTGAGCGAATTAAAGAGACTATTTCTTGGCGACGAGCACCAGAGAGCTGTCTTGGATTTTTGCCTTCCAGAGTCCATTGAGTGGCAGTTTATCCCTCCCCGTTCTCCCCACTTTGGCGGCTTGTGAGAATCTGCTGTTAAGACCGCCAAGTATCATTTTTACAGGGTCGTGGGCTCGGCTGTACTAAAGGGCGACGATTTACAGACGCTGGTGTACAATATTGCTGCAGTGATTAATTCGAGGCCTCTCTGAAAACCCTGCTGATCTGGATGTCCTGACTCCTAATAATTTTTTGCACGGAGGGCCTCCTTCTAGTTTCAGTGAGCCAGACCTGACAAAGCTCAATATAAATCGGCAAGATGCTTGGCAACGCGTCGTCGTTCTTCAGCAGTGGTTCTGGTCCAGATGGAAGGAAGAGTATTTAACCCTGTTGCAGCAACGAATCCAAATGGCGCATGCCTGGTCATGGCATAGCAGTAAGTGACATCGTGCTGGTGAAGGACAAAAACTTACCTCCAATGAAGTGGCCCCTGGCGAGGGTGACGGAAATGGTCGTCGGAGATGACGGAGTGTGTCGGGTGGCGCTGCTGAGGACGGCGTCCGGAGCTACAAGGCGGGCAGTCAGCAAATATTGCCTGCTGCCCCTTCATGATACTGTTGAAAGCGCATCTTCCAACGGGGGGAGTATGTCGGGTCAAGCAGCTACCGGAAAGAAGTTTGGCCGGCAATAATTTATTGAATTCGTGACGTCATTTCCTTTTATATATATGTACGCGACTTTCGGTCTCGTGCTTTCAATCGGCCACCTTCATTTGCCGTCATGCGATAGCCCTTGTCTTGCTCTCTCGCGGGATCTCTCGATCGCTCCGCTGCATCAGGCGTTGAGCCGAGTTCCCGCGTCATTCTAATTCGGTCGTCAACCCTATTTCAGTCACATATGTACGTATATCATATGTAGAAACTCCAAAACAATTAAATATCAATATTTGTATCAATATCAATATTGTAATCAATATCTATAAATCGAACTGTGCTTGTTTTATATTGTTATATATAGAATATTTAGAACACAAACTTAAAGCTCCCGAAAACGCTCAGATCCTAAAGGTTATGGAGCAGGGAAAATTATGCACAGAGACTTTTTGCTATAATTATTACTTAAGTGGATAGAAAAGAGGATATGGACTGTTGTGAAAAATTTGTTAGTAGTTTTTATATTTTGTATCTACTGATTTGGTATTAAAGTATTTAAATTTGTTTTTCTAAGGAAAAAGGTAATACCTTGGTAATTTTCAATACGTTCATGTAATGTTTCCATTTCTTGGGCCATTTCATCTCTTTCCTTTTCCGCTTTTGATTTAAGAATATAAGCTTCATCTAATTTAACATTTAATTTATTCATATCCAAATTTAAGGAACTAATCATATTTGCTTTTAACATCATATCATGTTTTAAATCTGCCATTGAATTGTTTAACTTAATAATATCACTTCGTAGGCTATCTCTTTCACGTTGCAATGTCTCTTTTACGCGGCGAATGTCATCTGTTCTCCCATTCGCATTTAAAACGTCCTTTTCGAGAGAATTAATATTGTTTCTAGAATATAAATATAAAAATAGAAAATGTAACTAATATATTTATTAACAATTCTGTACTATTTAAAAATAAAAACAAAAATGAAAAGCAGCATATACTATTAGGTATATATTGGATCGTATATATTTTGCCGATCCATGTAAGAACTTCGCTATTAAATCTATTTTCTAATAAAAATGTTGCAAGGAGCCCAAAGCATCTGTTTGGTCATTGAGATATTTCAATGATCTTTATCCAAATATTGCTTATTGCTTATTTTCAATTAAGCGCGCATATGAAACAGAGCGAGACAAAGTTCGAATTTATGATGCTTAGGTACTGAGATAAGGGGCCAGAGTGAGCCCGCCATAGAACATGGGAAGAGAGAAAGCTCGCTATCTTAATGCTACAGATAAAGCCCGTTGAAGCCGAGCGGCCGAATAGTGTCGGCCTACAACGAACAATAGGGACAAAAAAATGAAATATTACAAACTATTCTATATACAAATAGGCTAAGGCCACTGCGCGCTTAGTGGTTCCAGATGCGGTTCTAATCACCGCAGCTCGAGACACTCCATCTCGACCTAGATCCAAAATCCAGGAATCCGTTAATCGCTAAGAGTTGCTTAATATTGCTTAATATACTTACAATTGCTTAAATACTCAAGAAGAGCAAGAAAGAGATACGCTGCCAGCTGTCCAGCGGTTAAAATTCAACTTTGTGACATCAAGCTCGATGAAACTGACTTACGGAACACCAGTAAAAAAATGGGCTGGAGTTAAGACATAAAGGTCTGCAGGATCTTCTGAAAGAAGATGCTTTGCGGTTTTGCCAGCAGACTCTTTTTCCCAGAGTCCACCAAAATGGGGATTTTGAGGAGGAATTAAATGCCACTCGATGGAATCAAACGCGTAAAATTCCAGAAGCACTCGCTGATGCTCATCGCTTATGAAGATTTGGAGCAGCTCCTTCAGCTCGTTTTTAGCCCCAACAAAATTGGTTGCATTGTCAGACCAAATGTGCTGCGGCTTTCGATGAGTGCATATAAACCGTTTTAAAGCATGCAAAAATCCAGATGTGGAGACATCCTTTATAAGTTCTAAATGGACGGCTTTGGTAGCAAAACAAATTAAGACACTCACGTAACATTTTACGGGAGCATTGTTTGAAACTTCGGGCTTATAATAAAATGGGTCGCAAAAATCCACACCAGTTACTCCAAAGACCTGGTACCCGTTGACTCTTTGCTCCGGGAGATCAGCCATTATGTCCTCCAACAACCGAGGCTTGGTACGGAAGCATCGGATGCATTTGTGCAATGCCATCGCCACAGTTTTCCTCCCACCGATTGGCCAGTATTGGGATCGAATAATAGCTAACAGGGCACGAGGCCCCGTGTTTATATTCCGCTCATGGAAATCAACAATTAGAGCCATAGTGAATGGATGGCTTCTAGGCAATATAATTGGGTGACGACTATCAAAATCCAAAGTCGAGTTTTTTAATCGACCGTCTACACGCAAGATCCCAAACTTATCCAAAAAGGGAGAGGATGAGAACGCTGGCTGACGAGATCTCCTTTCCATTCTGAAGCGCCTTTATGTCATCCCAAAAAAAAAATGCTGCACTAGTCGCTAGCAGTGACAGCCTTGTGACGGACTCGCTATAAGAACTTGTGCAGACAAGCGAATACCCCCTGGAGTGCTGTAAACGAGTTACCTTACTTGGAACCAGCTGTCTCGTCAACGTGATTGGATGGAGATTGGATTAGCAGAACCCTTGCGCTTTGCTCCAGAGTGGGTTTTACGTATGAAACGCTGCTGGCCACTGATTCTGAAGTCCAAGAAGAAACGCAGCACCATTGGACCACAGGTTATTATCAATTAACTCCTTGGGAAGAGCACCGCGCGATAGGATATCTGCCAGGTACAAGGACGTAGGAACATATCGCCATACCATCGTACTGGTCAACTTCTGGATTGTCGAAAGCCGAGCTCCTCCCGAATCCAGTACAGCGCCACAGCAGAAATACTTTCCATCATAGACCTTCAACTGACCCACTTCCGACATAAGGGACTTTTATCAGAGTAAATGACTTTCTGACCTTGTACCCTTCGAAATCAAATCATCAACATAAAAATCGCGACGCAAAATTTCGGCACCCTTTGGAAACACAGACTGCTCATCCTCCGCCAACTGATGTATTGCTCGAACTGATAAAAATGAGGCAGGCTTTGTCCCATAAGTGACAGTATCTAGTTTGAAAACCGGCAACTCATCCTGGGTGGAATTCCGCCAAAGAATGCACAGCAGATAGCTGTCCTCGGGGAAAGAAAATCGGGGAAACTCTGACGCATCGGTACATTTTGCAAATATCACCTGTAATGGCCACTCGAGGGTAACTCAACCTTATAAGAATGTGCAGCAGCTTTGGATGAATAACTGGACCAGACATCAAAATGTCATTTGGTGGCAGCCGAACCATCAAAAACAACCCTGAGTTTGCTTGTTAAACTGTCCTCCTTCAAAATACAGTGATAAGAAATACCGTCTGGCGGGTTGTGCAAGAGGCGGTACTGGAGACATATGCCCCAAATCTAAATACTCCTTTATTAACGCAGCATACGAACTCTTCAATTAAGGCTGACGGCAAAGTTTCCTTTCGAGGGAGAGAAATCGCCGACAACTCAGAGGTGCCCTTCAACGGAAGCCTCACCGAGTAGGTTGCAGGCATCTCCTCCGTCGTCCACTTCACATCTTGAGGTGAATTGCGTCGCAGAATTTCGGAACCCTTTGGAAACATAGAAAGCTCATCTTCTCCTTACTGATTCATTGCTCGAACTGATAAATATGAAGTCAGCTTCATCCCATAAGTGACAGTATCCAGTTTGAAAACTAGTAACTCATCCTTGGAGAAATTCCGCCTAAGAATGCACTGCAGATAGCTGTCCTCGGGGAAAACACTGACGCATCGGTATATTTTGTAAATATTTCCTGTATTGGTCACTTGATGGTAACGGAACTTTATGCCCCAAATCTAAATACTCCTTTATGAACGCAGCATACCGATTCTTCAATTGAGGCTGACGGCATAGATTCCTTTCAAGAGAAATCACCGCACGGCTTGGGAAAAGTATTGACCTAACAACTCAGAGCTGCCCGTAATATTGGCGGCGATGACAGCGTTGACAAGGGCCGAATATTCGGAGCAATGGGATCGAAGAAGCACATCAAAAGAGAACCCGTCTGTCGCGAAGCCAGTGTCACCAATGCCGGATACTGCCATGTACGATTTGCGTCTACGAAGCTGCAGCTGACTAGCCAAACGGGACGTAATCACGTGCATCTGCGATCCGGAATCCAATAGTGCTCGGCAAGGAACATAATGTTCGCTGTAGCAAGTAAGGCTATCTCACCGCCGCGACCCTGGGCAACTAGCCGTTCCCATTATCGTTCCCATGAGCCGCAAATATCAATCGACGATTATTAAATCGTTTCTCCAAAAGATCCACTGCGACATCATAATTCTCCACCTCTCCTTAATGCTGAGTCCCAAAGACAAGATCTCAACCTCTGAAACTTTTCCATCTTTTATTTATATGTGGATGGCAGCCCACGATTGTTGAGAAAACCGGGTGATACTCAGACTACTCCGAATATCCTCCGCTAACAGTAGGAAGAGGAAGCGGAGGCAATTTCTTACGCTTTGAAAACTCATTTAATAGTTGAAGACTATTAAACTGTGTATCGAGCGCACAGAGTTGGTCATTGATTTTACGAAATTCGCTAATCAACTCTTTAGTTACACTATTAATCTGACTCATGAACGATCTCATTTTGTCCTCAACAGCACGACAAGCATCCACTGTATCAATACAATGTTGTGTTACAGTGTTGTTACAAAAACATAATACCTCGGCCAAAGAGCCAGTGAATAAATATAAAATAATATAAATATAATGAGAATAAAAATAATGAGAAAATAATAGAGAACCAAAAAATAAAAAATCCATCAAAACTTCACCATAAAGAAAAATGTGTGTGAAGCAAATAAGCAAATAAGTGGAAAAAAAAAATTAAGATGCGAAAGTGGCAAGTTTTATAATTAAGATAAATATGCAATATAATTTTTATTTGGAAAATATTGAAGATTGAAGCAGAAATCCCTCCAGAAATTATCAGGAAGATTTATGAAAGGGATGCTAATTTCTAAGAAAAATTTAACAAATAAACTTAACGACTCAAATAAGCATTAACCAATTAGAATATCTTTTAATTAAAACATTTAATTTTTGAAAAACTCAAAAGGCAATTGTATTAAGCACCATTTTAGGTGTTCAAGTAAAATCAGTCCTAGAGGAACAAGAAACATTAGACAGAAACATTAGCGATTTTGATAAATCGTATACATCTTAAAAGCAAAATTGAACAATTCAACAAAATAAAAAACAAAAAAAACATGCCGATATATTAGTAGCACGTTTTAATAAAGCGCGTTTAATAAAATACTAGACCTGAAATCAAAGAGATCGATTAGATAAAAATCATTGGTTACAAGTTTCAAAGTTCCTAACAAGATTACGATCAAATTTAATAAATATAAAAGAAAGATATGATTTGGCAATTTCAGTGCCAACTATCTTAAACACACCATTAACAGTAAATCCTGGGAACGAATTAGAATCGCAAGAACTACCAACGACTGATCAAGTAGAGTTGGAAGATACAGATTCTGATAAATTAGAAATAGAAGAAAAAGATTGAAATAATCTAACTATTCGCGCTGTACTCTTGCAATAAGAAATATCAGATAAAAGAAGAGGATTTTGATTCAAACATTGAAATAGAACAAAAAACTTATCATAATGGCAGACGAAACAATTGCCCAACGGGCATACATAAAAATATTTCAAATGACATCCCAGAGTTTAATGGCCAAAACTAATTCTTCAAAGATTTATCACAGACTTGAATTTGGTGAACTTAACATACTGATGATGACCACCATAGAAGTTACTAGAAAGGTTAGCGAAATGAATACTTATTTTAAAGAACATTCAATATGCATCAACCAATTAGAACACCTTCTAATTGAAACATTAGGCAAAACACCTGTTATGGTAGTTCTCAGAAAATAATTCTCCATACTAACAAAAATGCAATAAATTAAAAATTTATAATTTATAAAAATTTATTAATTATTTTTTGACATATCGTATAAATCCTTATCGCAAAATCATTCAATTCAACAAAATATAATAAACAAAGATGCTGAAATATTAGTAACCCGTTTCAATAAAGCACGGATACTAATATATAATCAGAAAGATCGATTAGATAAAAATCGATGGTCACGAAATCACCACCTTCCGTTTAACCGACCGATGGACGCTGCCACATAACGTACGCGGGGATAGATTCTTCCAACCCAGCAATCGATGTTAAGGGCCGTCTAACTCTGTATCAGTCAATATGACTGTTAGTTAAATTCAAAATGTAATACAACTCTTATTAGTCTCGCAAAAAGAAGATACAAGAAATAAAACCAACGTTAAAAACAAAAAAACTTTATTAATAACAATGAGCCGTGTATATTTGACATACATTATTTATGGAAAAAAACCCCAGCATGTTATAATTAAAATAGAATCAGAAAAAATTGACATGAAAACTGTTATAATATAATATTACCATATAAGTACAATATTAAAAATAATCGTCGTCGTAATGTTAGCAAATGTCTTTATTAAACTGAACAAGCCATACAATAAATGCTTGCGAAAATGATTTCAAAGCCAAATACTCGGATAAAATCTAAAACTTTCAAATTAAAAATTGAAATGGAACCTCAATTGTTGTCAATTGTTGTCAACAATACAATTTTTATTTTGAAAATATTGAAGATTGAAGCAGAAAACCCACCAGAAATTATCAGGAAGATTTATGAAAGGGATGCTAATTTCTAAGAAAAAATTTAACAAATAATCTTAACGACTCAAATAAGCATTAACCAATTAGAATATCTTTTAATTAAAACATTTAATTTTTGAAAAACTCAAAAGGCAATTGTATTAAGCACCATTTTAGGTGTTCAAGTAAAATCAGTCCTAGAGGAACAAGAAACATTAGACAGAAACATTAGCGATTTTGATAAATCGTATACATCTTAAAAGCAAAATTGAACAATTCAACAAAATAAAAAACAAAAAAACATGCAGATATATTAGTAGCACGTTTTAATAAAGCGCGTTTAATAAAAATACTAGACCTGAAATCAAAGAGATCGATTAGATAAAAATCATTGGTTACAAGTTTCAAAGTTCCTAACAAGATTACGATCAAATTTAATAAATATAAAAGAAAAGATATGATTTGGCAATTTCAGTGCCAACTATCTTAAACACACCATTAACAATAAATCCTGGGAACGAATTAGAATCGCAAGAACTACCAACGACTGATCAAGTAGAGTTGGAAGATACAGATTCTGATAAATTAGAAATAGAAGAAAAAGATTGAAATAATCTAACTATTCGCGCTGTACTCTTGCAATAAGAAATATCAGATAAAAGAAGAGGATTTTGATTCAAACATTGAAATAGATCAAAAACTTATCATAATGGCAGACGAAACAATTGCCCAACGGGCATACATAAAAATATTTCAAATGACATCCCAGAGTTTAATGGCCAAAAACTAATTCTTCAAAGATTTATCACAGACTTGAATTTGGTGAACTTAACATACTGATGATGACCACCATAGAAGTTACTAGAAAGGTTAGCGAAATGAATACTTATTTTAAAGAACATTCAATATGCATCAACCAATTAGAACACCTTCTAATTGAAACATTAGGCAAAACACCTGTTATGGTAGTTCTCAGAAAAATAATTCTCCATACTAACAAAATGCAATAAATTAAAAATTTATAATTTTTAAAAATTTATTAATTATTTTTTGACATATCATATAAATCCTTATCGCAAAATCATTCAATTCAACAAAATATAATAAACAAAGATGCTGAAATATTAGTAACCCGTTTCAATAAAGCACGGATACTAATATATAATCAGAAAGATCGATTAGATAAAAATCGATGGTCACGAAATCACCACCTTCCCGTTTAACCGACCGAGGGACGCTGCCACATAACGTACGCGGGGATAGATTCTTCCAACCCAGCAATCGATGTTAAGGGCCGTCTAACTCTGTATCAGTCAATATGACTGTTAGTTAAATTCAAAATGTAATACAACTCTTATTAGTCTCGCAAAAAAGAAGATACAAGAAATAAAACCAACGTTAAAAAACAAAAACTTTATTAATAACAATGAGCCGTGTATATTTGACATACATTATTTATGGAAAAAACCAGCATGTTATAATTAAAATAGAATCAGAAAAAATTGACATGAAAACTGTTATAATATAATATTACCATATAAGTACAATATTAAAAATAATCGTCGTCGTAATGTTAGCAAATGTCTTTATTAAACTGAACAAGCCATACAATAAATGCTTGCGAAAATGATTTCAAAGCCAAATACTCGGATAAAATCTAAAACTTTCAAATTAAAAATTGAAATGGAACCTCAATTGTTGTCAATTGTTGTCAACAATACAATTTTTATTTTGAAAATATTGAAGATTGAAGCAGAAAACCCACCAGAAATTATCAGGAAGATTTATGAAAGGGATGCTAATTTCTAAGAAAAATTTAACAAATAATCTTAACGACTCAAATAAGCATTAACCAATTAGAATATCTTTTAATTAAAACATTTAATTTTTGAAAAACTCAAAAGGCAATTGTATTAAGCACCATTTTAGGTGTTCAAGTAAAATCAGTCCTAGAGGAACAAGAAACATTAGACAGAAACATTAGCGATTTTGATAAATCATATACATCTTAAAAGCAAAATTGAACAATTCAACAAAATAAAAAATAAAAAAAACATGCAGATATATTAGTAGCACGTTTTAATAAAGCGCGTTTAATAAAATACTAGACCTGAAATCAAAGAGATCGATTAGATAAAAATCATTGGTTACAAGTTTCAAAGTTCCTAACAAGATTACGATCAAATTTAATAAATATAAAAGAAAGATATGATTTGGCAATTTCAGTGCCAACTATCTTAAACACACCATTAACAGTAAATCCTGGGAACGAATTAGAATCGCAAGAACTACCAACGACTGATCAAGTAGAGTTGGAGATACAGATTCTGATAAATTAGAAATAGAAGAAAAAGATTGAAATAATCTAACTATTCGCGCTGTACTCTTGCAATAAGAAATATCAGATAAAAGAAGAGGATTTTGATTCAAACATTGAAATAGAACAAAAACTTATCATAATGGCAGACGAAACAATTGCCCAACGGGCATACATAAAAATATTTCAAATGACATCCCAGAGTTTAATGGCCAAAAACTAATTCTTCAAAGATTTATCATCAGACTTGAATTTGGTGAACTTAACATACTGATGATGACCACCATAGAAGTTACTAGAAAGGTTAGGAAATGAATACTTATTTTAAAGAACATTCAACATCAACCAATTAGAACACCTTCTAATTGAAACATTAGGCAAAACACCTGTTATGGTAGTTCTCAGAAAATAATTCTTCATACTAACAAAAATGCAATAAATTAAAAATTTATAATTTATAAAAATTTATTAATTATTTTTTGACATATCGTATAAATCCTTATCGCAAAAATCATTCAATTCAACAAAATATAATAAACAAAGATGCTGAAATATTAGTAACCTCGTTTCAATAAAGCACGGATACTAATATATAATCAGAAAGATCGATTAGATAAAAATCGATGGTCACGAAATCACCACCTTCCGTTTAACCGACCGAGGGACGCTGCCACATAACGTACGCGGGGATAGATTCTTCCAACCCAGCAATCGATGTTAAGGGCCGTCTAACTCTGTATCAGTCAATATGACTGTTAGTTAAATTCAAAATGTAATACAACTCTTATTAGTCTCGCAAAAAGAAGATACAAGAAATAAAACCAACGTTAAAAACAAAAACTTTATTAATAACAATGAGCCGTGTATATTTGACATACATTATTTATGGAAAAAAACCCCAGCATGTTATAATTAAAATAGAATCAGAAAAAATTGACATGAAAACTGTTATAATATAATATTACCATATAAGTACAATATTAAAAATAATCGTCGTCGTAATGTTAGCAAATGTCTTTATTAAACTGAACAAGCCATACAATAAATGCTTGCGAAAATGATTTCAAAGCCAAATACTCGGATAAAATCTAAAACTTTCAAATTAAAAATTGCACATTGGAACCTCAATTGTTGTCAATTGTAATAAACATAAAAAAAGAACAATACAATTTTTATTTTGAAAATATTGAAGATTGAAGCAGAAAACCCACCAGAAATTATCAGGAAGATTTATGAAAGGGATGCTAATTTCTAAGAAAAATTTAACAAATAATCTTAACGACTCAAATAAGCATTAACCAATTAGAATATCTTTTAATTAAAACATTTAATTTTTGAAAAACTCAAAAGGCAATTGTATTAAGCACCATTTTAGGTGTTCAAGTAAAATCAGTCCTAGAGGAACAAGAAACATTAGACAGAAACATTAGCGATTTTGATAAATCGTATACATCTTAAAAGCAAAATTGAACAATTCAACAAAATAAAAAACAAAAAAAACATGCAGATATATTAGTAGCACGTTTTAATAAAGCGCGTTTAATAAAATACTAGACCTGAAATCAAAGAGATCGATTAGATAAAAATCATTGGTTACAAGTTTCAAAGTTCCTAACAAGATTACGATCAAATTTAATAAATATAAAAGAAAGATATGATTTGGCAATTTCAGTGCCAACTATCTTAAACACACCATTAACAGTAAATCCTGGGAACGAATTAGAATCGCAAGAACTACCAACGACTGATCAAGTAGAGTTGGAAGATACAGATTCTGATAAATTAGAAATAGAAGAAAAAGATTGAAATAATCTAACTATTCGCGCTGTACTCTTGCAATAAGAAATATCAGATAAAAGAAGAGGATTTTGATTCAAACATTGAAATAGAACAAAAACTTATCATAATGGCAGACTAAACAATTGCCCAACGGGCATACATAAAAATATTTCAAATGACATCCCAGAGTTTAATGGCCAAAAACTAATTCTTCAAAGATTTATCACAGACTTGAATTTGGTGAACTTAACATACTGATGATGACCACCATAGAAGTTACTAGAAAGGTTAGCGAAATGAATACTTATTTTAAAGAACATTCAATAAGCATCAACCAATTAGAACACCTTCTAATTGAAACATTAGGCAAAACACCTGTTATGGTAGTTCTCAGAAAATAATTCTCCATACTAACAAAAATGCAATAAATTAAAAATTTATAATTTATAAAAATTTATTAATTATTTTTTGACATATCGTATAAATCCTTATCGCAAAATCATTCAATTCAACAAAATATAATAAACAAAGATGCTGAAATATTAGTAACCCGTTTCAATAAAGCACGGATACTAATATATAATCAGAAAGATCGATTAGATAAAAATCGATGGTCACGAAATCACCACCTTCCGTTTAACCGACCGAGGGACGTTGCCACATAACGTACGCTGGGGATAGATTCTTCCAACCCAGCAATCGATGTTAAGGGCCGTCTAACTCTGTATCAGTTAATATGACTGTTAGTTAAATTCAAAATGTAATACAACTCTTATTAGTCTCGCAAAAAGAAGATACAAGAAATAAAACCAACGTTAAAAACAAAAAAACTTTATTAATAACAATGAGCCGTGTATATTTGACATACATTATTTATGGAAAAAAACCCCAGCATGTTATAATTAAAATAGAATCAGAAAAAATTGACATGAAAACTGTTATAATATAATATTACCATATAAGTACAATATTAAAAATAATCGTCGTCGTAATGTTAGCAAATGTCTTTATTAAACTGAACAAGCCATACAATAAATGCTTGCGAAAATGATTTCAAAGCCAAATACTCGGATAAAATCTAAAACTTTCAAATTAAAAATTGCACATTGGAACCTCAATTGTTGTCAATTGTAATAAACATAAAAAAAGAACAATACAATTTTTATTTTGAAAATATTGAAGATTGAAGCAGAAAACCCACCAGAAATTATCAGGAAGATTTATGAAAGGGATGCTAATTTCTAAGAAAAATTTAACAAATAATCTTAACGACTCAAATAAGCATTAACCAATTAGAATATCTTTTAATTAAAACATTTAATTTTTGAAAAACTCAAAAGGCAATTGTATTAAGCACCATTTTAGGTGTTCAAGTAAAATCAGTCCTAGAGGAACAAGAAACATTAGACAGAAACATTAGCGATTTTGATAAATCGTATACATCTTAAAAGCAAAATTGAACAATTCAACAAAATAAAAAACAAAAAACATGCAGATATATTAGTAGCACGTTATAATAAAGCGCGTTTAATAAAATACTAAACCTGAAATCAAAGAGATCGATTAGATAAAAATCGTTGGTTACAAGTTTCAAAGTTCCTAACAAGATTACGATCAAATTTAATAAATATAAAAGAAAGATATGATTTGGCAATTTCAGTGCCAACTATCTTAAACACACCATTAACAGTAAATCCTGGGAACGAATTCCAATCGCAAGACAACCAACGACTGATCAAGAAGAGTTGGAAGATACAGATTCTGATAAATTAGAAATAGAAGAAAAAGATTGAAATAATCTAACTATTCGCGCAGTACTCTTGCAATAAGAAATATCAGATAAAAGAAATCAAAATTGTAGGATCAACCCTATATAAAGTAAAGAGTGAGACCACTATAAACGGGATATTTACAAAACTTAAAGACACTATAATCGGAGAAACATTCGATGTAATCAATGCAAAAATGTCAAAAACCACTCAAAATGGTAAAATGGCTGAAATGTTCACAACCGAAATCGACAACTTGCGAAAGCTCCTTGAAGCATCGTAAATCAACGGGGGATTGCCAGCCGAACATGCTGATAAATTTATCCTTAAAATTGTGCACATGGATAAAATAGATCTAGATGCAGGCAACTTTTCAACAATAAACGAAGCCATCACTAAGTACATACAATGCAGTACTGACATGACAGGCAATCCTAGTACAATCCTATATAATCGAATAGGACAACCTTATCACAATAACAACTTCCGAGGAAATTACCGCGGAAAAGGTTATGGAAGAGGTTATTACAATAATAATTACCACCTAAACAGCGGTTATATACCAACACAATGGACATAACCAAAACTATAGTAACCACACCAATAATTATAGAGGTCGTGGAAACTTTAGAGGTAATATACATGGTGGAAATAACGGCAACAATAACAAAAGCTACGCAGGTGGAAACACTATTGAATCCCAATCGGAAAACTAAAAACCTCCTTTAAGAAAAAGCCACAAAACATAAAACTGTATAAAATAAACCTCAGCCTTAATATCTATGCAACCATTAAAAACAACGTTACGAAAACACTGTTCAGTTACCGAGCGTTTTCGGGAGCTTTAAGTTTGTGTTCTGAATATTATATATATACCAATATAAAACATGCACAGTTCGATTTATAAATATTGATACAATTTATTTAATGGTTCTGGGGTTTCTTCAAATGATATTATTGGCGACGGAGAGATCCCGCGAGAGAGCAAGGCAACCGCTAGCGCATGACGGCAAATAAAGGTGGCCGATCGAATGCACGAGACCGAAAGACGCGAATAGATATATAAAGGAAAATGACGTCACAAATTCAATAAATTATTGCCGGCCAAACTTCTTTCCGGCAGCTGCTTGACCCGACATACTCCCCCCGTTGGAAGATGGACTTTCAACAGCATCATGAGGCACAATTTTTTGACTGCCCGCCTTGTAGCCCCGGACGCCATCCTCAGCAGCGCCACCCGACACACTCCGTCATCTCCAACGATCATTTCCGTCACCCTCGCCAGGGGCCACTTCATTGGAGGTAAGTTTTTGTCCTTCACCAGCACGATGTCACTTACTGCTATGCCATGACCAGGCATGCGCCATTTGGATTCGTTGCTGCAACAGGGTTAAATACTCTTCCTTCCATCTGGACCAGAACCACTGCTGAAGAACGACGACGCGTTGCCAAGCATCTTGCCGATTTATATTGAGCTTTGTCAGGTCTGGCTCACTGAAACTAGAAGGAGGCCCTCCGTGCAAAAAATTATTAGGAGTCAGGACATCCAGATCAGCAGGGTTTTCAGAGAGAGGGACTAATGGCCTCGAATTAATCACTGCAGCAATATTTTACACCAGCGTCTGTAAATCGTCGCCCTTTAGTACAGCCGAGCCCACGACCCTGTAAAAATGATACTTGGCGGTCTTAACAGCAGCTTCCCACAAGCCGTCAAAGTGGGGAGAACGGGTAGGGATAAACTTCCACTCAATGGACTCTGGAAGGCAAAAATCCAAGACAGCTCTCTGCTGCTCGTCGCTAAGAAATAGTCTCTTTAATTCGCTCAACTGATTTTTGGCTCCAACGAAATTAGTGGCGTTGTCGGACCAGATCTGTCGAGGCTTCTTCCTGATAGAAATAAACCTCCTCAGTGCATGCAGAAGGGCGGCGGTGGACAGATCCCACACCAGCTCTAAATGGACGGCCTTTGTCGTGAAACAAATGTAGACGCTAATGTAACATTTTATGGGAGCCTTGTTGCGAACCTCAGACTTATAGAAGAAAGGACCGCAAAAATCGATACCGGTTACATCGAAGACTTGATAACCTTCCACTCTTTCCTTTGGAAGATCGCCCATTACATGCTCCAACAACCGAGGTTTCATCCGAAAGCATCTCACACCTTGTCGCCTTGAGCACAGATTTTCTCCCCCCAATCTGCCAATACTGAGAACGTTTCATCGCCAATAACGATCGAGGTCCAACGTGCAGGTTGTACTCATGAAAGCTAAGGATTATGCTTCGCGTACCGGATGGCTCCTGGGCAAAATTATTGGGTGACGACCATCGTAATCCAAGGATGAATTCTTGAGACGCCCTTCTACTCGAAGTAATCCAAACTGATCCAAAAAGGGGGATAACGAAGCCAGCGAACTGGAAGAGGCTACAATTCCCTTTGTCTGCAACGTCCTTATTTCATCACCCAAATGAGCGCGCTAAACTACCTACAAAAGCATGCGAGTCCCCTCCTTGAGATCATGAACGGTAATTCCTTTATGCTGAACCGGTCTGCCAAACTTATAGACGTACGCAAACACTCGCTGAACAGCTGGAAAGGAGTTAACGTATTTGCAAATGAGGATCTGCTAGCTTTACATTGGCGGGAATTTGCCAAGAGCTGACGTCCAATGCAAAATTAGGCTGAAGGTCAGTGATGCTGCTACGATCGCAGTTACTTGCGCCGAGTAGTAGTTTTGGGATCGCAAGCATTGGGAACGAGCATTGGGATTGCAAGATGACTTGCACAGAAAACCCTGCGTAACCTATACCGGACACAGAAACCGGAGACCTTATTTTCCGCAGCTGCAGCTGGTTAGCCAGCCTTAAGGTGACTAGATGCACCTGCGAACCAGAATCGAGCAGCGCTCGGCAGGGCAGTAGAACTCCGAAGTGGTTCCTGACCAAAATATTGGCAGTGGCTAGCAGCACCACATCACCAAAACGATCTTTGGCGACAAGAGAAATGACGGGAGCGGACGCTGACCGAGCGTTGCTAGATGCGGAAACCTCGGGAGAGGGGTGTTGGCCTTGAGCTGTCGAATTGCCACCAAAATGCAGCAAGCTATGATGCCTGCGTTCACAAGCACGGCAGCTTCACGAATTGCAATGCCGAGATAGGTGCCCAGATCCAAGGCACTTACGGCATAAATCCAATCGCCTAACTTTGCCTAAACGATCCTCAGGCAACAAGCTTAAAAACCTTGGGCAGGAGTTTATTATGTGAGAATGGCCATCACAAATCATGCATGTGGAAGAGTTGGTAATCACAAATGCAGAGTTTCCTGTATGAAAAGGTCTACGCCGTCCTACCGCAAGGTTTGGTGCATATGATGTCGTCGGCAAATTCAGGCTCTCCAAAGTCCGGCATCTCTGCTCAAGAAAACTGGCGATGGACTCCAACGTTGGAATGGAATCTAAGGAATCCGAGTCAGCTTGCATTTCCATCCACTTAGACTGCGTGGCATCATCAACCTTCTGCAACAGCACTTGGATTATGATGCAGCTAGCAATCTGCTTCGTTGTGGAATCGGAATCTACGGCCCTCAGATTCATTATCTCATTAACATAAGCTTGAAAAATGAGCCGCCGATTACCAAACCTGTTGTTTAGCAGCTCCAATGCGACGTCAGAATTTTTGTCCGTGAGCTCCAACGATCGAACAGTCTCCAAGGCAGATTCACGAAGGCAGGACCGCAACCGTTGAAGTTTCTCGACCCTACTGATAAATGGGTTTGTGTCCACCATGCTCGAGAACAGGGACCGAAATTCAAGCCACTCCGCATAACCTCCACTAAAAATGGGAAGTGGCAGTGGCGGCAACGCCTGAAAGGTTCTGCCAAACGACGCATCGAAACGACGATGTGTTGACCAGCGTCGAACTTGCCGGCAATAAACTGGAGCGCCGCATAATCTCCTGATCCAGGATGAATCGTGCGTCCCTCGCAGCATCGTTGAAGTTGACGCGCAGATCGCTCCTGAGTTCTACAACATCCATCTCGGACAGCTCCTTGTGTGTGCTCTTGAAATCCGCTACAATTCCCTCCAATTCGCTGAGCCGCACGTTTAACATCGCCTCCGGAAATGTTTCCACTGATTTTAAGGAGGACAACATTCCTTGAAGATCCTCAAAAAGGACAACTGCACTTTGGCTCAGGAATACTTTCCTTCCAGGAGAGACACAGCGAAAAACGGATTCATTTTCGCAACAAAAAAAAATTTATTTTAGGTCGTTTATTTATTGTCAGCACACGACCCACTGTGCAGCTTCGATATAACGGAGTAAAATATGTATGAGCGATTGTGGCACTCGACAAACAGCGTATGTACGTATGTCAACAGATGCTAATATTTCGCGCACAAATCACAAACTGAATAATGCTTTTTAATTTGTTTTTTGTTTATGTTTATATATTTTAATATATTTTATGTTTATATATTTTTCGCAGCTCAAATTTTCAATCACGTCGGGGCTCCCCAATGTTCAGTTAACGAGCGTTTTCGGGAGCTTTAAGTTTGTGTTCTGAATATTATACATAAACCAATATAAAACAAGCACAGTTCGATTTAAAAATATTGATACAATTTATTTAATGGTTCTGGGGTTTCTACAAATTATAAATGTAAAAATGACCTGAGTAGGGTTGACGACCGAATAGAGAATGATGCGGGAGCGCGGGTCGACCTCTGATGCAGCGGAGCGACGGAGAGATCCCGCGAGAGAGCAAGGCAAGCGCTAGCGCATGACGGCAAATAAAGATGGCCGATCGAATGCACGATACCGAAAGACGCGATATATAAAGGAAAATGACGTCACAAATTCAATATATTATTACCGGCCAAACTTCTTTCCGGCAGGTGCTTGACCCGACAAACACCTTTAACCCTTTTAATAAATACAGGCTCAGACATTAGCATTTTAAAAATAAATTCAGATCAATATATTTAAGTAGATTCAACAAAAACTATAACAATGTCCGGTATAGGAGAAGGTACTATCAAATCTCAAGGTTAAACCTTTGTAGAAATACAAACAGGAAAATATATATTACCATTCCACTTCCATTTAGTAAACAACGATTTCCCAATACCATGTGATGGCATGTTGGGAATGGATTTCAAAAAAAAATTTAATTGTCAACTAGATTTTCAAATAGTTCAGGATTGGTTAATAGCACGACCATTAGATTTCAATCAAGAAATAAACATCCCAATTTAATTATTATCCCAGCACGATCTGAAGTTGTGAGACAAATTTATATAACAACATCTCACAAAGAAGTCCTTATTAAAAATTTGTGTATAGATGAAGGCATCGTTATAGCCAGCACTATAACTGATTCAAACAACACATTTGTCCGAATATTAAATACAACCGATTAAAATAAAATTATAAACATTTCCAAAACCGAGTACAAATTATTAGAAAATTATAAAATCATCCAAAACAAAGAATATACAACTAGAAAACAAGATGTCCTCTCAAAACAAACGAAAAACACTTCCTGGTTCAGAATAAAAACGTTGGAGACTAGTTATTGACTATCGTCAAATAAACAAAAACTACTAGCAGATAAATTCCCACTACCAAGAATCGAAGGTACATTAGATCAACTTGGTAGAGCAACATTTTTTTCATGTCTAGATTTAATGTCTGGATTCCACCAAATCATCCTAGAAATAGAATCGAGAGGTATTACTTCCTTCTCAACAAGCTCTGGGTCATACAGGTTCAAAAGACTACCTTATGGAGTAAAAATAGCCCCAAATTCATTCCAAAGAATGATGACACTAGGATTTTCGGGATTAGAACCATCCTAAGCTTTCCTTTACATGGACGACTTAGTAGTTATAGGTTGTTCCGATAATCATATGATAAAAAATCTAACTAATGTATTCAATCTATGCAGAAAACACAATATAAAGTTACTCGCAGAAAAATTCTCTTTCTTTATGCAAGAAGTCACATTTTTGGGATACAAATGCACAAATAAAGGAATTTTGCCTGATGATAAAAAATTTAACGTAAGAAGAAACTATCCTGTTCCGTCCGTTGCAGATGAGTCAAAAAGATTTGTAGCCTTTTGCAATTATTACAGACGAATCATACCAAGTTTTTTAAAATTATTCAAGACACCTTACTCATTTGTGCAAGAAAAATTTAAAATTCAACTGGACTACTGAGTGTCAAGAAGCTTTTGAATATCTTAAGAACGCACTAGTCCAACCCACATTATTAAAATACCCAGATTTTAATAAAGAATTTTGTATAACAACAGCAAGCATGCGGTGCAGTGCGGTGCAACAACCGACATCTTCTAAGCCCAAAATATTTGACGTCATTCATAACGAAGATGTTAAAAAAATAGTCACCTGGCATCTAACAATATCTAAGTTTTTTCTTAAGAAAGGAAAACAGATATATGCAAGAATAAACAATGATGATCTTTATACCATTGGAATATACGATTTAGATAACTTTTTCCAAAGGCTTGAAAAAATAGCCGGTATAAACAAGATTAGACAACTTAAAATGGCACCGAGTGAAAAAATCTTTGAATTCGTTTCAATAGATATATTTAAAAATAAGGGCAATGAAATATTATTAAATTTAAGAGATGCGCTACTCCAGCTGGTGTCCATAGTAGAAAATAAAAAAGAAGAGAAGCTATTCTGTTTACACTACATGACGATCCATTACAAGGCGGACACACAGGCATAACAAAAACGCTAGCAAAAGTAAAACGACATTACTATTGGAAAAATATGACACGTGACGTTGCAAACCACGTAAAGAAATGTCTTAAATGCCAAAAAACAAAGACGACGATCCATACAAAAACCCCATTGACGATAACGGAAACACCATTTAAATCATTTGATATAGTGTTAGTGGATACGATCGGTCCAATACCTAAATCAGACGAAGATAACGAATACGCAGTTACTCTAATCTGCGACTTAACAAAATACCTAGTGGCAATTCTTATACAAGACAAAAGGGCAAGAACAGTAGCGAAAGCTATTTTCGAATCTTTTATTCTAAAGTACGGTCCAATGAAGACGTTCACTACGGACATGGGAACAGAATATAAGAATTCATTTCTGCAAATATCTTAAAATATCTCAGATTTATGCAAATATCTCAAAATTAATCATATAACATCAACTGCACATCATCACCAAACCTTGGGGACAATAGAAAGAAGCCACAGAAAAATTAACGAATTCGTTAGATTATACATCTCATCAGATGAAACAGACTGGGATATTTGGCTTATATACTCTACATATTGTTTTAATACAACACCCTCTGTAGTACATGGATACTTTCCATATGAACTCGAATTTAGTAAAACCCGAACCTTGAACATGACATTCAATAGTAGTGGATACATTGCACCACTATAGGACATAGAAAACTATGCAAAAGAATCAAAATTTAGACTCAAGAACGCATATAAAAGAGCGAGAATGATGATCGAACAAAACAAGCAAAGACTAAAAGAAACCTACAATAAAATCCGAAGTAGGGCATAAACTGGACTTTAAGTATACAGGACCCTATAAGGTAAAAAATATAGGAGAACGAGATAACATAACAATCTCGAACGAAAAGAACAAAAATCAAACAGTTCAAAATTCTATGGTGGCCACCAAAACAATTAAATAAAAAAATTGTTTTTTAATCTTCTAAATTTAATATAGAATAATAAGAAAAATAAATAATAGAACTATTTTTCTGGAAAAAAAATTTATATATGAGAATAATACAAACAAAATAAAATATAACTTCATTCAAAAAAACTTCATTTTATTACGTTATTTTTAAAAAGGAGGGAGATGTAGTACGTATGGGTCACTTTAGCAGGTATCCACTGTAGCAATACAATATTGTGTTACAGTGTTGTTACATAAACATAATGCCTCGGCCAAAGAGCCAGTGAATAAACATTTTAAAGTCCCACTTATGGGAAGCGCATTGGTCAGCAAATTCTCACGAGTTGACAATGCATACAAGTGAACCATACCTACTACACCCTTGCGCTCGCGCTGCTACCAGCCATATATGCGAGCATAGAAATATATATATATACACATACACGCAATAAAGTCTCTCTGGTGCCGGCTTTAGGGGCAGCGCAGCTACGAGACTTTGAAGAAATATAGAATAAGAATTCATTATGGAAAATTCCTTCAGAAACTACTTACTAAGAGTAAATTTACAATCGTTTCTTATTTAAAATACTCTGGCAAGGAGAACCCACCAAGAACGCAGGACATCTATTACAACTTCCATTTCTTCAAGCTCCCCGTGGATGGCCTTGAATTCCTCGTAAATGGCAACCAACAGGCCATTACGCACATGGACCATGGCATCTTCCACCTTGGCTGGAGGGCTCCTTGGATTCTCTTCAAATCCTGGAGGATACCCTTTGCCTTGCATTTTAAAATGGCACTCCTAGCGGGAGTGGGTTCTCCTGAGACGGCGCCGCTGGAGTTCATCGCCACTAAATTGAACTAATTTGCTCAATTAAATACAGAAACGCACTAAATAATTTTGACACCAAAATAATAGTACACATAATTTTTTTCGCACTTGCTTTATTTTATGTTCGAGAAATTGTTAATTTTTTTAATTAAATCACTTTGGGGTCCCCAATGTTTAGTCACTGAGATATTTTATATCCTTATATTTTGTCTATCTTTTGATCAATGTGGTGTGTTATCGGATCTTCTTAAGGTTAAGCCCGTGTATTCGCCAGCCCCCGATGGAGTACTAGGCTGCACCGAACTGCACCGAGACTCTCTGTAAACCGCTCCATAAACTCTTTAATCTATTGCTGGAGACTTTTCGATTTTTCTCCTTATGTGGAAGCAATCTTATATTATTCCGACGCTGCCAATTAAAGGGGCGTTTCTAAATTGTCAGCAATTCCAAAGCTTTTCGAAAATCTTATCACTCCACATTTGCAGCACCTTAATAGTTCAGTATATATATAATATCGCAGTAATAATATAAATTATAGTATAATATCACCAGCATGGCTTCATTAAGCGCCGCTCCGCCACTACCATCTTATTGGAGCTAACATCTTTTGTCACGGATGGGTTTTGGAATGGCTTACAGACAGACGTCATTTACACTGGCTTCAGTTAACCAATCGCTTCTTATAAGTAAACTCAGTGTTAATCTGTAATAAAAGGTTTGAGCAAAGGGTACATGAACCGATTGCTGGTTTGTTGCCGCAACTTGCACTTGAACAAATTGGACGTGGAGAAAGAATTGAGTTCAGAATGAGTTTGTCTGAGACTGATTTTATTGGTATAAAAGTTCAATATTTATAGCTTCTTTGATACATGGATATTGCTTAGGTGGTAAATTAATGGAAATATAGCAAAAACATAAAAATGATAAATTAACAATTTCACAATGTAATATTCTGCACTAATTTGTCGGTTGCATTGACTTGCACTGTCAGCAGTTCGTTGTTTCTGAAAGGTTGGTTTTTTAATGTTCGTCGCTCTTTATATAGGCTATGACCTAATATTGTCTTTATTACATACTTATGGTGTTTGTGTTTTTTGTGTCTTAATATTAAATGCACATGACTTAACATTCTCCCGGCCGTTGAACAGGTGTTCAACCATCGTCCAACTCTATGGTAAACTGTCTTGGGGTAGGTTCCGGAGTTGGTCTTTTAGGTTTTGGAGTCCAAATGGTCCGCCTGTGTCGCAAGACGAGGGTGCCTATTAGTATCAGTATGATGACCGAAATGACCACTGCTGTGTACGACATGGTTGTCTGGTGGTCCAATTGGTACGGTGCATTCTTTCTTTTTATATCGGCTAACTGATGTTGTAAGATCTCTAAATCTATGTCGTCCGTACTTGGTGATTGGGTGGAAGTCCTTGACGCGGAGTCCGAGATTTCTTCTATGGAATTTCTGGGATGGGAGATATCGCCGAATCGACTGAACGATGTTTGTATTTCAGTGGTCATGGTGCCGAATGTAGTCAAACTTATATTGACATTGCGTGCAGTGCAACCAATGGGCAAGCTCAGCATGCCAGTCGCCCTTATGTTGATAGTTGATGAAACTCCATTGCATACCGCCTGCAGTTCCATTGGTTCCTTGGTTGCGAAGATCCATTGGTTAGATTGGAGAGTTTTTATCCATACCATGCTGGAGTGCACAAGATTGCTGTGACATTCTGTTCCTGTCTTGTTATTAAATAACTGGAATTCGCATCTACTGTCTACATTGTATGCCGTTAAGTGATTGAAACAAATATGTTGGTCAAGTTTCATAGGTGTGCATCTTCTGAATTCGTCCTCATTAAAACCTATAAAGCGATCTCTATGGGCATTGACACCTATGATCGTTGTCTGAAGATTGTACAATGTCCAGCCTTTCGATTCCCATATTGGGATGGGCACAATGCTAAAGACATCCAATAACTCTGACGACACCAGTGGTATTGTTATTCGAAAGATGGCGTGAGTATCAGTTGTACTGCCTTGCGCATACATTATTTTGTAGAGCTGCAGAACATCAGTAGTGGCGACTGGCAAGATTTGGTTGGGTGGTAGATGATCCCGAATTTGATCGAGTTGATCTCGTAACTGTGTAGGTGATATTAAAATTGGACTGATTGTTCTATGGCGAACATCAGTTAACACATCAGTTATCACACTTTGCATTCGCTGTAACCCAGTTGCAAGTAGATTCATTTGTGTTGTGAGAATCATAAATGCTTGCTCCAAATGTGCTCCTTGGTACTGTCCTCGTTGCTTATTTATGAGGGTCATCTGTTGTTCCAAAGATCTCAAGCGGTTATTGGTAGCCAAACTTCCTTTTCGCACCAAATTAATGGTGGAGTCAACCATGGATGTCTGGTTCTGAAGTAGCTGTAAGAGGAAATCCTCGTTGCCTTTAACCTTTGTTATGGTTTTGGCCATATCTTCTGCGTATGTGGAGTCAAGCACGCCGAATAATGAATTGGCTATGGTTCCAATAACATTAAACGGTGATCTACGTTGCCGAGAATGATGCATAAGGTTGTTTCCTGACTCAAGCTCTGCAACTAGATGTCTAAAATGGTCTAGAATGGAATTGCATGCTGCTACGTTTGTCATTTCCTGGCACTTATGTGAGAGTTCCGATAGTGCAACTGAAAGTATCTTCATATCATTCCAGTAGGGATTCAAGTCGTAATATACTATCATTGTCCATTCGGAAACTACCATTCTCGTGGTTCCCAACCGTTCATAGAATATTCCTGGCTTGTTACTGAACTTCGTCACTTTGATTGGAGTTGCCATCGCTAGTGGAAGTAGCAACATAAGGGCTAGAATTACAGGCATTGATGGGAGGATTCCTTTTTTGCGTTGTGCCGGAGGCTCATTAGATAGGTCTGCCTTGTGGGTGTCGTCTAATGGGCGCTTGCTGCTGACTTCTTCTGGGAACAGTGGAGCTAACCGAGTCACTGGTCTCTTGAATATTCCCGAAGACGTTTTGATGTCCACTACCCGAACGTGGTTGTCCGGTCCTGGATACGTTTTTAAAACTCTTCCCATAGGCCAGCTCATTACAGGCACATTGTCTTCCTTTATAAGGACTAGCAATCCCTCATGAATATTTGGAGACGCCGTTTTTCCATTTGGGTCGATTTTGGAGTTCTTGCAGATACTCGCTCGACCATTGTTTCCAAAAGGCATGCTTCAATCGTGATACCAGTTCCCATCTTTTTACTAATGGTTTGCCGTGCGCAATGTTGGTATCGGGAGGAGCAGTTAAAGGTTCTCCAATCAAGAAGTGTCCTGGCGTTAAAGCTGCTTCGTCAGTGGGGTCTGATGACATGGGAGTGATAGGCCGTGAATTGAGAATCGCCTCGACTTCAATGACCACAGTGTTGAGTTCTTCGAAGGTTAACGATGCCGTGGCTGTAACTGAAACAAGCAGCCGTTTTGCGGATTTTACCGCAGCCTCCCATAGACCACCGAATGATGGTGCTCGTGGAGGAATGAATTTGAAGTCTACTTCTCTTTTGTTGCAATGTTGAACTATGGCGTCCTTCGCATTGGTCGAAAAAATAGCGGTTTCGAGCTCCTTTAATTTATTGTTGGCTCCCACAAAATTTGTTGCATTATCGCAATGGATAGTCTGGCACTTTCCTCGGCGTCCAAGAAATCGGCGGAGAGCGGCCAAAAAGCGTCTGTTGTGAGATCGCTTACCAACTCCAAATGCACTGCCTTCGTGGAGAAACAACAGAACACTGCGATATAGGCCTTGTCAGGACGTTTGCCTCGGATCTTGTGATGAATCCATATGGGGCCACAGTAATCTACTCCAGAGTTAAAGAATGGGCGAGCCTGCGTGACTCTTTCGACTGGTAGATTTCCCATAATTTGATTCATTAATTTGGGCTTCATTCTGGTACACCGCACGCAATTGTGTACAATGTTTCTCGCCATTGTTTTGTCATTGATGACCCAATATTGTTGCCGAGCGATAGCACGCAAGGCTTGGGCACCGCAATGCATGTTGGTCTCATGTATCTCCCTTAGGATCATTTTTACAATTGTGTCATTGTAGGGGAGCACGACTGGATGTTTTGCGCCCTCGGATAGGTTTGAGTGTTCGAGTCTGCCTCCTACTCGAACTAATCCATCAGGTCCAAGGAAGGGAGCCAATGACACAAGGGAACTCTTTTTGTCCACTGTTTTATAGCGTTTGAGCTGTTTGCACTCTGCATAAAATTCGATTTGCTGAATTGTGCGTAGGATAATTGTGCGTGCCTGGTTTAGCTCGCTTAGACATAGTGCCTTCGTTGGCGCTCTATTTGCCTTATAACAGAACCGCAGCATGTACGCAACAATCCGTTGCAATTGTAAAAAGAGTTACTGTGCTTACAGTTGTAAACCTCCCTCCGAATGTGTCCTAGCAGCCGCCATGCTGACGAATTTGGTTTTTTTGCTCTAAATTCGTCGAAATAATGGCTGGCATCTTTGTCCAGTTCTCCCTGGGTCCATGTAAAAACAGGGGTCCATAAAACCACATACTGTTGCTTGAAAGTTTGCTAGCTGCTATTCCTCTGGACAAGACGTCGGCTGCATTATTGGCGGATGATACGTGACGCCATTGAGACTGTTCCGTCACTTCTTGAATCTTGGCTATCCGATTTGCCACAAACGTGTGGTAAGTGGAAGCCGTTGCATTGATCCACCCTAACACGACGGATGAATCAGTCCAAAGAACCCAGAAACCTTGTCCACCGACAAGCGTAAATCTTGTCTGACTCTGTGCGTCAGCTCTGCGCCGAGGACTGCTGCGCACAACTCTAGTCTGGGCAAGGATTGCTTCGCTGTGGGTGCTACTCTGGATTTGGAACATAGCAGCCTTACTGAGGTTTGCTTATTTTTATAGGTTGCTCGTACGTATATTGCTGCGCCATATGCCTTTTCTGAGGCGTCCACGAAGGTGTGTAACTCTTGCGTGACTGGTACCTTTCCGTCAAATATGTGTCTTGGAATTTGCAGTTCATTCAGACTTTGCAGGTCAGCGCGATAGTTTTTCCAATCGGACTGAAGTTCCAAGGGCAATTCCTCATCCCAAGCCAATTTCAATTCCCAGAGGTGTTGCATAAATATCTTTGCCTTTACTACAACTGGCGCAAATAAACCTATAGGGTCAAAAATTTGTGACAACTCCGAGCAAACCACTCGTTTTTGTGATGACCAACGCTTCGCCTTGCTGCGATCTTCCGCAAAGTTGGTCTTTATTGGGCATCCATATCAGGCCGAGGGTTTTAACACTGTATTGGTCCAGGGTCTCACCCAATTTTACATCGCTCACGGTATCCTCTTTGGGTATTCCTTGCAATATTCCTGCATTATTTGAGCACCACTTTCGCAACTTGAAACCGTGTGGTAGTAATATTTTATTCAGTTCACTTTGGATTTGAACTGCTTCTGCCACTGAGTCAGCACCCGTCAAGCAATCGTCTACGTAGAAGTCATTCTCAAGTGTCGCAGACCCCAAGGGGTAGCTGTCTCGTGAACGGATTGCTAAATGATTTAGGCATTTGGTGGCCAAAAATGGGGCTGTTTTGGTTCCATACGTGACGGTTTTAAGTCTATAGTACTTAAGATCCTCGGATGGATCGTTTCTCCAGACTATAAGCTGATGGAACTGATTATCTGGATTGATCCATACTTGACGGTACATCTTTTCTATGTCCGCCGTGAACACATATTTGTGTGTTCTGAAGCGTAGTAGTATGGACAATAGCTCGCTCTGAACCGTGGGTCCTGTATGAAGCATGTCGTTCAAGGATTTTCCACTTGATGTTTTGCATGACGCATCGAAAACCACTCGTAGTTTTGTGCTGCTGCTGTCTGGTTTCAGAACACAGTGGTGGTATGAAATAATGATTCTTGGGTATATGTGTCGTCGGAACAGCCTTCATATGTCCCAAAGCTTCATATTCTTTCATGAAGTCGGAATATCCATTCCGAACATCACCCTCTAATCGTCGCTCTAGGGCTAAGAACCTTTTGATAGCAATATCTTTTGACTCCCCCAGGGCTGAAGGGTGTTCGGAGAATGGTAGTTTCACAATAAATCTTCCGTCTTCCGCTCGTTTTAGAGTTTCTACAAAGAATTTCTCGCAATGTACTTCTGACGGGGATCGATGTTTTGATTGGTTGTCCAAATTGTCTAGTTTCCAAAACCTTTCAATTAATGCGTCAGTTTCTTCACCGATGCTGACACCACAGGCTATGGCGGATTGCGCTATGGATTTAATTCCACCTGCTACAATCCATCCTAGTTTCGTATTTTGTAGCATGGCACCAGCTCTTCCGATCTTCTGCTGATTTGGAAGGAGTAACGAGTAATAGTGCTCGGCGCCGATTAGTAGATCTATCCTACCAGGTTTATCAAACTGGGGATCTGCTAACTGACACTCATTGGGTATTTTTAACGCACAATGAGTAAGTGGTTGAGCTGGCTGGTCAGCTATGATGTGGGGAAGGACAAAGGCTTCTATGCGCTGGCTGAAATCCCCGTGAAGAGAGCTAACGTAGATAGTTACTCTAGCTCTACTCATTCTTGGTTGTCCTCCAATTCCTTCGATCCGGAGCTTTGTATTGTGCCGCTTTAATGACAACATTGATGCCAATCGCTCAGTGATCAAATTGATCTGTGATCCTGAGTCTAGCAAGGCTCGAAATTTGGCTGCTTGACCGTTCTCTGCCTGGACCGCTACCTTTGCTGTTGCAAGAAGGTTGTAATTTTTGTTAACCGCGGCACCGACAGTTGGGGAATGAAGGCTTGTGGATTCCAGGTGTAACAAGGTGTGATGTTTTTTGTCGCACTTGAAACAATTCCTTCCTTTACATTCCTTTGCTTTGTGGTCAGTCTTGAAACAGTTGACACACATTCTTTGTTTTTGTACCCAGTTTAACCTTTCTGATACTGTTCTTGCACGGAACTCCTCACATTTATATAGTGCGTGATTTGGAGCCTTGCAATAGTGGCATGATGATTGTCTGTCTGACGTACCGAATGCGCACGCCAGATTTTTTGACTCTTTTTCAGTGATGCCGTTGTCTTTCCAGAGCTCAAGACTCTGATTCGTTGCTCTAAGAATTCCAGCATCGTCTGTAGGGGCTGGATCTCTACTGAGTTGCCAACTGTCTGCTCAAATAGACCCCTATTAGTCATGTCAAGCTTATCGGTAAGCAAGACCACCAGAAACGCATCCCATGTGGATACGTTGATGCCTAGTCCCTTTAATGACGCAAGGGTTTCTAGGGTTGTTATATACAGCTCTTGTATGGATTTGGCACTGTCAGAGACTGGGCTCTGATGAAGTAGCCGACGAATAACTGTATTCGCGATGAGCCGAGGATTGTCATACGATCCAACTATTATGCGCCATGCATGAACATAGTTGTCCTCGTTTAGCTCGATGTGGCGTATTAGTCTTTCCGCATTTCCAGAGAGAGCGGATTTTAGGTACCACATTTTCTTCACTGATGGCATGTTGGTATCATGGACCATGCAGGTAAATAAGTCATGGAACTGTTTCCATTTCATTGCATCCCCATCAAACTTTGGAATGTTTATGCGGGGCATTTGCACATCAATGCCGTTTGTCGAAGTGCTAGGCCTTGCCATAAGTGCATTTTGCACCTCTGCTTGCAATCGTAGGTATGCCTGTTTGTTATAACCACTGTTTATTGGGTTTTCAAACTCTTCGTAGACTGTCAAGTGGATTTCTTGGACTTGAGCCCATAAAGATTTTAGCAGGTCTCCTGGACCTCCCCCGGCTGCCTTAAACTCTCTTAAGGCACCGTTTACGGATTCTATTAGTTCTCTTTGGCGCCGGCATAATCCGGCTAATCGCTTATTCTCGGGAACTTCGTCACGGGATTGTTCTTGAACTTGATTTTCTACTTGTTCTTGAGCATCTTCCTTTAGACTCGTGCCTTGCATCAGCTTGTCTCGATTGCTTTCGAAAGTGGCTGCATATTTCTCGCAACTTATCCGGAGGTCCTCAGCATACTTGATGTAGCTTTCGGTCCTGGCTGTTCCTTGGATTTTTGCATCATTTTCAACGAATCTTTCCCACGCATCTTCCAGAATGGTTAGTTTCGTTTGAAAGTATGATGCCTTTTGTTTTCGAATCGGCCCATCCTTTTTATAATTCCGGATGCATCTTGCGATCTCTTGCCCAGTTTCTTGCTGGGCATCTAAGAGGCCTTGAGCGCTCGCCTCATCAACGGCTGGCTCTATAATAATTTTAGGGGCAATATTCTCCCTTTCCATCTTTTCGTTCTTCGTTTCTGACCGTTGGGAGTATTTTATTTGCTGCTAGAGGGCTAGTAGCTGGATGCGCTCCGACTCGCTACCGAAAGTGGTCGAAGAAACTGAACCCTTTTTTGACGGACTGAGGGAGGTGTGGTGTCCTTAATCTACCGATTAGCGGGACAGCGTCACACTGCTTTGAAGATCCTAATGCTCTCTTAGCAGGAGTCTTCCTGAGTTTTCTATTGTGGACCGATAGAAATCTCTATTCGTTCCTATTGACTCTTGTTCGATTTGTGATCCTGGGCTTGCAGGATCACGTCGGGGTCACCAAAATGTTAATCTGTAATAAAAGGTTTGAGCAAAGGGTACATGAACCGATTGCTGGTTTGTTGCCGCAACTTGCACTTGAACAAATTGGACGTGGAGAAAGAATTGAGTTCAGAATGAGTTTGTCTGAGACTGATTTTATTGGTATAAAAGTTCAATATTTATAGCTACTTTGATACATGGATATTGCTTAGGTGGTAAATTAATGGAAATATAGCAAAAACATAAAAATGATAAATTAACAATTTCACAATGTAATATTCTGCACTAATTTGTCGGTTGCATTGACTTGCACTGTCAGCAGTTCGTTGTTTCTGAAAGGTTGGTTTTTTAATGTTCGTCGCTCTTTATATAGGCTATGACCTAATATTGTCTTTATTACATACTTATGGTGTTTGTGTTTTTTGTGTCTTAATATTAAATGCACATGACTTAACACTCAGTATATATAGGCCTTGACTCCTCCGCCGGTTCCTCGCTATCAACCGGTTCCCTAAATGACTCCATCTGTTCGGACCTAAGCCTTTAGAGCTTTCGACATATAAGCAAAAAAGTTTCCTTGATAGAGATGGGAGGGGTAAGCTTCAAATCCGCCTTTGGAGTCTCTGACAGACTATCTTCATAGTCAAGTGCGAAAGGATCCGTGGTCCAAGTGATGGTAAAGGCAAACGAATCATTAGTCCAGGATAAACAAGTCCCAAACACATCAGGTAACGAAGGTATCGAGGTATAATATTGGAACGGTCTGGCGTATGCCAGAGGGGTGTACCAGAGGGGTATGCCAGAGGGGTATGATAGAGGGGTATGCCAGAGGGTACCCAGCTCGGGAAATTAAGCCCAATAAAAAGTTCGATCGGTTACCACACGGTCCAGTCAGGAGACTCATTTTCATTTTCCACTCATTTTTTCATTTTCCTCATTTTCTCATTTCCAGTGAAATTTTCATTTTCACTAGGGCGTATGCACAGTTATTACATGGAGTAAAGAAGGCGAGACGCCCAGTCTGTGGTCTCGGTTCCCACCGTTAATCTTTCTTGATTCGCTTTTAATCCCGCTAATCCTTCTTGATTTTTGAGGTTTTTAGGATAATACCTATCGGGATGTTATCCTTCATGGTTTTCCTGTGCTTTATTATGTACGAGCAGCCTTTCTGTCCTGCGTACACTTCTAGCTCTTCATCTCCTGACAAGCTCTTTCTCCGAGTCTTTCAAAAATCCTGTTACCGCTTTTAACACCCCATCCTGCAGGCAGCCACAATAACTTTCTCTCCTTGGTATCGTGATTTGAATGTTGTGCTGAATTCTCCGAGGAATTCCCATCCTAACACTATCAGCTATCAGGTTTTGTCCTTCTCTTTGTCACCAAAGCTTTCTCTCATCTGGAGTATCGCCCGTGTCCTTGTGTAGGTTCCATTGATATTATATGAGAGAGATATGGTCATTCATTCTGATGTGCGGCTCCGAACTGCCCTTCATTGGGAGCTCAATGGGAGCAACACAAGGATTTGGTCTAAAATAGAACAGAGTGTGCTCACCTGGTTTCACCTGGCTTTATAGCACGTTCTACCATTTTGGTAAGCTTATGAGAATGATAGATAATGAAGCCCAATCGTTAAACGCATTGTTTCCTCCAGCGTCTTTGTTCAAATTAACTTCGGTCCAAAATAATGAGTTGCCTTCTTTATTTACCCACTTAGCGGAAACCCTCACACAAAGCGCAAGATATTTGAGCTTTCCTTTTGTAAAGTAACGATATTCCTAATCACGCCACTTTGTCGTTTATGTTATCTTTTCTTATCTTAAGCTCTTTTTATTCTTAGCTTGTTACTATGCTAAGCCATATCTTTTTTCACGTCACATTTTAGCTACCAAGGCAAGCCCAGAGCATCGGCAATATAAATTGTTATTAATATCCCAAATAATAACCAATAAATACAGATCTAACTCACGGCGGTGCAAATTTTTAATCAACTGGTTTTAATACATTTTCTACTCCAAACAAATGTATTTTTTCCAATATTTTAAAATAATTTCCTGAAAAGGAAAATTAATTAATTAGAATGTAACTGCATTTATTAAATTCGCATTGTACGAACATTTCATTTATTTCTTTTATCAATTCTATTATGAAATCTGTGCATACTAGCACTAACCATACAGCATATAGACTACTCATTTCATACAACGAAAATGGACGCAAAAATTTCATGCGACAGGCCCCAGCAGGCCCCAGAGAAAATCTTACTCTCATTCTTACGCTCATATTCTCAAAAAATTTTTGGTTCTTCAGTCGCGGAGAGGCCCTAGATCAAGATGGTTGATCCGCGGTTAAATTCATCTTTATATGTATGCGTGCTCACATATTCACATACACGGTTTCATGTGTGTGCGTTCTTTTTCGTTTTGAAACCAACCAAAATTTTAGATTTTTGTAACTTTTCAGGCTTGCTACCCTAAAAATGGGGGCTACTCATTGTTGGTTTCATGACGAAAAATTGTATTATGTTATATTATATTTTTAAATATTTCAGCATTCATTTTATAAATGTTTAGAAAAACGATTAAGTGGTAGCAGAAAAATTTGTATATATAAAATATTTAAAAAATAATGGAAATTCTTTTACTATGATTGGAACAGGGCATCTTTCAGTCGGTTTTGCTTAAAACCCAAATATTTTTCTATGCTGATATTTTTCAAACGGATGGTGCTTGCATACCCTACTGATGCCCACAAAAACTAAAAATCAGCTGTTGTTGTTTATGCTCACTCCCTTAAAAATCATTTATCAAAAGGGTATGCTAGCACTATCCGCTTGCAGAAAATAAAACAACTTAAATTAAATCGGGGTTTTAAGTGATACCGACTCAAATGTACCCTCTTTCTATCATAGTATAAAGATTTTTATTCATTTGTAATAATTATATATGAAAATCATTTTACTGCTACCACTGCATTGTATTCCCAAACAAAAAAACAATTTATTCTGAAATAATAATAAATAAAGTATATATTCTTTCATCATCATTAACTCAATAATGCATACCCCAATTTTCTTAGGGTATCCAGCCTGAAAAGTTACAAAAATCTAAAATTTTGGTTGGATTCAAAACGAAAAAGAACGCACACACATGAAACCGTGTATGTGAATATGTGAGCACGCATACATATAAAGATGAATTTAACCGCGGACCAACCATCTTGATCAAGGGCCTCTCCGCGACTGAAGAGCCAAAAAATTTTTTTGAGAATATGAGCGTAAGAAAGAGCGTAAGAATGAGAGTAAGATTTTCTCTGGGGCCTGCTGGGGCCTGTCGCAAGAAATTTTTGCGTCCATTTTCGTTGTATGAAATGAGTAGTCTATATGCTGTATGGTTAGTGATACTAGGCATTGTTTGAGCATTAAATTTTAAGGTCGATGGTATTTAGGTCGACTCAAATAAAAAAATATTTATATATAGTCCATTTCTACAAATTACACAGTGCAATAGTGATTCTGCACTTTTAAAGTGACATAGTAGGAAAAACAAGTTGTTCCATTTTTTAACCCAAAAAACAACAACATTTTGGTACAACTTTCAAGAATGTCAGTAATTCAAAGCACATCGAAATATTTACTTGTTAATACTGATAAAAATACTGAAAAATTTACTTGTTAATACTGAAAAATTATAAAAATTGTTGAAGCTATCCTTTTCCCGAGCGCTCTAAAGTAAAAGATTTTGTTTTTTCTTTAACAGTCTTGTTCTTATACATTCAGTTACTTCGGAGCGCCTAAAAATTTGATTTGACTTTTTTTTCACCTTTGTTTTTTTAGTCTCCCTGTGTTATTTAAAATAGCTAAAAAATAGTAAATAATTTTTTGTTAAATAGCCTGAGAACAAATCGCAAAAAAGATATGGGCGTTGTTAAGTCATGTGCATTTAATATTAAGACACAAAAAACACAAACACCATAAGTATGTAATAAAGACAATATTAGGTCATAGCCTATATAAAGAGCGACGAACATTAAAAAACCAACCTTTCAGAAACAACGAACTGCTGACAGTGCAAGTCAATGCAACCGACAAATTAGTGCAGAATATTACATTGTGAAATTGTTAATTTATCATTTTTATGTTTTTGCTATATTTCCATTAATTTACCACCTAAGCAATATCCATGTATCAAAGTAGCTATAAATATTGAACTTTTATACCAATAAAATCAGTCTCAGACAAACTCATTCTGAACTCAATTCTTTCTCCACGTCCAATTTGTTCAAGTGCAAGTTGCGGCAACAAACCAGCAATCGGTTCATGTACCCTTTGCTCAAATCTTTTATTACAGATTAACATTTTGGTGACCCCGACGTGATCCTGCAAGCCCAGGATCACAAATCGAACAAGAGTCAATAGGAACGAATAGAGATTTCTATCGGTCCACAATAGAAAACTCAGGAAGACTCCTGCTAAGAGAGCATTAGGATCTTCAAAGCAGTGTGACGCTGTCCCGCTAATCGGTAGATTAAGGACACCACACCTCCCTCAGTCCGTCAAAAAAGGGTTCAGTTTCTTCGACCACTTTCGGTAGCGAGTCGGAGCGCATCCAGCTACTAGCCCTCTAGCAGCAAATAAAATACTCCCAACGGTCAGAAACGAAGAACGAAAAGATGGAAAGGGAGAATATTGCCCCTAAAATTATTATAGAGCCAGCCGTTGATGAGGCGAGCGCTCAAGGCCTCTTAGATGCCCAGCAAGAAACTGGGCAAGAGATCGCAAGATGCATCCGGAATTATAAAAAGGATGGGCCGATTCGAAAACAAAAGGCATCATACTTTCAAACGAAACTAACCATTCTGGAAGATGCGTGGGAAAGATTCGTTGAAAATGATGCAAAAATCCAAGGAACAGCCAGGACCGAAAGCTACATCAAGTATGCTGAGGACCTCCGGATAAGTTGCGAGAAATATGCAGCCACTTTCGAAAGCAATCGAGACAAGCTGATGCAAGGCACGAGTCTAAAGGAAGATGCTCAAGAACAAGTAGAAAATCAAGTTCAAGAACAATCCCGTGACGAAGTTCCCGAGAATAAGCGATTAGCCGGATTATGCCGGCGCCAAAGAGAACTAATAGAATCCGTAAACGGTGCCTTAAGAGAGTTTAAGGCAGCCGGGGGAGGTCCAGGAGACCTGCTAAAATCTTTATGGGCTCAAGTCCAAGAAATCCACTTGACAGTCTACGAAGAGTTTGAAAACCCAATAAACAGTGGTTATAACAAACAGGCATACCTACGATTGCAAGCAGAGGTGCAAAATGCACTTATGGCAAGGCCTAGCACTTCGACAAACGGCATTGATGTGCAAATGCCCCGCATAAACATTCCAAAGTTTGATGGGGATGCAATGAAATGGAAACAGTTCCATGACTTATTTACCTGCATGGTCCATGATACCAACATGCCATCAGTGAAGAAAATGTGGTACCTAAAATCCGCTCTCTCTGGAAATGCGGAAAGACTAATACGCCACATCGAGCTAAACGAGGACAACTATGTTCATGCATGGCGCATAATAGTTGGATCGTATGACAATCCTCGGCTCATCGCGAATACAGTTATTCGTCGGCTACTTCATCAGAGCCCAGTCTCTGACAGTGCCAAATCCATACAAGAGCTGTATATAACAACCCTAGAAACCCTTGCGTCATTAAAGGGACTAGGCATCAACGTATCCACATGGGATGCGTTTCTGGTGGTCTTGCTTACCGATAAGCTTGACATGACTAATAGGGGTCTATTTGAGCAGACAGTTGGCAACTCAGTAGAGATCCAGCCCCTACAGACGATGCTGGAATTCTTAGAGCAACGAATCAGAGTCTTGAGCTCTGGAAAGACAACGGCATCACTGAAAAAAGAGTCAAAAAATCTGGCGTGCGCATTCGGTACGTCAGACAGACAATCATCATGCCACTATTGCAAGGCTCCAAATCACGCACTATATAAATGTGAGGAGTTCCGTGCAAGAACAGTATCAGAAAGGTTAAACTGGGTACAAAAACAAAGAATGTGTGTCAACTGTTTCAAGACTGACCACAAAGCAAAGGAATGTAAAGGAAGGAATTGTTTCAAGTGCGACAAAAAACATCACACCTTGTTACACCTGGAATCCACAAGCCTTCATTCCCCAACTGTCGGTGCCGCGGTTAACAAAAATTACAACCTTCTTGCAACAGCAAAGGTAGCGGTCCAGGCAGAGAACGGTCAAGCAGCCAAATTTCGAGCCTTGCTAGACTCAGGATCACAGATCAATTTGATCACTGAGCGATTGGCATCAATGTTGTCATTAAAGCGGCACAATACAAAGCTCCGGATCGAAGGAATTGGAGGACAACCAAGAATGAGTAGAGCTAGAGTAACTATCTACGTTAGCTCTCTTCACGGGGATTTCAGCCAGCGCATAGAAGCCTTTGTCCTTCCCCACATCATAGCTGACCAGCCAGCTCAACCACTTACTCATTGTGCGTTAAAAATACCCAATGAGTGTCAGTTAGCAGATCCCCAGTTTGATAAACCTGGTAGGATAGATCTACTAATCGGCGCCGAGCACTATTACTCGTTACTCCTTCCAAATCAGCAGAAGATCGGAAGAGCTGGTGCCATGCTACAAAATACGAAACTAGGATGGATTGTAGCAGGTGGAATTAAATCCATAGCGCAATCCGCCATAGCCTGTGGTGTCAGCATCGGTGAAGAAACTGACGCATTAATTGAAAGGTTTTGGAAACTAGACAATTTGGACAACCAATCAAAACATCGATCCCCGTCAGAAGTACATTGCGAGAAATTCTTTGTAGAAACTCTAAAACGAGCGGAAGACGGAAGATTTATTGTGAAACTACCATTCTCCGAACACCCTTCAGCCCTGGGGGAGTCAAAAGATATTGCTATCAAAAGGTTCTTAGCCCTAGAGCGACGATTAGAGGGTGATGTTCGGAATGGATATTCCGACTTCATGAAAGAATATGAAGCTTTGGGACATATGAAGGCTGTTCCGACGACACATATACCCAAGAATCATTATTTCATACCACCACTGTGTTCTGAAACCAGACAGCAGCAGCACAAAACTACGAGTGGTTTTCGATGCGTCATGCAAAACATCAAGTGGAAAATCCTTGAACGACATGCTTCATACAGGACCCACGGTTCAGAGCGAGCTATTGTCCATACTACTACGCTTCAGAACACACAAATATGTGTTCACGGCGGACATAGAAAAGATGTACCGTCAAGTATGGATCAATCCAGATAATCAGTTCCATCAGCTTATAGTCTGGAGAAACGATCCATCCGAGGATCTTAAGTACTATAGACTTAAAACCGTCACGTATGGAACCAAAACAGCCCCATTTTTGGCCACCAAATGCCTAAATCATTTAGCAATCCGTTCACGAGACAGCTACCCGTTGGGGTCTGCGACACTTGAGAATGACTTCTACGTAGACGATTGCTTGACGGGTGCTGACTCAGTGGCAGAAGCAGTTCAAATCCAAAGTGAATTGAATAAAATATTACTACCACACGGTTTCAAATTGCGAAAGCAGTGCTCAAATAATGCAGGAATATTGCAAGGAATACCCAAAGAGGATACCGTGAGCGATGTAAAATTGGGTGAGACCCTGGACCAATACAGTGTTAAAACCCTCGGCCTGATATGGATGCCCAATAAAGACCAACTTTGCGGAAGATCGCAGCAAGGCGAAGCGTTGGTCATCACAAAACGAGTGGTTTGCTCGGAGTTGTCACAAATTTTTGACCCTATAGGTTTATTTGCGCCAGTTGTAGTAAAGGCAAAGATATTTATGCAACACCTCTGGGAATTGAAATTGGCTTGGGATGAGGAATTGCCCTTGGAACTTCAGTCCGATTGGAAAAACTATCGCGCTGACCTGCAAAGTCTGAATGAACTGCAAATTCCAAGACACATATTTGACGGAAAGGTACCAGTCACGCAAGAGTTACACACCTTCGTGGACGCCTCAGAAAAGGCATATGGCGCAGCAATATACGTACGAGCAACCTATAAAAATAAGCAAACCTCAGTAAGGCTGCTATGTTCCAAATCCAGAGTAGCACCCACAGCGAAGCAATCCTTGCCCAGACTAGAGTTGTGCGCAGCAGTCCTCGGCGCAGAGCTGACGCACAGAGTCAGACAAGATTTACGCTTGTCGGTGGACAAGGTTTCTGGGTTCTTTTGGACTGATTCATCCGTCGTGTTAGGGTGGATCAATGCAACGGCTTCCACTTACCACACGTTTGTGGCAAATCGGATAGCCAAGATTCAAGAAGTGACGGAACAGTCTCAATGGCGTCACGTATCATCCGCCAATAATGCAGCCGACGTCTTGTCCAGAGGAATAGCAGCTAGCAAACTTTCAAGCAACAGTATGTGGTTTTATGGACCCCTGTTTTTACATGGACCCAGGGAGAACTGGACAAAGATGCCAGCCATTATTTCGACGAATTTAGAGCAAAAACCAAATTCGTCAGCATGGCGGCTGCTAAGGACACATTCGGAGGGGAGGTTTACAACTGTAGGCACAGTAACTCTTTTTACAAATTGCAACGGATTGTTGCGTACATGCTGCGGTTCTGTTATAAGGCAAATAGAGCGCCAACGATGGCACTATGTCTAAGCGAGCTAAACCAGGCACGCACAATTATCCTACGCACAATTCAGCAAATCGAATTTTATGCAGAGTGCAAACAGCTCAAACGCTATAAAACAGTGGACAAAAAGAGTTCCCTTGTGTCATTGGCTCCCTTCCTTGGACCTGATGGATTAGTTCGAGTAGGAGGCAGACTCGAACACTCAAACCTATCCGAGGGCGCAAAACATCCAGTCGTGCTCCCCTACAATGACACAATTGTAAAAATGATCCTAAGGGAGATACATGAGACCAACATGCATTGCGGTGCCCAAGCCTTGCGTGCTATCGCTCGGCAACAATATTGGGTCATCAATGACAAAACAATGGCGAGAAACATTGTACACAATTGCGTGCGGTGTACCAGAATGAAGCCCAAATTAATGAATCAAATTATGGGAAATCTACCAGTCGAAAGAGTCACGCAGGCTCGCCCATTCTTTAACTCTGGAGTAGATTACTGTGGCCCCATATGGATTCATCACAAGATCCGAGGCAAACGTCCTGACAAGGCCTATATCGCAGTGTTCTGTTGTTTCTCCACGAAGGCAGTGCATTTGGAGTTGGTAAGCGATCTCACAACAGACGCTTTTTTGGCCGCTCTCCGCCGATTTCTTGGACGCCGAGGAAAGTGCCAGACTATCCATTGCGATAATGCAACAAATTTTGTGGGAGCCAACAATAAATTAAAGGAGCTCGAAACCGCTATTTTTTCGACCAATGCGAAGGACGCCATAGTTCAACATTGCAACAAAAGAGAAGTAGACTTCAAATTCATTCCCCCACGAGCACCATCATTCGGTGGTCTATGGGAGGCTGCGGTAAAATCCGCAAAACGGCTGCTTGTTTCAGTTACAGCCACGGCACCGTTAACCTTCGAAGAACTCAACACTGTGGTCATTGAAGTCGAGGCGATTCTCAATTCACGGCCTATCACTCCCATGTCATCAGACCCCACTGACGAAGCAGCTTTAACGCCAGGACACTTCTTGATTGGAGAACCATTAACTGCTCCTCCCGATACCAACATTGCGCACGGCAAACCATTAGTAAAAAGATGGGAACTGGTATCACGATTGAAGCATGCCTTTTGGAAACAATGGTCGAGCGAGTATCTGCAAGAACTCCAAAATCGACCCAAATGGAAAACGGCGTCTCCAAATATTCATGAGGGATTGCTAGTCCTTATAAAGGAAGACAATGTGCCTGTAATGAGCTGGCCTATGGGAAGAGTTTTAAAAACGTATCCAGGACCGGACAACCACGTTCGGTTAGTGGACATCAAAACGTCTTCGGGAATATTCAAGAGACCAGTGACTCGGTTAGCTCCACTGTTCCCAGAAGAAGTCAGCAGCAAGCGCCCATTAGACGACACCCACAAGGCAGACCTATCTAATGAGCCTCCGGCACAACGCAAAAAAGGAATCCTCCCATCAATGCCTGTAATTCTAGCCCTTATATTGCTACTTCCACTAGCGATGGCAACTCCAATCAAAGTGACGAAGTTCAGTAACAAGCCAGGAATATTCTATGAACGGTTGGGAACCACGAGAATGGTAGTTTCCGAATGGACAATGATAGTATATTACGACTTGAATCCCTACTGGAATGATATGAAGATACTTTCAGTTGCACTATCGGAACTCTCACATAAGTGCCAGAAAATGACAAACGTAGCAGCATGCAATTCCATTCTAGACCATTTTAGACATCTAGTTGCAGAGCTTGAGTCAGGAAACAACCTTATGCATCATTCTCGGCAACGTAGATCACCGTTTAATGTTATTGGAACCATAGCCAATTCATTATTCGGCGTGCTTGACTCCACATACGCAGAAGATATGGCCAAAACCATAACAAAGGTTAAAGGCAACGAGGATTTCCTCTTACAGCTACTTCAGAACCAGACATCCATGGTTGACTCCACCATTAATTTGGTGCGAAAAGGAAGTTTGGCTACCAATAACCGCTTGAGATCTTTGGAACAACAGATGACCCTCATAAATAAGCAACGAGGACAGTACCAAGGAGCACATTTGGAGCAAGCATTTATGATTCTCACAACACAAATGAATCTACTTGCAACTGGGTTACAGCGAATGCAGAGTGTGATAACTGATGTGTTAACTGATGTTCGCCATAGAACAATCAGTCCAATTTTAATATCACCTACACAGTTACGAGATCAACTCGATCAAATTCGGGATCATCTACCACCCAACCAAATCTTGCCAGTCGCCACTACTGATGTTCTGCAGCTCTACAAAATAATGTATGCGCAAGGCAGTACAACTGATACTCACGCCATCTTTCGAATAACAATACCACTGGTGTCGTCAGAGTTATTGGATGTCTTTAGCATTGTGCCCATCCCAATATGGGAATCGAAAGGCTGGACATTGTACAATCTTCAGACAACGATCATAGGTGTCAATGCCCATAGAGATCGCTTTATAGGTTTTAATGAGGACGAATTCAGAAGATGCACACCTATGAAACTTGACCAACATATTTGTTTCAATCACTTAACGGCATACAATGTAGACAGTAGATGCGAATTCCAGTTATTTAATAACAAGACTGGAACAGAATGTCACAGCAATCTTGTGCACTCCAGCATGGTATGGATAAAAACTCTCCAATCTAACCAATGGATCTTCGCAACCAAGGAACCAATGGAACTGCAGGCGGTATGCAATGGAGTTTCATCAACTATCAACATAAGGGCGACTGGCATGCTGAGCTTGCCCATTGGTTGCACTGCACGCAATGTCAATATAAGTTTGACTACATTCGGCACCATGACCACTGAAATACAAACATCGTTCAGTCGATTCGGCGATATCTCCCATCCCAGAAATTCCATAGAAGAAATCTCGGACTCCGCGTCAAGGACTTCCACCCAATCACCAAGTACGGACGACATAGATTTAGAGATCTTACAACATCAGTTAGCCGATATAAAAAGAAAGAATGCACCGTACCAATTGGACCACCAGAAAACCATGTCGTACACAGCATTGGTCATTTCGGTCATCATACTGATACTAATAGGCACCCTCGTCTTGCGACACAGGCGGACCATTTGGACTCCAAAACCTAAAAGACCAACTCCGAAACCTACCCCAAGACAGTTTACCATAGAGTTGGACGATGGTTGAACACCTGTTCAACGGCCGGGAGAATGTTAAGTCATGTGCATTTAATATTAAGACACAAAAAACACAAACACCATAAGTATGTAATAAAGACAATATTAGGTCATAGCCTATATAAAGAGCGACGAACATTAAAAAACCAACCTTTCAGAAACAACGAACTGCTGACAGTGCAAGTCAATGCAACCGACAAATTAGTGCAGAATATTACATTGTGAAATTGTTAATTTATCATTTTTATGTTTTTGCTATATTTCCATTAATTTACCACCTAAGCAATATCCATGTATCAAAGTAGCTATAAATATTGAACTTTTATACCAATAAAATCAGTCTCAGACAAACTCATTCTGAACTCAATTCTTTCTCCACGTCCAATTTGTTCAAGTGCAAGTTGCGGCAACAAACCAGCAATCGGTTCATGTACCCTTTGCTCAAACCTTTTATTACAGATTAACAGGCGTCTTCCAATACATCAATAAAGAATTTCCCTAATGAGTTTGTTTTAAAATCCAGGACGATCTGTATTTAAATCTATCTCGCTTTTGGCTAAACAAATTCGCATAAAAAAATGGTTAATGAAGCAGATAGGCGATAGCAACTGGTATGGAGAAAGTACTATGGAGAAAGTACCAATCAAGGTCCATGAATTTGGCAGTAATAAACTTTTTAAATCTCAAGAAAAATTTTATTTTGTCCTAAACAGCACCAAATACCACAAAAAATAAGACCAGATCTTCGGGAAAACGACCGATCCCGGCCGTTCCGACTTATATACTGCCTGCAAACGAAAGAAGGGTGTGCCAAGTTTGAAGCAATAGTTTTACAACTGAGAGACTAATTTTCCTAGAAACAGACAGACTTTTGACCAAAATTCGCAACTTACTTTAATCTCAATATTTCACTATTTAGAATCATAACTTTTCGGTTTAATTTGTACATACGGGTTGTTGCATTATTTTGGTCTTCGATGGATTTTTTTAACTTTCCCGTTAATTGAGTAACTGCATTGGATTTCTCCTTTTCGATCAACCTTAAATGTTTTATCATTTCTTCATTATTTTTCTGATTTTTAGTCAAGTCGGAGATTTCATCTTCATATTTATGCATCGCTTTATTTAAGGCATTAACTTCACTTCGATATTTATCTAAATGTACTCTCTGCCGGTCGTAGTCTGAAATTTTTTGAACGAGTTTCCTTGTGGTCTCGGTTAGATCTCGGTTAGCAATATCAAGCTTTATCATCGTTTTACCGTGAGCCTCTTTTTGTTCTTCCATAGTTTTCATAAGAGCCCGCAATTTTGATTCAACATTTAAACGTTCTCCCTCTGCGAATTTGGCCCGCGAGGCCATTTTACTCATGGCATCTTCATTGTTACGGATAATATATTCCAGGTTCTCTGAGTAATAACGATTTGTGGCCAATCGTTTTTCTAAATCCACAACTTCGCCTGCCAGTCGGTCACGTTCCCTGAGTATAATGTTTTTATATTTAGCTAGGTGTCCAAACCTGAAACGAATAACAAAATTAATTGATTTTACATTAACAAGAGTTTAAAAATGAGAAATCTAACTTCAGGCGGAGCCGAAGCTTATAAACCTCTTAAGTTCATTGACGGTTTCTACTGTAAGATCTATATTGCAAATATCCGGCTACTTATAAAAAAAAACAACAACAAAAGAAAAAAGTTTTCGCAGGAAGTGTGAACGACTGCGACTACTGACTGCTGTCTTACACATGGGGTAGAAGTCTATCTTTTAAACAAATAGCTGCGGAATTGAAACTTTTATCCCCGTCAAAAATTGGAAAATTGGGAAAAAATTGGATGTTTAGTGTATATGTTTTAGTGTTTCCTTTTAAAGTAACTAAAGGAGTGAACTACCCCTTTAGGAGTAAACTAAAGCATCCCTTAGTACAGCAAGCTCATTCATCCCCTCCAGAAATTTGGATCCATTGTCAAAGTACGAGAATTTCTTGGGGGAAATCCTCGCCGCCCAGCATTTTTATTTATTCTGTTGATACGAAATACATCGCAACATGTATTTCATGTTTGCATGCGGACTTGAGTAGACATAATGGATCAAATAGATTTGGCAATTTTGTGCAATTGGTATAGCCATCCGGAGATATACAGAGTCTTCTGTAGTGGCTTCGTATCCACGTAATATACGTGCTGTAGATGCTTAGGGCCTATTCAGATGTGCGTGTCACAAGATACGAGACAATATATGGCAAGAAGCCGAAACCCCCAGCACCGAAGCAAGATATGACAAAGCAGTCCTTCGCGCTCCGTCCGTCGCGAATAGCAACATCCTGCTCGGTGTTATCGACAGGGGTGACCCCGACGTCAAAATCCCAAGGGATAAGTGGAGGTGGGTAGAAGCAGCCATTGCCGCAAAATGGTTTGAGCTCCTGACCAGAGAACCAGGCCCCCCACCTATCTCCCAAGACGCGGGGTGGTTCCAGAGCAGCGTAAAAGTGATAGCCATCGACAACGAGAGGTCGACAGAGCTATACAAGACAGTGGTGGATGAGCTAAAAGACGTCTCCGACGGCGCCAAGCTTGTTGCGCTTAGCTGGCGAGACGTTTCATATAATCCAGAGAAAGGATCTGGATCACTGAGCTACAGAGGCTTAGCCCACACCGTCCCATGACGGACTGGCGTGTGGCGAAAGTGGAAGAGAGGGAAGGTGGAAGGAAATGCTCCCATAAAGGCTGGTCATGGGGAGGTAAACTTCAGTTTTAGCTCCGTAACCATTAAGGTTTTCAAAGCCTCATAATAAAGGTTTACGAAGACTCGAACGATGAACAGAAACAAGTCACTCTGAAGGAACTGGCCTTACAGTAAGAGGCCTCAGATGTCGAGGACGTCTACAGCACTGATACGTCGTTGCTGCGCAAAATGGCTACGAGTCGGGTCATCGACAATGATATGACGATATGGCGAAGATCACAATGATGGAGGGAGAGCTGCCATATGTCCTTACAGAATTTACAGATAAACCTCCACCATTGTAAGGCAGCCTCAGCTGGCCTCTGGATCTGGAGGATGGAACCGACATAGTCCTTGTTCAGGATCCATGGATAGCAGGAGGTAGGGTTCCTGGACTAGCGACCACGAAGTACAAGCTACTAGTAGCTAACACTGAAGGTAAAATCAGACCTTGTATCTTAGCTAAAAAGCACCTTAGCATATTTTTATCATACATATATCATACGCGGCAGCTACCGTAGAGTTCTATACGGTTTCAATCCGTGTTCTGTTATCCTACATAGCCTAAGAAAGACCGGGACCCCCCGACGAGCTAGTAAAAAAGCTAGCACAGGACAGCGAAAGGCTCTACTTAAGCCTCATTATAGAATGCGAATCCCTACGAGCGGACCTGTAATCATAACCAGCGGCTCGGGGATTCCTTCCAGAGGACACGAGAGCCCTTTTAGCTAGTTTTGGTGGAACTTAGGCTCATTTATCTAGGAGATCTAGGCTCTAGGAGCACCTACTACCTGTACCACCTGCACCTTTTCATTCGCCAACATGACTTTACAACACTGACGGCATTGACGCAGCTGACCATCACATAGGAGAATGCACGAAATTGGGACATAACGAAACTGATGAGCATCAGGGAAGGGGAACTTAGTCGCAGCGCTTAGACTCATCATCCGTAGTTTCGGAGTCCCAGGTCCAACGAAGTACTGCTGTAGCAAACCGCATGATCACACACGGAATGAGATTTCCTATTGACGTTGCACGTGCTTGCGGCCTGTCGTGGAACGGATTAAGGCTATCGATAGTTAGTCAAGTTGAAACTTAGCGCCGCTAGAAGTCAGTATTATATGTAGCAGTAGCTTAGGGATTTGAGCTTACGTAAAAAGGAAAACAGTATATGGCGGATCAATTAGACCGATTTGCGCCATCACAAGGAGAGGGAAGAGATGTTAGAGATGCGGTATGTTAGAGACTAAGTAACTGTAAGAGCTAAATAGCTGATGTAATTCTTTCAGAATAAAATGAACTAATCCATTGTGGAAAACGAACCGAACTCCAGTTATTGTCCAGCACTAGAGTTTGTTTAAAGGCATTCCCCGTGATCTGCCAAGCGGCGACACCGCCAATGTGGCAGTAAATTAGACACTTTCTACGAGAGTGAACCAATTCACCTATATCCTTTTGCTGGGATTACGGTCGAAGAAACATATGTACCATAAACTGCTGTCAATCCGCGGGAAACGGCTGGGGTCTACGCATACGGCGGGAGTAAGCAGCGACTTTTGTTGACCGGAGGCACCAGCGGGATGCCCTCATGAAGAGCTCAGCGGCCCTACCCCCTGGCCCATCGGCCCGACACACCACAGAAACAGCGTTTTTTCAGCAAAAATCAGGCCAAGCAACAGATTATCTCATTTTGAAACGATTTGGAAACGCGAGAAATATCTCTTCACTGGATCTGGAAAATGGATACTGGTATAAACGTATTACCTGGGAAAGCCCGGGCTTTCCAGGAAAGAAATTTACCGCCGTCTCGGTACCAGAGCGAACACTCTTCCACTGGCTTTTTGGACTCTGTTCTGCATCCGCAAGGTTTCAAAAACCCTTAAATAGTTCCATTGGACCGACATGGAACCATACACATTCGTTTATTTGGACGAAATTATTGGAATCGGAGCAACGGGGGTGGAACACGTTCGAAACATAACCTTGAGTACATATATATATATAAAGAATGGCGTCTTCTCCTAAACAACAAACAACTGGACTACTTCTATGGATATATATATGATATATTATAACAAATAACTGGACTATTTCTATGGATATATATATCTGAGGAGGATACTATATAGTGACCGTTACAGGACACGAAGATTGCAGGACCATGGACTCCTAACAATGTACAACAAATAAAACCCAACATGAATAAATCTGGAAAATCGGAACATAAATATTAAAATATTAAAAAATATATGTTATAATGATATATTAAGAAAATATTAGGTCATGGCCTATATAAAGAACGATGAACATTTAAAATCAAACCTTTCAGAAACAACAAACTAACGGCAGCAAGAACTGCTGACAGTGCAAGTCAATGCAACCGACAAATTAGAGCAGAATATTACATTTTTAAATTGTTAATTTAACATTTTTATGTTTTTGCTATATTTCTATTAAATTACCACCTAAGCAATATCCATGTATCAAATTAGCTTTAAATATTGAACTTTTATACTAATAAAGTCAGTCTCACACAAACCCATTCTGAACTCAATTCTTTCTCCACGTCCAATTTGTTCAAGTGCAGCCTTTGCTCAAAACATTCTTTACAGATTAATATTTTGGTGACCCCGTCGTGATCCCGCAAGCCCAGGATCCCTAATCGAACAAGAGTCAAAAGGAACGAAACGAGATTTCTATCGTTCCACAATAGAAAAATCAGGAAGACTCCTGCTAAGAGAGCATTAGGATCTTCACTGCAGTGTGACGCTGTCCTTCTAATCGGTAGATTAAGGGCACCACATCTCCCTCAGTCCGTCAAAAAAAAGGTTCAGTTTCTTCGACCACTTTCGGCAGCAAAGCCCTCTAGCAGTAAAAATTAAATACAAATAAAATACTCCCAACGGTCAGAAACGGAGAACGAAAAGAAGGAAAAGGAGAATATTGCCACTAAAATTATTATAGAGCCAGCCAGTTGATGAGGCACTCAAGGCCTCTTAGATGCCCAGCAATAAACTGGGCAAGAGATCGCAAGATGCCGAAATCGAATCGAAAGCAAAAGGCATCATACTTTCAAATGAAACTAGCCATTCTGGAAGAAGATTGGGAAAGATTCGTTGCAAATGATGCAAAAATCCAAAGGACCCAAGTAGAAAAATCTGGTGCGCATTCATTACGTCAGACAGACAAATATCATGCTACTATTGCAACAAGATTAGTTTACAAGAATTACAACCTTCTTGCAACAGCAAAGGTAGCGGTCTAGACAGAGAACGGTCAAGTGCCAAATTTTGAGCCTTGCTAGACTCAGGATCTCAGATTAATTTGATCACTGAGCGATTGGCATCAATGTTGTCATTAACGCGCCACAATACAAAGCTCCGGATCGAAGGAATTGAAGGAAAACCAAGAATGAGCAGAGCAAGAGTATCTATCCTCGTTAGCTCTCTTTACGGGGATTTCAGCCAGCGCATAGAAGCCTTTGTCCATCCAGCTCAACCACTTACTTACACTTGTGCATTAAAATACCCAGTGAGTGTCAGTTAGCAGATCCCCAGTTTGATAAACCTGGCAGGATAGATCTACTAATCGGCGCTGAGCCTGTGGTGTCAGCGTCGGTGAAGAAACTGACGCATTAATTGAAAGGTTTTGGAAACTAGACAATTTGGACAACTAAACGAAACATCGATCTCCGTCAGAAGTACATTGCGAGAAATACATTGCGAAGTACATTGCGAGTTGTAGAAACTCTAAAAAGAGCGGAAAACGGAAGATTTATTGTGAAACTACCGTTGAGCCGAACACCCTTCAGACCTGGGGGAGTCAAACGATATTGCTATCAAAAGGTTCGGAAGGGGTATTCCGACTTCATGAAAGAATACGATGCTTTGGGACACATGAAGGCTGTGCTAACGTCACATATACCCAAAAATTATTATTTAATAATACATACCACATCACTGTGTTCTGAAACCAGACAGCAGCACAAAACTACGAATGGTTTTCGATGCTTCATGCAAAACATCAAGTGGAAAATCCTTGAACGACATGCTACATACAGGACCCACTGTTCAGAGCGAGCTGTTGTCCATACTACTACGCTTCAGAACACACACATATGTGTTCACGGCGGACATAGAAAATATGTCAGATACAGCGTTGTTTTCGCAAAAATCAGGCCAAGCAACCGATTATCTCATTTTGAAACGACTTGGAAACGCGAGAAATATCTCTTCACTGGATCTGGAAAATGGATACTGGTATAAACGTATTACCTGGGAAAGCCCGGGCTTTCCAGGAAAGAAATTTACCGCCGTCTCGGTACCAGAGCGAAGACTCTTCCACTGGATTTTTGGACTCTGTTCTGCATCTGCAAGGTTTCAAAAACCCTTAAATAGTGCCATTGGACCGACATGGAACCATACACATTCGTTTATTTGGACGAAATTATTGGAATCGGAGCAACGGGGGTGGAACACGTTCGAAACATAACCTTGAGTATATATATATATATAAAGAATGGCGTCTTCTCCTAAACAACAAACAACTGGACTACTTCTATGGATATATATATGATATATTATAACAAATAACTAGACTATTTCTATGGATATATATATCTGAGGAGGATACTATATAGCGACCGTTACAGGACACGAAGATTGCAGGACCATGGACTCCTAACAATGTACAACAAATAAAACCCAACATGAATAAATCTGGAAAATCGGAACATAAATATTAAAATATTAAAAAATATATGTTATAATGATATATTAAGAAAATATTAGGTCATGGCCTATATAAAGAACGATGAACATTTAAAATCAAACCTTTCAGAAACAACAAACTAACGGCAGCAAGAACTGCTGACAGTGCAAGTCAATGCAACCGACAAATTAGTGCAGAATATTACATTTTGATTGTTAATTTAACATTTTAATGTTTTTGCTATATTTCCTTTAATTTACCACCTAAGCAATATCCATGTATCAAATTAGCTTTAAATATTGAACTTTTATACTAATAAAGTCAGTCTCAGACAAACCCATTCTGAACTCAATTCTTTCTCCACGTCCAATTTGTTCAAGTGCAGCCTTTGCTCAAAACATTCTTTACAGATTAATATTTTGGTGACCCCGTCGTGATCCTGCAAGCCCAGGATCCCTAATCGAACAAGAGTCAAAAGGAACGAAAAGAGATTTCTATCGTTCCACAATAGAAAAATCAGGAAGACTCCTGCTAAGAGAGAATTAGGATCTTCACTGCAGTGTGACGCTGTCCTTCTAATCGGTAGATTAAGGCACTAACCATACAGCATATAGACTACTCATTTCATACAACGAAAATGGACGCAAAAATATCTTGCGACAGGCCCCAGCAGGCCCCAGAGAAAATCTTACTCTCATTCTTACGCTCATATTCTCAAAAAAATTTTTAGGTTCTTCAGTCGCGGAGAGGCCCTTCATCAAGATGGTTGATCCGCGGTTAAATTCATCTTTATATGTATGCGTGCTCACATATTCACATACACGGTTTCATGTGTGTGCGTTCTTTTTCGTTTTGAATCCAACCAAAATTTTAGATTTTTGTAACTTTTCAGGCTTGATACCCTATGAAAATTGGGGTATGCATTATTGAGTTAATGATGATGAAAGAATATATACTTTATTTATTAATATTTCAGAATAAATTGTTTTTTTGTTTGGGAATACAATGCAGTGGTAGCAGTAAAATGATTTTCATATATAATTATTACGAATGAATAAAAATCTTTATACTATGATATACTATTATATATGATAGTCGGTATCACTTAAAACCCCGATTTAATTTAAGTTGTTTTATTTTCTGCAAGCGGATAGTGCTAGCATACCCTTTTGATAAATGATTTTTAAGGGAGTGAGCATAAACAACAACAGCTGATTTTTAGTTTTTGTGGGCATCAGTAGGGTATGCAAGCACCATCCGTTTGAAAAATATCAACATAGAAAAAAATTTGGGTTTTAAGCAAAACCGACTGAAAGATATCCTGTTCCAATCATAATAAAAGGATTTCCATTATTTTTTAAATATTTTATATATAAAAATTTTTCTGCTACCACTTAATCGTTTTTCTAAACATTTATAAAATGAATGCTGAAATATTTAAAAATATAATATAACCTAATACAATTTTTTCGTCATGAACCCAACAATGAGTAGCCCCCATTTTTAGGGTAGCAAGCCTGAAAAGTTACAAAAATCTAAAATGTAAATCTAAAATCTAAAATCCATACTACTACGCTTCAGAACAAACACATATGTGTTCACGGCGGACAAAGAAAAGATGTACCGTCAAGTATGGATCAATCCAGATAATCAGTTCCATCAGCTTATTGTCTGGAAAAACGATCCATCCGAGGATCTTAAGTTCTATAGACTTAAAACCGTCATGTATGGAACCAAAACAGCTCCATTTTTGGCCACGAAATGCCTAAATCATTTAGCAATCCGGTCACGGGACAACTACCCATTGGGGTCTGCGACGCTTGAAAATGACTTCTTCGTAGACGATTGATTGACGGGTGTTGACTCAGTGGCAGAAGCAGTTCAAATCCAAAGTGAATTGAATAAAATATTACTACCACACGGTTTCAAATTGCGAAAGCAGTGCTCAAATAATGCAGGACTACTGCAAGGAATACCCAAAGAGGATACCGTGAGCGATGTAAAATTGGGTGAGACCTTGGACCAATACAGTGTTAAGACCCTCGGCCTCATATGGATTGAAAGACCAACTTTGCGGAAGAGCGCAGCAAGGCGAAGCATTGGTCATCACAAAACGAGTGGTTTGCTCTGAGTTGTCACAAATCTTTGACCCTATAGGTTCGTTTGCGCCAGTTGTAGTAAAGGCAAAGATATTTATGCAACACCTCTGGGAATTGAAATTGGCTTGGGATGAGGAATTGCCCTTAGAACTTCAGTCAGATTGGAAAAACTATCGCTCTGTCCTGCAAAGTCTGAATTGCAAATTCCAAGCCACATATTTGACGGAGAGGTACCAGTCACGCAAGAGTTACACACCTTCGTGGACGCCTCCGAAAGAGCATATGGCGCAGCAATATACGTAAGAGCAACCTATAAAAATAAGCGAACCTCAGTAAGGCTGCTATGTTCCAAATCCAGAGTGGCACCCACAGCGAAGCAATCCTTGCCCAGACTAGAGTTGTGCGCAGCAGTCCTCGGCGCAGAGCTGACACTCAGAGTCAGACAAGATTTACGCTTGTCTGTGGACAAGGTTTCTGAGTTCTTTTGGACTGATTCATCCGTCGTGTTATGGTGGATCAATGCAACGGAAATCGGATAGCTAAGATTCAAGAAGTGACGGAATCTAAATGGCGTCATCGGCCAACAATGCAGCCGACGTCTTGTCCATAGGAATAGCAGCTAGCAAACTTTCAAGCAACAGTATGTGGTTTTATGGACCCCTGTTTTTACATGGACCCAGGGAGAACTGGATAAAGATGCCAGCCATTATTTCGACGAATTTAGAGCAAAAAACCCAATTCTTCAGCAGGCTGCTAATGACACATTCGGAGGGGAGATTTACAATAGTAGGGACAGTAACCTTTTACAAATTACAACGGATTTTTGCGTACATGCTGCGGTTCTGTTATAAGGCCAATAGAGCGCCAACGAAGGAACTATGTCTGGGCGAGCTAAACCAGGCACGCAAAATTATCCTACGCACAATTCAGCAGATCGAATTTTATGCTGAGTGCAAACAGCTCAAACGTTATAAAACAGAGTTCCCTTGTGTCATTGGCTCCCATCTTTGGACCTGATGGGTTAATTCGAGTAGGAGGCAGACTCGAACACTCAAACCTATTCTACCAGCCGAAAGTGTCACGCAGGCTCGCCCATTCTTTAACTCTGGAGTAGATTACTGCGGCCCCATATGGATTCATCAAAAGATCCGAGGCAAACGTCCTGACAAGGCCTATATCGTAGTGTTCTGTTGTTCTCCACGAAAGCAGTGCATTTGGAGTTGGTAAGCGATCTCACAACAGACGCCTTTTTCGCCGCTCTCCGCCGGTTTCTCGGACGTCGAGGAAAGTGCCAGACGATCCAATGCGATAATGCAACAAATTTTGTTGGAGCCAACAATAAATTAAAAGAGGTCGAAACAGGTATTTTCTCAACCATTGCGAAGGACACCATAGTTCAGCATTGCAACAAAAGAGAAGTAGACTTCAAATTCATTCCCCCTCGAGCACCATCATTCGGTTGCCTATGGGAGGCTGCGGTAAAATCCGCAAAACGGCTGCTTGTTTCAGTTACAGCCACGGCATCGTTAACCTTCGATGAAGTCAACACTGTGGTCATTGAAGTCGTGGCGATCCTCAATTCGCGGCCTATCACTCCCATGTCATCAGACCCCACCGACGAATAAGCTTTAACGCCAGAACACTTCCTGATTAGAGAACCATTAACTGCTCCTCCCAATACCAACATTGCATTGCAAGTCAATGCAACCGACAAATTAGTGCAGAATATTACATTTTGAAATTGTTAATTTATCATTTTAATGTTTTTGCTATATTTCCATTAATATACTACCTAAGCCATATCCATGTATCAAATTAGCTATAAATATTGAACTCAATTCTTTCTCCACGTCCAATTTGTTCAAGAGCAAGTTGCGACAACCAACCAGCAATCGGTTCCCTTTTCACCCTTTTGTACCCTTTGCTCAAAACATTTTTTACAGATTAACAGCAGCTTTATGATATAGTCCGATCGACCGATATAGACCGATCCCCGTCGTTCCGACTTATATACTGCCTGCAAAAGAAAGAAATGTATGTGTATAGTTTGGAGACGATAGCTTTAAAACTGTGGGACTAGTTTGCGTAGAAACAGACAAACAGACGGCAGACGGACATGCTTATATCGATCTAGAAGGTGACCCTGATCAAGAATATATTTACGATATAGGGTCGGAGATGTCTCCTTCACTGCGTTGCACACTTTGGACCAAAATAATAATAACTTCTGCAAGGGTATTGTCGGGTCAAGCAGCCGCCGGAAAGAAGTTTGGCCGGCAATAATTTATTGAATTCGTGACGTCATTTTCTTTTATATATATATGTTCGCGTCTCTCGCTCTATTCTTGTCGCCCACTCTCGAGCATTCAATCGGCCACCTGCATTTGCCGTCATGCGCTAGCGTTTGTCTCACACTCGCGCGATCTCCCGATCGCTCCGCTGCATTAGGCGTTGAGCGCCGCTCCCGCGTCATTATTCTAATTCGGTCGTCAACCCTATTCAGTCACATATGTACATATATCATTTGTTATAATATTATTTATTTTCCTTTAAGCGCGCATATGAAACGGAGCGACAAGTTCACATTCGTGATGCTTATGCACTGATATAAGGGGCCAGAGCGAACCCGCCATAGAACATGGGAAGAACGAAGCTCGCTATCTTAAGACATATAAAGCCCGTTGAAGCCGAGCGGCCGAAAAGTGTTGGATTACGACCAAAAATAGCGAAAATATAAATGACAACAGTACAATCTATACTTTTAATATTTTAGTGATCTTAGTGATAGTCTATTATCTATGCTGTGACTGCTGCCTTACCCGACAGGTATAAAAAGAAACAAATTAAATTGAATTAAAGACAGAGGCAGGAAACTGATCTATTTATGGACAGTAATGCAATAAGTAAATCTTAAGATTTTCTAATTAAATCAAATCATAATTCTAAAACGAATTCCAAAATGGATTTAGGATAAATCCAAAATGGATTTAGATATAAATATAGATTTAAAATAAACAAACATTTTACTGATAGTCAATGTTGTTAAAATGTGTGCGTATTGTTTTTATAAATTATATAAGCTCCACAATAAATGCCTAAGGAAAAGATTCATGAGCCGAGCAAACGCAAATGGCTTGGAAAAAATTCAAATTTCCACAGCACAAACAACAATGATTAATTATATATGACATAATTCCTAATATCCTAACAACTTGAAACTAAAAAAAAATATAAAAATAAATACAAAAAGAGATGATGGATAATGGAATAAATATATTCCGTGGGGAAATACTGAAATTTCGTATGTAAGCCATACAAATTCTATTAAAATTTTGGAAATCTTTATCAATTGGACAGTTTGAAGAAGAGTATATGGAAACTTCTGCTCCTGACGTCAGACCATTAATCAACATTGGTTTAAAAAAGGAAGCTATAATACTTTCAACTCTTCCGTATGTCTTAGTAAAACCAATACTAGAAGATCATGCGATTCTGGGTATATCATATATATAGATTATGAATACACAGTGTCACCGCTTGGCCGATCACGTAAAATGCCTTTAAACAAACTCTAGTGCTAGACAAAAGTTGGAGTTCGGTTGTGTTTGTACAATGGTTTAGTACGTTGCGTACATTTGGTTTGTTTTATTCTGAAAGAATTACATTAGCAATTTGCTGTTACAGTTACTTAGTCTGTAACATACCGAAGTTTTTTTCGCTCTCCTTGTGATGGTGCAAATCGGTCTAATTGATCCGCAAAAAAACCGTTTCCCTTTTACCCGATTAGTGAGACCGAATATCGTAAGCTCAAATCCCAAAACCTTCTTCACGCAATGCAGCATCCATTCCCAGGCGTCACCCTCAGTTGGGTTTGCCGGGCAATTGAAGATCCATTCAACTCCTTTAGACGACAGCTCGCCCTGAATCTGTACAGGCTCGAACACTTCGCTGCACCTTTTGGCCTTGCGGTCGGCTCCAAAGAAGTTCTTTCCATTGTCGCTCCTAATCCTGGCGACGGGTCCACGTCGGCTCATGGAGTTCCTCATAGCGATTATGCTGAAATCGCTGGACAAATCCTGAGCCATCTCTGGCTGAATTGGACGTGCCCTTCGCAGCTTGCAAGCGTTGCATTTGCTCACCACCGTCCATAGCAACCTCCATAGGTTCGTAATCCAGAACATCTACCGGATCGCTCCGATAGTTGCCTCCGTGTTTTGGTGGAACATCCTCTCGTGGTGACGCTGCACGATCATCTCCGCCAAAGTTAGAGAACCTCTCCAAGGATAACCAAGGCAAACTCGCATTTCATTTCCTCTTCGTCGGGCGTCGGAGGAATCCACTCCTAGCGCGATCTTGGCCAGCTCTTCTCTGGACTTCGTAAAAATGGTGAACCTCTTAACCATCGCGAACCGATGCTCAGGTCCACGGCCTTGCGCGGCCTCGTCGCGTCATCTGCCACTTTTTCGGCAGACGGAATTCATCACCACTCTACGCCTCCTTGCATTCCAAGATCTCTGGCACCCGGTAATCGACAAACTGCTTGTATCTCCGGTGGGTGCTGCTTATCCACTGAAACACAGTCATAGAGTTCGTCCATAAAGGCCACACCGTGCTACTGCTTGACGGTGTCCATCAGTCTCGTGCCCAATACTGCTGCTTGAAGTTCCAGTCGCGGCATCGACATAGTTTACCCCTATCCACCAAATCTCTCGCATTATCAATTTGGCAGTCACCATGCAGCAGCTCAGGTATCCAAACGGGTCAAACGTGGACATGACGAGGCTTGTGAACTCCCTCTTGGTAGGGACGCGTTCCCCTGTCATCATGCTTCTCGGGGCTCGATGATATTTGACGCCAAACTTGAAGTCATCCTGGAACTGGAAGTAAATCGACACAAGTGAAATCCTGCATCTACATGGATTTCTCTCACCCATGTCGGAATGGCGATAGCTTCTTCTTTACTGGTGAAACTGTCGATGTAGTCGTCCACGTAGTGGTATTCCTTAAAAGCCAGGGCTGCTTGCGGATCCGTCATCACTTGCATCTCGTATACGTTCGTTGGTCATTTTCGTTTCTTCACAGGAACCTCTAGGCACCTCTGTCCTGTGGCTGCATCAGTACCTGATGAAACATCTCCTTGATGTCTGCCCAAACCCCAACTGCTTCTTCCCAAAATTGGAAGAGCTCTGCAGCTCATTAGCGCTGAATTAAAGGACACGCCGTTCACCTTGGCAGCCAGCCGGATTTTCCCGGCATTGTTTTCCACCCCGTAGTACGGCAGGTACCATAACTTGCCTTCCTGGAACCTTTGGACTTCCTGGGGCTCCAGTCGTCGTGCATACCCTTTCTCGATGTAATCGTCCATTATTCCCTTAAGGGTCCGCGCGAAGTCCACATCGAGCCTCATTATACCCTTGCAGAGGGTATTATAATATTGGTCAAAAGTGTGCAACGCAGTGAAGGAGACATCTCCGACCCTATAAAGTATATATATTCTTGATCAGGATTACCTCCTGAGTTGATATAAGCATGTCCGTCTGTCCGTCTGTCTGTTTCTACGCAAACTAGTCTCTCAGTTTTAAAGCTATCGTCTTCAAACTTTGCACACACTATATCCTATAGCTGCCATATAACTGATTGATCGGAAATGGCATAACTTCGTTGTTTTTTAAGTTAGAAGAATGGGACTTTGTATGGATTCTACTTTGGGCAAATAATCCGATCTGACAAATTTCATAAGGAGCGGCCGACTATATACGATCCGATATATATCTAATAATGTAAGATGCGTGTCGCCACCTAGCGGACTGCCACTCAACTGCAAGGGTATATCAACTTCTGCACCGTCCGACGGTAGCTTTCCTTTCTTGTTTTTCTTTTGATGTTGACGAGTCTCTTGAGCGCCATATTGTAGCTCTCCGGCAGTCTCACCTCGTCGTCTCTCCATAGTAGCCCGGTCTCATATCGTTGGCCTACTCGCTTAGTCGTCTCTTTTAGGATTCTCAGGGCCCGTTCGTCGCCGCCATCTGTGCCGGATTTACCCCGAAATTCTCGATTTCGAAATAATCGCTGACCATCTTCTCCAGAAGATTATCCTGGGACGCGGCTAGGAGGCACGAACTCTGGAACGGTGAGCTCGCTTTTCCGTTCACCACCCATCCAAGAGCGGCTGCTGCAAATGGTCCTCCAGATCCATAGCTTCTTGTTCTGAGGGGTATTCCAAGATGCGCATGATCCAGTCCAATTTGGATCCTCGGCGTCGCATTCTTGTACGGCTTCACAGGCAGGCGCGCATTCGCCTTCACTGCCGTTACAGCATCCCGACGCAGGCTCTGCGTCGTAAGGTTCAAATTGGCCACTCCAAAAACGTTTTTGAGCCCATAGCGCTTTGGCTGGCCCGCTGCACTGATCTGCAGTCTGACCACTTTCGTGTGCTCGTTGGCAGATTTCCCACAAAACCACTGCACGTTCAGTTGGTGACTCTCGCCATTCAGGTTCAGACTGCGGCTGAGTTCGTAGTCGATGAGCGTGACAGACGATCCTGCATCCAACAATGCATAGGTGCACCTGCGTATTCTCCCCGTACACCGTCACGGGTAGAATCCGGAATAGCAGGTGGCATTCAATCAAATCAACGCATCTCAGGTTTCGATGGTGCGATCACACATCGATCGCATTTCGTCCTGCTCACGCCCCGCGACTATAACTGCGTCTGACGTAGGACGGCTCCTCTCGTTGGAATCCACTGGTCGTGGCATTCCTGTACAGTCTCTGTCTCTGTACAGCCGTCGGTCTTGACTGCTTCTCTGATCCCTCCTGCGGCCTACATCTGCGACTGACGGCCGTCTGGGATGTCCAGGTGACTCGTGGAGAAGGTAGTGATGCCTTATTTGGCATCCGTAAACGTTGTATCCGCGGATCTTCCTGCAGAACCGGGACATGTGTCCGGGCTCCAGACACGAGAAGCAGCCTCATCTTCCTCGCGGACTCGATCAGCGTCGTTGTACAAACGCTGTTGAATTCCTTGCAGTCCTTGATGTGGTGGTGTCCCTCGTATATAGCGCAACATCTAGGGAGGTCGGCATACCGCTCCTCCTCGCGAATACAATTCGCGTGCAGGATCCTTCGCTTCGATTGGTGCAGATACCTCCAAATTGTGTGTCGGCTCCCGTGGCGGATGAACTAACTTAGTCCAGGCTGCGCCGTGGCGGTCACACAAAATGGCGGAGAATAGCCCACTGTTGTTGTTGGTGTGTCCGTTTGCCTGTTTGCACAATGGCCAGCGAGCGTCGGCGCCAAATTTGAATTCAGTGCCGGCGCCGGCACTAAGTATGTGTGGAGGTCGCAGTTGCGGGATCACCCGAGGCTTCCTGCCTGGGGTCGAATGTTTCGTGGGCATCATCTCGCAGAGTGCGGATAAAAGATCCGAATAAAAGGTAATGTCATCGCTTGGCCGATCAATACAATATGGACAATAGTTGGAGTTCGGTTGTGTTCGCACAATGGTTTTGTTTGTTGCGCACATTTGGTTCGTTTTATTCTGAAAGAATAACATCAGCTATTTGCTGTTACAATTACTTTGTCTCTAACATACCGCAGTTTCTCTACCCTCTCTTTGTGATGGCGCAAATCGGTCTAATTGATCCGCCAAAATACAGTTTCTCTTTTACCCGATTAGTGAGACCGAATAACGTAAGCTCAAATCCCTAAGCTACTGCGATATATAATACTGACTTCTAGTGGCGCTAAGTTTGAACTTGACTAACTATCGATAGCCCTATTCCGTTCCGCGGCACTCAGTATGATGAATAGTAAGAATATCCCAGAATAATCTTGAAAAATTTTTAACGGCATTAAAACTTGTCAACCTAACAAAGGGAACTTCTGAGGATATATCCATAGAGTTGATTAAATCAAAAAATACGGGCAGAACCCTTAATAAAATAAAAAATGAAATCACAATAGATGGACGTATTGCAAAATTAAAAGCCGTAGTTATCGATGAAACTCCCGCCAACATTAAAGCCAACAACACTTTAACGCAGAAAGGCAAAACAGCCACTCGGTTCACAACTTTACTAAGTAGTTGTGATTTTTGAAAATCTTTGATTCCTCCGGAATTTCGCTGCTCTCGGCTACGCCGTCAAAGGCTCGTGCAAACGCCAAAGCGAGCCTTGATCAAGAGTCTTCTGATTTGAACGGGATGTTCATTCAACGGGATGTGCTAGTAGCAGCGTGAGCGCAAAGGTGTGGTGTGCCTAGCGAGCTTGTGTGCATTGTCAAGTAATGAGATTATGCTGTAATGAGATTATGCTATAAATGTGCGATCATATATCACTGGCTATTTGGCCGGGACATTATGCTTATGTAACAACACTATGGTAAAATATTGGCTACAGCGGATGCTTGTTATAATGACCCATGCATACTACACTGGTCAATCCATGCTTCACAGGAGCACACCTCATCGCAGGATACCTGTCGTGTCCTAAAAATTAACCAACCCTACTCGTTTTACCCTGGGCTTTCAGATTTGCCGTTGATACCGGATTTTCTCACCCGTCCTTCTTACTCGCGTTCGTCTTGCGTTCGTATCGCGAACCAAAGATATGAGCCAAAGATCATAGTAACTTGCTTTAATCCTCTCACTTGAGACTGTCGTACTTACCCACAGGGGTCCTTCATCCTATAATCCTAATTCCGTCAAGGAAACTTTCCTGCTTGAATGTCAGACTCTCCAAAGGCGATCTAACCTCAACACTTCCAGCTTTCCTTTCTAGGGCTCAGCGGTTCGCATAGCTTCGTATAAGTTCGAGATCGTCCGCGACGGTGGCAAGTTTGAGTGCAAGATCAAGTTTGATTTGATTTGATATGTTCGAACCAACTGGCTCTAGTTCGAGTGTGAGGCAAGAGCTTTAGTTGCAGGAAATTTTAATTCTAGTAATGCTTATGGATATGTGAACGAGTATTTCCGCGGAAACACGAATGTCACTATTTTTTTGGGTTCCCGTATTTTGGCACAAATTTCAGACTCTTTCGGCAGTGTCTTTTACGGGAAATTTGTTTTTCTCGGTTCGAGTGTCGGGAAAGAGCTTGAGTTGTAGGAAATTTTAATTCTCGTAATGCTTATGGATATGTGAACGAGTTTTTCCGCGGAAACAGGAATGTCACTATTTTTTTGGGTTCCCGCATTTTGGCTCTAAGTTCAGACTCTTTCGGCAGTGTCTTTCACGGGAAATCTGTTTTTCTCGGTCGGAAGACTCGGACCAGATTCCCTCCTGTGGGCATCCTTTTCTAACACCAAAGGCATCCGTTTATCGTAGATCTCGCTTCCAGCCGTTAATCCTTCTAGGATTCGTCCTGCGTCAGGTTTGCAGTCACGCCGTAGTCGCCGACCCTGTTTGCAGAACTAACCTCATAAAATATCCGGACATGACAGCAAACCTCAGCTTCAGATTATCAAACGCCTGACCGTCCATTCCAATGTAGCCCCTTTTTTAGGTCCCCGATACCACAACGTCATCCCAATGTACTGACGTACTCCCTTTACATTTGTTTGGGGGTATCCTTTCCAGGATCCATGCCAATTCCCTGGCTCGTTATTTGGTGGCCCAGGCACATTAGCTCTTCCTTGTAGAATAACACTAGTCCATGTTTATCCTCAAATATGCCGGATTCAGTCTCCGAAATACTTTCTCAAGTTAACCATATGCTCCTCCTTTGTGCGTCCGATCACGATGATGTCATCTTGGTATGACTACGGAGCCACATCCGGGCCTATGACCTAGTCCTAGTTGGAACGTTACCGAGAATGAATGTAAATCGATCAGCTTCCACTAATACAGATCTTTCCGTACAGGCCGTGTAATTCCGGCTCCCCTCCTCTAGTATCGGTCTTTAAGGTCAAGGCTGCTGAAAAATTCGTGCCTCCCTAAGTTTCTCCAATATTTAATTAATTCATGGCATTGGGTACGCATCTTCATAGACCCATCTGTTTCTTTACCATAACCTCTACTTACGATTTAGAACTCACTGATTAGGCAATGGCCGATCTCTTCGCAAAGTTTTTTCAAACAACCTATTCACCTAGAACCAGTCTAGCTCTGCTTTAGACTTATAATATCCAATCAGCCAACCTTATATTTTGCCCATCTTTTGATCAAAGTGGTGTGTTATCGGATCTTCTTAAGGTCAAGCTCGTGTATTCGCCAGGCCCCGATGGTGTACCAGGATGTGTTCTAAAGAACTGCGCCGACTCTTATTCTATCGCTGGAGACTTCGATTTTTCCCCATATGTGGAATATCTTACATTATACCTCTGCATAAAAAAGAAAAAAAAAACCGATACAGCAAATTATACAAGCATTTCTAAATTGTCAGCAATTCCAACACTTTTTGAAAAACTACAGAAATCAGCACTCCTCCTTCCCTTCGCTGTGTTTTATCACGTCTATAAGTTAAAAGCTCTTAAAAGTTAAACTTAAAAGATAAAAAGTTAAACTCTCATTCAACTGCTGGCGCATGGCAGCAGAAGGAACCTAAATGATAAGATATATATATTGAATCATTGTGAAACTAACCGGAATCCTTTCCGCCAAAATAGCAGTATAGCCCATAAAGCTATACGAACAAACAGGCAGGAAATTGTGAAAAAAAAGATTTCGTAATTTTAAAACAAAAAAAATTTTTTGCATATAAATGAATAACAAGAATAACAAGAAAGTAAAGCTAACTTCTGGCGAAATCGAAGTTTCAAGGATATCGCAGTTTAGTGGCCACTTATATTAATAGATATATATAGTTGGCCGATTCCTACAAAATTTGACAGAAAGGATAAGTTTGCCTAAAGTAGAATCCACAGACACTCCCATCTTCATAACTCAACAAAATTATCCAATTTCCGATCAATCAGTTATATGGCAGCTATAGGATAATGTCAACCGATCCCAGCCAATCCGACTCAGAGAGTGCGAAGTTTGAATCCGATAGCTTTAAATCTGAGAGACTAGTTTGCGTACGAAAGGACTGACAAACGGACATGCATATATCAACTCAGCAGGAGATCCTGATCCAGAAGATATATACTTTATAGAGTCGGATATGCCTCGTTCAATATGTTGAAAGATATAACTTACAATTTTCCCCATTGATCCATTGCACTGCAACACAAAAAGATTCAAAGAATTTATTAGCAGATTTCGTTAAATCAATGACAAGCAATGAGTAACCAAAGCTTAAGAAATTCACTTTTAGTAAGGTTTTATTCATTTCTGCTTCTATTTAGCCGACAATTCTATTTAGCCTACAGTTAATTAAGCATGTTTGTACACAGGGCATTATGCGGCCACTAACGTCGAATTTGAACTCACGGGAGTAACGATAGGTCCCGGAGTCGTAGTCAAACCTTTAGAACGTCTGACTAAAACTGCCTGGTTTGTGCTGGCGGGGAGAAACGGGGACCTGAAGGTCTGTTGACTGGCCTCAGCTGTGGTGGGAATATTAGGTTTCTGCGGCGGTCTTTTGATCAAGGGGGTTCCTACCGACGGTCCGTTCCCGTGAGCAACATTAGAAGGCTGACGTATCGGTGGTCCTACTGGCGATTCGTTCCACGAGAGCAACACTCAGCGGCGATTGACGTATCAAAGGTCTCACGACGGTCCGTTCCACAGAAGCAAACTCTAAGGCGATTACGTCTAAGTGCTGTAGTTAACACTGAGTAACGAGATGATTGACTCTGTATTCGAAACTGTCTTTATTTCAGATAACTCTTATATATGATGCAAAATGATACCTGTGCCTATGGTAGAAGTAGGTCAATGTTATCGACGTGCTTCCACAACAGTTAAAAGGGTCTCCTATTTCTGAATCTCCTGACTCAGACCGCTTGAAATGGGTTTTGCATTTCATGATTCCCCTGGATCTCGTCATTCCCGCTGTTGACAATGCTGCTCGATAGCAGGGTCAGTCAGTCTTTGATTCCGATCGTCTGTGGGTCGGGTCGGGTGAGCTGGGTCTGTCGATCGGAATCAAATTATTATTTGACGTTGTACCGATTTGTACCTTTTCACTAGAAAATATTTTAATACCAAAAATATTTTAATCATATGAGTGAGACATCCAATATTGGTACGATGCAAGATATTTCTATTCTCCTTGTTGTCTCCTTCTTCTTCTCCCGCGCCCTCGCAATCATTCTCCTTGGGTATCCCACGTAGTACCAGATGTTTTTCTGGTTGGTCAGTGCGCTTACCGCACTCTCGGTCTTTTCCCTTCTTGCTTCTGGGACCTTTTTAGAGAAGCCTGTGCCCCATCCCGGGTGAGAAGTCTCCCCCCTACATACTTTAGAATTGGTGATGACTCAACTCCTTGTATTCCCTTGTTTACTGGCCCTTGCACTGTGTGCGTGAGGTGACAAAATTGGGCTTGTGGTTCAGGGTCCGTCTGCGGCTCTCCTTGTTGATCCGCCATGGGCGGGGAATTCTGTAATCTTCCAGATTTGACAATCTGCTTCTCGACGATGCATGCACTAGAACTTCGCCCAAGCGGCGTGATCAAGGACGACTTGTTCTGATTTAGAATAATGAACTGATTTGGGTCGTGATTTGGCCCCATCACAAACCATCCAAATGTCGTCTTCTGAAGCAATGGCTGACCCTGCCCTAGGTTTATAAGTCGTGGCAATTGTGGGATGTATTTGGTACGATTAATCAACACAAAATTTAATTTATTGTTAGCAAAATTTAGAGGATTGGTGAAAGACGCTGTTTACCAGAGTCCCCGCGAGGTTTCGGATAAGGGTATCCATTATAAACCAAGTGCATGACTCAAAAAATGCATTTAGGCTTCGAAAAGACATTTGACAAAGCTAATGACTGTTACTGGTTTGACAATATGTCCAAATTTGTTTCCAATTATATAACATTATTATTCAAAATTTGATCAACAATCTTTAAATCCTTCTCATGTAAAATCCAGACTGAATTGCACCAATTCCGAATTTTCAGAAATTTTTAAAATACATATGTCCATGCAATTTCATTGTTTGGAATATCAAATATAATATTTCCTGACCGGCGAAGGTGTTTCTCTGAAGCAAAGTGAAAATTCTAATTTTCACCAAATTGCCACCTGATATAGTCGATAGCCTCGAAACGCATTCCATAAAATTGCATGAAATCAATAATAGGCGCTACCGAAAATACCAGAATATGAGTATAGGTAAATCAGAAAACTGTAAAAAAAAAGAGCAGGGTCTTTGGCGTAAAAAGTTGGAAATGGCATATCACGTTACTTGTGCCCGGCAGACGGTGTCTAAGTTAAGCAAAACCATATAACCTACAAGTAATCTTAAACCAAAATGTGAGCAACAACAAAGTAGTCTCTGCCCCACACAAAGTTCTCATCGGTCAGCGGCCCGAAATCCGCCGTATTCCTAGGAATTTGAAGCTTAAGCTTCAAGGTATTACACCACCAAATCCCGCTGCGCAGCCGACTGCGACGCTGCTAACAAAAAGCAACCAAAATTATTTTCTTTGAGTTTTTCTATTATTTAATGCTCCTAAAAAGCTATATGCATACAAAAGTCCAAAAGCCAACTATATAATAATCGCAATAATAATATTGTACAATTTTCGATTATTTAATTAAATAATAAACGTTGCTGTTTTTGTCCCCATCGGTGAACCACAGTTCTGTAGTATACGCTTGCAAAACACTTCCAAGGAAAGTATGGACACCGGATCTCGAATACAACCAATAATGAGAAACACATCTGAGCCATCATGTTTGGGTGCCACATCAGTATCTAAATATGTTATGTAAAAATATTATTAAAGTAAACAAGCGAAATATAAACAAATAAAGAACAAGTAAACAAAATTTTTAAAATAAATATCTATATTTGAGAAAGAGAAGAGAAGAATAAAAAGAAAAAAATAAATATTAATAAAAAAAAATAATAATATTGAGTAAAGAAAAAAGTTATTTAACCATGTTTTTGGCGCCTACTGTTTTTAGGTCTTGGTACCGAATGCCCAGACATATAATAATGTACTATATATAATAACACTGCACATTTAGTAGTAGGAATTTGATAAAGAATACACGCTATATAATAACATATGATAACGCTTCACACCTACTAATAGGAATTTGATTCCGACCGACTGACCCAGCTGCAGACGGCGCCACCAGCGAGCAGCATTGTCAACAGCGGGAATGACGCTAACTAGCGGAATCATGAAATGAAAACCCTATGACCAAGCGGTCTAAGTCAGCAGACTCAGAAGTAGGTGACCTGTTTAACCGTTGCGGAAGCACGTCGATAACATTGACCACCTAGACCCTAGACCTAGGTATACTTTGTTCGAAAACATTGACTTCTATGCTAGACATAGGAATACTTTAGTATCGTATAAAAGAGCAGTTATTCTGAAAAAAAGATAGTTGCGAATACAGAATCAATCGTCTCGTTATTCAGTGCTCCCCTGAAACGGTGGCGTTCGGTGGGAACCCCTTGACCTCCGTGTGTTGCTCCATATCAAAGGACCGGCAGAGGAACCTAATATCTCCACCACAGCTGAGGCCAGTCAACAGACCTTCAGCTCCCCGTTTCCCACATATCAACCCCCCGCCTGCACAAAGCAGGCAATTTTAGTCGGACGTTCTATAGGTTTGACTACGAACAATATCTGCGTTCGAACAATATCTGAATGTAATCTGGTTTACTCTAAAGAACGCCGATTTTTATTTAACGGCTACTCGAATCAAATACAACAGTCATTTTTTGTATAATTTACCGTTTTTTATTAAAGTCCCTTCGGACAAGGGTCTCTTCAGGCTAGGGTATATTCTGCTTACCCTAGACTGAACTCAAGCTGAATGGACGCTATTGACGAATGTGTATAGCGTGATAACTTCCTATTGAACGAATTTGTAAATCTTCAATCTCATAATTCGAATTCCCTATTTTGTTGCGAACTCTAGCTTTTACGAAGGCATGTCCAAATTTAGAGTTAGAGCCGGACTTCTTGCCCTTCTTTGAACTGACATCGCCTAACACGTAGGTTATAACTTTTGGAATTTTGCTTTTACGACTATAACATCTGGCAACAGGCTTTATGTTGTCGAACTATTTTAAAAGTTCAGATCTACTTAGTCAGATCTACTTAGCAAAAGAGAACGAGCGTCCGGCAAATTAAATTTTCTTTGCAGTGCATACGTCGACCCAGATGTGATCATGTGTTTACTCAAATGCACCGAGAAACGTAAAGCGAAACATAAATGATTAAGGTGTTCGACCCAGTCCTTTTGATCTGGTCGCAAATATTATCGGATTCATTTCGGAAGCGTTGGCCTGAGGCGAATGCACCGCTGTAATGGCTGATCTAGTATTTGTTGGTTAATGTATGGAATGCGATCGGAATTGCGAACCATTGTCGGACAAATCGCTTCAGGCACCCCAAACGACATAAATAAATCGCTGTCGAGATATTTAATCACCACTTCGTCGTTGATCTTCCGAACAGGTCTCAAAAATACGTATTTAGTAAAATGATCAAGAATGATAAAAATTTCAATATGCCCACTTCTTTACCGGGGACGATAAGGACCATGGGAATAATATATATATATAATATTATATATAAATATAACCATTGGAAAATAATATATATATAATATTATATATAAATATAACCATTGGAAAAACCGTTGAGTTGTGGGGGGCGATGTAGGTGCCTTTGTGGTTTTTCACACTTCACAGGAATTAATGTAGACTTTAACGTCGGTTACCAAACCAAGCCATAAATAATACCTCTGGTTTCTTTTAATCGTTTTATGAAGGCCTCCATGAAAAGCTTTGGGGTTATCGTGTGCTTTGCTAAGAACTATGGGAACTATGGTCTTCGGAATCTATAATTTCCATGCATACTCATCGTGGACCTGAATACCCGTGAGATGCTCAACTTTACAGTAAAGATACCCATCTTCCACCAATGATCCCTCTCGCTCAACGAGATCAGGTACCACATTCTGCGAACCCTTCCGGTGCTCTATAGTGAACCGAAACCTTTGTAGAGTTAATGCTCACCGAGTTATATGATAATGGCCACTTTAAGGATGCGTGATACGTGACGATCTTAAATACATGTCCTTCCACGTATGCTCTAAAATTTCTAAGCGCGTCTATTACAGCCAGACATTCTTGTTCAGTTATCGTATAATTACGCTGAGCCTTATTTCAAGTCTTTTATATAAATGCGATTAGACGTTCTTCTCTCTCCTCTTAATTTTGCACGAGCACCGCGCTTACTCCGGTCTTACTGGCGACACAGTGTTGTAGTACGCATGGGTCACTATAGCAGGCATCTAGTACAGTGTATTGCAAAAGGCTTAGAGAAGTTAGGTCTACTTATCACCGGGGCCTCACACAGACAGTGTTTAACTCGTTCAATGCCTTAAGAGCCCTTTGGTCAGGACCAAACTTTTTTAGTCGTCATCAAATCTGTAGGAGGAGATGCCAGAGAAGGAATAAAATCGGGAACAAACTTGGGAAACCATCCGCATAAACCCATAAATATTCTCAAACTGCGAAGGTTTTTAGGTTCCGTCCTGATAACTCCCTCTCCAATAATGTGACCTAAATATCGAACACTCTTCTTGCAAAAATGCCTTTTCCCCACATTAATTGTTAATCCCGCACGCCTTATGTGCAGCGATATTTTACTTAATACGTCCAAATGTCTCTCGAAACTTGATGAAACCACTAAGGGGTCATCTAAATAGATGAAAACCTCATTTCGAACATTTGCAGGAATGACCTTGTCCATTAGTCCCGACATTAGCTTGAATTAATAAAGCGGTCTACCAGGAACTGTGAAGGCCGTATTATCTCGAGATGTATGCTCCAAGGGAACTTGCCAGTACGCGTCTTTTAGATCAAGACTCGTGATGTATTCTGCTCTTGGCAGAAGCAACTAAGCATTTCACTGATCTGCGACAGTGGGTATGCATCTTTGCTGGTGAAACTAAGCATTTCACTGATCTGCGACAGTGGGTATGCATCTTTGCTGGTGAAACGGTTTACCTACCGACCTTACCCGGCTTCGTCACCTTCACTATCGGTGAAGAACTTTCCGATTCTTCAATAACCCCGAGTTGCAACATACGGACTATCTCCACGTACATGAACTTTTCCACAGCGGGTGTGACCGGAAAGTGACGCTGTTTGATCGGTGACGCTGTTTGGCGTCACTCACGTCTATTTCATAGTGTATTAAATTGGTTTTCCACAATATTCTCTTTCCAAAAATCCACCCCTATATACAAATCTTGTTTCAAAGATGGTACGATATAAATCGTAAAGGTCTTCACTACGTTTTCAAATTCCAACTCAACCTTCATTAACCCTAATAACCGATGAACAGTTCCATCAGACGTGCTCGCCTTTTGCTTAAGAGGCTTGTACACCATTTGACTGCCAACTATCTCTTTGGCTAAATTTCCTCCAACACAAGATATAGATGCTCCTGAATCCAACAACCCTTAGACGGTACGATAAAGCAGTTTCCTATAACGAGGCGTTATAGGAAGTTCACAGACATACTTAATGCCTTTCCGGAATTTACGAATATTGTGACTAAATGATTTAATTCTAGCAGCGCTTCGAGTCTTAATGGATTGTAAAGGTTTATAACCATCACTTTACCGATATGTTAATCTCAGAAATTTGAACTATCTTCATATGTAACAAGGACAAATCCGGGTCCGTTTTGTACGTCCGGTCTATTACTTTATTATGGATACCCCATCTCTTTTTCATTGTTGATTGATTGTGTCGAGCACTCGAAGTCTTTGGTTTGTACTTCGACCTAGCAGTGCTGCCTTTTAAGTTTTATGAACACTTTAAACAGCTAGGTTTTAAGTGTCGGACGCGCCGCAACCATAACAAAAAATTCGCCGTTGTGTCGTAACGGTAACGATGCCCTCTTCTTGGCAGTTCCCATATACTAATGTAAAAGCTTCTATTGCCTCTTCCTCATCGAACTCAGTAGGTTTTTCCTTATCTCCTGGTACTAATTAAGAAACCTCCTTTTTGAATCGATTACTTTTGCCGTAACCATGAGTACGCTTCACGTCTTCTAAAAAAGATTCCCGACGCCTACGTATCTCTCTTAATTCAGAAACGATGCTAAATTCCACGTTTAAGATCTCGAGCCGGATCTACGGTGTCAAATTACTTTTGAGTACTCGGACTAACTACGCCGTACCCCATGGTTGTTCTAGCTGATCTGTCAACACTGATACACTATCAAAGAACCCATCAAAGCTTTCATTGAGTTTTTGCTACCGGTTTCATATCATCTCCTCGATATCACCATCATCTCTTCCTTGTCTAAATTGTATTCGCAGAGCCTCGTATAATCGGTCCCAACGCACGACGCCCACAGACTTATAAAACCTCCAATAAAATTCATTATCTTTGCCATTTAAAAAGACGTTTGCGGCCAAAGTTTGATGTGTAAGTGCTTCAACTCCTTATATATAATTGTTCACTGTTACCCCGGTTCCTGAGTATTTTATTCTTCAACTGTTTAGGACTTGAGCTACTATATCGGGTCTTTGCTCTAATTCACTAACTCTTCTATGTTATGACTGTCGGTCCGGTCCTGTTCTGGTTGAAGGAAGTATTTAACATAGTTCTATCTCTATTATCAATAGCTATATCCCTATTGGGATATATCCCCTGCTGGGATGACGAACCAATTCTTCGGTATTTCCCCAGCATTAGCGCTGACATACGGATCGCTGGCAGCTATTTATTTTCTCGTTTACTTATTTTCCTTAAAAAAGTTACAAAAGGCTAGAATTCCTGTTTAGAGAACTACCACCTCTAATCTTCGCGAAATTCGTAGGGGTTTGAGAAATGGGGTTAAAATGGGGTTGACTTGAGACTCACATGTAAGTTTGACCCGTAGAAGTTTCAAATTAAGCTGTGAACAAATTGAAAGCGCATTGTCAACAATACTGGAAACTTGGCATCGTACAATATATTAGCATAAGCTAGCATAAGCCGACTTTTACTACCATTTTTACGCCGCTTACTACGCGTCGTTGACTGACTGTAGTCGTTGGTTTGTCGCTCTGGTTGGTTAGATTAAATTAGTCGGACTCTCACCCATAATTGAAGCCTCAATTTCAATCTTTAGTCATCATTTAATCATTTAGTCAGCTGAGTCCGAATCTTTTTTTTTGCTTAATGGTGCACTCGGATGTATTAACCTCAGGCGAATTGAAAAACCACTTGCTTAATTAAAAATCAAAGTTTTGAAAAACCTGAGTAAAATCAGGCATGCCTTATGCAACTACATCGCTTAACATACGGTCGACGTAAAAGTCAAACCAGCTCGAGGGGATGTATTTTTCCCAGATTAACTCAACAAACACCTTGTGATCAGGAATGGGGCTTGCATATTTTCAAGGAATGGGATTCGATATTCTTCTACATAATTTGAGTTCTTTATAAAAATTGAAAATAAAGATAATTCAAAATTACATCAATGAAAAAAATAAAAACTAAAAAAGTTTGTTTTGTTTAGTAGTAGTATCTTCACTCACAACAAATGCCGTGGCTAGCTCACAGAGTGATCATCGAGAGTGATCCACCGATGTGATTGTACGAGCGCAGTAATAATGCAGCTATTTTTTTTACTAATACATTCTTTATTAAAAGGCCTTACTATATAACGGAATCAAGTATTGATAATAAACTTTGAGGTACTCTGCTCCTCCGCGAGATCCTCGCAGCTCTTGCTTGACTCGCCCACTAGTCTCCGTTCCTGTTCCGTGGGCCCCATTTCGCTTTCCAGGATCAAACCTGTTCGTTGGGGGATGTTGCCATTTGAATTCTTCGAGACAAGGCTTCCTGCTGTGTTTGGGTAATGGCCCATCCGACTCGGTTATCTTGGGCTTCAGTTGCACCACTCATCACCCTTATCCTTTCGCACTTCTTAATAATCTCGCACTCGACTTTCGGGTCAAGCAGCAGCCAGAAAGTCTGGCCGGCAATAATTTATTGAACTTGTGACGTCACTCTCTTCTATATTTATGTATCTATTGGCGTCGCTCGCACTCGTGCATTCGATCGGCTAACTGTATCTGCCGTCATGCGCTATTGTGGTCTCGCTCTCTCGTGGTATCTCTCGGTCGCTCCGCAGCATCAAGCGTTGAGCCGCGCTCACGCGTCACTTACTTATCAGACCAGTCTCCAACTCTACGCACAGTTCCCATATTAGTATTTAAATAGAAAATCAAAAAAACCGAAAAATAAATAAATTGCGCTTTTATTTTTAACAGAGCTTGTTATTTATTAAAGGACCCCGACGTGATTGTGCTTGGAAAAATAATTAGCTAAAATATTTTTTATTGAAAACTTGAGCTGCGCGTCTTAAAAAATACAACAAATTAAAGCATTTAAAAAAAAAACCGAAAAAACATTAACATTTACATTAACATTAGCTATTAATGGATTTTAATAGCAAAATGTACACAGAAACGAGGATAGGCGCGACCTTAGGCAAACATTAACCGATGCTCCATCCGGAAGCGGGAACGGAAGTACTGCCGGATGATTGCTCACACGGATGCAGGAGAGCATGGTGTCGGCGATTGCACGTTAGGCAGCGAGAAGCGGGGCACACGGGGCACACGAAGAAGGTAGAGCATTTGGGAGCATGCACGATTATTAAATGGCCTACGTCGGCCATTTGTTCAAAGAACCAAGCCATAGATTCCCATGTTGGAAGAGTGTGATGACTCACTGCTTCACGGTTAAAAGTCTTCCGACTTGGCCATGGAGCTGCCTCGGATCCCGGCTCTACAACCCTTAGCTGCAGGATCTCGTTGATATGAGCCTGGAATATTAATCGTCGATTACTAAAACGGTTACGCAAAAGATCAAGGGCAACATCATAGTTTGCGTCCGCAATCTTCTCCAATTCCTCCTGCAGCGTAGTAAATCCCTCGCTCGAATGCCTCTCCTCGACACTGATGTGACGCGGACTGTACGCGAGGTAACATCTTTAAAGAAGACACGTTGGGTTCTTCCAGATAAGTAGCTCGAAATCCAGATAAGGAGATCAGTTGGGAATCCCAAAAGACAGAGTTTACTTATAAGAAGCGAATGGTTAACAGAATCAAATGCTTTACTGAAGTCAGTGTAAATGACGTCTGTTTGTAAGCCATTCCGGAACCCATCCGTGACAAAAGATGTTAGCTCTAATAAGTTGGTGGTGGTGGAGCGGCGCTTCATAAAGCCATGTTGGCACGGGGATATTATTGAACTACATAGGTGTTGCAAATGTGGAGTAATAAGTTTTTCGAAAAGCTTTGGAATTTTTTATGCAGAGGGATAATGTAAGATTATACAAGCATTTCTAAATTGTCAGCAATTCCAACACTTTTTGAAAAACTACAGAAATCAGCACTCCTCCTTCCCTTCGCTGTGTTTTATCACGTCTATAAGTTAAAAGCTCTTAAAAGTTAAACTTTAAAGATAAAAAGTTAAACTCTCATTCAACTGCTGGCGCATGGCAGCAGAAGGAACCTAAATGATAAGATATATATATTGAATCATTGTGAAACTAACCGGAATCCTTTTTTGCCAAAATAGCAGTATAGCCCATAAAGCTATACGAACAAACAGGCAGGAAATTGTGAAAAAAAAAGATTTCGTAATTTTAAAACAAAAAAATTTTTTTGCATATAAATGAATAACAAGAATAACAAGAAAGTAAAGCTAACTTCTGGCGAAATCGAAGTTTCAAGGATATCGCAGTTTAGTGGCCACTTATATTAATAGATATATATAGTTGGCCGATTCCCTATAAAATTTGGCAGATCGGATAAGTTTGCCTAAAGTAGAATCCACAGACACTCCCATCTTCATAACTCAACAAAATTATCCAATTTCCGATCAATCAGTTATATGGCAGCTATAGGATAATGTCAACCGATCCCAGCCAATCCGACTCAGAGAGAGCGAAGTTTGAATCCGATAGCTTTAAAACTGAGAGACTAGTTTGCGTACGAAAGGACTGACAAGAGTCGGATATGCCTCGTTCAATATGTTGAAAGATATAAATTACAATTTTCCCCATTGATCCATTGCACTGCAACACAAAAAGATTCAAAGAATTTATTAGCAGATTTCGTTAAATCAATGACAAGCAATGAGTAACTAAAGCTTAAGAAAACCACTTTTAGTAAGCTTTTATTCGCGCGGTTCCCACTGCATACGTACAGCCCACCTCCCGTCCAACCGACCGAGGGACGCTGCCGCATAACGTACGGCTCGAATCGCGGGGATAGATCCGAGAGAGTAAAAGAGAGGAATAGGAGTATGAAATCACGAGGAAAAGTGTTGCAAAGATAAGGTGTTTAGTATAATGGATTTAAGATTGTTAGTAGATCCGATTGTTAGTAGAGCAAAGGGACAAAACGTGGTAGAGACCATTGTAGTCCGAACATAAAACCCTGAACGGATCGTGTTGGGCATATGTCGAGCTACAATGGCTAAGGAGTAGAGGACGAAAGTTTCGAGTCCTTCTACTAGGAACGTTGAAACTTAAGCGTGTTAATAAATGCTGGCTGTCTACATTACCATTAATAAGATTAAATAGAAACATGACACCCACCATCGTTCTACGGTTTGTTAATGGTGGTAAGTTGGTTAATAAAAGTCTACTATGATAGGAGGCAAGGTGAAGGCTTGCATTCCAATTTAGTCCCCTAAGTGCGAAAATAAGAAAGTTTTTTTGTACGGATTCTATGTGATCTTGGTGCACTCCGTATTGTGGACTCCAGACACACGATCCATACTCAAGAATCGGACGGACCAATGATGTGAATAAAGTTTTTGTAATGTATGGGTCGTTGAATTCTTTTGACCATCTTTTAATAAAACCAAGCACACCCATAGCTTTATTAACCATGGTGGATATATGGTCGGTAAATTTAAGTTTCAAATCTAATAGGACTCCCAGATCGTTAACCTGAGTTAAACGTTTTAAGGCGATCCCATAGAGAAAGTACGTAGCCTGGTGATGGCTAGATCGATAAAATGACATCAGTTTACATTTCGATCCATTAAGCTTTTAGGTCATTTGCTAAGCACCAATTTTGAAAATTATCCAAAACGGATTGAAGTCTAGATTAGGCGCTAGTAGATCTATATTGAAGACAAAGCTTAACATCGTCAGCGTACATAAGTACTAGTGAGTCAGTTAAGGCAAGGGGCAAGTCATTAATAAACAAAGTAAAAAGTAAGGGTCCAAGATGGCTTCCTTGAGGCACCCCAGATGTGACGCGGACTGTACGCGAGGTAACATCTTTAAAGAAGACACGTTGGGTTCTTCCAGATAAGTAGCTCGAAATCCAGATAAGGAGATCAGTTGGGAATCCCAAAAGACTGAGTTTACTTATAAGAAGCGAATGGTTAACAGAATCAAATGCTTTACTGAAGTCAGTGTAAATGACGTCTGTTTGTAAGCCATTCCGGAACCCATCCGTGACAAAAGATGTTAGCTCTAATAAGTTGGTGGTGGTGGAGCGGCGCTTCATAAAGCCATGTTGGCACGGGGATATTATTGAACTACATAGGTGTTGCAAATGTGGAGTAATAAGTTTTTCGAAAAGCTTTGGAATTGCTGACAATTTAGAAATGCCTCTATAATTTGAAGCATCCTATTTTTTCCCTTTTTTATGCAGAGGGATAATGTAAGATTCCTTCCACATAAGGGGAAAAATCGAGGTCTCCAGCGATAAATTAAAAAGTTTAAGAAGCGGTTTGCACAGGGCCACGGCGCAGTTCCTCAGCACACAGCCTGGTACTCCATCGGGGCCTGGCGAATACACGGGCTTAACCCTAAGAAGATCCGATAACACACCACTTTGATCAAAAGATGGGCAAAAAATAAGGTTGGCTGATTGGATATTATAAGTGTAAGGCTGAGCTGGAGTGGTGCTATGTGAATACGTTGTTTGAAAAAACTTTGCAAAGAGATCGGCCATTGCCAGATCAGTGTTCGCAGAAGAGTTCTCAAACGTAAGCAGAGACGGAAAAGATACAGATTTGCGCTTAGTGTTTACAAAGTTATAAAACTGCTTCGGGTTCTGAGTAAACTGAATCCGGCAGCGGCAAATATAACTCCTATAACATTCGGCGTTATGCACGGTGAAATTAGACCGAGCTACTAAATATCTTGAATAACTAACTGTACAGCCAGATAATTTATGTTTATTTAAAAGTCTATTCATAATGTTCTTTAAATTTAATAGATGCCTTGTATACCAAGGTGAATTAATTGAACCAGACGGATATTTCCATGGCACGCAAGCGTCGAAAAATAAATACAAAGTGTGATAAAATTTATTTAAGGCAATATTAATATCTTCACATGCCAGTAAATCGGACCAATCAAATTCAAGAATTAACTCGTTTAGTTTAGCAAAGTCAGCCTTACGGAAGAAACGTACTTTTTGAGATTTAAGTTTAGACTTAAGGTCAATGAAGCTGTTGTTTTCGATTAAAACTTCAAGAGTGGGATGATACGGATCCTCAGGGTTAGAAAGGGGCAAAGTTCTAGAAAGAGCAATTCCATCAGGATCAGAAACGAAACACAAGTCTAGCAGCCGACCTAAGGAATTTCTAACGTGGTTAATTTGCCCGAGTGACATGTCGAACATACCCGCAGGGAAGTTGTGGTGCGAGTTAAGCATTAAGGACGGTGAATTCTCAACATTGGACTACATAAGATCTGGTATATTGAAGTCCCCCAGAGCTACCAGCTGGTCCCGTCAGACAAACGGTCCGAAACGAGACAAATAGCGGACATATTATGCCAGTATGTGGGCGGTTCCGACGAAGGTGGTATGTAAGAACAGGTAACCTATAAAGATTGACCGGACAGAATGATTTTAACGCAAAGAAATTCTATGTCACCAAACTCTTGTGAATTTGGACCTTTTCAGAAGCGAATTTGGAGTCTACAGAAATTAGGACTCCTCCTCCCCTTCGCAGTGTTCTATCACGTCTAAAAGTAGTGTACTTATTTGGAAAAACTTCGGAGCTTAGAATCTCCGGCTTTAACCAAGTTTCTGTAAAGACTATAATGTGAGATGCAAAGGAAGAACTATCAGAATACAGTTTGGAAAGTTTACTACGTAGCCCTCTAGTATTCTGATAGGTAAGTGTTAGTGAAGAAATTAGTTTTTTGAGGGTGAGGAAGATGAGGTGGAAGGTTGGTCAGTGGCTCTAACATGTGGGAGTTTTACTCCCACAGGCTTGGTAATTTTTTTCTTCACCGTACTTGGCTGATGTTCTTGGACGAAAATGTTCTCTGGCCAAAAGCTGGCGGAAGAGATCGCCTTGAACATCTGCACTGGCACACGTATTTTGAAAGATGACGTGTGCCTGGTGTATGAATATTTAAATTTTCTAATATCTGCCACCTTAATATCGGCTTTTGTTTTGGCTTTGATATAAGCCGAGATATCTAACTCAGAAGTGTCAGGGGCAAGCCGAGAAACAAATATGTGTTTCGATGGCGGGATCACCTGCAAGGGTTTTGGTGCCGCAGTAACTAATACTGCAGCATCAGTTCGTACCGGGGGTCCGGACGGTTGAATACCCTGTTTGGTGACTCTTAAGGGGGTTTGAGTTATTGGGTCTGGTGGTATCACTTGGAGTGATGCCACAGAGGACAAATCGGACAATTGCTCATTAATACTGAGAAATTCGGAAGCCGAATTTTTCCCAGTTCCAGCCCTTGGGGTGGCCAGAGATATTAGCGGCTGAATAATTGTCGGCTGAGTAGGCTGAAGTTTATTCGCCACAAGCACATCACTAATTGCGGATTTCTTACGCTTTGGAGACTCATTTAGTAGTTGAAGACTACTAAACTGCGTATCGAGCGCACAGAGTTGGTCATTGATTTTACGAAAACCGCTAATCAACTCTTTAAATCCACTTTTAGTCTATCTCACGATCTCATTTCGTCCTGAGCAGCACGACAGCTATCACAGCAGAAGTGGAGGCCAGACCTACGTGAAATGGCATCCGATACTGAGGCCGTGAACCCGGCACACTTAGCGTGCAAAACGTTTTCACAGAGCCAGCAGTGGATGGTAGGCTGGGATGAGGAGATTGTCTTATTACAAGACTTCAAAGCACAGACAAGTTTAAATTCCATGATAACTTTTTTATTAATATTTTTGTTTATATTATTGACGTATTTTGAACCACTGTGCCAGGGAAACGAAAGAGGGGAGATCAAAGAGAGCGATTAGTGTGGGTTAGTGAACAGCAAAGAAGAGAGATAAGAATCTCTACTGAGCAGTGATAGAAGCAACACCGTAAGAGAAGAAGAAGAGCAGAGCAGAGCTATGTTTGGATGAAAATTAATAAAATTATTATTTTACCTCCAAATATACCACTGCACACGCGAAGCGATACGGATGATTAATATAGAAAGATTTAATTTTAAAAATATAAATAAATAAAAATAAACACCGGATTGTTTAGTCTCAATAAACAAAGTTAAAAAAACGCAGTTCGCACAAAAAAAAACACGTCCGTTCGCTTTAAGATAAAGAGAAAGAGATTGACACTTTATTCGCAACTGTCTTTATTTCAGAATTACTCTTATATATGATGCTAAATTATACCTGTGTCTATGGTAGAAGTAGGTCAATGTTATCGACGTGCTCCACAACAGTTAAAAGGGTCACCTATTTCTGAGTCTCCTGACTCAGACCGCTTGAAATGGGTTTTGCATTTAGGATTCCGCTGGTTCTCGTCATTCTTCCTGTTGACAATGCTGCTCGCCAGCTGGGTCAGTCAGTCTTTGATTCCGATCGTCTGTGGGTCGGGTCGGGTGAGCTGGGTCTGTCGATCAGAATCAAATTATTATTTGACGTTGTACCGTTTTGTACCTTTTCACTAGAAAATATTGTGACTCTTACCTAATAACTGCAACTAATTTTAATACCAAAAATATTTGAATCATATGAGTGAGACATCCAATATTGAAACGATGCAAGATATTTCTATTCTCCTTGTCTCCTTCTTCTTCTTCCGCGCCCTCGTAATCATTCTACTTGGGTACCCTACGTAGTACCAGACGATTTTCTGGTTGGTCAGTGCGCTTACCGGACTCTCGGTCTATTCTTTGGATTGATTCTTAGTCTACCCAAGCCGGGTGATCTGACTCCCCCTACATAATATAGAATTGATGGTGACTTAAACTCCTTGAATTCCCTTGTTTACTGCGCCTTGCACTGTGTGCTCTTCCGTCGTGATTTGAAAAACTTGGGCTTGTGCTTATGGGTCCGTCTGCGGCTCCCAGACTTTCTGGCGGCTGCTTGACCCAACATACTTCCCCCATTGGGAGATGAGCTTTCAACAGCATCATGAAGGGGCAGCAGGCACAATATCAATTCCATAGGTGACAAATTTCTGTGGAGATTGAAAGGTCACTTTCCGCAATGTATTCAAATCCCGTTGCTGTGCAGCGACTTTGGAGCGTGCTCTTGAAATCCGCAACGATGCTTTGCAATTCGCTTAGCCGCAAATTTATCATCACCGCCGGAAATGTCTCCACTGCTTTCAAGGACGACAGCAATACTTGAAGATCCTCAAAAAGGACCACAACACTTTGACTCAAAAACAGTTTACTTCCAGGAGAGGCACACTCGAAGAATGGATTCATTTTCGCAACTCACGCACCATGACCGTCACGACTCACAAATGTCAGTAGCACTCTGCAAACAACGGATGCTATATGCGTATGTATGTCAATACATGCTTATATTTCGCGCACAAATCACAAACCGAATAATGTTTTTTTTTTTGTTTTAATTTATTTTATATTTTACGCCTCGGAGTTTGTGTGTAAACATAAAGTATTTGATTTCTGATTAAAACTGAAGAAGTTTGTCCGCAATTGGCTCTTCTTTAAATTCCGAGAGTGCCTGCAGGCCATCCAAATAAGCAGAAACAATGTTTGCTTTTCTTCACTTTCCCTCACATTGTGGGAGGACTCTTGATTTAATGACACCTGACATGTGTTCTCGTCCAATCTCATATTCTGTCATATTCTAATCTCATATTCTGTCTCATATTCTGTGTAAGTATTCATATAAGTAAGTATTCATTCATATTCATTCATAACTCATATTCTCATAAGTTCAGCAGTAAGCTTGCACCAGTATTTGTCAAAGCAAAGATTAAGAAGAAGATAAGTCCGATTTATTATGAATTAGTTAGGGATACGGAGAAACAACTAGGAGTGTACCATTTAAAGGACATCAAAACATAGCGAATAGAAGGCGAAATGCATCAGTCGACCCTTTTAAGTTAATGCATGGAGGAAAGTTAATGAAAGGGAGGAAGTGAGGAAAAAAGGAGTGGAAAGAGATCGAGTGTAAGACGTCTAGTACACGGGGCAACCAATAAGCAGAATAGGCTAAAGCAGCAGTTACCACAGCAGCCATGCTTGGGACTCACTCATTCTTGTGCCAGTGTGGCATGAACTCATAACCACGTGATCTCGCAGATCCACCGATCATATTCTTTCCCTCCGCACTCCCCCGCAGCGACCCGAATTCAGCAAAAGACCCCGAGAAAAGCCATCACGAACTAGGATGTGGGAAGTATCAAAGCGTTGGATCTATTAAAATTCGAATTAAGATTTTGCTAGAGATAGTTATTTAGGGTAATTTCTATTTTTATTTAGTTTAAATGTAACTGCACATGCACCACAAAACCGCCATCAGCCTTCACTTGCAACGAAGCAACATTTTTACAGACATCTGCATCTTCGATGGGCCCAACGAACCTGCATCGCCAGAAACGAGCGTAAGTCCGTAAAAAATGAATATATATCTATCTATATATATGTATAAATTTAACATATATTAGTGTGACAATGCGGATGCGGTGACAATTGGTATATATGAAAGATAGGCTAAATTAAAGTAAGATGAATGTGAAGTATTATTTCTTTTGTTCTTTAATTTTGGTATTCTCAGTATCTTTGTGAGTTTTCTTTATTTTGATATGGCGCAAAGGCGTATGAAGTGTATTTTGATTTGAATTAGTAAAGATAATGTATATTATAATGAAATAGAAGAGTATTATCGGGGTCTGGGGCTTACGGTGATGCAGTTTTCAGGAATCTCCGAAGTCGTTTGAGTCTGTAGAGTACATTACTCTAGGGATACCCAAATAGATTCACATCGAGGTATCAAGGCAGGGAGGGTAAAGACCAGGGGAGCGTACAACATCTCAGCCACCCTGATCAAGCGAAAGTTTTCCTGATCCTCAATACAACCCGTGTCCGTCCGTTTCCAACAGGTCTCAACTCAAATATTTGCCCGATCATTAACGAACAGTGAAGTGCACTTATATAATTATTAGAGTAGAGTGGTGTTATGTAGGAAGCTAGGAAGAACCCACACCGTTCCGACGAGCTTAGAACCGAGCAACGCGAGAAGTGCACGCCCCCCGAAACCTCCTACGCACCGTGGGTAATGACGACCCGTCGATGCCAGGGTGAATACCGACAGTAAGCCCCTTCGCAACCAGGTTTTCTTTAACGATGTGGTAAAGCAAAGGGGAACGGCAGCGTACGAATACTTGCTTTTACTAAGTGGATACTACATATAATAATTTGGCGCCCAACGTGGGGCCCGAGGACATTTTATAAAGAATGCATAACTACGATTACTGGATTTGACGCCCAGAGCGGACGTTGAAGAGAGGATTCTAGTTAGGAGTATGCCCTAAAAGTGAGTTGTGAGACTCACTGTTCGGAGTATTTACGGATCGGGACGACCACGCAACAACCGTGTCTTAAGCGACTTTCTTAACTTGGAAATGAGATTTAGCTGAAGATTTTATTGTGGAATTGATGAGGTGATTTAGGTTTCTGTATCTAGGAATAGCGCCTTATTTCGAGATAATCGGAATGGTCGACCAGATCAAGCCGACACTTCATACCGGATAATTTCTTGCAGTCTAGCGGTGGAAGCATGGAATATTTGTTCGTGGAGTTACATCCTTCGGAGATACTTCTATTGAGTGGTACCGGATCAAAGAAGCCATAATTCAGCCGCTAAATCAACATTAACTTGGATGATTTTATTAAAAGAAGTAGGATTCAGGGAATCAACAGTAGGAGTTATTCTGTAAACATCAGTCCAAAGCACAGACCCTAAGAAAAAGAACACGTTTTGTAGTTTTTACAAGTAAAATGTCAGTTAGACACAGTAATTCGAATCTGGCAGATGCCTATAGTAGCAAAGGAGCTTAAAGCAACAACGCGTTGCGGTCACCCGTTCCATAATCAATGTATACGAGAATGCTTAATGCAAGCGAGCCAGTGCCCCGTGTGTTACACCGAGTGCACGGCTCAACAACTTTCCTTATCGCGCAACAATTTGTTGGCGGAGTTATCAGCTGCAGAATGCGTAGTCGATACGGCACCATCCGGCAGTAATAACAATTTGGTAGATGTAGAGTCAAACTCAAGCAGTAATCCTGCTAGGACAAGATCACGTAGAGGTAGGCCAGTAGTACCAAGAAGAGGAGCTATACAGCGCACAGGGATGACGCTCAGGACGAACAGACAGAATCACGAGACAAAACGCCTGGAACAAAGCCTTGGCACGGAGTCAGTAGTAGATACCTCGAGATCAGAAAATATTGAATATATAGGCAAGGTAGTTCAAGCAGCTAGTTCAAACACAGCTAGTGAAGCAAGACCTCACGCAATTTATTCAGTCGCAATTTGCAATGATGCAAATGCGGAACCAACCCCATAGTCCCAATAGACGCAGGTCGGAGAACCACACACAGGTCGATAGTGAAAATCCAGCTATAGTATCTGGGGAGAACAGCCACATATACGGTCATCAAGTAGGCAGATCCTTTTCGGCAGTCCAGCCGGAGAAAGTACCAAATATCATTCAGAGTTGGCACATTAAGTTCGATGGTACGAAGGAGGGATTGCAAGCCGAAGAATTTCTTTATCGAGTAGAAGCCTTAGCTAAGCAGAATCTCAGCGGCGATAGACAGCTTTTGTGTGATCATTTACACCTATTCTTTATAGGGAAAGCAGGTGAATGGTAGTGGAATTCCCATCGTTCATTCCAACGTTTCGATTGGAGAGATTTTTGTAGGGAATTCAGGAATAAGATCAGGGACAATGAGTCCGATATGGATATCTGGGAGTTAATCAATAACAGACGGCAGGCAGAAAAAGAACCCTTCGAGGAATACCAATTCCATGTAGAGAAACTCGTAGCCCGATTGAATACCCCGATTGCAGAAGAGTCATTGGTGAAGCTTCTTATTAGACACTCAAAGCCATCAATACGATATGAACTAATGCACTTGCACGTGCCCACCTTAACGCATTTAAGGGCGGAAATTCGCACCCACGAGCAGCTTTGCAAACAAATGCGATCTCAAACAGAGAAAAGCAGCTGTCTCGCAACTAGAACCTGACCGTGAACATGAAAGTTGGAGCGAAGTTGCAGCAGTGCAACGAAAGCAATTAAAGTGTTGGAACTGCGACAAACTCGGACATCGCTTCGACGACTGTCTCGACGTTCGCAGTATCTTTTGCTATGGATGCGGGGCCAAAGACACTTACAAGCCCCGATGTCAAAAGTGTAATCCATCGGAAAACCAGAGAGGGGATGCGACGAACCAAGTCGAAGCGTCGCATCCAAGACAATAAAATCCGATAATAGTACTCAGACCGAATTTCCGTTAAGTCCACTTCCACGGCAGCAAGAGAGCGTATCCTCGAAGACGTCAACTCTTGTGCGAAGAAGGCGAGACGATCGAAAACGAGAATACAACGATTTTGGAGGGAAGTTCAGATTTGTCGACAGAAGTTAGTATCGGCGAGATTTTTGAACTCAGATAACAGGCTATACACAGAGATTGAAATAGAGAAGAATCGATTCGGAGCATTACTGGACTCAGGCGCGTCCATTAGTTGCATAGGCGGTAGAGCAGCCAAGGAATTAGCTACTCAATCGAAGATGCTCAAGTGTTCAGGCAGGATTAAAACACCTAACGATGCACAGTGCATCGTCACAGGAAGAATCAGAACGGAGATAGCGTACCGGGATCTCAAGAAATCAATCGAATTTTTCATAATACCAGATCTTAATCAAGATGTCTATTTAGGCATAGATTTTTGGCGAGAGTTTGGATTACTTGATAAAATAATGGAACAAAAGCAGTCAATATCCGAACTAACGGAAAATAGAGAGGAACCAGCGTGTGAAGTAGCTAAAACTCACGCACTGTCGACCAATCAAAAACAGAGGCTAGATTCAGTCATTGCGAAGATACCTTCCTATGAAAGAAATGGTTTAGGGAGAACACATGTCCTGGAGCATAACATTGATGTTGGAGATGCAAAGCCCGTCAAACAGCGACACTGGCCGATCTCACCAGCAAAGGAGGATTTAATGTTCAAAGAAGTAGAGAACATGTTGGCATTGGGAATTATAGAGGAATCCAAGAGTCCGTGGAGCAGCAATTGCGTTCTTGTTAGAAAGGGACCCAAGGTTCGTCTATGCTTAGATTCCAGAGAAGTGAACAGGCTCACGATCAAGGATGCGTATCCACTACCTCATGTGGACGGCATTCTTAGTCGCTTGCCACCAGCTCACTACATTACTGGATTAGATATGAAACACGCATTTTGGCAGATACCGTTAGAAGAGAAATCACGACAATACACAGCCTTCACGATTCCTAACCGGCCATTGTACCAGTACAAGGTAATGCCTTTCGGTCTCTGCAACGCGGCTCAAACTCTGTGCAGATTGATGGATATTGTGATACCACCAACGATGCGCCCAAGAGTCTTCGTATATTTGGACGATTTGCTAGTCTTGTCAGAAGATTTCGTGGCACACATGACACTGCTCGAAGAAATCGCAAGCCACCTGCGTAAGGCGAACCTAACAATAAATATAGCTAAATCGAAGATTTGCATGACAGAGGTTAGATATCTGGTATATATTATTGGGCACGGCCAATTGAGATTGAAATAGAGAAGAATCGATACGTAGCATTACTGGACTCAGGTGCGTCCATTAGTTGCATAGGCGGTAGAGCAGCCAAGGAATTAGCAACTCAATCGAAGATGCTCAAGTGTTCAGGCAGGATTAGAACAGCTAACGATACACAGTGCATCGACACAGGAAAAATCAGAACGGACATACCGTACCGGGATCTCAAGAAATCAGTCGAATTTTTCATAATACCAGATCTTAATCAAGATGTCTATTTAGGCATAGATTTTTTGCGAGAGTTTGGATTACTTGATAAAATAATGGAACAATAGCAGTCAATATCCGAACTAACGGAAAATAGAGAGGAACCAGCGTGTGAAGTAGCTAAAACTCACGCACTGTCGACCAATCAAAAACAGAGGCTAGATTCAGTCATTGCGAAGATACCTTCCTATGAAAGAAATGGTTCAGAGAGAACACATGTCCTGGAGCATAGCATTGATGTTGGAGATGCAAAGCCCGTCAAACAGCGAAACTGGCCGATCTCACCAGCACGGGAGGATTTAATGTTCAAAGAAGTAGAAAATTTTATTATGTGAGGCCAGTCTGCATTCAGTAGGATGTGTGTTAGCGCAAAAGAACGAAGAGGACATCGAATTGCCTATAGCGTATATGTCAGAAAAATTGTCAAAAGCGCAACGCAACTATTCCGCGACAGAGCTAGAATGTTTAGCAGTTATAAAAGGAATAGAGAAGTTTAGAGCCTACATTGAGGGGCAAGATTTTCAAGTCCTTACTGACCACGCAGCGCTTCAGTGGCTGTTAAAGCAAAAAGACTAGAGAGGTCGCTTGGAAAGGTGGGCCATGAAATTACGTGGACTCAAACTGAAGATAGAGCACCGGAAGGGCTCACAAAACGTTGTAGCGGATGCACTGTCGCGTCGCGAAGAAGGTGCAATAGACGAAGTATTAGGTAGCGGACCTATCATTGACTTAGAGTCTAACGAGTTCAATTCAGTACAGTACAAAGAGCTATCTAAAAGAAGGAGACACCGTTTATGTTCGTAGTTTCGCGCAAAGCAATGCGGCAAGAAGTTCAGCAGTAAGCTTGCACCAGTATTTGTCAAAGCAAAGATTAAGAAGAAGATAAGTCCGATTTATTATGAATTAGTTAGCGATACGGAGAAACAACTAGGAGTGTACCATTTAAAGGACATCAAAACATAGCGAATAGAAGGCGAAATGCATCAGTCGACCCTTTTAAGTTAATGCATCCTCGATCGTGCTTCGGCTTTATTAACTGTGGTTGTGGGGGTCGAAGCGGTAAAGAAAACCAAGAAATTATTTTGTATCAGCCTTTACCAAGAATTGTCGGAAATGCCGAATCCGAAGTGTAGGGTGCGGAGCATAGAGACGAAAACTGCAATATAATCGTCCCGCTCTGGCACACGGTACGCTCTCTTTCTGGCATACTTAAACGAAAGCGCCGTGAGGCAGACGCAAACGGAGATCAGAAATTGTCCCGTTATTGGAAGTTTTGGAGATTTTCTCGGTTGCGTAGCAACGAAGTTAGCTTATTGGCAAGTCGTTCATTTGAATTGGCGATACAGAGAGCACCAGACGTGAAATAACTGACCTGCGTAAATTGAACGAAGGCAGCAACCACGTGTTAAAGCAGCTTTGGAAATTATTAAAATTTCCAACATCTCTAACATCAGTATTGGGAACATCTCTTGCAACAGTTGAGAATACTAAGATTTCTGAAAGGTAAATATAGTGGATAGATCAGTGAGACAATATCTATTACAGTGGGAAAGCAACCTGTAGTGCGATCTCCACCGGCCGGTTAGCCTCGCGCACTTCGCGTAGCGTGTTCGCGCTTTTCATCAATGTGGCACGTTGCCACTGGCAAAACAAAGGCAACCGGTCGGAAAGGGAGGAAGTGAGGAAAAAAGGAGTGGAAAGAGATCGAGTGTAAGACGTCTAGTACACGTGGCAACCTAACCTTAAACGGATGACGTAACGGAGCCATAAGCAGAATAGGCTAAAGCAGCAGTTACCACAGCAGCCATGCTTGGGACTCACTCATTCTTGTGCCAGTGTGGCATGAACTCATAACCACGTGATCTCGCAGATCCACCGATCCTATTCTTTCCCTCCGCACTCCCCCGCAGCGACCCGAATTCAGCAAAAGACCCCGAGAAAAGCCATCACGAACTAGGATGTGAGAAGTATCAAATCGTTGGATCTATTAAAATTCGAATTAAGATTTTGCTAAAGATAGTTATTTAGGGTAATTTCTATTTTTATTTAGTTTAAATGTAACTGCACATGCACCACACAACCGCCATCAGCCTTCACTTGCAACGAAGCAACATTTTTACAGACATCTGCATCTTCGATGGGCCCAACGAACCTGCATCGCCAGAAACGAGCGTAAGTCCGTAGAAAATGAATATATATCTATCTATATATATGTATAAATTTAACATATATTAGTGTGACAATGCGGATGCGGTGACAATTGGTACATATGACAGATAGGCTAAATTAAAGTAAGATGAATGTGAAGTTTTATTTCTTTTGTTCTTTAATTTTGGTAATCTCAGTATCTTTTTGAGTTTTCTTTATTTATTATTTTCTTTTAATATGGCGCAAAGGCGTATGAAGTGTATTTTGATTTGAATTAGTAAAGATAATGTATATTATAATGAAATCGAAGAGTATTATCTGGGTCTGGGGCTTATGGTGATGCAGTTTTCAGGAATCTCCGAAGTCGTATGGGTCTGTAGTGTACATTACTCTAGGGATACCCAAATAGATTCACATCGATGTATCAAGGCAGGGAGGGTAAAGACCAGGGGAGCGTACAACATCCCAGCCACCCTGATCAAGCGAAAGTTTTCCTGATCCTCAATATCCTCAATACAACCCGTGTCCGTCCGTTTCCAACAGGTCTCAACTTAAATATTTGCCCGATCATTAACGAACAGTGAAGTGCACTTAAATAATTATTAGAGTAGAGTGGTGTTATGTAGGAAGCTAGGAAGAACCCACACCGTTCCGACGAGCTTAGAACCGAGCAACGCTAGAAGTGCACGCCCCCCCGAAACCTCCTACGCACCGTGGGTAAAGACGACCCGTCGATCCCAGGGTGAATACCGACATGTGGTAAAGCAAAAGGGAACGGCAGCGTACGAATACTTGCTTTTACTAACTGGATACTACAGACGTAAGCGCCAGCCGAGGATATTCTGCACGTTGGGTGTGACTGAAGCTCCGGCAGATCTCCTGCCCCTCGGTGTAAAAATTATGAGAAAAACTTTCATCCCAAGAAAGATGCTCTCGGCACAGCAACTGCAAGAATATTTTTGCTTTAGTAACAACTGGACCAACATGGCTCAGTGGATCGTATAACCGCGCTATTGATGATAGTACAGAACGTCGAGACGGCTTCGAAGTGGACTGAAGAACGAAAGCAGCAGCTGATCAGTGGAAGGATCCCAAGCCAATCCTAACGTTTTCGTGAAGTTGCTGCCGTCATCAAAAGTTAGATAAGACTCCCGATCCTCCTTAGGCACGCCGTCCAACACGCTAGGGATATTGGAGCACCATTTCCGCAGCTGAAATTCGCCATTGGACAAAAGTGCTAAAATCTGCCCTAAAATGCCTACAACCTCCTCCATGGAGCTGCCACCAGAAATAAGATCATCGACATAAAAGGCACATAGCAAGATTTCGGATCCCACTGGAAAGTCTTTTACAGCGGATGGTAACAGCGGTGGTAACAGCGGATCCGTCGAACACCACTATAAGTTTCGTCGTGGTGCTATTCTTCGTTAGCACGCAGTGATGTGGTAGAAAATATTTGCAATCTCGATGAAACTGCGGCGTAACCAGGGACATATGACCTAGGTTAAGATACTCCTTTATAAACGCCGAATATTGAGCGCGCAGTTCGGGTTGACAAGACATTTTCCTCTCCAACTACTGGAAACGACGAAGTTGATCGAGCCGCTCATTTAAAGGCTCCTTTGGGCAGATCAGTCTCGACTGCTCAGCAGCCATGAGAACCTTGCCATTGTCAGGTACTCCGCCTCCACAAACAATCCAACCGAGCCGAGTTTTTTGGATTGGGGGCAAACCAGGAGACTAATGAATTTGCCCGACACAAAGCCGCTCGTAAAATAATCCACCACCAATTAGCAAATCAACTCGCTGCGGCTGGTGAAAATGAGAATCTGCTAACTTTAAATTCGCGGGAATTTGCTATACCGGACACAGATATAGGTTCCGCAGCTGCAGCTGGTTTGCCAGCCTTGAGGTGACTAGATGCACCTGCGAACCAGAATCGAGCAGCGCTCGGCAGGGCAGTAGAACTCCGGAGCGGTTCCTGACCAAAATATTGGCAGTGGCTAGCAGCACCACATCACCAAAACGATCCTTGGCGACAAGAATATTCACGGGAGCGGACACTGACCGAGAACCAGCGTTGCTAGCTGCGGAAACCTCGGGAGAGGGGTGTTGGCTTTGAGCTGTCGAATTGCCACGAAAATGCAGCAAGCTATGATGTCTGCGTCCACATTCACGGCAGCTTCACGAATTGTAATGCCGAGATAGGTGCCCAATCGCCTAACTTCGCCTAAAAGATCCTCAGGCGACAAGCTTAAAAACCTCGGGCAGGAGTTTATTATGTGAGAAAGGCCATCACAAATCATGCATGCGGAAGAGTTGGAAATCACAAATGCAGAGTTACCTATATGAAAAGGTCTTGGTGCATATGATGCCATCGGCAAATCCAGGCTCTCCAAAGTCCGGCATCTCTGCATAAGAAAACTGGCGATGGACTCCCACGTTGGAATGAAATCCAAGGAATCCGAGCCAGCTTTCACTTAGACTGCGTGGCATCATCAACCTTCTGCAACAGCACTTGGATTATGATGCAGCTAGCAATCTGATTCATCTCCAAGGCAGATTCACGAAGGCAGGACCGCAACCGTTGAAGCTTCTCGACCCGACTGATAAATGGGTTTGTTTCCACCATGGTCGAGAACAGTGGCCGTAATTCAAACCACTCCGCATAACCTCCACTAAAAGTGGGAAGTGACAGTGGCGGCAACGCCTGGAAAGTTCTTCCAAACGACGCATCGAAATTGGTGGCAGGCGATGCGTGGATCAGCGTCGAACTTGCCAGCAATAAACTGGTGCGCCGCATAATCTCCTGATCCAGGATGAATCGTGCCTCCCTCGCAGCATTGTTGAAGTTGACGCGCAGATCGCTCCTGAGTTCTGCAACATCCATCTCGGAGAGCTCCTTGTAAGTGCTCTTGAAATCCGCAACGATTCCCACCAATTCGCTGAGCGGCACATTTAACATCGCCTCCGGAAATGTCTCCACTGATTTCAGGGAGGACAACAATCCTTAAAGATCCTCAAAAAGGACAACTGCACTTTCTAACTTAAAAAATTCCCATTCTTCTAACTTACAAAAAATATCAAAGTTACTAATTGTTATAAATCAGTAAATATATTCAGTCAGTTATAAGAGTATTAAAGTATAAATATACATTTAGTATAAATGTATAGGCTTTAGTATGTTAAATGTTAGGCTTTAGTATAAATATACAATCAGTTATAAAACAGCAGTAGAATAATATAATCTCTTGATTTGATATATTTGCTTACTTAAGATATAAATGTATATGGAAATATACACATTATTAAAGCGAATTTAGCTTATATTTTATATTTCGGTGGAGATAAACTTTTTTTCCAAAAAAATTATTTTGTTTATAAAAATAATCAAATCAACAAAGTAATAAATATATTAAAATAAATGAAAGTTTAAATAAAAAGATTTAATGCATCTGTCGGTCGATACTTATGAAATTTGGCAGGTGAAAAAAGTTTTCCCAGAGAAGAGTCCATAGAAACTCCCTTTAATTTTGGCAAAAAAATAATGGCAAAAAAAAACAAGTACTGTCTTTTCGTTAAATCAGTTATATGGCAGCTCTTTATGAAAGCGTATAGTCGCTCGTCCCTAATAAAATTTGGCAGATCGAATAAGTTTGTCCAAAGAAGAATCCATTGAATGTCCCATTCATCTAACTTAATAAAGCAACAAAGTTACTTTGCTATAAATCAGTAAATATAACAGTCAGTTATAAGACAGCTATGGTATAAATATACAATCAGTTATAAAATTGCTATAGAATATAATCATACGAAGTTTCATTTCTTGCAGCCTTTGCGAAAGTTCACCTCTGAAAGGATTTGCGATTACCTAGAGTCGCAAGTGTTTTATACGTTCGGTGTTCCGGAGTCAATCCTAACGGATAACGGATCCCAATTCAAGTCAGGGCATTTTAAAGCATTTTTGACGCGGTTTGGAGTCAGACATATATGTACCGCGATCTAGTCGCCGCAAGCGAATGCAAGTTAACGTGTAAATCGATCTGTATTAGCAGCAATTAGGGCATATATAGACACCGATCATACAAACTGGGATTCAAGCATTGATCAGATTAGTGCGGACTTTTCGCCGTATTTCCTTTGCTTTGGTCAGAACATGATTGTAGACGGACGAGACTATGAATTACTGAGGAAGAAAAAGCATTGACGGACGATGTAGCTTTAAAAACACCGGATTTATTAGCGTTAGCTAGGAAAACGGCTAAGGAGAGGATCAGTCAGTGTCATAAAGCAAATGCCAAAGTTTATGACTTGCGTAGTCGAGCGGTCAAGCTAAAAGAAGGAGACACCGTTTATGTTCGTAGTTTCGCGCAAAGCAATGCGGCAAGAAGTTCAGCAGTAAGCTTGCACCAGTATTTGTCAAAGCAAAGATTAAGAAGAAGATAAGTCCGATTTATTATGAATTAGTTAGCGATACGGAGAAACAACTAGGAGTGTACCATTTAAAGGACATCAAAACATAGCGAATAGAAGGCGAAATGCATCAGTCGACCCTTTTAAGTTAATGCATCCTCGATCGTGCTTCGGCTTTATTAACTGTGGTTGTGGGGGTCGAAGCGGTAAAGAAAACCAAGAAATTATTTTGTATCAGCCTTTACCAAGAATTGTCGGAAATGCCGAATCCGAAGTGTAGGGTGCGGAGCATAGAGACGAAAACTGCAATATAATCGTCCCGCTCTGGCACACGGTACGCTCTCTTTCTGGCATACTTAAACGAAAGCGCCGTGAGGCAGACGCAAACGGAGATCAGAAATTGTCCCGTTATTGGAAGTTTTGGAGATTTTCTCGGTTGCGTAGCAACGAAGTTAGCTTATTGGCAAGTCGTTCATTTGAATTGGCGATACAGAGAGCACCAGACGTGAAATAACTGACCTGCGTAAATTGAACGAAGGCAGCAACCACGTGTTAAAGCAGCTTTGGAAATTATTAAAATTTCCAACATCTCTAACATCAGTATTGGGAACATCTCTTGCAACAGTTGAGAATACTAAGATTTCTGAAAGGTAAATATAGTGGATAGATAGTGAATAGATCAGTGAGACAATATCTATTACAGTGGGAAAGCAACCTGTAGTGCGATCTCCACCGGCCGGTTAGCCTCGCGCACTTCGCGTAGCGTGTTCGCGCTTTTCATCAATGTGGCACGTTGCCACTGGCAAAACAAAGGCAACCGGTCGGAAAGGGAGGAAGTGAGGAAAAAAGGAGTGGAAAGAGATCGAGTGTAAGACGACGTAACGGAGCCATAAGCAGAATAGGCTAAAGCAGCAGTTACCACAGCAGCCATGCTTGGGACTCACTCATTCTTGTGCCAGTGTGGCATGAACTCATAACCACGTGATCTCGCAGATCCACCGATCCTATTCTTTCCCTCCGCACTCCCCCGCAGCGACCCGAATTCAGCAAAAGACCCCGAGAAAAGCCATCACGAACTAGGATGTGAGAAGTATCAAAGCGTTGGATCTATTAAAATTCGAATTAAGATTTTGCTAAAGATAGTTATTTAGGGTAATTTCTATTTTTATTTAGTTTAAATGTAACTGCACATGCACCACACAACAGCCATCAGCCTTCACTTGCAACGAAGCAACATTTTTACAGACATCTGCATCTTCGATGGGCCCAACGAACCTGCATCGCCAGAAACGAGCGTAAGTCCGTAAAAAATGAATATATATCTATCTATATATATGTATAAATTTAACATATATTAGTGTGACAATGCGGATGCGGTGACAATTGGTACATATGACAGATAGGCTAAATTAAAGTAAGATGAATGTGAAGTATTATTTCTTTTGTTCTTTAATTTTGGTAATCTCAGTATCTTTTTGAGTTTTCTTTATTTATTATTTTCTTTTTATATGGCGCAAAGGCGTATGAAGTGTATTTTGATTTGAATTAGTAAAGATAATGTATATTATAATGAAATAGAAGAGTATTATCTGGGTCTGGGGCTTATGGTGATGCAGTTTTCAGGAATCTCCGAAGTCGTATGAGTCTGTAGAGTACATTACTCTAGGGATACCCAAATAGATTCACATCGATGTATCAAGGCAGGGAGGGTAAAGACCAGGGGAGCGTACAACATCTCAGCCACCCTGATCAAGCGAAAGTTTTCCTGATCCTCAATATCCTCAATACAACCCGTGTCCGTCCGTTTCCAACAGGTCTCAACTCAAATATTTGCCCGATCATTAACGAACAGTGAAGTGCACTTAAATAATTATTAGAGTAGAGTGGTGTTATGTAGGAAGCTAGGAAGAACCCACACCGTTCCGACGAGCTTAGAACCGAGCAACGCGAGAAGTGCACGCCCCCCCGAAACCTCCTACGCACCGTGGGTAAAGACGACCCGTCGATCCCAGGGTGAATACCGACATGTGGTAAAGCAAAAGGGAACGGCAGCGTACGAATACTTGCTTTTACTAACTGGATACTACAGACGTAAGCGCCAGCCGAGGATATTCTGCACGTTGGGTGTGACTGAAGCTTCGGCAGATCTCCTTCATGAGAAAAACTTTCATCCCAAGAAAGATGCTCTCGGCACAGCAACTGCAAGAATATTTTTGCTTTAGTAACAACTGGACCAACATGGCTCAGTGGATCGTATAACCGCGCTATTGATGATAGTACAGAACGTCGAGACGGCTTCGAAGTGGACTGAAGAACGAAAGCAGCAGCTGATCAGTGGAAGGATCCCAAGCCAATCCTAACGTTTTCGTGAAGTTGCTGCCGTCATCAAAAGTTAGATAAGACTCCCGATCCTCCTTAGGCACGCCGTCCAACACGCTAGGGATATTGGAGCACCATTCTTCGTTAGCACGCAGTGATGTGGCAGAAAATATTTGCAATCTCGATGAAACTGCGGCGTAACCAGGGACATATGACCTAGGTTAAGATACTCCTTTATAAACGCCGAATATTGAGCGCGCAGTTCGGGTTGACAAGACAGTTTCCTCTCCAACTACTGGAAACGACGAAGTTGATCGAGCCGCTCATTTAAAGGCTCCTTTGGGCAGATCAGTCCCGACTGCTCAGCAGCCATGAGAACCTTGCCATTGTCAGGTACTCCGCCTCCACAAACAATCCAACCGATCCGAGTTTTTTGGATTGGGGGCAAACCAGGAGACTAATGAATTTGCCCGACACAAAGCCGCTCGTAAAATAATCCACCACCAATTAGCAAATCAACTCGCTGCGGCTGGTGAAAATGAGAATCTGCTAACTTTAAATTCGCGGGAATTTGCTATACCGGACACAGATATAGGTTCCGCAGCTGCAGCTGGTATGCCAGCCTTGAGGTGACTAGATGCACCTGCGAACCAGAATCGAGCAGCGCTCGGCAGGGCAGTAGAACTCCGGAGCGGTTCCTAACCAAAATATTGGCAGTGGCTAGCAGCACCACATCACCAAAACGATCCTTGGCGACAAGAATATTCACGGGAGCGGACACTGACCGAGAACCAGCGTTGCTAGCTGCGGAAACCTCGGGAGAGGGGTGTTGAGATCGGTGTTGGGTGTTGGGAAAGAGATCGAGTGTAAGACGTCTAGTACACGTGGCAACCTAACCTTAAACGGATGACGTAACGGAGCCATAAGCAGAATAGGCTAAAGCAGCAGTTACCACAGCAGCCATGCTTGGGACTCACTCATTCTTGTGCCAGTGTGGCATGAACTCATAACCACGTGATCTCGCAGATCCACCGATCCTATTCTTTCCCTCCGCACTCCCCCGCAGCGACCCGAATTCAGCAAAAGACCCCGAGAAAAGCCATCACGAACTAGGATGTGAGAAGTATCAAAGCGTTGGATCTATTAAAATTCGAATTAAGATTTTGCTAGAGATAGTTATTTAGGGTAATTTCTATTTTTAGTCCGTAAAAAATGAATATATATCTATCTATATATGTATAAATGTAACATATATTAGTGTGACAATGCGGATGCGGTGACAATTGGTACATATGACAGATAGGCTAAATTAAAGTAAGATGAATGTGAAGTATTATTTCTTTTGTTCTTTAATTTTGGTAATCTCAGTATCTTTTTGAGTTTTCTTTATTTATTATTTTCTTTTTATATGGCGCAAAGGCGTATGAAGTGTATTTTGATTTGAATTAGTAAAGATAATATATATTATAATGAAATAGAAGAGTATTATCTGGGTCTGGGGCTTATGGTGATGCAGTTTTCAGGAATCTCCGAAGTCGTATGGGTCTGTAGTGTACATTACTCTAGGGATACCCAAATAGATTCACATCGATGTATCAAGGCAGGGAGGGTAAAGACCAGGGGAGCGTACAACATCTCAGCCACCCTGATCAAGCGAAAGTTTTCCTGATCCTCAATATCCTCAATACAACCCGTGTCCGTCCGTTTCCAACAGGTCTCAACTTAAATATTTGCCCGATCATTAACGAACAGTGAAGTGCACTTAAATAATTATTAGAGTAGAGTGGTGTTATGTAGGAAGCTAGGAAGAACCCACACCGTTCCGACGAGCTTAGAACCGAGCAACGCGAGAAGTGCACGCCCCCCCGAAACCTCCTACGCACCGTGGGTAAAGACGACCCGTCGATCCCAGGGTGAATACCGACATGTGGTAAAGCAAAAGGGAACGGCAGCGTACGAATACTTGCTTTTACTAACTGGATACTACAGACGTAAGCGCCAGCCGAGGATATTCTGCACGTTGGGTGTGACTGAAGCTCCGGCAGATCTCCTGCCCCTCGGTGTAAAAATCATGAGAAAAACTTTCATCCCAAGAAAGATGCTCTCGGCACAGCAACTGCAAGAATATTTTTGCTTTAGTAACAACTGGACCAACATGGCTCAGTGGATCGTATAACCGCGCTATTGATGATAGTACAGAACGTCGAGACGGCTTCGAAGTGGACTGAAGAACGAAAGCAGCAGCTGATCAGTGGAAGGATCCCAAGCCAATCCTAACGTTTTCGTGAAGTTGCTGCCGTCATCAAAAGTTAGATAAGACTCCCGATCCTCCTTAGGCACGCCGTCCAACACGCTAGGGATATTGGAGCACCATTTCCGCAGCTGAAATTCGCCATTGGACAAAAGTGCTAAAATCTGCCCTAAAATGCCTACAACCTCCTCCATGGAGCTGCCACCAGAAATAAGATCATCGACATAAAAGGCACATAGCAAGATTTCGGATCCCACTGGAAAGTCTTCCACAGCGAATGGTAACAGCGGTGGTAACAGCGGATCCGTCGAACACCACTATAAGTTTCGTCGTGGTGCTATTCTTCGTTAGCACGCAGTGATGTGGCAGAAAATATTTGCAATCTCGATGAAACTGCGGCGTAACCAGGGACATATGACCTAGGTTAAGATACTCCTTTATAAACGCCGAATATTGAGCGCGCAGTTCGGGTTGACAAGACAGTTTCCTCTCCAACTACTGGAAACGACGAAGTTGATCGAGCCGCTCATTTAAAGGCTCCTTTGGGCAGATCAGTCGCGACTGCTCAGCAGCCATGAGAACCTTGCCATTGTCAGGTACTCCGCCTCCACAAACAATCCAACCGAGCCGAGTTTTTTGGATTGGGGGCAAACCAGGAGACTAATGAATTTGCCCGACACAAAGCAGCTCGTAAAATAATCCACCACCAATTAGCAAATCAACTCGCTGCGGCTGGTGAAAATGAGAATCTGCTAACTTTAAATTCGCGGGAATTTGCTATACCGGACACAGATATAGGTTCCGCAGCTGCAGCTGGTTTGCCAGCCTTGAGGTGACTAGATGCACCTGCGAACCAGAATCGAGTAGCGCTCGGCAGGGCAGTAGAACTCCGGAGCGGTTCCTGACCAAAATATTGGCAGTGGCTAGCAGCACCACATCACCAAAACGATCCTTGGCGACAAGAATATTCACGGGAGCGGACACTGACCGAGAACCAGCGTTGCTAGCTGCAGAAACCTCGGGAGAGGGGTGTTGGCTTTGAGCTGTCGAATTGCCACGAAAATGCAGCAAGCTATGATGTCTGCGTCCACATTCACGGCAGCTTCACGAATTGTAATGCCGAGATAGGTGCCCAATCGCCTAACTTCGCCTAAAAGATCCTCAGGCGACAAGCTTAAAAACCTCGGGCAGGAGTTTATTATGTGAGAAAGGCCATCACAAATCATGCATGCGGAAGAGTTGGAAATCACAAATGCAGAGTTACCTATATGAAAAGGTCTTGGTGCATATGATGCCATCGGCAAATCCAGGCTCTCCAAAGTCCGGCATCTCTGCATAAGAAAACTGGCGATGGACTCCCACGTTGGAATGAAATCCAAGGAATCCGAGCCAGCTTTCACTTAGACTGCGTGGCATCATCAACCTTCTGCAACAGCACTTGGATTATGATGCAGCTAGCAATCTGATTCATCTCCAAGGCAGATTCACGAAGGCAGGACCGCAACCGTTAAAGCTTCTCGACCCGACTGATAAATGGGTTTGTTTCCACCATGGTCGAGAACAGTGGCCGTAATTCAAACCACTCCGCATAACCTCCACTAAAAGTGGGAAGTGACAGTGGCGGCAACGCCTGGAAAGTTCTTCCAAACGACGCATCGAAATTGGTGGCAGGCGATGCGTGGATCAGCGTCGAACTTGCCAGCAATAAACTGGTGCGCCGCATAATCTCCTGATCCAGGATGAATCGTGCCTCCCTCGCAGCATTGTTGAAGTTGACGCGCAGATCGCTCCTGAGTTCTGCAACATCCATCTCGGAGAGCTCCTTGTAAGTGCTCTTGAAATCCGCAACGATTCCCACCAATTCGCTGAGCGGCACATTTAACATCGCCTCCGGAAATGTCTCCACTGATTTCAGGGAGGACAACAATCCTTAAAGATCCTCAAAAAGGACAACTGCACTTTCTAACTTAAAAAATTCCCATTCTTCTAACTTACAAAAAATATCAAAGTTACTAATTGTTATAAATCAGTAAATATATTCAGTCAGTTATAAGAGTATTAAAGTATAAATATACATTTAGTATAAATGTATAGGCTTTAGTATGTTAAATGTTAGGCTTTAGTATAAATATACAATCAGTTATAAAACAGCAGTAGAATAATATAATCTCTTGATTTGATATATTTGCTTACTTAAGATATAAATGTATATGGAAATATACACATTATTAAAGCGAATTTAGCTTATATTTTATATTTCGGTGGAGATAAACTTTTTTTCCAAAAAAATTATTTTGTTTATAAAAATAATCAAATCAACAAAGTAATAAATATATTAAAATAAATGAAAGTTTAAATAAAAAGATTTAATGCATCTGTCGGTCGATACTTATGAAATTTGGCAGGTGAAAAAAGTTTTCCCAGAGAAGAGTCCATAGAAACTCCCTTTAATTTTTTTAAAAAATCAACAAAGATATGACATTGGCAAAAAAAAAAAGTACTGTCTTTTCGTTAAATCAGTTATATGGCAGCTCTTTATGAAAGCGTATAGTCGCTCGTCCCTAATAAAATTTGGCAGATCGAATAAGTTTGTCCAAAGAAGAATCCATTGAATGTCCCATTCATCTAACTTAATAAAGCAACAAAGTTACTTTGCTATAAATCAGTAAATATAACAGCCAGTTATAAGACAGCTAAAGAATATATATACAATCAGTTATAAAACATCTAAAGGCTATTGTTCAGTTACCGAGCGTTTTCGGGAGCTTTATGTTTATGTTCTGAATATTATATATATACCAATATAAAACAAGCACAGTTCGATTTATAGTTATTGATACAATTTATTTAATGGTTTCGGAGTTTCTACATATGATATATGTAAAGAATGTCCTGAGTAGGGTTGACGACCGAATAGAGAAATATGACGCGGGAGCGAGGCTCAACGCCTGAAAAAGCGGAGCGATCGAGAGATCCCGCGAGAGCGAGACAAACGCTAGCGCATGAAGGCAAATCCAGGTGGCCGATCGAATGCACGAGAGTGGGCGACAAGAATAGAGCGAGAGACGCGAACATATATATATAATAAAAATGACGTCACGAATTCAATAAATTATTTCTGGCCAAACTTCTTTCCGGCGGCTGCTTGACCCGACATACTCCCCCCGTTGGAAGATGGGCTTTCAACAGCATCATTAAGGGGCAGTAGGCACCATTTATTGACTGCGCGTCTTGTAGCTCCGGTTGCAGTCCTCAGCAGCGCCACCATCACGCTAGGGATATTGGAGCACCATTTCCGCAGCTGATATTCGCCGTTGGACAAAGGCGCAGCAATCTGCCCTAAAATGCCAACAACTTCCTCCTTGGAGCTGCCACTGGATCCCACTGGAAAGTCTTCCACCTCGTCCTTCTTTAGCACGCAGTGATGTGGCATAAAATATTTGAAATCTCGATTCACCTCCGGTGGAACCAGGGACATACGACCTAGGTTAAGAATCTCCTTTACAAAGGCCAAATACTGAGCGCGCAGTTCGGGCTGATGAGGCAGTTTCATCAGTTCGTCCTTTGACGCTTTCACAGTCGGATCGGTGCAGGTTTCCACTTCCCAGAACTGGCGAAGAAGTTTATTGAGCCGCTCATCTAAAGGCTCCTTTGGGCAGATCAGTCCTGACCGCTCTCCAGCCATGAGAACATTGCCATTGTTAGGACCTCCGCCTCCACAAACAACCCAACCGAGCCGAGTTTTTTGGATTGAGGGCAAACCAGGAGACAAATGAATTTGCCCGACACAAAGCAGCTCGTAAAATAATCCAGCTCCAATTAGCAAATCAACTCGCTGCGGCTGGTGAAAATGAGGATCTGCTAGTTTTACATTGGCGGGAATTGAGCTGACGTCCAATGCAAAATTGGGCTGATGGTGAGTGATGTTGGAGGCTACGAGTGCAGTTACTTGCGCCGAGTAGTCAGAGCATTGGGATTGCAAGCTGACTTGCACAGAAAACCCATCGGTACATCACCCTGCGTCACCTATACCGGACACAGATACCGGAGACCTTATCTTCCGCAGCTGCAGTTGGTTTGCCAGCCTTGAGGTGACCAGATGCACCTGCGAACCAGAATCGAGCAGCGCTCGGCAGGGCAGTAGAACTCCGGAGCGGTTCCTGACCAAAATATTGGCAGTGGCTAGCAGCACCACATCACCAAAACGATCCTTGGCGACAAGAGAATTGACGGGAGCGGACGCTGACCGAGAAACAGCGTCGCTAGATGCGGAAACCTCGGGAGAGGGTGTTGGCCTTGAGCTGTCGAATTGCCACCAAAATGCAGCAAGCTATGATGCCTGCGTCTTGCAGCTTGACGAGTTGCAATGCCGAGATAGGTGCCCAGATCCAAGGCACTTACGACATAAGTCCAATCGCCTAACTTCGCCTAACCGATCCTCAGGCGACAAGCTTAAAAACCTTGGGCAGGATTTTATTATGTGAGAATGGCCATCACAATTAATTCATGCGGAAGAGTTGGTAATCACAAATGCAGAGTTACCTGAATAAAAGGGTCTACGCCGTCCTACCAGGTTTGGTGCATATGATGTCCCATTCTTCTAACTTAAAAAATCAACAAAGTAACTTTGTTGTTCTAAATCAGTAAATATATTCTCTCAGTTATAAGACAGCTAAAGTATATACATACAATCAGTTTAAAACAGCTATAGGATATAATTGGTTGATACCTATGAAACTTGACAGGTCGAATAAGTTTTCCCAGAGAAGAGTCCATAGAAAATCCCATTTATCTTTCTAAAAAATCAACAAATTTATGGCATTGCCGATTAATTAATTATATGGTAGCTGTAGGATATAGTCGGTCGATTATTATGACATTTGCCAGGTCGATCAACTTTGCCCAAGGAAGAGTCCCATTCTTTTAATTAAAAAAACATCAAAAGTATGGAATTTTCTTTCAATCAGTTATATGGCAGTTCTTTATGATAGGGTATACTCGGTATATCCTAATGAAATTTGGCAGGTCGAATAAGTTTGCCCAAAGAAGATTCCATTGAAAGTCCCATTGCTCTAACTTAAAAAAACAACAAGTTACTTTGTTGTTATAAATCATTGAATATATTCACTCAGTTATAAGACAGCTAAAATATATATATACAATCAGTTATAAAACAGCTATGGGCTATTATTGGTCGATACTTATGAAATTGGCAGGTCGAATACGTTTTCCCAGAGAAGAGTCCATAGAAACTCCCATTCATATTTCTAAAAAATCAACAAAGTTATGGCATTGCCGATCAATCAACTATATGGCAGCTGTAGGATATAGTCGGTCGATCATTATGAAATTTAACAGGTAGATCAAGTTTGCCAAAGTCCCATTCTTCTAAATTAAAAAAACAACAAAGTTTAGTTTTTGCTATAAATATGTAAATATATTCACTCAGTTATAAAGCAGCTATAGTATAAATATACAATCAGTTACAAAACTGCTATAGAATATAATCGGTCAATACTTATGAAATTTCGCAGGTCAAATAAGTTTTCCCAGAGAATAGTCCATAGAAACTCCTATTCATCTTTATAAAACTTTAACAAAGTTACTCTTGAATTACTTAGTGAGTCTCCAAAGCTTAAGAAATCCACCATTAGTAAGCTTTTATTAATTTCAGCTTCTATTCAGCCGAGAATTACGCAGCCGCTTATATCTCTGGCCACCCCAAGGGCCGTACCTGGGAAAAATTCGGCTTTCGAATATCTCAGCATAAATAATCATGTTCGTACGCAGGGCATTATGCGGCCACTATCGTCGAATTTGAACTCACGGTCTCCGGAGTCTCCGGAATACTTTCTAAAGTAAACAATATCTATTCTCAAGTTAACAAGATGATATCATCTTGGTATGACTACGGAGCCACATCCGGGCCTATGACCTAGTCCTAGTTGGAACGTTACCGAGAAAGAATAATTGTAAATCGATCAGCTTCCACTAATACAGATCTTTCCGTACAGGCCGTGTAATTCCGGCTCCCCTCCTCTAGTATCGGTCTTCAAGGTCAAGGATGCTGAAAAATTCGTGCCTCCCTAAGTTTCTCCAATATTTAATTAATTCATGGCATTGGGTACGCATCTTCATAGACCCATCTGTTTCTTTACCATAACCTCTACTTACGTTTTAGAACTCACTGATTAGGCAATGGCCGATCTCTTCGCAAAGTTTTTTCAAACAACCTATTCACCTAGAACCAGTCTAGCTCTGCTTTAGACTTATAATATCCAATCAGCCAACCTTATATTTTGCCCATCTTTTGATCAAAGTGGTGTGTTATCGGATCTTCTTAAGGTCAAGCTCGTGTATTCGCCAGGCCCCGATGGTGTACCAGGATGTGTTCTAAAGAACTGCGCCGACTCTTATACTATCGCTGGAGACTTCGATTTTTCCCCATATGTGGAATATCTTACATTATACCTCTGCATAAAAAAGAAAAAAAAAACCGATACAGCAAATTATACAAGCATTTCTAAATTGTCAGCAATTCCAACACTTTTTGAAAAACTACAGAAATCAGCACTCCTCCTTCCCTTCGCTGTGTTTTATCACGTCTATAAGTTAAAAGCTCTTAAAAGTTAAACTTTAAAGATAAAAAGTTAAACTCTCATTCAACTGCTGGCGCATGGCAGCAGAAGGAACCTAAATGATAAGATATATATATTGAATCATTGTGAAACTAACCGGAATCCTTTTTTGCCAAAATAGCAGTATAGCCCATAAAGCTATACGAACAAACAGGCAGGAAATTGTGAAAAAAAAGATTTCGTAATTTTAAAACAAAAAAATTTTTTTGCATATAAATGAATAACAAGAATAACAAGAAAGTAAAGCTAACTTCTGGCGAAATCGAAGTTTCAAGGATATCGCAGTTTAGTGGCCACTTATATTAATAGATATATATAGTTGGCCGATTCCCTATAAAATTTGGCAGATCGGATAAGTTTGCCTAAAGTAGAATCCACAGACACTCCCATCTTCATAACTCAACAAAATTATCCAATTTCCGATCAATCAGTTATATGGCAGCTATAGGATAATGTCAACCGATCCCAGCCAATCCGACTCAGAGAGAGCGAAGTTTGAATCCGATAGCTTTAAAACTGAGAGACTAGTTTGCGTACGAAAGGACTGACAAGAGTCGGATATGCCTCGTTCAATATGTTGAAAGATATAAATTACAATTTTCCCCATTGATCCATTGCACTGCAACACAAAAAGATTCAAAGAATTTATTAGCAGATTTCGTTAAATCAATGACAAGCAATGAGTAACCAAAGCTTAAGAAAACCACTTTTAGTAAGCTTTTATTCGCGCGGTTCCCACTGCAGACGTACAGCCCACCTCCCGTCCAACCGACCGAGGGACGCTGCCGCATAACGTACGGCTCGAATCGCGGGGATAGATCCGAGAGAGTAAAAGAGAGGAATAGGAGTATGAAATCACGAGGAAAAGTGTTGCAAAGATAAGGTGTTTAGTATAATGGATTTAAGATTGTTAGTAGATCCGATTGTTAGTAGAGCAAAGGGACAAAACGTGGTAGAGACCATTGTAGTCCGAACATAAAACCCTGAACGGATCGTGTTGGGCATATGTCGAGCTACAATGGCTAAGGAGTAGAGGACGAAAGTTTCGAGTCCTTCTACTAGGAACGTTGAAACTTAAGCGTGTTAATAAATGCTGGCTGTCTACATTACCATTAATAAGATTAAATAGAAACATGACACCCACCATCGTTCTACGGTTTGTTAATGGTGGTAAGTTGGTTAATAAAAGTCTACTATGATAGGAGGCAAGGTGAAGGCTTGCATTCCAATTTAGTCCCCTAAGTGCGAAAATAAGAAAGTTTTTTTGTACGGATTCTATGTGATCTTGGTGCACTCCGTATTGTGGACTCCAGACACACGATCCATACTCAAGAATCGGACGGACCAATGATGTGAATAAAGTTTTTGTAATGTATGGGTCGTTGAATTCTTTTGACCATCTTTTAATAAAACCAAGCACACCCATAGCTTTATTAACCATGGTGGATATATGGTCGGTAAATTTAAGTTTCAAATCTAATAGGACTCCCAGATCGTTAACCTGAGTTAAACGTTTTAAGACGATCCCATAGAGAAAGTACGTAGCCTGGTGAGGGCTAGATCGATAAAATGACATGAGTTTACATTTCGATCCATTAAGCTTTTAGGTCATTTGCTAAGCACCAATTTTGAAATTTATCCAAATCGGATTGAAGTCTAGATTAGGCGCTAGTAGATCTATATTGAAGACAAAGCTTAACATCGTCAGCGTGCATAAGTACTAGTGAGTCAGTTAAGGCAAGGGGCAAGTCATTAATAAACAAAGTAAAAAGTAAGGGTCCAAGATGGCTTCCTTGAGGCACCCCAGATGTGACGCGGACTGTACGCGAGGTAACATCTTTAAAGAAGACACGTTGGGTTCTTCCAGATAAGTAGCTCGAAATCCAGATAAGGAGATCAGTTGGGAATCCCAAAAGACTGAGTTTACTTATAAGAAGCGAATGGTTAACAGAATCAAATGCTTTACTGAAGTCAGTGTAAATGACGTCTGTTTGTAAGCCATTCCGGAACCCATCCGTGACAAAAGATGTTAGCTCCAATAAGTTAAAGGTACCCCAGTAACAAGGAGCAAAAAGGACTACTACCAACTGACCGGTTCTGGATGCATTTTATTTTACTGTAAGCTAACCCATAATTAAAAATAAGAAATCACAAAAGTGAAATATACCCAAAAGAAATATTTTTAAAACATAAGCAAAAAAAAAGCTGCAAACATAGGCCCTGATTAGGCCCGCGATGCTAAACAATAATGGAGCACAAGCCCCTGAATTAAATAATATGCAAGCCCAAATTGAAGAAATAGTAGAGAATTTTCAATCAAAAATTAAACCCATTGACCCAACAATATGAGTGAATTTGACAGAGTCCCAGACATAGTGAAAAGCCTCAGGGAATTTTCTAACCAAGCAGAAGAAGCTTTTGGAGGCAGAGCGTAGACAGAATAATAAAAATATATTCACTAACAGAAGGATCCCCCAGGTACTATGGAATTTTAAAAGTTATTAGAAACAAAATAGTAGGTAACGCAGACTCAGTTTTAGAATCATAAAACACACCACTAAACTGGACAGCAATCTCTAAATGTTTAACAGCTCACTACGCTGATAAACGAGACGTTACGACATTAGAATATCAAATGACTTCATTAGTACAGGGTAATCAAACCACAGCAGATTTCTACCAACAGGAACAAAATTACATGCATGGAAATGGTAAGAGAATCAATTGATCTTTTCGCCAAGACTTACAGAGACAAGGCGCTTGATACATTTATTAGAGGTCTTAACGGTGACTTGGCTAAACTGCTAGGAACCAAAGAGCCAGCCGATCTTCCATCTGCACTCCAATTATGCGAAAGACTAGAGAACCAAAATTTCAAAACTAATTATGCCAATAACTACCAAAACAATTCAAGGAAATTTGATGGACCTACTAGAGGAAAAATTTAAAAATTATTTGCTTAAAATTTCCAAACTTATTTGGCGACCCAGACGAGAAACTGACTTACACTACCAAAGTAGAAGCCACTATAAGAAGTACAAACGAAAGTCCAATATACTCGAGGCACTATCCATACCCAGAAGCTCTTAAACCAAAAGTTGAGAAGCAAATACAAGAGCTACTCGAAAACGGCGTGATTAGACGATCAAGGTCTCCGTATAATTCTCCAATATGGATTGTACCGAAAAAAATATGTAATAGAAAAAAATGGTAATAGACTATAGAAAGCTTAACTTGGTCCCTATCCCAGACAGATACCCTATACCAAACATTAACAATGTGCTAGTACAACTAGGACAAATACATTTTTTATGTCTTAGATCTTTAAAGGATTTCACCTAATCCCACTCAGACAATCAGACATAAAAAAAACAGCATTTTCAGTGAATCAAGGCAAATACGAGTTTACCAGACTACCATTTGGACTCAAAAATGCTCCTTCTATTTTTCAACGAGCGCTAGATGATGAAAGACACTCAAAGATCTTCGTTCCTTTTTAGGACTGTCAGGGTTCTACCGTCGCTTTATTAAAGATTATGCAAAGCTCGCAAAGCCCCTAAAAGCCATTTTAAGAGGGGAAGAGGGCCGAGCCCGTATCTCAAAAAATGCCTCAAGCAAAACTCTGATCAATCTTGACAAAGACGCAAGGGAAGCATTTAGTGAACTAAAAAAAACTCTCGTCTCCGAAGAGGTAATGTTATCATATCCAGACTCCAAAAAAGAATTTCAGCTAACTACTGATGCGTCAGACTATGCTATTGGTGCTATATCAGACTATTCACTGATCCGACTGTGAAAGCGTCAAAGGACGAACTGAATGAACTACCTCATCTGTCCGAACTGCGCGCTCAGTATTTGGCCTTTGTAAAGGAGAATCTTAACCTAGGTCATATGTCCCTGGTTCCGCCGGAGGTGCAGAGGACGACGTGGAAGACTTTCCAGTGGGATCCAGTGGCAGCTCCAAGGAGGAAGTTGTTGGCATTTTAGGGCAGATTGCTGCGCTTTTGTACAAGGGCGAATTTCAGCTGCGGAAATGGTGCTCCAAAATCCCTAGCGTGATGGTGGCGCTGCTGAGGACTGCAACCGGAGTTACCATGCGCGCAGTCAATAAATTGTGCCTGCTGCCCCTTCATGATGCTGTTGAAAGCCCATCTTCCAACGGGGGGAGTATGTCGGGTCAAGCAACCGCAACCAAGCAAATAATTTATTGAATTCGTGACGTCATTTCTTTTATATATAAATTCGCGTCTTTCGGTCTCGTGCATTCGATCGGCCACCTTTATTTACCGTCTGCGCTAGCGTTTGCCTTGCTCTCTCGCGGGATCTCTCCGTCGCTCCGCTGCATCAGGCGTCGAGCCGCGTTCCCGCATCATTCTCTTTTGGGCCGTCAACCCTACTCGGGACATTTTTACATATATCATTTGTAGAAACCCCAGAACCATTAAATAAACTGTATTAATATTTATAAATCGAACTGTGCTTGTTTTATATTGGTATATATATAATATTCAGAACACAAATTAAAGCTCCCGAAAACGCTCGGTAACTGAACAGATGTTATCGGTCGATACTTATGAAATTTGGCAGGTCGAATAAGTTTTCCCAGAGAAGAATCCATTGAAAGTCCCACTCTTCTAACTAAAAAAACAACAAAGTTACTTTTTTGCTATAAATCTGTTATAAGACAGCTATACCATATATACGCAATAAGTTACAAAACAGCTATAGGATATAATCGGTCGATACTTATGAAACTTGGCAGGTCGAATAAGTTTTCCCAGAGAAGAATCCATTGTTACTCCCATACATATTTTTAAAAAAACAACAAAGTTATGGCATTGCAATCAATGAATCAATTATATGGCAGCTATAGGATATAGTCGATCGAATATTATGAAATTTGAAAGGTCGATCAAGTTGGCCCAAAAAGAATCCATTGAAAGTCCCATCCTTTTATATTATAAAAACATCAAACCTACGTTGTTTTTGTTCAATCAGTTACATGGCCACTCTACATGATAAGGTATAGTCGGTGTATCCTCATGAAATTTGGCAGGTCAAATAAGATTGCCCAAAGAAGAATTCATTGATAGTCCCAATCTTTTAACTTAATAAACAACAAAGTTACTTTGTTGTTATAAATCAGTAAATATAATCAATCAGTTATAAGTCAGCTATAGTATATATATACAATCATTTATAAAACAGCTATAGGATATAATCGGTCGATACTTATGATATTTGGCAGGTCGAATAAGTTAGCCCAAAGAAGAATTCATTGATAGCCCCTGTCGGGTCAAGCAGCCGCCGGAAAGAAGTTTGGCCGGCAATAATTTATTCAATTCGTAACGTCATTTCTTTTATATATATATGTTCGCGTCTCTCGCTCTAGTCTTGTCGCCCACTCTCGCCCGTTTGTCTCACTCTCGCAGGATCTCTCGATCGCTCCGCTGCATCAGGCGTGGAATTATTCTAATTCGGTCGTCAACCCTATTCAGTCACATATGTACATACATATCTCATCATATCATATCATCATATCTCTGTATATCATTTGAAGAAACCCCAAATCAATTGAATTAATTGTATCAATATCTATAATTCGAACTGAGCTTGGTTTATATTGTTATATATATAATATTTGGAACACAAACTTAAAGCTCCCGAAAACGCTCGGCAACTGAACATTGGTGAACCCCGATGTGATTGAAAATTTGAGCTGCGCGGCCTAAAATATATAAACATAAACAAATAATTTAATTAAAAAGCAATATTCAGTTTGTGATTTGTGGGCGAAATATTAGCATCTGTTGACATACATACATACGCTTTTTGCAGAGTGCTACAATCGCTCGTACATATTTTACTCCGTTATATAGAAGCTGCAGTGGGTCGTGAGCTGACAATAAATAATCGAACTAAAATAAATTTTTTGTTGCGAAAATTATTTTGTTTTTCGATTGTGCCTCTCCTGGAATGAAAGTATTCCTGAGTCAAAGTGCAGTTGTCCTTTTTGAGGATCTTCAAGGATTGTTGTCCTGCTTGAAATCAGTGGAGACATTTCCGGAGGCAATGTTCAATGTGCGGCTCAGTGGATTGGAGGGAATCGTTACGGATTTCAAGAGCACACACGAGAAGCTGTCCGAGATGGATGTTGCAGAACTCAGCAGCGATCTGCGCGTCAACTTTAACGATTCGGCGAGGGAGGAACGATTCATCCTGGATCAGGAGATTATGCGGCGCTCCAGCCGGCAAGTTCGACGCTGGTCAACGCATCGTCTGCCAATTTCGATGCGTCGTTTGGCAGAACCTTTCAGGCGTTGCCGCCACTGCCACTTCCCATTTTTAGTGGAGGTTATGCGGAGTGGCTTCAATTTCGGTCCCTGTTCTCGACCATGGTGGACACAAACCCATTTATCAGTAGGGTCGAGAAACTTTAACGGTAGCGGTCCTGCCTTCGTGAATCTGCCTTGGTGACTGTTCGATCGTTGGAGCTCACGGACAAAAATTTTGACATCGCATTGGAGCTGCTAAACAAAAGGTTTAGAAATCGCAGGCTAATTTTTCAAGCTCATGTTAATGAGATAATGAATCTGAGGGCCGTAGAACCCGCATCGGCGACGAGACTTCGCGAGTTTCCAGACAAATTTAATTTGCATATGCGAGCCCTGGCAATCATGGGCACAACGAAGCAGATTGCTAGCTGCATTATAATCCAAGTGCTGTTGCAGAAGGTGATGATGCCACCCAGTCCAAGTGGAAGGTGACTCAGATTCCTTGAATTCCATTCCAACTTGGGATTCCATCGCCAGTTTTCTTGAGCAGAGATGCCGTACTTTGGAGAGCATGGATTTGCCGACGACATCATATGCACCAAACCTTGCGGTAGGACGGCGTAGACCCTTTTATTCAGGTAACTCTGCATTTGTGATTACCAACTCTTCCGCATGCATTATTTGTGATGGCTATTTTCACATAATAAACTCCTGCCCAAGGTTTTTAAGATTGTCGCCTGAGGATCGTTTAGGCGAAGTTAGGCGATTAGACTTATGTCGTAAGTGCCTTGGATCTGGGCACCTATCTCGGCATTGCAATTCGTCAAGCTGCCGTGCTCGTTGACCCAGGCATCATAGTGGAAAGGCATTTTGGTGGAAATTCGCCAACTCAAGGCCAACACCCTCTCCCGAGGTTTCCGCATCTAGCGACGCTGTTTCTCGGTCAGCGTCCGCTCCCGTCAATTCTCTTGTCGCCAAGGATCGTTTTGGTGATGTGGTGCTGCTAGCTACTGCCAATATTTTAATCAGGAACCGCTCTGGAGTTATACTGCCCTGCCGAGCGCTGCTCGATTCTGGAACGCAGGTCACCTCAAAGCTGGCAAACCAAATGCAGATGCGGAAGATAAGGTCTCCAGTTTCTGTGTCCGGTATAGGTGACGCAGGGTTTTGGCGGCGGCGGTTCTGACAATGGCAATGTTCTCATGGCTGCTGAGCGGTCGAGATCGAGATTGCAAATATTTTCTTTCTAGTGGAAGTGGAAGACTTTTTAGTGGGATCCGGAATCTTGCTTCGAGATTTATGCGTCGATTATCTTAGTTCTGGTGGCAGCTCCAAGGAGGAGGTTGCTGGCATTTTAGGGAAGATTCCAGCGCTTTGTCCATGAGCGAATTTCAGCTGCGGAAATGGAGCTCCAATATCCCTAGCGTGATGATGGCGCTGCTGAGGACGGCGTCCGGAGATATAAGGCGGGCAGTCAACAAATTGAGCATACTGCCCCTTCATGATGCTGTTGAAAGCCGGCAATAATTTATTGAATTCGTGACGTCATTTTCTTTTATACATATGTTCGCGTCTCTCGCTCTATTGTCGTCGTCTGCTCTCGTGCATTCGATCGGCCACCTGCATTTACCGCCATTCGCTAGCGTTTGTCTCGCTCTCTGGCGGGATCTCTCGATCGCTCTGCTGCATCAGGCGTTGAGCCGCGCTCCCCCGTCATTATTCTAATTCGGTTGTCAACCCTATTCAGTCACATATGTACATATATCATGTGTAGAAACCCCGAAACATTTTAATAAATTTTATCAATATCTATAAATCATATTGTGTTTGTTTTGTATTGTTATATATATAATATTTAGAACACATACTTAAGCTCCAGAAAACGCTCGGTAACTTAACAGGGAGCTATAGGATATAGTCGGTCGATCCTTATGAAATTTGGCAGGCCGAACAAGTTTGCCCAAAGTAGAATCCATGGAAAGTCCCATTAATAGTCCCCTATTAGTCAAATGGTAGCTATAGGATATAGTCGGTCGATCCTTATGAAATTAGATCCTTGCCCAAATTAGAATCATTACAAAGTCCCATAATACTTATTTCAAAAAATCAACAAAAGTACGTCATTTTCGTTCAATCAGGTGTATGGCAGCTATAGGGTATCCTTACGCAATTTGGCAGTTACGGCATTCGCGATCAATCAGTTATGTGGCATCTATAGGGTAAAGTCGGCAGATCCTTATGAAATTTAACAGATCACATTAATTTGCCCAAATAAGAATCATTAGAATATCCCTATCATATTTCTTATATTAATTAATTATATAATCAATTATGAATGGGAATTTCTATGGATTCTTCTTTGGCCAAAGCAATTCGACCTGCCAAATTTCATTAGTATCGGCCGACTATACCCTATCATAAAGAGAAAAAATCCGTTCTTTTGTTGTTTTTTTAATATAAAAGGATGGGACTTTCTATGGATTCTTCTTTGGCCAACTTGATCGACCTGCCAAATTTCATACTGATCGACCGACTATATCCTATAGCTGCCATATAATTCATTGATCGGCAATGCCATAACTTTGATGATTTTTTAGAGAGATAAATGGGAGTATCTATGGACTCTTCCCTGGGAAATCTTATTCGACCTGCCAAATTCCATAAATAACGACCGATTATATCCTATAGCTGTTTTATAAATGATTGTATATATATACTATATCTGTCATTTAACTGATTGAATATATTAACTGATTTATAACAACAAAGTAACTTTGTTGTTTTTTTAAGTAAGAAGAATGGCACTTTCAATGGATTCGACTTTGAGCAAACTTATTCGACCTGCCAAATTTCATAAGTATCGACCGATTATATAGCCTATAGCTGTTTTATAAATGATTAGATGTTATATAACTGATTGAATAATTAAATGATTTATAACAACAAAGTAACTTTGTTGTTTTTTAAGTAAGAAGAATGGGACTTTCAATGAATTCTTCTTTGGGCAAACTTAGTCGACCGGAAAAATTTCATAGGGATCGACCGACTATACCCTATCATAAAGAGTTGCCATATAACTATTTGAACGAAAATTTCGCACTTTTGTTGTTTTTTTTAAATATAAAATGATGGAACTTTCGATGGATTCTTCTTTGGGCAAACTTGATCGACCTTCTAAATTTCATAATGATCGACCGACTATATCCTATAGCTGCCATATAATTGATTGATCGGCAATGCCATAAATTTGTTGCTTTTTTAGAAAGATGAATGGGAGTTTCTATGGACTCTTCTCTGGGAAAACTTATTCGACCTACCAAGTTTTATAAGTAGCGACCGATTATATTCTATAGCTGTTTTATAAATGATTATTTATATATCACTTTTCTATTTATATTAAAGCGAACGGACGTGTTTTTTTCTGTGCGAACTGGGTTTTTTAACTTTGTTTATTAAGACTAAACAATCCGGTGTTTATTTTTATTTATTTATATTTTTAACAATAAACTTTTCAATATTAATCATCCGTATCGCTTCGCGTGTGCAGTGGTATATTTGGAGGTAAAATAATTATTTTATTAATTAAAATAATTTTATATTATTAACATAGCTCTGCTCTGCTTCTTCTTCTTCTCTTACGGTGTTGCTTCTATTACTGCTCAGTAGAGATTCTTATCTCTTTTCTTTGCTGTTCACTAACCCACACTAATCGCTCTCTTTGATCTCCCCTCTTTCGTTTCCCTGGCACAGTGGTTCAAGGTACGTCAATAATTAAAACAAAAATATTAATAAAAAATTTATCATGGAATTTAAACTTCTCTGTGCTTTGAGGTCTTGTAATAAGACACTCTCCTCATCCCAGCCTACCATCCACTGCTGGCTCTGTTAAAACTTTTTCACGCTAAGTGTGCCGGGTTCACGGCCTCAGTATCGGATGCCTTTTCACGTAGGTCTGGCCTCCACTTCTGCTGTGATAGCTGTCGTGCTGTTCTGGACGAAATGAGATCGTTCATGAGACAGACTAAAAGTGGATTTAAAGAGTTGATTAGCGGTTTTCGTAAAATCAATGACCAACTCTGTGCGCTCGATACACAGTTTAGTAGTCTTCAACTACTAAATGAGTCTCCAAAGCGTAAGAAATCCGCTATTAGTGATGTGCTTGTGGCGAATAAACTTCAGCCTACTCAGCCGACAATTATTTAGCCGCTTATATCTCTGGCCACCCCAAGGGCTGGAACTGGGAAAATTCGGCTTCCGAATTTCTCAGTATTAATGAGCAATTCTCCGATTTGTTCTCTGTGGCATCACTCCAAGTGATACCACCAGACCCAATAACTCAAATCCCCTTAAGAGTCAACGAACAGGGTATTCAACCGTCCGGACCCCCGGTACGAACTGATGCTGCAGTATTAGTTACTGCGGCACCAAAACCCTTGCAGGTGATCCCGCCATCGAAACACATATTTGATTCTCGGCTTGCCCCTGACACTTCTGAGTTAGATATCTCGGCTTATATCAAAGCCAAAACAAAAGCCGATATTAAGGTGGCAGATATAAGAAAATTTAAATATTCATACACCAGGCACACGTCATCTTTCAAAATACGTGTGCCAGTGCAGATGTTTAAGGCGATCTGTTCCGCCAGCTTTTGGCCAGAGAACATTTTCGTCCAAGAACATCAGCCAAGTACGGTGAAGAAAAAAATGACCAAGCCTGTGGGAGTAAAACTCCCACATGTTAGAGCCACTAACCTTCCACCTCATCTTCCTCACCCTCAAAAAACTAATTTCTTCACTAACACTTACCTATCAGAATACTAGAGGGCTACGTAGTAAACTTCCCAAACTGTATTCTGATAGTTCTTCCTTTGCATCTCACATTATAGTCTTTACAGAAACTTGGTAAAAGCCGGAGATTTTAAGCTCCGAAGTTTTTCCAAATAAGTACACCACTTTTAGACGTGATAGAACACTGCGAAGGGGAGGAGGAGTCCTAATTTCTGTAGACTCCAAATTCGCTTCTGAAGAGGTAAAATCACAAGAGTTTGGTGACATAGACTTTCTTTGCGTTAAAATCATTCTGTCTGGTCAATCTTTATACTGTTCTTACATACAACCTTCGTCGGAACCGCCCACATACTGGCATCATATGTCCGCTATTCGTCTCGTTTCGGACCGTTTGTCTGACGGGACCAGCTGGTAGCTCTGGGGGACTTCAATATACCAGATCTTATGTGGTCCAATGTTGAGAATTCACCGTCCTTAATGCTTAACTCGCACCACGACTTCCCTGCGGGTATGTTCGACATGTCACTCGGACAAATTAACCACGTTAGAAATTCCTTAGGTCGGCTGCTAGACTTGTGTTTTGTTTCTGATCCTGATGGAATTGCTCTTTCTAGAACTTTGCCCCTTTCTAACCCTGAGGTCCGTATCATCCCACTCTTGAAGTTTCAATCGAAAACAATAGCTTAATTGACCTTAAGTTTAAACTTAAATCTCAAAAAGTACGTTTCTTCCGTAAGGCTGACTTTGCTAAACTAAACGAGTTAATTCTTGAATTTGATTGGTCTGATTTACTGGCATGTGAAGATATTAATATTGCCTTAAATAAATTTTATCACACTTTGTATTTATTTATCGACGCCTGCGTGCCATGGAAATATCCGTCTGTTTCAATAAATCCGATTTGGTGTACAAGGCTCCTATTAAATTTAAAGAACGGTTTGAATAGACTTTTATATAAAAATAAATTATCTGGCTGTACAGTTAGTTATTCAAGATACTTAGTAGCTCGGTCTAATGTCACCGTGCATAACGCTGCATACTCAGAACCCGAAGCAGTTTTATAACTTTGTAAACACTACGCGCAAATCTGTATCTTTTCCGCCTCTGCTTACATTTGAGAACTCTTATGCGAACACTGATCTGGCAATGGCCGATCTCTTTGCAAAGTTTTTTCAAACAACGTATTCACATAGCACTACTCCAGCTCAGCCTTACACTTATAATATCCAATCAGCCAACCTTATTTTTTGCCCATCTTTTGATCAAAGTGGTGTGTTATCGGATCTTTTTAGGGTTAAGCCCGTGTATTCGCCAGGCCCCGATGGAGTACCAGGCTGTGTGCTGAGGAACTGCTCCGTGGCCCTGTGCAAACCCCTTCTTAAACTTTTTAATTTATCGCTGAAGTCCTCGATTTTTCCCCTTATGTGGAAGGAATCTTACATTATCCCTCTGCATAAAAAAGGGAAAAAATCTGATGCTTAAAATGTCAGCAATTCCAAAGCTTTTCGAAAAACTCATCACTCCACATTTGCAACACCTATGTAGTTCAATAATATCCCCGTGCCAACATGGCTTTATGAAGCGCCGCTCTACCACCACCAACTTATTGGAGCTAACATCTTTTGTCACGGATGGGTTCCAGAATGGCTTACAAACAGACGTCATTTACACTGACTTCAGTAAAGCATTTGATTCTGTTAACCATTCGCTTCTTATAAGTAAACTCAGTCTTTTGGGATTCCCAACTGATCTCCTTAGCTGGATTTCGAGCTACTTATCTGGAAGAACCCAACGTGTCTTCTTTAAAGATGTTACCTCGCGTACAGTCCGCGTCACATCTGGGGTGCCTCAAGGAAGCCATCTTGGACCCTTACTTTTTACTTTGTTTATTATTGACTTGCCCCTTGCTTTAACTGGCTCACTAGTACTTATGTACGCTGACGATGTTAAGCTTTGTCTTCAATATAGATCTACTAGCGCCCAATCTAGACTTCAATCCGATTTGGATGCTTGGTGCTTAGCAAATGACCTAAAGCTTAATGGATCGAAAAGTAAACTCATGTCATTTTATCGATCTAGCCCCCACCAGGCTATGTACTTTCTCTATGGGATCACTTTAGAACGTTCAACTCAGGTTAACGATTTGGGAGTCCTATTAGATTTGAAACTTAAATTTACCGACCATTTAGCCACCATGGTTAATAAAGCTATGGGTGTGCTTGGTTTTATTAAAAGATGGTCAAAAGAATTAAACGACCCATACATTACTAAAACTTTATACACATCATTGGTCCGTCCGGTTATTGAGTATGGATCGTGTGTCTGGAGTCCACAATACGGAGTGCACCAAGATCACATAGAATCCGAACAAAAAAACTTTCTTATTTTCGCACTTAGGGGACTAAATTGGGATGCAAGCCCCTCCTATCACCATTCCTCCTATCATAGTAGACTTTTATTAATCAACTTACCACCATTAACAAACCGTAGAACGATGCTGGGTGTCATGTTTCTATTTAATTTTATTAATGGCATTTATTAGCACGCGTAAATTTCAACGTTCCTAGTAGAAGGACTAGAAACTTTCGTCCTCTACTCCTTAGCCATTGTAGCTCGACATATGCCCAACACGATCCGTTCGGGGCTTTATGTTCGGACTACAATGGCCACGTTTTGTCCCTTTGCTCTACTTACAATCTTAAATCCATTATACTAAACGTCTTATCTTTGCAACACTCTTCCTCGTGATTTTATACTCCTATTCCACTCTTTTAGTCTCTGGGATCTATCCCCGCGATTCGAGCCGTACGTTATGCGACAGCGTCCCTCGGTCGGTTGGACGGGAAGTGGGCTGTACGTATGCAGTGGAAACCGCGCGAAAAAAAATATATACTATAGCTGTCCTATAACTGATTGAATATATTTACTGATTTATAACAACAAAGTAACTTTGTTGTTTTTTTTAGTAAGAAGAATGGGACTATGAAGGGACTCTTCTTTGGGCAAACTTATTCGACCTGCCAAGTTTCATAAGTATCAACCGATTATATCCTATCGCTGTTTTATAAATGATTATATATACTATAGCTGTCTTTTAACTGATTGAATTTATTTATTGATTTATAACAAAGTAAGTATGTTTTTTTAAGTAAGAAGAATGGGACTACCAATGGATTCTTCTTTGGGAAAACTTATTTGACCTACTAAATTTCATAGGTATCGGCCGATTATGTTCTATTGCTGTTGTCGCGTCAAGCAGCCGCCGGAAAGAAGTTTGGCCGGCAATAATTTATTGAATTCGTGACGTCATTTTCTTTATATATATATGTTCGCGTCACTCGCTATTCTTGACGCCCACTCTCTTGCATTCGATCTGCCACCTGCATTTGCCGTCATGCGCTAGCGTTTGTCTCACTCTCGCGGGATCTCTCTATCGTTCCGCTGCATCAGGCGTTGAGCCGCGCTCCCGCGTCATTATTCTAATTCGGTCGTCAACTCTATTCAGTCACATATGAATGTACATGTCTCATATAAATAAACTTTTTGTTGCAAAAATGAATCCGTTTTTCGATTGTGCCTCTCCTGGAATGAAAGTAATCCTGAGTCAAAGTGCAGTTTTCCTTTTTGAGGATCTTCAAGGATTGTTGTCCTCCTTGAAATCAGTGGAGACATTTCCGGAGGCGATGTTCAATGTGCGGCTCAGTGAATTGGAGGGAATCGTTACGGATTTCAAGAGCACACACGAGGAGCTGTCCGAGATGGATGTTGCAGAACTCAGCAGCGATCTGCGCGACAACTTTAACGATTCGGCGAAGGAGGAACGATTCATACTGAATCAGGAGATTATGCGTCGCTCCAGTTTATTGCCGGCAAGTTCAACGCTGATCAACGCATCGTCTTCCAATTTCGATGCGTCGTTTGGCAGAACCTTTCAGGCGTTGCCGCCACTGCCACTTCCCACTTTTAGTGGAGGTTATGCGGAGTGGCTTGAGTTTCGCTCACTGTTCTCGACCATGGTAGACACAAACCCATTCATCAGTCGGGTCGAGAAGCTTCAACGGTTGCGGTCCTGCCTTTGTGAATCTGCCTTGGACACTGTTCGATCGTTGGAGCTCACGGACAAAAATTATGAGGTGGCTTTGGAGCTGACAAAAGGTTTAGTAATCGCAGGCTAATTTTTCAAGCTCATGTTAATGAGATAATGAATCTGAGGGCCGTAGAACCCGCATCGGCGACGAGGCTTCGCGAGCTTTCGTACAAATTTAATTCGCATATGCGAGCCCTGGCAAGCGTGGGCACAACGAAGCAGATTGCTAGCTGCATCATAATGCAAGTGCTGTTGCAGAAGGTAGATGATGCCACGCAGTCCAAGTGGAAGGAAATGGATTCCTTGGATTCCATTCCAACATGGGATTCCATCTCCTGCCCTAGATTTTTAATCTTGTCGCCTGAGGATCGTTTAGGCGAAGTTAGGCGATTCGACTTATGTCGTAAGTGCCTTGGATCTGGGCACCTATCTCGGCATTGAAATTCGTGCTTGTGGACGCAGGCATCATAGCTTGCTGCATTTTGGAGGCAATTCGACTGCTCAAGGCCAACACCCCTCTCCCGAGGTTTCCGCATCTAGCGACGCTGTTTCTCGGTCAGCGTCCGCCCCCGTCAATTCTCTTGTCGCCAAGGATCGTTTTGGTGATGTGGTGCTGCTAGCCACTGCGAATATTTTAGTCAGGAACCGCTCCGGAGTTCTACTGCCCTGCCGAGCTCTGCTCGATTCTGGTTTGCAGGTGCATCTGGTCACCTCAAAGCTGGCAAACCAACTGCAGCTGCGGAAGATAAGGTCTCCAGTTTCTGTGTCCGGTATAGATGAGGGTTTTGTACCGATGGGTTTTCAGTGCAAGTCAGCTTGTAATCCCAATGCTCTAACTACTCGGCGCAAGTAACTGCGATCGTAGCCTCCAACATCACTGACCTTCAGCCCAATTTTGCATTGGACGTCAGCTGATGGAAAATTCCCGCCAATGTAAAGCTAGCAGATCCTAATTTTCACCACCCGCAGCGAGTTGATTTGCTTATTGGAGCTGGATTATTTTACGAGCTACTTTGTGTAGGACAAATTCATTTGTCTCCTGGTTTGCCCTCAATCCAAAAATCTCGGCTGGGTTGGGTTGTTTAAGAAGGCGGAGGTCCTAACAATGGCAATGGTCTCATGGCTGCTGAGCGGTCGGGACTGATCTGCCCAAAGGGGCCTTTAGATGAGCGGTTCAATCAACTTCTTCGACAGTTCTGGGAAGTGGCAACCGATCCGACTGTGAAGGCGTCAAAGGAAGAACTGAAGAAACTGTCTTATCAGCCCGAACTGCGCGCTCAGTATTTGGCCTTTGTAAAGGAGAATCTTAACCTGGGTCATATGTCCCTGGTTCCGACGGAGTTGAATCGAGATTACAAATATTTTCTCGCATCTCTCGCTCTATTCTTGAAGCCCACTCTCGTGCATTCGATCGGCCACCGCCATTTACCGTCATGCGCTAGCATTTGTCTCACTCTCGCAGGATCTCTCGATCGCTCCGCTGCATCAGGCGTGGAATTATTCTAATTCGGTCGTCAACCCTATTCAGTCACATATGTATAAACATATCTCATCATATCATATCATCATATCTCTATATATCATTTGTAAAAACCCCAAAGCAATTAAATAAATTTGTATTAATATCTATAAATCGAACTATGCTTGGTTTATATTGTTATATATATAATATTTGGAACACAATCTTAAAGCTCCCGAAAACGCTCGGTAACTGAACAGCTGTTTAATAACTGATTGTATATACATACTATAGATGTGTTATTACTGACTCTTGTATTTACTGATTTATAGCAACAAAGTAACCTTGTTGTTATTTTAATTTAGAAGAATGGAACTTTCAATGGATTCGACTTTGGGCAAACTTATTCTACCTGCCAAATTTCATAGGGATCGACCGACTATACCCTATCATAAAGAGCTGCCATTTAACTGATTGAACGAAAATTCCATACTTTTGTTGTTTTTTTTAATATAAAAGGATGGAACTTTTTATGGATTCTTCTTTGGTCAAACTTGATCGACCTGTTAAATTTCATAATGATCGACCGACTATATCCTACAGCTGACATATAATTGATTGATCGGCAATGCCATAACTTTGTTGCCTTTTTAGAAAGATGAATAGGAGTTTCTATGGACTCTTTCCTGGGAAATCTTATTCGACTTGTCAAATTTCATAAGTATCGTCCGATTTTATCCTATAGCATATTGTATATATATACTATAGCTGACACAGTACCTTATACTATAGCTATCGGCAATGCCATAAATTTGTTGAATTTTTAGAAAGATGAATGGGAGTTTCAATGGAGTCTTTCCTGGGAAATCTTATTCGACCTGCTAAATTTCCTAAGTATCGACCGATTATATCCTATAGCTGTTTTATAAATGTTTGTATATATATACTATAGCTGACTTATAACTGATTGATTATATTTACTGATTTATAACCACAAAGAAACTTTGTTGTTTTTTTAAGTTAGAAGAATGGGACTATTAATGGATTCTTCTTTGGGCAATGTTGAATGAGAGTTTCTATGGACTCTTTCCTGGGAAATCTTATTCGACCTGCCAAATTTCATAAGTATCGTCCGATTTTATCCTATAGCTCTTTTATAAATTATTGTATATATATACTATAGCTGACAATATACCCTATATAGGCACTCGCGACTCGACAACAGGACCCCGAGAAGCACCAACGAGAGCAGGTGTAAAATGCTGCTGACTATGGAGCTCGGAGGACCGATTCGGAGTACCAAATACCTGAACGGATTTGGGAAATTGAGCTAAAATTGACCCGCCTAGCGGACCTTGAGGAGTGCCGACGAGAGTAGGTGCGAAATACTTCTGACCATGAAGATCGGAGGACCGATCCGGAGTACCGAATTGTTGTACGGATTCGGGATATGCAGGCAAATGTGACCCACCGAAAGGATCCCGAGCAGTGCCGACAAGAGCAGCAGCAAAATACTGCTGACCATGGAGCTCGGAGGATCGATCCGGAGTACTGGTTTCCTGAAAGTATTCGGTATATAAAGGCACCCTCGGCTCGCCAAGAGGACCCTAAGATGCGCTGAAGAGAGCAGGTGGAAAATACTGCTCCGATCCGGAGCACCGAATTCCTGAACGGATTCCGAGAGAGAAGGTGCAATATACTGCTGACCATGCCACTCGAAAGACTATGCCGGAGTACCGAATTTCTGAATGGATGGAACGAATTCGGGATATGCAAGCACACGTGACCCACCGAGAAGACCCCGTGAAGTGCCGACGAGAGAAGGTGCAATATACTGCTGACCATGCCACTCGAAAGACTATACCGGAGTACCGAATTTCTGAATGGATGGAACGAATTTGGGATATGCAAGCACACGTGACCCACCGAGAAGACCCCGTGGAGTGCCGACGAGAGAAGGTGCACTATACTGCTGACCATGCCACTCGAAAGACTATGCCGGAGTACCGAATTTCTGAATGGATGGAACGAATTCGGGATATGCAAGCACACGTGACCCGCCGAGAAGACACCGTGGAGTGCCGAAGAGAGTAGGTGCAAAATACTGCTGACCAGACCACTCCTAAGACTATGCCGGAGTACCGAATTTCTGATTGGATTCAGGATATGGAGGCACACGCGACTCGCCGAGGGGACCCCGAAGAGCGCTTACGAGAGCAGGTACAAAATACTGCTGACCTTGCAGCACGGAGGACCGATCCGGAGTACCGAAAGAATTCGGGATATGCAGGCACTCGCGACTCGCCAAGAGGACCCCAGAAAGAGCGATCGAGAGCAGGTGTAAAATACTGCTGACTATGGCGCTCAGAGGACCGATTTGGAGTACCAAATTCCTAAACGGATTCGCGAAATGGAGCCACAAGTCACCCGCCTAGCGGACATTTAGAAGTGCTGACGAGAATAGGTGCAAAATCCTGATGGAGCTCGGAGGACCGATCCGTAGTACCGAATTTCTGAACGGAGAAGAACCCGTGAAGTGGCGACGAGAGTCGGTGCAAAATACTGCTGTCCATGCCACTCGGAAGACCACACCGGAGTACCGAATTCCTGAATGTATTCGGGATATAGAAGCACACGTGGCCCGCCGAGACGACCCCTAGCAGTGCCGACGAGAGCAGGTGCAAAATACTGCTGACCAAGCCACTCGGAGGACCGATCCAGATATCCGAATTCCTGATCGGAACATAGAGGTGCATGTGGCACTCCGAGAGGACCCCGAGGAGTGCCGACGAGAGAAGGTGCGAAATACTTCTGACCATGGAGCTCGTAGGACCGATCTGGAGTACCGAATTCTTGAACGGATTCAGGATATGCAGGCACACGAGACCCGCCGAGAGGACTCCAAGGAGTGCCGACGAGAGTCGATGCTAATTTCTGCTGACCATGGAGCTCGGAGGACCGATTCGGAGTACCAAATTCCTGAACGGATTCGGGAAATGGACCCACAAGTCACCCGCCCTTGAGCGGACCTTGAGGAGTGCCGACGAGAGTAGGTGCAAAATACTTGTTAAGTCATGTGCATTTAATATTTAGACACAAGAACACAAATATACACACAACAAAAAACACAAGCACTATAAGTATGATAAAGACAATATAAGGTCATAGCCTACATAAAGAACGATTATCATTAAAAACCAAACCTTTCAGAAATATACATTAATTTACCACCTATCCAGCAATATCCATGTATCAAAGTAGTTATAAATAAGTAATATCCAGCTACTAGCCCTCTAGCAGCAAATAAAATACTCCCAACGGTCAGAAACGAAGAACGAAAAGATGGAAAGGGAGAATAATGCCCCTTAAATTATTATAGAGCCAGCCGTTGATGCGGCGAGCGCTCAAGGCCTCTTAGATGCCCAGTAAGAAACAGGACAAGAGATTGCAAGATGCACCCGGAATTATAAAAAGGATGGGACCGAATCGAAAACAAAAGGCATCATACTTTCAAACGAAACTAGCCCTTCTGGAAGAAGCTTGGGAAAGATTCGTTGAAAATGATGCAAAAATCCAAGGAACAGCCAGGACCGAAAGCTACATCAAGTATGCTGAGGACCTCCGGATAAGTTGCGAGAAATATGCAGCCACTTTCGAAAGCAATCGAGACAAGCTGATGCAAGGCACGAGTCTAAAGGAAGATGCTCAAGAACAAGTAGAAAATCAAGTTCAAGAACAATCCCGTGACGAAGTTCCCAAGAATAAACGATTAGCCGGATTATGTCGGCGCCAAAGAGAACTAGTAGAATCCGTAAACGGTGCCTTAAGAGAGTTTAAGGCATCCGGGGGAGGTCCAGGAGACCTACTAAAATCTTTATGGGCTCAAGTCCAAAAAATCCACTTGACAGTCTACGAGGAATTTGAACACCCAATAGAAAGTGGTTATAACAAACAGGCATACGTACGATTGGAAGCAGAGGTGCAAAATGCACTTATGGCAAGGCACTTCGGCAAACGTCATTGATGTGCAAATGCCCCGCATAAACATTCCAAAATGAGAAAACAATGGGGATGCAATGAAATGGAAAAAATTCCATGACTTATTTACCTGCATGGTCCATGATACTAACATGCCATCAGTGAAGAAAATGTGGTACTTAAAATCCGCACTCTCTGGAAATGCGGAGAGACTAATACGCCACATCGAGCTAAATGAGGACAACTATGTTCATGCATGGCGCATAATTGTTGGATCATATGACAATCCTCGGCTTACCGCGAATACAGTTATTCGTCGGCTACTTCATCAGAGCCCAGTGCCAAATCAATACAGCAGCAGTATATAACAACCCTAGAAACCCTTGCGTCATTAAAGGGACTAGGCATCAACGTATCCACGTATTGTGGTCTTGCTTACCGATAAGCTTGACATGACTAACATGGGTCTATTTGAGCAGACATTTGGAAACTCAGTAGAGATCCAGCCCCTACAGACGATGCTGGAATTCTTAGAGCAAAGAATAAGAGTCTTGAGCTTCGGAAAGACAACGGCATCATTGAAAAAAGATTCACAAAATCTGGCGTGCGCGTCCAGTACGTCAGATAGACCATCATCATGCTATTATTGCAAGGCTCCGCGTTATATAAATGTGAGGAGTTCCGCGCAAAAGCAGTACCCAAAAGATATAATTGGGTACAAAAACAAAAAAAGGTGTGTCAACTATTTTAAGACCGACCACATATTAAAGGATGCAAAGGGAGGAAACGTTTCAAGTGCGACAAAAAACATCACACCTTGTTACACCTGGAATACACAAGCCTTCATTCCCCAACTGTCAGTGCCGCGGTTAACAAATATTGCAACCTTCTTGCAACAGCAAAGGTTGCGGTCCAGGCAGAGAACGGCCAAGTAGCCGAATTTCGAGCCCTGCTAGACTCAGGATCATTGACCAATTTGATCACTGAGCGATGTTGTCATTATCGGACCACAATACAAAGCTCCGGATTAAAGGAATTGGAGGACAACCAAGAATGAGCAGAGCAAGAGTAACTATCCTCGTTAGCTCTCTTCACGGGGATTTCAGCCAGCGCATAGAAGCTTTGGTCCTTCAACATATCATAGCTGACCTGTTGGGGTCTGCCGCGCTTGAAAATGACTTCTACGTAGACGATTGCTTGACGGGTGCTAACTCAGTGGCAGAAGCAGTTCAAATCGAAAGTGAACTGTCAAATTGCGAAAGTGGTGCTCAAATAATGCAGGACTACTGCAAGGAATACCCAAAGAGAATACCGTGAGCGGTATAAATTGGGTGAGACCTTGGACCAATATAGTGTTAAAACCCTCGGCCTCATATGGATGCCCAATAAGACCAACTTCGCGGAAGAGCGCAGCAAGGTGAAGCTTTGGTCATCACAAAATGAGTGATTTCCTCTGAGTTGTCACAAATCTTTGACCCTATAGGTTTGTTTGCGTCAGTTGTAGTAAAGGCAAAAATATTTATGCAACACCTCTGGGAATTGAAATTGGCTTGGGATGAGGAATTGCCCTTAGAACTTCAGTCAGATTGGAAAAACTATTGCTCTGACCTGCAGAGTCTGAATGAATCACAAATTCCAAGACACATATATTAGACTAGAGATGTGCGCAGCAGTCCTCGGCGCAGAGCTGACGCACAGAGTCAGACAAGATTTGATTCATCCATCAGGTCAGGGTGGATCAATGCAACGGCTTCCACTTACCACACGTTTGTGGCAAATCGGATAGCCAAGATTCAAGAAATGACGGAACAGTCTTAATGGCGTCACGTATCATTCGCCAACAATGCAGCCGACGTCTTGTCCAGAGGAATAGCAGCTAGCAAACTTTCAAGCAACAGTATGTGTTTTTATAAACCCCTGTTTTTACATGGACCCAGGGGGAACTCGACAAAGATGCCAGCCATTATTTCGACGAATTTAGAGCAAAAAACAAAATTCGTCAGCATGGTGGCCGCTAAGGACACATTCGGATGGGAGGTATAAACTGTAGGCACAGCAACTCCTTTTACAAAATACAACGGATTATTGCGAACATATTGCGGTTCTGTTAAAAGGAAAATAGAGCGTCAACGAAGGCACAATGTATAGGCGAGCTAAACCAGGCACGCACAATTATCCTACGCACAATTCAGCAACTCGAATTTCATGCGGAGTGCAAACAGCTCAAACCTTATAAAACAGTGGGAAAAAAGAGTTCCTTTGTGTCATTGGCTCCCATCTTTGGACCTGATGGGTTAATTCGAGTAGAAGGCAGACTCGAACACTCAAACCTATCCGAGAACGCTAAACATCCAGTCGTGCGTCCCTACAATGACACAATTGTAAAAATGATCCTAAGGGAACTACATGGGACCAACATGCATTGCGGTTCTCAAGCCGTGCGTGCCATCGCTCGGAAACAATATTCGATCATCAATGATAAAACAATGGCGAGAAACATTGTACACAACAGCGTGCGATGCACCAGAATAAAGCCCAAATAAATTAATCAAATTATGGGAAGTCTGCCAGCTGAGAGAGTCACGCAGGCTCGCCCATTCCTTAACTCTGGACTAAATTACTGCGGCCCAATATGGATTCATCACAAGATCCGAGGCAAACGTCCTGACAAGGCCTATATCGCAGTGTTCTGTTGTTTCTCCACGAAAGCAGTGCATTTGGAGTTAGTAAGCGATCTCACAGCAGACGCCTTTTTGGCCACTCTCCGCCGGTTTCTCGGACGTCGAGGAAAGTGCCAGCGTCTCCAAATATTCACGAGGGATTGTTAGTCCTTATAAAGTTAGACAAGTAGTAGTAGTGGATATCAAAACGTCTTCTGGAATAATCAAGAGATCAGTGACTCGGTTAGCTAGATTGTTCCTAGAAAAAGTCAACAACAGCGCCCATTAAATGACAGCCTCAAGGCGGACCAGTCTAATGAGCCTCCGGTACAACGCAAAAAAAAATCCTCCCATCAATGCCTGTAATTCTAGCACTTATGTTGCTACTTCCACTAGCGATGGCAACTCCAATCAAGTGACGAAGTTCAGTAACAAGCCAGGAATATTCTACGAACGTTTAGGAACCACGAGAATGGTAGTTTCCGAATGGACAATGATAGTATATTACGACTTGAATCCCTACTGGAATGATATGAAGATACTTTCAATTGGATTAGCGGAACTCTCACATAAGTGCCAGAAAATGACAAACGGAGCAGCATGCAATTCCATTCTAGACCATTTTAGACATCTAGTTGCAGAGCTTGAGTCAGGAAACAACCTTATGCATCACTCTCGGCAACGTAGATGACCGTTTAATATTGTTGGAACCATAGCCAATTCATTATTCGGCGTGCTCGACTCCATATACGCAGAAGATATGGCCAAAACTACAACAAAGGTTAAAGGCAGCGAGGACTTCCTCTTACAGCTGCTTCAGACAACTCATTTCATCCAGACATTCATGGATGACTCCACCATCAATTTGGTGCGAAAAGGAAGTTTGACTACCGCTTGAGATCTCTGGAACAACAGATGACCCTCATAAATAAGCAACGAGCGAAGTACCAAGCCGCACATTTGGAGCAAGCATTTAAATAACAAATAAATTCACTTGCAAATGGTTTACAGCGAATGCAGAGTGTGATAACTGATGTGTTAACTGATGTTCGCCATAGAACAATCAGGCCAATTTTAATATAACCCACACAGTTACGAGATCAACTCGGAATCATCTACCACCCAACCAAATCTTGCCACTCGCCACCACTGATGTTCTACAGCTTTACAAAATATGCGCAAGGCAGTACCACTGATGCTACGCCATTTTGCGAATAACAATACCACTGGTGTCGTCAGAGTTATTGGATGTCTTTAGCATTGTACCCATCCCAATATGGAAATCGAAAGGCTGGACATTGTACAATCTTCAGACAACGATCATAGCTGTCAATGCCCATAGAGATCATTTTATAGGTTTTAATGAGGACGATTTCAGAAGATGCACACCTATAAAAATTTACCAACATATTTGTTTCAATCACTTAACGGCATATAATGTAGACAGTAGATGCGAATTCCAGTTATTGAATAACAAGACTGCAACAGAATGTCACAGCAATGTTATGCACTCCAGCATGGTATGGATAAAAACTCGCCAATCTAACCAATGGATCTTCGCATCCCATGGAACTCCAGGCGCTATGCAATGGAGTCTCATCAACTATCAACATAAGGGCGACTGGCATGCTAAACTTGCCCATTGGTTGCACAGCACGCAATGTCAATATAAGTTTGACTACGGTCGGCACCATGACCAGTGAAGTACAAACATCGTTCAGTCGATTCGGAAATATCTCCAAGCCCATAAATTCCATAGAAGAAATATCGGACTCCGCGTTAAGGACTTCCACCAAATCACCAAATATGGACGACACAGAATTAGAGATCTTACAACATCAGTTGGCCGATATAAAATGAAAGGATGCACCGTACCAATTGAACCACCAGACAACCATGTCATACACAGCATTGGTCATTTCAGTCATCATACTGATACTGATAAGCACCATCATCTTGCAACACAGGCGGTCCATTTGGACTCCAAAACCTAAAAGACCAACTCCGGAACCTACCCCAAGACAGTTTACTATAGAGCTGGACGATGGTTGAAGACCTGTTCAACGGCCGGGAGAATGTTAAGTCATGTGCATTTAATATTAAAATACAAAAAACACAAGCACTATAAGTATATACTAAAGACAATATTAGGTCATAGCCTAAATAAAGAACGATGAACATTAAAAACCAAACCTTTCAGAAACAACGAACTGCTGACAGTGCAAGTCAATGCAACCGACAAATTAGTGCAGAAAAATTAGTGCATTTTAAAATTGTTAATTTATCATTTTTATGTTTTTGCTATATTTCTATTAATTTACCACCTAAGCAATATCCATGTATCAAAGTAGCTATAAATATTGAACTTTTATACTAATAAAGTCAGTCTCAGACAAACCCATTCTGAACTCAATTCTTTCTCCACGTCCAATTTGTTCAAGTGTAAGTTGCGGCAACAAACCAGCAATCGGTTCATGTACCCTTTGCTCAAAACATTTATTACAGATTAACAAAGCCTGTTTTGATTATTTTTGATCCTCTATTTCCCATAGAACTGATCCCAGCTCTATTGGGTATTGTGCCATCATTTTGCACCGCATAATCTCTAAGCTCCATGTGGTTGAATAAGCTAGATTTAATTTGAAACACGGTATTCAATGATTTAATTATAATTTTTCAGTGTATAATATTATAAGAAATAAATGGGCTCTCCAAATGAAGAGAGAATAAAGAGAGAGAAGCTTTTAGAATAATATCGCGGTGGGGAAGGAGAGTAAAGCTCTGCTGAGTGTGGCGCAATGATAGAAAGGAGGAAGGGGAGCGGCAAAGCAATCAAGAACAGCCCTCAGACGTGAACGGACGTGAATGAAGATCATTGCGACTCGTGAAATAGAAAAATGATAGATGAAACCGACCAACCTTTCCCGACATCAGAACCGCCCCTTCAAGAGAACTCCTGAAAATAGCCGGCGCATGCTATTAGATTCGCAAAATAGAGTGATAACCTAGATCGGTTCAATGCAAAGCCAATGCTCAATGCAAAGCCGCACCCTGAAACGCGCGCCGTATCCGCGATTTTACCGACATTCAACCCCGGAGCTGCAGAAGCCGAAGCAGCGTGGACGGCATCAGCATGGTGCTAAACGGCGGATATGATTCTAAGTGAACATCAGGAAGAAGGTACATCCTTGGTGATGACGCTCAGCAAATCGCTGCTTGGTAGTGCATCGCAGTGGCTGTCGTAAATTTGTTTTCCTGGACTGAGCTCGTCGCAACTCCCAGAATTGTTCATGGAACGCTACAAAGGCAACGAGATGCAATGAAAATGAATGCTTCTCCAGTGTATGCCAGTCAATTTATTAAATGCATCATAAATGACCAAGGGGAAATCAATGGCCCATGAGGAGATGGCCATATCCGTAGTCTTGGCTCATGCAAATTTAGACTTTCTGGAATTGAGGGACCCGGAAGAGAGGTTCAAAATGCAGACGCCGATTAGAGGCCATAAAAGCGAAACGAGACTAGGCCGCCTGGTCAAAATGCGGTTCAAAATGCAGACGCAGAAATTCCTGGCGACAGGCCCCAGCAGGCCCTAGAGAGAATCTCTCATTCTTACATTCTTGTTCAGTCGCTGAGAGATGCGTCATCAAGATGGTTGATCCGCGCTTAAAATTCATTTTTATATGTATGCGTGTTCACATATTCATATACATGGTTTCATGTGTGTGCATTCGCTTTCATTTTGAAGCCAGCCAAAATTTTAGATTTTTGTAACTTTTTAGGCTTGCTACTCTAAGAAAATTGGTGTATGCATTAATGAGTTAATGATGATATATTCAGAGTAAATTTTATATTTGTTTGGGAATACGATTAAGTGGTAGCAGTAAAATGTTTTTCATATATAATTATTACGAATGATTAAAAATCTTTATACTATGCATAGTATGGTACCATAGCTATGGTAGAAACATGGTACATTTCAGTCGGTATCACTTAAAACCTCTTTTGCTTTTTATTTTGTTTTTCTTCTGCAAGAGGATGGTGCTTGCATACCCTTTTGATAGATGATTTTGAAACATGAAATATTAAAAAATATAATATAGCACAATAAAATTTGTTCGCTGTAACAATGAGTAACCCCCATTATTAGGGTAACACGCCAAAAAAACAAGGTAAATGCACCCACATAAAACTGTGTATGTAAATATGTGAACACGCATACATATAAAGATGAATTTACCCGCGGATCAACCATCTTGATAAAGCACCTCTCAGAATGAGCGTAAGAATGAAAGGAAGATTCTCTCTGGGGCCTGCTGGGGTGTAATATGCACATATATGCACTATTAATATCATATATATATCGACCACCCACTGTACCAAGAGTACTTAAAGGGTACACACTGTAACACTTTGTCGCAGTGTTTATGTTATCCAAGGTCTCGGTCATAAGCCTAAGTGCACCGAAATATGAATCGCCCGCTGTGCCTTTGCTGTACGCCGAAAAGTGCATATGTCCGCATATACGTAACACGAGTGGACCTTATGCATGTCCACATACCTCCGCCTAAGCGAACATAAATATATATTCATATATAAATATTTAAGAATACATAACCGTCCCTCCGCTGCCGCTTTGGGCAGCGCAGCTACGGGACTTAGACTTCCTTTAACTCATAAGTAAATTTGTAACTCAGTAACTCCTATGAGCTCGGAGCGGCAACAACAGTTGCTCCGATTATGATAAAAACCCAATAAAGAGCCTTAGAACCTATTACATGGCGACCGTGACAGGACGTCCTGGACCAAAGGACATCGAAGGATCCCCAAAGATCCCCACATGCCATCAGTGAAGAAAATGTGGTACCTAAAAGTCGCTCTCTCTGGAAATGCGGAGAGACCAATACGCCACATCGAGCTAAATGAGGACAACTATGTTCATGCATGGCGCATAATAGTTGGATCATATGACAATCCTCGGCTCATCGCGAATACAGTTATTCGTCGGCTACTTCATCAGAGCCCAGTCTCTGACAGTGCCAAATCAATACAGGAGCTGTATATAACAACCCTAGCAACCCTTGCATCATTAAAGGGACTATGCATCAACGTATCCACATGGGATGCGTTTCTTGTGGTCTTGCTTACCGATAAGCTTGACATGACTAACATGGGTCTATTTGAGCAGACAGTTGGAAACTCAGTAGAGATCCAGCCCCTATAAACGATGCTGGAATTCTTAGAGCAAAGAATTAGAGTCTTGAGCTCCGGAAAGACAACGGCATCATTGAAAAGAGTCAAAAAATCTGGCGTGCCCATTCAGGACGTCAGACAGACAATCATCATGCTACTATTGCAAGGCTCCAAATCATGCATTATATAAATGTGAGGAGTTCCGCGCAAGAACATTATCAGAAAGATTAAATTGGGTACAAAAACAAAAAATGAGTGTCAACTGTTTCAAGACCGACCACAAATCCAAGGAATGTAAAGGAAGGAATTCTTTCAAGTGCGACAAAAAACATCACACCTTGTTACACCTGGAATCCTCAAGCCATCATTCCCCAACTGTCGGTGCCGCGGTTAACAAGAATTACAACCTTCGTGCAACAGCAAAGGTAGCGGTCCAGGCAGAGAACGGTCAAGTAGCCAAATTTCGAGCCTTGCTAGGATCACAGATCAATTTAATCACTGAGCGATTGGCATCAATGTTGTCATTAACGCGCCACAATACAAGCTCCGGATCGTAGGAATTGGAGGACAACATTCAGCTATGATGTGGGGAATTGTGCGTTACACATTGTGAGTTAAAAATACCCAATGAGTGTCAGTTAGCAGATCCCCAGTTTGATAAAAATTGCAGGATAGATCTACTAATCGTCGCTGAGCACTATTACTCGCTACTCCTAACGAATCAGCAGAAGATCGAAAGAGCTGGTGCCATGCTACAAAACACGAAACTAGGATAGTTTGTAGCAGGTGAAATGAAATCCATAGCGCAATCCGCCATTGCCTGTGGTGTCAGCGTCGGTGAAGAAACTGTCGCATTAATTGAAAGGTTTTGCAAACTAAACAATTTGGACAACCAATCGAAACATCGATCTCCGTCAGAAGTACATTGCGAGAAATTCTTTGTAGAAACTCTAAAAAGAGCGGAAGACGGAAGATTTATTGTGAAACTACCGTTCGCCGAACACCCTTTAGCCCTGGGGGAGTCAAAAGATATTGCTATCAAAAGGTTCTTAGCCCTAGAGCGACGGTTAGAGGGTGATGTTCGGAAAGGGTATTCCGACTTCATGAAAGAATAAGAAGCTTTGGGACATATAAAGGCTGTTCCAACGACACATATACCCAAAAATCATTATTTCATACCACATCACTGTGTTCTGAAACCAGACAGCAGCAGCACAAAACTACGAGTGGTTTTCGATGCTTCATGCAAAACATCAAGTGGAAAATCCTTGAACGACATGCTACATACAGGTCGCACGGTTTAGTGCGATCTATTGTCGATACTACTACGCTTCAGAACACACAAATATGTGTACACGGCGGACATAGGGAAGATGTACCGTCAAGTATAGATCAATCCAGATAATCAGTTCCATCAGCTTATAGTCTGGAGAAACGATCCATCCGAGGATCTTAAGTACTATAGACTTGTAACGTATAAACGTCATGTATGAATCATTTAGCAATCCGGTCACGGGACAACTACCCGTTCGGCTCTGCGACGCTTGGAAATGACTTCTACGTAGACGATTGCTGATTCAGTGGCAGAAGCAATTCAAATCCAAAATGAATTGAATAAAATATTACTTCCACACGGTTTCAAATCGCGAAAGTGGTGCTCAAATAATGCAGGAATACTGCAAGGAATACCCAAAGAGGATACCGTGAGCGATGTAAAATTGGGTGAGACCTTGGACCAATACACTGTTAAAACCCTCGGTCTGATATGGATGATATGGAATAAAGACAAACTTTGCGGAAAAGCGCAGGTCTTCACAAGCGATGTTCATCACAAAACGAGTGGTTTGCTCTGAGTTGTCACAAATCTTTGAACCTATAGGTTTGTTTGTGCCAGTGGTAGTAAAGGCAAAGACATTTATGCAACACCTTTGGGAATTGAAATTTGCTTGGGATGAGGAATTGCCCTTGGAACTACAGTCCGATTGGAAAAACTATCTCTTTGACCTGCAAAGTCTGAATGAACTGCAAATTCCAAGACACATATTTGACGGAAAGGTACCAGTCACGCAAGAGTTACACACCTTCGTGGACGCCTCAGAAAGAGCATATGGCGCAGCAATATACGTACGAGCAACCTATAAAAATAATCAAACCTCAGTAAGGCTGCTATGTTCCAAATCCAGAGTGGCTCCCACAGCGAAGCAATCCTTGCCCAGACTAGAGTTGTGCGCAGCAGTCCTCGGCGCAGAGCTGATACTCAGAGTCAGACAAGATTTACGCTTGTCTGTGGACAAGGTTTCTGTGTTCTTTTGGACTGATTCATCCGTCGAGTTAGGGTGGATCAATGCCACGGCTTCCACTTACCACACGTTTGTGGCAAATCGGATAGCCAAGATTCAAGAAGTGACGGAACAGTCTCATTGGCGTCGCGTATCATCCGCCAACAATGCAGCCGACGTCTTGTCCAGAGGAATAGCAGCTAGTAAACTTTCAAGCAACAGTATGTGGTTTTATGGACCCCTGATTTTACTTGGACCCAGGGAGAACTGGACAACGATGCCAGCCATTATTTCGACGAATTTAGAGCGAAAAACAAAATTCGTCAGCGTGGCGGCTGCTAAGGACACATTCGAAGGGGAGGCTTACAACTAAAGGCACAGTAACTCCTTTTACAAATTACAACGGATTGTTGCGTACATGCTGCGGTTCTGTAATAAAGCAAATAGAGCGCCAACGAAGGCACTATGTCTGGGCGAGCCAAACCAGGCACGCACAATTATCCTACGCACAATTCAGCAAATCGAATTTTATGCAGAGTGCAAACAGCTCAAACGTTATACAACAGTGGACAAAAAGAGTTCCCTTGTGTCAATGGCTCCCATCTTTGGACCTGATGGGTTAATTCGAGTAGGAGGCAGACTCGAACACTCAAACCTATCCGAGGGTGCAAAACATCCAATCGTGCTCCCCTACAATGACACAATTGTAAAAATGATCCTAAGGGAGCTACATGAGACCAACATGCATTGCGGTGCTATCGCTCGGCAACAATATTGGATCATCAATGACAAAACAATGGCGAGAAACATTGTACACAATTGCGTGCGGTGTAACAGAATGAAGCCCAAATTAATGAATCAAATTATGGGAAATCTACCAGCCGAAAGAGTCACGCAGGCACGCCCATTCTTTAATTCTGGAGTAGATTACTGCGGCCCCATATGGATTCATCAAAAAATCCGAGGCAAACGTCCTGACAAGACCATTATCGCAGTGTTCTGTTGTTTCTCCTCGAAGGCAATGCCTTCTCCACGAAGGTATTTGGAGTTGGTAAGCGATCTCACAACAGACGCCTTTTTGGCCGCCAATGGGGAAGGACGCCATAGTTCCGCAGTACAACAAAAGAGAAGTAGACTTCAAATTCATTCCCCCACGAGCACCATCATTCGGTGGCCTATGGGAGGCTGCGGTAAAATCCGCAAAACGGCTGCTTGTTTCAGTTATAGCCACGGCATCGTTAACCTTCGAAGAACTCAACACTGTGGTCATTGAAGTCGAGGCAATCCTCAATTCACGGCCTATTACTCCCATGTCATCAGACACCACTGACGAATCAGCTTTATTGGAGTACCATTAACTGCTCCCGATACCAATATTACGCACGGCAAACCATTAGAAAAAGATGGGAACTGGTATCACGACTGAAGCATGCCTTTTCCAAATAATGGTCGAGCGAGTATATACAAGAACTGCAAAATCGACCTAAATGGAAAACGGCGTCTCCAAATATTCATGAGGGATTGCTAGTCCTTATAAAGGATGACAATGTGCCTATAATGAGCTGGCCTGTGGGAAGAGTTCTCAAAACGTATCCAGGACCGGACAACCTCGTTCGGGTAGTGGACATCAAAACGTCTTCTGGAATATTCAAGAGACCAGTGACTCGGTTAGCTGCACTGTTCCCAGAAGAAGTCAGCAACAAGCGCCCATTAGACGACACCCTCAAGGCAAACCAGTCTAATGAGCCTCCGGTACAACGCAAAAAAGGAATCCTCCCATCAATGCCTGTAATTCTAGCACTTATGTTGCTACTTCCACTAGCGATGGCAACTCCAATCAAAGTGACGGAGTTCAGTAATAAGTCAGGAATATTCTACGAACGTTTAGGAACCACGAGAATGTTAGTTTCCGAATGGACAATGATTGTATATTACGTCTGGAATCCCTACTGGAATGATATGAAGATACTTTCAGTTGGATTAGCGGAACTCTCACATAAGTGCCAGGAAATGACAAACGGAGCAGCATGCAATTCCATTCTAGACCATTTTAGACATCTAGTTGCAGAGCTTGAGTCAGGAAACAACCTTATGCATCACTCTCGGCAACGTAGATCACCGTTTGATGTTGTTGGAGCCATAGCCGATTCATTATTCGGCGTGCTTGACTCCATATACGCAGAAGATATGGCCAAAACTATAACAAAGGTTAAAGACAAAGAGGATTTCCTCTTACAGCTACTTCAGAACCAGACATCCCTGGTTGATTCCACCATTATTTGGTGCGAAAAGGAAGTTTGGCTACCAAGAAACCGCTTGAGATCTTTGGAACAACAGATGACCCTCATAAATAAGCAACGAGGACAGTACCAAGGAGCACATTTGGAGCAAGCATTTATGATTCTCACAACACAAATGAATCTACTTGCAACTGGGTTACAGCGAATGCAGAGTGTGATAACTGATGTGTTAACTGATGTTCGCCATAGAACAATCAGTCCAATTTTAATATCACCTACACAGTTACGAGATCAACTCAATCAAATTCGGGATCATCTACCACCCAACCAAATCTTGCCAGTCGCCACTACTGATGTTCTGCAGCTCTACAAAATAATGTATGCGCAAGGCAGTACAACTGATACTCACGCCATCTTTCGAATAACAATACCAATGGTATCGTCAGAGTTATTGGATGTCTTTAGCATTCTGCCCATCCCAATATGGGAATCGAAAGGCTGGACATTGTACAATCTTCAGACAACGATCATTGGTGTCAATGCCCATAGAGATCGCTTTATAGGTTTTAATGAGGACGAATTCAGAAGATGCACACCTATGAAACTTGACCAACATATTTGTTTCAATCATTTAACGGCATACAATGTAGACAGTAGATGCGAATTCCAGTTATTTAATAACAAGACTGGAACAGAATGTCACAGCAATCTTGTGCACTCCAGCATGGTATGGATAAAAACTCTCCAATCTAACCAATGGATCTTCGCAACCAAGGAACCAATGGAACTGCAGGCGGTATGCAATGGAGTTTCATCAACTATCAACATAAGGGCGACTGGCATGCTGAGCTTGCCCATTGGTTGCACTGCACGCAATGTCAATATAAGTTTGATTACATTCGGCACCATGACCACTGAAGTACGAACATCGTTTAGTCGATTCGGAAATATCTCCAAACCCAGAAATTCCATAGAAGAAATCTCGGACTCCGCGTCAAGGACTTCCACCCAATCACCAAGTATGGACGACATAGATTTAGAGATCTTACAACATCAGTTAGCCGATATAAAAAGAAAGGATGCAACGTAGATCACCGTTTAATGTTGTTGGAACCATAGCCAATTCATGATTCGGCGTGCATGATCCATATACGCAGAAGATATGGCCAAAACTATAACAAAGGTTAAAGGCAACGAGGATTCCTCTTACAGCTGCTTCAGAACCAGACACCATCATGGGTGACTCCACCATCAATTTGGTGCGAAAAGGAAGTTTGGCTACCAACAACCGCTTGAGATCTTTGGAACAACAGATGACTCTCATAAATAAGCAACGAGGACAGTACCAAGGAGCACATTTGGAGCAAGCATTTATGATTCTCACAACACAAATGAATCTACTTGTAAATGGTTTACAGCGAATGCAGAGTGTGATAACTGATGTGTTAACTGATGTTCGCCGTAGAACAATCAGTCCAATTTTAATATCACCTACACAGTTACGAGATCAACTCAATCAAATTCGGGATCATGTACCACCCAACCAAATCTTGCCAGTCGCCACTACTGATGTTCTGCAGCTCTACAAAATAATGTATGCGCAAGGCAGTACAACTGATACTCACGCCATCTTTCGAATAACAATACCAATGGTATCGTCAGAGTTATTGGATGTCTTTAGCATTGTGCCCATCCCAATATGGGAATCGAAAGGCTGGACATTGTACAATCTTCAGACAACAATCATAGGTGTCAATGCCCATAGAGATCGCTTTATAGGTTTTAATGAGGACGAATTCAGAAGATGCACACCTATGAAACTTGACCAACATATTTGTTTCAATCATTTAACGGCATACAATGTAGACAGTAGATGCGAATTCCAGTTATTTAATAACAAGACTGGAACAGAATGTCACAGCAATCTTGTGCACTCCAGCATGGTATGGATAAAAACTCTCCAATCTAACCATTGGATCTTTGCAACCAAGAAAATAATGGAACTGCAGGCGGTATGTAATGGAGTTTCATCAACTATCAACATAAGGGCGACTGGTATGCTCAACTTGCCCATTGGTTGCACTGCACGCAATGTCAATATAAGTTTGACTACGATCGACACCATGACCACTGAAGTACAAACATCGTTCAGTCGATTCGGAAATATCTCCAAGCCCATAAATTCCATAGAAGAAATATCGGACTCCGCGTTAAGGACTTTCACCCAATCACCAAGTATAGACGACACAGAACTACAGATGTTACAACATCAGTTAGCCGATATAAAAAGAAAGGATGCACCGTACCACCATCGATTGGACCACCAGATAACCATGTCGAACACAGCATTGGTCATTTCAGTCATCATACTGATACTGATAAGCACCCTTCTCGCATCTTGCGACACAGGCAGACCATTTGGACTCCAAAACGTAAAAGACCAACTCCGGAACCTACCCCAAGACTACCCCAACACCTGTTCAACGGCCGGGAGAATGTTAAGTCATGTGCATTTAATATTAAGACACAAGAACTCAAATATACACACGACTAAAAACACAAGCACTATAAGTATATAATAAAGACAATATTAGGACATAGCCGACATAAAGAACGACAAACATTAAAAACCAAACCTTTCAGAAACAACAAACTGAACTGCAGCAAGAACTGCTGACAGTGCAAATCCAAGCAACCGACAAATTAGTGCAGAATATTACATATGGAAATTGTTAATTTATCATTTTTATGTTTTTGATATATTTCCATTAATTTACCACCTAAGCAATATTCATGTATCAAAGTAGCTATAAATATTGAACTTTTATACTAATAAGGTCAGTCTCAGACAAACCCATTCTGAACTCAATTCTTTCTCCATGTCCAATTTGTTCAAGTGCAAGATGCGGCAACAAACCAGCAATCGGTTCATGAACCCTTTGCTCAAAACATTTATTAAAGATTAACTATACTTCTGACCATGGAGCTCGGAGGACCGATCCGTAGTACCGAATTCCTGAACGGATTCGTGATATGCAGGCACACGTGACCCGCAGAGAGGACCCCGTAAAATGCCGACGAGTGTAGGTGCAATATACTGCTGACCATGCCACTCGTAAGACTATGTCGGAAAACCGAATTTCTGAATGGATTCAGGATGTGAAGCCACAGGCGACTAGCCAAGAGGACCCAGAGAAGCGCTGACGAGCAGTGCCAAAATACTGCTGAGCATGGAGGTCGGTGGACCGATCTTGATTACCGAATTCCTCAACGGATTCGGGATATGCAGTCACACGTGAGCCGCGGAGAGGAACACGAGGAGTGCCGACGAGAGACGGTGCAAAATACTGCTGACCATGGAAGACCATCGGAAGACCACTTCGGAGTACCGAATTCCTTAACGGATTTGGGATATGGAGGTACACGCGAATCGCCGAGAGGACCTCGAGCAGCGCCCACGAGGGCAGGTGCAAAATATTGCTGACCATGGAGCTCGGAGGACCGATCCGAAGTACCGAATTCCGGAAAGGATTCGGGATATGGGAGCATTCGTGACCTGCCGAGAGGACTCCAAGAAGCGCCGACGAGATCAGGTGCAAAATACTGCTGACCCAGCCACTCGAAGGACCGATCCAGATTACTGAATTCCTGAACGGAATATGGAGGCGCATGTGACACGCCGAGAGGACCCCGAGGAGTGCCGACGAGAGTAGGTGCAAAACATTAGAAAAAGATGGGAACTGGTATCACTACTGAAGCATGCCTTTTCCAAATAATGGTCGAGCGAGTATATACAAGACCTCCAAAATCGACCCAAATGGAAAACGGCGTCTCCAAATATTCATGAGGGATTGCTAGTCCTTATAAAGGATGACAATGTGCCTATAATGAGCTGGCCTGTGGGAAGAGTTCTCAAAACGTATCCAGGACCGGACAACCTCGTTCGGGTAGTGGACATCAAAACGTCTTCTGGAATATTCAAGAGACCAGTGACTCGGTTAGCTGCACTGTTCCCAGAAGAAGTCAGCAACAAGCGCCCATTAGACGACACCCTCAAGGCAAACCAGTCTAATGAGCCTCCGGTACAACGCAAAAAAGGAATCCTCCCATCAATGCCTGTAATTCTAGCACTTATGTTGCTACTTCCACTAGCGATGGCAACTCCAATCAAAGTGACGGAGTTCAGTAATAAGTCAGGAATATTCTACGAACGTTTAGGAACCACGAGAATGTTAGTTTCCGAATGGACAATGATTGTATATTACGTCTGGAATCCCTACTGGAATGATATGAAGATACTTTCAGTTGGATTAGCGGAACTCTCACATAAGTGCCAGGAAATGACAAACGTAGCAGCATGCAATTCCATTCTAGACCATTTTAGACATCTAGTTGCAGAGCTTGAGTCAGGAAACAACCTTATGCAACTCTCGGCAACGTAGATCACCGTTTAATGTTGTTGGAACCATAGCCAATTCATGATTCGGCGTGCATGATCCATATGCGCAGAAGATATGGCCAAAACTATAACAAAGGTTAAAGGCAACGAGGATTCCTCTTACAGCTGCTTCAGAACCAGACACCATCATGGGTGACTCCACCATCAATTTGGTGCGAAAGGAAGTTTGGCTACCAATAACCGCTTGAGATCTTTGGAACAACAGATGACTCTCATAAATAAGCAACGAGGACAGTACCAAGGAGCACATTTGGAGCAAGCATTTATGATTCTCACAACACAAATGAATCTACTTGTAAATGGTTTACAGCGAATGCAGAGTGTGATAACTGATGTGTTAACTGATGTTCGCCGTAGAACAATCAGTCCAATTTTAATATCACCTACACAGTTACGAGATCAACTCCATCAAATTCGGGATCATTTACCACCCAACCAAATCTTGCCAGTCGCCACTTTTGATGTTCTGCAGCTCTCTGAAGGCAGTACAACTGATACTCACGCCATCTCTCGAATACTAATACCACTGGTATCGTCAGAGTTATTGGATGTCTTTAGCATTGTGCCCATCCCAATATGGAAATCGAAAGGCTGGACATTGTACAATCTACAGACAACGACCATAGCTGTCAATGCCCATAGAGATCGTTTTATAGGTTTTAATGAGGACGAATTCAGAAGATGCACACCTATAAAAATTGACCAACATATTTGTTTCAATCACTTAACGGCATACAATGTAGACAGTAGATGCGAATTCCAGTTATTTAATAACATGATTGGAACAGAATGTCACAGCAATCTTGTGCACTCTAGCATGGTATTTATAAAAACTTGCCTATCTAACCATTGGATCTTTGCAACAAAGAAACTAATGGAACTGCAGGCGGTATGTAATGGAGTTTCATCAACTATCAACATAAGGGCGACTGGTATGCTCAACTTGCCCATTGGTTGCACTGCACGCAATGTCAATATAAGTTTGACTACGATCGACACCATGACCACTGAAGTACAAACATCGTTCAGTCGATTCGGAAATATCTCCAAGCCCATAAATTCCATAGAAGAAATATCGGACTCCGCGTTAAGGACTTTCACCCAATCACCAAGTATAGACGACACAGAATTAGAGATCTTACAACATCAGTTAGCCGATATAAAAAGAATGGATGCACCGTACCAATTGGACCACCAGATAACCATGTCGAACACAGCATTGGTCATTTCAGTCATCATACTGATACTGATAAGCACCCTTCTCGCATCTTGCGACACAGGCAGACCATTTGGACTCCAAAACGTAAAAGACCAACTCCGGAACCTACCCCAAGACTACCCCAACACCTGATCAACGGCCGGGAGAATGTTAAGTCATGTGCATTTAATATTAAGACACAAGAACTCAAATATACACACGACTAAAAACACAAGCACTATAAGTATATAATAAAGACAATATTAGGACATAGCCGACATAAAGAACGACAAACATTAAAAACCAAACCTTTCAGAAACAACAAACTGAACTGCAGCAAGAACTGCTGACAGTGCAAATCCAAGCAACCGACAAATTAGTGCAGAATATTACATATGGAAATTGTTAATTTATCATTTTTATGTTTTTGATATATTTCCATTAATTTACCACCTAAGCAATATTCATGTATCAAAGTAGCAATAAATATTGAACTTTTATACTAATAAGGTCAGTCTCAGACAAACCCATTCTGAACTCAATTCTTTCTCCATGTCCAATTTGTTCAAGTGCAAGATGCGGCAACAAACCAGCAATCGGTTCATGAACCCTTTGCTCAAAACATTTATTAAAGATTAACTATACTTCTGACCATGGAGCTCGGAGGACCGATCCGTAGTACCGAATTCCTGAACGGATTCGTGATATGCAGGCACACGTGACCCGCAGAGAGGACCCCGTAAAATGCCGACGAGTGTAGGTGCAATATACTGCTGACCATGCCACTCGTAAGACTATGTCGGAAAACCGAATTTCTGAATGGATTCAGGATGTGAAGCCACAGGCGACTAGCCAAGAGGACCCAGAGAAGCGCTGACGAGCAGTGCCAAAATACTGCTGAGCATGGAGGTCGGTGGACCGATCTTGATTACCGAATTCCTCAACGGATTCGGGATATGCAGTCACACGTGAGCCGCGGAGAGGAACACGAGGAGTGCCGACGAGAGACGGTGCAAAATACTGCTGACCATGCCACTCGGAAGACCACTTCGGAGTAACGAATTCCTTAACGGATTTGGGATATGGAGGTACACGCGAATCGCCGAGAGGATCTCGAGCAGCGCCCACGAGGGCAGGTGCAAAATATTGCTGACCATGGAGCTCGGAGGACCGATCCGAAGTACCGAATTCCGGAAAGGATTCGGGATATGGGAGCATTCGTGACCTGCCGAGAGGACTCCAAGAAGCGCCGACGAGATCAGGTGCAAAATACTGCTGACCCAGCCACTCGAAGGACCGATCCAGATTACTGAATTCCTGAACGGAATATGGAGGCGCATGTGACACGCCGAGAGGACCCCGAGGAGTGCCGACGAGAGTAGGTGCAAAATACTACTGTCCATGCCACTCGGAAGACCGTTCCGGAGTACCGAATTCCTGAGTGAATTCGGGATATAGAAGCACACGTGACCCGCCGAGACGACCCCTAGCAGTGCCGCCGAGAGCAGATGAAAAATACTGCTGACCATGGAGCTCGGAGGACCGATCCGGAGTATCGAATTCCTGAACGGATTCGGGAAATGGACCCACAAGTGACCCGCCCTTTAGCGGACCTTGAGGAGTGCCGACGAGAGTATGTGCAAAATACTTGTTAAGTCATGTGCATTTAATATTTAGACACAAGAACACAAATATGCACATAACAAAAAACACAAGCACTATAAGTATATGATAAAGACAATATAAGGTCATAGCCTACATAAAGAACGACGAACATTAAAAACCAAACCTTTCAGAAATATCCATTAATTTACCACCTAAGCAATATCCATGTATCAAAGTAGTTATAAATATTGAAGTTTTAATAAAAACAGTCTCAGACAAACCCATTCTGAACTCAATTCTTTCTCCACGTCCAATTTGTTTAAGTGCAAGTTGCGGCAACAAACCAGCAATCGGTTCTTGTACCCTTTGCTCAAAACATTTATTACAGATTAATAATTTGGTGACCCCGACGTGATCCTGCAAGCCCAGGATCACTAATCGAACAAGCGTCAATAGGAACGAATAGAGATTTCTGTTGTTCCACAATAGAAAATTCAGGAAGACTCCTGCTAAGAGAGCATTAGGATCTTCACAGTAGTGTGACGCTGTCCCTCTAATCGGTAGATTAAGGGGACCACACCTCCCTCAGTGCGTCAAAAAAGGGTTCAGTTTCTTCGGCCACTTTCGGTAGCGAGTTGGAGCGTATCCAGCTACTAGCCCTCTAGCAGCAAATAAAATACTCCCAACGGTCAGAAACGAACAACGAAAAGATGGAAAGGGAGAATAATGACCCTTAAATTATTATAGAGCCAGCCATTGATGAGGCGAGCGCTCAAGGCCTCTTAGATGCCCAGTAAGAAACAGGACAAGAGATCGCAAGATGCACCCGGAATTATAAAAAGGATGGGGCCGAATCGAAAACAAAAGGCATCATACTTTCAAACGAAACTATCCCTTCTGGAAGAAGCTTGGGAAAGATTCGTTGAAAATGATGCAAAAATCCAAGGAACAGCCAGGACCGAAAGCTACATCAAGTATGCTGAGGAGCTCCGGATAAGTTGCGAGAAATATGCAGCCACTTTCGAAAGCAATCGAGACAAGCTGATGCAAGGCACGAGTCTAAGGGAAGATGCTCAAGAACAAGTAGAAAATCAAGTTCAAGAACAATCCCGTGACGAAGTTCCCAAGAATAAACGATTAGCCGGATTATGTCGGCGCCAAAGAGAACTAGTAGAATCCGTAAACGGTGCCTTAAGAGAGTTTAAGGCATTCGGGGGAGGTCCAGGAGACCTACTAAAATCTTTATGGGCTCAAGTCCAAGAAATCCACTTGACAGTCTACGAGGAATTTGAAAACCCAATAGACAGTGGTTATAACAAACAGGCATACGTACGATTGCAAGCAGAGGTGCAAAATGCACCTCTTGCCTATGGCAAGGCCAAGCACTTCGGTAAACGTCATTGATGTGCAAATGCCCCTCATAAATATTCCAAAGATTGATGGGGATGCAATGAAATGGAAACAATTCCATGACTTATTTACCTGCATGGTCCATGATACTAACATGCCATCAGTGAAGAAAATGTGGTACCTAAAAGCCGGTCTCTCTGGAAATGCGGAGAGACCAATACGCCACATCGAGCTAAATGAGGACATGCCCATGTTCATGCATGGCGCATAATAGTTGGATCATATGACAATCCTCGGCTCATCGCGAATACAGTTATTCGTCGGCTACTTCATCAGAGCCCAGTCTCTGACAGTGCGAAATCAATACAGGAGCTGTATATAACAACCCTAGAAACCCTTGCGTCATTAAAGGTACTAGGCATCAACGTATCCACATGGGATGCGTTTTTTGTGGTCTTGCTTACCAATAAGCTTGTCATGACATGGGTCTATTTGAGCAGACAGTTGGAAACTCAGTAGAGATCCAGCCCCTATAAACGATGCTGGAATTCTTAGAGCAATTCTTAGAGTCTTGAGCTCCGGAAAGACAACGGCATCATTGAAAAGAGTCAAAAAATCTGGCGTGCCCATTCAGGACGTCAGACAGACAATCATCATGCTACTATTGCAAGGCTCCAAATAATGCATTATATAAATGTGAGGAGTTCCGCGCAAGAACAGTATCAGAAAGATTAAATTGGGTACAAAAACCAAAAATGTGTGTCAACTGTTTCAAGACCGACCACAAATCAAAGGAATGTATAGGATGGAATTCTTTCAAGTGCGACAAAAAACATCACACCTTGTTACACCTGGAATCCTCAAGCCATCATTCCCCAACTGTCGGTGCCGCGGTTAACAAGAATTACAACCTTCTTGCAACAGCAAAGTTAGCGGTCCAGGCAGAGAACGGTCAAGTAGCCAAATTTCGAGCCTTGCTAGACTCAGGATCACAGATCACTTTGATCACTGAGCGATTGGCATCAATGTTGTCATTAACGCGCCACAATACAAAGCTCCGGATCGTAGGAATTGGAGGACAACCAAGAATGAGCAGAGCAAGAGTAAGTATCCTCATTAGCTCTGTTCACGGGGATTCCAGCCAGCGCATAGAACCCTTTGTCCTTCCCCACATCATAGCTGACCAGCCATCTCAACCACTTACTCATTGTGCGTTAAAAATACCCAATGAGTGTCAGTTAGCAGATCCCCTAACGAACTGCTACGAATCCTAACGAATCCTTACGAATCAGCAGAAGATTGGAAGAGCTGGTGCCATGCTACAAAACACGAAACTAGGATGGATAGACAGGTGGAATGAAATCCATAGCGCAATCCGCCATTGCCTGTGGTGTCAGCGTCGGTGAAGAAACTGTCGCATTAATTGAAAGGTTTTGGAAACTAAACAATTTGGACAACCAATCGAAACATCGATCTCCGTCAGAAGTACATTGCGAGAAATTCTTTGTAGAAACTCTAAAAAGAGCGGAAGACGGAAGATTTATTGTGAAACTACCGTTCGCCGAACACCCTTTAGCCCTGGGGGAGTCAAAAGATATTGCTATCAAAAGGCTCTTAGCCCTAGAGCGACGATTAGAGGGTGATGTTCGGAAAGGATATTCCGACTTCATGAAAGAATATGAAGCTTTGGGACATATGAAGGCTGTTAGACATATACCCAAATATCATTATTTCATACCACATCACTGAGTTCTGAAACCAGACAGCAGCAGCACAAAACTTCGAGTGGTTTTCGATGCTTCATGCAAAACATCAAGTGGAAAATCCTTGAACGACATGCTACATACAGGTCGCACGGTTCAGTGCGAGCTATTGTCCATACTACTACGCTTCAGAACACACAAATATGTGTACACGGCGGACATAGGGAAGATGTACCGTCAAGTATAGATCAATCCAGATAATCAGTTCCATCAGCTTATAGTCTGGAGAAACGATCCATCCGAGGATCTTAAGTAGTATAGACTTGTAACGTATAAACGTCACGTATGAATCATTTAGCAATCCGGTCACGGGACAACTACCCGTTCGGCTCTGCGACGCTTGGAAATGACTTCTACGTAGACGATTGCTGATTCAGTGGCAGAAGCAATTCAAATCCAAAATGAACTGAATAAAATATTACTTCCAGACGGTTTCAAATCGCGAAAGTGGTGCTCAAATAATGCAGGAATACTGCAAGGAATACCCAAAGAGGATACCGTGAGCGATGTAAAATTGGGTGAGACCTTGGACCAATACAGTGTTAAAACCCTCGGTCTGATATGGATGATATGGAATAAAGACAAACTTTGCGGAAGAGCGCAGGTCATCACAAGCGATGTTCATCACAAAACGAGTGGTTTGCTCTGAGTTTGTTTGCGCCAGTGGTAGTAAAGGCAAAGACATTTATGCAACACCTTTGGGAATTGAAATTTGCTTGGGATGAGGAATTGCCCTTGGAACTACAGTCCAATTGGAAAAACTATCTCTTTGACCTGCAAAGTCTGAATGAACTGCAAATTCCAAGACACATATTTGACGGAAAGGTACCAGTCACGCAAGAGTTACACACCTTCGTGGACGCCTCAGAAAGAGCATATGGCGCAGCAATATACGTACGAGCAACCTATAAAAATAATCAAACCTCAGTAAGGCTGCTATGTTCCAAATCCAGAGTGGCTTCCACAGCGAAGCAATCCTTGCCCAGACTGCAGTAGTGCGCAGCAGTCCTCGGCGCAGAGCTTACAAATTACAAATTACAACGGATTGTTGCGTACATGCTGCGGTTCTGTAATAAAGCAAATAGAGCGCCAACGAAGGCACTATGTCTGGGCGAGCCAAACCAGGCACGCACAATTATCCTACGCACAATTCAGCAAATCGAATTTTATGCAGAGTGCAAACAGCTCAAACGTTATACAACAGTGGACAAAAAGAGTTCCCTTGTGTCAATGGCTCCCATCTTTGGACCTGATGGGTTAATTCGAGTAGGAGGCAGACTCGAACACTCAAACCTATCCGAGGGTGCAAAACATCCAATCGTGCTCCCCTACAATGACACAATTGTAAAAATGATCCTAAGGGAGCTACATGAGACCAACATGCATTGCGGTGCTATCGCTCGGCAACAATATTGGATCATCAATGACAAAACAATGGCGAGAAACATTGTACACAATTGCGTGCGGTGTAACAGAATGAAGCCCAAATTAATGAATCAAATTATGGGAAATCTACCAGCCGAAAGAGTCACGCAGGCACGCCCATTCTTTAATTCTGGAGTAGATTACTGCGGCCCCATATGGATTCATCAAAAGATCCGAGGCAAACGTCCTGACAAGACCATTATCGCAGTGTTCTGTTGTTTCTCCTCGAAGGCAATGCCTTCTCCACGAAGGTATTTGGAGTTGGTAAGCGATCTCACAACAGACGCCTTTTTGGCCGCCAATGGGGAAGGACGCCATAGTTCCGCAGTACAACAAAAGAGAAGTAGACTTCAAATTCATTCCCCCACGAGCACCATCATTCGGTGGCCTATGGGAGGCTGCGGTAAAATCCGCAAAACGGCTGCTTGTTTCAGTTACAGCCACGGCATCGTTAACCTTCGAAGAACTCAACACTGTGGTCATTGAAGTCGAGGAAATCCTCAATTCACGGCCTATTACTCCCATGTCATGAGACACCACTGACGAATCAGCTTTATTGGACTGAACTGCTCCCGATACCAATATTAGAGATATTTGTATTATTGTATATTGTATATTGTATCTCTAATACAGAATTAGAGATCTTACAACATCAGTTAGCCGATATAAAAAGAAAGGATGCACCGTACCAATTGGACCACCAGATAACCATGTCGAACACAGCATTGGTCATTTCAGTCATCATACTGATACTGATAAGCACCCTTCTCGCATCTTGCGACACAGGCAGACCATTTGGACTCCAAAACGTAAAAGAGCAACTCCGGCACCTACCCCAAGACAGTTTACTATAGAGCTGGACGATGGTTGAACACCTGTTCAACGGCCGGGAGAATGTTAAGTCATGTGCATTTAATATTAAGACACAAGAACTCAAATATACACACGACTAAAAACACAAGCACTATAAGTATATAATAAAGACAATATTAGGACATAGCCGACATAAAGAACGATAAGCATTAAAAACCAAACCTTTCAGAAACAACAAAGTGAACGGCAGCAAGAACTGCTGACAGTGCAAGTCAAAGCAACCGACAAATTAGTGCAGAATATTACATTTGGAAATTGTTAATTTATCATTTTTATGTTTTTGATATATTTCCATTAATTTACCACCTAAGCAATATTCATGTATCAAAGTAGCTATAAATATTGAACTTTTATACTAATAAGGTCAGTCTCAGACAAACCCATTCTGAACTCAATTCTTTCTCCATGTCCAATTTGTTCAAGTGCAAGATGCGGCAACAAACCAGCAATCGGTTCATGAACCCTTTGCTCAAAACATTTATTAAAGATTAACTATACTTCTGACCATGGAGCTCGGAGGACCGATCCGTAGTACCGAATTCCTGAACGGATTCGTGATATGCAGGCACACGTGACCCGCAGAGAGGACCCCGTAAAATTCGGATTCGGGAAATGGCCCCACAAGTGACCCGCCCTTGAGCGGACCTTGAGGAGTGCCGACGAGAGTAGGTGCAAAATACTTGTTAAGTCATGTGCATTTAATATTTAGACACAAGAACACAAATATGCACATAACAAAAAACACAAGCACTATAAGTATATGATAAAGACAATATAAGGTCATAGCCTACATAAAGAACGATGAACATTAAAAACCAACCCTTTCAGAAATATCCATTAATTTACCACCTAAGCAATATCCATGTATCAAAGTAGTTATAAACATTGAAGTTTTAATAAAAACAGTCTCAGACAAACCCATTCTGAACTCAATTCTTTCTCCACGTCCAATTTGTTTAAGTGCAAGTTGCGGCAACAAACCAGCAATCGGTTCTTGTACCCTTTGCTCAAAACATTTATTACAGATTAATAATTTGGTGACCCCGACGTGATCCTGCAAGCCCAGGATCACTAATCGAACAAGCGTCAATAGCAACGAATAGAGATTTCTATTGTTCCACAATAGAAAATTCAGGAAGACTCCTGCTAAGAGAGCATTAGGATCTTCACAGTAGTGTGACGCTGTCCCTCTAATCGGTAGATTAAGGGGACCACACCTCCCTCAGTGCGTCAAAAAAGGGTTCAGTTTCTTCGACCACTTTCGGTAGCGAGTTGGAGCGCATCCAGTTACTAGCCCTCTAGCAGCAAATAAAATACTCCCAACGGTCAGAAACGAAGAACGAAAAGATGGAAAGGGAGAATATTGCCCCTTAAATTATTATAGAGCCAGCCGTTGATGAGGCGACCTTTTAGATGCCCAGCAAGAAACTGGGCAAGAGATCGCAAGAAGCATCCGGAATTATAAAAAGGATGCGGCCGAATCGAAAACAAAAGGCATCATACTTTCAAACGAAACTAGCCCTTCTGGAAGAAGCTTGGGAAAGATTCGTTGAAAATGATGCAAAAATCCAAGGAACAGCCAGGACCGAAAGCTACATCAAGTATGCTGAGGACCTCCGGATAAGTTGCGAGAAATATGCAGCCACTTTCGAAAGCAATCGAGACAAGCTGATGCAAGGCACGAGTCTAAAGGAAGATGCTCAAGAACAAGTAGAAAATCAAGTTCAAGAACAATCCCGTGACGAAGTTCCCAAGAATAAACGATTAGCCGGATTATGTCGGCGCCAAAGAGAACTAGTAGAATCCGTAAACGGTCCCTTAAGATTGTTTAAGGCATCCGGGGGAGGTCCAGGAGACCTACTAAAATCTTTATGGGCTCAAGTCCAAAAAATCCACTTGACAGTCTACGAGGAATTTGAACACCCAATAGAAAGTGGTTATAACAAACAAGCAAGCAGAGGTGCAAAATGCACTTATGGCAAGGCACTTCGGCAAACGTCATTGATGTGCAAATGCCCCGCATAAACATTCCAAAATGGGAAAACAATGGGGATGCAATGAAATGGAAAAAATTCCATGACTTATTTACCTGCATGGTCCATGATATTAACATGCCATCAGTGAAGAAAATGTGGTACCTAAAAGTCGCTCTCTCTGGAAATGCGGAGAGACCAATACGCCACATCGAGCTAAATGAGGACAACTATGTTCATGCATGGCGCATAATAGTTGGATCATATGACAATCCTCGGCTCATCGCGAATACAGTTATTCGTCGGCTACTTCATCAGAGCCCAGTCTCTGACAGTGCCAAATCAATACAGGAGCTGTATATAACAACTCTAGCAACCCTTGCATCATTAAAGGGACTATGCATCAACGTATCCACATGGGATGCGTTTCTTGTGGTCTTGCTTACCGATAAGCTTGACATGACTAACATGGGTCTATTTGAGCAGACAGTTGGAAACTCAGTAGAGATCCAGCCCCTATAAACGATGCTGGAATTCTTAGAGCAAAGAATTAGAGTCTTGAGCTCCGGAAAGACAACGGCATCATTGAAAAGAGTCAAAAATCTGGCGTGCCCATTCAGGACGTCAGACAGACAATCATCATGCTACTATTGCAAGGCTCCAAATCATGCATTATATAAATGTGAGGAGTTCCGCGCAAGAACATTATCAGAAAGATTAAATTGGGTACAAAAACAAAAAATGAGTGTCAACTGTTTCAAGACCGACCACAAATCCAAGGAATGTAAAGGAAGGAATTCTTTCAAGTGCGACAAAAAACATCACACCTTGTTACACCTGGAATCCTCAAGCCATCATTCCCCAACTGTCGGTGCCGCGGTTAACAAGAATTACAACCTTCGTGCAACAGCAAAGTTAGCGGTCCAGGCAGAGAACGGTCAAGTAGCCAAATTTCGAGCCTTGCTAGGATCACAGATCAATTTAATCACTGAGCGATTGGCATCAATGTTGTCATTAACGCGCCACAATACAAGCTCCGGATCGTAGGAATTGGAGGACAACATTCAGCTATGATGTGGGGAATTGTGCGTTACACATTGTGCGTTAAAAATACCCAATGAGTGTCAGTTAGCAGATCCCCAGTTTGATAAAAATTGCAGGATAGATCTACTAATCGTCGCTGAGCACTATTACTCGCTACTCCTAACGAATCAGCAGAAGATCGAAAGAGCTGGTGCCATGCTACAAAACACGAAACTAGGCTAGTTTGTAGCAGGTGAAATGAAATCCATAGCGCAATCCGCCATTGCCTGTGGTGTCAGCGTCGGTGAAGAAACTGTCGCATTAATTGAAAGGTTTTGGAAACTAAACAATTTGGACAACCAATCGAAACATCGATCTCCGTCAGAAGTAAATTGCGAGAAATTCTTTGTAGAAACTCTAAAAAGAGCGGAAGACGGAAGATTTATTGTGAAACTACCGTTCGCCGAACACCCTTTAGCCCTGGGGGAGTCAAAAGATATTGCTATCAAAAGGTTCTTAGCCCTAGAGCGACGGTTAGAGGGTGATGTTCGGAAAGGGTATTCCGACTTCATGAAAGAATAAGAAGCTTTGGGACATATGAAGGCTGTTCCAACGACACATATACCCAAAAATCATTATTTCATACCACATCACAGTGTTCTGAAACCAGACAGCAGCAGCACAAAACTACGAGTGGTTTTCGATGCTTCATGCAAAACATCAAGTGGAAAATCCTTGAACGACATGCTACATACAGGTCGCACGGTTTAGTGCGATCTATTGTCCATACTAATACGCTTCAGAACACACAAATATGTGTACACGGCGGACATAGGAAAGATGTACCGTCAAGTATGGATCAATCCAGATAATCAGTTCCATCAGCTTATAGTCTGGAAAACGATCCATCCGAGGATCTTAAGTACTATAGATTTAAAACATATAAACGTCACGTACGGTACCAAAGCAGATCTATTTTTGGCCACGAAATACAAGTTAAATCATTTAGCAATCCGGTCACGGGACAACTACCCGTTGGGGTCTGCGACGCTTGGAAATGACTTCTACGTAGACGATTGCTTGACGGGTGGCAGAAGCAATTGAAATCCAAAATGAACTAAATAAAATATTCCTTCCACACGGTTTCAAATCGCGAAAGTGGTGCTCAAATAATGCAGGAATACTGCAAGGAATACCCAAAGAGGATACCGTGAGCGATGTAAAATTGGGTGAGACCTTGGACCAATACAGTGTTAAAACCCTCGGTCTGATATGGATGATATGGAATAAAGACAAACTTTGCGGAAAAGCGCAGGTCTTCACAAGCGATGGTCATCACAAAACGAGTGTTTTGCTCTAAGTTGTCACAAATCTTTGACCCTATAGGTTTGTTTGCGCCAGTGGTAGTAAAGGGAAAGACATTTATGCACCACCTTTGGGAATTGAAATTAGCTTGGGATGAGGAATTGCCCTTGGAACTACAGTCCGATTGGAAAAACTATCTCTTTGACCTGCAAAGTCTGAATGAACTGCAAATTCCAAGACACATATTTGACGGAAAGGTACCAGTCACGCAAGAGTTACACACCTTCGTGGATGCCTCAGAAAGAGCATATGGCGCAGCAATATACGTACGAGCAACCTATAAAAATAACCAAACCTCAGTAAGGCTGCTACGTTCCAAATCCAGAGTGGCTCCCACAGCGAAGCAATCCTTGCCCAGACTAGAGTTGTGCGCAGCAGTCCTCGGCGCAGAGCTGACACTCAGAGTCAATGGAGCCGACGTCTTGTCCAGAGGAATAGCAGCTAGTAAACTTTCAAGCAACAGTATGTGGTTTTATGGACCCCTGATTTTACTTGGACCCAGGGAGAACTGCACAACGATGTCGACGGCCATTATTTCGACGGATTTAGAGCGAAAAGCAAAATTCGTCAGCAAGGCGGCTGCTAACGACACATTCGGAGGGGAGGCTTACAACAAAAGGCACAGTAACTCCTTTTACAAATTACAACGGATTGTTGCGTACATGCTGCGGTTCTGTTATAAAGCAAATAAAGCGCAACCTAAGGCTTTATGTCTGGGCGAGCCAAACCAGGCACGCACAATTATCCTACGCACAATTCAGCAAATCGAATTTTATGCAGAGTGCCTACAGCTCAAACGTTATAAAACAGTGGACAAAAAGAGTTCCCTTGTGTCAATGGCTCCCATCTTTGTACCTGATGGGTCAATTCGAGTAGGAGGCAGACTCGTACACTCAAACCTATCCAAGGGCGCAAAACATCCAGCCGTGCTCTCCTACAATGACACAATTGTAAAAATGATCCTAAGGGAGCTACATGAGACCAACATGCATTGCGGTGCTATCGCTCGGCAACAATAATGGATCATCAATGACAAAACAATGGCGAGAAACATTGTACACAATTGCGTGCGGTGTAACAGAATGAAGCCCAAATTAATGAATCAAATTATGGGAAATCTACCAGCCGAAAGAGTCACGCAGGCTCACCCATTCTTTAACTCTGGAGTAGATTACTGCGGCCCCATATGGATCCATCAAAAGATCCGAGGCAAACGTCCTGACAGGCCTATATCGCAGTGTTCTGTTGTTTCTCCACGAAGGCAGTGCATTTGGAGTTGGTAAGCGATCTCACAACAGACGCCTATTTGGCCGCTCTCCGCCGGTTTCTCGGACGTTGAAAAAAGTGCCAGACGATCCATTGCGATAATGCAACAAATTTTGTTGGAGCCAACAATACATTAAAAGAGCTCGAAACCGCTATTTTCCCTACCAATGGGGGTCATTCTTTCTCTTTATCTTAAAGCGAACGCATGTGTTTTTTTTGTGCGAACTGCGTTTTTTAACTTTGTTTACTGCTACTAAACAATTCGGTGTTTATTTTTATTTATTTATATTTTTAAAATTAAATCTTTCAATATTAATCATTCGTATCGCTTCGCGTGTGCAGTGGTATATTTGGAGGTAAAATAATAATTTTATTAATTTTCATCCAAACATAGCTCTGCTCTGCTTCTTCTTCTTCTCTTACGGTGTTGCTTCTATTACTGCTCAGTAGATTCTTATCTCTTTTCTTTGCTGTTCACTAACCCACACTAATCGCTCTCTTTGATCTCCCCTCTTTCGTTTCCCTGGCACAGTGGTTCAAGGTACGTCAATAATAAAAACAAAAATATTAATAAATAGTTTATCATGGAATTTTAACTTGTCTGTGCTTTGAGGTCTTGTAATAAGACAATCTCCTCATCCCAGCCTACCATCCACTGCTGGCTCTGTGAAAACGTTTTGCACGCTATGTGTGCCGGGTTCACGGCCTCAGTATCGGATGCCATTTCACGTAGGTCTGGCCTCCACTTCTGCTGTGATAGCTGTCGTGCTGGTCAGGACGAAATGAGATCATTCATGAGACAGACTAAAAGTGGATTTAAAGAGTTGATTAGCGGTTTTCGTAAAATCAATGACCAACTCTGTGCGCTCGATACGCAGTTTAGTAGTCTTTAACTACTAAATGAGTCTCCAAAGCGTAAGAAATCCGCTATTAGTGATGTGCTTGTGGCGAATAAACTTCAGCCTACTCAGCCGACAATTATTCAGCCGCTAATATCTCTGGCCACCCCAAGGGCTGGAACTGGGAAAAATTCGGCTTCCGAATTTTTCAGTATTAATGAGCAATTGTCCGATTTGTCCTCTGTGGCATCACTCCAAGTGATTCCACCAGACTCAATAACTCAAACACCCTTAAGAGTCAACGAACAGGGTATTCAACCGTCCGGACCCCCGGTAGGAACTGATGCTGCAGTATTAGTTACTGCGGCACCAAAACCCTTGCAGGTGATCCCGCCATCGAAACACATATTTGTTTCTCGGCTTGCCCCTGACACTTCTGAGTTAGATTTTTAGTGGCAGATATTAGAAAATTTAAATATTCATACACCAGGCACACGTCATCTTTCAAAATACGTGTGCCAGTGCAGATGTTCAAGGCGATCTGTTCCGCCAGCTTTTGGCCAGAGAACATTTTCGTCCAAGAACATCAGCCAAGTACGGTGAAGAAAAAAATTACAAAGCCTGTGGAAGTGAAACTCCCACATGTTAGAGCCATTGACCAACCTTCCACCTCATCTTCCTCACCCTCAAAAAACTAATTTCTTCACTAACACTTACCTATCAGAATACTAGAGGGCTACGTAGTAATCTTCCCAAACTGTATTCTGATAGTTCTTCCTTTGCATCTCACATTATAGTCTTAACAGAAACTTAGTTAAAGCCGGAGATTTTAAGCTCCGAAGTTTTTCCAAATAAGTACACCACTTTTAGACGTGATTGAACACTGCGAAGGGGAGGAGGAGTCCTAATTTCTATAGACTCCAAATTCGCTTCTAAAGAGATAAAATCACAAGAGTTTGGTGACATAGAATTTCTTTGCGTTAAAATCATTCTGTCCGGTCAATCTTTATACGTTACCTGTTCTTACATACCACATTCGTCGGAACCGATCACATACTGGCTACATTTGTCCGCTATTCGTCTCGTTTCGGACCGTTTGTCTGACGGGACCAGCTGGTAGCTCTGGGGGACTTCAATATACCAGATTTTATGTGGTCCAATGTGGAGAATTTACCGTCCTTAATGCTTAACTCGCACCACGACTTCCCTGCGTGTATGTTCGACATGTCACTCGGGCAAATTAACCACGTTAGAAATTCCTTAGGTCGGCTGCTAGACTTGTGTTTCGTTTCTGATCCTGATGGAATTGCTCTTTCTAGAACTTTGCCCCTTTCTAACCCTGAGGATCCGTATCATCCCACTCTTGAAGTTTCAATCGAAAACAATAGCTTAATTGACCTTCAGTCTAAACTTAAATCTCAAAAAGTACGTTTCTTCCGTAAGGCTGACTTTACTAAACTAAACGAGTTAATTCTTGAATTTGATTGGTCCGATTTACTGGCATGTGAAGATATTAATATTGCCTTAAATAAATTTTATCACACTTTGTATTTATTTATCGACGCTTGCGTGCCATGGAAATATCCGTCTGTTTCAATAAATCCGCCTTGGTATACAAGGCTCCTATTAAATTTAAAGAACGTTATGAATAGACTTTTATATAAAAATAAATTATCTGGCTGTACAGTTAGTTATTCAAGATACTTAGTAGCTCGGTCTAATGTCACCGTGCATAACGCTGCATACTCAGAACCCGAAGCAGTTTTATAACTTTGTAAACACTACGCGCAAATCTGTATCTTTACCGCCTCTGCTTACGTTTGAGAACTCTTATGCGAACACTGATCTTGCAATGGCCGATCTCTTTGCAAAGTTTTTTCAAACAACGTATTCACATAGCACCACTCCAGCTCAGCCTTACACTTATAATATCCAATCAGCCAACCTTATTTTTTGCCCATCTTTTGATCAAAGTGGTGTATTATCGGATCTTCTTAGGGTTAAGCCCGTGTAATCGCCAGACCCCGATGGAGTACCAGGCTGTGTGCTGAGGAACTGCTCCGTGGCTCTGTGCAAACCCCTTCTTAAACTTTTTAATTTATCGCTGAAGACCTCGATTCGCCAGACCCCGATGGAGTACCAGGCTGTGTGCTGAGGAACTGCTCCGTGGCCCTGTGCAAACCCCTTCTTAAACTTTTTAATTTATCGCTGAAGACCTCGATTTTTTCCTTTATGTGGAAGAAATCTTACATTATCCCTCTGCATAAAAAAGGGAAAAAATCTGATGCTTCAAATTATAGTGGCATTTCTAAATTGTCAGCAGTTCCAAAGCTTTTCGAAAAACTTATCACTCCACATTTGCAACACCTATGTAGTTCAATAATATCCCCGTGCCAACATGGCTTTATGAAGCGCCGCTCCACCACCACCAGCTTATTGGAGCTAACATCTTGTCACGGATGGGTTCCGGAATGGCTTACAAACAGACGTCATTTACACTGACTTCAGTAACTCTTCACTTGATTCTGTTAACCATTCGCTTCTTATAAGTAAACTCAGTCTTTGGGATTCCCAACTGATCTCCTTATCTGGATTTCGAGCTACTTATCTGGAAGAACCCAACGTGTCTTCTTTAAAGATGTTACCTCGCGTACAATCAGCGTCACATCTGGGGTGCCTCAAGGAAGCCATCTTGGACTCTTACGTTTTACTTTGTTTATTAATGACTTGCCCCTTGCCTTAACTGACTCACTAGTACTTATGTACGCTGACGATGTTAAGCTTTGTCTTCAATATAGATCTACTAGCGCCCAATCTAGACTTCAATCCGATTTGAATAAATTCCAAAATTGGTGCTTAGCAAATGGATTAAAGCATAATGGATCGAAATGTAAACTCATGTCATTTTATCGATCTAGCCCTCACCAGGCAACGTACTTTTTCTATGGGATCGCCTTAGAAAGTTTAACTCAGGTTAACGATCTGGGAGTCCTATTAGATTTGAAACTTAAATTTACCGACCATATATCCACCATGGTTAATAAAGCTATGGGTGAGCTTGGTTTTATTAAAAGATGGTCAAAAGAATTCAACGACCCTTACATTACTAAAACTTTATACACATCATTGGTCCGTCCGATTCTTAAGTATGGATCGTGTGTCTGGAGTCCACAATACGGAGTGCACCAAGATTGCATAGAATCCGTACAAAAAAACTTTCTTATTTTCGCACTAAGGGGACTAAATTGGGATGCAAGCCTTCACCTTCCCTCCTATCATAGTAGACTTTTATTAATCAACTTACCACCATTAACTAACACTAGAACGATGCTGGGTGTCATATTTATATTTAATCTTATTAATGGTAATGTAGACAGCCAGCATTTATTAGCACGCGTAAATTTCAACGTTCCTAGTAGAAGGACTAGAAACTTTCGTCCTCTACTCCTTAGCCATTGTAGCTTGACATATGCCCAACACGATCCGTTCAGGGTTTTATGTTCGGACTACAATGGTATCTACCACGTTTTGTACCTTTGCTCTACTTACAATCTTAAATCCATTATACTAAACACCTTATCTTTGCAACACTTTTCCTCGTGATTTCATATTCCTATTCCTCTCTTTTACTCTCTCGGATCTATCCCCGCGATTCGAGCCGTACGTTGTGCGCCAGCGTCTCTCGGTCGGTTGGACGGGAGGTGGGCTGTACGTATGCAGTGGGAACCGCGCGAAAAATGGAGAAGGACGCCATAGTTCAGTAGTGCAACAAAAGAGAAGTAGACTTCAAATGCATTCCCCCACGAGCACCATCATTCGGTGGCCTATGGGAGGCTGCGGTAAAATCCGCAAAACGGCTGCTTGTTTGGCAGCATTGATCGATAACCTTCGAAGAACTCAAGACTGTAGTCAATGATGTCGAGGCGATCCTCAATTCACGGCCTATTATTCCCATGTCATCAGACACCACTGACGAATCAGCTTTATTGGAGTAACATTAACTGCTCCCGATACCAATATTACGCACGGCAAACCATTAGAAAAAGATGGGAACTGGTATCACGACTGAAGCATGCCTTTTTCAAATAATGGTCGAGCGAGTATATACAAGAACTCCAAAATCGACCCAAATGGAATACGGCGTCTCCAAATATTCATGAGGGATTGCTAGTCCTTATAAAGGATGACAAAGTGCCTATAATGAGCTGGCCTGTGGGAAGAGTTCTCAAAACGTATCCAGGACCGGACAACCTCGTTCGGGTAGTGGACATCAAAACGTCTTCTGGAATATTCAAGAGACCAGTGACTCGGTTAGCTGCACTGTTCCCAGAAGAAGTCAGCAATAAGCGCCCATTAGACGACACCCTCAAGGCAAACCAGTCTAATGAGCCTCCGGTACAACGCAAAAAAGGAATCCTCCCATCAATGCCTGTAATTCTAGCACTTATGTTGCTACTTCCACTAGCGATGGCAACTCCAATCAAAGTGACGGAGTTCAGTAATAAGCCAGGAATATTCTACGAACGTTTAGGAACCACGAGATTGGTAGTTCCGAATGGACAATGATAGTATATTACGACTGGAATCCCTACGGGAATGATATGAAGATACTTTCAGTTGGATTAGAGGAACTCTCACATAAGTGCCACGAAATGACAAACGTAGCAGCATGCAATTCCATTCTAGACCATTTTAGACATCTAGTTGTAGAGCTTGAGTCAGGAAACAACCTTATGCAACTCTCGGCAACGTAGATCACCGTTTAATGTTGTTGGATCCATAGCCAATTCATTATTCGGCGTGCTTAATCCATATACGCAGAAGATATGGCCAAAACTATAACAAAGGTTAAAGGCAAAGGGATTTCCTCTTACAGCTGCTTCAGAACCAGACACCATCATGGTTGACTCCACCATCAATTTGGTGCGAAAAGGAAGTTTGGCTACCAACAACCGCTTGAGATCTTTGGAACAATGATGATGACTCTCATAAATAAGCAACGAGGACAGTACCAAGGAGCACATTTGGAGTAAGCATTTATGATTCTCACAACACAAATGAATCTACTTGCAAATGGTTTACAGCGAATGCAGAGTGTGATAACTGATGTGTTAACTGATGTTCGCCGTAGAACAATCAGTCCAATTTTAATATCACCTACACAGTTACGAGATCAACTCCATCAAATTCGGGATCATTTACCACCCAACCAAATCTTGCCAGTCGCCACTTCTGATGTTCTGCAGCTCTACAAAATAATGTATGCGTAAGGCAGTACAACTGATACTCACGTCATCTTTCGAATAACAATACCACTGGTATCGTCAGAGTTATTGGATGTCTTTAGCATTGTGCCCATCCCAATATGGAAATCGAAAGGACATTGTACAATCTTCAGACAACGACCATAGCTGCCAAAGCCCATAGAGATCGTTTAATAGGTTTTAATGAGGACGAATTCAGAAGATGCACACCTATAAAAATTGACCAACATATTTGTTTCAATCACTTAACGGCATACAATGTAGACAGTAGATGCGAATTCCAGTTATTTAATAACATGACTGGAACAGAATGTCACACTGGAACAGAAATACCAGCATGGTATTTATTAAAACTTGCCAATCTAACCAATGAAACCAATGGATCTGCAGGCGGTATGCAATGGAGTTTCATCAACTATCAACATAAGGGCGACTGGTATGCTCAACTTGCCCTTTGGTTGCACTGCACGCAATGTCAATATAAGATTGACTACGATCGACACCATGACCACTGAAGTACAAACATCGTTCAGTCGATTCGGAAATATCTCCAAGCCCATAAATTCCATAGAAGAAATATCGGACTCCGCGTTAAGGACTTTCACCCAATCACCAAGTATAGACGACACAGAATTAGAGATCTTACAACATCAGTTAGCCGATATAAAAAGAATGGATGCACCGTACCAATTGGACCACCAGATAACCATGTCGAACACAGCATTGGTCATTTCAGTCATCATACTGATACTGATAAGCACCCTTCTCGCATCTTGCGACACAGGCAGACCATTTGGACTCCAAAAATTAAAAGACCAACTCCGGCACCTACCCCAAGACAGTTTACTATAGAGCTGGACGATGGTTGAACACCTGTTCAACGGCCGGGAGAATGTTAAGTCATGTGCATTTAATATTAAGACACAAGAACTCAAATAGTCAGAAACAACAAAGTGAACGGCAGCAAGAACTGCTGACAGTGCAAGTCAAAGCAACCGACAAATTAGTGCAGAATATTACATTTGGAAATTGTTAATTTATCATTTTTATGTTTTTGATATATTTCCATTAATTTACCACCTAAGCAATATTCATGTATCAAAGTAGCTATAAATATTGAACTTTTATACTAATAAGGTCAGTCTCAGACAAACCCATTCTGAACTCAATTCTTTCTCCATGTCCAATTTGTTCAAGTGCAAGATGCGGCAACAATCCAGCAATCGGTTCATGAACCCTTTGCTCAAAACATTTATTAAAGATTAACTATACTTCTGACCATGGAGCTCGGAGGACCGATCCGTAGTACCGAATTCCTGAACGGATTCGTGATATGCAGGCACACGTGACCCGCAGAGAGGACCCCGTAAAATGCCGACGAGTGTAGGTGCAATATACTGCTGACCATGCCACTCGTAAGACTATGTCGGAAAACCGAATTTCTGAATGGATTCAGGATGTGAAGCCACAGGCGACTAGCCAAGAGGACCCAGAGAAGCGCTGACGAGCAGTGCCAAAATACTGCTGAGCATGGAGGTCGGTGGACCGATCTTGATTACCGAATTCCTCAACGGATTCGGGATATGCAGTCACACGTGAGCCGCGGAGAGGAACACGAGGAGTGCCGACGAGAGACGGTGCAAAATACTGCTGTCCATGCCACTCGGAAGACCGTTCCGGAGTACCGAATTCCTGAATGAATTCGGGATATAGAAGCACACGTGACCCGCCGAGCCGACCCCTAGCAGTGCCGCCGAGAGCAGATGCAAAATACTGCTGACCATGGAGCTCGGAGGACCGATACGGAGTACCGAAATCCTGATCGGATTCGGGAAATGGACCCACAAGTGACCCGCCCTTGAGCGGACCTTGAGGAGTGCCGACGAGAGTAGGTGCAAAATACTTGTTGAGTCATGTGCATTTAATATTTCGACACAAGAACACAAATATGCACATAACAAAAAACACAAGCACTATAAGTATAATATAAAGACAATATAAGGTCATAGCCTACATAAAGCATGATGAACATTAAAAACAAAACCAAAAAACCAAAATATCCATTAATTTTTCACCTAAGCAATATCCATGTATCAAAGTAATTATAAATATTAAAGTTTTATACTAATAAAAACTGTCTCAGTCAAACCCATTCTGAACTCAATTCTTTCTCCACGTCCAATTTGTTTAAGTGCAAGTTGCGGGAACAAACCAGCAATCGGTTCTTGTACCCTTTGCTCAAAACATTTATTACAGATTAATAATTTGGTGACCCCGACTTGATCCTGCAAGCCCAGGATCACTAATCGAACAAGCGTCAATAGGAACGAATAGAGATTTCTATTGTTCCACAATAGAAAATTCAGGAAGACTCCTGCTAAGAGAGCATTAGGATCTTCACAGTAGTGTGACGCTGTCCCTCTAATCGGTAGATTAAGGGGACCACACCTCCCTCAGTCCGTCAAAAAAGGGTTCAGTTTCTTCGACCACTTTCGGTAGCGAGTTGGAGCGCATCCAGCTACTAGCCCTCTAGCAGCAAATAAAATACTCCCAACGGTCAGAAACGAAGAACGAAAAGATGGTAAGGGAGAATATTGCTATAATAATAAATTATTATAGAGCCAGCCGTTGATGAGGCGAGCGCTCAAGGCCTTTTAGATGCCCAGCAAGAAACTGGGCAAGAGATCGCAAGAAGCATCCGGAATTATAAAAAGGATGCGGCCGAATCGAAAACAAAAGGCATCATACTTTCAAACGAAACTAGCCCTTCTGGAAGAAGCTTGGGAAAGATTCGTTGAAAATGATGCAAAAATCCAAGGAACAGCCAGGACCGAAAGCTACATCAAGTATGCTGAGGAGCTCCGGATAAGTTGCGAGAAATATGCAGCCACTTTCGAAAGCAATCGAGACAAGCTGATGCAAGGCACGAGTCTAAAGGAAGATGCTCAAGAACAAGTAGAAAATCAAGTTCAAGAACAATCCCGTGACGAAGTTCCCAAGAATAAACGATTAGCCGGATTATGTCGGCGCCAAAAAGAACTAGTAGAATCCGTAAACGGTGCCTTAAGAGAGTTTAAGGCATCCGGGGGAGGTCCAGGAGACCTACTAAAATCTTTATGGGCTCAAGTCCAAAAAATCCACTTGACAGTCTACGAGGAATTTGAACACCCAATAGAAAGTGGTTATAACAAACAGGCATACGTACGATTGCAAGCAGAGGTGCAAAATGCACCTCTTGCCTATGGCAAGGCCAAGCACTTCGGTAAACGTCATTGATGTGCAAATGCCCCTCATAAATATTCCAAAGATTGATGGGGATGCAATGAAATGGAAACAATTCCATGACTTATTTACCTGCATGGTCCATGATACTAACATGCCATCAGTGAAGAAAATGTGGTACCTAAAAGCCGCTCTCTCTGGAAATGCGGAGAGACCAATACGCCACATCGAGCTAAATGACGACATGCCCATGTTCATGCATGGCGCATAATAGTTGGATCATATGACAATCCTCGGCTCATCGCGAATACAGTTATTCGTCGGCTACTTCATCAGAGCCCAGTCTCTGACAGTGCGAAATCAATACAGGAGCTGTATATAACAACCCTAGAAACCCTTGCGTCATTAAAGGTACTAGGCATCAACGTATCCACATGGGATGCGTTTCTTGTGGTCTTGCTTACCAATAAGCTTGTCATGACATGGGTCTATTTGAGCAGACAGTTGGAAACTCAGTAGAGATCCAGCCCCTATAAACGATGCTGGAATTCTTAGAGCAATTCTTAGAGTCTTGAGCTCCGGAAAGACAACGGCATCATTGAAAAGAGTCAAAAAATCTGGCGTGCCCATTCAGGACGTCAGACAGACAATCATCATGCTATTATTGCAAGGCTCCAAATAATGCATTATATAAATGTGAGGAGTTCCGCGCAAGAACAGTATCAGAAAGATTAAATTGGGTACAAAAACCAAAAATGTGTGTCAACTGTTTCAAGACCGACCACAAATCAAAGGAATGTATAGGATGGAATTCTTTCAAGTGCGACAAAAAACATCACACCTTGTTACACCTGGAATCCTCAAGCCATCATTCCCCAACTGTCGGTGCCGCGGTTAACAAGAATTACAACCTTCTTGCAACAGCAAAGTTAGCGGTCCAGGCAGAGAACGGTCAAGTAGCCAAATTTCGAGCCTTGCTAGACTCAGGATCACAGATCACTTTGATCACTGAGCGATTGGCATCAATGTTGTCATTAACGCGCCACAATACAAAGCTCCGGATCGTAGGAATTGGAGGACAACCAAGAATGAGCAGAGCAAGAGTAAGTATCCTCATTAGCTCTGCTCACGGGGATTCCAGCCAGCGCATAGAACCCTTTGTCCTTCCCCACATCATAGCTGACCAGCCATCTCAACCACTTACTCATTGTGCGTTAAAAATACCCAATGAGTGTCAGTTAGCAGATCCCCTAACGAACTGCTACGAATCCTAACGAATCCTTACGAATCAGCAGAAGATTGGAAGAGCTGGTGCCATGCTACAAAACACGAAACTAGGATGGATAGACAGGTGGAATGAAATCCATATACGCAGAATATATGGCCAAAACTATAACAAAGGTTAAAGGCAACGAGGATTCCTCTTACAGCTGATTCAGAACCAGACACCATCATGGGTGACTCCACCATCAATTTGGTGCGAAAGGAAGTTTGGCTACCAACAACCGCTTGAGATCTTTGGAACAACAGATGACTCTCATAAATAAGCACCGAGGACAGTACCAAGGACCACATTTGAAGCAAGCATTTATGATTCTCACAACACAAATGAATCTACTTGCAAATGGTTTACAGCGAATGCAGTGTGTGATAACTGATGTGTTAACTGATGTTCGCCGTAGAACAATCAGTCCAATTTTAATATCACCTACACAGTTACGAGATCAACTCCATCAAATTCGGGATCATTTACCACCCAACCAAATCTTGCCAGTCGCCACTTCTGATGTTCTGCAGCTCTACAAAATAATGTATGCGTAAGGCAGTACAACTGATACTCACGCCATCTTTCGAATAAAAATTCCACTGGTATCGTCAGAGTTATGGGATGTCTTTAGCATTGTGCCCATCCCAATATGGAAATCGAAAGGCTGGACATTGTACAATCTTCAGACAACGACCATAGCTGTCAATGCCCATAGAGAACGTTTTATAGGTTTTAATGAGGACGAATTCAGAAGATGCACACCTATATATAAAATTGACCAACATGTTTGTTTCAATCACTTAACGGCATACAATGTAGACAGTAGATGCGAATTCCAGTTATTTAATAACATGACTGGAACAGAATGTCACACTGGAACCGAAATACCAGCATGGTATTTATAAAAACGTGCCAATCTAACCAATGGATCTTCGCAACCAAGAAACCAATGGATCTGCAGGCGGTATGCAATGGAGTTTCATCAACTATCAACATAAGGGCGACTGGTATGCTCAACTTGCCCATTGGTTGCACTGCACGCAATGTCAATATAAGTTTGACTAAGATCGACACCATGACCACTGAAGTACAAACATCGTTCAGTCGATTCGGAAATATCTCCAAGCCCATAAATTTAATAGAAGAAATATCGGAATCCGCGTTAAGGACTTCCACCCAATCACCAAGTATGGACGACACAGAAATAGAGATCTTACAACATCAGTTAGCCGATATAAAAGAAAGGATTCACCGTACCAATTGGACCACCAGATAACCATGTCGAACACAGCATTGGTCATTTCAGTCATCATACTGATACTGATAAGCACCCTCATCTTGCGACACAGGCGGACCATTTGGACTCCAAAACGTAAAAGACCAACTCCGGAACCTACCCCAAGACAGTTTACTATAGAGCTGGACGATGGTTGAACACCAGTTCAACGGCCGGGAGAATGTTAAGTCATGTGCATTTAATATTAAGACACAAGAACTCAAATATACACACGACTAAAAACACAAGCACTATAAGTATATAATAAAGACAATATTAGGACATAGCCGACATAAAGAACGATAAATATTAAAAACCAAACCTTTCATAAACAAAAAACTGAACGGCAGCAAGAACTGCTGACAGTGCAAGTCAATGCAACCGACAAATTAGTGCAGAATATTACATTTGGAAATTGTTAATTTATCATTTTTATGTTTTTGATATATTTCCATTAATTTACCACCTAAGCAATATTCATGTATCAAAGTAGCTATAAATATTGAACTTTTATACTAATAAGGTCAGTCTCAGACAAACCCATTCTGAACTCTTTCTCCATGTTCAATTGTAGCTATAAATATTGAACTTTTATACTAATAAGGTCAGTCTCAGACAAACCCATTCTGAACTCTTTCTCCATGTTCAATTTGTTCAAGTGCAAGATGCGGCAACAAACCAGCAATCGGTTCATGAACCCTTTGCTCAAAACATTTATTAAAGATTAACTATACTTCTGACCATGGAGCTCGGAGGACCGATCGGTAGTACCGAATTCCTGAACGGATTCGTGATATGCAGGCACACGTGACCCGCCGAGAAGACCTCGTAAAGTGCCGACGAGAGTAGGTGCAATATACTGCTGACCATGCCACTCGTAAGACTACGAGAGTAGGTGCAAAATACTGCTGACCATACCACTCGGAAGACCACTCGGAAGTACCCAGTTCCTGAACGAATTCGGGATATGAAGCCACTCGCGAATCGCCAAGAGGACTCCGAGAAGCGCCAACGAGAAAAGGTGCAAAATACTGCTAACTATGGAGCTCGGAGGACCGATTCGAAGTACCAAATTCCTGAACGGATTCGGGAAATGGAGCCACAAACTCCGAGAAGCGCCGACGAGAGCAGCTGCGAAATACTTCAGACCATGATTCTTTCTCTTTATCTTAAAGCGAACGGACGTGTTTTTTTTGTGCGAACTGCGTTTTTTAACTTTGTTTATTGAGACTAAACAATCCGGTGTTTATTTTTATTTATTTATATTTTTTAAATTAAACCTTTCAATATTAATCATCCGTATCGCTTCGCGTGTGCAGTGGTATATTTGGAGGTAAAATAATAATTTTATTAATTTTCATCCAAACATAGCTCTGCTCTGCTTCTTCTTCTTCTCTTACGGTGTTGCTTCTATTACTGCTCAGTAGAGATTCTTATCTCTTTTCATTGCTGTTCACTAACCCACTCAAATCGCTCTTTTTGATCTCCCCTCTTTAGTTTCCCTGGCACAGTGGTTTAAGGTACGTCAATAATAAAAACAAAAATATTAACAAATAATTTATCATGGAATTTAAACTTGTCTGTGCTTTGAAGTCTTGTAATAAGACAATCTCCTCATCCCAGCCTACCATCCACTGCTGGCTCTGTGAAAACGTTTTGCACGCTAAGTGTGCCGGGTTCACGGCCTCAGTATCGGATGCCATTTCACGTAGGTCTGGCCTCCACTTCTGCTGTGTTAGCTGTCGTGCTGTTCAGGACGAAATGAGATCGTTCATGAGACAGACTAAAAGTGGATTTAAAGAGTTGATTAGCGGTTTTCGTAAAATCAATGACCAACTCTGTGCGCTCGATACGCAGTTTAGTAGTCTTTAACTACTAAATGAGTCTCCAAAGCGTAAGAAATCCGCTATTAGTGATGTGCTTGTGGCGAATAAACTTCAGCCTACTCAGCCGACAATTATTCAGCCGCTAATATCTCTGGCCACCCCAAGGGCTGGAACTGGGAAAAATTCGGCTTCCGAATTTTTCAGTATTAATGAGCAATTGTCCGATTTGTCCTCTGTGGCATCACTCCAAGTGATACCACCAGACCCAATAACTCAAACCCCCTTAAGAGTCACCGAACAGGGTATTCAACCGTCCGGACCCCCGGTTCGAACTGATGCTGCAGTATTAGTTACTGCGGCACCAAAAACCTTGCAGGTGATCCCGCCATCGAAACGCATATTTGTTTCTCGGCTTGCCCCTGACACTTCTGAGTTAGATATCTCGGCTTATATCAAAGCCAAAACAAAAGCCAATATTAAGGTGGCAGATATTAGAAAATTTAAATATTCATACACCAGGCACACGTCATCTTTCAAAATACGTGTGCCAGTGCAGATGTTCAAGGCGATCTGTTCCGCCAGCTTTTGGCCAGAGAACATTTTCGTCCAACAACATCAGCCAAGTACGGTGAAGAGAAAAATTACCAAGCCTGTGGGAGTGAAACTCCCACATGTTAGAGCCATTGACCAACCTTCCACCTCATCTTCCTCACCCTCAAAAAACTAATTTCTTCACTAACACTTACCTATCAGAATACTAGAGGGCTACGTAGTAAACTTCCCAAACTGTATTCTGATAGTTCTTCCTTTGCATCTCACATTATAGTCTTTACAGAAACTTGGTAAAAGCCGGAGATTTTAAGCTCCGAAGTTTTTCCAAATAAGTACACTACTTTTAGACGTGATAGAACACTGCGAAGGGGAGGAGGAGTCCTAATTTCTGTAGACTCCAAATTCGCTTCTGATGAGGTAAAATCACAAGAGTTTGGTGACATAGAATTTCTTTGCGTTAAAATCATTCTGTCCGGTCAATCTTTATAGGTTACCTGTTCTTACATACTACCTTCGTCGGAACCGCCCACATACTGGCAACATTTGTCCGCTATTCGTCTCGTGTCGGACCGTTTGTCTGACGGGGACCAGTTGGTAGCTCTGGGGGACTTCAATATACCAGATCTTATGTGGTCCAATGTTGAGAATTCACCGTCCTTAATACTTAACTTGAACCACGACTTCCCTGCGGGTATGTTCGACATGTCACTCGGGCAAATTAACCACGTTAGAAATTCCTTAGGTCGGCTGCTAGACTTGTATTTCGTTTCTGATCCTGATGAAATTACTCTTTCTAGAACTTTGCCCCTTTCTAACCCTGAGGATCCGTATCATCCCACTCTTGAAGTTTTAATCGAAAACAATAACCTAATTGTCCTTAAGTCTAAACTTAAATCTCAAAAAGTACGTTTCTTCCGTAAGGCTGACTTTACTAAACTAAACGAGTTAATTCTTGAATATGATTGGTCCGATTTACTGGCATGTGAAGATATTAATATTGCCTTAAATAAATTTTATCACTCTTTGTATTTATTTTTCGACGCTTGCGTGCCATGGAAATATCCGTCTGGTTCAATTAATTCACCTTGGTATACAAGGCATCTATTAAATTTAAAGAACATTATGAATAGACTTTTAAATAAACATAAATTATCTGGCTGTACAGTTAGTTATTCAAGATACTTAGTAGCTCGGTCTAATTTCACCGTGCTTAACGCCGAATGTTTTAGGCCGCTGCCGGATTCAGTTTACTCAGAACCCGAAGCAGTTTTATAACTTTGTAAACACTAAGCGCAAATCTGTATCTTTTCCGTCTCTGCTTACGTTTGAGAACTCTTCTGCGAACACTGATCTGGCAATGGCCGATCTCTTTGCAAAGTTTTTTCAAACAACGTATTCACATAGCACCACTCCAGCTCAGCCTTACACTTATAATATCCAATCAGCCAACCTTATTTTTTGCCCATCTTTTGATCAAAGTGGTGTGTTATCGGATCTTCTTAGGGTTAAGCCCGTGTATCGCCAGGCCCCGATGGAGTACCAGGCTGTGTGCTGAGGAACTGCGCCGTGGCCCTGTGCAAACCGCTTCTTAAACTTTTTAATTTATCGCTGAAGACCTCGATTTTTCCCCTGATGTGGAAGGAATCTTACATTATCCCTCTGCATAAAAAAGGGAAAAAATCTGATGCTTCAAATTATAGAGGCATTTCTAGCAGTTGTCAGCAATTCCAAAGCTTTTCGAAAAACTTATTACTCCTCATTTGCAACACCTATGTAGTTCAATAATATCCCCATGCCAACATGGCTTTATGAAGCGCCGCTCCACCACCACCAACTTATTGGAGCTAACATCTTTTGTCACGGATGGGTTCTGGAATGGCTTACAAACAGAAGTCATTTACACTGACTTCAGTAAAGCATTTGATTCTGTTAACCATTCGCTTCTTATAAGTAAACTCAGTCTTTTGGGATTCCCAACTGATCTCCTTAGCTGGATTTCGAGCTACTTATCTGGAAGAACCCAACGTGTCTTCTTTAAAGATGTTACCTCGCGTACAGTCCGCGTCACATCTGGGGTGCCTCAAGGAAGCCATCTTGGACCCTTACGTTTTACTTTGTTTATTAATGACTTGCCCCTTGCCTTAACTGACTCACTAGTACTTATGTACGCTGACGATGTTAAGCTTTGTCTTCAATATAGATCTACTAGCGCCCAATCTAGACTTCAATCCGATTTGGATAAATTTAAAAATTGGTGCTTAGCAAATGACCTAAAGCTTAATGGATCGAAATGTAAACTCATGTCATTTTATCGATCTAGCCCTCACCAGGCAACGTACTTTTTCTATGGGATCGCCTTAGAACGTTTAACTCAGGTTAACGATCTGGGAGTCCTATTAGATTTGAAACTTAAATTTACCGACCATATATCCACCATGGTTAATAAAGCTATGGGTGTGCTTGGTTTTATTAAAAGATGGTCAAAAGAATTCAACGACTGGTGTGTCTGGAGTCCACAATACGGAGTGCACCAAGATCACATAGAATCCGTACAAAAAAACTTTATTTTCGCACTTAGGGGACTAAATTGGGATGCAAGCCTTGCCCTTCCCTCCTATCATAGTAGACTTTTATTAATCAACTTACCACCATTAACAAACCGTAGAACGATGCTGGGTTTCATGTTTCTATTTAATGTTATTAATGGTAATGTAGACAGCCAGCTTTTATTAACACGCTTAAATTTCAACGTTCCTAGTAGAAGGACTCGAAACTTTCCATCCGTTCAGGGTTTTATGTTCGGACTACAATGGTCTCTACCACGTTTTGTCCCTTTGCTCTACTAACAATCTTAAATCCATTATACTAAACACCTTATCTTTGCAACACTTTTCCTCGTGATTTCATACTCCTATTCCTCTCTTTTACTCTCTCGGATCTATCCCCGCGATTCGAGCCGAACGTTATGCGGCAGCGTCCATCGGTCGGTTGGACGGGAGGTGGGCTGTACTTATGCAGTGGGAAAAAAGAAAAAGAAAAAAAAGATGGGAGAACTGATCCGGAGTACCGTATTCCTGAACGAATTCGGGATATGCAGGCACACGTGATCCGACGAGAGGACCCCCTGAAGTGCCGACGGGAGTAGGTGCAATATTCTGCTGACCATGCCACTCGTAAGACTATGCCGGAGTACCGAATTTATGAATGTATTGAGGATATTGAGGCACACGCGACTCGCTGAGAGGACCCAGAGCAGCGCTGACGAGAGCAGATGCAAAATACTGCTGACCATGGAGCTCTGAGGACCGGTCCGGAGTAGCGAATTCCTGATCGGATTCGGGATATGCAGGCACACGTGATCCGACGAGAGGACACCGTGAAGTGCCGACGAGAGGTGGTGCAAAATACTGCTTACCATAGAGCTCGGAGGACCGATCCGGAGTATCGAATTCCGGAACGGATTCGGGACATGGGGGCAAACGTGACCTGCCGAGAGGACTCCGAGATGTTCCGACGAGAGTAGACTACTCCGGAGTACCGAATTCCTGAATGGATTCGGGATATAGAAGCACACGTAACCCTCCGAGAGGACTCCGAGAAGCGCCGACGAGAGCAGGTACAAAATACTGCTTACCATGGAGCTCGGAGGACCGATCCGGAGTACCGAATTCTGGAACGGATTCGGGATATGGGGCCAATCGTGACCTGCCGAGAGGCCTCCGAGAAGTGCCAACGAGAGAAGGTGCAAAATACTGCTGACCATGTCACTCGGAAGACCACTCCGGAGTACCGAATTCCTGAGTTGATTAGGGAAATAGAAGCACACGCAACCCTCCGAGAGGACTCCGGGAAGCGCCGAAGAGAGCAGGTGCAAAATACTGGTTACCATGGAGCTCGGAGGACCGATACGGAGAATCGAATTCCGGAACGGTTTCGGGATATGGGGGCACACGTGACCTGCCGAGAGGACTCCGAGAAGTGCCGACGAGAGTAGGTGCAAAATACTGCTGACCATGCCACTCGGAAGACCACTCCGGAGTACCGAATTCCTGAATGGATTCGGGATATAGAAGCACACGTAAATCTCTGAGAGGACTCCGAGATGCGCCGACGAGAGCAGGTGCAAAATACTGCTTATTATGGAGCTCGGATTACCGATCCGGAGTACCGAATTCCGGAACGGATTCGGGATATTCAGGCACACGTGATTCGCCGAGAGGACCCCGTAAAGTGCCGACGAGAGCAGGTGCGAAATACTGCTGACCATGGAGCTCGGAGGACCGATCCGGTGTACCAAATTCTTGAACGGATTCGGGATATTCAGGCACACGTGAACCGCCGAGAGGACCCTGAGGAGTGGCGACGAGAGCAGGTGCAAAATACTCCTGACCATGCCACTCGGAAGACCACTCCGGAGTACCCAACTCCGAAATGAATTTGGGATAAAGTAGCACACGAAACCCTCCGAGAGGAGTCCGAGAAGAGCCGACGAGAATAGGTGCCAAATTCTGATGGAGATCGGAGGACCGATCCGTAGTACCGAGTTTCTGAACGCATTCGGGATATGCAGGCACACGTAACCCGCCGAGAGGACCCCGTGAAGTGCCGACGAGAGTAGGTGCAAAATACTGCTGACCATGCCATTCGGAAGACTATGCCGGAGCCGCGAATTCCTGAACGGATTGGGGATATGGCGGCACACGTGACCCGACGAGAGGACTCCGAAAAGCTCCGACTAGCTCCGAGAAGCTCGGAGGACCGATCCGAAGTACAGTATTCCTGAACGAATTCGGGATATGAAGGCACTCGCGACTTGCCAAGAGGACCCCGTGAAGTGCCGACGAGACTAGGTGCTAAATACTGCTGACCAGGCCACTCGAAAAACCACTCCGGAGTACCGAATTCCTAAATTGATTCGGGATATAGAAGCTTACATTACCCTCCGATAGGATTCCGTGATGCGCCGAAGAGAGCGGGTCCGAAATACTGCAGACCATGGAGCTCGGAGGACAGATCCGGAGTACCGAATTCCTGGTAGAATTCGGGATATGGAGGCACCCGCGACTCGCCGAGGCGACCCTGAGGAGCGCCCACGAGAGGAGGTGAAATATACTGCTGATCATGGAGCTCGGAGTACCGATCCAGATTACCGAATTCTGGAAGGGATTCGGGATATGAGAGGCCTCCGTGAAGTGACGACGAATGTAGGTGCAAAATACTGCTGACCATGCCACTCGGAAGGCCACTCTGGAGTTCCGAATTCCTGAATCGGGATATAGAAGCACACGTAACCCTCCGAGAGGACTCCGAGATGCGCCGAACACGTGAGAGCAGGTACAAAATACTTCTTACCATGGAGCTCGGAGGACCGATCCGGAGTACCGAATTCTGGAACGGATTCGGGATATGGGGGCAAACGTGACCTGCCGAGAGGACTCCGAGAAGTGGCGACGAGAGTAGGTGCAAAAATTTCTGACCAAGCCACTCTGAAGACCACTCCGGAGTACCGAATTCCGGAACGCATTCGGGATTTGCAGGCACACGTGATCCGCCGAGAGGACCCCGTGATGTGCCGACGAGAGCAGGTGCAAAATACTGCTGACCATGGAGCTCGTAGGACCGACCCGGTGTACCAAATTCTTGAACGGATTCGGGACATTCAGGTACACGTGAACCGCCGAGAGGACCCTGAGGAGTGGCGACGAGAGCAGGTGCAAAATACTGCTGACCATGCCACTCGGAAGACCACTCCGGAGTACCCAACCCCGAAATGAATTTGGGATAAAGTAGCACACGAAACCCTCCGAGAGGACTCCGAGAAGAGCCGACGAGAATAGGTGCCAAATTCTGATGGAGAGCGGAGGACCGATCCGTAGTACCGAGTTTCTGAACGCATTCGGGATATGCAGGCACACGTAAGCCGCCGAGAGGACCCCGTGAAGTGCCAACGAGAGTAGGTGCAAAATACTGCTGACCATGCCATTCGGAAGACTATGCCGGAGCCGCGAATTCCTGAACGGATTGGGGATATGGCGGCACACGTGACCCGACGAGAGGACTCCGAAAAGCTCCGACTAGCTCCGAGAAGCTCGGAGGACCGATCCGAAGTACAGTATTCCTGAACGAATTCGGGATATGAAGGCACTCGCGACTTGCCAAGAGGACCCCGTGAAGTGCCGACGAGACTAGGTGCTAAATACTGCTGACCAGGCCACTCGGAAAACCACTCCGGAGTACCGAATTCCTAAATTGATTCGGGATATAGAAGCTTACATTACCCTCCGATAGGATTCCGTGATGCGCCGAAGAGAGCGGGTCCGAAATACTGCAGACCATGGAGCTCGGAGGACAGATCCGGAGTACCGAATTCCTGGTAGAATTCGGGATATGGAGGCACCCGCGACTCGCCGAGGCGACCCTGAGGAGCGCCCACGAGAGGAGGTGAAATATACTGCTGATCATGGAGCTCGGAGTACCGATCCAGATTACCGAATTCTGGAAGGGATTTGGGATATGGGGCCACTAGTGACCTGTCGAGAGGCCTCCGTGAAGTGACGACGAATGTAGGTGCAAAATACTGCTGACCATGCCACTCGGAAGGCCACTCTGGAGTTCCGAATTCCTGAATCGGGATATAGAAGCACACGTAACCCTCCGAGAGGACTCCGAGATGCGCCGACGAGAGCAGGTACAAAATACTGCTTACCATGGAGCTCGGAGGACCGATCCGGAGTACCGAATTCTGGAACGGATTCGGGATATGGGGGCAAACGTGACCTGCCGAGAGGACTCCGAGAAGTGGCGACGAGAGTAGGTGCTAAATACTGCTGACCAGGCCACTCGAAAAACCACTCCAGAGTACCGATTTGCGGAACGCATTCGGGATATGCGGGCACACGTGATCCGACGAGAGGACCCCGTGAAGTGCCGACGAGAGTAGGTGCAAAATACTGCTGACCTTGCCACTCGGAAAACCACTCCGGAGTACCGAATTCCTAAATTGATTCGGGATATAGAAGCTTACATTACCCTCCGATAGGATTCCGTGATGCGCCGAAGAGAGCGGGTCCGAAATACTGCAGACCATGGAGCTCGGAGGACAGATCCGGAGTACCGAATTCCTGGTAGAATTCGAGATATGGAGGCACCCGCGACTCGCCGAGGTGAAATATACTGCTGATCATGGAGCTCGGAGTACCGATCCAGATTACCGAATTCTGGAAGGGATTCGGGATATGAGAGGCCTCCGTGAAGTGACGACGAATGTAGGTGCAAAATACTGCTGACCATGCCACTCGGAAGGCCACTCTGGAGTTCCGAATTCCTGAATCGGGATATAGAAGCACACGTAACCCTCCGAGAGGACTCCGAGATGCGCCGAACACGTGAGAGCAGGTACAAAATACTGCTTACCATGGAGCTCGGAGGACCGATCCGGAGTACCGAATTCTGGAACGGATTCGGGATATGGGGGCAAACGTGACCTGCCGAGAGGACTCCGAGAAGTGGCGACGAGAGTAGGTGCAAAAATTTCTGACCAAGCCACTCTGAAGACCACTCCGGAGTACCGAATTCCGGAACGCATTCGGGATTTGCAGGCACACGTGATCCGCCGAGAGGACCCCGTGATGTGCCGACGAGAGCAGGTGCAAAATACTGCTGACCATGGAGCTCGTAGGACCGATCCGGTGTACCAAATTCTTGAACGGATTCGGGACATTCAGGTACACGTGAACCGCCGAGAGGACCCTGAGGAGTGGCGACGAGAGCAGGTGCAAAATACTGCTGACCATGCCACTCGGAAGACCACTCCGGAGTACCCAACTCCGAAATGAATTCGGGATAAAGTAGCACACGAAACCCTCCGAGAGGACTCCGAGAAGAGCCGACGAGAGTAGGTGCCAAATTCTGATGGAGATCGGAGGACCGATCCGTAGTACCGAATTTCTGAACGCATTCGGGATATGCAGGCACACGTAACCCGCCGAGAGGACCCCGTGGAGTGCCGACGAGAGTAGGTGCAAAATACTTCTGACCATGCCATTCGGAAGACTATGCCGGAGCCGCGAATTCCTGAACGGATTGGGGATATGGCGGCACACGTGACCCGACGAGAGGACTCCGAAAAGCTCCGACTAGCTCCGAGAAGCTCGGAGGACCGATCCGGAGTACAGTGTTCCTGAACGAATTCGGGATATGATGGCACTCGCGACACGCCAAGAGGACCCCGTGAAGTGCCGACTAGGTGCGAAATACTGCTGACCATGGAGCTCGGCGGACACACGTGACCCGCCGAGAGGACCCCGTGAAGTGCCAACGAGAGTACGTGCAAAATACTGTTGACCATGTCACTCGGAAAACCACTCCAGAGGACCGAATTCCTGAATGGATTTGGGATATAGAAGCACACGTAACCCTTCGAGAGGACTCCGAAGTGCTGATGATAGTAGGTGCAAAATACTGCTAACAATGCCATTCGGAAGACTATAACGGAGCACCGAACTCCTGAACGGATTCGGGATATGGAGGCACACGCTCCGACGAGCTCTGAGAAGCTCGGAGGACCGATCCAGTGTACCGTATTCCTGAACGAATTCGGGATATGACGGCACTCGCGCCTCGCCAAGACAACCCCGGAAAGCGCGATCGAGAGCAGGTGTAAAATACTGCTGATTATGGCGCTCAGAGGACCGATTCGGAGTACCAAATTCATGCACGGATTCGCGAAATGGAGCCACAAGTGACCCGCCTAGCGGACATTTAGAAGTGCCGACGAGAGTAGGTGCGCAATCCTGATGGAGCTCGGAGGACCGATCCGTAGTACCGTATTCCTGAACGGAGAGGTCCTCTTGAAGTGGCGACGAGAGTAGGTGCAAAATACTGCTGAGCATGGAGCTCGGACGACCGATCCGGAGTACGGGCACTCGCCGGTTTTAGCTTACAAAGTGAAGAAATTTCCGCTCAATCAGTTATACAACAACTATAGGATATAGTCGTCCGATACTTAAGAAGTTTGAGAGAACGGATATTTTTTCGCAAAGTAAAGTCCATCAAAAGCCCCATTCTTCTAACTTTTTACTATAAAAAAAGTAATGGCATTACCGATTTACTAGTTACATGACGGCTATAGGATATAGTCCGCCGATCGTCAGTTACCCCATCATCAATCGGTAATATGACAACTAAAAGACTAAGTCACTGTGAAATATTGCAGATCGCATAGGTTGTATGTAGCTTACAAAAATGGAAATTCCGGTCAATCAGTAATACAACAACTATAGGATATAGTCGGCCATTCCTTATGAAGTTTGAAAAATCGGACATATTTTCGCAAAGTAAAATCCAACACAAGTCCCATTCTTCTAAATTAAATGGAAACATAGTAATGGCATTACCAATTTCCAGTTACATGACGGCTAGAGTATATAGTCCGTCGATCGTCAGTTACCCCATTATCAATCGGTAATAGGACAAAGTCGACCGATCCTTGTGAAATATTACAGATCGCATAGGTTGTAGCATATAAAATGAAGGAATTTCCGGTCATTCAGTTATACAATTACTAAACGATATAGTCGGCCGATCTTTATGAAGTTTTAGAGAACTCCCAATTTGCGCAAAGTAAACTGGTCAAAGTCGACCGATCCTTATTAAATTCGGCAAATCGCATAGGTTGTCACTTACAAAGTGAAGGAATTTCCGGTCAATCACTTATACAACAACTAAACGACATAGTCGACCGATCCCTATGAAGTTTGAGAGAACGGACATATTTTCGGAAAGTAATATCCATCAAAAGTCCCTTCCTTCTAACTTAAAAAAAAAATAAAATTATGGCGATTTCGATTTACCAGTAACATGACTTTTATACGATATAGTCCGCCGATCGTCAGTTACCCTATCATTAATCGATTATATGACCACTAAAGGATAAAGTCGACCGATCCTAATGAAATTCGGCAAATCGCGTAGGTAATAACTTACAATGTGAAGGAATTTCCGGTCCATCAGTTATACTAAACGAACTAGTCGGCCGATCCTTATGAAGTTTGAGAGAACGGACATGTTTGCGCAAAGTAAAATCCATCAAAAGTCCCATTCTTCTAACCTTAAAGGAACCAAAGTAATGGCATAACCGATTTACCACTTACATGACGGCTATAGTATATAGTCTGCTGATCGTCAATTACCCCATCATCAATCGGTAATTTGACAACTAATGGACAAAGTCGACCGATCCTTGTGTAATATGGCAGATCGCATAGGTTGTAGCTTACAAAGTGAAGGAATTTCCGGTCAATCAGTTATACAACAACTAACCGACATAGTCGGCCGATCCTTATGAAGTTTGAGAGAACGGACATATTTTCGGAAAGTAAAATCCATCAAAAGTCCCTTCCTTCTAACTTACAAAAAAAAACAAAATTATGGCGATTCTGATTTACCAGTTACATGACGGCTATAGGATATAGTCCGCCAATCGTCAGTTACACCATCATAAATCGGTTATATGACAACTAAAGGACAAAGTCGACCGATCCTTATGAAATTCGGCAAATCGCATAGGTTGTAACTTACAATGTGAAGGAATTTCCGGTCAATCAGTTATACAACAACTAAACGATATAGTCGGCCGATCCTTATGAAGTTTGAGAGAACGGACATATTTGCGCAAAGTAAAATCCATCAAAAGTCCCTTCCTTCTAACTTAAAAAAAAAAACAAAATTATGGCGATTTCGATTTACCAGTAACATGACTTTTATACGATATAGTCCGCCGATCGTCAGTTACCCTATCATCGATTATATGACATATATACAATCGATTATATGACAACTAAAGGATAAAGTCGACCGATCCTAATGAAATTTGGCAAATCGCGTAGGTTGTAACTTACAATGTGAAGGAATTTCCGGTCCATCAGTTATACAACAACTAAACGATATAGTCGGCCGATCCTTATGAAGTTTGAGAGAACGGACATATTTGCGCAAAGTAAAATCCATCAAAAGTCCCATTCTTCTAACTTAAAAGGAACCAAAGTAATGGCATAACCGATTTACCACTTACATGACGGCTATAGTATATAGTCTGCTGATCGTCAATTACCCCATCATCAATCGGTAATTTGACAACTAATGGACAAAGTCGACCGATTCTTGTGTAATATGGCAGATCGCATAGATTGTAGCTTACAAAGTGAAGGAATTTCCGGTCAATCAGTTATACAACAACTAACCGACATAGTCGGCCGATCCTTATGAAATGGACATATTTTCGCAAAGTAAAATCCATCAAAAGTCCCTTCCTTCTAACTTAAATAAAAAAACAAAATTATGGCGATTCCGATTTACCAGTTACATGACGGCTATAGGATATAGTCCGCCAATCGTCAGTTACACCATCATAAATCGGTTATATGACAACTAAAGGACAAAGTCGACCGATCCTTATGAAATTCGGCAAATCGCATAGGTTGTAACTTACAATGTGAAGGAATTTCCGATCCATCAGTTATACAACAATTAAACGATATAGTCGGCCGCTCCTTATGAAGTTTGAGAGAACGGACATATATGCGCAAAGTAAAATCCATCAAAAGTCCCATTCTTCTAACTTAAAAGGAAACAAAGTATGGGCATTACCGATTTATCAGTTACATGACGGCTATAGTATATAGTCCGCCGATCGTCATTTACCCCATTATCAATCGGTAATATGACAACTGAAGGACATAATCGACGGAGCCTTGTGAAATATTTCAGATCGCATAGGTTGTTGCTTACAAAATGATGGAGTTTCCGGTCAATCAGTTATACAACAACTAAACGACATAGTCGGCCGATCCTTATGAAGTTTGAGAGAACGGACATATATGCGCAAAGTAAAATCCATCAAAAGTCCCATTCTTCTAACTTAAAAACAAAACAAAGTTATGGCGATTCCGATTTTCCAGTTACATGACGGCTATAGGATATAGTGCGCCGATCGTCAGTTACCCCATCATCAATCGGTAATATGACAACTGAAGGACAAAGTCGACCGAGCCTTGTGAAATTTGGAAAATTGCATTGGTTGTAGCTTACAAATGATGCAATTTCCGGTCAAACAGTTTTACAACAACTTAACGATATAGTCGGCCTTATCGTATAAAGTTTGAGAGAACGGACGTATTCGCGCAAAGTCAAATCCATGATATGGCGATTCCGATTTACCAGTAACACGACTTCTATAGGATATAGTCCGCCGATCGTCAGTTATCCAATCATTAATCGGTTATATAGGACAAAGTCGACCAAGCCTTGTGAAATTTGGCGAATCGCAGAGGTTGTCACTTACAAAGTGAAGGAATTTCCGGTCAATCAGTTAAACAACAACTAAACGACATAGTCGGCCGATCCTTATGAAGTTTGAGCGAACGGACATATATGCGCAAAGTAAAATCCAACAAAAGTCCCATTCTTCTAACTTAAAAACAAAACAAAGTTATGGCGATTCCGATTTTCCAGTTACATGACGGCTATAGGATGTAGTCCGCCGATCGACAGTTACCCCATCATAAATCGGTTATATGACAACTAAAGGATAAAGTCGACCGATCCTTATGAAATTCGGCAAATCGCATAGGTTGTAACTTACAATGTGAAGGAATGTCCGATCCATCAGTTATACAACAACTAAACGATATAGTCGGCCGATCCTTATGAAGTTTGAGAGAACGGACATATATGCGCAAAGTAAAATCCATCAAAAGTCCCATTCTTCTAACTTAAAAGGAAACAAAGTATGGGCATTACCGATTTATCAGTTACATGACGGCTATAGTATGTAGTCCGCCGATCGTCATTTACCCCATTATCAATCGGTAATATGACAACTGAAGGACATAATCGACGGAGCCTTGTGAAATATTTCAGATCGCATAGGTTGTTGCTTACAAAATGATGGAGTTTCCGGTCAATCAGTTATACAACAACTAAACGACATAGTCGGCCGATCCTTATGAAGTTTGAGAGAACGGACATATATGCGCAAAGTAAAATCCATCAAAAGTCCCATTCTTCTAACTTAAAAGGAAACAAAGTATGGGCATTACCGATTTACCAGTTACATGACGGCTATAGTATATAGTCCGCCGATCGTCAGTTACCCCATTATCAATCGGTAATTTGACAACTAATGGACAAAGTCGACCGATCCTTGTGTAATATGGCAGATCGCATAGGTTGTAGCTTACAAAGTGAAGGAATTTCCGGTCAATCAGTTATACAACAACTAAACGACATAGTCGGCCGATCCTTATGAAGTTTGAGCGAACGGACATATATGCGCAAAGTAAAATCCAACAAAAGTCCCATTCTTCTAACTTAAAAACAAAACAAAGTTATGGCGATTCCGATTTTCCAGTTACATGACGGCTATAGGATATAGTGCGCCGATCGTCAGTTACCCCATCATCAATCGGTAATATGACAACTGAAGGACAAAGTCGACCGAGCCTTGTAAAATTTGGAAAATTGCATTGGTTGTAGCTTACAAATGAAGCAATTTCCGGTCAAACAGTTTTACAACAACTTAACGATATAGTCGGCCTTATCGTATAAAGTTTGAGAGAACGGACGTATTCGCGCAAAGTCAAATCCATGATATGGCGATTCCGATTTACCAGTAACACGACTTCTATAGGATATAGTCCGCCGATCGTCAGTTACCCAATCATTAATCGGTTATATAGGACAAAGTCGACCAAGCCTTGTGAAATTTGGCGAATCGCAGAGGTTGTCACTTACAAAGTGAAGGAATTTCCGGTCAATCAGTTAAACAACAACTAAACGACATAGTCGGCCGATCCTTATGAAGTTTGAGCGAACGGACATATATGCGCAAAGTAAAATCCAACAAAAGTCCCATTCTTCTAACTTAAAAACAAAACAAAGTTATGGCGATTCCGATTTTCCAGTTACATGACGGCTATAGGATGTAGTCCGCCGATCGACAGTTACCCCATCATAAATCGGTTATATGACAACTAAAGGATAAAGTCGACCGATCCTTATGAAATTCGGCAAATCGCATAGGTTGTAACTTACAATGTGAAGGAATGTCCGATCCATCAGTTATACAACAACTAAACGATATAGTCGGCCGATCCTTATGAAGTTTGAGAGAACGGACATATATGCGCAAAGTAAAATCCATCAAAAGTCCCATTCTTCTAACTTAAAAGGAAACAAAGTATGGGCATTACCGACTCATCAGTTACATGACGGCTATAGTATATAGTCCGCCGATCGTCATTTTCCCCATTATCAATCGGTAATATGACAACTGAAGGACATAATCGACGGAGCCTTGTGAAATGTTTCAGATCGCATAGGTTGTTGCTTACAAAATGATGGAGTTTCCGGTCAATCAGTTATACAACAACTAAACGACATAGTCGGCCGATCCTTATGAAGTTTGAGAGAACGGACATATATGCGCAAAGTAAAATCCATCAAAAGTCCCATTCTTCTAACTTAAAAACAAAACAAAGTTATGGCGATTCCGATTTTCCAGTTACATGACGGCTATAGGATATAGTGCGCCGATCGTCAGTTACCCCATCATCAATCGGTAATATGACAACTGAAGGACAAAGTCGACCGAGCCTTGTGAAATTTGGAAAATTGCATTGGTTGTAGCTTACAAATGATGCAATTTCTGGTCAAACAGTTTTACAACAACTTAACGATATAGTCGGCCTTATCGTATAAAGTTTGAGAGAACGGACGTATTCGCGCAAAGTCAAATCCATGATATGGCGATTCCGATTTACCAGTAACACGACTTCTATAGGATATAGTCCGCCGATCGTCAGTTACCCAATCATTAATCGGTTATATAGGACAAAGTCGACCAAGCCTTGTGAAATTTGGCGAATCGCAGAGGTTGTCACTTACAAAGTGAAGGAATTTCCGGTCAATCAGTTAAACAACAACTAAACGACATAGTCGGCCGATCCTTATGAAGTTTGAGCGAACGGACATATATGCGCAAAGTAAAATCCAACAAAAGTCCCATTCTTCTAACTTAAAAACAAAACAAAGTTATGGCGATTCCGATTTTCCAGTTACATGACGGCTATAGGATGTAGTCCGCCGATCGACAGTTACCCCATCATAAATCGGTTATATGACAACTAAAGGATAAAGTCGACCGATCCTTATGAAATTCGGCAAATCGCATAGGTTGTAACTTACAATGTGAAGGAATGTCCGATACATCAGTTATACAACAACTAAACGATATAGTCGGCCGATCCTTATGAAGTTTGAGAGAACGGACATATATGCGCAAAGTAAAATCCATCAAAAGTCCCATTCTTCTAACTTAAAAGGAAACAAAGTATGGGCATTACCGATTTATCAGTTACATGACGGCTATAGTATATAGTCCGCCGATCGACATTTACCCCATTATCAATCGGTAATATGACAACTGAAGGACATAATCGACGGAGCCTTGTGAAATATTTCAGATCGCATAGGTTGTTGCTTACAAAATGATGGAGTTTCCGGTCGATCAGTTATACAACAACTAAACGACATAGTCGGCCGATCCTTATGAAGATTGAGAGAAAGGACATATTTGCGCAAAGTAAAATTCAACAAAAGTCCCATTCTTCTAACTTAAAAACAAAACAAAGTTATGGCGATGCCGATTTTCAAGTTACATGACGGCTATAGGATATAGTGCGCCGATCGTCAGTTACCCCATCATCAATCGGTAATATGACAACTGAAGGACAAAGTCGACCGAGCCTTCTGAAATATTTCAGATCGCATAGGTTGTTGCTTACAAAGTGAAGGAATTTACGGTCAATCAGTTATACAACAACTAAACGACATAGTCGGCCGATCCATATGAATTTTGAGAGAACGGACATATTTTCGTAAAGTAAAATCCATCAAAAATCCCATTCTTCTAACTTAAAAGGAAACAAAGTATGGGCGTTACGGAAACAAAGTATGGGCGTAATATTTACCAGTTACATGACGGCTATAGTATATAGTCCGCCGATCGTCAGTTACCCCATCATCAATCGGTAATATGACAACTGAAGGACAAAGTCGACCGAGCCTTGTGAAATTTGGCAAATTGCATTGGTTGTAGCTTACAAATGAAGCAATTTCCGGTCAAACAGTTATACAACAACTATAGGATACAGTCGGCCTTATCTTATAAAGTTTGAGAGAACGGACATATTCGCGCAAAGTAAATTCATGAAAACTCCCATTCTTCTAACTTAAAATGAAACAAAGTAATGGCATTACGGATTTACCAGTTTCATGACGGCTATAGTATATAGTCTGCTGATCGTCAGTTACCCCATCATTAATCGGTAATATGACAACTAAAGAACAAAGTCGACCGATCCTTGTGAAATATGGCTGATCGCATAGGTTGTAGCTTACAAAGTGAAGGAATGTCCGGTCAATCAGCTATACAACTACTAAACGATATAGACGGCCTCACCTTATGAAGTTTGAGAGAACGGACATACTTGCGCAAAGAAAAAATCCATCAAAAGTCCCATTCTTCTAACTTAAAAACAAAACAAAATTATGGCGATTCAGATTTACCATAGGATAAAGTCCGCCGATCGACAGTTACTCCATCATAAATCGGTTATATTACAACTAAAGGACAATGTCGACCGATTCTTGTAAACTATGGCAGATCGCATTGGTTGTAGCTTATAAAGTGAAAGTATTTCCGGTCAATCAGTTATACAAATACTAAACGATATAGTCGGTTTTTTTTTTTTTTTTTTTTTTTTTTTTTTTTTATTTTTATTATTTTTTATTTTTTATTATTTTTTATTTTTATTAATCATTCTGTTATTATAAAACAACTTAAATTAATGGGATAATGATTTTTCTACTACTTTATACACATAACATATATATACATAAGGCTTGTTAAAATTAGTTTCTATTCACATTTTTCTGTTTGGAAGATCTTTAGGGTGTACTCGTTTCAGCCTTCTCCGTACTCTGACACCTGCAATTCTGCGGTCTCTTAGGAGATGCCTGACTAGAACGTTTGAGTGATTTTGAAGCTTTTCTTTATACTTTTTAGCCTGCTCGTTTAGCAAATCGCCTATTTTGGGTACCATCAGGTCCTTCTCCAGGTTCGAAGTGCGCATGTACCACGGGGCTCCGGTAATCATACGCAGTGTTTTGGCTTGCATAATTCTAATTTTATCTAAGTTAGATTTTGCTGCAATGCCGTATACTTGTAGCCCATAACGCCACGAGGGAGCAATTACTGTTTTGTATATCAATACCTTATTTCTAAGGGATAGCTTGTTTCGACTATTAAGAAGCCATCGTAACTTTTTCAATTTAACATTAATGGCCTTCGTGATCGACATTATGTGAGTACGGAAGGTGAGCCGCTTGTCCAGATAAACCCCGAGGTACTTGTAGCCTGCTACGTGGGGCAGTTGTTGCCCCAGGAGAAACACCCCTGGGCAGGATTGTGGACGCAGGGCATAGGTCACATTGGCGCATTTGTTGGGATTTATTCCAATGTTCCAATTTTTGGCCCACTGTTCAAATCTTTCGAGGTATTCTTGTAGCGCATTCGTGGCCGCAAAAATGCATCTATTCCTCACTAGGATGGCAGTATCGTCAGCGAAAGTTGCTGTTATTAAATTCTGACAGTTCCGACTTGCAGGCATGTCATATGTGAATAGCGTATAAAGAAGTGGGGACAAGGCGCTACCCTGTGGGACTCCTGCACGGATTTCTTTAGCGTTGGACTCAGCACCATCCAAAACTACAGTGAACGATCTTTGTTCCAAAAAGCTTCGTACTAGAAGCCACAGTTGGGGTGGAAGAAGCGTCTTTAATTTGTAAAGCAACCCATTGTGCCACACTCTGTCGAAGGCTTGCTTTATATCGAGATATGCAGCCACTACATATTCCTTGGCTTCGAATCCTTCCAGAATGAAGTTTACCACTCTGTTCAGTTGTTCAGGCGTTCCGTGAGATTTGCGGAAACCAAACTGAAAGGGAGGTATGTTGTTCTGGATTTCCCTGATGTTCAGTATCCGAGAAGCAAGGCATCGTTCGAATAATTTAGCAATTGAAGGTAAGAGGCTGATAGGTCTATATGAGTCTAAGTTGTTTGGACTTTTACCAGCTTTATGGATCATGCAGATTCTCGCCTTTTTCCATTGTTTCGGAAAGTATCCTAGCCTCAACACGGCATTAAAAATGAGCACCAGGAATAGGACAGCTTTGAAAGGCAGCGCCTTCAATGTATTGTTGTCTAGTCCATCATCCCCTGGGGCTTTCTTGGGCTTTAACGACTTAATGTGGGACGAAACTTCCTCAACCGTTATTGCTCGTATTGGAGGACACATTTGACCGGGCCGTCCTATTCCTTCCTGAACGTCATTTCTAATGGAGGCTGGAGAAAACTCAAACTCCTGGAATCGATTTTGCAAATTGTCAGCAAACGCTTCCGCGCGCTCACTTGGCGATCTAGCCCAAGAGCCATCATCTCTCCTGATGGGAAACTTTGGTGACACCTGCTTTTTAAATTTACTCGCTATCTTCCATAAAGAATGGCTTGTTGAATCATCCGATGAAATGCCTTCCAGTAAGAGATCGGTCTGTTTTTGCTTGTGCTGATTCAGTAATTTTGTCAACCTATTGGAAATTCTCCGATATATTCTGTTGACCACGGGGTCCCTAGTTCGACAAAATTGTCTTCGTAGCCTTCTCTTAAGTATTAGCAAGGTAACAATCGTAGGTGGGAGATTGGATTCCGGCAGTCGATTTTGGGGAGAGTTTCTTGGAGTGGCAACAAGCGCAGCAGAGTGTATTTTATTTAGGAAGATGGCGTTTGCATCCTCTATATCACTTGGCGAATGAATTTCTAGGTTGAGATCCAGTGTCTCCTCCAGATCTTGTCGGAAAACTGCCAAATTAGCACAAGGTGGGAGTAGCCGTCTTTTGGGGGATTTCGTCTTCGCTGAAGAGTTATATTTGGCTATTAGAGGAAGATGGTCCGAGGAGAGTTGATATTCTGTGCTGATACTCAGCTCATTGGGATGGATACCATTAAAAAGGAAGAAGTCAATGGCACTTGGAGTGAAGCTTTGGGCATATGGGTAATGTGTTGGATAGCCGGTCGCTAGGATTTGCGTTGGGGAATTCTGAACAGCTTCCAAAAGGCAGGACCCTCTCGCATCTGCTCTATAATTACCCCAGGACCTATTTTTTGCATTAAAGTCTCCTCCAATTAAAAAAGAGTCTCCTAAGTCGTTCAGTAATTCTTCGAAGTCCTCTGTAGTCCATGAGATGTTAGGAGGAAGATATAAAGCCGAAACTTTCAGCTCACCTTTATTAGTTGTGACCTGAATGGTGGCCATTTGAATTTTGTCTAATCGAATTGGCTCGTGTTGGTAGTGCGAGAGTTCCTGTTTTACTAGGATCGCTGCACCCCCTCTGGGATTATTGCTAGGGTGATCCGCTTTGTAAAGGTTGTAGCCGGGTATAAAGATTTGTCTGTTGGGTTGAAGCCATGTCTCGGTGATTAGCATCAGATCGATATTGTGTTCTTGAAGGAATTGTTTCAATTCTTCTGTGTGCGCAGTAATTCCGCGAGCATTCCATAATCCAAGGCTTAGATTGTGGCGGTTCATACTTTAGAGTTAATAAATTTTAAGCATAGTTGTCTAAGGAACTGGTTAGTGTCTTGCAGCTCTTTAAACATGGCTTGAAGGGTATCCACCTTCGCTGTGAGGGCTTCTATGGCTGCTTCAAGCTTGTTATTTGATGGATTGGGTACATGTGAGTCTGAGACAGTCGATGGTCTTGGCGGGTTTCCTATTTGCAAACCTGTGCGAAGAGTATCTGCATATGAAAGATTTCCACGTACAACAGCCGCGGGAACAAATTGATTCTCCCTATATTCATTCGAGCGTCGATAGTGAGCTGGAACATTGATTTTCGGCTTCCGTTTTTCCGAATTGGCTTTATAAACTTGGCACTCTCTAGACCAAGCTGCATGACTCTTCCCACAATTAATGCAGGTGAGGGGATCGTCTGCTGACTTGCTGCAAAGTGCTGTGGGATGATCCTGAGCACACTTGCCACATGTAAACGGACGTAGGCAGTAATTTTTGGTATGTCCAAATCCTTGGCATCTATGGCATAATATGCTGTCCATTTTTTTCTTTGGTATTTCCACTAATACTTGTTGCCGTCCGATAGATTTAATTTTCAACGCCTCTTTGTTGTTATCCCTCCGGGCAAGATCAATGAAAAAGAAATGGATCCCTCATTCTTTTGGAAACGCACTTTTCGAGGTCGTGGGTTATACACACTTAGGACTTCGTGTCCGCATTGTTTGAAGCTCTCTTTGATTATCTGCGCTTTTTCCTCTTTAAGTTGATAAGTGAAGTGCGTTGCATTTTTCTCCTTCAACAAACGCACAAGGCTACGGTAAGCGTCCGGGTTAACAGTCGTGACTTTTACTTTGTTGTTCCTGCCTACTTTAATCATAAAGCTTTCGGGACCTAAGACGTTTTCAATTTCCTTCTCCATGAGAAGTACGTCTGACACGTTTTCGATGAAAATTGGTGGAGGTTTTTGTATTTTGGGTGTTATTTCCGTCATCTCTTGGTCTGTTTCATCTGCAAGTTCCTCAGCTAGTGCAAGATCAGCATCTGTTAGGTGTTCTTCATCATCTGCTAACAATGAAAATCGGTTGGTTGATGTTAGAACGTCTTGAACTGGGTTCAGTGTTCTTTTCTTTTCAGACGCTTTTTGAAGCTGGAACGGCATCTTTCGTTTTAAAAGGGTTGCCTGCCATTTAGGCGTGGTTTGAGGAGTTTGTTCTTTCGCACTCATTGACGTATTTTCGGATATGGTGGTCATTACGCTTGAAATGGAGCATACTCCTCCAATAGTCGTACTAGTAACTGCATATGTGCTACATCCAGCAGTTGATGTAGTCACTGAACATGTGCTCACAGAGGTCGCATCAAGCCAGTTGCTTACTGGTATCTTGGGAATGGATAGTGATGCACGCAGTTCTGCAGGTGTTAGATTGGCAATCTTCTTCATTTCATCGAACTTGGACTTGCTAAGACGAGATGAAGTGGTTTCTACATATTTATCCATAGTCTGTTCTCTTAGCTATCTGCAGCTTCGATCTTGGTGCTGATAAGGTGGTCAATACTATTAGTGCCCTGCACTAAAGTATAACACACCAGAAGACCCTTGTGCCCTGCACTAAGGTTGCCACACAAGATTTCTTGAGAACTTTCTGGAACACTTAACAGAATGCAATTGAGAGCAGTTGCAACCCAGGACACAAACCAGTTCTCTAATTACTTTAACAGTGCAGCTGATTAGCACGTGCTTTTGGTTGCAAGTTGCAAAGGCCACTGGCCTTTGCCTCACTTTATGAATAGTCAGCACTTTATTAAAAATTGATGTTTTTCATTCACCGTAGTAGAATCGACACTATTCCTGACTTATCACGTCAGATACGATTTTATTTGCCACTATTGTGGACTTGTCCTTTTGTTATTTAGCACAATTAACAAAGTTTCTTTCCGACACTTGCTCTGCACATGCGTCCCGTTCAACAGCTCATCTCGGAAAGATATAGTCGGTGGATCCTTATTAAGTTTGAGAGAAAGGACATATTTGCGCATAGTAAAATCCATGTTATGGCGATTCCGATTTACCAGTAACACGACTTCTATAGGATATAGTCCGCCGATCGTCAGTTACCCAATCATTAATCGGTTATATGACTACTGAAGGACAAAGTCGACCGAGCCTTGTGAAATTTGGCGAATCGCAGAGGTTGTCACTTACAAAGTGAAGGAATTTTTGGTCAATCAGTTCTACAACAACTATAGGATATAGTCGGCCGATCCTTATAAAGTTTAAGAGAAAAGACATATATGCGCAAACTAAAATCCATCCAGTTACATGACGGCTATAGGATATAGTCCGCCGATCGTCAGTTACCCAATCATTAATCGGTTATATGACAACTAAAGGACAAAGTCGACCGAGCCTTGTGAAATTTGGCAAATCACATAGGTTGTCACTTACAAAGTGAAGGAATTTTTGGTCAATCACTTATACAACAACTAATCGATATAGTCGGCCGATCCTTATGAATTTTGAGAGGACGTACATATTTTCGGAAAGTAAAATCCATCAAAAGTCCCATTCGTCAAACTTAAAAGGAAACCAAGTTTGGGCATTACCGATTTAACTTAAAAACAAAACAAAATTATGGCGATTCCGCTTCACCATAGGATATAGTCCGCCGATCGACAGTTACTCCATCATAAATCGGTTATATTAGAACTAAAGGACAATGTCGACCAATTCTTGTAAACTATGGCAGATCGCATAGGTTGTAGCTTACAAAGTGAAAGTATTTCCGGTCAATCAGTTATACAAATACTAAACGATATAGTCAGCCGATACTTATTAAGTTTGAGAGAACGGACATATTTGCGCAAAGTAAAATACAACAAAAGTCCCATTCTTCTTACTTAAAAACAAAACAAAGTTATGGCGATGCCGATTTCCCAGTTACATGACGGCTATAGGATATAGTCCGTCGATCGTCAGTTACCCCATCATCAATCGGTAATATGACAACTGAAGGACAAAATCGACGGAGCCTTGTGAAATATTTCAGATCGCATAGGTTGTTGCTTACAAAGTGAAGGAATTTACGGTCAATCAGTTATACAACAACTAAACGACATAGTCGGCCGATCCTTATGAATTTTGAGAGAACGGACATATTTTCGTAAAGTAAAATCCATCAAAAGTCCCATTCTTCTAACTTAAAAGGAAACAAAGTATGGGCGTTACGGAAACAAAGTATGGGCGTAATATTTACCAGTTACATGACGGCTATAGTATATAGTCCGCCGATCGTCAGTTACCCCATCATCAATCGGTAATATGACAACTGAAGGACAAAGTCGACCGAGCCTTGTGAAATTTGGCAAATTGCATTGGTTGTAGCTTACAAATGAAGCAATTTCCGGTCAAACAGTTATACAACAACTATAGGATATAGTCGGCCTTACCTTATGAAGTTTGAGAAAACGGACATATTCGCGCAAAGTAAAATCCATGAAAAGTCCCATTCTTCTAACTTAAAATGAAACAAAGTAATGGCATTAACGATTTACCAGTTTCATGACGGCTATAGTATATAGTCTGCTGATGGTCAGTTACCCCATCATTAATCGGTAATATGACAACTAAAGGACAAAGTCGAGCGATCCTTGTGAAATATGGCTGATCGCATAGGTTGTAGCTTACAAAGTTAAGCAATTTTCGGTCAATCAGTTATACAACAACTATAGGATATAGTCGGCTGATTTTTATGAAGTTTAAGAGAACGCACATATTCGCCCAAAGTAAACTCCATCAAAAGTCCCATTCTTCTATCTTAAAAGGAAACAAAGTAATGGCATAACCGATTTACCAGTCACATGACGGCTATAGGATATAGTCCGCCGATCGTCAGTTATCCCATCATCAATCGGTAATATGACAACTGAAGGACAAAGTCGACCGATGCTTGTGAAATATGGCAGATCGCATAGGTTATAGCTTACAAAGTGAAGGAATTTCCGGTCAATCAGTTATACAACTACTATAGGATAAAGTCGGCCGATCCTTATGAAGTTTGAGAGAACTGTAATGAGCCATGTAATAGGTGTAATAGGTTCTAACATCCAAATGAATGCGCAAGTGTGGCAGGATCGCCATGTAATATGTTCTAAGTCTCTTTATTAGATTTTTATCATCTTCGGAGCAACTGTTGTTGCCGCTCCGAGCTCATAGGAGTTTCCCATTTACAAATTTACTTATGAGTTAAAGGAAGTCTAAGTCCCGTAGCTGCGCTGCCCAAAGCGGCAGCGGAGAGACGGTTATGTATTCTTAAATATTTATATATGAATATATATTTATGTTATGTTCGCTTAGGCGGAGGTATGTGGACATGCATAAGGTACACTCGTGTTACGTATATGCGGACATATGCACTTTGCGGCGTACAGCAAAGGCACAGCGGGCGATTCATATTTCGGTGCACTTAGGTTTATGACCGAGACCTTGGATAACATAAACACTGCGACAAAGTGTTACAGTGTGTACCCTTTAAGTACTCTTGGTACAGTGGGTGGTCGATATATATATATATGATATTAATAGTGCATATATGTGCATATTTACATCTCCTCCTTTTGAAAAATAACGTAATATAATGAAGTTATTTTCTAACATAGATTGTACAAAATTTAATAAATGATGTTAACAATAAGATTTTTTTTTTGTATTTCTATATTTGGTATGCTTATTTTTCTCTTTTTTTTATGTATGGCCATACGTGATATATTTATGAAATGTTGATTGATTATGAAATAAAAAGTTTTAATCTATCTTTATGTACTATTTGTTTTTTATTTTTATTGTCTGATATAGTTACATTATCCCTATCTCCTATTTGTTCTACCTTATAGGGGCCTATATATATAAAATCTAGCTTATGTCCAGTTTCATTTTTTAATAAGACCTTATCTCCTATTTTCAACTCAAAATCTAAACTAGTTTTGTCGTAAATAATTTTTTTTTTATTTTATGAGATTCTAGCATTAGTCTGGCTCTTTTAAATGCCTGTTCTAATCTGAATTTTGATTCCTTAGCATAGTCTTCTATATTATAAAGAGGTTTTATGTTTTCTATGCTATTAAAATGCTTTGGTAAATTTGAAGTTTTTCCAAAAACTAGCTCGTATGGACAATAGTCATGTGCCATTGAGGGGGTCGTATTAAAGCAATAGACGAAGTATTGTAGCCATACATCCCAATCCGTTTTGTCAACTGAGATGTATGAACGAATGTACTCATTGAGTGTTCTGTGGCTTCGCCTCCACGGTACCTACAGTTTGGTGATGATGAGCAGTAGAAGTTATGTTTTCAATATTTAAATTTTTACATAGACCTTCAATAATTGAAATTTTATATTCCGTTCCCATGTCCGTAATGAACGTCTTCATTGGACCGTACTTTAGAATAAAATCTTCAAATATAGCTTTTGCTACCGTATTTGCACTTTTATTTGGTATTGGTATCGCTACCAGGTACTTGGTTAAATCGCATATGAGTGTTACTGCATACTCGTTTCCATTGTTTGATTTTGGTAGTGGACCAACCGTATCCACAATTACTCTATCGAAAGCTCTTTGTGGAGTTTCAGTTATAGTTAATGGGGTCTTAGTGTGTTTAGTTGTTTTTGACTTTTGGCATTTAGGACATTTCTTTATGTACTCTTTTATTTATTTGGACATATTTTTCCAGTAATAGTGCCTCTGGACCTTGGCCAAGGTTTTTGTAATGCCTGTATGACCACCTTTTATTGGATCATCGTGAAATGTAGACAATATAGCTTCTTTTTCTTTATTATTTTGTATTACGGTCACCGGGTTGAGTGGCGCTACTCTTAATGATTTCAATATATAATTGCCCATATTTTACCGGCATACCGGCTTGCTTTTCAAGCCTTTGAAAGAATTGACCTAAGTCAAGGGTACCATTAGTATACAAATCGCTAACATTATATCTTGCTGTAATTTTCCTTCCGTGCTTAAATAAACACATATTGTCATTTACATGCAAGGTCACTACGTTACGTACTTCATCATTATTAATGACTTCATATACCTTGGGCTTTGAAGCTTTTTCTATGGATTGCTTATGCAATTCTATTTTTTCTTTTCCTGCGCAGGATTTTTGTCTACTTTGGTTTCTGGTAGTGACTTTCAGAATTTTAATGTTTAAATGTATGTTTTTCAAGTCGGTAATTGTTATTCTAGACAGCGCATCGGCTACATAATTATCTTTACCCCTTTAGATACTCTACTGTAAAATTATATTCCTCTAATTCAAGTCTCATTCTTGTTAGTTTGGAACTGGGATTTATCATTGAACAATAAATAGGTAAGTGCTCTGTGATCTGTTTTGACAGTGAAGTGTCTACCATAAATATATATTCGAAGTATGTTATTGCCCAATGAATAGCTGCTAATTCTTGTTCTGTAGTGCTCTTGTTGCTTTCACCTTTCGTAAAGGATCTTGATGCGTATGCAACTGGGAGCTGTAATCCATTTTTATTCTGAGTTAGTTCTGCTCCACAAGCGTATTTGCTAGCATCTGTAATTATGCAAAATTCTTTGCTAAAATCTGGGTATTGCAACAGAGTTGGGGTTATTAATGTTGATTTTAGATATTCGAAAGCGTTTTGACATTCTGTTGTCCATTCGAATTTTACATTTTTCCTTCATAATCTTGTTATGTGACGGGAGTATTCTGCAAAATTCTTTATGAAACGTCTGTAATAATTGCAAAATGCAACGAATCTTCCAGCGCTATCCACATCATGTGGGACTGGGTAATTTTGAATGACGTCGTATTTTTGTCGTCGGGCAAGATTCCTTTATTTGTCCTAGGAAGGTGACTTCATGCATGAAAAATGAACATTTTTCGGGATGTAACTTTAGGTTGTGTTTCCTACATTTCTCGAAAACATTTGTTAGGTTCTTGAGCATGTGGTTTTCGGAGCAACATATGACTATTAAGTCATCCATGTAAAGAAATGCTTGGGAAGGCTCCAATCCAGAGAAAGCTATAGTCATCATTCTTTGAAAGGAGTTTGGCGCTATTTTTAAACCGAATGGTAATCGCGTGAAACGATATGAACCATTGTTCGTTGAAAAGGATGTTATATCTCGTGATTTTTTTTCGAGTTCAATTTGGTGAAAACCGGACATTAAGTCGAGACATGAGAAATACTTTGCTCTACCTAGTTGATCTAAAATGTCATCGATTCTAGGGAGTGGAAATTTATCAGATAAGAGTTTTTTATTAATTTGATGATAATCTATTACTAATCGCCATTTTTTATTTTCTGAATTTGGGAGTGACTTTTTTGGTACTAGCAAAAGTGGGCTATTATAAAGTGATACAGATCGTTCTACTATTTTATCATTAATGAGTTTTTGGACTTGTTTTTTAATTTCGTCTTGTTGACTATGAGGGTTTCTGTAATTTTTTGTATATACGGGTTCATCATCACTTAATCTCAGTTTTTGTTTATAGAAATTATTTGTAGTGATCGCTTCGGTTTCTAGTCCGAATACATCACTATACTGGGTGCATAATTTTGTGAGTTGATCATTGAATTGAGGTGGGAAGTTTTTTGTAAGTTGGGATAATACAGTTTTTTTTACGGTTTTCGGGGTCATCATGTGGGATGATGTACTTAGAAGTCTGAATTTCAATAGAAGTTATGCCTTTTGATTTGGTAACCTCTTGGCTTATACCCTGTATGTTTATGATATGATTATCTTGAATGTTTTGAAAGTTATCCGAAGTTTCTTTTAAAATGGAAATGTCTGCACCTGTATCTATTAAAAAGATAAGCTCTTTTCCAGTAGCTACATTGAAAAATGAAACGAATATATTTTGGCTGAGATTAATAGTGTGAACTCTCACTTCATTTATTGTTGAATATTTAAAGGGCTTTGGGAGTTTCCCGAAGTGTTTTGGTTATTACTTTGCGTAATTCTGACATTGCTTTGATTATTGCCATTGGGGCCTCGGTACGAGTTTCCACTGCCTCTATAGTTTCCTCTATATTGGCCTCGTCCTCCCCTGTTATTTGGATAATTGTTATTGTTATTATTTTGGTAATTGTTGTTGTAGTTATTGTAATTACCACGAGAATTACCTCTATAATTTCCACGTCCGCGATTTGAGCCGCGCTGTGGATAATTCTTGAAATATAGGACAGTATTTGACTGTCCAGTTGCTTCAGTGCAACTATTGACAAATTTGGAAACAGCATCATTCATAGTACTAAAGGTGCCAGCTTGCATGATAAGTTTTACCCAATGATTGTGCAATTTTTAGTCATTGCTTTTACTGCGTGCTGCGTGGAATAACTTCCGGCTAGCTCTAAAGGTAAACCATCCTTTATATATGCACCTTCTAAGGCTTTCGTCATCTGCTCAATTTCTTGTGTATATTGGTAAGCAGTTTTATTACGCTGCTGTAAGTTCATCAGCTTCGCTGATAATACTTCAACAGTTTCGCCCTTGACGTTGCCTCTTAGTTTAGAAATCACTTCAGTAATTGTTGTTTCAGTACCGATTAGATTTCTGGCGACACCTTTTAGCTTTGTTTTTATTATGGAGACAGCTAATTCTTCGTGCTCGCCTTTTATTGATTCTATTATTTGTAAAGCATCGATAAAACTTGTTAAATTTTCAGCCCTACCATCGAAGACTGGTATAAGCTTGGATGCCGTATTAATAAAATCAATATTTGACTGTGCCATTGTGATGGATTTATCTATTTTGTATTCTATGACACTCGAAGTGTCTGAATCTGTAGAGTTATCCAGATCAGTGTATACCGCCGGAATAGTAAGATTATTTAAATCTTTATCTTCTATTTCGGGGTTTACTTTGGGAAGCTCTTCTGACTCAGATTCTTTCGTTTCTGTTGATTCCGAGTCAGGTGCAGTGTCAACTGCTATTGGAGTGTTTAGAACGGTTGGTAATGATATTTCTAAACTGAACTTTTGTTTAATAAATATTAAATTAGATCGTAGTCGTATCAAAAGTTTCGATACCTGTGACCAATGATCTTGTTTTAACTTTTCCCTATGATCATGTATTAGCATACTCGCTTCATTAAAGCACTCTACTAATATTTCAACGTGTTCCTAACCGTATTCTTTGTGATAGGTCTATTCTGTGTTAGTGACTTATATGATCTGTCAAAATTAGTTTTAATGTTTGATAGTTCTGTGTACAATTTGTTCCATTCCATGCCTTTAGTTTGGCCATGCATGAGAGGAATATATTGAAATATTTTATATTTATTATTTTATTTATTTATTTATTTATTTTTTTATTTCATTTTCTTAGATTTTAGGTGTTAACATTTATGTGTAATATGTTGTGTGTTTTATTTCATTTTCTTAGATTTTAGGTGTTAACATTTATGTGTAATATGTTGTTTGTGCTATATATATAATTTTTTTCTTATTTTTATTTATTTTGCTGTTTATATTTTATCCAGGTCATTTCCCCGGCTCATATATCTTTTTTTCAGACAATTATTATGCAGCTTGTAAATCTTATAAAAAACAGTGGCGCACATAATAACGACTATGATTATTAAAAGTACATGTACCCAATATAGATCAACGTTGGTAGATTCTACCTTGTTGATGACATTGGCAGTGGAATCCACTGTTTTTATGTCCAACGTCATTTTAGTGGGTTTTACATATACTTTTATTTGTGCTTCATTAAAATTATAAATGTCTTCTATTGACAATTTATTTATCGCATTACTGCGCATTTAGGTTAACAAATTTCCTACCTAGTTTTTTGCGTAGCTTTACAGGCTACACGTCTAATCGAGCAGAAAAGATTCCGCTCAATTTTACAAAGTATTATATTATAGATATAAAAAAAATATGCATCGCAGTGCAATCAAAAAAAGTTATGCAGCGCAGTGCATGGATAAAAAATAATAGTGTTGTTGTGCGCTCTTTATAGCGCTGTCGGTTCACTGCTCCGGGTCTGACTTGGAACGGCAGACGGTGCCGGTGCTGGCTGCACAGGCTGCTGCTTCTAGTTGGGGCACCGGTGCTGGTCCTTGCACAGGCTGGTTATGCTGATTACGTTGGTCCAGGGCAATCCTTGGGACAGTTTACTGGCTTTACGCATGTGCAATTGCATGCTGCAGAGTTGAGAGGTCCGGGGCAGTCGGTCGGGCAGACCTGTGGTTGTTTCGGCAGAGGCTTGGAAATATTTTGTTTCAATATTAGCTTTTGGTTTATCACTTTTATTTGATTTTCAGAGTGAGTTGTGCTCTGTGGTACTCTGTTTTGGAGGGTCTCTCTTAAGAATTCAAGCTCGTTATAGAGCTTTTGCGCCGTCGTCCATGCGGGCGGCGTTGACTGCGCAAATAGCAGCCACTTTATGTGGGCTATTCTTTTGTTGATTTTTTTTTAACACCTCCTCGTACCATTGTGCACACTCTACTCACTCAGACGTGTTTTTTTTTTGTATATCCTCCTTTTTGTATATCCTCCATGCTCTTCTCGTATGATGTCAAATTTAAATGTATGTAATGTAAATCCTTTTAGCCAAATTTTCAGAGCCAAAGTCCTCCAGGACTTATGTCACGGTCGCCATGTGATGAGAAATGAATAGTCCGATTTGCGTTTGGTTGGTTTGGTTTCTTTATTTTGAAGGAGCAGCTGAGGTGCCGCTCCAACGATCAAAATGTCTCTGTTCTTTTACAATATTTCTTAAGTCTAAGTAAGGCTAAGTCTCGTAGCAGCGCTGCTTGCAGGCGGCGGCAGAGAGACGGCTATGTACTTATATATAAAGGAATATAATAATGTACGTTGTTATGCGCTCTCAAGTGGAGGCGCGAGGGGTATGCATATGCTGACCGTTGTTACGATTATGCTGACACTAGCACTTTCTGTGTGCGGGCTAAGGCATAACGATCGGTTCATATTTCGGCCACTTAGGGTTTATGACCGGGACTTTGGATTATGTAAACACTGCAACAAAGTGTTACAGTGCGCACCCTTTAAGTACTCTCGGTACAGTGGGTATTCAATATATGTGCATACTACAGTCCTCTTCTCCATGTTTGCCGTTCCTTTTGCCTCCGTCTTTTCCGATTGGATCGCCGCCAACTTTTCTCTCATTTTTATCGCCATCTTTTTCTTTAGTTTCACCTCCGTGTTTGTTGATTCCTTCGCCTCCAGCTTTGTCGTTGTCTTTGACTCCTTCTTCGTCGCCATTATCGCTGTCCTCTTCGTTGTTCTCTAATTCCAGATCTTCTATATATTCGTCTTCACCGTTGCCTCCCTCGCTGTCTTCGTCTCGATTACTAATTTATTCCAGATAATTTCGCGATTTTGCTGACCTTTTCTCCAAACGCAATATTAACTCGCGCTTTGTACCCGTTGTTGGTAGTCGTAGCACACTTAACCACTTTTTTATTTGTGCAATTGATGCGTTTTTAACGTCCATTTTCGTTCCTCCTCAACTCTCATACTCGCTGGAACAGCAATGAGCGCGACGAGAGCACAAGAGAGAGAGAGAGAGAGAGAGAGAGAGAGAGAGAGAGAGAGAGAGCCAGAACCGACACAAACAACGACACCGACTTACACTAACAGTTTACCGTTATGCACTACCTTATAGTTAAAATACATTATGTAGCAATCCTGCTACAAAATGTTTCAAACATTTTTTGCATTAAAACCTTTCTCCATCAGTGCGCCTGTTCGCGCAACTTCAGCTGGTGGTACTTCCGGTTCAATATCTTTAAGTACTACTTCCTGTCTTTTACTGCTTTTTAATTGGTACGGGTAGAAGTTTTTATTGTTGTTTAAATACTTCGACAAAATTTTGTAGTTTACTTCCGTATTAGTCCGAACTTCTGTTTCGTGAATATATCCCTTTGTTAATGGAATTATGTGGAAATTGTTTGGTCCGATTAGATTCCGTATTGAGTTTACGAGAGCATTAGAACTTTTCTCTCGAGTGTAAATCGGCGAAGGCTTAGGCTTTTTACCATGTTTTCAGGAGGTATATCATCGGACTTGTCTGCCACAATAGCAAATCTGTTTGATTCTGTAGGCGTCTCTATTATAGATTGTTTTGAGGCTCGAGTTATTTTTGCAGAATTACTAAGTCTAGAGCTCTGCGGACTGAGCTTACGTTTTATTTGTATGTACCGATCTATACCAGTCTGAACTGGCGAACATTGTTTTAGCGCGCTAGTGTAAGGTGCTGCATTATTTGCTTGCACAGCAGATATCGTTGTTGCAGTAGATACTATTGTAGTTGTTGTACAAGTTGCCATTGCAGTTGCTAGTGACGTCACTGTATTGGTGACCGTGGTTAAGCAGGTTGGCATGAGGGAAAGGTATGGGGTTTTGTCCAACAAGAGCGCTGGAGAGCAGAGTGCACTCTGCCTAGCGATATTGGATTGAGTTCATAACTTGGGCTTGGGGTTATTGATCGCGGTTGTTTAGTTTTTGTTGGGTTTGCTGTCGCCTTATCTTGCGTTGACACGATTAAGTGCGATTGATTAAGTGCGATTAAGTGCGACGCGAATAGAGACATAAAGATAGAGTTGAGTGACGTCACGAGTTCAATAAATTATTGCCGGCCAGACTTTCTGCCGGGTGCTTGACCCGACATACTCCCCGATAGAAGATGAGCTTTCAACAGCATCATGAAGGGGCATCAGGCTCAATTTGTTGACTGCAGCGCCACTCAACACACTCCGTCATCTCCGACTTCCATTTCCGTCACCCTCGCAAGGCGCCACTTCATTAGAGCCATGTTTTTTTATCTTTACCAGCACTAGGAGGTCCTCCTAGAAAATGATTAAGAGTCAGGACGTCCAGATCAGCGGGGTTCTCAGAGAGGGAGACTAACGGCCTCGAATTAATCACTGCAGCAATGTTGTACACAAGCGTCTGCAATTCGTCGGCCTTTGTACAGCCAATCCCACGAGCCTGTAACAAATGATTCTTGGGGAGAACGGGGAGGGATGAACTTCCATTCAATGGACTCTGGAAGGCCAAACCAGAACTACGCTCTGATGCTCGTCGCTAAGAAATAACCGATTTAATTTGTTCAATTGATTTTTGGCTCCAACGAAATTGGTTGCTTGGTCGGATGGTTGACACGCGGTTGGCGAAAACGTTAAACCTGGCCGGCTTATCTTGAATCCAGAACATAACTGAATAGTCGCATCAACTAAAATACTTTCCTTTCTAGACTTAGAACCTCTGTCATCCTTCTCGCTAACAATTCAGCTCCAGCCAGCTTCGGCATAGTTAACGTCTTAAGAGCGCCTCTTACACAAGACTGCGTACACGTTGGATGTGACTGATGCTCTGGCCGATCTCCTGCCACTCTATGTAAAACTTCTGAGGTAAGCTTCCCACGAAAGCTGCTCCCGGGACACTTTCTGAAAGAATATTTTCGCCTTAGTAACAACTGAACCAACAAGGCCCAGCGGATCGTACAAGCGCGCTATTGATGATAAAACCGAATGTCTGAACGGCTTCAACATCGTCCTTAGCCAATTGGTGCATCGATTGCATAGATAAATAGATAGCAGGCTTTGTTCCATATGTAACAGTGTCCAATTTATATGTTTGCATCTTCTCCAGTAGCAAGTAGCTATCGGCGTCTACATCTGACAAATGCCGCCGGTCAACGCTACCGGATGGGAACGAAACCTCAGCAGGATGTGAAAAAGCGTTGGTTGGATGACAGGCCCAGCCGTTTAGATGTCATTCAAAGAATAACCTGAGGTACTAACAGCGGAACCATCAAACACCACCCTAAGTTCCGTCATGGTGCTTGAGCACACAGTGATGTGGAATAACATATTTGTAATCTCGATGCAACTCCAGCAGAACTAAGATACTCCTTTATGAAAGTCGATTCCTTTATGAAAGTCGACTCGAAAGCCTGTAAGTTCTAGTCGCCCAATACAGCAGAGTTATGTTTAATTGGCAACCTAACTGTAAAGGCACCACCGTCTAACCGCACGAAATTCTTAACAAAGTGACTCTCGCAATCCATTTCTTCCTTTGATGCCTTCACAACCGGATAGGTGCAGGTTTCCACTTCCCAGATCTGTCGAAGAAGTTGATCGAGCTGCTCTTCTGTAGAGCCTTGTGTGCAGACCAGTCACGATCGCTCCAGCTGCCATAAGGACCTTCCCATTATCATGGCCTTCCGCTTCCACAAAAACCCAACAGAGCCGAGTTTTTGGTTTGAGGGCAAACCAGGAGAAAGATGAATTTTCCAATTCCATTTAGCAAATCAACTCGCTGCGGCTGGTGAAAATGAGGATCTGCTAGCTATATATTGGCGGGAGTTTACCAAGAGCTGACGTCCAATGCAAAATTTGGCTGAAGGTCAGTGATGTTGGAGGCTACGATCGCAGTTACTTGCGCCGAATAGTCAGAGCATTGGGATTGCAAGCTGACTTGCACAGAAAACCCATCGGTACAAAACCCTGCGTCACCTATACCGGACACAGAAACCGGAGACCTTATCATCCGCAGCTGCAGCTGGTTTGCCAGCCTTGAGGTGACCAGATGCACCTGCGAACCAAAATCGAGCAGCGCTCGGCAGGGCAGTAGAACTCCGGAGCGGTTCCTGACCAAAATATTGGCAGTGGCTAGCAGCACCACATCACCAAAACGATCCTTGGCGACAAGAAAATTGACGGCAGCGGACGCTGACCGAGAACCAGCGTTGCTAGCTGAAACCTCGGGAGAGGGGTGTTGGCCTTGAGCTGTCGAATTGCCACAAAAATGCAACAAGCTATGATGCCTGCATCCACAAGCACGGCAGCTTGACGAATTGCAATGCCGAGATAGGTGCCCAGATCCAAGGCACTTACGGCATAAATCCAATCGCCTAACTTCGCCTAAACGATCCTCAGGCGACATGCTTAAAAACCTTGTGCAGGTGTTTATTATGTGAGAATGGACATCACAAATCCTGCATGTGGAACAGTTGGTAATCACAAATGCAGAGTTACCTGTATGTAAGGTCTACGCCGTCCTACCGCAAGGTTTGGTGCATATGATGTCGTCGGCAAATCCATGCTCTCCGAAGTCCGAATCACTGCTCAAAAAACTGGCAATAGACTCCCACGTTGGAATGGAATCCATGGAATCCGAGTCAGCTTGCATTTCCTTCCATTTAGACCGCGTGACATCATCAACCTTCTGCAACAGCACATTGATTATGATGCAATCTGCTTTGTTGTCTCCATGCTTGCCCCCTTCCAGGGCTCGCATATGCGAATTAAATTTATCCGAAAGCTCAGCAGCTCCAAGGCAACGTCAAAGTTTTTGTCCGTTAGCCCAAACCATCACACTGTCTCCAAGGCAGACTCACGTGCCTCGCTCGCCGCATCGTTGAAGCTGTCGCGTAGATCGCTTCTGAGTTCCGCAACATCCAACTCGGACAGCTCCTTGTGCATGCTCTTGAAATCCGCTACGATGGTTTCCAATTTGCTAAGGCGCACATTTATTATCACCTCCGGAAATGTCTCCACTGCTTTCAAGGACGACGGCAATCCTTTAAGATCCTCAAAGAGGACGACAGCACTTTGACTCAAAAACAATTTCCTTCTAGGAGAGGCACACTCGAAGAACGGATTCATTTTGGCAAAAAAATAATTAAATTTAGTTCGTTAATTTATTGTCAGCTTACGACCCACTGTATAACTGCTATATAACCTGGTAATATATGTATGAGCGATAGTAGGACTCTCCAAACAACGGATGTAATATACGTATGTATGGCAATAGATGCTTATATTTCGCGCACAAATGACAAACCGAATAATGTTTCTTTTTTTTTTAATGTTTTACATTTTAAGACGCCTAGCTCAAATTTTCAATGAAAAAAAATTCAGCTAATTATTTTTCCATCTTGTGATTTTCTTGTTCATATACAAATATGGAAACTGAGCGAAGGGTTGAATACCGGTCTATAATTAAGTGACGCGGAAGCGCGGCTCAACGCTTGATGCTGCGGAGTGACCACGAGAGAGGTCTGAGAGATACCACGAGAGAGCGAGACCATGATGGCGCATGACGGCAGATGCAGCTGGCCGATCGATTGCTCGAGAGCGTCACGAGTTCAATAAATTATTGCCGGCCAGACTTTCTGGGGGCTGCTTGACTCGACATATTGTTTTAATCAGTGTTTGTCCTTCGAACGTTATGCGGCCACTATCGTCTAACATAGACCATGGAACTTGGACTACGCGGGCGTACGTCTCTGAATCGTAGTCAATAACCAAAGAATAGTGAAGGCTCTCAAGGGTGAAGCGAGCCCGGTAGTCAAATCACTACTTTTTTATCCCAACAACGTACAAGCTGTAATGGAGCAGCTATGCTTTCGAAATGGGCGTCCGAAGCAACTGATCCGGAGCCTACTGAAGATCGTGCGGGATCTGCAATTTTGGAGCACACAATAGGTAGGATTGTAACGTTTGCCACGAAGGTGAGCAATCTTGCAGCGTTTCAACAGATCAGAACATAGGGTGGAGGAGCTGATCGCCAAATTAACCCTAAGTAACATGCTGGACTGAGCCAGATACGCGGCCACGATATCCGTATCCGATTATTGTGCACGTGAGCGAGTGGCTAAACGAGCTCGCCATGCTGGTATGTACAATCACGGACGTGAGGAGTAAAGACCCAAAGCTTCCGATGCAAGACGAGCATCAGGAAGACATGGTACGGAAGGCGTATATCGACCCTCCAAAGGTTGCCTCATGTGTAATGGGCAACACGCTATCAAGAATTGCAAGGAGTTCAACAACGCAAGAAGCATCGGATCTGTTTCGCGTGCCTGGAAACCAGACCCATGGCACGGTTCTGCAAGAGGAGCCGTAAATGCAACATCTACGGATGCCAGAGGAAGCATCACTACTTGCTGCATAACGAAGCTGATAGCCCCAGATGGTCAGACGGTGGCCACAGGAGGGAGCTACCCAGCAGCCACAGACGGGAGGTGCACGAGGTCATCAGTCAACGTAAGTGAATGCCGCAGTCAGCGGATCTAATAGCGAGCAACAGCGATTTCCATGGTCCCTAAAATAAGCAAATAAAATGAGAACCAACGCGGCCAGAAGATGCCGCATCGAAACATTAGCTTTGTCAATTCGGATGGAGGCCTCCTGCGGTTCCGATTTCTGCCCGTTTCGCTGTACGGGGAGAAGCAACAGGTACGGTATGCTCGACGAGGAATCGTCTGTGACGCTCATAGACGACGAGCTCGTCCGAAGCCTACACTTGAAGGGTGTGAGTCGATATTTAAAGGTACAGTGGATTGGCGGTAAGTCCGCCAGAGAATCAACGAGCATGGTTAGCCGGCAGATCAGCGGGGCGGGAAAACCAAAGCGACACGGATTAAGGAACTTGTCGCAGTAAACAACCTAACTCTTGCGATTCAGAGCTAACGACGGGTAGATGTCAAGTCGGCAAGGGCTAGCGCATGACTACCATTTTCCGTTAATATGGAAATTTCTGCACCTGTATCTAGTAGAAAAACTAATTTTTTTCCTGTTGCTGCGATTATGAAACTAACGAATGTACTTTGACTGAGATTTATAGTGTGAATCTTGTTGTTTTTTACTGACGTTTTACTAAAGGTGTTTGGTAGTTTTCCGAATTCGTTTGGGCTATTCTTATATTGTTATTTTGATTATAATTATTATGGTTATTATTGTTGTTTCCCCCACGGCTATTTCCGCCGCGGTTGTTTCCACCACGGTTATTTCCGCCGCGGTTGTTGTTCGTGTAATAACTGTTATTCTGGTTACCGTTATTTCTGTAGTAGCTATTGTTTTGATTATATCCGTTATTTTGGTAATATCGGGTATTATTATAATTACCTCGATTATTACCTCTACCGCGATAATTGTTTCTGAAATTATTACCGCGATAATTATTTCCTCGTTGGGTGTATAATATTGAATTGGTATTACCTGTCATCTCAGTACTGCATTGTATGTACTTTGTGACGGCTTCATTCATAGTTATGAAAGTGCCTGCTTCCAATATTGTTTTGAGGCGGCCATGCTCACAGTTTTTAACCATTGTGTTTATGGCCTCCTTGGTACTGAATTTGTCAGCGTGTTCGGCCGATAGGCCTTCGTCAATGTACGGAGCTTCTAGGAGCTTCCTTAAGTTGTCTATTTACGTCGTAAATTTTTCCGCGGTTTTGCCTTTCTGGGTTGTTTTCGCCATTTTGGCTTTAATTATGTCAGAGGTTTCTCCGACTATAGTGTCTTGTAGTTTTTTGATTATTGCTTCTATAGTTCCTTCATTTTGGACTCTGTATAAAGTTGATCCAATTATTTTGGATTTAATTACTTCTACAGCCTTTCTGTAACCTTTGCCCGTTAAATTCCGGGATGGCATTCGATATTTCTCTAATGTATGCCCTTTAAGCAATGCTCTCGTCAGCCATTGCGGTTGGTTTTAATTCTACAATGCTGTCGTTAAATTCAGAGTCGGACAAGTCCTGGTCTGATAATTCAGATTGAATAAGGACTGCCGGAACCGTAAGGTTGTTAATATCGCTTTCTTCTATTTCTTGTTGGTCAATTACTTCTTTTGATTCTGGTTCGTCACCAGCTTCAATTGTTATTGAAGTATTGAGAATAGTAGGTATTGAAATATCTAGCTTGAACCTTTCTTTAACAGATGTTAGATTAGATCTTAGTCTGATCAAAAACTTTGATACTCGAGACCAGTGATCCGGATTTAACTTTTCTCTGTGTTCATATATTAATATTCGAGCTTCATTAAAGCAATTAACTAATATTTCTACGTGTTTATTGACCGTTGGTTTTTGTATGGGTCTATTCTGTGTGAGTGACTTATGAGATTTGTCGAATTCTGCTTTAATGCTTGATAGTTCTTTCGATAATTCATTCCATTCCATTATATTAAGGGTATGGATTATCTTTTAGAAACCATTATAACAATCGTTCTACCTAAAAGAAGATGCTCGTCTATTCTTAATTTTCTAGCACACCCGGAATTGTTGTTAATACTATTCCTTTTTGGATTGCGGTGCAGTGAAACAATGGTGAAACGTGGCAGTTAAATGTTTTTATATAAAGTATTTCTAGGTCATACACACTAACTGCGGTTTTTGATACTAACTGCTTGATCCTTTCTTGGAAATAGGGGTCCTTTTCATATGTACACAAAGAACCTTGTCTATGGTTCTTTGTGTACTCATACTGGAATTATTTTCTTTTAAACTTTCTTTATTTTATTATTTACATTTTATTTTCATAAAGATACATTAGTACATAAAGATAAGATTATTCATGAACATATGGAATCGTTTTTTTTTGTGTATACATCATAGGTGCTTTTTATATATATTTTTTTATATATATATATATATATGTCTAAAAATAAATTTTTATTATTATTTTTTTTTTTTTTAAATATTTTTGTATATTTTGTCCAGATCGATAGCCTGCATTTTATTAATCGCTCTTTTTGCTATACATTTATTATGAATAATGTATGCTTTATACAAAATGAACGCGATCAAAATGAATACAATAATTGATAATAGGATATTTGATAATTCTGTGTTCATAGTGCTGGACTCAATTTTATATATTACATTTGCTGTGGAGTCCACTTGTTTTACATCTACTAAACCCATTTTGGAAATTTTCTCTAGAATTGGTATATAATTTTTTGTGTAAACTGTATGATTTAATTTATTATTTATTTGCAATTCAGTTTGGCTCATTTAAAGACTTGCCTTATTTGGCTATGTGTATATTGCGTTTTGTGTAAATTGTATTTTTTTACATAAAAACCTGCCTATTTTTTGTATGGTTTTCAGGCCACACGCTAATCGGGCAACTTTAATGTCGCTCAATTTTATAAATGATTTTTTTTATACTAAAAAAAAAATATGCATCGCAGTGCAATACAAAAAAATATGCAACGCAGTGCACGGGAAAAAAAAACGCTGTCGGTTCACTGTTCCGGGTCTGACTTGGAACGGCAGACGCTGCCGGTGCTATCTGCACAGGCTGCTGCTTCTAGTTGGGGCACCGGTGCTGGTCCTTGCACGGGCATATTTTCGGAAAGTAAAATCCATCAAAAGTCCCATTCTTCTAACTTAAAAGGAAACAAAGTAATGGCATAACCGATTTTCCAGTTACATGACGGCTATAGTATATAGTCAGCCGATCGTCATTTACCCCATCATCAATCGGTAATGTCGACAAAGTCGACCAAGCCTTGTGAAATTTGGCAAATTGTATTGGTTGTAGCTTACAAAGTGAAGCAATTTTCGGTCAATCAGTTATACAACAACTATAGGATATAGTCGGCCTTACCTTATGAAGTTTGAGAGAACGGACATATTCGCGCAAAGTAAAACCCATGAAAAGTCCCATTCTTCTAACTTAAAATGAAACAAAGTAATGGCATTAATGATTTACCAGTTTCATGACGGCTATAGTATATAGTCTGCTGATCGTCAGTTTCCCCATCATTAATCGGTAATATGACAACTGAAGGACAAAATCGACGGAGCCTTGTGAAATATTTCAGATCGCATAGGTTGTAGCTTACAAAGTGAAGGAATTTCCGGTCAATCAGCTATACAACTACTGAACGATATAGTCGGCCGATCCTTATGAATTTTGAGAGAACGGACATATTTTCGGAAAGTAAAATCCATCAAAAGTCCCATTCTTCTAACTTAAAAGGAAACAAAGTATGGGCATTACCGATTTACCAGTTACATGACGCCTATAGTATATAGTCCGCCGATCGTCAGTTACCCCATCATCAATCGGTAATATGACAACTGAAGGACAAAGTCGACCGAGCCTTGTGAAATTTGGCAAATTGTATTGGTTGTAGCTTACAAAGTGAAGCAATTTCCGGTCAATCAGTTATACAACAACTATAGGATATAGTCGGCCGATTTTTATGAAGTTTGAGAGAACGCACATATTCGCGCAAAGTAAACTCCATCAAAAGTCCCATTCTTCTAACTTAAAAGGAAACAAAGTAATGGCATAACCGATTTACCAGTCACATGACGGCTATAGGATATAGTCCGCCGATCGTCAGTTATCCCATCATTAATCGGTAATATGACAACTGAAGGACAAAGTCGACCGATGCTTGTGAAATATGGCAGATCGCATAGGTTGTAGCTTACAAAGTGAAGGAATTTCCGGTCAATCAGTTATACAACTACTATAGGATAAAGTCGGCCGATCCTTATGAAGTTTGAGAGAACGGGCATATTTTCGGAAAGTAAAATCCATCAAAAGTCCCATTCTTCTAACTTAAAAGGAAACAAAGTAAAGGCATAACCGATTTACCAGTTACATGACGGCTATAGGATATAGTCCGCCGATCGTCATTTACCTTATCATCAATCGGTAATATGACAACTGAAGGACAAAGTCGACCGAGCCTTGTGAAGTTTGGCAAATTGCATAGGTTGTCACTTACAAAGTGAAGGAATTTCCGGTCAATCACTTATACAACAACAAAACGATATACCTATGCATAGGTAGATCGCATAGGTTGTAGCTTACAAAGTGAAGGTATTTCCGGTCAATCAGTTATACAACAACTATAGGATATAGCCGGCCGATTTTTATGAAGTTTGAGAGAACGCACATATTCGCGCAAAGTAAACTCCATCAAAAATCCCATTCTTCTAACTTAAAAGGAAACAAAGTAATGGCATAACCGATTTACCAGTTACATGACGGCTAATGGATATAGTCCGCCGATCGTCAGTTATCCCATCATCAATCGGTAATATGACAACTGAAGGACAAAGTCGACCGATGCTTGTGAAATATGGCAGATCGCATAGGTTGTAGCTTACAAAGTGAAGGAATTTCCGGTCAATCAGTTATACATCTACTATAGGATATAGTCGGCCGATTTTTATGAAGTTTAAGAGAACGCACATATTCGCGCAAAGTAAACTCCATCAAAAGTCCCATTCTTCTAACTTAAAAGAAAAGAAAGTACGACCGATGCTTGTGAAATATGGCAGATCGCATAGGTTGTAGCTTACAAAGTGAAGCAATTTTCGGTCAATCAGTTATACAACAACTATAGGATATAGTCGGGCGATTTTTATGAAGTTTAAGAGAACGCACATATTCGCGCAAAGTAAGCTCCATCAAAAGTCCCATTCTTCTAACTTAAAAGGAAACAAAGTACGACCGATGCTTGTGAAATATGGCAGGTTGTAGCTTACAAAGTGAAGCAATTTTCGGTCAATCAGTTATACAACAACTATAGGATATAGCCGGCCGATTTTTATGAAGTTTGAGAGAACGCACATATTCGCGCAAAGTAAACTCCATCAAAAATCCCATTCTTCTAACTTAAAAGGAAACAAAGTACGACCGATGCTTGTGCAATATGGCAGATCGCATAGGTTGTAGCTTACAAAGTGAAGAAATTTCCGGTCAATCAGTTATACAACTACTATAGGATAAAGTCGGCCGATCCTTATGAAGTTTGAGAAAACGGGCATATTTTCGGAAAGTAAAATCCATCAAAAGTCCCATTCTTCTAACTTTAAAGGAAACAAAGTAATGGCATAAACGATTTACCAGTTACATGACGGCTATAAGATATAGTCCGCCGATCGTCAGTTACCCCATCATCAATCGGTAATATGACAACTGAAGGACAAAGTCGACCGAGCCTTGTGAAATTTGGCAAATTGCATTGGTTGTAGCTTACAAAGTGAAGGAATTTCGGGTCAATCAGTTATACAACAACTATAGGATATAGTCGGCCGATTTTTATGAAGTTTAAGAGAACGCACATATTCGCGCAAAGTAAACTCCATCAAAAGTCCCATTCTTCTAACTTAAAAGAAAAGAAAGTACGACCGATGCTTGTGAAATATGGCAGATCGCATAGGTTGTAGCTTACAAAGTGAAGCAATTTTCGGTCAATCAGTTATACAACAACTATAGGATATAGTCGGGCGATTTTTATGAAGTTTAAGAGAACGCACATATTCGCGCAAAGTAAGCTCCATCAAAAGTCCCATTCTTCTAACTTAAAAGGAAACAAAGTACGACCGATGCTTGTGAAATATGGCAGGTTGTAGCTTACAAAGTGAAGCAATTTCCGGTCAATCAGTTATACAACAACTATAGGATATAGCCGGCCGATTTTTATGAAGTTTGAGAGAACGCACATATTCGCGCAAAGTAAACTCCATCAAAAATCCCATTCTTCTAACTTAAAAGGAAACAAAGTACGACCGATGCTTGTGCAATATGGCAGATCGCATAGGTTGTAGCTTACAAAGTGAAGAAATTTCCGGTCAATCAGTTATACAACTACTATAGGATAAAGTCGGCCGATCCTTATGAAGTTTGAGAAAACGGGCATATTTTCGGAAAGTAAAATCCATCAAAAGTCCCATTCTTCTAACTTTAAAGGAAACAAAGTAATGGCATAAACGATTTACCAGTTACATGACGGCTATAAGATATAGTCCGCCGATCGTCAGTTACCCCATCATCAATCGGTAATATGACAACTGAAGGACAAAGTCGACCGAGCCTTGTGAAATATGGCAGATCGCATAGGTTGTAGCTTACAAAGTGAAGGAATTTCCGGTCAATCAGTTATACATCAACTATAGGATATAGTCGGCCGATTTTTATGAAATTTGAGAGAACGCACATATTCGCGCAAAGTAAACTCCATCAAAAGTCCCATTCTTCTAACTTAAAAGGAAACAAACTACGACCGATGCTTGTGCAATATGGCAGATCGCATAGGTTGTAGCTTACAAAGTGAAGAAATTTCCGGTCAATCAGTTATACAACTACTATAGGATAAAGTCGGCCGATCCTTATGAAGTTTGAGAAAACGGGCATATTTTCGGAAAGTAAAATCCATCAAAAGTCCCATTCTTCTAACTTAAAAACAAAACAAAGTTATGGCGATTCCGATTTTCCAGTTACATGACGGCTATAGGATATAGTCCGCCGATCGACAGTTACCCCATAATCAATCGGTAATATGACAACTGAAGGACAAAGTCGACCGATGCTTGTGAAATATGGCGGATCGCATAGGTTGTAGCTTACAAAGTGAAGGAATTTCCGGTCAATCAGTTATACATCAACTATAGGATATAGTCGGCCGATTTTTATGAAGTTTGAGAGAACGCACATATTCGCGCAAAGTAAACTCCATCAAAAGTCCCATTCTTCTAACTTAAAAGGAAACAAAGTAATGGCATAACCTATTTACCAGTCACATGACGGCTTTTAGATATAGTCCGCCGATCGTCAGTTACCCCATCATCAATCGGTAATATGACAACTGAAGGACAAAGTCGACCGAGCCTTGTGTAATTTGGCAAATTGCATAGGTTGTCACTTACAAAGTGAAGGAATTTCTGGTCAATCAGTTATACAACAATTATAGGATATAGTCGGCCGATTTTTATGAAGTTTGAGAGAACGCACATATTCGCGCAAAGTAAACTCCATCAAAAGTCCCATTCTTCTAACTTAAAAGGAAACAAAGTAATGGCATAACCGATTTACCAGTTACATGACGGCTAAAGGATATAGTCCGCCGATCGTCAGTTATCCCATCATCAATCGGTAATATGACAACTGAAGGACAAAGTCGACCGATGCTTGTGAAATATGGCAGATCGCATAGGTTGTAGCTTACAAAGTGAAGGAATTTCCGGTCAATCAGTTATACATCTACTATAGGATAAAGTCGGCCGATCCTTATGAAGTTTGAGAGAACGGGCATATTTTCGGAAAGTAAAATCCATCAAAAGTCTCATTCTTCTAACTTAAAAGGAAACAAAGTAATGGCATAACCGATTTACCAGTCACATGACGGCTATTAGATATAGTCCGCCGATCGTCAGTTATCCCATCATTAATCGGTAATATGACAACTGAAGGACAAAGTCGACCGATGCCTTGTGAAATATGGCAGATCGCATAGGTTGTAGCTTACAAAGTGAAGGAATTTCCGGTCAATCAGTTATACAACAACTATAGGATATAGTCGGACGATCCTTATGAAGTTTGAGAGAACGGGCATATTTTCGCAAAGTAAAGTCCATCAAAAGTCCCATTCTTCTAACTTAAAAGGAAACAAAATAATGGCATTACCGATTTACCAGTTACATGACGTCTATAGGATATAGTCCGCCGATCGTCATTTACCCTATCATCAATCGGTAATATGACAACTGAAGGACAAAGTCGACCGAGCCTTGTGAAATTTGGCAAATTGCATAGGTTGTCACTTACAAAGTGAAGGAATTTCCGGTCAATCACTTATACAACAACAAAACGATATAGTCGGCCTATGCATAGGTAGTAAATCGCATAGGTTGTAGCTTACAAAGTGAAGGAATTTCCGGTCAATCAGTTATACAACAACTATAGGATATAGTCGGCCGATCCTTATGAAGTTTGAGAGAACGGACATATTCGCGCAAAGTAAAATCCATCAAAAGTCCCATTCTTCTAACTTAAAAGGAAACAAAGTAATGGCATAACCGATTTACCAGTTACATGACGGCTAATGGATATAGTCCGCCGATCGTCAGTTACCCCATCATCAATCGGTAATATGACAACTGAAGGACAAAGTCGACCGATGCTTGTGCAATATGGCAGATCGCATAGGTTGTAGCTTACAAAGTGAAGAAATTTCCGGTCAATCAGTTATACAACTACTATAGGATAAAGTCGGCCGATCCTTATGAAGTTTGAGAAAACGGACATATTTTCGCGAAAGTAAAATCCATCAAAAGTCCCATTCTTCTAACTTTAAAGGAAACAAAGTAATGGCATAAACGATTTACCAGTTACATGACGGCTATAAGATATAGTCCGCCGATCGTCAGTTACCCCATCATCAATCGGTAATATGACAACTGAAGGACAAAGTCGACCGATCCTTGTGAAATATGGCAGATTGCATAGGTTGTAGCTTACAAAGTGAAGGAATTTCCGGTCAATCAGTTATACATCAACTATAGGATATAGTCGGCCGATTTTTATGAAGTTTGAGAGAACGCACATATTCGCGCAAAGTAAACTCCATCAAAAGTCCCATTCTTCTAACTTAAAAGGAAACAAAGTACGACCGATGCTTGTGCAATATGGCAGATCGCATAGGTTGTAGCTTACAAAGTAAGAAATTTCCGGTCAATCAGTTATACAACTACTATAGGATATAGTCGGCCGATCCTTATGAAGTTTGAGAAAACGGGCATATTTTCGCAAAGTAAAATCCATCAAAAGTCCCATTCTTCTAACTTAAAAACAAAACAAAGTTATGGCGATTCCGATTTTCCAGTTACATGACGGCTATAGGATATAGTCCGCCGATCGTCAGTTACCCCATCATCAATCGGTAATATGACAACTAAAGGACAAAGTCGACCGATCCTTGTGAAATATGGCAGATCGCATAGGTTGTAGCTTACAAAGTGAAGGAATTTCCGGTCAATCAGTTATACAACAACTATAGGATATAGTCGGCCGATTTTTATGAAGTTTGAGAGAACGCACATATTCGCGCAAAGTAAACTCCATCAAAAGTCCCATTCTTCTAACTTAAAAGGAAACAAAGTACGACCGATGCTTGTGCAATATGGCAGATCGCATAGGTTGTAGCTTACAAAGTGAAGAAATTTCCGGTCAATCAGTTATACAACTACTATAGGATAAAATCGACCGATCCTTATGAAGTTTGAGAAAACGGACATATTTTCGCAAAGTAAAATCCATCAAAAGTCCCATTCTTTTAACTTAAAAGGAAACAAAGTAATGGCATAACCGATTTACCAGTTACATGACGGCTATAGGATATAGTCCGCCGATCGTCAGTTACCCCATCATCAATCGGTAATATGACAACTGAAGGACAAAGTCGACCGATGCCTTGTGAAATTTGGCAAATTGCATAGGTTGTCAGCTTACAAAGTGAAGGAATTTCTGGTCAATCAGTTATACAACAACTATAGGATATAGTCGGCCGATTTCTTATGAAGTTTGAGAGAACGGACATATTCGCGCAAAGTAAAATCCATCAAAAGTCCCATTCTTCTAACTTAAAAGGAAACAAAGTAATGGCATAACCGATTTACCAGTTACATGACGGCTATAGGATATAGTCCGCCGATCGTCAGTTACCCCATCATCAATCGGTAATATGACAACTAAAGGACAAAGTCGACCGATGCTTGTGAAATATGGCAGATCGCATAGGTTGTAGCTTACAAAGTGAAGGAATTTCCGGTCAATCAGTTATACAACAACTATAGGATAAAGTCGGCCGATCCTTATGAAGTTTGAGAGAACGGGCATATTTTCGCGAAAGTAAAATCCATCAAAAAGTCTCATTCTTCTAACTTAAAAGGAAACAAAGTAATGGCATTAACCGATTTACCAGTTACATGACGGCTATAGGATATAGTCCGCCGATCGTCAGTTACCCCATCATCAATTGGTAATATGACAACTGAAGGACAAAGTCGACCGATGCCTTGTGAAATATGGCAGATTGCATAGGTTGTCACTTACAAAGTGAAGGAATTTCTGGTCAATCAGTTATACAACAATTATAGGATATAGTCGGCCGATTGAGAGAACGGACATATTTGCGCAAAGTACAATCTTCCATCAACAAAGTAGTCCCATTACGTTACATAACTGTAATAGGACAACAAAGTACGAGCCGATGCTTGTGCAATATGGCAGATCGCATAGGTTGTAGCTTACAAAGTGAAGAAATTTCCGGTCAATCAGTTATACAACTACTATAGGATAAAGTCGGCCGATCCTTATGAAGTTTGAGAAAACGGGCATATTTTCGAAAAGTAAAATCCATCAAAAGTCCCATTCTTCTAACTTAAAAGGAAACAAAGTAATGGCATAAACGATTTACCAGTTACATGACGGCTATAGGATATAGTCCGCCGATCGTCAGTTACCCCATCATCAATCGGTAATATGACAACTGAAGGACAAAGTCGACCGAGCCTTGTGAAATTTGGCAAATTGCATAGGTTGTCAGCTTACAAAGTGAAGGAATTTCTGGTCAATCAGTTATACAACAACTATAGGATATAGTCGGCCGTTCCTTTATGAAGTTTGAGAGAACGGACATATTTACGCAAAGTAAAACCCATCAGAAGTCCCATTCTTCTAACTTAAAAGGAAACAAAATAATGGCATAACCGATTTACCAGTTACATGACGGCTATAGGATATAGTCCGCCGATCGTCAGTTATCCCATCATCAATCGGTAATATGACAACTGAAGGACAAAGTCGACCGATGCTTGTGAAATATGGCAGATCGCATAGGTTGTAGCTTACAAAGTGAAGGAATTTCCGGTCAATCAGTTATACAACAACTATAGGATATAGTCGGCCGATCCTTATGAAGTTTGAGAGAACGGGCATATTTTCGGAAAGTAAAATCCATCAAAAGTCTCATTCTTCTAACTTAAAAGGAAACAAAGTAATGGCATAACCGATTTACCAGTTACATGACGGCTATAGGATATAGTCCGCCGATCGTCAGTTACCCCATCATCAATTGGTAATATGACAACTGAAGGACAAAGTCGACCGAGCCTTGTGAAATTTGGCAAATTGCATAGGTTGTCACTTACAAAGTGAAGGAATTTCTGGTCAATCAGTTATACAACAATTATAGGATATAGTCGGCCGATTCCTTTATGAAGTTTAAGAGAACGGACATATTTGCGCAAAGTAAACTCCATCAAAAGTCCCATTCTTCTAACTTAAAAATAATATCCTCTCACATCGGTAATATGAGAACAAAATACGACCGATGCTTGTGAAATATGGCAGATCGCATAGGTTGTAGCTTACAAAGTGAAGGCAATTTTCGGTCAATCAGTTATACAACAACTATAGGATATAGTCGGGCGATTTCCTTATGAAGTTTGAGAAACGCACATATTCGCGCCAAATCAAAAGCTCCCATTCTTCTAACTTAAAAAAAACAAAGATTATCGATTTACAGTTACTGACGGCTATAGTATATAGTCTGCCGATCGTAAGTTACCCCATCATCAATCGTAACTTAACAAGGAAAGGACAAAGTCGACCGATGCTTGTGAAATATGGCAGATCGCAAGGTTGTAGCTTACAAAGTGAAGCAATTTTCGCTCAATCAGTTTTACAACAATTATAGGATATAGTCGGCCGATTCTTATGAAGTTTGAGAGAACGGACATATTTGCGCAAAGTAAACTCCATCAAAAATCCCATTCTTCTAACTTAAAAGGAAACAAAGTAATGGCATAAACCGATTTACCAGTTACATGACGGCTAATAGGATATAGTCCGCCGATCGTCAGTTATCCCATCATCAATCGGTAATATGACAACTGAAGGACAAAGTCGACCGATGCTTGTGAAATATGGCAGATCGCATAGGTTGTAGCATACAAAGTGAAGGAATTTCCGGTCAATCAGTTATACAACTACTATAGGATAAAGTCGGCCGATCCTTATGAAGTTTGAGAGAACGGGCATATTTTTGCAAAGTAAAATCCATCAAAAGTCCCATTCTTCTAACTTAAAAGGTAACAAAGTAATGGCATAACCGATTTACCAGTTACATGACGGCTATAGGATATAGTCCGCCGATCGTCAGTTACCCCATCATCAATCGGTAATATGACAACTGAAGGACAAAGTCGACCGAGCCTTGTGAAATTTGGCAAATTGTATTGGTTGTAGCTTACAAAGTGAAGGAATTTCGGGTCAATCAGTTATACAACAACTATAGGATATAGTCGGCCGATTTTTATGAAGTTTAAGAGAACGCACATTTTCGCGCAAAGTAAACTCCATCAAAAGTCCCATTCTTCTAACTTAAAAGGAAACAAAGTAATGGCATAACCGATTTACCAGTCACATGACGGCTATAGGATATAGTCCGCCGCTCATCAGTTATCCCATCATCAATCGGTAATATGACAACTGAAGGACAAAGTCGACCGATGCTTGTGAAATATGGCAGATCGCATAGGTTGTAGCTTACAAAGTGAAGGAATTTCCGGTCAATCAGTTATACAACTACTATAGGATATAGTCGGCCGATCCTTATGAAGTTTGAGAGAACGGGCATATTTTCGGAAAGTAAAATCCATCAAAAAACCCATTCTTCCAACTTAAAAGGAAACAAAGTAATGGCATAACCGATTTACCAGTTACATGACGGCTATAGGATATAGTCCGCCGATCGTCATTTACCCCATCATCAATCGGTAATATGACAACTGAAGGACAAAGTCGACCGAGCCTGTGAAGTTTGGCAAATTGCATAGGTTGTCACTTACAAAGTGAAGGAATTTCCAGTCAATCACTTATACAACAACAAAAAGATATAGTCGGCCAATTTTTATGAAGTTTAAGAGAACGCACATATTCGCGCAAAGTAAACTCCATCAAAAGTCCCATTCTTCTAACTTAAAAGGAATCAAAGTAATGGCATTACCGATTTACCAGTTTCATGACGGCTATAGTATATAGTCTGCTGATCGTCAGTTACCCCATCATTAATCGGTAATATGACAACTAAAGGACAAAGTCGACCGATCCTTGTGAAATATGGCTGATCGCATAGGTTGTAGCTTACAAAATGAAGAAATGTCCGGTCAATCAGTTATACAACTACTATAGGATAAAGTCGGCCGATCCTTATGAAGTTTGAGAGAACGGACATATTTGCGCAAAGTAAACTCCATCAAAAGTCCCATTCTTCTAACTTAAAAGGAAACAAAGTAATGGCATAACCGATTTAGCAGTTACATGACGGCTATAGGATATAGTCCGCCGATCGTCAGTTACCCCATTATTAATCGGTAATATGACAACTAAAGGACAAAGTCGACCGGTCCTTGTGAAATATGGCCGATCGCATAGGTTGTAGCTTACAAAGTGAAGGAATGTCCGGTCAATCAGCTATACAACTACTGAACGATATAGTCGGCCTCACCTTATGAAGTTTGAGAAAACGGACATATTTGCGCAAAGTAAAATCCATCAAAAGTCTCATTCTTCTAACTTAAAAGGAAACAAAGTGATGGCATAACCGATTTACCAGTTACGTGACGGCTATAGGATATAGTCCGCCGATCGTCAGTTACCCCATTATTAATCGGTAATATGGCAACTGAAGGACAAAGTCGACCGAGCCTGTGAAGTTTGGCAAATTGCATAGGTTGTCACTTACAAAGTGAAGGAATTTCCAGTCAATCACTTATACAACAACAAAACGATATAGTCGGCCGATTTTTATGAAGTTTAAGAGAACGCACATATTCGCGCAAAGTAAACTCCATCAAAAGTCCCATTCTTCCAACTTAAAAGGAAACAAAGTAATGGCATAACCGATTTACCAGTTACATGACGGCTATAGGATATAGTCCGCCGATCGTCATTTACCCCATCATCAATCGGTAATATGACAACTGAAGGACAAAGTCGACTGAGCCTTGTGAAATTTGGCAAATTGTATTGGTTGTAGCTTACAAAGTGAAGCAATTTCCGGTCAATCAGTTATACAACAACTTTAGGATATAGCCGGCCGATTTTTATGAAGTTTGAGAGAACGCACATATTCGCGCAAAATAAACTCCATCAAAAGTCCCATTCTTCCAACTTAAAAGGAAACAAAGTAATGGCATAACCGATTTACCAGTTACATGACGGCTATAGGATATAGTCCGCCGATCGTCATTTACCCCATCATCAATCGGTAATATGACAACTGAAGGACAAAGTCAACTGAGCCTTGTGAAATTTGGCAAATTGTATTGGTTGTAGCTTACAAAGTGAAGCAATTTCCGGTCAATCAGTTATACAACAACTATAGGATATAGCCGGCCGATTTTTATGAAGTTTGAGAGAACGCACATATTCGCGCAAAGTAAACTCCATCAAAAGTCCCATTCTTCTAACTTAAAAGGAAACAAAGTAATGGCATAACCGATTTACCAGTTACGTGACGGCTATAGGATATAGTCCGCCGATCGTTAGTTACCCCATCATCAATCGGTAATTTGACAACTGAAGGACAAAGTCGACCGAGCCTTGTGAAATTTGGCAAATTGTATTGGTTGTAGCTTACAAAGTGAAGGAATTTCTGGTCAATCAGTTATACAAGAACTATAGGATATAATCGGCAGAGTTTTATGAAGTTTAAGAGAACGCACATATTCGCGCAAAGTAAACTGCATCAAAGGTCCCATTCTTCTAACTTAAAGAGAAACAAAGTAATGGCATTACCGATTTACCAGTTTCATGACGGCTATAGTATATAGTCCGCTGATCGTCAGTTACCCCATTATTAATCGGTAATATGACAACTAAAGGACAAAGTCGACCGATCCTTGTGAAATATGGCTGATCGCATAGGATGTAGCTTACAAAGTGAAGGAATGTCCGGTCAATCAGCTATACAACTACTGAACGATATAGTCGGCCTCACCTTATGAAGTTTGAGAAAACGGACATATTTGCGCAAAGTAAAATCCAACAAAAGTCCCATTCTTTTAACTTAAAAACAAAACAAAGTTATGGCGATGCCGATTTTTCAGTTCCATGACGGCTATAGAATATAGTCCGCCGATCGTCAGTTACCCCATCATCACTCGGTAATATGACAATTGAAGGACAAAATCGACGGAGCCTTGTGTAATATTTCAGATCGCATAGGTTGTTGCTTACAAAGTCAAGGAATTTCCGGTCAATCAGTTATACAACAACTAAACGACATAGTCGGCCGATTCTTATGAAGTTTGAGAGAACGGACATATTTTCGGAAAGTAAAATCCATCAAAAGTCCCATTCTTCCAACTTAAAAGGAAACAAACTATGGGCATTACCGATTTACCAGTTTATGACGGCTATAGTATATAGTCCGCCGATCGTCAGTTATCCCATCATAAATCGGTTATATGACAACTAAAGGACAAAGTCGACCGAGCCTTGTGAAATATTTTAGATCGCATAGGTTGTTGCTTACAAAGTGATGGAATTTTCGGTCAATCAGTTATGCAAATACTGAACGATATAGTCGGCGGATCCATATGAAGTTTGAGAGAACGGACATATATGCGCAAAGTAAAATCCATGTTATGGCGATTCCGATTTACCAGTAACATGACTTCTATAGGATATAGTCTGCCGATCGTCAGTTACCCTATCATTAATCGGTTATATGACAACTAAAGGACAAAGTCGACCGATCCTTATGAAATTCGGCAAATCGCATAGGTTGTAACTTACAAAGTGAAGGAATTCCCTATCAATCAATTATACAAAAACTAAACGATAAAGTCGGCCGATCCTTATGAAGCTTGAGAGAACGGACATATATGCGCAAAGTAAAATCCAACAAAAGTCCCATTCTTCTAACTTAAAAACAAAACAATGTAATGGCGATTACGATTTACCAGTTACATGACTTCTATAGAATATAGTCCGCCGATCGACAGTTACTCCATCATAAATCGCTTATATGACAACTAAAGGACAATGTCGACCGATTCTTGTGAAATATGGCAGATCGCATAGGTTGTAGCTTACAACGTTTAGGAATTTCCGGTCAATCAGTTATGCAAATACTGAACGATATAGTCGGCGGATCCATATGAAGTTTGAGAGAACGGACATATATGCGCAAAGTACCATCAAAAGTCCATTCTTCTAACTAAAAAAAACCAAGTTATGGCGATTCCGATTTCCCAGTAACATGACTTCTATAGGATATAGTCTGCCGATCGTCAGTTACCCTATCATTAATCGGTTATATGACAACTAAAGGACAAAGTCGACCGATCCTTATGAAATTCGGCAAATCGCATAGGATGTAACTTACAAAGTGAAGGAATTCCCTTTCAATCACTTATACAAAAACTAAACGATAAAGTCGGCCGATCCTTATGAAGCTTAAGAGAATGGATATATATGCGCAAAGTAAAATCCAACAAAAGTCCCATTCTTCTAACTTAAAAACAAAACAAAGTTATGGCGATTCCGATTTACCAGGTACATGACGGCTATAGAATATAGTCCGCCGATCGTCAGTTACTCCATCATTAATCGGTAATATGACAACTGAAGGACAAAGTCGACCGAGCCTTGTGAAATATTTCAGATCGCATAGGTTGTAGCTTACAAAGTGAAGGAATTTCCGGTCAATCAGTTATACAACAACTATAGGATAAAGTCGGCCGATCCTTATGAAGTTTGAGAGAACGGACATATTCGCGCAAAGTAAAATCCATCAAAAGACCTATTCTTCTAACTTAAAAACAAAACAAAATTATGGCGGTTCCGATTTCCCAGTTACATGACTTCTTTAGGATGTAGTCCTCCGATCGACAGTTGCTCCATCATAAATCGGTTATAAGACAACTAATGGACAAAGTCGACCGATCCTTGTGAAATATGGCAGATCGCTTAGGTTGTAGTTAACAAAGTGAAGGAATTTCCGGTCAATCAGTTATACAAAGATTAAACGATATAGTCGGCGGATCCATATGAAGTTTGAGAGAACGGACATATTTGCGCAAAGTAAAATACAACAAAAGTCCCATTCTGCTAACTTAAAAACAAAACAAAATTATGTCGATTCCGATTTACCAGTTACATGACGGCTATGGGATATAGTCCGCCGATCGTTAGTTACCTCATCATAAATCGGTTATATGACAACTAAAGGACAAAGTCGACCGATCCTTGTGAAATATGGCAGATCGCTTAGGTTGTAGTTTACAAAGTTAATGAATTTCCGCTTAATCAGTTATAAAATACTAAACGATATAGTCGGTTGATCCTTATGAAGTTTGAGAGAACGGACATATTCGCGCAAAGTAAAATCACTGTTATTGCGATTTCGATGTACCAGTAACATGACTTCTATAGGATATAGTCCGCCGATCGTCAGTAACCCTATCATTAATCGGTTATATGGCAACTAAAGGACAGATCGGCAAATCGCATAGGTTGTAACTTACAATGTGAAGGAATTTCCGGTCAATCAGTTATACAACAACTAAACGATATAGTCGGCCGATCCTTATGAAGTTTGAGAGAACGGACATATATGCGCAAAGTAAAATTCAACAAAAGTCCCATTCTTCTAACTTAAAAACAAAACAAAGTTATGGCGATTCCGATATACCATGACTTCTTTAGGATATAGTCCGCCGATCGAAAGTTACTTCATCATAAATCGGTTATATGACAACTAAGGGACAATGTCAACCGATCCTTGTAAAATATGGCGGATCGCATAGGTTGTAGCTTACAAAGTGAAGGAATTTCCGGTCAATCAGTTATACAAAGACTAAACGATATAGTCGGCCGATCCATATGAAGTTTGAGAGAACGGACATATTTGCGCAAAGTAAAATCCATGTTATGGCGATTTCGATTTACCAGTAACATGACTTTTATAGAATATAGTCCGCCGATCGTGGACTGGTAAATCGGAATCGCCATAATTTTGTTTTGTTTTTAAGTTAAGTTGGGGAGAATGGGGGAGAGTATATAAGGTAAAGTGTCTGATTGCATTCAACTTGGTGAATGCCAGCGTGATCCTTATCACTGCTCTCCCCAAGCCGACGCACTACCTCCACGTGGTTCTCCCTGGATTGCCATTCAACACCCGTTGTTTGACAAACTAAAGCGCGCGACGAGAGTCCTAGCTCTTCAAACTAGGTTGTGGCGTAGGACTTGAAATCCACCCATGGAAAACAAACTTTCAGTGAATGAAGCAGATGAAGCCTCGGAACGGTACCATCTAACGTTGACGACCATGGCGCACGTAAAAAGGACAATGATTTGAGAGTATGCACTTGGAATGTACGTACATTGTACAACCAGGTGCTGCTCAACAACTGGCAATACCCTCATAAATGTAGGGCTGACATCACTGCTATCCAGGAAATGCGATGGATAGGACAAGGTTGTATTAAGAAGAAGAACTGCGACATTTACTACAGCTGCCATCCAGAACGGCATGAATTTGGCTGTGGCTTCGTTGTAGGCGCCAGACTGCGGCGTCGGGTCTCTCAATTTTTGCCAATAAACGAGAGACTTGCAACGATCCGAATTACTGCCAAATTCTTCAACATCAGCCTGATATGCGCGCATGCCCCAACCGAAGAAAAGGACGATGTCACCAAGGATGCCTTCTATGCGGACTCGACCGGGCTTATGGCCGCTGTCCTTCCCATGACATTAAGATCCTCCTTGGGGATTTTAATGCCAAGGTAGGGCGAGAAGACATCTTTGGTGCCACCGTCGGGCAATTTAGTCTACATGAGACCACATGAGACCATTGCTCGGGTCTCAGATTAATAGGCTTCGCCGCAGCGCATAATATGGTAGTTCGTAGTACTGGGTTTCGCATTTGGACATACAAGGCATATGGCTCTCTCCTGATCGACTGACCAGAAATCAGATCGATCATGTTGTGATCGATGCAAGGCAGCATCTAACGTACTCGACGTGCATCCTGTCGGGGTCCCAACATCGACTCCGACCATTATCTTGTTGCCTAAATTCGCACACGCTATGTGCTGCGAAGGTTGCACGTCGAGGACTGTTAAGAAAGCTGGACATCGGGAAGCTGCAATCACAACGGACAAGGGATGCATTCTCCACCCAAGTCTCAGGCCTACTGAGCCGAGCAACTCCAACACCTGAAGACATCAACAATATGTGGGCGCTCATATCCCACTCCCTGCGAACTTCTGCAGAAGAGGTCATTGGATTCCAGCGTACCCCAACGAGGAATCCATGGTACGACCAGGAGTGTCGCGACGCTACAGCTGCAAAAGACGCCGCCTACAGAAGAACACTGCAAGCTGGGGCTACAAGGGCTGTTGTCGAGGTCTACAGGTCAAGGAGGAGAGATGAGAAACGCCTCTTCAGACGCAGAAGAGAGAACAGGAGAGGCGTGAGTGTGAGAGCATTGAGAGCAGCAGATGCCGGAATGAGGCCGTAACTTCTATCAGAGGGTTAAGCGTCTGACCCAAGGTTTTAAGACTGGAGGAGTTGCGTGCAAGGACATGACGGAAACCTATCACAGATGCAGAGATTGTGCTGAGGTTATGGAGGATCCTTCTCAAGTCTATTAGCTATCTCTTATGACTTTGTAGAGTATATCCACAAACCCCAATCTATGGTACTGATTGGACGACCGACCCCAAGCCATGCCAAGTCAAGGATCAATCCAACGACTTAAAAACAATAAATCCGCAGGTCTATGGCCTCCGCTGATGTTTAAGGCTGCTGGTGATATGTTGGTAGGGAGCATGCACCCTAATCAGCAAGATATGGCTACGGAGAGCACCCGACGATTGGAACCACAGCATAATCTGTCCTATCCTGAAGAAGGGTGATCCACATTGCGCACCAATTACCGTGGCATTAGCCTTCTTCCAGTCGCATACAAGGTCCTTACGAGCGTACTGTGTGAAAACCTGAAACCCCATGCTGAAGCATTGATTGACCCTATCAGTGCGGGTTCAGGCCTGGCAAATCCACTATTGACCAGATTTTCACCTTGCGCCAATCCTGGAGAAGTCCTATGAAAACCAAATCGACACATATCACCTCTTCGTCGATTACAAGGCTGCATTCATATCCACGGCGAATCGCCTACATGCCGCCATGTCTGAACTGGTATACCAGCAAAGCTGATACGGCTTTGCATGATACTTGCAACACCATCAGCTCTGTCAGGGTAGGAAATGACCAATCCGAAACCTTTCAACCAAGTGTGGTCTCGACAAGGCGACTCGCTTTCTTGTATGCTCTTCAACATCCTAATGGAGAGTATTATAAGGAAGGCTGGTGTGCATCGGACGGGCACAATTCTGACAAACAGATGTGTCCACTCCTTGGCTACGCCATATATATCATTGGCCGAACCAAGCGTGATGTTACAGCAGCCTTCGGGGCTATTGAAAAAGAGTCAGCTAAAGTAGGACTAGCAGTGAACATGGACAAGACAAAGTTTATGGTGTGCTCTAGCAAGAATCGCGGCGTCTTGATTCCCAGCTAGCTGCAGGCGCCATAGCTTTGAGTCCGTCAGGAATTTATTTACCTTGGATCTGCAATAACTAGCACAAATGATGTCAGCCTGGAGATTAAGCGGAGAATCACACTTGCCAACAGGTGCTACTTTGGGCTCAGTAGGCACTTTAACAGTAGAGCCCTCTCTCGACAGGCAAAACTAACACTCTACAAGACGCTCATTCTTCCAGTACTCTTATATGGTGCGGAGTGCTGGACAGAGGTGCAATCCATGCAGCTGCTCTTGGAGTGTTCGAGAGAAAAATTCTCCGCAAAATCTTTGGCCCAATCTGCGTTGCTCTTATCGCATCAGATGGAACCACGAGCTGTATGAGCTGTACGGGGATGTTGATATAGTTAGCCGAGTCAAAATTCAAAGACTCCGCTGGCTGGGTCACATCGCCCGTATGGAAGAAGACGCTCCGGCTCGTAAAGTTTTGATGCGGTAATCGTCGGGAAACGGAGGAGAGGACGACCCCGGACGTTGGCAGGACCAGGTGATGGAAGCCCTGTCTGCATCTGGTGTTACCAACTGGCGAGGGCGTGCCCAGGACAGGGAAGCGTGGAGGCAGACTGTGCAACAGGCTGTGACCCGATAGGGTTGGGATGGCCATAATAATAAAAAACCAGACTGGCAAACGTTCAAACGGGAACCTTCAGACCAATTCAAATGTCACCGAACAGGGTATTCAACTGTCCGGACCCCGGTAGGAACTGATGCTGCAGTATTAGTTACTGCGGCACCAAACCCTTGCAGGTGATCCCGCCATCGAAACACATATTTGTTTCTCGGCTTGCCCCTGACACTTCTGAGTTAGATATCTCGGCTTAATCAAATCCAAAACAAAAGCCGATATTAAGGTGGCAGATATTAGAAAATTTAAGTATTCATACACCAGGCACACGTCATCTTTCAAAATACGTGTGCCAGTGCAGATGTTCAAGGCGATCTGTTCCGCCAGCTTTTGGCCAGAGAACATTTTCGTCCAAGAACATCAGCCAAGTACGGTGAAGAAAAAAATTACAAGCCTGTGGGAGTGAAACTCCCACATGTTAGACACTGACCAACCTTCCACCTCATCTTCCTCACCCTCAAAAACTAATTTCTTCACTAACACTTACCTATCAGAATACTAGAGGGCTACGTAGTAAACTTCCCAAACTGTATTCTGATAGTTCTTCCCAGAAACTTGGTTAAAGCCGGAGATTTTAAGCTCCGAAGTTTTTCCAAATAAGTACACTACTTTTAGACGTGATAGAACACTGCGAAGGGGAGGAGGAGTCCTAATTTCTGTAGACTCCAAATTCGCTTCTGATGAGGTAAAATCACAAGAGTTTGGTGACATAGAATTTCTTTGCGTTAAAATCATTCTGTCCGGTCAATCTTTATACGTTACCTGTTCTTACATACCACCTTCGTCAGAACCGCCCACATACTGGCAACATTTGTCCGCAATTCGTCTCGTTTCGGATTGTTTGTCTGATGGGGACCGGCTGGTAACTCTGGGGGACTTCAATATACCAGATCTTATGTGGTCCAATGTTGAGAATTCACCGTCCTTAATGCTTAACTCGCACCACGACTTCCCTGCGGGTATGTTCGACATGTCACTCGGGCAAATTAACCACGTTAGAAATTCCTTAGGTCGGCTGCTAGACTTGTGTTTCGTTTCTGATCCTGATGGAATTGCTCTTTCTAGAACTTTGCCCCTTTCTAACCCTGAGGATCCGTATCATCCCACTCTTGAAGTGTTAATCGAAAACAACAGCTTCGTTGACCTTAAGTCTAAACTTAAATCTCAAAAAGTACGTTTCTTCCGTAAGGCTGACTTTACTAAACTAAACGAGTTAATTCTTGAATTTGATTGGTCCGATTTACTGGCATGTGAAGATATTAATATTGCCTTAAATAAATTTTATCACACTTTGTATTTATTTTTCGACGCTTGCGTGCCATGGAAATATCCGTCTGGTTCAATTAATTCACCTTGGTATACAAGGCATCTATTAAATTTAAAGAACGCGATGAATAGACTTTTAAATAAACATAAATTATCTGGCTGTACAGTTAGTTATTCAAGATACTTAGTAACTCGGTCTAATTTCACCGTGCATAACGCCGAATGTTATAGGAGCTATATTCGCCGCTGCCGGATTCAGTTTACTCAGAACCCGAAGCAGTTTTATAACTTTGTAAACACTAAGCGCAAATCTGTATCTTTTCCGTCTCTGCTTACGTTTGAGAACTCTTCTGCGAACACTGATCTGGCAATGGCCGATCTCTTTGCAAAGTTTTTTCAAACAACGTATTCACATAGCACCACTCCAGCTCAGCCTTACACTTATAATATCCAATCAGCCAACCTTATTTTTTGCCCATCTTTTGATCAAAGTGGTGTGTTATCGGATCTTCTTAGGGTTCTCAGGGTTTGTATTCGCCAGGCCCCGATGGAGTACCAGGCTGTGTGCTGAGGAACTGCGCCGTGGCCCTGTGCAAACCGCTTCTTAAACTTTTAATTTATCGCTGAAGACCTCGATTTTCCCCTTATGTGGAAGGAATCTTACATTATCCCTCTGCATAAAAAGGGGAAAAATCGGATGCTTCAAATTATAGAGGCATTTCTAAATTGTCAGCAATTCCAAAGCTTTTCGAAAAACTTATTACTCCACATTTGCAACACCTATGTAGTTCAATAATATCCCCGTGCCAACATGGCTTTATGAAGCGCCGCTCCACCACCACCAACTTATTGGAGCTAACATCTTTTGTCACGGATGGGTTCCAGAATGGCTTACAAACAGACGTCATTTACACTGACTTCAGTAAAGCATTTGATTCTGTTAACCATTCGCTTCTTATAAGTAAACTCAGTCTTTTGGGATTCCCAACTGATCTCCTTATCTGGATTTCGAGCTACTTATCTGGAAGAACCCAACGTGTCTTCTTTAAAGATGTTACCTCGCGTACAGTCCGCGTCACATCTGGGGTGCCTCAAGGAAGCCATCTTGAACCCTTACTTTTTACTTTGTTTATTAATGACTTGCCCCTTGCCTTAACTGACTCACTAGTACTAATGTACGCTGACGATGTTAGCTTTGTCTTCAATATAGATCTACTAGCGCCCAATCTAGACTTTAATCCGATTTGGATAAATTTCAAAATTGGTGCTTAGCAAATGACCTAAAGCTTAATGGATCGAAATGTAAACTCATGTCATTTTATCGATCTAGCCCTCACCAGGCTACGTACTTTCTCTATGGGATTGCCTTAGAACGTTTAACTCAGGTTAACGATCTGGGAGTCCTATTAGATTTGAAACTTAAATTTACCGACCATATATCCACCATGGTTAATAAAGCTATGGGTGTGCTTGGTTTTATTAAAAGATGGTCAAAAGAATTCAACGACCCATACATTACAAAAACTTTATACACATCATTGGTCCGTCCGATTCTTGAGTATGGATCGTGTGTCTGGAGTCCACAATACGGTGTGCACCAAGATCACATAGAATCCGTACAAAAAACTTTCTTATTTCGCACTTAGGGGACTAAATTGGAATGCAAGCCTTCACCTTCCCTCCTATCATAGTAAACTTTTATTAATCAACTTACCACCATTAACAAACCGTAGAACGATGCTGGGTGTCATGTTTCTATTTAATCTTATTAATGGTAATGTAGACAGCCAGCATTTATTAACACGCTCAAATTTCAACGTTCCTAGTAGAAGGACTCGAAACTTTCGTCCTCTACTCCTTAGCCATTGTAGCTCGACATATGCCCAACACGATCCGTTCAGGGTTTTATGTTCGGACTACAATGGTCTCTACCACGTTTTGTCCCTTTGCTCTACTAACAATCTTAAATCCATTATACTAAACACCTTATCTTTGCAACACTTTTCCTCGTGATTTCATACTCCTATTCCTCTCTTTTACTCTCTCGGATCTATCCCCGCGATTCGAGCCGTACGTTATGCGGCAGCGTCCCTCGGTCGGTTGGACGGGAGGTGGGCTGTACGTATGCAGTGGGAACCGCGCGAAAGTAAAATCCATGTTATGGCGATTCCGATTTACCAGTAACATGACTTCTATAGGATATAGTCCGCCGATCGTCAGTTACCCTATCATTAATCGGTTATATGACAACTAAAGGACAAAGTCGACCGATCCTTATGAAATTCGGCAAATCGCATAGGTTGTAACTTACAAAGTGAAGGAATTTCCGGTCAATCAGTTATACAACAACTAAAAGATATAGTCGGCCGATCCTTATGAAGTTTGAGAGAACGGACATATATGCGCAAAGTAAAATCCAACAAAAGTCCCATTCTTCTAACTTAAAAACAAACAAAGTTATGGCGATTCCGATTTACCAGTTACATGACGGCTATAGAATATAGTCCGCCGATCGTCAGTTACCCCATCATTAATCGGTAATATGACAACTGAAGGACAAAGTCGACCGATCCTTGTGAAATATGGCAGATCGCATAGGTTGTAGCTTACAAAGTGAAGGAATTTCCGGTCAATCAGTTATACAACAACTATAGGATAAAGTCGGCCGATCCTTATGAAGTTTGAGAGAACGGACATATTTTCGCAAAGTAAAATCCATCAAAGTCCCATTCTTCTAACTTAAAAGGAAACAAAGTAATGGCATTACCGATTTACCAGTTACATGACGGCTATAGTATATAGTCTGCCGATCGTCAGTTACCCCATCATCAATCGGTAATATGACAACTGAAGGACAAAATCGACCGAGCCTTGTGAAATATGGCAGATCGCATAGGTTGTAGCTTACAAAGTGATGGAATTTCCGGTCAATCAGTTATACAACAACTAAAGGATATAGTCGGCCGATCCTTATGAAGTTTGAGAGAACGGACATATTTTCGCAAAGTAAAATCCATCAAAAGTCCCATTCTTCTAACTTAAAAACAAATCAAAATTATGGCGATTCCGATTTACCAGTTACATGACGGCTATAGGATATAGTCCGCCGATCGTCAGTTACTCCATCATAAATCGGTTATATGACAACTAAAGGACAAAGTCGACCGAGCCTTGTGATATTTTTTTGAGATCGCTTAGGTTGTAGCTTACAATGTTTAGGAATTTCCGGATAATCAGTTATAGAACAACTAAACGATATAGTCGGCCGATCCTTATGAAGTTTGAGAGAACGGACATATATAAGCAAAGTAAAACTCAACAAAAGTCCCATTCTTCTAACTTAAAAACAAAAAAAAGTTATGGCGATTCCGATTTACGAGTAACATGACTTCTATCGGATATAGTCCGCCGATCGTCAGTTACCCTATCAATAATCGGTTATATGACAACTAAAGGACAAAATCGACCGATCCTTATGAAATTCGGCAAATCGCATAGGTTGTAGCTTACAAAGTGAAGGAATTTCCGGTCAATCAGTTATACAACAACTAAACGATATAGTCGGCCGATCCTTATGAAGTTTGAGAGAACGGACATTTTTGCGCAAACTAAAATCCATCAAAAGCTATGGCGATTCCGATTTACCAGTTACATGACGGCTATAGGATATAGTCCGCCGATCGTCAGTTACCCCATCATCAATCGGTAATATGACAACTAAAGGACAAAGTCGACCGATCCTTGTGAAATTTGGCAAATCGCATAGGTTGTTGCTTACAAAGTGAAGGAATTTCCGGTCAATCAGCTATACAACTACTAAACGATATAGTCGGCCGATCCTTATGAAGTTTGAGAGAACGGACATATATGCGCAAAGTAAAACTCAACAAAAGTCCCATTCTTCTAACTTAAAAACAAAAAAAAGTATTATGTACGTAACATGACCTATAGGATATAGTCCGCCAATCGTCAGTTACCCCATCATCAATCGGTTATATGACAACTAAAGGACAAAGTCGACCGATCCTTGTGAAATTTGGCAAATCGCATAGGTTGTAGCTTACAAAGTGAAGGAATTTCCGGTCAATCAGTTATACAACAACTAAACGATATAGTCGGCAGATCCTTATGAAGTTTGAGAGAACGGACATATTTGCGCAAAGTAAAATCCATGTTATGGCGATTCCGATTTACCAGTTACATGACTTCTATAGGATATAGTCCGCCGATCGTCAGTTACCCCATCATCAATCGGTTATATGACAACTAAAGGACAAAGTCGACCGATCCTTATGAAATTCGGCAAATCGCATAGGTTGTAGCTTACAAAGTGAAGGAATTTCCGGTCAATCAGCTATACAACTACTAAACGATATAGTCGGCCGATCCTTATGAAGTTTGAGAGAACGGACATATTTGCGCAAAGTAAAATCCAACAAAAGTCCCATTCTTCTAACTTAAAAACAAAAAAAAGTTATGGCGATTCCGATTTACCAGTTACATGACGTCTATAGGATATAGTCCGCCGATCGTCAGTTACCCTATCATTAATCGGTTATATGACAACTAAAGGACAAAGTCGACCGATCCTTGTGAAATTTGGCAAATCGCATAGGTTGTAGCTTACAAAGTGAAGGAATTTCCGGTCAATCAGTTATACAACAACTAAAGGATATAGTCGGCCGATCCTTATGAAGTTTGAGAGAACGGACATATATTCGCAAAGTAAAATCCATCAAAAGTCCCATTCTTCTAACTTAAAAACAAAAAAAAGTTATGGCGATTACCGATTTACCAGTTACATGACGGCTATAGGATATAGTCCGCCGATCGTCAGTTACCCCATCATCAATCGGTAATATGACAACTAAAGGACAAAGTCGACCGATCCTTGTGAAATATGGCAGATCGCATAGGTTGTAGCTTACAAAGTGAAGGAATTTCCGGTCAATCAGTTATACAACAACTAAAGGATATAGTCGGCCGATCCTTATGAAGTTTGAGAGAACGGACATATTTGCGCAAAGTAAAATCCATGTTATGGCGATTCCGATTTACCAGTTACATGACTTCTATAGGATATAGTCCGCCGATCGTCAGTTACCCCATCATCAATCGGTTATATGACAACTAAAGGACAAAGTCGACCGATCCTTGTGAAATTTGGCAAATCGCATAGGTTGTAGCTTACAAAGTGAAGGAATTTCCGGTCAATCAGCTATACAACTACTAAACGATATAGTCGGCCGATCCTTATGAAGTTTGAGAGAACGGACATATTTGCGCAAAGTAAAATCCAACAAAAGTCCCATTCTTCTAACTTAAAAACAAAACAAAGTTATGGCGATTCCGATTTACCAGTTACATGACGGCTATAGGATATAGTCCGCCGATCGTCAGTTACCCCATCATCAATCGGTAATATGACAACTAAAGGACAAAGTCGACCGATCCTTGTGAAATTTGGCAAATCGCATAGGTTGTAACATACAATGTGAAGGAATTTCCGGTTAATCAGTTATACAACAACTAAAAGATATAGTCGGCCGATCCTTATGAAGTTTGAGAGAACGGACATATATTCGCAAAGTAAAATCCAACAAAAGTCCCATTCTTCTAACTTAAAAACAAGACAAAGTTATGGCGATTCCGATTTACCAGTTACATGACGGCTATAGAATATAGTCCGCCGATCGTCAGTTACCCCATCATCAATCGGTAATATGACAACTAAAGGACAAAGTCGACCGATCCTTGTGAAATATGGCAGATCGCATAGGTTGTAGCTTACAAAGTGAAGGAATTTCCGGTCAATCAGTTATACAACAACTAAAGGATATAGTCGGCCGATCCTTATGAAGTTTGAGAGAACGGACATATTTGCGCAAAGTAAAATCCATCAAAAGTCCCATTCTTCTAACTTAAAAACAAAACAAAGTATAGTCCTCCGATCGACAGTTACTCCATCATAAATCGGTTATATGACAACTAAAGGACAAAGTCGACCAAGCCTTGTGTTGTTTTTTTGAGATCGCTTAGGTTGTAGCTTACAATGTTTAGGAATTTCCGGATAATCAGTTATAGAACAACTAAACGATATAGTCGGCCGATCCTTATGAAGTTTGAGAGAACGGACATATATGCGCAAAGTAAAACTCAACAAAATTCCCATTCTTCTAACTTAAAAACAAAAAAAAGTATTATGTAGTAAACTATCGGATATAGTCCGCCAATCGTCAGTTACCCCATCATCAATCGGTTATATGACAACTAAAGGACAAAGTCGACCGATCCTTGTGAAATTTGGCAAATCGCATAGGTTGTAGCTTACAAAGTGAAGGAATTTCCGGTCAATCAGTTATACAACAACTAAACGATATAGTCGGCGGATCCTTATGAAGTTTGAGAGAACGGACATATTTGCGCAAAGTAAAATCCATGTTATGGCGATTCCGATTTACCAGTTACATGACTTCTATAGGATATAGTCCGCCGATCGTCAGTTACCCTATCATTAATCGGTTATATGACAACTAAAGGACAAAGTCGACCGATCCTTATGAAATTCGGCAAATCGCATAGGTTGTAACTTACAAAGTGAAGGAATTTCCGGTCAATCAGCTATACAACTACTAAACGATATAGTCGGCCGATCCTTATGAAGTTTGAGAGAACGGACATATATGCGCAAAGTAAAATTCAACAAAAGTCCCATTCTTCTAACTTAAAAACAAAACAAAGTTATGGCGATTCCGATTTACCAGTTACATGACTTCTATAGGATATAGTCCGCCGATCGTCAGTTACCCTATCATCAATCGGTTATATGACAACTAAAGGACAAAGTCGACCGATCCTTGTGAAATTTGGCAAATCGCATAGGTTGTAGCTTACAAAGTGAAGGAATTTCCGGTCAATCAGTTATACAACAACTAAAAGATATAGTCGGCCGATCCTTATGAAGTTTGAGAGAACGGACATATTTTCGCAAAGTAAAATCCATCAAAAGTCCCATTCTTCTAACTTAAAAACAAGAACAAAGTTATGGCGATTACCGATTTACCAGTTACATGACGGCTATAGTATATAGTCCGCCGATCGTCAGTTACCCCATCATCAATCGGTAATATGACAACTAAAGGACAAAGTCGACCGATCCTTGTGAAATATGGCAGATCGCATAGGTTGTAGCTTACAAAGTGAAGGAATTTCCGGTCAATCAGTTATACAACAACTAAAGGATAAAGTCGGCCGATCCTTATGAAGTTTGAGAGAACGGACATATTTGCGCAAAGTAAAATCCATCAAAAGTCCCATTCTTCTAACTTAAAAACAAAACAAAGTTATGGCGATTCCGATTTACCAGTTACATGACGGCTATAGGATATAGTCCGCCGATCGTCAGTTACCCCATCATAAATCGGTAATATGACAACTAAAGGACAAAGTCGACCGATCCTTGTGAAATATGGCAGATCGCATAGGTTGTAGCTTACAAAGTGAAGGAATTTCCGGTCAATCAGTTATACAAATACTAAACGATATAGTCGGCGGATCCTTATGAAGTTTGAGAGAACGGACATATTTGCGCAAAGTAAAATCCATGTTATGGCGATTCCGATTTACCAGTTACATGACTTCTATAGGATATAGTCCGCCGATCGTCAGTTACCCCATCATTAATCGGTAATATGACAACTAAAGGACAAAGTCGACCGATCCTTGTGAAATATGGCAGATCGCATAGGTTGTAGCTTACAAAGTGAAGGAATTTCCGGTCAATCAGCTATACAACAACTAAACGATATAGTCGGCCGATCCTTATGAAGTTTGAGAGAACGGACATATTTGCGCAAAGTAAAATTCATCAAAAGTCCCATTCTTCTAACTTAAAAACAAACAAAGTTATGGCGATTCCGATTTACCAGTTACATGACTTCTATAGGATATAGTCCGCCGATCGTCAGTTACCCCTATCATCAATCGGTTATATGACAACTAAAGGACAAAATCGACCGATCCTTATGAAATTCGGCAAATCGCATAGGTTGTAGCTTACAAAGTGAAGGAATCCATGATATGGCGATTCCGATTTACCAGTTACATGACGGCTATAGGATATAGTCCGCCGATCGTCAGTTACCCCATCATCAATCGGTAATATGACAACTAAAGGACAAAGTCGACCGATCCTTGTGAAATTTGGCAAATCGCATAGGTTGTAGCTTACAAAGTGAAGGAATTTCCGGTCAATCAGCTATACAACTACTAAACGATATAGTCGGCCGATCCTTATGAAGTTTGAGAGAACGGACATATATGCGCAAAGTAAAACTCAACAAAAGTCCCATTCTTCTAACTTAAAAACAAAAAAAAGTTATGGCGATTCCGATTTACCAGTTACATGACTGCTATAGGATATAGTCCGCCGATCGTCAGTTACCCCATCATCAATCGGTAATATGACAACTAAAGGACAAAGTCGACCGATCCTTGTGAAATATGGCAGATCGCATAGGTTGTAGCTTACAAAGTGAAGGAATCCATGATATGGCGATTCCGATTTACCAGTTACATGACGGCTATAGGATATAGTCCGCCGATCGTCAGTTACCCCATCATCAATCGGTAATATGACAACTAAAGGACAAAGTCGACCGAGCCTTGTGAAATATTTCAGATCGCATAGGTTGTTGCTTACAAAGTGAAGGAATTTCCGGTCAATCAGTTATACAACAACTAAAGGATATAGTCGGCCGATCCTTATGAAGTTTGAGAGAACGGACATATTTTCGCAAAGTAAAATCCATCAAAAGTCCCATTCTTCTAACTTAAAAGAAAACAAAGTAATGGCATTACCGATTTACCAGTTACATGACGGCTATAGGATATAGTCCGCCGATCGTCAGTTACCCCATCATCAATCGGTAATATGACAACTGAAGGACAAAGTCGACCGAGCCTTGTGAAATATGGCAGATCGCATAGGTTGTAGCTTACAAAGTGAAGGAATTTCCGGTCAATCAGCTATACAACAACTAAACGATATAGTCGGCCGCTCCTTATGAAGTTTGAGAGAACGGACATATTTGCGCAAAGTAAAATCCATCAAAAGTCCCATTCTTCTAACTTAAAAGAAAACAAAGTAATGGCATTACCGATTTACCAGTTACATGACGGCTATAGGATATATTAGATATAGTGTCCGCCGATCGTCAGTTACCCCATCATCAATCGGTAATATGACAACTAAAGGACAAAGTCGACCGATCCTTGTGAAATATTGGCAGATCGCATAGGTTGTAGCTTACAAAGTGAAGGAATTTCCGGTCAATCAGTTATACAACAACTATAGGATATAGTCGGCCGATCCTTATGAAGTTTGAGAGAACGGACATATTTTCGCAAAGTAAAATCCATCAAAAGTCCCATTCTTCTAACTTAAAAACAAAACAAAATTATGGCGATTCCGATTTACCAGTTACATGACGGCTATAGGATATATAGCTGTCCGCCGATCGTCAGTTACCCCATCATCAATCGGTAATATGACAACTAAAGGACAAAGTCGACCGATCCTTGTGAAATTTGGCAAATTGCATAGGTTGTAGCTTACAAAGTGAAGGAATTTCCGGTCAATCAGTTATACAACAACTATAGGATATAGTCGGCCGATCCTTATGAAGTTTGAGAGAACGGACATATTTTCGCAAAGTAAAATCCATCAAAAGTCCCATTCTTCTAACTTAAAAGAAAACAAAGTAATGGCATTACCGATTTACCAGTTACATGACGGCTATAGGATATAGTCCGCCGATCGTCAGTTACCCCATCATAAATCGGTAATATGACAACTAAAGGACAAAGTCGACCGATCCTTGTGAAATATGGCAGATCGCATAGGTTGTAGCTTACAAAGTGAAGGAATTTCCGGTCAATCAGTTATACAACTACTAAACGATATAGTCGGCCGCATCCTTATGAAGTTTGAGAGAACGGACATATTTGCGCAAAGTAAAATCCAACAAAAGTCCCATTCTTCTAACATAAAAACACAACAATAGTTATGGCGATTACCGATTTACCAGTTACATGACGGCTATAGGATATAGTCCGCCGATCGTCAGTTACCCCATCATCAATCGGTAATATGACAACTAAAGGACAAAGTCGACCGATCCTTGTGAAATATGGCAGATCGCATAGGTTGTTAGCTTACAAAGTGAAGGAATTTCCGGTCAATCAGTTATACAACAACTATAGGATATAGTCGGCCGATCCTTATGAAGTTTGAGAGAACGGACATATTTTCGCAAAGTAAAATCCATCAAAAGTCCCATTCTTCTAACTTAAAAGGAAACAAAGTAATGGCATTACCGATTTACCAGTTACATGACGGCTATAGGATATAGTCCGCCGATCGTCAGTTACCCCATCATCAATCGGTAATATGACAACTAAAGGACAAAGTTGACCGAGCCTTGTGAAATTTGGCAAATTGCATAGGTTGTAGCTTACAAAGTGAAGCAATTTCCGGTCAATCAGTTATACAACAACTATAGGATATAGTCGGCCGATCCTTATGAAGTTTTAAGAGAACGGACATATTTTCGCAAAGTAAAATCCATCAAAAGTCCCATTCTTCTAACTTAAAAGAAAACAAAGTAACGGCATAACCGATTTACCATTTAAATGACGGCTATAGGATATAGTCCGCCGATCGTCAGTTACCCCATCATCAATCGGTAATATGACAACTGAAGGACAAAGTCGACCGAGCCTTGTGAAATTTGGCAAATTGCATAGGTTGTAGCTTACAAAGTGAAGCAATTTCCGGTCAATCAGTTATACAACAACTAAAGGATATAGTCGGACGATCCTTATGAAGTTTGAGAGAACGGACATATTTGCGCAAAGTAAAATCCATCAAAAGTCCCATTCTTCTAACTTAAAAGAAAACAAAATTATGGCGATTTCCGATTTACCTGTTACATGACTTCTATAGGATATAGTCCGCCGATCGTCAGTTACCCCATCATAAATCGTCGACCGATCCTTGTGAAATATGGCAGATCGCATAGGTTGTAGCTTACAAAGTGAAGGAATTTCCGGTCAATCAGTTATACAAATACTAAACGATATAGTCGGCCGATCCTTATGAAGTTTGAGAGAACGGACATATTTGCGCAAAGTAAAATCCATCAAAAGTCCCATTCTTCTAACTTAAAAACAAAACAATAGTTATGGCGATTCCGATTTACCAGTTACATGACGGCTATAGGATATAGTCCGCCGATCGTCAGTTACCCCATCATCAATCGGTAATATGACAACTAAAGGACAAAGTCGACCGATCCTTGTGAAATATGGCAGATCGCATAGGTTGTAGCTTACAAAGTGAAGGAATTTCCGGTCAATCAGTTATACAACAACTAAAGGATATAGTCGGCCGATCCTTATGAAGTTTGAGAGAACGGACATATTTGCGCAAAGTAAAATCCATCAAAAGTCCCATTCTTCTAACTTAAAAGGAAACAAAGTAATGGCATTACCGATTTACCAGTTACATGACGGCTATAGGATATAGTCCGCCGATCGTCAGTTACCCCATCATCAATCGGTAATATGACAACTAAAGGACAAAGTCGACCGATCCTTGTGAAATATGGCAGATCGCATAGGTTGTAGCTTACAAAGTGAAGGAATTTCCGGTCAATCAGTTATACAACAACTATAGGATATAGTCGGCCGATCCTTATGAAGTTTGAGAGAACGGACATATTTTCGCAAAGTAAAATCCATCAAAAGTCCCATTCTTCTAACTTAAAAGAAAACAAAGTTATGGCATAACCGATTTACCAGTTACATGACGGCTATAGGATATAGTCCGCCGATCGTCAGTTACCCCATCATCAATCGGTAATATGACAACTAAAGGACAAAGTCGACCGATCCTTGTGAAATTTGGCAAATCGCATAGGTTGTAGCTTACAAAGTGAAGCAATTTCCGGTCAATCAGTTATACAACAACTATAGGATATAGTCGGCCGATCCTTATGAAGTTTGAGAGAACGGACATATTTTCGCAAAGTAAAATCCATCAAAAGTCCCATTCTTCTAACTTAAAAGAAAACAAAGTTATGGCATAATCCGATTTACCAGTTACATGACGGCTATAGGATATAGTCCGCCGATCGTCAGTTACCCCATCATCAATCGGTAATATGACAACTGAAGGACAAAGTCGACCGATCCTTGTGAAATATTTCAGATCGCATAGGTTGTAGCTTACAAAGTGAAGGAATTTCCGGTCAATCAGTTATACAACAACTAAAGGATATAGTCGGACGATCCTTATGAAGTTTGAGAGAACGGACATATTTGCGCAAAGTAAAATCCATCAAAAGTCCCATTCTTCTAACTTAAAAGAAAACAAAGTAACGGCATAACCGATTTACCATTTACATGACGGCTATAGGATATAGTCCGCCGATCGTCAGTTACCCCATCATCAATCGGTAATATGACAACTAAAGGACAAAGTCGACCGATCCTTGTGAAATTTGGCAAATCGCATAGGTTGTAGCTTTCAAAGTGAAGGAATTTCCGGTCAATCAGTTATACAACAACTAAAGGATATAGTCGGCCGATCCTTATGAAGTTTGAGAGAACGGACATATTTTCGCAAAGTAAAATCCATCAAAAGTCCCATTCTTCTAACTTAAAAGGAAAACAAAGTAATGGCCTTACCGATTTACCAGTTACATGACGGCTATAGGATATAGTCCGCCGATCGTCAGTTACCCCATCATCAATCGGTAATATGACAACTAAAGGACAAAGTCGACCGATCCTTGTGAAATTTGGCAAATCGCATAGGTTGTAGCTTACGAAGTGAAGGAATTTCAGGTCAATCAGTTATACAACAACTATACGATATAGTCGGCCGATCCTTATGAAGTTTGAGAGAACGGACATATTTTCGCAAAGTAAAATCCATCAAAAGTCCCATTCTTCTAACTTAAAAAGAAACAAAGTAATGGCAATTACCGATTTACCAGTTACATGACGGCTATAGTATATAGTCCGCCGATCGTCAGTTACCCCATCATCAATCGGTAATATGACAACTAAAGGACAAAGTCGACCGATCCTTGTGAAATATGGCAGATCGCATAGGTTGTAGCTTACAAAGTGAAGGAATTTCCGGTCAATCAGTTATACAACAACTATAGGATATAGTCGGCCTGACCTTATGAAGTTTGAGAGAACGGACATATTTTCGCAAAGTAAAATCCATCAAAAGTCCCATTCTTCTAACTTAAAAGGAAACAAAGTAATGGCATTACCGATTTACCAGTTACATGACGGCTATAGGATATAGTCCGCCGATCGTCAGTTACCCCATCATCAATCGGTAATATGACAACTGAAGGACAAAGTCGACCGAGCCTTGTGAAATTTGGCAAATTGCATTGGTTGTAGCTTACAAAGTGAAGCAATTTCCGGTCAATCAGTTATACAACAACTATAGGATATAATCGGCCTCACCTTATGAAGTTTGAGAGAACGGGCATATCTTCGCAAAGTAAAATCCATCAAAAGGCCCATTCTTCTAACTTAAAAGGAAACAAAGTAATGGCATTACCGATTTACCAGTTACATGACGGCTATAGTATATAGTCCGCCGATCGTCAGTTACCCCATCATCAATCGGTAATATGACAACTAAAGGACAAAGTCTACCAAGCCTTGTGAAACTTGGCAGATCGCATAGATTATAGCTTGCAAAGTGAAGGAATTTCCGCTCAATCAGTTATACAACAACTAAAGGATATAGTCGGCCGATCCTTATGAAGTTTGAGAGAACGGACATATTTGCGCAAAGTAAAATCCATCAAAAAGTCCCATTCTTCTAACTTAAAAGAGAAACAAAGTAATGGCATTACCGATTTACCAGTTACATGACGGCTATAGTATATAGTCCGCCGATCGTCAGTTACCCCATCATCAATCGGTAATATGACAACTAAAGGACAAAGTCGACCGATCCTTGTGAAATATTGGCAGATCGCATAGGTTGTAGCTTACAAAGTGAAGGAATTTCCGGTCAATCAGTTATACAACAACTAAAGGATATAGTCGGCCGATCCTTATGAAGTTTGAGAGAACGGACATATTTGCGCAAAGTAAAATCCATCAAAAGTCCCATTCTTCTAACTTAAAAGGAAAACAAAGTAATGGCATAACCGATTTACCAGTTACATGACTTCTATAGGATATAGTCCGCCGATCGTCAGTTACCCCATCATCAATCGGTAATATGACAACTAAAGGACAAAGTCGACCGATCCTTGTGAAATATTGGCAGATCGCATAGGTTGTAGCTTACAAAGTGAAGGAATTTCCGGTCAATCAGTTATACAACAACTATAGGATATAGTCGGCCGATCCTTATGAAGTTTGAGAGAACGGACATATTTTCGCAAAGTAAAATCCATCAAAAGTCCCATTCTTCTAACTTAAAAGAAAACAAAGTAATGGCATAACCGATTTACCAGTTACATGACGGCTATAGGATATAGTCCGCCGATCGTCAGTTACCCCATCATCAATCGGTAATATGACAACTAAAGGACAAAGTCGACCGATCCTTGTGAAATTTGGCAAATCGCATAGGTTGTAGCTTACAAAGTGAAGGAATTTCCGGTCAATCAGTTATACAACAACTATAGGATATAGTCGGCCCTCACCTTATGAAGTTTGAGAGAACGGACATATTTTCGCAAAGTAAAATCCATCAAAAGTCCCATTCTTCTAACTTAAAAGGAAACAAAGTAATGGCATTACCGATTTACCAGTTACATGACGGCTATAGGATATAGTCTGCCGATCGTCAGTTACCCCATCATCAATCGGTAATATGACAACTAAAGGACAAAGTCGACCGAGCCTTGTGAAATTTGGCAAATTGCATTGGTTGTAGCTTACAAAGTGAAGCAATTTCCGGTCAATCAGTTATACAACAACTATAGGATATAGTCGGCCGATCCTTATGAAGTTTGAGAGAACGGACATATTTTCGCAAAGTAAAATCCATCAAAAGTCCCATTCTTCTAACTTAAAAGAAAACAAAGTAATGGCATTACCGATTTACCAGTTACATGACGGCTATAGGATATAGTCCGCCGATCGTCAGTTACCCCATCATAAATCGGTAATATGACAACTAAAGGACAAAGTCGACCGAGCCTTGTGAAATTTGGCAGATCGCATAGGTTGTAGCTTACAAAGTGAAGGAATTTCCGGTCAATCAGTTATACAACAACTATAGGGACTATATTATACAACAACGTCGCCCGATCCTTATGAAGTTTGAGAGAACGGACATATTTGCGTAAAATCAAAAGTCCCATTCTTCTAACTTAAAAACAAAACAAAGTTATGGCGATTACCGATTTACCAGTTACATGACGGCTATAGGATATAGTCCGCCGATCGTCAGTTACCCCATCATCAATCGGTAATATGACAACTAAAGGACAAAGTCGACCGATCCTTGTGAAATTTGGCAGATCGCATAGGTTGTAGCTTGCAAAGTGAAGGAATTTCCGGTCAATCAGTTAAACAACTATAGGATATAGTCGGCCGATCCTTATGAAGTTTGAGAGAACGGACATATTTTCGCAAAGTAAAATCCATCAAAAGTCCCATTCTTCTAACTTAAAAGAAAACAAAGTTATGGCATAACCGATTTACCAGTTACATGACGGCTATAGGATATAGTCCGCCGATCGTCAGTTACCCCATCATCAATCGGTAATATGACAACTAAAGGACAAAGTCGACCGATCCTTGTGAAATTTGGCAGATCGCATAGGTTGTAGCTTACAAAGTGAAGGAATTTCCGGTCAATCAGTTATACAACAACTATAGGATATAGTCGGCCGATCCTTATGAAGTTTGAGAGAACGGACATATTTTGCGCAAAGTAAAATCCATCAAAAGTCCCATTCTTCTAACTTAAAAGAAAACAAAGTAATGGCATAATCCGATTTACCAGTTACATGACGGCTATAGGATATAGTCCGCCGATCGTCAGTTACCCCATCATCAATCGGTAATATGACAACTAAAGGACAAAGTCGACCGATCCTTGTGAAATATTGGCAGATCGCATAGGTTGTAGCTTACAAAGTGAAGGAATTTCCGGTCAATTAGTTATACAACAACTAAACGATATAGTCGGCCGATCCTTATGAAGTTTGAGAGAACGGACATATTTGCGCAAAGTAAAATCCATCAAAAGTCCCATTCTTCTAACTTAAAAAACAAAACAAAGTTATGGCGATTCCGATTTACCAGTTACATGACGTCTATAGGATATAGTCCGCCGATCGTCAGTTACCCCATCATCAATCGGTAATATGACAACTAAAGGACAAAGTCGACCGATCCTTGTGAAATATTGGCAGATCGCATAGGTTGTAGCTTACAAAGTGAAGGAATTTCCGGTCAATCAGTTATACAACAACTAAACGATATAGTCGGCCGATCCTTATGAAGTTTGAGAGAACGGACATATTTGCGCAAAGTAAAATCCATCAAAAGTCCCATTCTTCTAACTTAAAAGAAAACAAAGTATTACCGATTTACCAGTTAAATGACGGCTATAGGATATAGTCCGCCGATCGTCAGTTACCCCATCATCAATCGGTATATATGACAACTAAAGGACAAAGTCGACCGATCCTTGTGAAATATTGGCAGATCGCATAGGTTGTAGCTTACAAAGTGAAGGAATTTCCGGTCAATCAGTTATACAACAACTATAGGATATAGTCGGCCGATCCTTATGAAGTTTGAGAGAACGGACATATTTGCGCAAAGTAAAATCCATCAAAAGTCCCATTCTTCTAACTTAAAAGAAAACAAAGTAATGGCATTACCGATTTACCAGTTACATGACGGCTATAGGATATAGTCCGCCGATCGTCAGTTACCCCATCATCAATCGGTAATATGACAACTAAAGGACAAAGTCGACCGAGCCTTGTGAAATTTGGCAAATTGCATAGGTTGTAGCTTACAAAGTGAAGGAATTTCCGGTCAATCAGTTATACAACAACTATAGGATATAGTCGGCCGATCCTTATGAAGTTTGAGAGAACGGACATATTTTCGCAAAGTAAAATCCATCAAAAGTCCCATTCTTCTAACTTAAAAGAAAACAAAGTAATGGCATAACCGATTTACCAGTTACATGACGGCTATAGGATATAGTCCGCCGATCGTCAGTTACCCCATCATCAATCGGTAATATGACAACTAAAGGACAAAGTCGACCGATCCTTGTGAAATATGGCAGATCGCATAGGTTGTAGCTTACAAAGTGAAGGAATTTCCGGTCAATCAGCTATACAACTACTAAACGATATAGTCGGCCTCACCTTATGAAGTTTGAGAGAACGGACATATTTGCGCAAAGTAAAATCCATCAAAAGTCCCATTCTTCTAACTTAAAAACAAAACAAAATTATGGCGATTCCGATTTACCAGTTACATGACGGCTATAGGATATAGTCCGCCGATCGTCAGTTACCCCATCATCAATCGGTAATATGACAACTAAAGGACAAAGTCGACCGATCCTTGTGAAATATGGCAGATCGCATAGGTTGTAGCTTACAAAGTGAAGGAATTTCCGGTCAATCAGTTATACAACAACTAAAGGATATAGTCGGCCGATCCTTATGAAGTTTGAGAGAACGGACATATTTGCGCAAAGTAAAATCCATCAAAAGTCCCATTCTTCTAACTTAAACCGATATACAAGTGACATGACGGTATAGGATATAGTCCGCCGATCGTCAGTTACCCCATCATCAATCGGTTATATGACAACTAAAGGACAAAGTCGACCGATCCTTGTGAAATTTGGCAGATCGCATAGGTTGTAGCTTACAAAGTGAAGGAATTTCCGGTCAATCAGTTATACAACAACTAAAGGATATAGTCGGCCGATCCTTATGAAGTTTGAGAGAACGGACATATTTGCGCAAAGTAAAATCCATCAAAAGTCCCATTCTTCTAACTTAAAAGGAAATCAAAGTTATGGCAATTACCGATTTACCAGTTACATGACGGCTATAGGATATAGTCCGCCGATCGTCAGTTACCCCATCATCAATCGGTAATATGACAACTAAAGGACAAAGTCGACCGATCCTTGTGAAATATGGCAGATCGCATAGGTTGTAGCTTACAAAGTGAAGGAATTTCCGGTCAATCAGTTATACAACTACTAAACGATATAGTCGGCCGATCCTTATGAAGTTTGAGAGAACGGACATATTTGCGCAAAGTAAAATCCATCAAAAGTCCCATTCTTCTAACTTAAAAGGAAACAAAGTTATGGCATTACCGATTTACCAGTTACATGACGTCTATAGGATATAGTCCGCCGATCGTCAGTTACCCCATCATCAATCGGTAATATGACAACTAAAGGACAAAGTCGACCGATCCTTGTGAAATTTGGCAGATCGCATAGGTTGTAGCTTACAAAGTGAAGGAATTTCCGGTCAATCAGCTATACAACAACTAAAGGATATAGTCGGCCGATCCTTATGAAGTTTGAGAGAACGGACATATTTGCGCAAAGTAAAATCCATCAAAAGTCCCATTCTTCTAACTTAAAAGGAAACAAAGAATAACCGATTTACCATTTAAATGACGGCTATAGGATATAGTCCGCCGATCGTCAGTTACCCCATCATCAATCGGTAATATGACAACTAAAGGACAAAGTCCTTGTGAGTCCTTGTAAAATATAGCAGATTGCATAGGTTGTAGCTTACAAAGTGAAGGAATTTCCGGTCAATCAGTTATACAACAACTAAACGATATAGTCGGCCGATCCTTATGAAGTTTGAGAGAACGGACATATTTGCGCAAAGTAAAATCCATCAAAAGTCCCATTCTTCTAACTTAAATGAAAACAAAGTAATGGCAATTACCGATTTATCCAGTTACATGACTTCTATAGGATATAGTCCGCCGATCGTCAGTTACCCCATCATCAATCGGTAATATGACAACTAAAGGACAAAGTCGACCGATCCTTGTGAAATATGGCAGATCGCATAGGTTGTAGCTTACAAAGTGAAGGAATTTCCGGTCAATCAGTTATACAACAACTAAACGATATAGTCGGCCGATCCTTATGAAGTTTGAGAGAACGGACATATTTGCGCAAAGTAAAATCCATCAAAAGTCCCATTCTTTTAACTTAAAAAAGAATCAAAGTATGGGAATTACCGATTTACCAGTTACATGACGGCTATAGGATATAGTCCGCCGATCGTCAGTTACCCCATCATCAATCGGTAATATGACAACTAAAGGACAAAGTCGACCGATCCTTGTGAAATTTGGCAGATCGCATAGGTTGTAGCTTGCAAAGTTAAGGTATTTCCGGTCAATCAGTTATACAACAACTATAACGATATAGTCGGCGGATCCTTATGAAGTTTGAGAGAACGGACATATTTGCGCAAAGTAAAATCCATCAAAAGTCCCATTCTTCTAACTTAAAAACAAAACAAAGTTATGGCGATTCCGATTTACCAGTTACATGACGGCTATAGGATATAGTCCGCCGATCGTCAGTTACCCCATCATCAATCGGTAATATGACAACTAAAGGACAAAGTCGACCGATCCTTGTGAAATTTGGCAGATCGCATAGGTTGTAGCTTACAAAGTGAAGGAATTTCCGGTCAATCAGTTATACAACAACTATAGGATATAGTCGGCCGATCCTTATGAAGTTTGAGAGAACGGACATATTTGCGCAAAGTAAAATCCATCAAAAGTCCCATTCTTCTAACTTAAACAGGAAACAAAGTTATGGCATTTCCGATTTACCAGTTACATGACGGCTATAGGATATAGTCCGCCGATCGTCAGTTACCCCATCATCAATCGGTAATATGACAACTAAAGGACAAAGTCGACCGATCCTTGTGAAATATGGCAGATCGCATAGGTTGTAGCTTACAAAGTGAAGGAATTTCCGGTCAATCAGCTATACAACAACTAAACGATATAGTCGGCCGATCCTTATGAAGTTTGAGAGAACGGACATATTTGCGCAAAGTAAAATCCATCAAAAGTCCCATTCTTCTAACTTAAAAACAAAACAAAATTATGGCGATTCCGATTTACCTGTTACATGACTTCTATAGGATATAGTCCGCCGATCGTCAGTTACCCCATCATCAATCGGTAATATGACAACTAAAGGACAAAGTCGACCGATCCTTAACTTAGGTTGTAAATTACAAAGTGGAGGAATTTCCGGTCAATCAGTTATACAACAACTAAACGATATAGTCGGCCGATCCTTATGAAGTTTGAGTGAACGGACATATTTTGCAAAGTAAAATCCATCAAAAGTCCCATTCTTCTAACTTAAAAAAAAACAAAGTTATGGCGATTCCGATTTACCAGTTACATGACGGCTATAGGATATAGTCCGCCGATCGTCAGTTACCCCATCATCAATCGGTAATATGACAACTAAAGGACAAAGTCGACCGATCCTTGTGAAATTTGGCAGATCGCATAGGTTGTAGCTTGCAAAGTGAAGGAATTTCCGGTCAATCAGTTATACAACAACTAAAGGATATAGTCGGCCGATCCTTATGAAGTTTGAGAGAACGGACATATTTGCGCAAAGTAAAATCCATCAAAATTCCCATTCTTCTAACTTAAAAAAAAACAAAGTTATGGCGATTCCGATTTACCAGTTACATGACGGCTATAGGATATAGTCCGCCGATCGTCAGTTACCCCATCATCAATCGGTAATATGACAACTAAAGGACAAAGTCGACCGATCCTTGTGAAATTTGGCAGATCGCATAGGATTGTAGCTTACAAAGTGAAGGAATTTCCGCTCAATCAGTTATACAACAACTATAAGGACATAGTCGGCCGATCCTTATGAAGTTTGAGAGAACGGACATATTTGCGCAAAGTAAAATCCATCAAAAGTCCCATTCTTCTAACTTAAAAGAAAACAAAGTAATGGCATTACCGATTTACCAGTTACATGACGGCTATAGGATATAGTCCGCCGATCGTCAGTTACCCCATCATCAATCGGTAATATGACAACTAAAGGACAAAGTCGACCGATCCTTGTGAAATATGGCAATTGCAGGTTGTAGCTTACAAAGTGAAGGAATTTCCGGTCAATCAGTTATACAACAACTATAAGTGATTATAATTGAGAAGAACGACATTTGCGCAAGTAAAATCCAGAAACCATTCTTCTAACTGTAAAATACAAGGTCCGCAGATTGTCAGTTACCCCATCATCAATCGGTAATATGACAACTAAAGGACAAAGTCGACCGATCCTTGTGAAATTTGGCAGATCGCATAGGTTGTAGCTTACAAAGTGATAGGAATTTCCGGTCAATCAGTTATACAACAACTAAACGATATAGTCGGCCTGATCCTTATGAAGTTTGAGAGAACGGACATATTTGCGCAAAGTAAAATCCATCAAAAGTCCCATTCCTTCTAACTTAAAAGAAAACAAAGTTATGGCAATTACCGATTTACCAGTTACATGACGGCTATAGGATATAGTCCGCCGATCGTCAGTTACCCCATCATCAATCGGTAATATGACAACTAAAGGACAAAGTCGACCGATCCTTGTGAAATTTGGCAAGATCGCATAAATGGTTGTAGCTTACAAAGTAAAGGAATTTCCGGTCAATCAGTTATACAACAACTATAGGATATAGTCGGCCGATCCTTATGAAGTTTGAGAGAACGGACATATTTGCGCAAAGTAAAATCCATCAAAAGTCCCATTCTTCTAACTTAAAAGAAAACAAAGTTATGGCAATACCGATTTACCAGTTACATGACGGCTATAGAATATAGTCCGCCGATCGTCAGTTACCCCATCATCAATCGGTAATATGACAACTAAAGGACAAAGTCGACCGATCCTTGTGAAATTTGGCAGATCGCATAGGTTGTAGCTTGCAAAGTTAAGGTATTTTCGCTCAATCAGTTATACAACAACTATAAGATATAGTCGGCCGATCCTTATTAAGTTTGAGAGAACGGACATATTTGCGCAAAGTAAAATCCATCAAAAGTCCCATCCTTCTAACTTAAAAAAAAACAAAGTTATGGCAATTCCGATTTACCAGTTACATGACGGCTATAGGATATAGTCCGCCGATCGTCAGTTACCCCATCATCAATCGGTAATATGACAACTAAAGGACAAAGTCGACCGATCCTTGTGAAATATGGCAGATCGCATAGGTTGTAGCTTACAAAGTGAAGGAATTTCCGGTCAATCAGTTATACAACAACTATAACGATATAGTCGGCCGATCCTTATGAAGTTTGAGAGAACGGACATATTTGCGCAAAGTAAAATCCATCAAAAGTCCCATTCTTCTAACTTAAAAAAAAACAAAGTTATGGCATTTCCGATTTACCAGTTACATGACGGCTATAGGATATAGTCCGCCGATCGTCAGTTACCCCATCATCAATCGGTAATATGACAACTAAAGGACAAAGTCGACCGATCCTTGTGAAATTTGGCAGATCGCATAGGTTGTAGCTTTCAAAGTGAAGGAATTTCCGGTCAATCAGTTATACAACAACTAAACGATATAGTCGGCTGATCCTTATGAAGTTTGAGAGAACGGACATATTTGCGCAAAGTAAAATCCATCAAAAGTCCCATTCTTCTAACTTAAAAGGAAACAAAGTTATGGCAATACCGATTTACCAGTTACATGACTTCTATAGGATATAGTCCGCCGATCGTCAGTTACCCCATCATCAATCGGTAATATGACAACTAAAGGACAAAGTCGACCGATCCTTGTGAAATTTGGCAGATCGCATAGGTTGTAGCTTGCAAAGTTAAGGTATTTCCGCTCAATCAGTTATACAACAACTATAAAGATATAGTCGGCCGATCCTTATGAAGTTTGAGAGAACGGACATATTTGCGCAAAGTAAAATCCATCAAAAGTCCCATTCTTCTAACTTAAAAAAAACAAAGTAATGGCAATTACCGATTTACCAGTTACATGACGTTTATAGGATATAGTCCGCCGATCGTCAGTTACCCCATCATCAATCGGTAATATGACAACTAAAGGACAAAGTCGACCGATCCTTGTGAAATTACGAGCAATTGTAGCATCAATTCCGGTCAATATAACAACTAAAGTGACAAAGTTCGATTTCCGTCATGACGGCATGAATACGGCAGATCGATTACCCATCATCAATCGGTAATATGACAACTAAAGGACAAAGTCGACCGATCCTTGTGAAATATGGCAGATCGCATAGGTTGTAGCTTACAAAGTGAAGGAATTTCCGGTCAATCAGTTATACAACAACTAAAGGATATAGTCGGTCGATCCTTATGAAGTTTGAGAGAACGGACATATTTGCGCAAAGTAAAATCCATCAAAAGTCCCATTCTTCTAACTTAAAAAAAAACAAAGTAATGGCAATTCCGATTTACCAGTTACATGACGTCTATAGTATATAGTCCGCCGATCGTCAGTTACCCCATCATCAATCGGTAATATGACAACTAAAGGACAAAGTCGACCGATCCTTGTGAAATTTGGCAATCGCATATCTACATTATAGGTTGTAGCTTACAAAGTGAAGGAATTTCCGGTCAATCAGTTATACAACAACTAAACGATATAGTCGGCCGATCCTTATGAAGTTTGAGAGAACGGACATATTTGCGCAAAGTAAAATCCATCAAAAGTCCCATTCTTCTAACTTAAAAGGAAACAAAGTTATGGCAATTCCGATTTACCAGTTACATGACGGCTATAGTATATAGTCCGCCGATCGTCAGTTACCCCATCATCAATCGGTAATATGACAACTAAAGGACAAAGTCGACCGATCCTTGTGAAATTTGGCAGATCGCAAAGGTTGTAGCTTGCAAAGTGAAGGAATTTCCGCGTCAATCAGTTATACAACAACTAAAAGATATAGTCGGCCTGATCCTTATGAAGTTTGAGAGAACGGACATATTTGCGCAAAGTAAAATCCATCAAAAGTCCCATTCTTCTAACTTAAAAGAAAACAAAGTTATGGCAATTACCGATTTACCAGTTACATGACGGCTATAGTATATAGTCCGCCGATCGTCAGTTACCCCATCATCAATCGGTAATATGACAACTAAAGGACAAAGTCGACCGATCCTTGTGAAATTTGGCAGATCGCATAGATTATAGCTTGCAAAGTGAAGGAATTTCCGGTCAATCAGTTATACAACAACTATAAGATATAGTCGGCCGATCCTTATGAAGTTTGAGAGAACGGACATATTTGCGCAAAGTAAAATCCATCAAAAGTCCCATTCTTCTAACTTAAAAAAAACAAAGTTATGGCAATTCCGATTTACCAGTTACATGACGGCTATAGGATATAGTCCGCCGATCGTCAGTTACCCCATCATCAATCGGTAATATGACAACTAAAGGACAAAGTCGACCGATCCTTGTGAAATTTGGCAGATCGCATAGGTTGTAGCTTACAAAGTGAAGGAATTTCCGGTCAATCAGTTATACAACAACTATAAACGATATAGTCGTCCTCACCTTATGAAGTTTGAGAGAACGGACATATTTGCGCAAAGTAAAATCCATCAAAAGTCCCATCCTTCTAACTTAAAAAAAAACAAAGTTATGGCAATTCCGATTTACCAGTTACATGACGGCTATAGGATATAGTCCGCCGATCGTCAGTTACCCCATCATCAATCGGTAATATGACAACTAAAGGACAAAGTCGACCGATCCTTGTGAAACTTGGCAGATCGCATAGATTATAGCTTGCAAAGTGAAGGAATTTCCGGTCAATCAGTTATACAACAACTATAAGATATAGTCGGCTGATCCTTATGAAGTTTGAGAGAACGGACATATTTGCGCAAAGTAAAATCCATCAAAAGTCCCATCCTTCTAACTTAAAAAAACAAAGTTATGGCAATTCCGATTTACCAGTTACATGACGGCTATAGGATATAGTCCGCCGATCGTCAGTTACCCCATCAGCAATCGGTAATATGACAACTAAAGGACAAAGTCGACCGATCCTTGTGAAATTTGGCAGATCGCATAATTTGTAGCTTGCAAAGTGAAGGTATTTCCGCTCAATCAGTTATACAACAACTATACAATATAGTCGCTGTTCTTTATGAAGTTTGAGAGAACGGACATATTTGCAAAGTAAAATCCATCAACAGTCCCATCCTTCTAACTTAAAAGAAAACAAAGTTATGGCAATTCCGATTTACCAGTTACATGACGGCTATAGGATATAGTCCGCCGATCGTCAGTTACCCCATCATCAATCGGTAATATGACAACTAAAGGACAAAGTCGGCCGATCCTTGTGAAATTTGACAGATCGCATAAATTGTAGGTTGCAAAGTTAAGGTATTTCCGCTCAATCAGTTTTACAACAACTATAAAATATAGTCGCTGTTCCTTATGAAGTATGAGAGAGCGGACATATTTGCGAAAAATCCATAACAGTCCCATCCTTCTAACTTAAAAAAAACAAAGTTATGGCAATTCCGATTTACCAGTTACATGACGGCTATAGGATATAGTCCGCCGATCGTCAGTTACCCCATCATCAATCGGTAATATGACAACTAAAGGACAAAGTCGGCCGATCCTTGTGAAATTTGACAGATCGCATAAATTGTAGGTTGCAAAGTTCAGGTATTTCCGCTCAATCAGTTTTACAACAACTATAAGATATAGTCGCTGTTCCTTATGAAGTATGAGAGAGCGGACATATTTGCGAAAGTAAAATCCATCAACAGTCCCATCCTTCTAACTTAAAAAGAAACAAAGTTATGGCAATTCCGATTTACCAGTTACATGACGGCTATAGGATATAGTCCGCCGATCGTCAGTTACCCCATCATCAATCGGTAATATGACAACTAAGGGACAAAGCCGTCCGATCCTTGTGAAATATGACAGATCGCATAGATTGTAGGCTTGCAAAGTGTAAGGTATTTCCGCTCAATCAGTTTTACAACAACTATAAAGATATAGTCGCTGTTCCTTATGAAGTTATGAGAGAGCGGACATATTTGCGCAAAGTAAAATCCATACAGTCCCATCCTTCTAACTTAAAAAAACACAAAGTTATGGCAATTCCGATTTACCAGTTACATGACGGCTATAGGATATAGTCCGCCGATCGTCAGTTACCCCATCATCAATCGGTAATATGACAACTAAAGGACAAAGTCGGCCGATCCTTGTGAAATTTGACAGATCGCATAAATTGTAGGTTGCAAAGTTAAGGTATTTCCGCTCAATCAGTTTTACAACAACTATAAAATATAGTCGCTGTTCCTTATGAAGTATGAGAGAGCGGACATATTTGCGAAAATCAACAGTCCCATCCTTCTAACTTAAAAAAAACAAAGTTATGGCAATTCCGATTTACCAGTTACATGACGGCTATAGGATATAGTCCGCCGATCGTCAGTTACCCCATCATCAATCGGTAATATGACAACTAAAGGACAAAGTCGGCCGATCCTTGTGAAATTTGATAGATCGCATAAATTGTAGGTTGCAAAGTTAAGGTATTTCCGCTCAATCAGTTTTACAACAACTATAAAATATAGTCGCTGTTCCTTATGAAGTATGAGAGAGCGGACATATTTGCGAAAATCAACAGTCCCATCCTTCTAACTTAAAAAAAACAAAGTTATGGCAATTCCGATTTACCAGTTACATGACGGCTATAGAATATAGTCCGCCGATTGTCAGTTACCCCATCATCAATCGGTAATATAACAACTAAAGGACAAAGTCGGCCGATCCTTGAAATTGGATCAAAATAAAAGGTATTTCCTCAATCAGTTATAAACAACTAAAAAATAAAGTCGACCGATCCTTGTGAAATTTGATAGCGATCGCATAAATTGTAGCTTACAAAGTTAAGGTATTTCCGCTCAATCAGTTTTACAACAACTATAAAATATAGTCGCTGTTCCTTATGAAGTATGAGAGAGCGGACATATTTGCGAAAATCAACAGTCCCATCCTTCTAACTTAAAAAAACCAAAGTTATGGCAATTCCGATTTACCAGTTACATGACGGCTATAGAATATAGGCCGCCGATTGTCAGTTACCCCATCATCAATCGGTAATATAACAACTAAAGGACAAAGTCGGCCGATCCTTGTGAAATTTGACAGATCGCATAAATTGTAGGTTGCAAAGTTAAGGTATTTCCGCTCAATCAGTTTTACAACAACTATAAAATATAGTCGCCGTTCCTTATGAAGTATGAGAGAGCGGACATATTTGCAAAAAATCAACAGTCCATCTTTCTAACTTAAAAAAAACCAAAGTTATGGCAATTCCGATTTACCAGTTACATGACGGCTATAGGATATAGGCCGCCGATTGTCAGTTACCCCATCATCAATCGGTAATATAACAACTAAAGGACAAAGTCGGCCGATCCTTGTGAAATTTGACAGATCGCATAAATTGTAGGTTGCAAAGTTAAGGTATTTCCGCTCAATCAGTTTTACAACAACTATAAAATATAGTCGCTGTTCCTTATGAAGTATGAGAGAGCGGACATATTTGCGAAAATCAACAGTCCCATCCTTCTAACTTAAAAAAAACAAAGTTATGGCAATTCCGATTTACCAGTTACATGACGGCTATAGGATATAGTCCGCCGATCGTCAGTTACCCCATCAGCAATCGGTAATATGACAACTAAAGGACAAAGTCGGCCGATCCTTGTGATATTTGATAGATCGCATAAATTGTAGCGTTGCAAAGTTAAGGTATTTCCGCTCAATCAGTTTTACAACAACTATAAAATATAGTCGCTGTTCCTTATGAAGTATGAGAGAGCGGACATATTTGCGAAAATCAACAGTCCCATCCTTCTAACTTAAAAAAAACAAAGTTATGGCAATTCCGATTTACCAGTTACATGACGGCTATAGGATATAGTCCGCCGATCGTCAGTTACCCCATCAGCACAATCGGTAATATGACAACTAAAAGACAAAGTCGGCCGATCCTTGTGAAATTTGATAGATCGCATAAATTGTAGGTTGCAAAGTTAAGGTATTTCCGCTCAATCAGTTTTACAACAACTATAAAATATAGTCGCTGTTCCTTATGAAGTATGAGAGAGCGGACATATTTGCGAAAAATCAACAGTCCCATCCTTCTAACTTAAAAAAGCCAAAGTTATGGCAATTCCGATTTACCAGTTACATGACGGCTATAGAATATAGTCCGCCGATCGTCAGTTACCCCATCATCAATCGGTAATATAACAACTAAAGGACAAAGTCGGCCGATCCTTGTGAAATTTGACAGATCGCATAGATTGTAGCTTGCAAAGTTAAGGTATTTCCGCTCAATCAGTTTTACAACAACTATAAAATATAGTCGCTGTTCCTTATGAAGTATGAGAGAGCGGACATATTTGCGAAAATCAACAGTCCCATCCTTCTAACTTAAAAAAAAACAAAGTTATGGCAATTCCGATTTACCAGTTACATGACGGCTATAGGATATAGGCCGCCGATTGTCAGTTACCCCATCATCAATCGGTAATATGACAACTAAAAGACAAAGTCGGCCGATCCTTGTGAAATTTGACAGATCGCATAAATTGTAGGTTGCAAAGTTAAGGTATTTCCGCTCAATCAGTTTTACAACAACTATAAAATATAGTCGCTGTTCCTTATGAAGTATGAGAGAGCGGACATATTTGCGAAAATCAACAGTCCCATCCTTCTAACTTAAAAAAAACAAAGTTATGGCAATTCCGATTTACCAGTTACATGACGGCTATAGGATATAGTCCGCCGATCGTCAGTTACCCCATCAGCAATCGGTAATATGACAACTAAAAGACAAAGTCGGCCGATCCTTGTGAAATTTGATAGATCGCATAAATTGTAGGTTGCAAAGTTAAGGTATTTCCGCTCAATCAGTTTTACAACAACTATAAAATATAGTCGCTGTTCCTTATGAAGTATGAGAGAGCGGACATATTCACAACCATTAAAGTTTGAGAGAACGTACAATATATTGCGCAGAAGTATGAAATTACATATTGCAAAAATCAAAGTCCCATCCTTCTAACTTAAAAAAAACAAAGTTATGGCAATTCCGATTTACCAGTTACATGACGGCTATAGAATATAGGCCGCAGATTGTCAGTTACCCCATCATCAATCGGTAATATAACAACTAAAGGACAAAGTCGGCCGATCCTTGTGAAATTTGACAGATCGCATAAATTGTAGGTTGCAAAGTTAAGGTATTTCCGCTCAATCAGTTTTACAACAACTATAAAATATAGTCGCTGTTCCTTATGAAGTATGAGAGAGCGGACATATTTGCGAAAATCAACAGTCCCATCCTTCTAACTTAAAAAAAACAAAGTTATGGCAATTCCGATTTACCAGTTACATGACGGCTATAGGATATAGTCCGCCGATCGTCAGTTACCCCATCAGCAATCGGTAATATGACAACTAAAAGACAAAGTCGGCCGATCCTTGTGAAATTTGATAGATCGCATAAATTGTAGGTTGCAAAGTTAAGGTATTTCCGCTCAATCAGTTTTACAACAACTATAAAATATAGTCGCTGTTCCTTATGAAGTATGAGAGAGCGGACATATTTGCGAAAATCAACAGTCCCATCCTTCTAACTTAAAAAAAACAAAGTTATGGCAATTCCGATTTACCAGTTACATGACGGCTATAGGATATAGTCCGCCGATCGTCAGTTACCCCATCATCAATCGGTAATATAACAACTAAAGGACAAAGTCGGCCGATCCTTGTGAAATTTGACAGATCGCATAAATTGTAGGTTGCAAAGTTAAGGTATTTCCGCTCAATCAGTTTTACAACAACTATAAAATATAGTCGCTGTTCCTTATGAAGTATGAGAGAGCGGACATATTTGCGAAAATCAACAGTCCCATCCTTCTAACTTAAAAAAAACAAAGTTATGGCAATTCCGATTTACCAGTTACATGACGGCTATAGGATATAGTCCGCCGATTGTCAGTTACCCCATCATCAATCGGTAATATAACAACTAAAGGACAAAGTCGGCCGATCCTTGTGAAATTTGACAGATCGCATAAATTGTAGGTTGCAAAGTTAAGGTATTTCCGCTCAATCAGTTTTACAACAACTATAAAATATAGTCGCTGTTCCTTATGAAGTATGAGAGAGCGGACATATTTGCGAAAATCAACAGTCCCATCCTTCTAACTTAAAAAAAACCAAAGTTATGGCAATTCCGATTTACCAGTTACATGACGGCTATAGGATATAGTCCGCCGATTGTCAGTTACCCCATCATCAATCGGTAATATAACAACTAAAGGACAAAGTCGGCCGATCCTTGTGAAATTTGACAGATCGCATAAATTGTAGGTTGCAAAGTTAAGGTATTTCCGCTCAATCAGTTTTACAACAACTATAAAATATAGTCGCTGTTCCTTATGAAGTATGAGAGAGCGGACATATTTGCGAAAATCAACAGTCCCATCCTTCTAACTTAAAAAAAAACAAAGTTATGGCAATTCCGATTTACCAGTTACATGACGGCTATAGGATATAGTCCGCCGATCGTCAGTTACCCCATCATCAATCGGTAATATAACAACTAAAGGACAAAGTCGGCCGATCCTTGTGAAATTTGACAGATCGCATAAATTGTAGGTTGCAAAGTTAAGGTATTTCCGCTCAATCAGTTTTACAACAACTATAAAATATAGTCGCTGTTCCTTATGAAGTATGAGAGAGCGGACATATTTGCGAAAATCAACAGTCCCATCCTTCTAACTTAAAAAAAACCAAAGTTATGGCAATTCCGATTTACCAGTTACATGACGGCTATAGGATATAGTCCGCCGATCGTCAGTTACCCCATCAGCAATCGGTAATATAACAACTAAAGGACAAAGTCGGCCGATCCTTGTGAAATTTGACTAGATCGCATAAATTGTAGGTTGCAAAGTTAAGGTATTTCCGCTCAATCAGTTTTACAACAACTATAAAATATAGTCGCTGTTCCTTATGAAGTATGAGAGAGCGGACATATTTGCGAAAATCAACAGTCCCATCCTTCTAACTTAAAAAAAACAAAGTTATGGCAATTCCGATTTACCAGTTACATGACGGCTATAGAATATAGGCCGCAGATTGTCAGTTACCCCATCATCAATCGGTAATATAACAACTAAAGGACAAAGTCGGCCGATCCTTGTGAAATTTGACAGATCGCATAAATTGTAGGTTGCAAAGTTAAGGTATTTCCGCTCAATCAGTTTTACAACAACTATAAAATATAGTCGCTGTTCCTTATGAAGTATGAGAGAGCGGACATATTTGCGAAAATCAACAGTCCCATCCTTCTAACTTAAAAAAAACAAAGTTATGGCAATTCCGATTTACCAGTTACATGACGGCTATAGGATATATTCTACCCATCATCAATCGGTAATTTGACAACTAACGACAAAATCGCGCCGTCTCTTATGAAGTATGAGAGAGCGGACATATTTGCGAAAATCAACAGATCATCTTTCTAACTTAAAAAAAGCCAAAGTTATGGCAATTCCGATTTACCAGTTACATGACGGCTTTAGAATATAGGCCGCGATCGTCAGTTACCCCATCAGCAATCGGTAATATGACAACTAAAGGACAAAGTCGGCCGATCCTTGTGAAATTTGACAGATCGCATAAATTGTAGGTTGCAAAGTTAAGGTATTTCCGCTCAATCAGTTTTACAACAACTATAAAATATAGTCGCTGTTCCTTATGAAGTATGAGAGAGCGGACATATTTGCGAAAATCAACAGTCCCATCCTTCTTAATTAAAAAAAAACAAAGTTATGGCAATTCCGATTTACCAGTTACATGACGGCTTTAGAATATAGGCCGCGATCGTCAGTTACCCCATCAGCAATCGGTAATATGACAACTAAAGGACAAAGTCGGCCGATCCTTGTGAAATTTGATAGATCGCATAAATTGTAGGTTGCAAAGTTAAGGTATTTCCGCTCAATCAGTTTTACAACAACTATAAAATATAGTCGCTGTTCCTTATGAAGTATGAGAGAGCGGACATATTTGCGAAAATCAACAGTCCCATCCTTCTAACTTAAAAAAAACCAAAGTTATGGCAATTCCGATTTACCAGTTACATGACGGCTATAGAATATAGGCCGCAGATTGTCAGTTACCCCATCATCAATCGGTAATATAACAACTAAAGGACAAAGTCGGCCGATCCTTGTGAAATTTGACAGATCGCATAAATTGTAGGTTGCAAAGTTAAGGTATTTCCGCTCAATCAGTTTTACAACAACTATAAAATATAGTCGCTGTTCCTTATGAAGTATGAGAGAGCGGACATATTTGCGAAAATCAACAGTCCCATCCTTCTAACTTAAAAAAAAACAAAGTTATGGCAATTCCGATTTACCAGTTACATGACGGCTATAGGATATAGGCCGCCGATTGTCAGTTACCCCATCAGCAATCGGTAATATAACAACTAAAGGACAAAGTCGGCCGATCCTTGTGAAATTTGACAGATCGCATAAATTGTAGGTTGCAAAGTTAAGGTATTTCCGCTCAATCAGTTTTACAACAACTATAAAATATAGTCGCTGTTCCTTATGAAGTATGAGAGAGCGGACATATTTGCGAAAATCAACAGTCCCATCCTTCTAACTTAAAAAAAACAAAGTTATGGCAATTCCGATTTACCAGTTACATGACGGCTATAGGATATAGTCCGCCGATCGTCAGTTACCCCATCAGCAATCGGTAATATAACAACTAAAGGACAAAGTCGGCCGATCCTTGTGAAATTTGACTGATCGCATAAATTGTAGGTTGCAAAGTTAAGGTATTTCCGCTCAATCAGTTTTACAACAACTATAAAATATAGTCGCTGTTCCTTATGAAGTATGAGAGAGCGGACATATTTGCGAAAATCAACAGTCCATCTTTCTAACTTAAAAAAAGCCAAAGTTATGGCAATTCCGATTTACCAGTTACATGACGGCTATAGGATATAGGCCGCCGATTGTCAGTTACCCCATCATCAATCGGTAATATACCAACTAAAGGACAAAGTCGGCCGATCCTTGTGAAATTTGACATGATCGCATAAATTGTAGGTTGCAAAGTTAAGGGTATTTCCGCTCAATCAGTTTTACAACAACTATAAAATATAGTCGCTGTTCCTTATGAAGTATGAGAGAGCGGACATATTTGCGAAAATCAACAGTCCCATCCTTCTAACTTAAAAAAAAACCAAAGTTATGGCAATTCCGATTTACCAGTTACATGACGGCTATAGGATATAGTCCGCCGATCGTCAGTTACCCCATCAGCAATCGGTAATATGACAACTAAAAGACAAAGTCGGCCGATCCTTGTGAAATTTGACAGATCGCATAAATTGTAGGTTGCAAAGTTAAGGTATTTCCGCTCAATCAGTTTTACAACAACTATAAAATATAGTCGCTGTTCCTTATGAAGTATGAGAGAGCGGACATATTTGCGAAAATCAACAGTCCCATCCTTCTAACTTAAAAAAAACAAAGTTATGGCAATTCCGATTTACCAGTTACATGACGGCTATAGAATATAGGCCGCCGATTGTCAGTTACCCCATCATCAATCGGTAATATAACAACTAAAGGACAAAGTCGGCCGATCCTTGTGAAATTTGACAGATCGCATAAATTGTAGGTTGCAAAGTTAAGGTATTTCCGCTCAATCAGTTTTACAACAACTATAAAATATAGTCGCTGTTCCTTATGAAGTATGAGAGAGCGGACATATTTGCGAAAATCAACAGTCCATCCTTCTAACTTAAAAAAAGCCAAAGTTATGGCAATTCCGATTTACCAGTTACATGACGGCTATAGAATATAGTCCGCCGATCGTCAGTTACCCCATCATCAATCGGTAATATAACAACTAAAGGACAAAGTCGGCCGATCCTTGTGAAATTTGACAGATCGCATAAATTGTAGGTTGCAAAGTTAAGGTATTTCCGCTCAATCAGTTTTACAACAACTATAAAATATAGTCGCTGTTCCTTATGAAGTATGAGAGAGCGGACATATTTGCGAAAATCAACAGTCCCATCCTTCTAACTTAAAAAAAAACAAAGTTATGGCAATTCCGATTTACCAGTTACATGACGGCTATAGGATATAGGCCGCCGATTGTCAGTTACCCCATCATCAATCGGTAATATAACAATTAAAGCACAAAGTCGGCCGATCCTTGTGAAATTTGATAGATCGCATAAATTGTAGGTTGCAAAGTTAAGGTATTTCCGCTCAATCAGTTTTACAACAACTATAAAATATAGTCGCTGTTCCTTATGAAGTATGAGAGAGCGGACATATTTGCGAAAATCAACAGTCCCATCCTTCTAACTTAAAAAAAACCAAAGTTATGGCAATTCCGATTTACCAGTTACATGACGGCTATAGGATATAGGCCGCCGATTGTCAGTTACCCCATCATCAATCGGTAATATAACAACTAAAGGACAAAGTCGGCCGATCCTTGTGAAATTTGACAGATCGCATAAATTGTAGGTTGCAAAGTTAAGGTATTTCCGCTCAATCAGTTTTACAACAACTATAAAATATAGTCGCTGTTCCTTATGAAGTATGAGAGAGCGGACATATTTGCGAAAATCAACAGTCCCATCCTTCTAACTTAAAAAAAAACAAAGTTATGGCAATTCCGATTTACCAGTTACATGACGGCTATAGGATATAGTCCGCCGATCGTCAGTTACCCCATCAGCAATCGGTAATATGACAACTAAAAGACAAAGTCGGCCGATCCTTGTGAAATTTGACAGATCGCATAAATTGTAGGTTGCAAAGTTAAGGTATTTCCGCTCAATCAGTTTTACAACAACTATAAAATATAGTCGCTGTTCCTTATGAAGTATGAGAGAGCGGACATATTTGCGAAAATCAACAGTCCCATCCTTCTAACTTAAAAAAACACAAAGTTATGGCAATTCCGATTTACCAGTTACATGACGGCTATAGAATATAGGCCGCAGATTGTCAGTTACCCCATCATCAATCGGTAATATAACAACTAAAGGACAAAGTCGGCCGATCCTTGTGAAATTTGACAGATCGCATAAATTGTAGGTTGCAAAGTTAAGGTATTTCCGCTCAATCAGTTTTACAACAACTATAAAATATAGTCGCTGTTCCTTATGAAGTATGAGAGAGCGGACATATTTGCGAAAATCAACAGTCCCATCCTTCTAACTTAAAAAAAAACAAAGTTATGGCAATTCCGATTTACCAGTTACATGACGGCTATAGGATATAGTCCGCCGATCGTCAGTTACCCCATCAGCAATCGGTAATATAACAACTAAAGGACAAAGTCGGCCGATCCTTGTGAAATTTGACAGATCGCATAAATTGTAGGTTGCAAAGTTAAGGTATTTCCGCTCAATCAGTTTTACAACAACTATAAAATATAGTCGCTGTTCCTTATGAAGTATGAGAGAGCGGACATATTTGCGAAAATCAACAGTCCCATCCTTCTAACTTAAAAAAAACAAAGTTATGGCAATTCCGATTTACCAGCAAAGTTAAGGTATTTCCGCTCAATCAGTTTTACAACAACTATAAAATATAGTCGCTGTTCCTTATGAAGTATGAGAGAGCGGACATATTTGCGAAAATCAACAGTCCCATCCTTCTAACTTAAAAAAAACAAAGTTATGGCAATTCCGATTTACCAGTTACATGACGGCTATAGGATATAGTCCGCCGATCGTCAGTTACCCCATCAGCAATCGGTAATATAACAACTAAAGGACAAAGTCGGCCGATCCTTGTGAAATTTGACTGATCGCATAAATTGTAGGTTGCAAAGTTAAGGTATTTCCGCTCAATCAGTTTTACAACAACTATAAAATATAGTCGCTGTTCCTTATGAAGTATGAGAGAGCGGACATATTTGCGAAAATCAACAGTCCCATCCTTCTAACTTAAAAAAACCAAAGTTATGGCAATTCCGATTTACCAGTTACATGACGGCTATAGGATATAGTCCGCCGATTGTCAGTTACCCCATCATCAATCGGTAATATAACAACTAAAGGACAAAGTCGGCCGATCCTTGTGAAATTTGACTAGATCGCATAAATTGTAGGTTGCAAAGTTAAGGTATTTCCGCTCAATCAGTTTTACAACAACTATAAAATATAGTCGCTGTTCCTTATGAAGTATGAGAGAGCGGACATATTTGCGAAAATCAACAGTCCCATCCTTCTAACTTAAAAAAAACAAAGTTATGGCAATTCCGATTTACCAGTTACATGACGGCTATAGGATATAGGCCGCCGATCGTCAGTTACCCCATCATCAATCGGTAATATAACAACTAAAGGACAAAGTCGGCCGATCCTTGCGAAATTTGACTAGATCGCATAAATTGTAGGTTGCAAAGTTAAGGTATTTCCGCTCAATCAGTTTTACAACAACTATAAAATATAGTCGCTGTTCCTTATGAAGTATGAGAGAGCGGACATATTTGCGAAAATCAACAGTCCCATCCTTCTAACTTAAAAAAAACAAAGTTATGGCAATTCCGATTTACCAGTTACATGACGGCTATAGGATATAGTCCGCCGATCGTCAGTTACCCCATCAGCAATCGGTAATATGACAACTAAAGGACAAAGTCGGCCGATCCTTGTGAAATTTGATAGATCGCATAAATTGTAGGTTGCAAAGTTAAGGTATTTCCGCTCAATCAGTTTTACAACAACTATAAAATATAGTCGCTGTTCCTTATGAAGTATGAGAGAGCGGACATATTTGCGAAAATCAACAGTCCCATCCTTCTAACTTAAAAAAAACAAAGTTATGGCAATTCCGATTTACCAGTTACATGACGGCTATAGGATATAGTCCGCCGATCGTCAGTTACCCCATCATCAATCGGTAATATAACAACTAAAGGACAAAGTCGGCCGATCCTTGTGAAATTTGACAGATCGCATAAATTGTAGGTTGCAAAGTTAAGGTATTTCCGCTCAATCAGTTTTACAACAACTATAAAATATAGTCGCTGTTCCTTATGAAGTATGAGAGAGCGGACATATTTGCGAAAATCAACAGTCCCATCCTTCTAACTTAAAAAAAAACAAAGTTATGGCAATTCCGATTTACCAGTTACATGACGGCTATAGGATATAGTCCGCCGATCGTCAGTTACCCCATCAGCAATCGGTAATATAACAACTAAAGGACAAAGTCGGCCGATCCTTGTGAAATTTGACAGATCGCATAAATTGTAGGTTGCAAAGTTAAGGTATTTCCGCTCAATCAGTTTTACAACAACTATAAAATATAGTCGCTGTTCCTTATGAAGTATGAGAGAGCGGACATATTTGCGAAAATCAACAGTCCCATCCTTCTAACTTAAAAAAACAAAGTTATGGCAATTCCGATTTACCAGTTACATGACGGCTATAGGATATAGGCCGCCGATTGTCAGTTACCCCATCATCAATCGGTAATATAACAACTAAAGGACAAAGTCGGCCGATCCTTGTGAAATTTGACAGATCGCATAAATTGTAGGTTGCAAAGTTAAGGTATTTCCGCTCAATCAGTTTTACAACAACTATAAAATATAGTCGCTGTTCCTTATGAAGTATGAGAGAGCGGACATATTTGCGAAAATCAACAGTCCCATCCTTCTAACTTAAAAAAACCAAAGTTATGGCAATTCCGATTTACCAGTTACATGACGGCTATAGGATATAGGCCGCCGATTGTCAGTTACCCCATCATCAATCGGTAATATAACAACTAAAGGACAAAGTCGGCCGATCCTTGTGAAATTTGACAGATCGCATAAATTGTAGGTTGCAAAGTTAAGGTATTTCCGCTCAATCAGTTTTACAACAACTATAAAATATAGTCGCTGTTCCTTATGAAGTATGAGAGAGCGGACATATTTTGCGAAAATCAACAGTCCCATCCTTCTAACTTAAAAAAAACAAAGTTATGGCAATTCCGATTTACCAGTTACATGACGGCTATAGGATATAGTCCGCCGATCGTCAGTTACCCCATCAGCAATCGGTAATATGACAACTAAAAGACAAAGTCGGCCGATCCTTGTGAAATTTGACTAGATCGCATAAATTGTAGGTTGCAAAGTTAAGGTATTTCCGCTCAATCAGTTTTACAACAACTATAAAATATAGTCGCTGTTCCTTATGAAGTATGAGAGAGCGGACATATTTGCGAAAATCAACAGTCCCATCCTTCTAACTTAAAAAAAACAAAGTTATGGCAATTCCGATTTACCAGTTACATGACGGCTATAGGATATAGGCCGCCGATTGTCAGTTACCCCATCATCAATCGGTAATATAACAACTAAAGGACAAAGTCGGCCGATCCTTGTGAAATTTGACAGATCGCATAAATTGTAGGTTGCAAAGTTAAGGTATTTCCGCTCAATCAGTTTTACAACAACTATAAAATATAGTCGCTGTTCCTTATGAAGTATGAGAGAGCGGACATATTTGCGAAAATCAACAGTCCCATCCTTCTAACTTAAAAAAAACAAAGTTATGGCAATTCCGATTTACCAGTTACATGACGGCTATAGGATATAGGCCGCCGATTGTCAGTTACCCCATCAGCAATCGGTAATATAACAACTAAAGGACAAAGTCGGCCGATCCTTGTGAAATTTGATAGATCGCATAAATTGTAGGTTGCAAAGTTAAGGTATTTCCGCTCAATCAGTTTTACAACAACTATAAAATATAGTCGCTGTTCCTTATGAAGTATGAGAGAGCGGACATATTTGCGAAAATCAACAGTCCCATCCTTCTAACTTAAAAAAAACAAAGTTATGGCAATTCCGATTTACCAGTTACATGACGGCTATAGAATATAGTCCGCCGATTGTCAGTTACCCCATCAGCAATCGGTAATATAACAACTAAAGGACAAAGTCGGCCGATCCTTGTGAAATTTGACAGATCGCATAAATTGTAGGTTGCAAAGTTAAGGTATTTCCGCTCAATCAGTTTTACAACAACTATAAAATATAGTCGCTGTTCCTTATGAAGTATGAGAGAGCGGACATATTTGCGAAAATCAACAGTCCCATCCTTCTAACTTAAAAAAAACCAAAGTTATGGCAATTCCGATTTACCAGTTACATGACGGCTATAGGATATAGTCCGCCGATTGTCAGTTACCCCATCAGCAATCGGTAATATAACAACTAAAGGACAAAGTCGGCCGATCCTTGTGAAATTTGACAGATCGCATAAATTGTAGGTTGCAAAGTTAAGGTATTTCCGCTCAATCAGTTTTACAACAACTATAAAATATAGTCGCTGTTCCTTATGAAGTATGAGAGAGCGGACATATTTGCAAAAAATCAACAGTCCCATCCTTCTAACTTAAAAAAACCAAAGTTATGGCAATTCCGATTTACCAGTTACATGACGGCTATAGGATATAGGCCGCCGATCGTCAGTTACCCCATCAGCAATCGGTAATATAACAACTAAAGGACAAAGTCGGCCGATCCTTGTGAAATTTGACAGATCGCATAAATTGTAGGTTGCAAAGTTAAGGTATTTCCGCTCAATCAGTTTTACAACAACTATAAAATATAGTCGCTGTTCCTTATGAAGTATGAGAGAGCGAACATATTTGCGAAAATCAACAGTCCCATCTTTCTAACTTAAAAAAAAACAAAGTTATGGCAATTCCGATTTACCAGTTACATGACGGCTATAGGATATAGTCCGCCGATCGTCAGTTACCCCATCAGCAATCGGTAATATAACAACTAAAGGACAAAGTCGGCCGATCCTTGTGAAATTTGATAGATCGCATAAATTGTAGGTTGCAAAGTTAAGGTATTTCCGCTCAATCAGTTTTACAACAACTATAAAATATAGTCGCTGTTCCTTATGAAGTATGAGAGAGCGGACATATTTGCGAAAATCAACAGTCCCATCCTTCTAACTTAAAAAAAAACAAAGTTATGGCAATTCCGATTTACCAGTTACATGACGGCTATAGGATATAGTCCGCCGATCGTCAGTTACCCCATCAGCAATCGGTAATATAACAACTAAAGGACAAAGTCGGCCGATCCTTGTGAAATTTGACAGATCGCATAAATTGTAGGTTGCAAAGTTAAGGTATTTCCGCTCAATCAGTTTTACAACAACTATAAAATATAGTCGCTGTTCCTTATGAAGTATGAGAGAGCGGACATATTTGCGAAAATCAACAGTCCCATCCTTCTAACTTAAAAAAAAACAAAGTTATGGCAATTCCGATTTACCAGTTACATGACGGCTATAGGATATAGGCCGCCGATTGTCAGTTACCCCATCAGCAATCGGTAATATAACAACTAAAGGACAAAGTCGGCCGATCCTTGTGAAATTTGACAGATCGCATAAATTGTAGGTTGCAAAGTTAAGGTATTTCCGCTCAATCAGTTTTACAACAACTATAAAATATAGTCGCTGTTCCTTATGAAGTATGAGAGAGCGGACATATTTGCGAAAATCAACAGTCCCATCCTTCTAACTTAAAAAAAACAAAGTTATGGCAATTCCGATTTACCAGTTACATGACGGCTATAGGATATAGTCCGCCGATCGTCAGTTACCCCATCAGCAATCGGTAATATAACAACTAAAGGACAAAGTCGGCCGATCCTTGTGAAATTTGACAGATCGCATAAATTGTAGGTTGCAAAGTTAAGGTATTTCCGCTCAATCAGTTTTACAACAACTATAAAATATAGTCGCTGTTCCTTATGAAGTATGAGAGAGCGGACATATTTGCGAAAATCAACAGTCCCATCCTTCTAACTTAAAAAAAACAAAGTTATGGCAATTCCGATTTACCAGTTACATGACGGCTATAGGATATAGTCCGCCGATTGTCAGTTACCCCATCAGCAATCGGTAATATAACAACTAAAGGACAAAGTCGGCCGATCCTTGTGAAATTTGACAGATCGCATAAATTGTAGGTTGCAAAGTTAAGGTATTTCCGCTCAATCAGTTTTACAACAACTATAAAATATAGTCGCTGTTCCTTATGAAGTATGAGAGAGCGGACATATTTGCGAAAATCACAACAGTCCCATCCTTCTAACTTAAAAAAAAACAAAGTTATGGCAATTCCGATTTACCAGTTACATGACGGCTATAGGATATAGGCCGCCGATTGTCAGTTACCCCATCAGCAATCGGTAATATAACAACTAAAGGACATAGTCGGCCGATCCTTGTGAAATTTGACAGATCGCATAAATTGTAGGTTGCAAAGTTAAGGTATTTCCGCTCAATCAGTTTTACAACAACTATAAAATATAGTCGCTGTTCCTTATGAAGTATGAGAGAGCGGACATATTTGCGAAAATCAACAGTCCCATCCTTCTAACTTAAAAAAAAACAAAGTTATGGCAATTCCGATTTACCAGTTACATGACGGCTATAGGATATAGGCCGCCGATCGTCAGTTACCCCATCATCAATCGGTAATATAACAACTAACGGACAAAGCCGGCCGATCCTTGTGAAATTTGACTAGATCGCATAAATTGTAGGTTGCAAAGTTAAGGTATTTCCGCTCAATCAGTTTTACAACAACTATAAAATATAGTCGCTGTTCCTTATGAAGTATGAGAGAGCGGACATATTTGCGAAAATCAACAGTCCCATCCTTCTAACTTAAAAAAAACAAAGTTATGGCAATTCCGATTTACCAGTTACATGACGGCTATAGAATATAGGCCGCAGATTGTCAGTTACCCCATCATCAATCGGTAATATAACAACTAAAGGACAAAGTCGGCCGATCCTTGTGAAATTTGACAGATCGCATAAATTGTAGGTTGCAAAGTTAAGGTATTTCCGCTCAATCAGTTTTACAACAACTATAAAATATAGTCGCTGTTCCTTATGAAGTATGAGAGAGCGGACATATTTGCGAAAATCAACAGTCCCATCCTTCTAACTTAAAAAAAACAATGTTATGGCAATTCCTATTTACCAGTTACATGACGGCTAAGGATATAGTCCATGTATACCCCATCAGCAATGTAAAACAATAAACAAATCCGATCCGAAATTACAAAATAAAATAAGTCGCTGTTCCTTATGAAGTATGAGAGGACATATTGCGAAAATCAACAGTCCATACAAAGTTATGGCAATTCCGATTTACCAGTTACATGACGGCTATAGGATATAGTCCGCCGATCGTCAGTTACCCCATCAGCAATCGGTAATATGACAACTAAAAGACAAAGTCGGCCGATCCTTGTGAAATTTGATAGATCGCATAAATTGTAGGTTGCAAAGTTAAGGTATTTCCGCTCAATCAGTTTTACAACAACTATAAAATATAGTCGCTGTTCCTTATGAAGTATGAGAGAGCGGACATATTTGCGAAAATCAACAGTCCCATCCTTCTAACTTAAAAAAAACAAAGTTATGGCAATTCCGATTTACCAGTTACATGACGGCTATAGGATATAGGCCGCCGATTGTCAGTTACCCCATCATCAATCGGTAATATAACAACTAAAGGACAAAGTCGGCCGATCCTTGTGAAATTTGACAGATCGCATAAATTGTAGGTTGCAAAGTTAAGGTATTTCCGCTCAATCAGTTTTACAACAACTATAAAATATAGTCGCTGTTCCTTATGAAGTATGAGAGAGCGGACATATTTGCGAAAATCAACAGTCCCATCCTTCTAACTTAAAAAAAAACAAAGTTATGGCAATTCCGATTTACCAGTTACATGACGGCTATAGGATATAGGCCGCGATCGTCAGTTACCCCATCAGCAATCGGTAATATAACAACTAAAAGACAAAGTCGGCCGATCCTTGTGAAATTTGACTGATCGCATAAATTGTAGGTTGCAAAGTTAAGGTATTTCCGCTCAATCAGTTTTACAACAACTAAAATATAGTCGCTGTCCTTAAAATAAGTCGCTGTTCTTATGAGTATGAGAGAGCGGACATATTTGCGAAAATCAACAGTCCCATCCTTCTAACTTAAAAAAAACAAAGTTATGGCAATTCCGATTTACCAGTTACATGACGGCTATAGGATATAGGCCGCCGATTGTCAGTTACCCCATCAGCAATCGGTAATATAACAACTAAAGGACATAGTCGGCCGATCCTTGTGAAATTTGACAGATCGCATAAATTGTAGGTTGCAAAGTTAAGGTATTTCCGCTCAATCAGTTTTACAACAACTATAAAATATAGTCGCTGTTCCTTATGAAGTATGAGAGAGCGGACATATTTGCGAAAATCATCAACAGTCCCATCCTTCTAACTTAAAAAAAACAAAGTTATGGCAATTCCGATTTACCAGTTACATGACGGCTATAGGATATAGGCCGCCGATTGTCAGTTACCCCATCATCAATCGGTAATATAACAACTAAAGGACAAAGTCGGCCGATCCTTGTGAAATTTGACAGATCGCATAAATTGTAGGTTGCAAAGTTAAGGTATTTCCGCTCAATCAGTTTTACAACAACTATAAAATATAGTCGCTGTTCCTTATGAAGTATGAGAGAGCGGACATATTTGCGAAAATCAACAGTCCCATCCTTCTAACTTAAAAAAAACAAAGTTATGGCAATTCCGATTTACCAGTTACATGACGGCTATAGGATATAGTCCGCCGATTGTCAGTTACCCCATCATCAATCGGTAATATAACAACTAAAGGACAAAGTCGGCCGATCCTTGTGAAATTTGACAGATCGCATAAATTGTAGGTTGCAAAGTTAAGGTATTTCCGCTCAATCAGTTTTACAACAACTATAAAATATAGTCGCTGTTCCTTATGAAGTATGAGAGAGCGGACATATTTGCGAAAATCAACAGTCCCATCCTTCTAACTTAAAAAAAACCAAAGTTATGGCAATTCCGATTTACCAGTTACATGACGGCTATAGGATATAGGCCGCCGATTGTCAGTTACCCCATCATCAATCGGTAATATAACAACTAAAGGACAAAGTCGGCCGATCCTTGTGAAATTTGACAGATCGCATAAATTGTAGGTTGCAAAGTTAAGGTATTTCCGCTCAATCAGTTTTACAACAACTATAAAATATAGTCGCTGTTCCTTATGAAGTATGAGAGAGCGGACATATTTGCGAAAATCAACAGTCCCATCCTTCTAACTTAAAAAAAAACAAAGTTATGGCAATTCCGATTTACCAGTTACATGACGGCTATAGGATATAGTCCGCCGATCGTCAGTTACCCCATCAGCAATCGGTAATATAACAACTAAAGGACAAAGTCGGCCGATCCTTGTGAAATTTGACTGATCGCATAAATTGTAGGTTGCAAAGTTAAGGTATTTCCGCTCAATCAGTTTTACAACAACTATAAAATATAGTCGCTGTTCCTTATGAAGTATGAGAGAGCGGACATATTTGCGAAAATCAACAGTCCCATCCTTCTAACTTAAAAAAAACAAAGTTATGGCAATTCCGATTTACCAGTTACATGACGGCTATAGGATATAGGCCGCCGATTGTCAGTTACCCCATCAGCAATCGGTAATATAACAACTAAAGGACATAGTCGGCCGATCCTTGTGAAATTTGACAGATCGCATAAATTGTAGGTTGCAAAGTTAAGGTATTTCCGCTCAATCAGTTTTACAACAACTATAAAATATAGTCGCTGTTCCTTATGAAGTATGAGAGAGCGGACATATTTGCGAAAATCAACAGTCCCATCCTTCTAACTTAAAAAAAACAAAGTTATGGCAATTCCGATTTACCAGTTACATGACGGCTATAGGATATAGGCCGCCGATTGTCAGTTACCCCATCATCAATCGGTAATATAACAACTAAAGGACAAAGTCGGCCGATCCTTGTGAAATTTGACAGATCGCATAAATTGTAGGTTGCAAAGTTAAGGTATTTCCGCTCAATCAGTTTTACAACAACTATAAAATATAGTCGCTGTTCCTTATGAAGTATGAGAGAGCGGACATATTTGCGAAAATCAACAGTCCCATCCTTCTAACTTAAAAAAAAACAAAGTTATGGCAATTCCGATTTACCAGTTACATGACGGCTATAGGATATAGGCCGCCGATTGTCAGTTACCCCATCAGCAATCGGTAATATAACAACTAAAAGACAAAGTCGGCCGATCCTTGTGAAATTTGATAGATCGCATAAATTGTAGGTTGCAAAGTTAAGGTATTTCCGCTCAATCAGTTTTACAACAACTATAAAATATAGTCGCTGTTCCTTATGAAGTATGAGAGAGCGGACATATTTGCGAAAATCAACAGTCCCATCCTTCTAACTTAAAAAAACAAAGTTATGGCAATTCCGATTTACCAGTTACATGACGGCTATAGGATATAGTCCGCCGATTGTCAGTTACCCCATCAGCAATCGGTAATATAACAACTAAAGGACAAAGTCGGCCGATCCTTGTGAAATTTGACAGATCGCATAAATTGTAGGTTGCAAAGTTAAGGTATTTCCGCTCAATCAGTTTTACAACAACTATAAAATATAGTCGCTGTTCCTTATGAAGTATGAGAGAGCGGACATATTTGCGAAAATCAACAGTCCCATCCTTCTAACTTAAAAAAAACCAAAGTTATGGCAATTCCGATTTACCAGTTACATGACGGCTATAGGATATAGGCCGCCGATTGTCAGTTACCCCATCATCAATCGGTAATATAACAACTAAAGGACAAAGTCGGCCGATCCTTGTGAAATTTGACAGATCGCATAAATTGTAGGTTGCAAAGTTAAGGTATTTCCGCTCAATCAGTTTTACAACAACTATAAAATATAGTCGCTGTTCCTTATGAAGTATGAGAGAGCGGACATATTTGCGAAAATCAACAGTCCCATCCTTCTAACTTAAAAAAAAACAAAGTTATGGCAATTCCGATTTACCAGTTACATGACGGCTATAGGATATAGGCCGCCGATTGTCAGTTACCCCATCATCAATCGGTAATATAACAACTAAAGGACAAAGTCGGCCGATCCTTGTGAAATTTGACAGATCGCATAAATTGTAGGTTGCAAAGTTAAGGTATTTCCGCTCAATCAGTTTTACAACAACTATAAAATATAGTCGCTGTTCCTTATGAAGTATGAGAGAGCGGACATATTTGCGAAAATCAACAGTCCCATCCTTCTAACTTAAAAAAAACAAAGTTATGGCAATTCCGATTTACCAGTTACATGACGGCTATAGGATATAGTCCGCCGATTGTCAGTTACCCCATCAGCAATCGGTAATATAACAACTAAAGGACAAAGTCGGCCGATCCTTGTGAAATTTGACTGATCGCATAAATTGTAGGTTGCAAAGTTAAGGTATTTCCGCTCAATCAGTTTTACAACAACTATAAAATATAGTCGCTGTTCCTTATGAAGTATGAGAGAGCGGACATATTTGCGAAAATCAACAGTCCCATCCTTCTAACTTAAAAAAAAACAAAGTTATGGCAATTCCGATTTACCAGTTACATGACGGCTATAGGATATAGGCCGCCGATCGTCAGTTACCCCATCAGCAATCGGTAATATAACAACTAAAGGACAAAGTCGGCCGATCCTTGTGAAATTTGACAGATCGCATAAATTGTAGGTTGCAAAGTTAAGGTATTTCCGCTCAATCAGTTTTACAACAACTATAAAATATAGTCGCTGTTCCTTATGAAGTATGAGAGAGCGGACATATTTGCGAAAATCAACAGTCCCATCCTTCTAACTTAAAAAAACCAAAGTTATGGCAATTCCGATTTACCAGTTACATGACGGCTATAGAATATAGGCCGCCGATTGTCAGTTACACCATCATCAATTGGAAATATAACAACTAAAGGACAAAGTCAGCCCATCCTTGTGAAATTTGACTAGATCGCATAAATTGTAGGTTGCAAAGTTAAGGTATTTCCGCTCAATCAGTTTTACAACAACTATAAAATATAGTCGCTGTTCCTTATGAAGTATGAGAGAGCGGACATATTTGCGAAAATCAACAGTCCCATCCTTCTAACTTAAAAAAACCAAAGTTATGGCAATTCCGATTTACCAGTTACATGACGGCTATAGAATATAGGCCGCAGATTGTCAGTTACCCCATCATCAATCGGTAATATAACAACTAAAGGACAAAGTCGGCCGATCCTTGTGAAATTTGACAGATCGCATAAATTGTAGGTTGCAAAGTTAAGGTATTTCCGCTCAATCAGTTTTACAACAACTATAAAATATAGTCGCTGTTCCTTATGAAGTATGAGAGAGCGGACATATTTGCGAAAATCAACAGTCCCATCCTTCTAACTTAAAAAAAACAAAGTTATGGCAATTCCGATTTACCAGTTACATGACGGCTATAGAATATAGGCCGCAGATTGTCAGTTACCCCATCATCAATCGGTAATATAACAACTAAAGGACAAAGTCGGCCGATCCTTGTGAAATTTGACTAGATCGCATAAATTGTAGGTTGCAAAGTTAAGGTATTTCCGCTCAATATATTATGCAAAGTTAAGGTATTTCCGCTCAATCAGTTTTACAACAACTATAAAATATAGTCGCTGTTCCTTATGAAGTATGAGAGAGCGGACATATTTGCGAAAATCAACAGTCCCATCCTTCTAACTTAAAAAAAAACAAAGTTATGGCAATTCCGATTTACCAGTTACATGACGGCTATAGGATATAGTCCGCCGATCGTCAGTTACCCCATCAGCAATCGGTAATATAACAACTAAAGGACAAAGTCGGCCGATCCTTGTGAAATTTGACAGATCGCATAAATTGTAGGTTGCAAAGTTAAGGTATTTCCGCTCAATCAGCAAAAAAACTAAAAAATAACATCCATCTTCTAAAAAACAAATTAGCATCAATATAGCAAAGTTAAGGTATTTCCGCTCAATCAGTTTTACAACAACTATAAAATATAGTCGCTGTTCCTTATGAAGTATGAGAGAGCGGACATATTTGCGAAAATCAACAGTCCCATCCTTCTAACTTAAAAAAAAACAAAGTTATGGCAATTCCGATTTACCAGTTACATGACGGCTATAGGATATAGTCCGCCGATTGTCAGTTACCCCATCAGCAATCGGTAATATAACAACTAAAGGACAAAGTCGGCCGATCCTTGTGAAATTTGACAGATCGCATAAATTACAAAGTTAAATTCAACATTACAAATATAAAAAGTCGTTCCCCATCACAATGGTAATATACAACTAAAGGACAAAGTCGGCCGATCCTTGTGAAATTTGACAGATCGCATAAATTGTAGGTTGCAAAGTTAAGGTATTTCCGCTCAATCAGTTTTACAACAACTATAAAATATAGTCGCTGTTCCTTATGAAGTATGAGAGAGCGGACATATTTGCGAAAATCAACAGTCCCATCCTTCTAACTTAAAAAAAACAAAGTTATGGCAATTCCGATTTACCAGTTACATGACGGCTATAGAATATAGGCCGCCGATTGTCAGTTACCCCATCATCAATCGGTAATATAACAACTAAAGGACAAAGTCGGCCGATCCTTGTGAAATTTGACAGATCGCATAAATTGTAGGTTGCAAAGTTAAGGTATTTCCGCTCAATCAGTTTTACAACAACTGTAAAATATAGTCGCTGTCCGTCCATTAAACAATTGCAATTCCGATTTACCAGTTACATGAGTAGAAAATCCAGTTCCATCATCGTAACTAAGACAAACCGACGTATATGACAGATCGCATAGATTGTAGGTTGCAAAGTTAAGGTATTTCCGCTCAATCAGTTTTACAACAACTATAAAATATAGTCGCTGTTCCTTATGAAGTATGAGAGAGCGGACATATTTGCGAAAATCAACAGTCCCATCCTTCTAACTTAAAAAAAAACAAAGTTATGGCAATTCCGATTTACCAGTTACATGACGGCTATAGAATATAGGCCGCCGATTGTCAGTTACCCCATCATCAATCGGTAATATAACAACTAAAGGACAAAGTCGGCCGATCCTTGTGAAATTTGACAGATCGCATAAATTGTAGGTTGCAAAGTTAAGGTATTTCCGCTCAATTTAATATATCCTAAATATATGACAATAAACAAGTCCCATCCTTTGAAACAGATCGCAATTGAGTTCAAAGTTAAGGTATTTCCGCTCAATCAGTTTTACAACAACTATAAAATATAGTCGCTGTTCCTTATGAAGTATGAGAGAGCGGACATATTTGCGAAAATCAACAGTCCCATCCTTCTAACTTAAAAAAAACAAAGTTATGGCAATTCCGATTTACCAGTTACATGACGGCTATAGGATATAGGCCGCCGATTGTCAGTTACCCCATCATCAATCGGTAATATAACAACTAAAGGACAAAGTCGGCCGATCCTTGTGAAATTTGACAGATCGCATAAATTGTAGGTTGCAAAGTTAAGGTATTTCCGCTCAATCAGTTTTACAACAACTATAAAATATAGTCGCTGTTCCTTATGAAGTATGAGAGAGCGGACATATTTGCGAAAATCAACAGTCCCATCCTTCTAACTTAAAAAAAACAAAGTTATGGCAATTCCGATTTACCAGTTACATGACGGCTATAGGATATAGTCCGCCGATCGTCAGTTACCCCATCAGCAATCGGTAATATAACAACTAAAGGACAAAGTCGGCCGATCCTTGTGAAATTTGACAGATCGCATAAATTGTAGGTTGCAAAGTTAAGGTATTTCCGCTCAATCAGTTTTACAACAACTATAAAATATAGTCGCTGTTCCTTATGAAGTATGAGAGAGCGGACATATTTGCGAAAATCAACAGTCCCATCCTTCTAACTTAAAAAAACCAAAGTTATGGCAATTCCGATTTACCAGTTACATGACGGCTATAGGATATAGGCCGCCGATTGTCAGTTACCCCATCATCAATCGGTAATATAACAACTAAAGGACAAAGTCGGCCGATCCTTGTGAAATTTGACAGATCGCATAAATTGTAGGTTGCAAAGTTAAGGTATTTCCGCTCAATCAGTTTTACAACAACTATAAAATATAGTCGCTGTTCCTTATGAAGTATGAGAGAGCGGACATATTTGCGAAAATCAACAGTCCCATCCTTCTAACTTAAAAAAAACAAAGTTATGGCAATTCCGATTTACCAGTTACATGACGGCTATAGGATATAGTCCGCCGATCGTCAGTTACCCCATCAGCAATCGGTAATATAACAACTAAAGGACAAAGTCGGCCGATCCTTGTGAAATTTGACAGATCGCATAAATTGTAGGTTGCAAAGTTAAGGTATTTCCGCTCAATCAGTTTTACAACAACTATAAAATATAGTCGCTGTTCCTTATGAAGTATGAGAGAGCGGACATATTTGCGAAAATCAACAGTCCCATCCTTCTAACTTAAAAAAAAACAAAGTTATGGCAATTCCGATTTACCAGTTGTCAGTTACCCCATCAGCAATCGGTAATATAACAACTAAAGGACAAAGTCGGCCGATCCTTGTGAAATTTGATAGATCGCATAAATTGTAGGTTGCAAAGTTTAGGTATTTCCGCTCAATCAGTTTTACAAAAAAATCTTCTAACGAATAATAAACAAAGTCCCATCCTTGTGAAATTAAGATCGCAAAATTTAGTGCAAAGTTAAGGTATTTCCACTCAATCAGTTTTACAACAACTATAAAATATAGTCGCTGTTCCTTATGAAGTATGAGAGAGCGGACATATTTGCGAAAATCAACACTCCCATCCTTCTATCTTAAAAAAGCCAAAGATGTGGCAATTCCGATTTACCAGTTACATGACGGCTTTAGGATATAGGCCGCCGATTGTCAGTTACCCCATCAGCAATCGGTAATATAACAACTAAAGGACAAAGTCGGCCGATCCTTGTGAAATTTGACAGATCGCATAAATTGTAGGTTGCAAAGTTAAGGTATTTTCGCTCAATCAGTTTTACAACAATAAAAATATCTTTTAAATAACAATTTCAATCAACAAATCCATCCTAAATTAATCCATAATTTAAGCAAAGTTAAGGTATTTCCGCTCAATCAGTTTTACAACAACTATAAAATATAGTCGCTGTTCCTTATGAAGTATAAGAGAGCGGACATATTTGCGAAAATCTCAACAGTCCCATCCTTCCAACTTAAAAAAGCCAAAGGGTTGACAATTCCGATTTACCATTTACATGACGGCTATAGGATATAGGCCGCCGATCGTCAGTTACCCCATCAGCAATCGGTAATATAACAACTAAAGGACAAAGTCGGCCGATCCTTGTGAAATTTGACTAGATCGCATAAATTGTAGGTTGCAAAGTTAAGGTATTTCCGCTCAATCAGTTTTACAACAACTATAAAATATAGTCGCTGTTCCTTATGAAGTATGAGAGAGCGGACATATTTGCGAAAATCAACAGTCCCATCCTTCTAACTTAAAAAAACCAAAGTTATGGCAATTCCGATTTACCAGTTACATGACGGCTATAGAATATAGGCCGCAGATTGTCAGTTACCCCATCATCAATCGGTAATATAACAACTAAAGGACAAAGTCGGCCGATCCTTGTGAAATTTGACAGATCGCATAAATTGTAGGTTGCAAAGTTAAGGTATTTCCGCTCAATCAGTTTTACAACAACTATAAAATATAGTCGCTGTTCCTTATGAAGTATGAGAGAGCGGACATATTTGCGAAAATCAACAGTCCCATCCTTCTAACTTAAAAAAACCAAAGTTATGGCAATTCCGATTTACCAGTTACATGACGGCTATAGGATATAGGCCGCCGATTGTCAGTTACCCCATCATCAATCGGTAATATAACAACTAAAGGACAAAGTCGGCCGATCCTTGTGAAATTTGACTGATCGCATAAATTGTAGGTTGCAAAGTTAAGGTATTTCCGCTCAATCAGTTTACAACAACTATAAAATATAGTCGCTGTCTTCAGAAATATAGAACGGATATATTACAACTAAAGACAAAGTCGGCCGATCCTTGTGAAATTTGAAAGATCGCATAAATTGTACGTAGCAAAGTTAAGGTATTTCCGCTCAATCAGTTTTACAACAACTATAAAATATAGTCGCTGTTCCTTATGAAGTATGAGAGAGCGGACATATTTGCGAAAATCAACAGTCCCATCCTTCTAACTTAAAAAAAACAAAGTTATGGCAATTCCGATTTACCAGTTACATGACGGCTATAGGATATAGTCCGCCGATCGTCAGTTACCCCATCAGCAATCGGTAATATAACAACTAAAAGACAAAGTCGGCCGATCCTTGTGAAATTTGACAGATCGCATAAATTGTAGGTTGCAAAGTTAAGGTATTTCCGCTCAATCAGTTTTACAACAACTATAAAATATAGTCGCTGTTCCTTATGAAGTATGAGAGAGCGGACATATTTCAGATTACCCCATCATCAATCGGTAATATAACAACTAAAGGACAAAGTCGGCCGATCCTTGTGAAATTTGACTGATCGCATAAATTGTAGGTAGCAAAGTTAAGGTATTTCCGCTCAATCAGTTTTACAACAACTATAAAATATAGTCGCTGTTCCTTATGAAGTATGAGAGAGCGGACATATTTGCGAAAATCAACAGTCCCATCCTTCTAACTTAAAAAAAAGCCAAAGTTATGGCAATTCCGATTTACCAGTTACATGACGGCTATAGGATATAGGCCGCCGATTGTCAGTTACCCCATCATCAATCGGTAATATAACAACTAAAGGACAAAGTCGGCCGATCCTTGTGAAATTTGACAGATCGCATAAATTGTAGGTTGCAAAGTTAAGGTATTTCCGCTCAATCAGTTTTACAACAACTATAAAATATAGTCGCTGTTCCTTATGAAGTATGAGAGAGCGGACATATTTGCGAAAATCAACAGTCCCATCCTTCTAACTTAAAAAAACCAAAGTTATGGCAATTCCGATTTACCAGTTACATGACGGCTATAGGATATAGTCGCCCAGATTGTCAGTTACCCCATCATCAATCGGTAATATAACAACTAAAGGACAAAGTCGGCCGATCCTTGTGAAATTTGACAGATCGCATAAATTGTAGGTTGCAAAGTTAAGGTATTTCCGCTCAATCAGTTTTACAACAACTATAAAATATAGTCGCTGTTCCTTATGAAGTATGAGAGAGCGGACATATTTGCGAAAATCAACAGTCCCATCCTTCTAACTTAAAAAAACCAAAGTTATGGCAATTCCGATTTACCAGTTACATGACGGCTATAGGATATAGTCCGCCGATTGTCAGTTACCCCATCAGCAATCGGTAATATGACAACTAAAAGACAAAGTCGGCCGATCCTTGTGAAATTTAATAGATCGCTTAAATTGTAAGTTGCAAAGTTAAGGCATTTCCGTCAATCATTACAACGCTATAGATATAGCCGATGTCAGTTACCCCATCATCAATCGGTAATATGACAACTAAAGGACAAAGTCGGCCGATCCTTGTGAAATTTGATAGATCGCATAAATTGTAGGTTGCAAAGTTAAGGTATTTCCGCTCAATCAGTTTTACAACAACTATAAAATATAGTCGCTGTTCCTTATGAAGTATGAGAGAGCGGACATATTTGCGAAAATCAACAGTCCCATCCTTCTAACTTAAAAAAAACAAAGTTATGGCAATTCCGATTTACCAGTTACATGACGGCTATAGAATATAGGCCGCCGATTGTCAGTTACCCCATCATCAATCGGTAATATAACAACTAAAGGACAAAGTCGGCCGATCCTTGTGAAATTTGACAGATCGCATAAATTGTAGGTTGCAAAGTTAAGGTATTTCCGCTCAATCAGTTTTACAACAACTATAAAATATAGTCGCTGTTCCTTATGAAGTATGAGAGAGCGGACATATTTGCGAAAATCAACAGTCCCATCCTTCTAACTTAAAAAAAAGCCAAAGTTATGGCAATTCCGATTTACCAGTTACATGACGGCTATAGGATATAGTCCGCCGATCGTCAGTTACCCCATCAGCAATCGGTAATATAACAACTAAAGGACAAAGTCGGCCGATCCTTGTGAAATTTGACAGATCGCATAAATTGTAGGTTGCAAAGTTAAGGTATTTCCGCTCAATCAGTTTTACAACAACTATAAAATATAGTCGCTGTTCCTTATGAAGTATGAGAGAGCGGACATATTTGCGAAAATCAACAGTCCCATCCTTCTAACTTAAAAAAACCAAAGTTATGGCAATTCCGATTTACCAGTTACATGACGGCTATAGGATATAGGCCGCCGATTGTCAGTTACACCATCATCAATCGGTAATATAACAACTAAAGGACAAAGTCGGCCGATCCTTGTGAAATTTAGATCGCATAAATTGTAGGTGCAAAGTTAAGGTATTTCCGCTCAATCAGTTTTACAAACTATATATAGTCCGCTGATCGTCAGTTACCCCATCAGCAATCGGTAATATGACAACTAAAAGACAAAGTCGGCCGATCCTTGTGAAATTTGACAGATCGCATAAATTGTAGGTTGCAAAGTTAAGGTATTTCCGCTCAATCAGTTTTACAACAACTATAAAATATAGTCGCTGTTCCTTATGAAGTATGAGAGAGCGGACATATTTGCGAAAATCAACAGTCCCATCCTTCTAACTTAAAAAAAACCAAAGTTATGGCAATTCCGATTTACCAGTTACATGACGGCTATAGAATATAGTCCGCCGATCGTCAGTTACCCCATCATCAATCGGTAATATAACAACTAAAGGACAAAGTCGGCCGATCCTTGTGAAATTTGACAGATCGCATAAATTGTAGGTTGCAAAGTTAAGGTATTTCCGCTCAATCAGTTTTACAACAACTATAAATTACCTCTTCCATATCAATCGGTATATCGACAATAAAACAAAGTCCCATCCTTTGAAATTTGACAGATCCAATTGTAGCTTGCAAAGTTAAGGTATTTCCGCTCAATCAGTTTTACAACAACTATAAAATATAGTCGCTGTTCCTTATGAAGTATGAGAGAGCGGACATATTTGCGAAAATCAACAGTCCCATCCTTCTAACTTAAAAAAAACCAAAGTTATGGCAATTCCGATTTACCAGTTACATGACGGCTATAGGATATAGGCCGCCGATTGTCAGTTACCCCATCATCAATCGGTAATATAACAACTAAAGGACAAAGTCGGCCGATCCTTGTGAAATTTGACAGATCGCATAAATTGTAGGTTGCAAAGTTAAGGTATTTCCGCTCAATCAGTTTTACAACAACTATAAAATATAGTCGCTGTTCCTTATGAAGTATGAGAGAGCGGACATATTTGCGAAAATCAACAGTCCCATCCTTCTAACTTAAAAAAGCCAAAGTTATGGCAATTCCGATTTACCAGTTACATGACGGCTATAGGATATAGTCCGCCGATCGTCAGTTACCCCATCAGCAATCGGTAATATGACAACTAAAAGACAAAGTCGGCCGATCCTTGTGAAATTTGATAGATCGCATAAATTGTAGGTTGCAAAGTTAAGGTATTTCCGCTCAATCAGTTTTACAACAACTATAAAATATAGTCGCTGTTCCTTATGAAGTATGAGAGAGCGGACATATTTGCGAAAATCAACAGTCCCATCCTTCTAACTTAAAAAAAAGCAAAGTTATGGCAATTCCGATTTACCAGTTACATGACGGCTATAGAATATAGGCCGCAGATTGTCAGTTACCCCATCATCAATCGGTAATATAACAACTAAAGGACAAAGTCGGCCGATCCTTGTGAAATTTGACAGATCGCATAAATTGTAGGTTGCAAAGTTAAGGTATTTCCGCTCAATCAGTTTTACAACAACTATAAAATATAGTCGCTGTTCCTTATGAAGTATGAGAGAGCGGACATATTTGCGAAAATCAACAGTCCCATCCTTCTAACTTAAAAAAAACAAAGTTATGGCAATTCCGATTTACCAGTTACATGACGGCTATAGGATATAGTCCGCCGATCGTCAGTTACCCCATCAGCAATCGGTAATATAACAACTAAAGGACAAAGTCGGCCGATCCTTGTGAAATTTGACAGATCGCATAAATTGTAGGTTGCAAAGTTAAGGTATTTCCGCTCAATCAGTTTTACAACAACTATAAAATATAGTCGCTGTTCCTTATGAAGTATGAGAGAGCGGACATATTTGCGAAAATCAACAGTCCCATCCTTCTAACTTAAAAAAAACCAAAGTTATGGCAATTCCGATTTACCAGTTACATGACGGCTATAGAATATAGGCCGCAGATTGTCAGTTACCCCATCATCAATCGGTAATATAACAACTAAAGGACAAAGTCGGCCGATCCTTGTGAAATTTGACAGATCGCATAAATTGTAGGTTGCAAAGTTAAGGTATTTCCGCTCAATCAGTTTTACAACAACTATAAAATATAGTCGCTGTTCCTTATGAAGTATGAGAGAGCAATCAACAGTCCCATCCTTCTAATAAAAAAAAAGTTATGGAAATTCCGATTTACCAGCAAAGTTAAGGTATTTCCACTCAATCAGTTTTACAACAACTATAAAATATAGTCGCTGTTCCTTATGAAGTATGAGAGAGCGGACATATTTGCGAAAATCAACAGTCCCATCCTTCTAACTTAAAAAAAACAAAGTTATGGCAATTCCGATTTACCAGTTACATGACGGCTATAGGATATAGTCCGCCGATTGTCAGTTACCCCATCATCAATCGGTAATATAACAACTAAAGGACAAAGTCGGCCGATCCTTGTGAAATTTGATAGATCGCATAAATTGTAGGTTGCAAAGTTAAGGTATTTCCGCTCAATCAGTTTTACAACAACTATAAAATATAGTCGCTGTTCCTTATGAAGTATGAGAGAGCGGACATATTTGCGAAAATCAACAGTCCCATCCTTCTAACTTAAAAAAACCAAAGTTATGGCAATTCCGATTTACCAGTTACATGACGGCTATAGAATATAGGCCGCAGATTGTCAGTTACCCCATCATCAATCGGTAATATAACAACTAAAGGACAAAGTCGGCCGATCCTTGTGAAATTTGACAGATCGCATAAATTGTAGGTTGCAAAGTTAAGGTATTTCCGCTCAATCAGTTTTACAACAACTATAAAATATAGTCGCTGTTCCTTATGAAGTATGAGAGAGCGGACATATTTGCGAAAATCAACAGTCCCATCCTTCTAACTTAAAAAAAACAAAGTTATGGCAATTCCGATTTACCAGTTACATGACGGCTATAGGATATAGTCCGCCGATCGTCAGTTACCCCATCAGCAATCGGTAATATGACAACTAAAAGACAAAGTCGGCCGATCCTTGTGAAATTTGACTGATCGCATAAATTGTAGGTTGCAAAGTTAAGGTATTTCCGCTCAATCAGTTTTACAACAACTATAAAATATAGTCGCTGTTCCTTATGAAGTATGAGAGAGCGGACATATTTGCGAAAATCAACAGTCCCATCCTTCTAACTTAAAAAAAACAAAGTTATGGCAATTCCGATTTACCAGTTACATGACGGCTATAGGATATAGGCCGCCGATCGTCAGTTACCCCATCATCAATCGGTAATATAACAACTAAAGGACAAAGTCGGCCGATCCTTGTGAAATTTGACAGATCGCATAAATTGTAGGTTGCAAAGTTAAGGTATTTCCGCTCAATCAGTTTTACAACAACTATAAAATATAGTCGCTGTTCCTTATGAAGTATGAGAGAGCGGACATATTTGCGAAAATCAACAGTCCCATCCTTCTAACTTAAAAAAAACCAAAGTTATGGCAATTCCGATTTTGCAGTTACATGACGGCTATAGGATATAGTCCGCCGATTGTCAGTTACCCCATCAGCAATCGGTAATATAACAACTAAAGGACAAAGTCGGCCGATCCTTGTGAAATTTGACAGATCGCATAAATTGTAGGTTGCAAAGTTAAGGTATTTCCGCTCAAGCAGTTTTACAACAACTATAAAATATGTCCGTTCCTATGAAATAAGAGGACATATTCAAAATAACAGTCCCATCCTCTAACTAAAAAAAATATATCATTTACGCAAAGTTAAGGTATTTCCGCTCAATCAGTTTTACAACAACTATAAAATATAGTCGCTGTTCCTTATGAAGTATGAGAGAGCGGACATATTTGCGAAAATCAACAGTCCCATCCTTCTAACTTAAAAAAAACAAAGTTATGGCAATTCCGATTTACCAGTTACATGACGGCTATAGGATATAGTCCGCCGATCGTCAGTTACCCCATCAGCAATCGGTAATATAACAACTAAAGGACAAAGTCGGCCGATCCTTGTGAAATTTGACAGATCGCATAAATTGTAGGTTGCAAAGTTAAGGTATTTCCGCTCAATCAGTTTTACAACAACTATAAAATATAGTCCGCTGATTCATTACCCCATCATCAATCGGTGATATGACAACTAAAGACAAAGTCGGCCGATCCTTGTGAAATTTGACAGATCGCATAAATTGTAGGTTGCAAAGTTAAGGTATTTCCGCTCAATCAGTTTTACAACAACTATAAAATATAGTCGCTGTTCCTTATGAAGTATGAGAGAGCGGACATATTTGCGAAAATCAACAGTCCCATCCTTCTAACTTAAAAAAAAACAAAGTTATGGCAATTCCGATTTACCAGTTACATGACGGCTATAGGATATAGTCCGCCGATCGTCAGTTACCCCATCAGCAATCGGTAATATAACAACTAAAGGACAAAGTCGGCCGATCCTTGTGAAATTTGACAGATCGCATAAATTGTAGGTTGCAAAGTTAAGGTATTTCCGCTCAATCAGTTTTACAACAACTATAAAATATAGTCGCTGTTCCTTATGAAGTATGAGAGAGCGGACATATTTGCGAAAATCAACAGTCCCCATCCATCAATCGGTTAATATACCAACTAAAGGACAAAGTCGGCCGATCCTTGTGAAATTTGATAGATCGCATAAATTGTACGTTGCAAAGTTAAGGTATTTCCGCTCAATCAGTTTTACAACAACTATAAAATATAGTCGCTGTTCCTTATGAAGTATGAGAGAGCGGACATATTTGCGAAAATCAACAGTCCCATCCTTCTAACTTAAAAAAAACAAAGTTATGGCAATTCCGATTTACCAGTTACATGACGGCTATAGGATATAGGCCGCCGATTGTCAGTTACCCCATCAGCAATCGGTAATATAACAACTAAAGGACAAAGTCGGCCGATCCTTGTGAAATTTGACTAGATCGCATAAATTGTAGGTTGCAAAGTTAAGGTATTTCCGTTCAATCAGTTTTACAACAACTATAAAATATGGTCGCTGTTCCTTTTGAAGTATGAGAGAGCGGACATATTTGCGAAAATCAACAGTCCCATCCTTCTAACTTAAAAAAAACCAAAGTTATGGCAATTCCGATTTACCAGTTACATGACGGCTATAGAATATAGGCCGCCGATTGTCAGTTACCCCATCATCAATCGGTAATATAACAACTAAAGGACAAAGTCGGCCGATCCTTGTGAAATTTGACTAGATCGCATAAATTGTAGGTTGCAAAGTTAAGGTATTTCCGCTCAATCAGTTTTACAACAACTATAAAATATAGTCGCTGTTCCTTATGAAGTATGAGAGAGCGGACATATTTGCGAAAATCAACAGTCCCATCCTTCTAACTTAAAAAAAACAAAGTTATGGCAATTCCGATTTACCAGTTACATGACGGCTATAGGATATAGGCCGCCGATTGTCAGTTACCCCATCAGCAATCGGTAATATAACAACTAAAGGACAAAGTCGGCCGATCCTTGTGAAATTTGATAGATCGCATAAATTGTAGGTTGCAAAGTTAAGGTATTTCCGCTCAATCAGTTTTACAACAACTATAAAATATAGTCGCTGTTCCTTATGAAGTATGAAAGAGCGAACATATTTGCGAAAATCAACAGTCTCATCCTTCTAAACTACAAAGTTATGGCAATTCCGATTTACCAGTTACATGACGGCTATAGAATATAGGCCGCAGATTGTCAGTTACCCCATCAGCAATCGGTAATATAACAACTAAAGGACAAAGTCGGCCGATCCTTGTGAAATTTGATAGATCGCATAAATTGTAGGTTGCAAAGTTAAGGTATTTCCGCTCAATCAGTTTTACAACAACTATAAAATATAGTCGCTGTTCCTTATGAAGTATGAGAGAGCGGACATATTTGCGAAAATCAACAGTCCCATCCTTCTAACTTAAAAAAACCAAAGTTATGGCAATTCCGATTTACCAGTTACATGACGGCTATAGAATATAGGCCGCAGATTGTCAGTTACCCCATCATCAATCGGTAATATAACAACTAAAGGACAAAGTCGGCCGATCCTTGTGAAATTTGACAGATCGCATAAATTGTAGGTTGCAAAGTTAAGGTATTTCCGTCAACAGTAAATAATTATAATATAAAACAAACATCCTTTAAAAAAATATTACATGCAAAGTTAAGGTATTTCCGCTCAATCAGTTTTACAACAACTATAAAATATAGTCGCTGTTCCTTATGAAGTATGAGAGAGCGGACATATTTGCGAAAATCAACAGTCCCATCCTTCTAACTTAAAAAAACCAAAGTTATGGCAATTCCGATTTACCAGTTACATGACGGCTATAGAATATAGGCCGCCGATTGTCAGTTACCCCATCAGCAATCGGTAATATAACAACTAAAGGACAAAGTCGGCCGATCCTTGTGAAATTTGACAGATCGCATAAATTGTAGGTTGCAAAGTTAAGGTATTTCCGCTCAATCAGTTTTACAACAACTATAAAATATAGTCGCTGTTCCTTATGAAGTATGAGAGAGCGGACATATTTGCGAAAATCAACAGTCCCATCCTTCTAACTTAAAAAAAACAAAGTTATGGCAATTCCGATTTACCAGCAAAGTTAAGGTATTTCCGCTCAATCAGTTTTACAACAACTATAAAATATAGTCGCTGTTCCTTATGAAGTATGAGAGAGCGGACATATTTGCGAAAATCAACAGTCCCATCCTTCTAACTTAAAAAAACAAAGTTATGGCAATTCCGATTTACCAGTTACATGACGGCTATAGGATATAGGCCGCCGATTGTCAGTTACCCCATCATCAATCGGTAATATAACAACTAAAGGACAAAGTCGGCCGATCCTTGTGAAATTTGACAGATCGCATAAATTGTAGGTTGCAAAGTTAAGGTATTTCCGCTCAATCAGTTTTACAACAACTATAAAATATAGTCGCTGTTCCTTATGAAGTATGAGAGACGGACATATGTAAAACAAAGTCGCCATCCTTGTAAATTAAAAGATCGCATATTTAGTTACAAAAGTTAAGGTATTTCCGCTCAATCAGTTTTACAACAACTATAAAATATAGTCGCTGTTCCTTATGAAGTATGAGAGAGCGGACATATTTGCGAAAATCAACAGTCCCATCCTTCTAACTTAAAAAAACCAAAGTTATGGCAATTCCGATTTACCAGTTACATGACGGCTATAGAATATAGGCCGCAGATTGTCAGTTACCCCATCATCAATCGGTAATATAACAACTAAAGGACAAAGTCGGCCGATCCTTGTGAAATTTGACAGATCGCATAAATTGTAGGTTGCAAAGTTAAGGTATTTCCGCTCAATCAGTTTTACAACAACTATAAAATATAGTCGCTGTTCCTTATGAAGTATGAGAGAGCGGACATATTTGCGAAAATCAACAGTCCCATCCTTCTAACTTAAAAAAAACAAAGTTATGGCAATTCCGATTTACCAGTTACATGACGGCTTTAGAATATAGGCCGCAGATTGTCAGTTACCCCATCATGCAATCGGTAATATAACAACTAAAGGACAAAGTCGGCCGATCCTTGTGAAATTTGACAGATCGCATAAATTGTAGGTTGCAAAGTTAAGGTATTTCCGCTCAATCAGTTTTACAACAACTATAAAATATAGTCGCTGTTCCTTATGAAGTATGAGAGAGCGGACATATTTGCGAAAATCAACAGTCCCATCCTTCTAACTTAAAAAAAACCAAAGTTATGGCAATTCCGATTTACCAGTTACATGACGGCTATAGGATATAGTCCGCCGATTGTCAGTTACCCCATCATCAATCGGTAATATAACAACTAAAGGACAAAGTCGGCCGATCCTTGTGAAATTTGAATAGATCGCATAAATTGTAGTTGCAAAATTAAGATATTTCCGCTCAATTAGTTTTACAACAACTATAAAATATAGTCGCTGATTACCTTAATGAAGGCTATAGATTGCCGCAGATCGTCAGTTACCCCATCATCAATCGGTAATATAACAACTAAAGGACAAAGTCGGCCGATCCTTGTGAAATTTGACAGATCGCATAAATTGTAGGTTGCAAAGTTAAGGTATTTCCGCTCAATCAGTTTTACAACAACTATAAAATATAGTCGCTGTTCCTTATGAAGTATGAGAGAGCGGACATATTTGCGAAAATCAACAGTCCCATCCTTCTAACTTAAAAAAAACAAAGTTATGGCAATTCCGATTTACCAGTTACATGACGGCTATAGGATATAGTCCGCCGATTGTCAGTTACCCCATCATCAATCGGTAATATAACAACTAAAGGACAAAGTCGGCCGATCCTTGTGAAATTTGACAGATCGCATAAATTGTAGGTTGCAAAGTTAAGGTATTTCCGCTCAATCAGTTTTACAACAACTATAAAATATAGTCGCTGTTCCTTATGAAGTATGAGAGAGCGGACATATTTGCGAAAATCAACAGTCCCATCCTTCTAACTTAAAAAAAACAAAGTTATGGCAATTCCGATTTACCAGTTACATGACGGCTATAGGATATAGTCCGCCGATCGTCAGTTACCCCATCAGCAATCGGTAATATGACAACTAAAGGACAAAGTCGGCCGATCCTTGTGAAATTTGACAGATCGCATAAATTGTAGGTTGCAAAGTTAAGGTATTTCCGCTCAATCAGTTTTACAACAACTATAAAATATAGTCGCTGTTCCTTATGAAGTATGAGAGAGCGGACATATTTGCGAAAATCAACAGTCCCATCCTTCTAACTTAAAAAAAACAAAGTTATGGCAATTCCGATTTACCAGTTACATGACGGCTTTAGAATATAGGCCGCAGATTGTCAGTTACCCCATCATCAATCGGTAATATAACAACTAAAGGACAAAGTCGGCCGATCCTTGTGAAATTTGACTGATCGCATAAATTGTAGGTTGCAAAGTTAAGGTATTTCCGCTCAATCAGTTTTACAACAACTATAAAATATAGTCGCTGTTCCTTATGAAGTATGAGAGAGCGGACATATTTGAACAAAAATCAACAGTTATGCAATTCCATTTACCTTAAAAAAACCAAGTTATGAGCAATTCGATTTACCAGCAAAGTTAAGGTATTTCCACTCAATCAGTTTTACAACAACTATAAAATATAGTCGCTGTTCCTTATGAAGTATGAGAGAGCGGACATATTTGCGAAAATCAACAGTCCCATCCTTCTAACTTAAAAAAGCCAAAGTTATGGCAATTCCGATTTACCAGTTACATGACGGCTTTAGAATATAGGCCGCAGATTGTCAGTTACCCCATCATCAATCGGTAATATAACAACTAAAGGACAAAGTCGGCCGATCCTTGTGAAATTTGATAGATCGCATAAATTGTACGTTGCAAAGTTAAGGTATTTCCGCTCAATCAGTTTTACAACAACTATAAAATATAGTCGCTGTTCCTTATGAAGTATGAGAGAGCGGACATATTTGCGAAAATCAACAGTCCCATCCTTCTAACTTAAAAAAAACCAAAGTTATGGCAATTCCGATTTACCAGTTACATGACGGCTATAGGATATAGTCCGCCGATCGTCAGTTACCCCATCATCAATCGGTAATATAACAACTAAAGGACAAAGTCGGCCGATCCTTGTGAAATTTGACAGATCGCATAAATTGTAGGTTGCAAAGTTAAGGTATTTCCGCTCAATCAGTTTTACAACAACTATAAAATATAGTCCCTGTTCCTTATGAAGTATGAGAGAGGACATATTTGCGAAAATCAACAGTCCCATCCTTCTAACTTAAAAAAACAAAGTTATGGCAATTCCGATTTACCAGCAAAGTTAAGGTATTTCCACTCAATCAGTTTTACAACAACTATAAAATATAGTCGCTGTTCCTTATGAAGTATGAGAGAGCGGACATATTTGCGAAAATCAACAGTCCCATCCTTCTAACTTAAAAAAGCCAAAGTTATGGCAATTCCGATTTACCAGTTACATGACGGCTATAGAATATAGGCCGCAGATTGTCAGTTACCCCATCATCAATCGGTAATATAACAACTAAAGGACAAAGTCGGCCGATCCTTGTGAAATTTGACTAGATCGCATAAATTGTAGGTTGCAAAGTTAAGGTATTTCCGCTCAATCAGTTTTACAACAACTATAAAATATAGTCGCTGTTCCTTATGAAGTATGAGAGAGCGGACATATTTGCGAAAATCAACAGTCCCATCCTTCTAACTTAAAAAAAACAAAGTTATGGCAATTCCGATTTACCAGTTACATGACGGCTATAGGATATAGTCCGCCGATCGTCAGTTACCCCATCAGCAATCGGTAATATGACAACTAAAAGGACAAAGTCGGCCGATCCTTGTGAAATTTGACTAGATCGCATAAATTGTAGGTTGCAAAGTTAAGGTATTTCCGCTCAATCAGTTTTACAACAACTATAAAATATAGTCGCTGTTCATTACCTGAAGTATAAACGGTAATATACAACAAAAGACAACAGTCGGCCGATCCTTGTGAAATTTGGCAGATCGCAAGGCTTGTAGGTTCCGCAAAGTTAAGGTATTTCCGCTCAATCAGTTTTACAACAACTATAAAATATAGTCGCTGTTCCTTATGAAGTATGAGAGAGCGGACATATTTGCGAAAATCAACAGTCATCTTTCTAACTTAAAAAAAGCCAAAGTTATGGCAATTCCGATTTACCAGTTACATGACGGCTTTAGAATATAGGCCGCGATCGTCAGTTACCCCATCATCAATCGGTAATATAACAACTAAAGGACAAAGTCGGCCGATCCTTGTGAAATTTGACTGATCGCATAAATTGTAGGTTGCAAAGTTAAGGTATTTCCGCTCAATCAGTTTTACAACAACTATAAAATATAGTCGCTGTTCCTTATGAAGTATGAGAGAGCGGACATATTTGCGAAAATCAACAGTCCCATCCTTCTAACTTAAAAAAACAAAGTTATGGCAATTCCGATTTACCAGTTACATGACGGCTATAGAATATAGGCCGCAGATTGTCAGTTACCCCATCATCAATCGGTAATATAACAACTAAAGGACAAAGTCGGCCGATCCTTGTGAAATTTGACAGATCGCATAAATTGTAGGTTGCAAAGTTAAGGTATTTCCGCTCAATCAGTTTTACAACAACTATAAAATATAGTCGCTGTTCCTTATGAAGTATGAGAGAGCGGACATATTTGCGAAAATCAACAGTCCCATCCTTCTAACTTAAAAAAAACAAAGTTATGGCAATTCCGATTTACCAGTTACATGACGGCTATAGGATATAGGCCGCCGATCGTCAGTTACCCCATCATCAATCGGTAATATAACAACTAAAGGACAAAGTCGGCCGATCCTTGTGAAATTTGAGATCGCATAAATTGTAAAGTTAATAGTCGCTGTTCCTTATGAAGTATAAGAGAGAGGACATATTTGCGAAAATTAACAGTCCCATACTTCTAACTAAAAAAACAATGTTATGGCAATTCCAATTTACCAGTTACATGAAGGCTATAGCTATAGTTACATGCCGCAGATTGTCAGTTACCCCATCATCAATCGGTAATATAACAACTAAAGGACAAAGTCGGCCGATCCTTGTGAAATTTGACAGATCGCATAAATTGTAGGTTGCAAAGTTAAGGTATTTCCGCTCAATCAGTTTTACAACAACTATAAAATATAGTCGCTGTTCCTTATGAAGTATGAGAGAGCGGACATATTTGCGAAAATCAACAGTCATCTTTCTAACTTAAAAAAAACCAAAGTTATGGCAATTCCGATTTACCAGTTACATGACGGCTTTAGAATATAGGCCGCGATCGTCAGTTACCCCATCATCAATCGGTAATATAACAACTAAAGGACAAAGTCGGCCGATCCTTGTGAAATTTGATAGATCGCATAAATTGTAGGTTGCAAAGTTAAGGTATTTCCGCTCAATCAGTTTTACAACAACTATAAAATATAGTCGCTGTTCCTTATAAGTATGAGAAGCGACATCCAAAATCAACATCCCATCCTTCTAATATAAAAAAAACAAGTTATGGCAATTCCGATTGTACGTAGCAAAGTTAAGGTATTTCCGCTCAATCAGTTTTACAACAACTATAAAATATAGTCGCTGTTCCTTATGAAGTATGAGAGAGCGGACATATTTGCGAAAATCAACAGTCCCATCCTTCTAACTTAAAAAAAACAAAGTTATGGCAATTCCGATTTACCAGTTACATGACGGCTATAGAATATAGGCCGCAGATTGTCAGTTACCCCATCATCAATCGGTAATATAACAACTAAAGGACAAAGTCGGCCGATCCTTGTGAAATTTGACAGATCGCATAAATTGTAGGTTGCAAAGTTAAGGTATTTCCGCTCAATCAGTTTTACAACAACTATAAAATATAGTCGCTGTTCCTTATGAAGTATGAGAGAGCGGACATATTTGCGAAAATCAACAGTCCCATCCTTCTAACTTAAAAAAAAACAAAGTTATGGCAATTCCGATTTACCAGTTACATGACGGCTATAGGATATAGTCCGCCGATCGTCAGTTACCCCATCAGCAATCGGTAATATAACAACTAAAGGACAAAGTCGGCCGATCCTTGTGAAATTTGACAGATCGCATAAATTGTAGGTTGCAAAGTTAAGGTATTTCCGCTCAATCAGTTTTACAACAACTATAAAATATAGTCGCTGTTCCTTATGAAGTATGAGAGAGCGGACATATTTGCGAAAATCAACAGTCCCATCCTTCTAACTTTAAAAAAAGACAAAGTTATGGCAATTCCGATTTACCAGTTACATGACGGCTATAGGATATATAGGCCGCCGATTGTCAGTTACCCCATCAGCAATCCGGTAATATAACTAAAGGACAAAGTCGGCCTATCCTTGTGAAATTTGACAGATCGCATAAATTGTAGGTTGCAAAGTTAAGGTATTTCCGCTCAATCAGTTTTACAACAACTATAAAATATAGTCGCTGTTCCTTATGAAGTATGAGAGAGCGGACATATTTGCGAAAATCAACAGTCCCATCCTTCTAACTTAAAAAAACCAAAGTTATGGCAATTCCGATTTACCAGTTACATGACGGCTATAGGATATAGGCCGCAGATTGTCAGTTACCCCATCATCAATCGGTAATATAACAACTAAAGGACAAAGTCGGCCGATCCTTGTGAAATTTGACAGATCGCATAAATTGTAGGTTGCAAAGTTAAGGTATTTCCGCTCAATCAGTTTTACAACAACTATAAAATATAGTCGCTGTTCCTTATGAAGTATGAGAGAGCGGACATATTTGCGAAAATCAACAGTCCCATCCTTCTAACTTAAAAAAACAAAGTTATGGCAATTCCGATTTACCAGCAAAGTTAAGGTATTTCCACTCAATCAGTTTTACAACAACTATAAAATACTAGTCGCTGTTCCTTATGAAGTATGAGAGAGCGGACATATTTGCGAAAATCAACAGTCCCATCCTTCTAACTTAAAAAAAACCAAAGTTATGGCAATTCCGATTTACCAGTTACATGACGGCTATAGAATATAGGCCGCCGATTGTCAGTTACCCCATCATCAATCGGTAATATAACAACTAAAGGACAAAGTCGGCCGATCCTTGTGAAATTTGACAGATCGCATAAATTGTAGGTTGCAAAGTTAAGGTATTTCCGCTCAATCAGTTTTACAACAACTATAAAATATAGTCGCTGTTCCTTATGAAGTATGAGAGAGCGGACATATTTGCGAAAATCAACAGTCCCATCCTTCTAACTTAAAAAAAAACAAAGTTATGGCAATTCCGATTTACCAGTTACATGACGGCTATAGGATATAGGCCGCCGATTGTCAGTTACCCCATCATCAATCGGTAATATAACAACTAAAGGACAAAGTCGGCCGATCCTTGTGAAATTTGACTGATCGCATAAATTGTAGGTTGCAAAGTTAAGGTATTTCCGCTCAATCAGTTTTACAACAACTATAAAATATAGTCGCTGTTCCTTATGAAGTATGAGAGAGCGGACATATTTGCGAAAATCAACAGTCCCATCCTTCTAACTTAAAAAAACCAAAGTTATGGCAATTCCGATTTACCAGTTACATGACGGCTATAGAATATAGGCCGCAGATTGTCAGTTACCCCATCATCAATCGGTAATATAACAACTAAAGGACAAAGTCGGCCGATCCTTGTGAAATTTGATAGATCGCATAAATTGTACGTTGCAAAGTTAAGGTATTTCCGCTCAATCAGTTTTACAACAACTATAAAATATAGTCGCTGTTCCTTATGAAGTATGAGAGAGCGGACATATTTGCGAAAATCAACAGTCCCATCCTTCTAACTTAAAAAAAACAAAGTTATGGCAATTCCGATTTACCAGTTACATGACGGCTATAGAATATAGGCCGCCGATTGTCAGTTACCCCATCATCAATCGGTAATATAACAACTAAAGGACAAAGTCGGCCGATCCTTGTGAAATTTGACAGATCGCATAAATTGTAGGTTGCAAAGTTAAGGTATTTCCGCTCAATCAGTTTTACAACAACTATAAAATATAGTCGCTGTTCCTTATGAAGTATGAGAGAGCGGACATATTTGCGAAAATCAACAGTCCCATCCTTCTAACTTAAAAAACAACAAAGTTATGGCAATTCCGATTTACCAGTTACATGACGGCTATAGGATATAGTCCGCCGATTGTCAGTTACCCCATCAGCAATCGGTAATATAACAACTAAAGGACAAAGTCGGCCGATCCTTGTGAAATTTGACAGATCGCATAAATTGTAGGTTGCAAAGTTAAGGTATTTCCGCTCAATCAGTTTTACAACAACTATAAAATATAGTCGCTGTTCCTTATGAAGTATGAGAGAGCGGACATATTTGCGAAAATCAACAGTCCCATCCTTCTAACTTAAAAAAACACAAAGTTATGGCAATTCCGATTTACCAGTTACATGACGGCTATAGGATATAGTCCGCCGATCGTCAGTTACCCCATCAGCAATCGGTAATATAACAACTAAAGGACAAAGTCGGCCGATCCTTGTGAAATTTGATAGATCGCATAAATTGTAGGTTGCAAAGTTAAGGTATTTCCGCTCAATCAGTTTTACAACAACTATAAAATATAGTCGCTGTTCCTTATGAAGTATGAGAGAGCGGACATATTTGCGAAAATCAACAGTCCCATCCTTCTAACTTAAAAAAAACAAAGTTATGGCAATTCCGATTTACCAGTTACATGACGGCTATAGGATATAGTCCGCCGATTGTCAGTTACCCCATCATCAATCGGTAATATAACAACTAAAGGACAAAGTCGGCCGATCCTTGTGAAATTTGACTGATCGCATAAATTGTAGGTTGCAAAGTTAAGGTATTTCCGCTCAATCAGTTTTACAACAACTATAAAATATAGTCGCTGTTCCTTATGAAGTATGAGAGAGCGGACATATTTGCGAAAATCAACAGTCCCATCCTTCTAACTTAAAAAAAAACAAAGTTATGGCAATTCCGATTTACCAGTTACATGACGGCTATAGAATATAGGCCGCAGATTGTCAGTTACCCCATCATCAATCGGTAATATAACAACTAAAGGACAAAGTCGGCCGATCCTTGTGAAATTTGACAGATCGCATAAATTGTAGGTTGCAAAGTTAAGGTATTTCCGCTCAATCAGTTTTACAACAACTATAAAATATAGTCGCTGTTCCTTATGAAGTATGAGAGAGCGGACATATTTGCGAAAATCAACAGTCCCATCCTTCTAACTTAAAAAAAACAAAGTTATGGCAATTCCGATTTACCAGTTACATGACGGCTATAGAATATAGTCCGCCGATCGTCAGTTACCCCATCATCAATCGGTAATATAACAACTAAAGGACAAAGTCGGCCGATCCTTGTGAAATTTGACTGATCGCATAAATTGTAGGTTGCAAAGTTAAGGTATTTCCGCTCAATCAGTTTTACAACAACTATAAAATATAGTCGCTGTTCCTTATGAAGTATGAGAGAGCGGACATATTTGCGAAAATCAACAGTCCCATCCTTCTAACTTAAAAAAAACAAAGTTATGGCAATTCCGATTTACCAGTTACATGACGGCTATAGGATATAGGCCGCCGATTGTCAGTTACCCCATCATCAATCGGTAATATAACAACTAAAGGACAAAGTCGGCCGATCCTTGTGAAATTTGACTAGATCGCATAAATTGTAGGTTGCAAAGTTAAGGTATTTCCGCTCAATCAGTTTTACAACAACTATAAAATATAGTCGCTGTTCCTTATGAAGTATGAGAGAGCGGACATATTTGCGAAAATCAACAGTCCCATCCTTCTAACTTAAAAAAAACAAAGTTATGGCAATTCCGATTTACCAGTTACATGACGGCTATAGGATATAGGCCGCCGATTGTCAGTTACCCCATCATCAATCGGTAATATAACAACTAAAGGACAAAGTCGGCCGATCCTTGTGAAATTTGACTAGATCGCATAAATTGTAGGTTGCAAAGTTAAGGTATTTCCGCTCAATCAGTTTTACAACAACTATAAAATATAGTCGCTGTTCCTTATGAAGTATGAGAGAGCGGACATATTTGCGAAAATCAACAGTCCCATCCTTCTAACTTAAAAAAAACAAAGTTATGGCAATTCCGATTTACCAGTTACATGACGGCTATAGAATATAGGCCGCCGATTGTCAGTTACCCCATCAGCAATCGGTAATATAACAACTAAAAGACAAAGTCGGCCGATCCTTGTGAAATTTGATAGATCGCATAAATTGTAGGTTGCAAAGTTAAGGTATTTCCGCTCAATCAGTTTTACAACAACTATAAAATATAGTCGCTCTTCTCTATTAAGTATGAAATTCGTTACATATATACAAATAAAATCAACAGTCATCCATCCTAATGTGACAAAACCCAAGTTATGACAATTCGCATAAATTGTAGCATTGCAAAGTTAAGGTATTTCCGCTCAATCAGTTTTACAACAACTATAAAATATAGTCGCTGTTCCTTATGAAGTATGAGAGAGCGGACATATTTGCGAAAATCAACAGTCCCATCCTTCTAACTTAAAAAAACCAAAGTTATGGCAATTCCGATTTACCAGTTACATGACGGCTATAGAATATAGGCCGCAGATTGTCAGTTACCCCATCATCAATCGGTAATATAACAACTAAAGGACAAAGTCGGCCGATCCTTGTGAAATTTGATATGATCGCATAAATTGTAGGTTGCAAAGTTAAGGTATTTCCGCTCAATCAGTTTTACAACAACTATAAAATATAGTCGCTGTTCCTTATGAAGTATGAGAGAGCGGACATATTTGCGAAAATCAACAGTCCCATCCTTCTAACTTAAAAAAAACAAAGTTATGGCAATTCCGATTTACCAGTTACATGACGGCTATAGAATATAGTCCGCCGATCGTCAGTTACCCCATCATCAATCGGTAATATAACAACTAAAGGACAAAGTCGGCCGATCCTTGTGAAATTTGACAGATCGCATAAATTGTAGGTTGCAAAGTTAAGGTATTTCCGCTCAATCAGTTTTACAACAACTATAAAATATAGTCGCTGTTCCTTATGAAGTATGAGAGAGCGGACATATTTGCGAAAATCAACAGTCCCATCCTTCTAACTTAAAAAAACACAAAGTTATGGCAATTCCGATTTACCAGTTACATGACGGCTATAGAATATAGGCCGCAGATTGTCAGTTACCCCATCATCAATCGGTAATATAACAACTAAAGGACAAAGTCGGCCGATCCTTGTGAAATTTGACTGATCGCATAAATTGTAGGTTGCAAAGTTAAGGTATTTCCGCTCAATCAGTTTTACAACAACTATAAAATATAGTCGCTGTTCCTTATGAAGTATGAGAGAGCGGACATATTTGCGAAAATCAACAGTCCCATCCTTCTAACTTAAAAAAGCCAAAGTTATGGCAATTCCGATTTACCAGTTACATGACGGCTATAGGATATAGTCCGCCGATCGTCAGTTACCCCATCAGCAATCGGTAATATAACAACTAAAAGACAAAGTCGGCCGATCCTTGTGAAATTTGATAGATCGCATAAATTGTAGGTTGCAAAGTTAAGGTATTTCCGCTCAATCAGTTTTACAACAACTATAAAATATAGTCGCTGTTCCTTATGAAGTATGAGAGAGCGGACATATTTGCGAAAATCAACAGTCCCATCCTTCTAACTTAAAAAAAACAAAGTTATGGCAATTCCGATTTACCAGTTACATGACGGCTATAGAATATAGGCCGCAGATTGTCAGTTACCCCATCATCAATCGGTAATATAACAACTAAAGGACAAAGTCGGCCGATCCTTGTGAAATTTGATAGATCGCATAAATTGTAGGTTGCAAAGTTAAGGTATTTCCGCTCAATCAGTTTTACAACAACTATAAAATATAGTCGCTGTTCCTTATGAAGTATGAGAGAGCGGACATATTTGCGAAAATCAACAGTCCCATCCTTCTAACTTAAAAAAACCAAAGTTATGGCAATTCCGATTTACCAGTTACATGACGGCTATAGAATATAGGCCGCAGATTGTCAGTTACCCCATCATCAATCGGTAATATAACAACTAAAGGACAAAGTCGGCCGATCCTTGTGAAATTTGACTAGATCGCATAGATTGTAGGTTGCAAAGTTAAGGTATTTCCGCTCAATCAGTTTTACAACAACTATAAAATATAGTCGCTGTTCCTTATGAAGTATGAGAGAGCGGACATATTTGCGAAAATCAACAGTCCCATCCTTCTAACTTAAAAAAACCAAAGTTATGGCAATTCCGATTTACCAGTTACATGACGGCTATAGAATATAGTCCGCCGATCGTCAGTTACCCCATCATCAATCGGTAATATAACAACTAAAGGACAAAGTCGGCCGATCCTTGTGAAATTTGACAGATCGCATAAATTGTAGGTTGCAAAGTTAAGGTATTTCCGCTCAATCAGTTTTACAACAACTATAAAATATAGTCGCTGTTCCTTATGAAGTATGAGAGAGCGGACAAAGTCGGCCGATCCTTGTGAAATTTGATAGATCGCATAAATTGTAGGTTGCAAAGTTAAGGTATTTCCGCTCAATCAGTTTTACAACAACTATAAAATATAGTCGCTGTTCCTTATGAAGTATGAGAGAGCGGACATATTTGCGAAAATCAACAGTCCCATCCTTCTAACTTAAAAAAACCAAAGTTATGGCAATTCCGATTTACCAGTTACATGACGGCTATAGAATATAGGCCGCCGATTGTCAGTTACCCCATCATCAATCGGTAATATAACAACTAAAGGACAAAGTCGGCCGATCCTTGTGAAATTTGACTAGATCGCATAAATTGTAGGTTGCAAAGTTAAGGTATTTCCGCTCAATCAGTTTTACAACAACTATAAAATATAGTCGCTGTTCCTTATGAAGTATGAGAGAGCGGACATATTTGCGAAAATCAACAGTCCCATCCTTCTAACTTAAAAAAGCCAAAGTTATGGCAATTCCGATTTACCAGTTACATGACGGCTATAGGATATAGTCCGCCGATCGTCAGTTACCCCATCATCAATCGGTAATATAACAACTAAAGGACAAAGTCGGCCGATCCTTGTGAAATTTGATAGATCGCATAAATTGTAGGTTGCAAAGTTAAGGTATTTCCGCTCAATCAGTTTTACAACAACTATAAAATATAGTCGCTGTTCCTTATGAAGTATGAGAGAGCGGACATATTTGCGAAAATCAACAGTCCCATCCTTCTAACTTAAAAAAAACAAAGTTATGGCAATTCCGATTTACCAGTTACATGACGGCTATAGGATATAGTCCGCCGATCGTCAGTTACCCCATCAGCAATCGGTAATATAACAACTAAAGGACAAAGTCGGCCGATCCTTGTGAAATTTGACTGATCGCATAAATTGTAGGTTGCAAAGTTAAGGTATTTCCGCTCAATCAGTTTTACAACAACTATAAAATATAGTCGCTGTTCCTTATGAAGTATGAGAGAGCGGACATATTTGCGAAAATCAACAGTCCCATCTTTCTAACTTAAAAAAAGCCAAAGTTATGGCAATTCCGATTTACCAGTTACATGACGGCTATAGAATATAGGCCGCAGATTGTCAGTTACCCCATCATCAATCGGTAATATAACAACTAAAGGACAAAGTCGGCCGATCCTTGTGAAATTTGACTAGATCGCATAAATTGTAGGTTGCAAAGTTAAGGTATTTCCGCTCAATCAGTTTTACAACAACTATAAAATATAGTCGCTGTTCCTTATGAAGTATGAGAGAGCGGACATATTTGCGAAAATCAACAGTCCCATCCTTCTAACTTAAAAAAAACAAAGTTATGGCAATTCCGATTTACCAGTTACATGACGGCTATAGGATATAGGCCGCCGATTGTCAGTTACCCCATCATCAATCGGTAATATAACAACTAAAGGACAAAGTCGGCCGATCCTTGTGAAATTTGACAGATCGCATAAATTGTAGGTTGCAAAGTTAAGGTATTTCCGCTCAATCAGTTTTACAACAACTATAAAATATAGTCGCTGTTCCTTATGAAGTATGAGAGAGCGGACATATTTGCGAAAATCAACAGTCCCATCCTTCTAACTTAAAAAAAACCAAAGTTATGGCAATTCCGATTTACCAGTTACATGACGGCTATAGAATATAGGCCGCCGATTGTCAGTTACCCCATCATCAATCGGTAATATAACAACTAAAGGACAAAGTCGGCCGATCCTTGTGAAATTTGACTAGATCGCATAAATTGTAGGTTGCAAAGTTAAGGTATTTCCGCTCAATCAGTTTTACAACAACTATAAAATATAGTCGCTGTTCCTTATGAAGTATGAGAGAGCGGACATATTTGCGAAAATCAACAGTCCCATCCTTCTAATAAAAAAAAAACAAAGTTATGGCAATTCCGATTTACCAGTTACATGACGGCTATAGAATATAGGCCGCAGATTGTCAGTTACCCCATCAGCAATCGGTAATATAACAACTAAAGGACAAAGTCGGCCGATCCTTGTGAAATTTGACAGATCGCATAAATTGTAGGTTGCAAAGTTAAGGTATTTCCGCTCAATCAGTTTTACAACAACTATAAAATATAGTCGCTGTTCCTTATGAAGTATGAGAGAGCGGACATATTTGCGAAAATCAACAGTCCCATCCTTCTAACTTAAAAAAAACAAAGTTATGGCAATTCCGATTTACCAGTTACATGACGGCTATAGGATATAGGCCGCCGATCGTCAGTTACCCCATCAGCAATCGGTAATATAACAACTAAAGGACAAAGTCGGCCGATCCTTGTGAAATTTGACAGATCGCATAAATTGTAGGTTGCAAAGTTAAGGTATTTCCGCTCAATCAGTTTTACAACAACTATAAAATATAGTCGCTGTTCCTTATGAAGTATGAGAGAGCGGACATATTTGCGAAAATCAACAGTCCCATCCTTCTAACTTAAAAAAAAACAAAGTTATGGCAATTCCGATTTACCAGTTACATGACGGCTATAGGATATAGGCCGCCGATTGTCAGTTACCCCATCATCAATCGGTAATATAACAACTAAAGGACAAAGTCGGCCGATCCTTGTGAAATTTGACAGATCGCATAAATTGTAGGTTGCAAAGTTAAGGTATTTCCGCTCAATCAGTTTTACAACAACTATAAAATATAGTCGCTGTTCCTTATGAAGTATGAGAGAGCGGACATATTTGCGAAAATCAACAGTCCCATCCTTCTAACTTAAAAAAAACAAAGTTATGGCAATTCCGATTTACCAGTTACATGACGGCTATAGGATATAGTCCGCCGATCGTCAGTTACCCCATCAGCAATCGGTAATATAACAACTAAAAGACAAAGTCGGCCGATCCTTGTGAAATTTGACTAGATCGCATAAATTGTAGGTTGCAAAGTTAAGGTATTTCCGCTCAATCAGTTTTACAACAACTATAAAATATAGTCGCTGTTCCTTATGAAGTATGAGAGAGCGGACATATTTGCGAAAATCAACAGTCCCATCCTTCTAACTTAAAAAAACAAAGTTATGGCAATTCCGATTTACCAGTTACATGACGGCTATAGAATATAGGCCGCAGATTGTCAGTTACCCCATCATCAATCGGTAATATAACAACTAAAGGACAAAGTCGGCCGATCCTTGTGAAATTTGACTAGATCGCATAAATTGTAGGTTGCAAAGTTAAGGTATTTCCGCTCAATCAGTTTTACAACAACTATAAAATATAGTCGCTGTTCCTTATGAAGTATGAGAGAGCGGACATATTTGCGAAAATCAACAGTCCCATCCTTCTAACTTAAAAAAAACAAAGTTATGGCAATTCCGATTTACCAGTTACATGACGGCTATAGGATATAGTCCGCCGATCGTCAGTTACCCCATCAGCAATCGGTAATATAACAACTAAAGGACAAAGTCGGCCGATCCTTGTGAAATTTGACTGATCGCATAAATTGTAGGTTGCAAAGTTAAGGTATTTCCGCTCAATCAGTTTTACAACAACTATAAAATATAGTCGCTGTTCCTTATGAAGTATGAGAGAGCGGACATATTTGCGAAAATCAACAGTCCCATCCTTCTAACCTTAAAAAAAAACAATGTTATGGCAATTCCGATTTACCAGTTACATGACGGCTATAGGATATAGGCCGCCGATCGTCAGTTACCCCATCATCAATCGGTAATATAACAACTAAAGGACAAAGTCGGCCGATCCTTGTGAAATTTGACAGATCGCATAAATTGTAGGTTGCAAAGTTAAGGTATTTCCGCTCAATCAGTTTTACAACAACTATAAAATATAGTCGCTGTTCCTTATGAAGTATGAGAGAGCGGACATATTTGCGAAAATCAACAGTCCCATCCTTCTAACTTAAAAAAACCAAAGTTATGGCAATTCCGATTTACCAGTTACATGACGGCTATAGGATATAGGCCGCCGATTGTCAGTTACCCCATCAGCAATCGGTAATATAACAACTAAAGGACATAGTCGGCCGATCCTTGTGAAATTTGACAGATCGCATAAATTGTAGGTTGCAAAGTTAAGGTATTTCCGCTCAATCAGTTTTACAACAACTATAAAATATAGTCGCTGTTCCTTATGAAGTATGAGAGAGCGGACATATTTGCGAAAATCAACAGTCCCATCCTTCTAACTTAAAAAAAACAAAGTTATGGCAATTCCGATTTACCAGTTACATGACGGCTATAGGATATAGGCCGCCGATTGTCAGTTACCCCATCATCAATCGGTAATATAACAACTAAAGGACAAAGTCGGCCGATCCTTGTGAAATTTGACAGATCGCATAAATTGTAGGTTGCAAAGTTAAGGTATTTCCGCTCAATCAGTTTTACAACAACTATAAAATATAGTCGCTGTTCCTTATGAAGTATGAGAGAGCGGACATATTTGCGAAAATCAACAGTCATCCTTCTAACTTAAAAAAAACCAAAGTTATGGCAATTCCGATTTACCAGTTACATGACTGCTATAGGATATAGTCCGCCGATCGCCAGTTACCCCATTATCAATCGGTAATATAACAACTAAAGGACAAAGTCGGCCGATCCTTGTGAAATTTGACTAGATCGCATAAATTGTAGGTTGCAAAGTTAAGGTATTTCCGCTCAATCAGTTTTACAACAACTATAAAATATAGTCGCTGTTCCTTATGAAGTATGAGAGAGCGAACATATTTGCGAAAATCAACAGTCCCATCCTTCTAACTTAAAAAAACCAAAGTTATGGCAATTCCGATTTACCAGTTACATGACGGCTATAAAATATAGTCCGCCGATCGTCAGTTACCCCATCAGCAATCGGTAATATAACAACTAAAGGACAAAGTCGGCCGATCCTTGTGAAATTTGACTAGATCGCATAAATTGTAGGTTGCAAAGTTAAGGTATTTCCGCTCAATCAGTTTTACAACAACTATAAAATATAGTCGCTGTTCCTTATGAAGTATGAGAGAGCGGACATATTTGCGAAAATCAACAGTCCCATCCTTCTAACTTAAAAAAGCCAAAGTTATGGCAATTCCGATTTACCAGTTACATGACGGCTATAGGATATAGTCCGCCGATCGTCAGTTACCCCATCAGCAATCGGTAATATAACAACTAAAGGACAAAGTCGGCCGATCCTTGTGAAATTTGACAGATCGCATAAATTGTAGGTTGCAAAGTTAAGGTATTTCCGCTCAATCAGTTTTACAACAACTATAAAATATAGTCGCTGTTCCTTATGAAGTATGAGAGAGCGGACATATTTGCGAAAATCAACAGTCCCATCCTTCTAACTTAAAAAAAACAAAGTTATGGCAATTCCGATTTACCAGTTACATGACGGCTATAGGATATAGGCCGCCGATTGTCAGTTACCCCATCATCAATCGGTAATATAACAACTAAAGGACAAAGTCGGCCGATCCTTGTGAAATTTGACTAGATCGCATAAATTGTAGGTTGCAAAGTTAAGGTATTTCCGCTCAATCAGTTTTACAACAACTATAAAATATAGTCGCTGTTCCTTATGAAGTATGAGAGAGCGGACATATTTGCGAAAATCAACAGTCCCATCCTTCTAACTTAAAAAAAACAAAGTTATGGCAATTCCGATTTACCAGTTACATGACGGCTATAGGATATAGGCCGCCGATTGTCAGTTACCCCATCATCAATCGGTAATATAACAACTAAAGGACAAAGTCGGCCGATCCTTGTGAAATTTGACAGATCGCATAAATTGTAGGTTGCAAAGTTAAGGTATTTCCGCTCAATCAGTTTTACAACAACTATAAAATATAGTCGCTGTTCCTTATGAAGTATGAGAGAGCGGACATATTTGCGAAAATCAACAGTCCCATCCTTCTAACTTAAAAAAAACAAAGTTATGGCAATTCCGATTTACCAGTTACATGACGGCTATAGGATATAGTCCGCCGATCGTCAGTTACCCCATCAGCAATCGGTAATATGACAACTAAAAGACAAAGTCGGCCGATCCTTGTGAAATTTGATAGATCGCATAAATTGTAGGTTGCAAAGTTAAGGTATTTCCGCTCAATCAGTTTTACAACAACTATAAAATATAGTCGCTGTTCCTTATGAAGTATGAGAGAGCGGACATATTTGCGAAAATCAACAGTCCCATCCTTCTAACTTAAAAAAGCCAAAGTTATGGCAATTCCGATTTACCAGTTACATGACGGCTATAGGATATAGTCCGCCGATTGTCAGTTACCCCATCATCAATCGGTAATATAACAACTAAAGGACAAAGTCGGCCGATCCTTGTGAAATTTGATAGATCGCATAAATTGTAGGTTGCAAAGTTAAGGTATTTCCGCTCAATCAGTTTTACAACAACTATAAAATATAGTCGCTGTTCCTTATGAAGTATGAGAGAGCGGACATATTTGCGAAAATCAACAGTCCCATCCTTCTAACTTAAAAAAAACAAAGTTATGGCAATTCCGATTTACCAGTTACATGACGGCTATAGGATATAGTCCGCCGATCGTCAGTTACCCCATCAGCAATCGGTAATATAACAACTAAAAGACAAAGTCGGCCGATCCTTGTGAAATTTGACAGATCGCATAAATTGTAGGTTGCAAAGTTAAGGTATTTCCGCTCAATCAGTTTTACAACAACTATAAAATATAGTCGCTGTTCCTTATGAAGTATGAGAGAGCGGACATATTTGCGAAAATCAACAGTCCCATCCTTCTAACTTAAAAAAAACAAAGTTATGGCAATTCCGATTTACCAGTTACATGACGGCTATAGAATATAGGCCGCAGATTGTCAGTTACCCCATCATCAATCGGTAATATAACAACTAAAGGACAAAGTCGGCCGATCCTTGTGAAATTTGACAGATCGCATAAATTGTAGGTTGCAAAGTTAAGGTATTTCCGCTCAATCAGTTTTACAACAACTATAAAATATAGTCGCTGTTCCTTATGAAGTATGAGAGAGCGGACATATTTGCGAAAATCAACAGTCCCATCCTTCTAACTTAAAAAAAAACAAAGTTATGGCAATTCCGATTTACCAGTTACATGACGGCTATAGGATATAGTCCGCCGATCGTCAGTTACCCCATCATCAATCGGTAATATGACAACTAAAGGACAAAGTCGGCCGATCCTTGTGAAATTTGACAGATCGCATAAATTGTAGGTTGCAAAGTTAAGGTATTTCCGCTCAATCAGTTTTACAACAACTATAAAATATAGTCGCTGTTCCTTATGAAGTATGAGAGAGCGGACATATTTGCGAAAATCAACAGTCCCATCCTTCTAACTTAAAAAAAAAACAAAGTTATGGCAATTCCGATTTACCAGTTACATGACGGCTATAGAATACAGGCCGCAGATTGTCAGTTACCCCATCAGCAATCGGTAATATAACAACTAAAGGACAAAGTCGGCCGATCCTTGTGAAATTTGACAGATCGCATAAATTGTAGGTTGCAAAGTTAAGGTATTTCCGCTCAATCAGTTTTACAACAACTATAAAATATAGTCGCTGTTCCTTATGAAGTATGAGAGAGCGGACATATTTGCGAAAATCAACAGTCCCATCCTTCTAACTTAAAAAAAACAAAGTTATGGCAATTCCGATTTACCAGTTACATGACGGCTATAGGATATAGTCCGCCGATCGTCAGTTACCCCATCAGCAATCGGTAATATGACAACTAAAAGACAAAGTCGGCCGATCCTTGTGAAATTTGATAGATCGCATAAATTGTAGGTTGCAAAGTTAAGGTATTTCCGCTCAATCAGTTTTACAACAACTATAAAATATAGTCGCTGTTCCTTATGAAGTATGAGAGAGCGGACATATTTGCGAAAATCAACAGTCCCATCCTTCTAACCTTAAAAAAAGCCAAAGTTATGGCAATTCCGATTTACCAGTTACATGACGGCTATAGGATATAGTCCGCCGATCGTCAGTTACCCCATCAGCAATCGGTAATATAACAACTAAAGGACAAAGTCGGCCGATCCTTGTGAAATTTGACAGATCGCATAAATTGTAGGTTGCAAAGTTAAGGTATTTCCGCTCAATCAGTTTTACAACAACTATAAAATATAGTCGCTGTTCCTTATGAAGTATGAGAGAGCGGACATATTTGCGAAAATCAACAGTCCCATCCTTCTAACTTAAAAAAAAACAAAGTTATGGCAATTCCGATTTACCAGTTACATGACGGCTATAGGATATAGTCCGCCGATCGTCAGTTACCCCATCAGCAATCGGTAATATGACAACTAAAAGACAAAGTCGGCCGATCCTTGTGAAATTTGACAGATCGCATAAATTGTAGGTTGCAAAGTTAAGGTATTTCCGCTCAATCAGTTTTACAACAACTATAAAATATAGTCGCTGTTCCTTATGAAGTATGAGAGAGCGGACATATTTGCGAAAATCAACAGTCCCATCCTTCTAACCTTAAAAAAAACAATGTTATGGCAATTCCGATTTACCAGTTACATGACGGCTATAGGATATAGGCCGCCGATTGTCAGTTACCCCATCATCAATCGGTAATATAACAACTAAAGGACAAAGTCGGCCGATCCTTGTGAAATTTGACAGATCGCATAAATTGTAGGTTGCAAAGTTAAGGTATTTCCGCTCAATCAGTTTTACAACAACTATAAAATATAGTCGCTGTTCCTTATGAAGTATGAGAGAGCGGACATATTTGCGAAAATCAACAGTCCCATCCTTCTAACTTAAAAAAGCCAAAGTTATGGCAATTCCGATTTACCAGTTACATGACGGCTATAGGATATAGTCCGCCGATCGTCAGTTACCCCATCAGCAATCGGTAATATAACAACTAAAGCACAAAGTCGGCCGATCCTTGTGAAATTTGATAGATCGCATAAATTGTAGGTTGCAAAGTTAAGGTATTTCCGCTCAATCAGTTTTACAACAACTATAAAATATAGTCGCTGTTCCTTATGAAGTATGAGAGAGCGGACATATTTGCGAAAATCAACAGTCCCATCCTTCTAACTTAAAAAAAACAAAGTTATGGCAATTCCGATTTACCAGTTACATGACGGCTATAGGATATAGTCCGCCGATCGTCAGTTACCCCATCAGCAATCGGTAATATGACAACTAAAGGACAAAGTCGGCCGATCCTTGTGAAATTTGATAGATCGCATAAATTGTAGGTTGCAAAGTTAAGGTATTTCCGCTCAATCAGTTTTACAACAACTATAAAATATAGTCGCTGTTCCTTATGAAGTATGAGAGAGCGGACATATTTGCGAAAATCAACAGTCCCATCCTTCTAACTTAAAAAAAAACAAAGTTATGGCAATTCCGATTTACCAGTTACATGACGGCTATAGGATATAGTCCGCCGATTGTCAGTTACCCCATCATCAATCGGTAATATAACAACTAAAGGACAAAGTCGGCCGATCCTTGTGAAATTTGACAGATCGCATAAATTGTAGGTTGCAAAGTTAAGGTATTTCCGCTCAATCAGTTTTACAACAACTATAAAATATAGTCGCTGTTCCTTATGAAGTATGAGAGAGCGGACATATTTGCGAAAATCAACAGTCCCATCCTTCTAACTTAAAAAAAACAAAGTTATGGCAATTCCGATTTACCAGTTACATGACGGCTATAGGATATAGGCCGCCGATTGTCAGTTACCCCATCATCAATCGGTAATATAACAACTAAAGGACAAAGTCGGCCGATCCTTGTGAAATTTGACAAGATCGCATAAATTGTAGTTGCTTTAAAGTATAAGCAATGTTATGGCAATTCCGATTTACCAGTTACATGACGGCTATAGAATATAGTCCGCCGATCGTCAGTTACCCCATCAGCAATCGGTAATATGACAACTAAAAGACAAAGTCGGCCGATCCTTGTGAAATTTGACAGATCGCATAAATTGTAGGTTGCAAAGTTAAGGTATTTCCGCTCAATCAGTTTTACAACAACTATAAAATATAGTCGCTGTTCCTTATGAAGTATGAGAGAGCGGACATATTTGCGAAAATCAACAGTCCCATCCTTCTAACTTAAAAAAAACCAAAGTTATGGCAATTCCGATTTACCAGTTACATGACGGCTATAGGATATAGGCCGCCGATTGTCAGTTACCCCATCATCAATCGGTAATATAACAACTAAAGGACAAAGTCGGCCGATCCTTGTGAAATTTGACAGATCGCATAAATTGTAGGTTGCAAAGTTAAGGTATTTCCGCTCAATCAGTTTTACAACAACTATAAAATATAGTCGCTGTTCCTTATGAAGTATGAGAGAGCGGACATATTTGCGAAAATCAACAGTCCCATCCTTCTAACTTAAAAAAAACAAAGTTATGGCAATTCCGATTTACCAGTTACATGACGGCTATAGAATATAGGCCGCAGATTGTCAGTTACCCCATCAGCAATCGGTAATATAACAACTAAAGGACAAAGTCGGCCGATCCTTGTGAAATTTGACAGATCGCATAAATTGTAGGTTGCAAAGTTAAGGTATTTCCGCTCAATCAGTTTTACAACAACTATAAAATATAGTCGCTGTTCCTTATGAAGTATGAGAGAGCGGACATATTTGCGAAAATCAACAGTCCCATCCTTCTAACTTAAAAAAAAACAAAGTTATGGCAATTCCGATTTACCAGTTACATGACGGCTATAGGATATAGTCCGCCGATCGTCAGTTACCCCATCAGCAATCGGTAATATGACAACTAAAAGACAAAGTCGGCCGATCCTTGTGAAATTTGATAGATCGCATAAATTGTAGGTTGCAAAGTTAAGGTATTTCCGCTCAATCAGTTTTACAACAACTATAAAATATAGTCGCTGTTCCTTATGAAGTATGAGAGAGCGGACATATTTGCGAAAATCAACAGTCCCATCCTTCTAACTTAAAAAAAGCAAAGTTATGGCAATTCCGATTTTAACAAAGTTATGGCAATTCCGATTTACCAGTTACATGACGGCTATAGGATATAGTCCGCCGATTGTCAGTTACCCCATCAGCAATCGGTAATATAACAACTAAAGGACAAAGTCGGCCGATCCTTGTGAAATTTGACAGATCGCATAAATTGTAGGTTGCAAAGTTAAGGTATTTCCGCTCAATCAGTTTTACAACAACTATAAAATATAGTCGCTGTTCCTTATGAAGTATGAGAGAGCGGACATATTTGCGAAAATCAACAGTCCCATCCTTCTAACTTAAAAAAAACAAAGTTATGGCAATTCCGATTTACCAGTTACATGACGGCTATAGGATATAGTCCGCCGATCGTCAGTTACCCCATCAGCAATCGGTAATATGACAACTAAAGGACAAAGTCGGCCGATCCTTGTGAAATTTGATAGATCGCATAAATTGTAGGTTGCAAAGTTAAGGTATTTCCGCTCAATCAGTTTTACAACAACTATAAAATATAGTCGCTGTTCCTTATGAAGTATGAGAGAGCGGACATATTTGCGAAAATCAACAGTCCCATCCTTCTAACTTAAAAAAAACAAAGTTATGGCAATTCCGATTTACCAGTTACATGACGGCTATAGGATATAGTCCGCCGATTGTCAGTTACCCCATCATCAATCGGTAATATGACAACTAAAGGACAAAGTCGGCCGATCCTTGTGAAATTTGACAGATCGCATAAATTGTAGGTTGCAAAGTTAAGGTATTTCCGCTCAATCAGTTTTACAACAAACCCAAAACAAATTATCATCTTTCCTTCATGACGCTATAGAATATAGTCCGCCGATCGTCAGTTACCCCATCAGCAATCGGTAATATAACAACTAAAGGACAAAGTCGGCCGATCCTTGTGAAATTTGATAGATCGCATAAATTGTAGGTTGCAAAGTTAAGGTATTTCCGCTCAATCAGTTTTACAACAACTATAAAATATAGTCGCTGTTCCTTATGAAGTATGAGAGAGCGGACATATTTGCGAAAAAATCAACAGTCCAATCCTTCTAACTTAAAAAAACAAAAGTTATGGCAATTCCGATTTACCAGTTACATGACGGCTATAGGATAAGTCCGCCGATTGTCAGTACCCCATCATCAATCGGTATATGACAACTAAAGACAATCCGATTTACGTCGAAAATTTGGCTAGATCGATAGTTGTAGATAACTAAAATTAAGGTATTCCGATGAAATCAGTTATGGTAAAAGATTAGTAATATTAACAACTATAAAATATAGTCGCTGTTCCTTATGAAGTATGAGAGAGCGGACATATTTGCGAAAATCAACAGTCCCATCCTTCTAACTTAAAAAAAACAAAGTTATGGCAATTCCGATTTACCAGTTACATGACGGCTATAGGATATAGTCCGCCGATTGTCAGTTACCCCATCAGCAATCGGTAATATAACAACTAAAGGACAAAGTCGGCCGATCCTTGTGAAATTTGACAGATCGCATAAATTGTAGGTTGCAAAGTTAAGGTATTTCCGCTCAATCAGTTTTACAACAACTATAAAATATAGTCGCTGTTCCTTATGAAGTATGAGAGAGCGGACATATTTGCGAAAATCAACAGTCCCATCCTTCTAACTTAAAAAAAAACAAAGTTATGGCAATTCCGATTTACCAGTTACATGACGGCTATAGGATATAGTCCGCCGATTGTCAGTTACCCCATCATCAATCGGTAATATAACAACTAAAGGACAAAGTCGGCCGATCCTTGTGAAATTTGACAGATCGCATAAATTGTAGGTTGCAAAGTTAAGGTATTTCCGCTCAATCAGTTTTACAACAACTATAAAATATAGTCGCTGTTCCTTATGAAGTATGAGAGAGAGGACATATTTGCGAAAATCAACAGTCCCATCCTTCTAACTTAAAAAAAAACAAAGTTATGGCAATTCCGATTTACCAGTTACATGACGGCTATAGGATATAGGCCGCCGATCGTCAGTTACCCCATCATCAATCGGTAATATAACAACTAAAGGACAAAGTCGGCCGATCCTTGTGAAATTTGACAGATCGCATAAATTGTAGGTTGCAAAGTTAAGGTATTTCCGCTCAATCAGTTTTACAACAACTATAAAATATAGTCGCTGTTCCTTATGAAGTATGAGAGAGCGGACATATTTGCGAAAATCAACAGTCCCATCCTTCTAACTTAAAAAAAAACAAAGTTATGGCAATTCCGATTTACCAGTTACATGACGGCTATAGGATATAGTCCGCCGATCGTCAGTTACCCCATCAGCAATCGGTAATATGACAACTAAAGGACAAAGTCGGCCGATCCTTGTGAAATTTGATAGATCGCATAAATTGTAGGTTGCAAAGTTAAGGTATTTCCGCTCAATCAGTTTTACAACAACTATAAAATATAGTCGCTGTTCCTTATGAAGTATGAGAGAGCGGACATATTTGCGAAAATCAACAGTCCCATCCTTCTAACTTAAAAAAAACAAAGTTATGGCAATTCCGATTTACCAGTTACATGACGGCTATAGGATATAGTCCGCCGATCGTCAGTTACCCCATCAGCAATCGGTAATATGACAACTAAAAGACAAAGTCGGCCGATCCTTGTGAAATTTGACAGATCGCATAAATTGTAGGTTGCAAAGTTAAGGTATTTCCGCTCAATCAGTTTTACAACAACTATAAAATATAGTCGCTGTTCCTTATGAAGTATGAGAGAGCGGACATATTTGCGAAAATCAACAGTCCCATCCTTCTAACTTAAAAAAAAAACAAAGTTATGGCAATTCCGATTTACCAGTTACATGACGGCTATAGGATATAGTCCGCCGATCGTCAGTTACCCCATCAGCAATCGGTAATATGACAACTAAAGGACAAAGTCGGCCGATCCTTGTGAAATTTGATAGATCGCATAAATTGTAGGTTGCAAAGTTAAGGTATTTCCGCTCAATCAGTTTTACAACAACTATAAAATATAGTCGCTGTTCCTTATGAAGTATGAGAGAGCGGACATATTTGCGAAAATCATACAGTCCCATCCTTCTAACTTAAAAAAAACAAAGTTATGGCAATTCCGATTTACCAGTTACATGACGGCTATAGGATATAGTCCGCCGATCGTCAGTTACCCCATCATCAATCGGTAATATGACAACTAAAAGACAAAGTCGGCCGATCCTTGTGAAATTTGATAGATCGCATAAATTGTAGGTTGCAAAGTTAAGGTATTTCCGCTCAATCAGTTTTACAACAACTATAAAATATAGTCGCTGTTCCTTATGAAGTATGAGAGAGCGGACATATTTGCGAAAATCAACAGTCCCATCCTTCTAACTTAAAAAAAACAAAGTTATGGCAATTCCGATTTACCAGTTACATGACGGCTATAGGATATAGTCCGCCGATTGTCAGTTACCCCATCAGCAATCGGTAATATAACAACTAAAGGACAAAGTCGGCCGATCCTTGTGAAATTTGACTGATCGCATAAATTGTAGGTTGCAAAGTTAAGGTATTTCCGCTCAATCAGTTTTACAACAACTATAAAATATAGTCGCTGTTCCTTATGAAGTATGAGAGAGCGGACATATTAGCGAAAATCAACAGTCCCATCCTTCTAACTTAAAAAAAAAACAAAGTTATGGCAATTCCGATTTACCAGTTACATGACGGCTATAGGATATATGTCCGCCGATTGTCAGTTACCCCATCACAATCGGGAATATAACAACTAAAGGACAAAGTCGGCCGATCCTTGTGAAATTTGACAGATCGCATAGATTGTAGGTTGCAAAGTTAAAGGTATTTCCGCTCAATCAGTTTTACAACAACTATAAAATATAGTCGCTGTTCCTTATGAAGTATGAGAGAGCGGACATATTTGCGAAAAAATCCATCAACAGTCCCATCCTTCTAACTTAAAAAAAAAAACAAAGTTATGGCAATTCCGATTTACCAGTTACATGACGGCTATAGGATATATCCGCCGATTGTCAGTTACCCCATCAGCAATCGGTAATATAACAACTAAAGGACAAAGTCGGCCGATCCTTGTGAAATTTGATAGATCGCATAAATTGTAGGTTGCAAAGTTAAGGTATTTCCGCTCAATCAGTTTTACAACAACTATAATATATAGTCGCTGTTCCTTATGAAGTGAGAGCGGAACATATTTGCGAAAATCTAACAGTCCCATCCTTCTAACTAAAAAAAACAAAGTTATGGCAATTCCGATTTACCAGTTACATGACGGCTATAGGATATAGTCCGCCGATCGTCAGTTACCCCATCATCAATCGGTAATATAACAACTAAAGGACAAAGTCGGCCGATCCTTGTGAAATTTGGCAGATCGCAAGGGTTGTAGTTTGCAAAGTTAAGGTATTTCCGCTCAATCAGTTTTACAACAACTATAAAATATAGTCGCTGTTCCTTATGAAGTATGAGAGAGCGGACATATTTGCGAAAAATCACACAGTCCCATCCTTCTAACTTAAAAAAAACAAAGTTATGGCAATTCCGATTTACCAGTTATATGACGGCTATAGGATATAGTCCGCCGATCGTCAGTTACCCCATCAGCAATCGGTAATATGACAACTAAAGGACAAAGTCGGCCGATCCTTGTGAAATTTGACAGATCGCATAAATTGTAGGTTGCAAAGTTAAGGTATTTCCGCTCAATCAGTTTTACAACAACTATAAAATATAGTCGCTGTTCCTTATGAAGTATGAGAGAGCGGACATATTTGCGAAAGAAAATCCATCAAAAGTCCCATCCTTCTAACTTAAAAAAAAACAAAGTTATGGCAATTCCGATTTACCAGTTACATGACGGCTATAGGATATAGTCCGCCGATCGTCAGTTACCCCATCAGCAATCGGTAATATAACAACTACAGGACAAAGTCGGCCAAGATCCTTGTGGTATTTCCACTCAATCAGTTTTACAACAACTATAAAATATAGTCGCGGTTCCTTATGAAGTATGAGAGCGACATATTTGCGAATCAATCAGTCCCATCCTTCTAACTTAAACAAAAGTTATGGCAATTCCGATTTACCAGTTACATGACGGCTATAGGATATAGACCGCCGATCGTCAGTTACCCCATCAGCCGGTAATATGACAACTAAAGGACAAGTCGGCCGATCCTTGTGAAATTTGATCAGATCGCATAAATTGTAGGTTGCAAAGTTAAGGTATTTCCGCTCAATCAGTTTTACAACAACTATAAAATATAGTCGCTGTTCCTTATGAAGTATGAGAGAGCGGACATATTTGCGAAAGAAATCAACAGTCCCATCCTTCTTACTTAAAAAAACAAAGTTATGGCAATTCCGATTTACCAGTTACATGACGGCTATAGGATATAGTCCGCCGATTGTCAGTTACCCCATCAGCAATCGGTAATATGACAACTAAAGGACAAAGTCGGCCGATCCTTGTGAAATTTGACAGATCGCATAGGTTGTAGGTTGCAAAGTTAAGGTATTTCCGCTTAATCAGTTTATAACAACTATAAAATATAGTCGCTGTTCCTTATGAAGTATGAGAACGGACATATTTACGAAAATCAGCAGTCCCATCCTTCTAACTAAAAGAAAGATATGGCAATTAGGATGTGTGCTAGCAAAGTTAAGGTATTTCCGCTCAATCAGTTTTACAACAACTATAAAATATAGTCGCTGTTCCTTATGAAGTATGAGAGAGCGGACATATTTGCGAAAATCAACAGTCCCATCCTTCTAACTAAAAAAAAACAAAGTTATGGCAATTCCGATTTACCAGTTACATGACGGCTATAGGATATAGTCCGCCGATCGTCAGTTACCCCATCAGCAATCGGTAATATGACAACTAAAGGACAAAGTCGGCCGATCCTTGTGAAATTTAACAGATCGCATAAGTTGTAGGTTGCAAAGTTAAGGTATTTCCGCTCAATCAGTTTTACAACAACTATAAAATATAGTCGCTGTTCCTTATGAAGTATGAGAGAGCGCATTTTTGCGAAAATCAACCGTTCCATCCTTCTAACCTTAAAAAAAAACAATGTTATGGCAATTCCGATTTACCAGTTACATGACGGCTATAGGATATAGGCCGCCGATTGTCAGTTACCCCATCAGCAATCGGTAATATGACAACTAAAGGACAAAGTCGGCCGATCCTTGTGAAATTTGACAGATCGCATAAATTGTAGGTTGCAAAGTTAAGGTATTTCCGCTCAATCAGTTTTACAACAACTATAAAATATAGTCGCTGTTCCTTATGAAGTATGAGAGAGCGGACATATTTGCGAAAATCAACAAAAGTCCCATCCTTCTAACTTCAAAAAAAAACAAAGTTATGGCAAATCATCCGATTTACCAGTTACATGAAGGCTATAGGATATAGTCCGCCGATCGTCAGTTACCCCATCAGCAATCGGGTAATATGACAACTAAAGAGTTACAAAGTCGGCTGATCCTTGTGAAATTTGTAGATCGCATAAATTGTAGGTTGCAAAGTTAAGGTTTTTCCGCTCAATCAGTTTTACATACAACTATAAAATATAGTCGCTGTTCTTTATGAAGTATGAGAGAGCGGACATATTTGCGAAAATCAACAGTCCCATCCTTCTAACTTTAAAAAAAAGCAAAGTTAATGGCTATTCCGATTTACCAGTTACATGACAGTGCTATAGGATATAGTCCGCACGATCGTCAGTTACCCCATCATGCAATCGGTAATATGACAACTAAAGGACAAAGTCGGCCGATCCTTGTGAAATTTGACAGATCGCAAAAGTTGTAGGTTGCAAAGTTAAGGTATTTCCGCTCAATCAGTTTTACAACAACTATAAAATATAGTCGCTGTTCCTTATGAAGTATGAGAGAGCGGACATATTTGCAAAAATCAACAGTCCCATCCTTCTAACTTAAAAAAAACAAAGTTATGGCAATTCCGATTTACCAGTTACATGAAGGCTATGGGATATAGTCCGCCGATCGTCAGTTACCCCATCAGCAATCGGTAATATGACAACTAAAGGACAAAGTCGGCCGATCCTTGTGAAATTTGACAGATCGCATAAATTGTAGGTTGCAAAAGTTAAGGTATTTCCGCTCAATCAGTTTTACAACAACTATAAAATATAGTCGGCTGATCCTTATGAAGTATGAGAGAGCGGAACATATTTGCGAAAATCCATCACAAGTCCCATCCTTCTAACTTAAAAAAAAACAAAGTTATGGCAATTCCGATTTACCAGTTACATGACGGCTATAGGATATAGTCCGCCGATTGTCAGTTACCCCATCATCAATCGGTAATATGACAACTAAAGACAAAGTCGGCCGATCCTTGTGAAAATTTGACAGATCGCATAAATTGTAGGTTAGCAAAGTTAAGGTATTTCCGCTCAATCAGTTTTACAACAACTATAAAATATAGTCGCTGTTCCTTATGAAGTATGAGAGAGCGACATTTTGCAACAATCTCCATCCTTCTAACTTAAAAAAAAAACAAAGTTATGGCAATTCCGATTTACCAGAAAATACCATACACACCCCCGGTATAGGCTAGCATACTGTGGATGGAACCCATAAATTGTAGGTTGCAATAATATCCGCTCAATATACAAAACATAAAATATAGTCGCTGTTCCTTATAAAGTATAAGAGAAATCAACAGTCATCCTCAAAGAAAAAGCATAGGCAATTCCGATTTACCAGTTACATGACGGCTATAGGATATAGGCCGCACGATTGTCAGTTACCCCATCATCAATCGGTAATATAACAACTAGCCGACAAAGTCGGCAGATCCTTGTGAAATTTGGCAGCTCGCATAAATTGTAGGTTGCAAAGTTAAGGTATTTCCGCTCAATCAGTATTACAACAACTATAAAATATAGTCGCTGTTCCTTATGAAGTATGAGAGAGCGAACATATTTGCGAAAATCAACAGTCCCATTCTTCTAACTTAAAGAAAAAACAAAGTTATGGCAATTCCAATTTACCAGTTTCATGACGGCTATAGGATATAGTCCGCCGATCGTCAGTTACCCCATCAGCAATCGGTAATATGACAACTAAAAGACAAAGTCGGCCGATCCTTGTGAAATTTGACAGATCGCATAAATTGTAGGTTGCAAAGTTAAGGTATTTCCGCTCAATCAGTTTTACAACAACTACTAAAATATAGTCGGCTGTTCCTTATGAAGTTATGAGAGAGCGGACATATTTGCGCGAAAATCCATACAGTCCCATCCTTCTTACTTAAAAAAAAAGAACAAAGTTATGGCAATTCAGAATTACCAGTTACATGAAGGCTATGGGATATAGTCCGCCGATCGTCAGTTACCCCATCAGCAATCGGTAATATGACAACTAAAGGACAAAGTCGGCCGATCCTTGTGAAATTTGACAGATCGCATAAGGAATTGTAGCGTTGCAAAGTTAAGGTATTTCCGCTCAATCAGTTTTACAACAACTATAAAATATAGTCGCTGTTCCTTATGAAGTATGAGAGAGCAGACATATTAGCGAAAATCCTCAACAGTCCCATCCTTCTAACTTAAAAAAAAAACAAAGTTATGGCAATTCCGATTTACCAGTTACATGACGGCTATAGGATATAGGCCGCCGATTGTCAGTTACCCCATCAGCAATCGGTAATATAACAACTAAAGGACAAAGTCGGCCGATCCTTGTGAAATTTGACAGATCGCATAAATTGTAGGTTGCAAAGTTAAGGTATTTCCGCTCAATCAGTTTTACAACAACTATAAAATATAGTCGCTGTTCCTTATGAAGTATGAGAGAGCGAACATATTTCGCAAAGGAAATCATCAACAGTCCCATCCTTCTAACTTAAAAAAAAACAAAGTTATGGCAATTCCGATTTACCAGTTACACTGACGGCTATAGGATATAGGCCGCCGATTGTCAGTTACCCCATCAGCAATCGGTAATATGACAACTAAAGGACAAAGTCGGCCGATCCTTGTGAAATTTGACAGATCGCATAGGTTGTAGCTTGCAAAGTTAAGGTATTTCCGCTCAATCAGTTTTACAACAACTATAAAATATAGTCGCTGTTCCTTATGAAGTATGAGAGAGCGGACATATTTGCGAAAAGTAAAATCCATCAACAGTCCCATCCTTCTAACTTAAAAAAAAAACAAAGTTATGGCAAATCATCGGAATTACCAGTTACATGAAGGCTATAGGATATAGTCCGCCGATCGTCAGTTACCCCATCAGCAATCGGTAATATGACAACTAAAAGACAAAGTCGGCCGATCCTTGTGAAATTTGACAGATCGCATAAATTGTAGATTGCAAAGTTAAGGTATTTCCGCTCAATCAGTTTTACAACAACTATAAAATATAGTCGCTGTTCCTTATGAAGTATGAGAGAGCGGACATGTTTTGCGAAAATCAACAGTTCCATCCTTCTAACCTAAAAAAAACAAAGTTATGGCAATTCGATTTACCAGTTACATGACGGCTATAGGATATAGGCCGCCGATTGTCTGTTACCCCATCATCAATCGGTAACATGACAACTAAAGGACAAAGTCGGCTGATCCTTGTGAAATTTGACAGATCGCATAGGTTGTAGGTTGCAAAGTTAAGGTATTTCCGCTCAATCAGTTTTACAACAACTATAAAATATAGTCGCTGTTCCTTATGAAGTATGAGAGAGCGAACATATTTGCGAAAATCAACAGTCCAATCTTTCTTACTTAAAAAAAAAACAAAGTTATGGCAAATCGGAATTACCAGTTACATGAAGGCTATAGGATATAGTCCGCCGATCGTCGGTTACCACGATCGGTTCGATATAACAACTAAAGGACAAAGTCCGACTGATCCTTGTGAAATTTGACAGATCGCATAGATTGTTGGTTGCAAAGTTTAGGTATTTTCGCTCAATCAGTTTTACAACAACTATAAAATATAGTCGGCTGATCCTTATGAAGTATGAGAGAGCGGACATATTTGCGCAATAAATCCATAACAGTCCCATCTTCTAACTTAAAAAAAACAAAGTTATGGCAATTCCGATTTACCAGTTACATGACGGCTATAGAATATAGTCCGCCGATCGTCAGTTACCCCATCAGCAATCGGTAATATGACAACTAAAAGACAAAGTCGGCCGATCCTTGTGAAATTTGACAGATCGCATAAATTGTAGGTTGCAAAAAGTTAAGGTATTTCCGCTCAATCAGTTTTACAACAACAATAAGATATAGTCGGCTGTTCCTTCTGAAGTATGAGAGAGCGGACATATTTCGCGAAAATCCTAACAGTCCCATCCTTCTTACTTAAAAAAAACAAAGTTATGGCTAATTCCGATTTACCAGTTACATGACGGCTATAGGATATAGTCCGCCGATCGTCAGTTACCCCATCAGCAATCGGTAATATGACAACTAAAAGACAAAGTCGGCCGATCCTTGTGTAATTTGATAGATCGCATAAATTGTAGGTTGCAAAGTTAAGGTATTTCCGCTCAATCAGTTTTACAACAACTATAAAATATAGTCGGCTGTCCATATGAAGTATGAGAGAGCGGACATATTGCGCAAAGAAAATCCATCCCCAACAGTCCCATCCTTCTAACTTAAAAAAAAACAAAATTATGGCAATTCCGATTTACCAGTTACATGATGGCTATAGGATATAGTCCGCCGATTGTCAGTTACCCCATCATCAATCGGTAATATGACAACTAAAGGACAAAGTCGGCCGATCCTTGTGAAATTTGACAGATCGCATAAATTGTAGGTTGCAAAGTTAAGGTATTTCCGCTCAATCAGTTTTACAACAACTATAAAATATAGTCGGCTGATCCTTCATGAAGTATGAGAGAGCGGACATATTTGCAGTAAAATCCATCACAGTCCCATCCTTCTAACCTTAAAAAAAAATAAAATTATGGCAATCTCGATTTACCAGTTACATGACGGCTATAGTGATATAGTGGCCGCCGATTGTCAGTTACCCCATCAGCAATCGGTAATATGACAACTAAAGGACAAAGTCGGCCGATCCTTGTGAAATTTGACAGATCGCATAAATTGTAGGTTGCAAAGTTAAGGTATTTCCGCTCAATCAGTTTTACAACAACTATAAAATATAGTCGCTGTTCCTTATGAAGTATGAGAGAGCGGACATATTTTCATTTCCCATCCTTCTAACTTAAAACAAAACAAAGTTATGGCAATTCCGATTTACCAGTTACATGACGGCTATAGGATATAGTCCGCCGATCGTCAGTTACCCCATCAGCAATCGGTAATATGACAACTAAAAGACAAAGTCGGCCGATCCTTGTGTAATTTGAAAGATCGCATAAATTGTAGGTTGCAAAGTTAAGGTATTTCCGCTCAATCAGTTTTACAACAACTATAAAATATAGTCGCTGTTCCTTCTGAAGTATGAGAGAGCGGACATATTTGCGAAAATCAGACTAATCATAACCTTACTAAAGTAGACAAAGTTATGGCAAATTCTTGGATTTACTCAGTTACATGACGGCTATAGGATATAGTCCGCCTTGAAATAGTGATCAACTCCATCAGTCAATCGGTAATATAACAACTAAAGGACAAGTCAGACCGATCCTTTGATTTGACAGATCGCATAAATTGTAGGTCTGCAAAGTAATATTCCTCTCAATCAGGTTACAACAACTACTAAAATTTTAGTTTGCTTCCTATGAAGTATGAGAGAGCGGAACATATTTCCGAAAGATAGTCAACAGTCCCATTCGCTTCTAACTTAAAAAAGAAAACAAAGTTATGGCAATTCCGATTTACCAGTTACATGACGGCTATAAAATATAGTCCGCCGATCGTCAGTTACCCCATCATGCAATCGGTAATATAACAACTAAAAGACAAAGTCGGCTGATCCTTGTGAAATTTGAAAGATCGCATAAGTTGTAGGTTGCAAAGTTAAGGTATTTCCGCTCAATCAGTTTTACAACAACTATAAAATATAGTCTCTGTTCCTTATGAAGTATGAGAGAGCGCATTTTTGCGAAAATCAACCGTTCCATCCTTCTAACCTTAAAAAAACAATGTTATAGCAATTCCGATTTACCAGTTACATGAAGACTATAGGATATATAGTCCGCCGATTGTCAGTTACCCCATCAGCAATCGGTAATATGACAACTAAAGGACAAAGTCGGCTTGATCCTTGTGAAATTTGACAGATCGCATAAATTGTAGGTTGCAAAGTTAAGGTATTTCCGCTCAATCAGTTTTACAACAACTATAAGATATAGTCGCTGTTCCTTATGAAGTATGAGAGAGCGGACATATTTGCGAAAATCAACAGTCCCATCCTTCTAACTTAAAAAAAAAACAAAGTTATGGCAATTCCGATTTACCAGTTACATGACGGCTATAGGATATAGTCCGCCGATTGTCAGTTACCCCATCATCAATCGGTAATATGACAACTCAAAGACAATGTCGGCCGATCCTTGTGAAATTTAATAGATCGCATAAATTGTAGGTTACAAAGTTAAGGTATTTCCGCTCAATCAGTTTTACAACAACTATAAAATATAGTCGCTGTTCCTTATGAAGTATGAGAGAGCGGACATATTTGCGAGAAAATCAACAGTCCCATCCTTCTAACCTTAAAAAAACACAAGTTTATGGCAATTCCGTTTATACCAGTTAGCATGACGGCTATAGGATATAGGCCGCCGATCGTCAGTTACCCCATCAGCAATCGGTAATATATGACAACTAAAGACAAAGTCCGGACTCATCCTTGTGTAATATGTACATCGCGATGTACAAATTGTCAGGTTGCAAAGTTAAGGTATTTCTGCAATCAATCAGTTTTACAACAACTATAAGAATAGACTGTTCGCTGGTATGTCTTATGAAGTATGAGAGAGCGGACATATTTGCGAAAAATCAACCGTCCCATTCCTTCTAACTTAAAAAAACAAAAGTTATGGCAATTCCGATTTACCATTTACATGACGGCTATAGGATATAGTCCGCCGATTGTCAGTTACCCCATCATCAATCGGTAATATAACAACTAAAGGACAAAGTCGGCCGATGCTTGTGAAATTTGACTGATCGCATAAATTGTAGGTTGCAAAGTGTAGGTATTTCCGCTCAATCAGTTTTACAACAACTATAAAATATAGTCGCTGTTCCTTATTGAAGTATGAGAGAGCGGACATATTTGCGAAAATCAACAGTCCCATCCTTCTAACTTAAAAAAAAAAACAAAGTTATGGCAATTCCGATTTACCAGTTACATGACGGCTATAGGATATAGTCCGCCGATCGTCAGTTACCCCATCAGCAATCGGTAATATGACAACTAAAAGACAAAGTCGGCCGATCCTTGTGAAATTTGATAGATCGCATAAATTGTAGGTTGCAAAGTTAAGGTATTTCCGCTCAATCAGTTTTACAACAACTATAAAATAAATCGCATTCCATAGTAAGGCAGTCCCTTATGAAGTTTGAGAGAACGGACATTATTCGCCGCAAAGTAAAATCCTACTCAAAGTCCCTCAGTTCTACAACAACTATAAAATAAAGTCGCTGTTCCTTATAAGTATGGGAGTAGCGGACGTATTTACGAAAATCAACAGTGCCATCGACTTCCAAAAGCGAGGTATAGAATCGATCTGCCGATTGTCAGTTACCCCATCATCAATCGGTAATATAACAACTAAAGGACAAAGTCGGCTGATCCTTGTGAAATTTGACAGATCGCATAAATTGTAGGTTGCAAAGTTAAGGTATTTCCGCTCAATCAGTTTTACAACAACTATAAAATATAGTCGCTGTTCCTTATGAAGTATGAGAGAGCGGACATATTTGCGAAAATCAACCGTTCCATCCTTCTAACTTAAAAAAAACAAAGTTATGGCGATTCCGATTTACCAGTTACATGACGGCTATAGGATATAGTCCGCCGATCGTCAGTTACCCCACTCATCAATCGGTAATATGACAACTAAAGGACAAAGTCGACCGATCCTTGTGAAATTTGACAGATCGCATAGGTTGTAGCTTGCAAAGTAAAGGTATTTTCGCTCAATCAGTTTTACAACAACTATAAAATATAGTCGCTGTTCCTATGAAGTATGAGAGAACGGACATATTTGCGAGAAAATCAAACGTTCCATCCTTCTAACCTTAAAAAAACACAAAAGTTATAGCAATTCCGATTTACCAGTTACATGACGGCTATAGGATATAGGCCGCCGATTGTCAGTTACCCCATCATCAATCGGTAATATAACAACTAAAGGACATAGTCGGCCGATCCTTGTGAAATTAGACAGATCGCATAAATTGTAGTTTGCAAAGTGAAGGAATTTCCGCTCAATCAGTTTTACAACAACTATAAAATATAGTCGCTGTTCCTTATAAAGTATGAGAGAGCGGACATATTTGCGAAAATCAACAGTCCATTCTTCTAACTTAAAAAAAACAAAGTTATGGCAATTCCGATTTACCAGTTACATGACGGCTATAGGATATAGGCCGCCGATTGTCAGTTACCCCATCATCAATCGGTAATATAACAACTAAAGCACAAAGTCGGCCGATCCTTGTGAAATTTGACAGATTGCATAAATTGTAGGTTGCCTAGTTAAGGTATTTACGCTCAATCAGTTTTACAACAACTATAAACGATATAGTCGCTATTCCTTATGAAGTATGAGAGAGCGGACATATTTCGCAGAAATCCATCAACAGTCCCATCCTTCTAACTTAAAAAAGCCAAAATTATGGCAATTCCGATTTGCCAGTTACATGAAGGCTATAGGATATAGTCCTGCCGATCGTCAGTTACCCCATCAGCAATCGAGTAATATGACAACTAAAGGAACAGAGTCGACCGATCCCTGTGAATGGATGACGCATAAATTAGGCAGTTACAAAGTGAAGGGTATTTCCGCTCAATCAGTTTTACAACAACTACTAAAACGATATAGTCGGCTGTTCCCTTATGAAGTTATGAGAGAACGAGACATATTTGCAAAGTAAAATCCATCAAACAGTCCCATTCTCTTCTAACCATAAAAAGAGAAACAAAGTATATGGCAATTCCGATTTACCAGTTACATGACGGCTATAGGATATATAGGTCCGCCGATTGTCAGTTACCCCATCATCAATCGGTAATATAACAACTAAAGCGACAAAGTCGACCGATCCTTGTGAAATTTGGCAGATCGCATAAATTGTAGGTTGCAAAGTTAAGGTATTTTCCGCTCAATCAGTTTTACAACAACTATAAAATATAGTCGCTGTTCCTTATGAAGTATGAGAGAACGGACATATTTGCGAAAATCAACAGTCCCATCCTTCTAACTTAAAAAAAACAAAGTTATGGCAATTCCGATTTACCAGTTACATGACTGCTATAGGATATAGGCCGCCGATCTTCAGTTACCCCATCATCAACTCGGTAATATGACAACTAAAGACAAAGTCGACCGATCCTTGTGAAATTTGGTAGATCGCATAGGGTTGTAGGCTGCAAAGTTAAGATATTTCCGTTCAATCAGTTTTACAACAACTATAAAATATAGTCGCTGTTCCTTAAGAAGTATGAGAGAGCGGACATGTTTGCTAAAATCAACAGTCCCATCCTTCTAACTTAAAAAACAAAAAGTTATGGCAATTCCGATTTACCAGTTACTGACGGCTATAGGATATAGTCCGCCGATCGTCAGTTACCCCATCATCAATCGGTAATATGACAACTAAAGGACAAAGTCGGCCGATCCTTGTGAAATTTGACAGATCGCATAAATTGTAGGTTACAAAGTTGAAGGATATTTCCGCTCAATCAGTTTTACAACAACTATAAAGATATAGTCGCTGATCCTTATGAAGTATGAGAGAGCGGACATATTTGCGAAAATCCAACAGTCCCATCTCTTCTAACTAAAAAAACAAAGTTATGGCAATTCCGATTTACCATTTACTATGACGGCTATAGGATATAGGGCCGCCGATTGTCAGTTACCCCATCATCAATCGGTAATATAACAACTAAAGGACAAAGTCCACTGATCCTTGTGAAATTGGCAGATCGCATAGGTTGTAGCTTACAGAGTGATGGGAAATTTCCGATCAATCAGTTTTACAACAACTATAAAATATAGTCGCCTCTTCCTTATATGAAGTATGAGAGAACGGACATAGTTTGCAAAGAAAATCCATCAGTCCCATTCTTCTAACAGCAAAATAAAAACACAAAGTTATGGCAATTCCGATTTACCAGGTTACATGACGGCTAGGATTATAGGCCGCCGATTGTCAGTTACCCCATCATCAATCGGTTATATGACAACTAAAGAACGGAAGTCAACTGATCCTTGTGAAATTTGGCAGATCGCATAGGTTGTAGTTTCGCAAAGTGAAGGAATTTCCGCTCAATCAGGTTAACAACAACTACTAAACGATACAGTCGGCCTCAACCTTATGAAGTTTGAGAGAGCGGACATATTTGCGCAAAGTAAAATCCATCAAAAGTCCCAATCCTTCTAACTTAAAAAAAAAACCAAAGTAATGGCAATTCCGATTTACTCAGTTACATGACGGCTATAGGATATAGTGCCGCCGATCATCATGTTACTCCATCATAATTCGGTTGTATGACAACTAAATGGACAAAGTCGACTGATCCTTGTGAAATTGGCATAGATCGCGATAGATTGTAGCAGTTGCAAAGTTAAGGATATTTCCGGCTCAATCAGTTATACAACAACTAATACGATATAGTCGCTGTTCCTTATGAGGTATGAGAGAACGGACATATTTGCGCAAAGTAAAATCCCATCAAAAGTCCCATCCTTCTAACATTAAAAAAACAAAACAAAATTCGCAAGCCCAAATACCCCACATTTTATACATTATAAAATATATCCTTTTCTTTGTCCTATTCGACCCCCCTCCCCCTACCAATTCCTGATTTACCAGTTACATGACGGCTATCAGGATATAGACCGCCGATTGTCAGTTACCTCCATCCATCAATCGGTTATATGTACAACCAAAGGGTCAAAGTCGGACCGATCCTTGTGAAATTGGCAGATCGCATAGGTTGTAGGCTGTACAAAGTGAAGGTAATTTGTAGCCGCTCAATCAGTTACACAACCACAAAACGATATAGTCGGCCTTTCACTTTAGAAGTATGAGAGATCGGAACATATTTGCGCAAAGTAAAAATCCATCAACAGTCCCATCCTTCTAACCTTAAAACAAAACAAAATTATGGCGATTCCGATTTACCAGTTACATGACGGCTATAGGATATAGTCCGCCGAATCGTCAGTTACCCCATCATCAATCGGTAATATGACAACTAAGGGACATAGTCGGCTGATCCTTGTGAAATTTGACAGATCGCATAAGTTGATAGGTTGCAAAAGATAGGTATTCTCCGCTCAATCAGTTAAACAACAACTATAACGATATAGTCGCTGATCCTTATGAAGTATGAGAGAACGGACATATTTGCGCAAAGTAAAATCCATCAAAAGTTCCATTCTTCTAACCGCAAAAAAACCAAAGTTACGGCATATCCGATTTACCATTTACATGACGGCTATATGGGATATAGACCGCCGATTGTCAGTTACCCCATCATCAATCGGTTATATGACAACTAAAGGACAAAGTCGACCGATCCTTGTGAAATATGTACAGATCGCATAGGTTGTAGGCTACAAAAGTGATGTGAATTTCCGCTCAATCAGCTATACAACAACTATAAACGATATAGTCGGCTGTTCCTTATGAAGTTTGAGAGAACGGACATATTTGCGCAAAGTAAAATCAACTCAAAGTTGCCATCCTTCAAACTAAAACAAAACAAAGTTATGGCGATTCCAATTTACCAGTTACATGACGGCTATAGGATCTAGGCCGCCGATTATCTGTACCCCATCATCGATCAGTAATACAACAACCAAAGAACAAAGTCAACCGATCGTTGTGAAATTTGACAGATCGCATAAATTGTAGGTTGCAAAGTTAAGGGATTTCCGCTCAGATCAGCTTTACAACTACTATAAAATATAGTCGCTAGATCCTTATTGAAGTATGAGAGAGCGGACATATTTGCGAAAGTCAAAATTCCATCCTGTCTAACCTTAAAAAAAAACACTGTTATGGCGATTCCGATTTACCAGTTACATGACGGCTATAGGATACAGACCGCCGATTGTCAGTTACCACCATCATCAATCGGTAATATGACAACTAAAGGACAAAGTAGTCAACGAAATCTTTGTGAAATTTGGCAGATCGCATAGATTGTAGGTTACAAAGTTAAGGTATTTCCGCGTCAATCAGTTATCCGACATCCGAATTTCCGATCAATCACAACTACTATAAGATATAGTCGACTGTTCCTTATGTATGAGAGAACGGGACATATTTGCGCAAAGTAAAAATCACATCCGATATCAAATTCCATCACCTAAAAAAAACCAGTATATTATTTCACAACCGATTACCACATTAGGTTTTCCCCCCTTATTTCCCTTTCGGGCGGACTTGTTTGTCCCAGATGCTTAACTTAAAAAGAAACAAAGTATGGGCATAATCGATTTACCAGTTACATAATGACGGCTATAGAATATAGTCCGACGGATTCGTCAAGTTACCCATCATCAATCGGTTATATGACAACTAAAGGACAAAGTCGACCGATCCTTGTGAAATATGGCAGATCGCATAGGTTGTAGCTTACAAAGTGATGGAATTTCCGGCTCTATCAGTTCCGGCGATACAACTACTAAAGATATAGTCGGCTGTCACCTTGTGAAGTTTGAGAGAGCGGACATATTTGCGCAAAGTAAAATCCATCAAAAGTTCCATTCTTCTAAACTTCAAAACAAACAAAGTAATGGCGATTCCCGATTTAACAGTAACATGACGGCTATAGGATATAGTCCGCCGATCGTCAGTTACCCCATCATCAATCGGTAATATGATGACAATTAAAGGACAAAGCTCGTCCGATCCTTCTGAAACTTGGCAGATCGCATAGATTGTAGCTTACAAAGTGAAGGAATTTCCGGTCAATCAGTTATGATCAACCAACTACTAAAATTAGTCGCTATAGTCGCCTCCCTTATGAAGTATGAGAGAACGGACATATTTGCGCAAAGTACAATCCATCAACCATCCCATCCTTCTGACACCTTAAAAAAACAAAATTATGGCGATTCCGATTTACCTGTTACATGACTTCTATAGGATATAGTCCGCCGATCTCGTTACCCCATCATCAATCGGTAATATGACAACTAAAGGACAAAATCGACCGATCCTGTGAAATTTGGCAGATCGCATAATTTAGCTTACAAAGTGAAGGAATTTCCGGTCAATCAGTTATACAACAACCAAAGGATATAGTCAGACGTCCTTATGTTTCAGAGAACGGACATATTCGCGCAAAGTAAAATCCACTTGTTATCAAATTCATCACTTTGCAACTACAACCTATGCGATCGATAGGAAATAGTCGGCCTCAATTTTATGAAGTTTGAGAGAACGGACATATTTGCGCAAAGTAAAATCCATCAAAAGTTCCAATCCTTCTAACTTAAAAACAAACCAAAGTAATGGCGATTCCGATTTACTCAGTTACATGACGGCTATAGGATATAGTCCGCCGATCAGTCAGTTACTCCCATCATCAATCGGTAATATGAAAACTAAAGGACAAAGTCGGCTGGATCCTTGTGAAATTTGACAAGATCGCATAGATTGTAGCGTTGCAAAGTGAAGCGTATTTCCAGCTCAATCAGTTATACAACAAGCAATATGTCCACAAGGATAAGTCGGCTGATCCTTATGAAGTTTGAGAGAACGGACATATTTTCGCAAAGGAAAATCCATCAAAAGTCCCATTCTTCTGACTTAAAAACAAAACAAAATTATGGCGATTCCGATTTATCTGTTACATGACTTGGCTATAGGATAAAGTCCGCCGATCGTCCATCATAATTCGGTTATATGACAACTAAAGAACAAAGTCGACCGATCCTTGTGAAATATGGCAGATCGCATAGGTTGTAGCTTACAAAGTTTGAAGGAATTTCCGCTCAATCAGCTTGTACAACAACTACCAAAAATATAGTCGGCTCATCCTTATGAAGTTTGAGAGATCGGACATATTTGCGCATATTAAAATCCATCAAAAGTCCCATTCTTCTAACTTAAAACAAAACAAAATTATGGCGATTCCGATTTACCAGTTACATGACGGCTATAGGATATAGTCCGCCGATCGTCAGTTACCCCATCATCAATCGGTAATATGACAACTAAAGGACAAAGTCGACCGATCCTTGTGAAATATGACAGATCGCATATATTGTAGCTTACAAAGTGATGGAATTTCCGGTCAATCAGCTATTCACTAACAACTACTAAACGATATAGTCGCCCTCTCCTTATAAAGTTTGAGAGAACGGACATATTTGCGCAAAAAATCCATCAAAAGTCCCATTCTTCTAACTGAAAAGAGTTAAAACAAAGTAATGGCATATCCGATTTACCAGTTTACATGACGGCTATAGGATATAGTCCGCCGATCGTCAGTTACCCCATCATCAATCGGTTATATGACAACTAAAGGACAAAGTCGACCGATCCTTGTGAAATATGGCAGATCGCATAGGTTGTAGCTTACAAAGTGATAGGAATTTCTCGGTCAATCAGTTATACAACTACTAAACGATATACGGTCGGCTCACCTTATGAAGTTTGAGAGAACGGACATATTTGCGCAAAAGTAAAATCCATCAAAAATCGCTATCTCTTCTACAATTGATAAAACAAAACAAAGGCAATGACGATTCCGATTTATCAGTTAATTGACGGCTATAGGAGAAAGTCCTGCTTCGTCAGTACCCATATAATTCGTTATATGACAACTAAAGAACAAAGTCGACCGATCCTTGTGAAATATGGCAGATCGCATAGGATGTAGCTTACAGCCAGGGATCCTGAAGCTCGATCAGACTAACAAAAATCTAAACGAATAGTCGACCGTCACTGCTTGAAAGTTTGAGAAGGAAATATTTGCGCAAAGGAAAATCCATCAAAAAGTCCCATACTTCTAACTTAAAAAAAAGGAAACAAAATTATGGCGAATCCGATTTACCGTTACAGACCTATCATGTCCATATATCCGGTAATTATATGACAACTAAAGGACAAAGTCGACCGATCCTTGTGAAATATGGCAGATCGCATAGGTCTGTAGCTTTTCAAAGTGAAGTAGGAATTTTTCGGTCAATCAGATTATACAACAACTAAACGATATAGTCGGCTCATCCATTATGAAGTTTGAGAGAACGGACATATTTGCGGCAAAGTAAAATCCATCAAAAGCCTCATTCCATCACAGGTAAGCTCCAACCTATGCGATATGCCATATTTCACAAGGATCGGTCGACTTTGTCCTGTATTTCTAACTTAAAACAAAACAAATTAATGGACATTATCCGATTTACCAGTTTACATGACGGCTAAGGACTATAGTCCGCCGATCGTCAGTTACCCTCCCCCATCATCAAATTCGGTTATATGACAACTAAAGGACAAAATGTCGACCGATCCTTCTGAAATATGGCAGATCGCATAGGTTTGTAGCTTAGCAAAGTGATGGAAATTTCCGTTCAAGTTCCGGCATACAACTACCAAACATATAGTCGACATCACCTGCGAAAAGTTTGTAGAGAACGGACAGTTGTTTTGCGCAAAGGAAAATCCATCAAAAGTCCCATTCTTCAAGACTTTGAAAATAAACAAAACAATATAATGGCGATTCCGATTTATCCAGTTAAGACTTCTATAGGACATATCCGCCGATCGTCAGTTACCCCATCATCAATCGGTAATATGACAACTAAAAGGACAAAGTCGACCGATCCTTGTGAAATATGGCGAGATCGCATAGATTGTAGCTTACAAAGTGATGGAAATTTCCGGTCAATCAGTTATACAACAACTATAGGATATACTGTCGGCCTATCCTTGTCAAGCTTGAGAGAACGACATCAATTGGTAACAGTACAATCCATCAAAAGATAAATTCGTCCGAATCTTAACAGAAACCAAACAGAATTATGGCGATACGATTTAACAGTTAAAAGTGAGGGTAATTGGCGATCAATAGTCCCATATGAGCGGTAATGGTATGACTACCAAAGGATATAGTCAGACTGGTCCTTGTGAATATGTCAAGATTTACAGATTGGAGGCATATTAAGCGAGCAGGAAGTCCATCAACTACCAACCGCATCACTGCACACCTACAAACTTATGCGATCGATAGGATATAGTCGGCCTCACCATTATGAAGTTTTGAGAGAACGGACATATTTGCGCAAAGTAAAATCCATCAAAAGTCCCAATCCTTCTAACTTAAAAACAAAAAAAAACAAAATAATGGGGGATTCCGATTTACCAGTTACATGACGACTATAGGATAAAGTCCGCCGAATCGTCAGTTACTCCATCATAATTCGGTTATATGACAACTAAAGAACAAAGTCGACCGATCCTTGTGAAATATGCAGATCGCATAGGTAGCATCAAAGCGAGGCAATTTCCCGATCAATCAGATTATACAACAACTAAACGATATAGTCGACCGATCACCTGTGAAGTTTGAGAGAACGGACATATTTGCGCAAGAGTAAAATCCATCAAAAGTCCCATTCTTTCTAACTTAAAAAAAACAAAAACAAAATAATGGCGGATTCCGATTTACCAGTTACATTGACTGCTACAGAATATAGTCCGCCGATCGTCAGTTACTCCATCATAAATCGGTTTTCATATGACAACTAAAAGACAAAGTCGACCGATCCTTGTGAAATATGGCAGATCGCCATAGTGTAGTAGCCAAAGTGAAGGAACTGCTGGTCAATCAGCTATACAACAACTACCTCCAGGATATAGTCCGCCGATCGTCACTTACCCCATTAATCCATCGGTAATATGACAACTAAAGAACAAAGTCCGATCCTTGTGAAATATGCGATCGTGATAGGTTATAGCATACGAAGTGAAGAATTTCCGGTCAATCAGTTATTCACCCACAACTACTAAACGATTACTAAAAACGGCCTCACCTTATGAAGTTTGGAGAGAACGGACATATTTGCGCAAAGTAAAATCCATCAAAAGTCCCATTCTTCTGACATCAAAAACAAAACAACAATATAATGGCGATTCCGATTTACCTGTTACATGGCTACTATAGGTATAGTACGCCGCATTGTCCGTTACCCTGTCATCAGTCGGTTATATGTACAACTAAAGAACAAAGTCGACCGATCCTTGCGAAATATGGCAGATCGCATAGGTTGTGAGCTAACAAAGTGAAGGAATTTCCAGGTCTATCAGCTATACAACTACTAAGACGATATAGTCTGGCCAATCACTTTACGAAGTTTGAGAGAACGGACAATATTTGCGCAAAGTAAAATCCATCAAAAGTCCCATTCTTTAAAACTTTAAAAACAAAACAATAATGTAATGGCGATTCCGATTTACCAGTTACATGACGGCTATAGGATTAGTCCGCCGATCGTCACATACATCATCTCCGGTAATATGACAACGAAAGGAGAAAGCCGACCGATCCTTGTGAAATATGGCAGATCGCATAGTGTTGTAGCTTACAAGTGAATGGATTTTCCGGTCAATCAGTTACTTTCAACAACTCAAGGACATAGTCGACTGATCCATGTGAAATATGGCATATCGCAGATATGGCTGTAGCTTACAAAGTGATGGAAATTTCCGGTCAATCAGCTATCACAACAACTATCAAACGATATAGTCGGCCTATCCTTATAAAGTTTGAGAGAACGGACATATTTGCGCAAAGTAAAATCCATCAAAAGTCCCATTCTTCTGACTGAAAAAGAAAACAAAGTTTATGGCAGTAATTCCGAATTTACCAGTTACATGACGTCTAAGGACTATAGTCCGCCGATCGTCAGTTACCCCATCATACAATCGGTTATATGACAACTAAAGGACAAAGTCGACCGATCCTTGTGAAATATGGGCAGATCGCATAGGTCTGTAGCTTACAAAGTGATGGAATTTCCGGTCTATCAGCTATATAACTACTATAACGATATAGTCGGCCTCATCCTTATGAAGTTTGAGAGAATGGACATATTTGCGCAAAGTAAAATCCATCAAAAGTCCCATTCTTCTAACTTAAACTTGAAAACAAACAAAGTAATGGCGATTCCGATTTATCAGTTACATGACGGACTATAGGATATACTCCGCCGATCGTCAGTTACCCCATCATCATCGGTAATATGACAATCGAAAGGACAAAGTCGACCGATCCTTGCCTGAAATATGGCAGATCGCATAGATTGTAGCTTACGAAGTGAAGGAATTTCAGGTCAATCAGTTATACAACAACTTAGGATACTAGTCGACTCATCCATATCAAGTTGAGAGAACGTCTCCTTTTCGCGCAAGGAAAATCCATCAAAAGTCCCGTCCTCTCTCTCTCTAGTAAGGTACAAACTAAAGGACAAAATTATGGCAGACGCGATCTATCTGTTACATGACTACTAGAGGACAAAGTCGCATCGCCATGCAGTAATTGGCTATACGACAACTCAAAGAACAAAGTCGACCAGATCCTTGTGAAATATGGCAGATCGCATAGGTATGTAGCTTACAAAGTGAATGGAATTTCCGGTCTATCAGCTATACAACAACTAAAACGATATAGTCGGCTCATCCTTATGAAGTTTGAGAGAACGGACATACTTTCGCAAAGTAAAATCCATCAAAAGTCCCATTCTTCAAACTTAAAAACAAACAAAGTAATGGCGATTCCGATTTACCAGTTACATGACGGATAGGATATAGCCGCCAATCGTCAGTTACCCCATCATCAATCGGTAATATGACAACTAAAGGACAAAGTCGACCGATCCTTGTGAAATATGGCAGATCGCATAGATTGTAGCTTACAAAGTGAAGGAATTTCCGGTCAATCAGTTATACAACAACTATAGGATATAGTCCGCCAATCGTCACTTACACCATCATCAATCGGTAGTATGACAACTAAAGGACAAATTCGTCCGATCCTTGTGAAACTTGGCAGATCGCATAGATTATAGCATGCAAAGCGAAGCAATTTCCAGTCAATCAGTTATACAACAACAATAGGATAAAGTCGACGGATCCTTATGAGGTTTGAGAGAACAGACATATTTTCGCAAAGTAAAATCCATCAAAAGTCCCATTCTTCTAACTTAAAAACAAAACAAAATTATGGCGATTCCGATTTACCAGTTACATGACTTCTATAGGATATAGTCCGCCGATCGTCAGTTACCCCATCATTAATCGGTTATATGACAACTAAAGGACAAAGTCGACCGATCCTTGTGAAATATGGCAGATCGCATAGGTTGTAGCTTACAAAGTGATGGAATTTCCGGTCAATCAGATACACAACTACTAAACGATATAGTCGGCCTCACTTTACGAAGTTTGAGAGAACGGAAATATTTGCGCATAGTAAAATCCATCAAAAGTCCTATTCTTCTAACTTAAAAAAAAAAACAAAATTATGGCGATTCCGATTTACCAGTTACATGACGGCTATAGTGGATATAGTCCGCCGATCGTCAGTTACCCATCATCAATCGTATATATGACAACTAAAGGACATAGTCGACCGATCCTTGTGAAATATGGCAGATCGCATAGGTTGAAGCTTACAAAGGTGATGGAATTTCCGGTCAATCAGCTAACACAACTACCAAACGATATAGTCGGCCAATCCTTATAAAGTTTGAGAAAACGGACATATTTTCGCAAAGTAAAATCCATCAAAAGTCCCATTTTTCTTACTGAAAAGAAAACAAAGTAACGGCATAATCGATTTACCATTTAAATGACGGTTTAGGATATAGTCTGCCGATCGTCAGTTACCCCATCATCAATCGGTTATATGACAACTAAAGGACAAAGTCGACCGATCCTTGTGAAATATGGCAGATCGCATAGGTTGTAGCTTACAAAGTGATGGAATTTCCGGTCAATCAGCTATATAACTACTAAACGATATAGTCGGCCCGATCCTTTTATGAAGTTTGAGAGAACGGACATATTTGCGCAAAGTAAAATCCATCAAAAGTGCCATTCTTTAAACTTGAAAAAACAAAAACAAAGTAATGGCGATTCCGATTTATCAGTTACATGACGTCTATAGGATATAGTCCGCCGATCGTCAGTTACTCCATCATCGGTAATATGACAACGAAAGAAAAAGTCGTCCGATCCTTGTGAAACTTAAGCAGATCGCATAGGGTTGTAGCTTACAAAGTGATGGAATTTCCGGTCAATCAGTTATACAACAACTATACTGGCTCCCCTCCCCCTTACTCCCAATATATAGTCCGCCGATCGTCAGTTACCCCATCATCAATCGGTAATATGACAACTAAAGGACAAATTCGTCCGATCCTCGTGAAACTTGGCAGATCGCATAGATAATAGCTTACAAAGTCGAGCGATCCTTGTGAAATATGACAGATCGCATAGGTTGTAGCTTACAAAGTGATGGAATTTCCGGTCAATCAGCTATACAACTACTAAACGATATAGTCGGCCTACCACCTTTATGAAGTTTGAGAGAACGGACATATTTTCGCAAAGTAAAATCCATCAAAAAAAGTCCCATTCCTTAAACTTAAAAACAAAACAAAGTAATTGCGATTCCGATTTACCAGTAACATGATTTCTATAGGATATACTCCGCCGATCGTCAGTTACCCCATCATCAATCGGTAATATGACAACTAAAGGACAAATTCGTCCGATCCTTGTGAAATTGACAGATCGCATAGATTATAAAGCTTACAAAGTGATGGAATTTCGTCAATCAGTTATACACTACTATAGGATATAGTCCGCCAATCGTCACTTACACCATCATCAATCGGTAATATGACAACTAAAGGGACAAAGTCGACCGATCCTTGTGAAATATGGCAGATCGCATAGGTAATAGCTTACAAAGTGAAGCAATTTCCGGTCAATCAGTTATACAACAACAATAGGATATAGTCGGCCGATCCTTATAAAGTTTGAGCGAACGGACATACTTCCCGGGCGCAAAGTAAAATCCATCAAAAGTCCCATTCTTCAAACTTAAAAGGAAACAAAGTAATGGCATTACCGATTTACCAGTTACATGACGGCTAAGGTATATAGTCCGCCGATCGTCAGTTACCCCTTCATCAATCGGTGTTCAGGTAACATGACAAGCTAGGGGGAAGGAGGACAAAGTCGACCGATCCTTGTGAAATATGGCAGATCGCATAGGTTGTAGCTTTGCAAAGTGAAGGAATTTCCAGGTCAATCAGTTATACAACAACTATAGGATATAGTCGGCCGATCCTTATGAAGTTTGAGAGAACGGACATATTCGCCCAAAGTAAAATCCATCAAAAGTCCCATTCTTCTAACTTAAAAACAAAACAAAATTATGGCGATTCCGATTTACCAGTTACATGACTACTATAGGATATAGTCCGCCGATCGACAGTTGACCCCGTCATAAATCGGTAATATGACAACTAAAGGACAAAGTCGACCGATCCTTGTGAAATATAGCAGATCGCATAGGTTGTAGCTTACGAAGTGAAGGAATTTCAGGTCAATCAGTTATACAACAACTATACGATATAGTCGGTCGATCCTTATGAAGTTTAAGAGAACGGACATATTTTCGCAAAGTAAAATTCATCAAAGTCCCATTCTTTTAACTTAAAAGAATCAAAGTATGGGCATTACCGATTTACCAGTTACATGACGGCTATAGTATATAGTCCGCCGATCGTCAGTTACCCCATCATAAATCGGTAATATGACAACTAAAGGACAAAATCGACCGATCCTTGTGAAATATGGCAGATCGCATAGGTTGTAGCTTACAAAGTGAAGGAATTTTCGGTCAATCAGTTATACAACAACTATAGGATATAGTCGGCCGATCCTTACGAAGTTTGAAAGAACGGACATATTTTCGCAAAAGTAAATCCATCAAAAGTCCCATTCTTCTAACTTAAATGAAAACAAAGTAATGGCATTACCGATTTACCAAAAGTTACATGACGGCTATAGGATAGATAAAGTCCGCCGATCGTCAGTGTTACCCCATCATCAATCGGTAATATGACAACTAAAGGACAAAGTCGACCGATTCTTGTGAAATATGGCAGATCGCATAGATTGTAGCTTACAAAGTGATGGAATTTCCGGTCAATCAGCTATACAACTACTAAACGATATAGTCGGCCACACCTTATGAAGTTTGAGAGAACGGACATATTTGCGCAAAGTAAAAATCCATCAAAAGTCCCATTCTTCGCGAATTAACTTAAAAAGAAAACAAAGTAATGGCATTACCGATTTACCAGTTACATGACGGCTATAGGATATAGTCCGCCGATCGTCAGTTACCCCATCATCAATCGGTAATATGACAACTAGAGGACAAAGTCGACCGATCCTTGTGAAATATGGCAGATCGCATAGATTGTAGCTTACAAAGTGATGGAATTTCCGGTCAATCAGCTATGTTCCGATCAATCCGAATTTCCGATCAATCACAACTACTAAACGATATAGTCGGTCGATCCTTATGAAGTTTAAGAGAACGGACATATTTGCGCAAAGTAAAATCCATCAAAAGTCCCATTCTTCTAACTAAAAAACAAAACAAAATTATGGCGATTCCGATTTATCTGTTACATGACTTCTATAGGATAAAGTCCGCCGATCGTCCATCATAATTCGGTTATATGACAACTAAAGAACAAAGTCGACCGATCCTTGTGAAATATGGCAGATCGCATAGGTTGTTGCTTACAAAGTAAGCATAAAAAGAAGCTTTCAAAAAGAAGCAATTTCCGGTCAAACAGTTATACAACAACTATACGATATAGTCGGCCTCTCCTTATGAAGTTTGGAGAGAACGGACATATTCGCGCAAAGTAAAATCCATCAAAAGTCCCATTCTTCTTACTACAAAAACAAAACAAAATTATCGCGATTCCGATTTACCAGTTACATGACTTCTATAGGATATAGTCCGGCGATCGTCAGTTACCCCATCATAGCAAATGGGTAATATGACAACTAAAGGACAAATGTCGACCGATCCTTGTGAAATATGGCAGATCGCATAGGTTGTAGCTTACAAAGTGAAGGAATTTTCGGTCAATCAGCTATCCCCACGATCCGATCAATCACAACAACTAAACGATATAGTCGGCCGATCCTTATGAAGTTTAAGAGAACGGACATATTTTCGCAAAGTAAAATCCATCAAAAGTCCCATTCTTCTAACTAAAAAACGAAACAAAGTAGTGGCATTACCGATTTATCAGTTACATGACGGCTATAGTAAATAGTCTGCCGATCGTCAGTTGCCCCATCATCAATCGGTTATATGACAACTAAAGAACAAAGTCGACCGATCCTTGTGAAATATGGCAGATCGCATAGGTTGTAGCTTACAAAAGTGAAGTGCAATTTCCGGTCAATCAGCTATACAACAACTAAACGATATAGTCGGCCGATCCTTATGAAGTTTGAGAGAACGGACATATTTGCGCAAAAGTAAAATCCATCAAAAGTCCAATTCTTCTAATTTAAAAACAAAACAAAATTATGGCGATTCCGATTTACCAGTTACATGACGGCTATAGGGATATAGTCCGCCGATCGACAGTTACCCCATCATCAATCGGTAATATGACAACTAAAGGACAAAGTCGACCGATCCTTGTGAAATATGGCAGATCGCATAGGTTGTAGCTTACAAAGTGATGGAATTTCCGGTCAATCAGCTATACATAAACTAAAGGATATAGTCGGTCCATCCTTGATGAAGATGAGAGATTGGACATATTCGCGCAACGTAAAATCCATCAAAAGTCCCATTCTTTTAACTTAAAAAGAATCAAGTTACATGACGGCTATAGTATATAGTCCGCCGATCCTCAGTTACCCCGTCATAAATCGGTAATATGACAACTAAAGGACAAAATCGACCGATCCTTGTGAAATATGGCAGATCGCATATGTTTAGCTTGCAAAGTGAAGGAATTTTCGGTCAATCAGTTATACAACAACTATACGATATAGTCGGCCGATCCTTATGAAGTTTGAGAGAACGGACATATTTGCGCAAAGTAAAATCCATCAAAAGTCCCATTCTTCTAACTTAAAAGGAAACAAAGTAATGGCATTACCGATTTACCAGTTACATGACGTCTATAGTATATAGTCCGCCGATCGTCAGTTACCCCATCATCAATCGGTAATATGACAACTAAAGGACAAAGTCGACCGATTCTTGTGAAATATGGCAGATCGCATAGATTGTAGCTTACAAAGTGAAGGAATTTCCGGTCAATCAGCTATACAACAACTAAACGATATAGTCGGCCAATCCTTATGAAGTTTGAGAGAACGGGAACATTTTCGCAAAGTTAAATGTATCAAAAGTCCCATTCTTCTAACTTAAAAGGAAACAAAATAATGGCATTACCGATTTACCAGTTACATGATCGGCTATAGGATATAGTCCGCCGATCGTCAGTTACCCCATCATAAATCGGTAATATGACAACTAAAGGACAAAGTCGACCGATCCTTGTGAAATATGGCAGATCGCATAGGTTGTAGCATACAAGTGATGGAATTTCCGGTCAAACAGCTATACAACTACTAAACGATATAGTCGGTGACCTTATGAAGTTTGAGAGAACGGACATATTTTCGCAAAGTAAAATCCATCAAAAGTCCCATTCTTCTAACTTAAAAACAAAACAAAATTATGGCGATTCCGATTTACCAGTTACATGACTTCTATAGGATATAGTCCGCCGATCGTCAGTTACTCCATCATAATTCGGTTATATGACAACTAAAGACAAAGTCGACCGATCCTTGTGAAATATGGCAGATCGCATAGGTTGTTGCTAAAGTTAGCATAAAAGACAGCTTTCAAAGAGAAGCAATTTCCGGTCAATCAGCTATACAACTACTAAACGATATAGTCGGCCTCACCTTATGAAGTTTGAGAGAACGGACATATTTGCGCAAAGTAAAATCCATCAAAAGTCCCATTCTTCTAACTTAAAAACAAAACAAAATTATGGCGATTCCGATTTACCTGTTACATGACTTCTATAGGATATAGTCCGCCGATCGTCCATCATAATTCGGTTATATGACAACTAAAGAACAAAGTCGACCGATCCTTGTGAAATATGGCAGATCGCATAGGTTGTAGCTTACAAAGTGATGGAATTTCCGGTCAATCAGCTATCACAACAACTATAGGATAGAGTCGGTCGATCCTTATGAAGTTTAAGAGAAGGGACATATTTTCGCAAAGTAAAATCCATCAAAAAGTCCCATTCTTCTAACTAAAAACAAAACAAAATTATTGGGATTTCGGATTTACCGTTACATGACGTCTATAGGATATTACTCCCATCATACATCGGTTATATGACAACTAAAGACAAAGTCGACCGATTCTTGTGAAATATGGCAGATCGCATAGGTTGTAGCTTACGAAGTGAAGGAATTTCAGGTCAATCAGTTATACAACAACTACAGGATAAAGTCGGCCTCTCCTTATGAAGTTTGAGAGAACGGACATATTTGCGCAAATAAAATCCATCAAAAGTCCCATTCTTCTAACTTAAAAAGAAAACAAAGTTATGGCATTACCGATTTACTAGTTACATGACTTCTATAGATATAGTCCGCCGGATCGTCAGTTACCCCATCATCATTCGGTAATATGACAACTAAAGGACAAAGACGACCGATCCTTGTGAAATATGGCAGATCGCATAGGTTGTAGCTTACAAAGTGATGTGAATTTCCGGTCAATCAGTTATACAACAACTCTAAGATATAGTCGGCGATACCTTATAAAGTTTGAGAGAACGGACATACTGCGCAAAGTAAAATCCATCAAAAGTTCCATTCTTCAAACTTACAAGAAACAAAATAATGGCGATTACCGATTTACCAGTTACATGACGGCTTTAGGATATAGTCCGCCGATCGTCAGTTACTCCATCATAAATCGGTAATATGACAACTAAAGAACAAAGTCGACCGATCCTTGTGAAATATGGCAGATCGCATAGGTTGTAGCTTACAAAGTGATGGAATTTCCGGTCAATCAGCTATACAACAACTATACGATATAGTCCTTAGATCCGATCCTTTGGAAGTCTGAGAGAACGGGCATATTTTCGCTAAGTAAAATCCATCAAAAGTCCCATTCTTCTAACTTAAAAGGAAACAAAGTAATGGCATTACCGATTTACCAGTTACATGACGGCTATACGTATATAGTCTATAGTCAGTATACTACTAAACGATATAGTCGGCCTCACCTTATGAAGTTTGAGAGAACGGACATATTTGCGCAAAGTAAAATCCATCAAAAGTCCCATTCTTCTAACTTAAAAGGAAACAAAGTATGGGCATTACCGATTTACCAGTTACATGACGGCTATAGTATATAGTCCGCCGATCGTCAGTTACCCCATCATCAATCGGTAATATAACGACTAAAGGACAAAGTCGACCGATCCTTGTGAAATATGGCAGATCGCATAGGTTGTAGCTTACAAAGTGAAGGAATTTCCGGTCAATCAGCTATACAACTACTAAACGATATAGTCGGCCTCACCTTATGAAGTTTGAGAGAACGGACATATTTGCGCAAAGTAAAATCCATCAAAAGTCCCATTCTTCTAATTTAAAAATAAAACAAAATTATGGCGATTCCGATTTACCAGTTACATGACTTCTATAGGATATAGTCCGCCGATCGTCAGTTACTCCATCATAAATCGGTTATATGACAACTAAAGGACAAAGTCGACCGATCCTTGTGAAATATGGCAGATCGCATAGGTTGTAGCTTACAAAGTGAATGGATTTCCGGTCAATCAGTTATACAACCACTATAGGATATAGTCCTTATGATCCGATCCTTATGAAGTTTGAGAGAACGGACATATTTTCGCAAAGTAAAATCCATCAAATGTCCCATTTATCTAACTTTAAAGGAAACAAAGTAATGGCATAACCGATTTACCAGTAACACGACTTCTATAGGACATAGTCCGCCGATCGTCAGTTACCCCATCATCAATCGGTAATATGACAACTGAGGGACAAAGTCGACGGAGCCTTGTGAAATATGGCAGATCGCATAGGTTGTAGCTTACAAAAGTGATGGAGTTTCCGGTCAATCAGTTATACAACAACTATGGGATATAGGCGGCCGATCCTTATGAAGTTTGAGAGATCGGACATATTCGCGCAAATTAAAATCAATCAAAAGTCCCAATCTTTTAACTTAAAAGGAAACAAAGTATGGGCATTACCGATTTACCAGTTACATGACGGCTATAGGATATAGTCCGCCGATCGTCAAGTTACCCATCATCAATCGGTAATATGACAACTAAAGGACAAAGTCGACCGATCCTTGTGAAATATGGCAGATCGACAGTTTGTAGCTTACAAAGTGAAGGAATTTCCGGTCAATCAGCTATAAAACTACTAAACGATATAGTCGGCCTCGCCTTATGAAGTTTGAGAGAACGAACATATTTGCGCAAAGTAAATTCCATCAAAAGTCCCATTCTTCCATTACTTAAAAACAAAACAAAATTATGGCGATTCCGATTTACCAGTTACATGACGTCTATAGGATATAGTCCGCCGATCGTCAGTTACTCCATCATAAATCGGTTATATGACAACTAAAGAACAAAGTCGACCGATTCTTGTGAAATATGGCAGATCGAATAGGTTGTAGCTTACAAGGTGATGGAATTTCCGGTCAATCAGCTATACAACTACTAAACTATATAGTCGGCCGATCCTTATGAAGTTTGAGAGAACGGACATATTTGCACAAAGTAAAATCCATCAATTCTCTCACAAAACAAAACCAAATTATGGCGATTCCGATTTACCAGTTACATGACGTCTGTAGGATATAGTCCGCCAATCGTCAGTTACCTCATCATAAATCGGTTATATGACAACTAAAGGACAAAGTCGACCGATCCTTGTGAAATACGGCAAAATCGCATAGGTTGTAGGCTTGCAAAGTGATGGAATTTCCGGTCAATCAGTTATGCCCAACAACTAAACGATATAGTCGCCCAACCTTATGAAGTTTGAGAATACGGACATATTTGCGCAAAGTAAAATCCATCAAAAGTCCCATTCTTCTAACTTAAAAAACAAAACAAAATTATGGCGATTCCGATTTACCAGTTACATGACGGCTATAGGATATAGTCCGCCGATCGTCAGTTACTCTATCATCAATCGGTAATATGACAACTGAGGGACAAAGTCGACCGAGCCTTGTGAAATATGGCAGATCGCATAGGATGTAGCTTACAAAGTGATGCAATTTCCGGTCAATCAGCTATCATTACAACTACTAAACGATATAGTCGGCCGATCCTTATAAAGTTTGAGAGAACAGACATATTTGCGCAAAGTAAAATCCATCAAAAGTCCCATTCTTCTAACTTAAAAGCAAAACAAAATTATGGCGATTCCGATTTACCAGTTACATGACGGCTATAGGATAAAGTCCGCCGATCGTCAGTTACTCCATCATCAATCGGTAATATGACAACTTAAGGACAAAGTCGACCGATCCTTGTGAAATTTGGCAGATTGCATTGGTTGTAGCTTACAAAGTGAATTTCCGGTCAATCAGCTATACAACTAATAAACGATATGGTCGGCCGATCCTTATATAGTTTGAGAGAACGGACATATAGTCGCAAAGTAAAATCCATCAAAACTCCCATTCTTCTAACTTAAAAGAAAAACAAAATTATGGCGATTCCGATTTACCAGTTACATGACGGCTATAGTATATAGTTCGCCGATCGTCAGTTACCCCATCATCAATCGGTAATATGACAACTAAAGGACAGAGTAAAATCCATCAAATTTCCCATTCATCTAACTTAAAAGGAAACAAAGTAATGGCATAACCGATTTACCAGTTACATCTCGGCTAAAGGACATAGTCCGCCGATCGTGAGTTACCCCATCATCAATCGGTAATATGACAACTGAGGGACAAGGACGACCGAGCCTTGTGAAATTTGGCAAATTGCATTGGTTGTAGCTTACAAAGTGAAAGAATATCCGGTCAATCAGTTATACAAATACTAAACGATATAGTCGGCGGACCTTTATGAAGTTTGAGAGAACGGGCATATTCTCGCAAAGTAAAATCCATCAAAAGTCCCATTCTTCTAACTTAAAAGGAAACAAAGTAATGGCATTACCGATTTTCTAGTTACATGACGGCTATAGTATATAGTCTATAGTCGTATTCTATAGAATATGGGCGGCCGATCCTTATGAAGTTTGAGAGAACGGACATATTTCGCGCAAAGTAAAATCCATCAAAAGTCCCATTCTTGAACTTAAAAAGAAACAAAAGTATGGGCGATTCCGATTTACCAGTTACATGACTTCTATAGGATATAGTCCGCCGATCGTCAGTTACTCCATCATAAATCGTCGACCGATTCTTGTGAAATATTTCAGATCGCATAGGTTGTTGCTTACAAAGTGAAGGAATTTCCGGTCAATCAGTTATACAACAACTAAAGGATATAGTCGGCCGATCCTTATGAAGTTTGAGAGAACGGAATATTTGCGCAAAGTAAAATCCATCAAAAGTCCCATTCTTCAACTTTAAAAAAACAAAACAAAATTATGGCGATTCCGATTTACCAGTTACATGACGTCTATAGGATATAGTCCGCCGATCGTCAGTTACCCCATCATCAATCGGTTATATGACAACTAAAGGACAAAGTCGACCGATCCTTGTGAAATATAGCAGATCGCATAGGTTGTAGCTTACAAAGTGAAGGAATTTCCGGTCAATCAGATATACAACCACTATAGGATATAGTCGGCCGATCCTTATAAAGTTTGAGAGAACGGACATATATTCGCAAAGTAAAATCCATTAAAAGTCCCATTCTTCTACTTTAAAAACAAAACAAAATTATGGCGATTCCGATTTATCAGTTACATGACTTCTATAGGATATAGTCCGCCGATCGTCAGTTACTCCATCATAAATCGGTTTTATGACAACTAAAGGACAAAGTCGACCGATCCTTGTGAAATATAGCAGATCGCATAGGTTGTAGCTTACAAAGTGAAGGAATTTCCGGTCAATCAGATATACAACAACTATAGAATATAGTCGGCCGATCCTTATATAGATTGAGAGAACGGACATATTCGCAAAGTAAAATCCATTAAAAGTCCCATTCTTCTACTTTAAAAACAAAACAAAATTATGGCGATTCCGATTTACCAGTTACATGACTTCTATAGGATATAGTCCGCCGATCGTCAGTTACCCCATCATAAATCGGTTTTATGACAACTAAAGGACAAAGTCGACCAATCCTTGTGAAATATGGCAGATCGCATAGGTTCTAGCTTACAAAGTGAAGGAATTTCCGGTCAATCAGATATACAACCACTATAGGATATAGTCGGCCGATCCTTATATAGTTTGAGAGAACGGACATATAGTCGCAAAGTAAAATCCATCAAAACTCCCATTCTTCTAACTTAAAAGCAAAACAAAATTATGGCGATTCCGATTTACCAGTTACATGACGGCTATAGTATATAGTCCGCCGATCGTCAGTTACCCCATCATCAATCGGTAATATGACAACTAAAGGACAGAGTCGACCGATCCTTGTGAAATATGGCAGATCGCATAGGTTGTAGCTTACAAAGTGAAGGAATTTCCGGTCAATCAGTTATACAACTACTAAACGATATAGTCGGCATCACCTTATGAAGTTTGAGAGAACGGACATATTCGCGCAAAGTAAAATCCATCAAAAGTCCCATTCTTCTAACTAAAAGGAAACAAAGTAATGGCATTACCGATTTACCAGTTACATGACGGCTAAAGTATATAGTCTGCCGATCGTCAGTTACCCCATCATCAATCGGTAATATGACAACTAAAGGACAAAGTCGACCGATCCTTGTGAAATATGGCAGATCGCATAGGTTGTAGCTTACAAAGTGAAGTAATTTCCGGTCAATCAGTTATACAACAACAATAGGATAAAGTCGACGGATCCTTATGAGGTTTGAGAGAACAGACAAATTTCGCAAAGTAAAATCCATCAAAAGTCCCATTCTTCTAACTTAAAAACAAAACAAAATTATGGCGATTCCGATTTACCAGTTACATGACTTCTATAGGATATAGTCCGCCGATCGTCAGTTACCCCATCATTAATCGGTTATATGACAACTAAAGGACAAAGTCGACCGATCCTTGTGAAATATGGCAGATCGCATAGGTTGTAGCTTACAAAGTGAAGGAATTTTCGGTCAATCAGGTACACAACTACTAAACGATATAGTTGGCCTCACCTTATGAAGTTTGAGAGAACGGACATATTTGCGCATAGTAAAATCCATCAAAAGTCCCATTCTTCTAACTTAAAAACAAAACAAAATTATGGCGATTCCGATTTACCAGTTACATGACGGCTATAGGATATAGTCCGCCGATCGTCAGTTACCCCATCATCAATCGGTAATATGACAACTAAGGGACATAGTCGACCGATCCTTGTGAAATATGGCAGATCGCATAAGTTGATGCTTACAAAGTGATGGAATTTCCGGTCAATCAGCTAAACAACTACCAAACGATATTGTCGGCCGATCCTTATAAAGTTTGAGAAAACGGACATATTTTCGCAAAGTAAAATCCATCAAAAGTCCCACTTTTCTAACTGAAAAGAAAACAAAGTAACGGCATAATCGATTTACCGTTTAAATGACGGCTTAGGATATAGTCCGCCGATCGTCAGTTACCCCATCATCAATCGGTTATATGACAACTAAAGGACAAAGTCGACCGATCCTTGTGAAATATGGCAGATCGCATAGGTTGTAGCTTACAAAGTGATGGAATTTCCAGTCAATCAGCTATACAACTACTAAACGATATAGTCGGCCTCACCTTATGAAGTTTGAGAGAACGGACATATTTACGCAAAGTAAAATCCATCAAAAGTGCCATTCTTTAAACTTGAAAACAAAACAAAGTAATGGCGATTCCGATTTATCAGTAACATGACTTCTATAGGATATACTCCGCCAATCGTCAGTTACCCCATCATCAATCGGTAATATGATAACAAATGGACAAATTCGTCCGATCCTTCTGAAACTTGGCAGATCGCATAGATTATTGCTTGAAAGTGAAGGAATTTCCGGTCAATCAGTTATACAACAACTATAGGATATAGTCCGCCAATCGTCAGTTACACCATCATCAATCGGTAATATGACAACTAAAGGACAAATTCGTCCGATCCTTGTGAAACTTGGCGGATCGCATAGATTATAGCTTAAAAAGTGAAGCAATTTCTGGTCAATCAGTTATACAACAACTAAAGGATATAGTCAGACTGTCCTTATGTTTGAGAGAACGGACATATTCGCGCAAAGTAAAATCCATCAAAAGCATCAAATTCCATCACTTTGTAAGCTACAACCTATGCGATCTGCCAAGTTTCACAAGGATCGGACGAATTTGTCCTTTAGTTGTCATACTACCGATTGATGACGGTGTAAGTGACGATTGGCGGACTATATAGTTGCTGTATAACTCGATTATCGAATTCTTCACTTTGCAAGTATGACCTATGCGATCTCGCCAAGTTTCACAAGTGATCGGACGAATTTGTCCTTATTTGTCATATTACCGATTGATGATGAGTATTGACGATTAGGAGATATCCTATAGAAATCATGTTACTGGTAAATCGGAATCGCAATTACTTTGTTTTGTTTTTAAGTTTGAAGAATGGGACTTTTGATGGATTTTACTTTGCGAAAATATGCCCGTTCTCTCAAACTTCATAAGGATCGACCGACTATATCCTATAAATGTTGTATAACTGTTTGCCCAATACTTCTAACTTAAAAACAAAACAAAATTATGGCGATTCCGATTTACCAGTTACATGACTTCTATAGGATATAGTCCGCCGATCGTCAGTTACACTACCTTTAATCGTTTATATGACAACTAAAGGACAAAGTCGACAAATCCTTGTGAAATATGGCAGATCGCATAGGTTATAACTTACAAAGTGAAGGAATTTCCGATCAATCAGTTATACAACTACTAAACGATATAGTCGGCATCACCTTATGAAGTTTGAGAGAACGGACATATATGCGCAAAGTAAAATCCATCAAAAGTCCCATTCTTCTAACTTAAAAACAAAAAAAAATTATTGCGATTCCGATTTACAAGTTACATAACGGCTATAGGATATAGTCCGCCGATCGTCAGTTACTCCATCATAAATCGGTTATATGACAACTAAAGGACAAAGTCGACCGATCCTTGTGAAATATGGCAGATCGCATAGGTTGTAGCTTACAAAGTGAAGGAATTTCCGGTCAATCAGGTACACAACTACTAAACGATATAGTCGGCCTCACCTTATGAAGTTTGAGAGAACGGACATATTTGCGCAAAGTAAAATCCATCAAAAGTCCCAATCTTCTAACTTAAAAACAAAACAAAATAATGTCGATTCCGATTTACCAGTTACATGACTTCTATAGGATATAGTGCGCCGATCATCAGTTACTCCATCATAAATCGGTTATATGACAACTAAAGGACAAATTCGTCGGATCCTTGTGAAACTTGGCAGATCGCATAGATTGTAGCATACAAAGTGAATTTCCGGTCAATCAGTTATCCGCACAACATACTAAAGGATAAAGTCGACGGATCCTTATGAGGTTTGAGAGAACAGACATATTTTCGCAAAGTAAAATCCATCAAAAGTCCCATTCTTCTAACTTAAAAACAAAACAAAATTATGGCGATTCCGATTTACCAGTTACATGACTTCTATAGGATATAGTCCGCCGATCGTCCGTTACCCTTCCATTAATCGTTTATATGACAACTAAAGGACAAAGTCGACCGATCCTTGTGAAATATGGCAGATCGCATAGGTTGTAGCTTACAAAGTGAAGGAATTTCCGGTCAATCAGTTATACAACTACTAAACGATATAGTTGGCCTCACTTTACGAAGTTTGAGAGAACGGACATATTTGCCCATAGTAAAATCCATCAAAAGTCCTATTCTTCTAACTTAAAAACAAAACAAAATTATGGCGATTCCGATTTACCAGTTACATGACGGCTATAGTATATAGTCCGCCGATCGTCAGTTACCCCATCATCAATCGGTAATATGACAACTAAGGGACAAAGTCGACCGATCCATGTGAAATATGGCAGATCGCATAAGTTGATGCTTACAAAGTGATGGAATTTCCGGTCAATCAGCTAAACAACTACTAAACGATATTATCGGCTCGATCCTTATAAAGTTTGAGAAGAACGGACATATTTGCGCAAAGTAAAATCCATCAAAAGTCCCATTCTTCTAACTGAAAAGAAAAACAAAGTATTGGCATAATTCCGATTTACCATTTACATGACGGCTATAGGATATAGTCCGCCGATCGTCAGTTACTCCATCATCAATCGGTTATATGACAACTAAAGAACAAAGTCGACCGATCCTTGTGAAATATGGCAGATCGCATAGGTTGTAGCTAACAAAGTGATGGAATTTCCGGTCAATCAGCTATACAACTACTAAACGATATAGTCGGCCTCACCTTATGAAGTTTGAGAGAACGGACATATTTGCGCAAAGTAAAATCCATCAAAATTGCCATTCTTTAAACTTGAAAACAAAACAAAGTAATGGCGATTCCGATTTATCAGTAACATGACTTCTATAGGATATACTCCGCCAATCGTCAGTTACCCCATCATCATCGGTAATATGATAACAAAAGGAAAAATTCGTCCGATCCTTCTGAAACTTGGCAGATCGCATAGATTATTGCTTGAAAGTGAAGGAATTTCCGGTCAATCAGTTATACAACAACTATAGGATATAGTCCGCCAATCGTCAGTTACACCATCATCAATCGGTAATATGACAACTAAAGGACAAATTCGTCCGATCCTTGTGAAACTTGGCAGATCGCATAGATTATAGCTTACAAAGTGAAGGAATTTCTGGTCAATCAGTTATACAACAACTAAAGGATATAGTCAGACTGTCCTTATGTTTGAGAGAACGGACATATTCGCGCAAAGTAAAATCCATCAAAAGCATCAAATTCCATCACTTTGTAAGCTACAACCTATGCGATATGCCATATTTCACAAGGATCGGTCGACTTTGTCCTTTAGTTTAACTTAAAAGGAAACAAAGTATGGGCATTACCGATTTACCAGTTACATGACGGCTATAGTATATAGTCTGCCAATCGTCAGTTACCCCATCATCAATCGGTAATATGACAACTAAAGGACAAAGTCGACCGATCCTTGTGAAATATGGCAGATCGCATAGGTTGTAGCTTACAAAGTGATGGAATTTCCGGTCAATCGAGCTATACAACTACCAAACGATATAGTCGGCCGATCTTTATAAAGTTTGAGAGAACGGACATATTTTCGCAAAGTAAATTCCATCAAAAGTCCCATTCTTCTAACTGAAAAGAAAACAAAGTAACGGCATAATCGATTTACCATTTAAATGACGGCTTAGGATATAGTCCGCCGATCGTCAGTTACCCCATAATCAATCGGTTATATGACAACTAAAGGACAAAGTCGAGCGATCCTTGTGAAATATGGCAGATCGCATAGGTTGTAGCTTACAAAGTGATGGAATTTCCGGTCAATCAGCTATACAACTACTAAACGATATAGTCGGCCTCACCTTATGAAGTTTGAGAGAACGGACATATTTGCGCAAAGTAAAATCCATCAAAAGTCCCATTCTTCAAACTTAAAAACAAAACAAAGTAATGGCGATTCCGATTTACCAGTAACATGACTTCTATAGGATATACTCCGCCAATCGTCAGTTACCCCATCATCAATCGGTAATATGACAACTAAAGGAAAAATTCGTCCGATCCTTGTGAAACTTGGCAGATCGCATAGATTATAGCTTGCAAAGTGAAGGAATTTCCGGTCAATCAGTTATACAACAACTAAAGGATATAGTCGGCCGATCCTTATGAAGTTTGAGAGAACGGACATATTCGCCCAAAGTAAAATCCATCAAAAGTCCCATTCTTCTAACTTAAAAAGGAAACAAAGTAATGGCATTACCGATTTACCAGTTACATGACGGCTAAGGTATATAGTCTGCCGATCGTCAGTTACCCCATCATCAATCGGTAATATGACAACTAAAGGACAAAGTCGACCGATCCTTGTGAAATATGGCAGATCGCATAGGTTGTAGCTTGCAAAGTGATGGAATTTCCGGTCAATCAGCTATACAACAACGATATAGTCGGCCGATCCTTATGAAGTTTGAGAGAACGGACATATTCGCCCAAAGTAAAATCCATCAAAAGTCCAATACTTCTAACTTAAAAACAAAACAAAATTATGGCGATTCCGATTTACCAGTTACATGACTACTATAGGATATAGTCCGCCGATCGACAGTTACCCCGTCATAAATCGGTAATATGACAACTAAAGGACAATGACGACCGATCCTTGTGAAATATAGCAGATCGCATAGGTTTTTGCTTACAAAGTGAAGCAATTTCCGGTCAAACAGTTATACATAAACTATAGGATATAGTCGGTCGATCCTTATGAAGATTAAGAGAATGGGCATATTTTGGCAAAGTTAAATCCATCAAAAGTCCCATTCTTTTAACTTAAAAAGAATCAAAGTATGGGCATTACCGATTTACCAGTTACATGACGGCTATAGTATATAGTCCGCCGATCGTCAGTTACCCCGTCATAAATCGGTAATATGACAACTAAAGGACAAAGTCGACCGATCCTTGTGAAATATGGCAGATCGCATAGGTTGTAGCTTGCAAAGTGAAGGAATTTCCGGTCAATCAGTTATACAACAACTATAGGATATAGTCGGCCGATCCTTATGAAGTTTGAGAGAACGGGCATATTTTCGCAAAGTAAAATCCATCAAAAGTCCCATTCTTCTAACAGAAATGGAAATAAAGTAATGGCATTACCGATTTACCAGTTACATGACGGCTATAGTATAAAGTCCGCCGATCGTCAGTTACCCCATCATCAATCGGTAATATGACAACTAAAGGACAAAGTGGACCGATTCTTGTGAAATATGGCAGATCGCATAGGTTGTTGCATACAAAGTGAAGGAATTTCCGGTCAATCAGTTATGCAACAACTATAGGATATAGACGGCCAATCCTTATGAAGTTTGAGAGAACGGGAACATTTTCGCAAAGTAAAATCCATCAAAAGACCTATTCTTCTAACTTAAAAGGAAACAAAGTAATGGCATTACCGATTTACCAGTTACATGACGGCTATAGGATATAGTCCGCCGATCGACAGTTACGCCGTCATAAATGGGTACTATGACAACTAAAGGACAATGTCAACCGATCCTTGTGAAATATAGCAGATCGCATAGGTTGTTGCTTACAAAGCGAAGCAATTTCCGGTCAAACAGTTATACAACAACTATAGGATATAGTCGGTCGATCCTTATGAAGTTTGAGAGAACGGACATATTTGCGCAAAGTAAAATCCATCAAAAGTCCCATTCTTCTAACTAAAAAACAAAACAAAATTATAGCGATTCCGATTTACCAGTTACATGACTTCTATAGGATATAGTCCGGCGATCGACAGTTACCCCGTCATAAATGGGTAATATGACAAATAAAGGACAATGTCGACCGATCCTTGTGATATATAGCAGATCGCATAGGTTGTTGCTTACAAAGTGAAGCAATTTCCGGTCAAACAGTTATACAACAACTATAGGATAGAGTCGGTCGATCCTTATAAAGTTTAAGAGAAGGGACATATTTTCGCAAAGTAAAATCCATCAAAAGTCCCATTCTTCTAACTAAAAAACAAAACAAAGTTATGGCGATTCCGATTTACCAGTTACATGACTTCTATAGGATATAATTCCATCATACATCGGTTATATGACAACTATAGACAATGTCGACCGATTCTTGTGAAATATGGCAGATCGCATAGGTTGTAGCTTACAAAGAGAAGGATTTTTAAGTCAATCAGTTATACAACAACTACAGGATAAAGTCGGCCGATCCTTATGAAGTTTGAGAGATCGGACATATTTTCGCAAAATAAAATCCATCAAATGTCCCATTTATCTAACTTAAAAGGAAACAAAGTAATGGCATAACCGATTTACTAGTTACATGACTTCTATAGGACATAGTCCTCCGATCGTCAGTTACCCCATCATCAATCGGTAATATAACAACTGAGGGACAAAGACGACGGAGCCTTGTGAAATTTGGCAAATTGCATTGGTTGTAGCTTACAAAGTCAAGCAGTTTCCGGTCAATCAGTTATACAACAACTCTGGGATATAGGCGGCCGATCCTTACGAAGTTTGAGAGAACGGACATATTCGCGCAAAGTAAAATCCATCAAAAGTCCCAATCTTTTAACTTATAAGGAAACAAAGTAACGGCATAACCGATTTACCAGTTACTTGACGGCTTTAGGATATAGGCCTCCGATCGTCAATTACTCCATCATCAATCGGTAATATGACAACTAACGAACAAAGTCGCCGGATCCTTGTGAAATATAGCAGATTGCATAGGTTGTAGCTTACAAAGTGAAAGAATTTCCGGACAATCAGTTATACAAAAACTATAGGATATAGTCCTTATGATCCGATCCTTATGAAGTTTGAGAGAACGGGCACATTTTCGTTAAGTAAAATCCATCAAAATTCCCAATCTTTTAGCTTAAAAGGAAACAAAGTATGGGCATTACCGATTTACCAGTTATATGATGGCTATAGTATATAGTCTATAGTCTATACTATAGGATATAGGCGGCCGATCCTTATGAAGTTTGAGAGAACGGACATATTCGCGCAAAGTAAAATCCATCAAAAGTCCCAATCTTTTAACTTAAAAGGAAACAAAGTATGGGCATTACCGATTTACCAGTTATATGACGGCTATAGGATATAGTCCGCCGATCGTCAGTTACCCCATCATCAATCGGTAATATGACAACTAAAGGACAAAGTCGACCGATCCTTGTGAAATATGGCAGATCGCATAGGTTGTAGCTTACAAAGTGATGGAATTTCCGGTCAATCAGCTATACAACTACTAAACTATATAGTCGGCGGACCTTTATGAAGTTTAAGAGAACGGGCATATTTCCGCAAAGTAAAATCCATCAAAAGTCCCATTCTTCTAACTTAAAAGGAAACAAAGTAATGGCATTACCGATTTACCAGTTACATGACGGCTATAGTATATAGTCCGCCGATCGTCAGTTACCCCATCATCAATCGGTAATATGACAACTAAAGGACAAAGTCGACCGATCCTTGTGAAATATGGCAGATCGCATAGGTTGTAGCTTACAAAGTGAAGGAATTTCCGGTCAATCAGCTATAACAACTACTAAACGATATAGTCGGCCTCGCCTTATGAAGTTTGAGAGAACGAACATATTTGCGCAAAGTAAATTCCATCAAAAGCCCCATTCTTCTATTTTAAAAACAAAACAAAATAATGGCGATTCCGATTTACCAGTTACATGACTTCTATAAGATATAGTCCGCCGATCGACAGTTACTCCATCATTAATCGGTTATATGACAACTAAAGGACAAAGTCGACCAATCCTTGTGAAATATGGCAGATCGCATAGGTTGTAGCTTACAAAGTGAAGGAATTTCCGGTCAATCAGTTATACAAATACTAAACGATATAGTCGGCGGATCCTTATGAAGTTTGAGAGAACAGACATATTTGCACAAAGTAAAATCCATATTATGGCGATTCCGATTTACCAGTAACATGACTTCTGTAGGATATAGTCCGCCGATTGTCAGTTACCCTCTCATAAATCGGTTATATGACAACTAAAGGACGAAGTCGACCGATCCTTATGAAATTTGGAAAATCGTATAGGTTGTAGCTTGCTAAGTGAAGGAATTTCCGGTCAATCAGTTATGCAACAACTAAACGATATAGTCGGCCGAACCTTATGAAGTTTGAGAGAACGGACATATATGCGCAAAGTAAAATCCAACAAAAGTCCCATTCTTCTAACTTAAAAACAAAACAAAATTATGGCGATTCCGATTTACCAGTTACATGACGGCTATAGGATATAGTCCTCCGATCGTCAGTTACTCCATCATCAATCGGTAATATGACAACTGAGGGACAAAGTCGACCGAGCCTTGTGAAATTTGGCAAATTGCATTGGTTGTAACTTACAAACCAATTTCCGGTCAATCAGTTATACGACAACTATAGGATATAGTCGGCCGATCCTTATAAAGTTTAAGAGAACGGACATATTTTCGCAAAGTAAAATCCATCAAATTTCCCATTCATCTAACTTAAAAGGAAACAAAGTAATGGCATAACCGATTTACCAGTTACATCTCGGCTAAAGGACATAGTCCGCCGATCGTGAGTTACCCCATCATCAATCGGTAATATGACAACTGAGGGACAAAGTCGACCGAGCCTTGTGAAATTTGGCAAATTGCATTGGTTGTAGCTTACAAAGTGAAAGAATTTCCGGTCAATCAGTTATACAAATACTAAACGATATAGTCGGCGGACCTTTATGAAGTTTGAGAGAACGGGCATATTCTCGCAAAATAAAATCCATCAAAAGTCCCATTCTTCTAACTTAAAAGGAAACAAAGTAATGGCATTACCGATTTACCAGTTACATGACGGCTATAGTATATAGTCTATAGTCTATTCTATAGGATATAGGCGGCCGAACCTTATGAAGTTTGAGAGAACGGACATTTTCGCGGGAAGTAAAATCCATCAAAAGTCCCATTCTTTTAACTTAAAAGGAAAAAAAGTATGGGCGATTCCGATTTACCAGTTACATGACTTCTATAGGATATAGTCCGCCGATCGTCAGTTACTCCATCATAAATCGGTTTTATGACAACTAAAGGACAAAGTCGACCGATTCTTGTGAAATATGGCAGATCGCATAGGTTGTAGCTTACAAAGTGAAGGAATTTCCGGTCAATAAGTTATACAACCACTATAGGATAAAGTCGGCCGATCCTTATGAAGTTTGAGAGAACGGAATATTTGCGCAAAGTAAAATTCATCAAAAGTCCCATTCTTCTACTTTAAAAACAAAACAAAATTATGGCGATTCCGATTTACCAGTTACATGACTTCTATAGGATATAGTCCGCCGATCGTCAGTTACTCCATCAAAAATCGGTTTTATGACAACTAAAGGACAAAGTCGTCCAATCCTTGTGAAATATAGCAGATCGCATAGGTTGTAGCTTACAAAGTGAAGCAATTTCCGTTCAATCAGATATACACCAACTATAGGATAAAGTCGGCCGATCCTTATATAGATTGAGAGAACGGACATATATTCGAAAAGTAAAATCCATCAAAAGTCCCATACTTCTACTTTAAAAACAAAACAAAATTATGGCGATTCCGATTTACCAGTTACATGACTTCTATAGGATATAGTCCGCCGATCGTCAGTTACTCCATCATAAATCGGTTTTATGACAACTAAAGGACAAAGTCGACCAATCCTTCTGAAATATAGCAGATCGCATAGGTTGTAGCTTACAAAGTGAAGGAATTTCCGGTCAATCAGCTAGACAACTACTAAACGATATAGTCGGCCTCACCTTATGAAGTTTGAAAGAACGGACATATTTGCGCAAAGTAAAATCCATCAAAAGTCCCATTCTTCTACTTTAAAAACAAAAACAAAATTATGGCGATTCCGATTTACCAGTTACATGACGTCTATAGGATATAGTCCGCCGATCGTCAGTTACCCCATCATAAATCGGTTATATGACAACTAAAGGACAAAGTCGACCGATTCTTGTGAAATATGGCAGATCGCATAGGTTGTTGCTTTCAAAGTGAAGGAATTTCCGGTCAATCAGTTATACAACAACTATAGGATAAAGTCGGCCGATCCTTATGAAGTTTGAGAGAACGGAACATTTGCGCAAAGTAAAATCCATCAAAAGTCCCATTCTTCTACTTTAAAACAAAACAAAATTATGGCGATTCCGATTTACCAGTTACATGACTTCTATAGGATATAGTCCGCCGATCGTCAGTTACTCCATCATAAATCGGTTTTATGACAACTAAAGGACAAAGTCGACCAATCCTTCTGAAATATAGCAGATCGCATAGGTCGTAGCTTTCAAAGTGAAGCAATTTCCGGTCAATCAGCTAGACAACTACTAAACGATATAGTCGGCCTCACCTTATGAAGTTTGAAAGAACGGATAATATTTGCGCAAAGTAAAATCCATCCAAAGTCCCATTCTTCTACTTTAAAAACAAAACAAAATTATGGCGATTCCGATTTACCAGTTACATGACTTCTATCTATATAGGATATACTATAGGATATAGTCCGCCGATCGACAGTTACTCCATCATAAATCGGTTATATGACAACTAAAGGACAATGTTGACCGATTCTTGTGAAATATAGCAGATCGAATAGGTTGTAGCTTACAAAGTGAAAGAATTTCCGGTCAATCAGTTATACAACAACTATAGGATAAAGTCGGCCGATCCTTATGAAGTTTGGGAAAACGGACATATTTTCGGAAAGTAAAATCCATCAAAAGTCCCATTCTTCTAGCTTAAAAGAAAACAAAGTAACGGCATAACCGATTTACCAGTTACATGACTTCTATAGGATATAGTCCGCCGATCGTCAGTTACTCCATCATAAATCGGTTTTATGACAACATATGGACAAAGTCGACCAATCCTTCTGAAATATACCAGATCGCATAGGTCGTAGCTTACAAAGTGAAGCAATTTCCGGTCAATCAGCTATACAACTATTAATCTATATAGTCAGCCTCACCTTATGAAGTTTGAGAGAACAGACATATTTGCGCAAAGTAAAATCCATCAAAAGTCCCATTCTTCTACTTTAAAAACAAATTCTTCTACTTTAAGAACATAATTATGGCGATTCCGATTTACCAGTTACATGACTTCTATAGGATATAGTTAGCCGATCGTCAGTTACCCCATCATCAATCGGTAATTTGACAACTAAAGGACAAAGTCGACCGATCCTTGTGAAATATGGCAGATCGCATAGGTTGTAGCTTACAAAGTGAAGGAATTTCCGGTCAATCAGCTATACAACTACTAAACTATATAGTCGGCCTCACCTTATGAAGTTTGAGAAAACGGACATATTTGCGCAAAGTAAAATCAATCAAAAGTCCCATACTTCTACTTTAAAAACAAAACAAAATTATGGCGATTCCGATTTACCAGTTACATGACTTCTATAGGATATAGTCCGCCGATCGTCAGTTACTCCATCATAAATCGGTTTTATGACAACATATGGACAAAGTCGACCAATCCTTCTGAAATATACCAGATCGCATAGGTCGTAGCTTACAAAGTGAAGCAATTTCCGGTCAATCAGCTAGACAACTACTAAACGATATAGTCGGCCTCACCTTATGAAGTTTGAAAGAACGGACATATTTGCGCAAAGTAAAATCCATCAAAAGTCCCATTCTTCTACTTTAAAAACAAAACAAAATTATGGCGATTCCGATTTACCAGTTACATGACTTCGATAGGATATAGTCCGCCGATCGACAGTTACTCCATCATAAATCGGATATATGACAACTAAAGGACAATGTCGACCGATTCTTGTGAAATATTTCAGATCGCATAGGTTGTTGCTTACAAAGTGAAGGAATATCCGGTCAATCAGTTATACAACAACTATAGGATAAAGTCGGCCGATCCTTATGAAGTTTGAGAGAACGGAATATTTGCGCAAAGTACAATCCCTCAAATGTCCCATTCTTCTACTTTAAAAACAAAACAAAATTATGGCGATTCCGATTTACCAGTTACATGACTTCTATAGGATATAGTCCGCCGATCGTCAGTTACTCCATCATAAATCGGTTATATGACATCTAAAGGACAATGTTGACCGATTCTTGTGAAATAAAGCAGATCGAATAGGTTGTAGCTTACAAAGTGAAAGAATTTCCGGTCAATCAGTTATACAACAACTATAGTATATAGTCGGCCGATCCTTATATAGTTTGAGAGAACGGACATATATTCGCAAAGTAAAATCCATCAAAAGTCCCATTCTTCTAACTTAAAAGCAAACCAAAATTATGCCGATTCCGATTTACCATTTAAATGACGGTTATAGGATATAGTTCGCCGATCGTCAGTTACCCCATTATCAATCGGTAATATGACAACTAAAGGACAAAGTCTACCGATCCTTGTGAAATATGGCAGATCGCATAGGTTGCAGCTTACAAAGTGCAGGAATTTCCGGTCAATCAGGTATCCAACTACTAAACGATATAGTCGGCCTCACCTTAAGAAGTTTGAGAGAACGGTAATATTTGCGCAAAGTAACATCCATCAAAAGTCCCATTCTTCTTACTTAAAAGCAAAACAAAATTATGGCGATTCCGATTTACCAGTTACATGACTTCTATAGGATATAGTCCGCCGATCGTCAGTTACTCCATCATAAATCGGTTATATGACATCTAAAGGACAATGTTGACCGATTCTTGTGAAATAAAGCAGATCGAATAGGTTGTAGCTTACAAAGTGAAAGAATTTCCGGTCAATCAGTTATACAACAACTATAGGATAAAGTCGGCCGATCCTTATGAAGTTTGGGAAAACGGACATATTTTCGGAAAGTAAAATCCATTAAAAGTCCCATTCTTCTAGCTTAAAAAAAAACAAAGTAACGGCATAACCGATTTACCAGTTACATGACTTCTATAGGATATAGTCCGCCGATCGTCAGATACTCCATCATAAATCGGTTTTATGATAACTAAAGGACAAAGTCGACCAATCCTTCTGAAATATAGCAGATCGCATAGGTCGTAGCTTACAAAGTGAAGCAATTTCCGGTCAATCAGCTAGACAACTACTAAACGATATAATCGGCCTCACCTTATGAAGTTTGAAAGAACGGACATATTTGCGCAAAGTAAAATCCATCAAAAGTCCCATTCTTCTACTTTAAAAACAAATTCTTCTACTTTAAGAACATAATTATGGCGATTCCGATTTACCAGTTACATGACTTCTATAGGACTTAGTTAGCCGATCGTCAGTTACCCCATCATCAATCGGTAATTTGACAACTAAAGGACAAAGTCGACCGATCCTTGTGAAATATGGCAGATCGCATAGGTTGTAGCTTACAAAGTGAAGGAATTTCCGGTCAATCAGCTATACAACTATTAATCTATATAGTCAGCCTCACCTTATGAAGTTTGAGAGAACGGACATATTTGCGCAAAGTAAAATACATCAAAAGTCCCATTCTTCTACTTTAAAAACAAATTCTTCTACTTTAAGAACATAATTATGGCGATTCCGATTTACCAGTTACATGACTTCTATAGGATATAGTTAGCCGATCGTCAGTTACCCCATCATCAATCGGTAATTTGACAACTAAAGGACAAATTTGACCGATCCTTGTGAAATATGGCAGATCGCATAGGTTGTAGCTTACAAAGTGAAGGAATTTCCGGTCAATCAGCTATACAACTACTAAACTATATAGTCGGCCTCACCTTATGAAAATTGAGAAAACGGACATATTTGCGCAAAGTAAAATACATCAAACGTCCCATTCTTCTACTTTAAAAACAAAACAAAATTATGGCGATTCCGATTTACCAGTTACATGACTTCTATAGGATATAGTCCGCCGATCGTCAGTTACTCCATCATAAATCGGTTTTATGACAACTAATGGACAAAGTCGACCAATCCTTCTGAAATATACCAGATCGCATAGGTCGTAGCTTACAAAGTGAAGCAATTTCCGGTCAATCAGCTAGACAACTACTAAACGATATAGTCGGCCTCACCTTATGAAGTTTGAAAGAACGGACATATTTGCGCAAAGTAAAATCCATCAAAAGTCCGATTCTTCTACTTTAAAAACAAAACAAAATTATGGCGATTCCGATTTACCAGTTACATGACTTCGATAGGATATAGTCCGCCGATCGACAGTTACTCCATCATAAATCGGTTATATGACAACTAAAGGACAATGTCGACCGATTCTTGTGAAATATTTCAGATCGCATAGGTTGTTGCTTACAAAGTGAAGGAATTTCCGGTCAATCAGTTATACAACAACTATAGGATAAAGTCGGCCGATCCTTATGAAGTTTGAGAGAACGGAATATTTGCGCAAAGTAAAATCTATCAAATGTCCCATTCTTCTACTTTAAAAACAAAACAAAATTATGGCGATTCCGATTTACCAGTTACATGACTTCTATAGGATATAGTCCGCCGATCGTCAGTTACTCCATCATAAATGGGTTTTATGAAAACTAAAGGACAAAGTCGACCAATCCTTGTGAAATATAGCAGATCGCATAGGTTGTAGCTTACAAAGTGAAGCAATTTCCGGTCAATCAGATATACAACAACTATAGTATATAGTCGGCCTCACCTTAAGAAGTTTGAGAGAACGGTAATATTTGCGCAAAGTAAAATCCATCAAAAGTCCCATTCTTCTTACTTAAATGCAAAACAAAATTATGGCGATTCGGATTTACCAGTTACATGACTTCTATAGGATATAGTCCGCCGATCGTCAGTTACTCCATCATAAATCGGTTTTATGACAACTAAAGGACAAAGTCGACCAATCTCTCTGAAATATAGCAGATCGCATAGGTCGTAGCTTACAAAGTGAAGGAATTTCCGGTCAATCAGCTAGACAACTACTAAACGATATAGTCGGCCTCACCTTATGAAGTTTGAAAGAACGGACATATTTGCGCAAAGTAAAATCCATCCAAAGTCCCATTCTTTTACTTTAAAAACAAAACAAAATTATGGCGATTCCGATTTACCAGTTACATGACTTCTATAGGATATAGTCCGCGTCTGGCGATTCCGATTTACCAGTTACATGACTTCTATAGGATATAGTCCGCCGATCGTCAGTTACTCCATCATAAATCGGTTTTATGACAACTAAAGGACATAGTCGACCAATTCTTCTGAAATATAGCAGATCGCATAGATTGTAGCTTACAAAGTGAAGCGATTTCCGGTCAATCAGCTAGACAACAACTAAACGATTTAGTCGGCCTCACCTTATAAAGTTTGAAAGAACGGACATATTTGCGCAAAGTAAAATCCATCAAAAGTCCCATTCTTCTACTTTAAAAACAAAACAAAATTATGGCGATTCCGATTTACCAGTTACATGACTTCTATAGGATATAGTCCGCCGATCGACAGTTACTCCATCATAAATCGGTTATATGACAACTAAAGGAAAATGTCGACCGATTCTTGTGAAATATAGCAGATTGAATAGGTTGTAGCTTACAAAGTGAAGAAATTGCCGGTCAATCAGTTATACTACAACTATAGGATAAAGTCGGCCGATCCTTATGAAGTTTGGGAAAACGGACATATTTTCGGAAAGTAAAATCCATCAAAAGTCCCATTCTTCTAGCTTAAAAGAAAACAAAGTAACGGCATAACCGATTTACCAGATACATGACGGCTATAGGATATAGGCCTCCGATCGTCAGTTACTCCATCATCAATCGGTAATATGACAACTGAGAGACAAAGTCGACCGAGCCTTAAGAAATTTGGCAAAGTGCATTGGTTGTAGCCTACAAAGTGAAGGAATTTCCCGTCAATCAGTTATACAACAACTATAGGATAAAGTCGGCCGATCCTTATGAAGTTTGAGAGAACGGACATATTTTCGCAAAGTAAAATCCATTAAAAGTGCCATTCATCTTACTTAAAAAGGACACAAAGAAATGGCATAAAAGATTTACCAGTTACATGACGGCTATAGGATATAAGTTAACTGAAGTTAACCGCGCAACGGCAATGTCCGGTTGCTTAAGAACTCGCTCTGGCCAAACTGCTGACACAGCGTCTGGCCGGATGCTCGTGCATAGCCGGCGAACACTGCATATTTGCGTGGCCGCTATGAAATACTTTTTGTTAGTTTTAAGTTTCAGTTTATGCTTGAGCTTCGTATAATAAAGAACGCTAAAATCAAACTCCGGCACAAGCCGTTAAAATCAATTCATTTTGTTAATTTGGTTGCTCAGCCTCAAGGGCAGTAACAACGGGACAAGTGTCCCCACCATAACTTCCAGCAGAAGGAAGAAACCTAGGCAGCCGCCAGGTACGACTATATCACTCGCAACTGAGGACATCGTCATCAGCCACAGACCAACAAATACTACCACCACCCAACTTAACTAATTCGGAACTGAGGACATCGTCATTAGCTACGGATCAACAATTACTACTATTACATAATTTAATTAATTGGCGCCCATCGTGAAAACATGTAAGTGGACATTTTCATTCGCAACCCTTTCAACAAGTCTGCATTGGTAGTAATAGTGAAAATGTGTTACACTCATAACTAAAAACTGCACTCCGTTAACCTTTTTTTTAAAAAAAAAAAAAAAAAAAAAAAAAAAATAAATAAATAAAATAAATAATTAAATAAATTCCTAAATAAAATTGGCTGACGGTTTAGCGTTGCATTTTTGTACAAATTTCTTATAACAATACAATTTTTTTACAAATTTATTATATGAACCATTTTCTTTTGGGATATCTATCGCCCAATATTTGTTTGCATTTATTATTTTTCTGTATAATTAAATGAATAAATGTTTTTAATGTTTTTATACAACAACAAAGGTTGAAGAATAGAAAATTCTTAACCAAGATAAAGTCGCCAGCTCCAAATTTAATTTTCATTCAAAATAATTCATATAATTGTGTGCATTTAATTCAGCTTTTATATGTCTCTTTTGTTACACAAAAATTCTTGGTATTGGCTGCACAGTCTTGGTTATTTATTTTCCGTTTCTGTTTTGTTTCCCACTCCATTCTCGGGAATACGATACGGCCGCGCATACAGTCAGTGGCACTTTTATTTATTTTTTTTTTCTCTTATCTTTGTGTCATAGCGGAGGCTCCGTCCCCGCATACCCCTTACCTTGCCTCTACTTGGCAAAACAATAGTGCCGCTCAACGAGCCCACACACATATGTAACTAAAACGACGGCTCAGCCCTCGCGAGCCCCCCACCCTACCAATCGCCTCTGTGGGCATGCAATTCGAGCATGAAAAATTTTTTTTGTTTTTTTTCCTCTTCTCTCGGTTTTTATACGTAACTGCGGCTCCACATGAGCAATCCCTTCCGGAGATATAGAAACGTAAGACAGTTCTCCAGTGATTCTGAGTCAGAATCCGAAAGACCGGCCAGATCTTCCACCCCAAAAAACGCTACAGCACTCAAACACGCAAAAATGGCTTTCAGCATGGAACAAATGACAGCCACCATACAGGCAGCCGTTCAACATGCCGTCCAAGAAGCCAATATTGAGAGCCAGCGTAGGGAAAATGAACTTCGCCTGGCTATACAGCGGCTGACCGAACAAGTCAACGCAGTACAAGTCACTCCCGCGCAAGCGGAAGCCCCCGTAATCAAAGTATATGAACCCATAGAAATTAGAGACAACGTAAAATGTGACGAGCCCCTAGATGCCGTCAAGTGCCTGCCCGAATTTACGGGAACGCAGGAAGCATACGTTTCCTGGCGGCAAGCGGCGGTAGCCGCATATTATATTTTTAGGAACTATGTAAATAGCTCTCGGCATTACCAGGCAGTTATAATTATTAGGAGTAAAATAAGAGGCCCTGCCGATGCCGTGCTATCCTCGTTTGGCACTGTGCTGAATTTCGACGCGATTATAAATCGACTCGACTTCACGTACAGTGATAAACGCCAGATTCACGTTATCGAGCAAGAAATGGGTACTCTCAGGCAGGGAAATATGACCCTACTGCAGTACTACGACGAGGTCGAGAAAAAAACTGACTTTACTCACCAACAAAACCACCATGTCGTACGAAGCCCCGGCGGCAAAGGTTTTATGCGACAAATTCCGGGACGACGCACTCCGAGTATTTATCTCGGGACTTAAGCGTAGTCTTACAGATGTCCTCTTTTCGGCAAAGCCAAAAGATATGCCTTCAGCCCTCGCTTTGGCACAGGAAATAGAAGCTAACCACGAGAGGTACTCCTTCGCGGCTTCTTTGCCAGAAGCCAGGAGGACAAGGATAGAAAACACTATCCAAAAACACAAGACCACCGTCTGGCTCCTCCGCCGGCGAATGCCCAGACAAATACTGGCAAAAATCCTTACTACAAAAAGGAGCAGCACAAAGCACAAGTGCACTCTGCCCCACACAGCGGAAACACACCTGAACCCATGGACATTGACCCATCGCTTTCCAGGATGCTCAGGCCGTCCCTAGCCCCGGCATACCAAAACAGGAAGCCGGTAGAGTCCGATCGATCGGGCCCACACAAAAGGCAGAGGGTCAACCATGTCGCGCAGGCCACAAGTGAATCCGAGGGGAAATATTCCGCTACAGCTTCAGTCGCGACTCAAGAGATTGACGACGACGCCATTAGGGAATATGACTCTGACGTCATTAATTTTTTAGGGGAAAGTCCCTGCTACCCGTCATCAGACGAAGAGTAGCGGGGCTAGAAATGAAGCTTCTAATAGACACGGGCGCGTCAAAAAATTTCATCCGTCCATACGAGGGATTGAAAGGCGTTCGCCCAGTGGATTCACCATTTGCGATACATTCTATCCATGGCGTTACCACGATCACAAAGAAATGCTTCATATCCCTATTCAACTTGAAGGCCACGTTCTTCATTTTACCAGATTTGTCCTCCTTTGATGCAATCATCGGCCTTGACCTGTTAAAACAGGCAGGGGCATCGCTTTGCCTAGCCTCCGGACACCTCAAATGGGGTTCCGAAATAGAAAAGCTAGAATTCCAAGCATGCCCCAACGTAAATTTTACTGAAGTGGACTGCTCCAGTGCGCCACCTTCAGTCAGAAAAGCATTTTCAAAAATGCTAAGCGACAGAAAAAATGCCTTCGCTAACCCAAATGAGGCGTTACCTTACAACACTTCAGTGGTTGCGACCATTAGAACAGTTGATGAGGAGCCCATTTATGCCAGACCCTACCCATACCCGATGGGGGCAGCCGATTTCGTAAATGGCGAAATTCAAGACCTCCTAAAAACGGCATAATCCAGAAGTCGAGATCCCCCTACAATAACCCAATATGGGTAGTAGACAAAAAGGGCACCGACGAGTCTGGCGGCCGTAAAATGCGGCTGGTTTTAGACTTTCGAAAGTTAAACGAGAGGACAATACCGGATCGCTACCCCATGCCAATTATCTCCATGATACTAGGCAATTTGGGCAAGGCTAAGTACTTTACAACGCTCGATTTGAAGTCTGGCTATCACCAGATTACACTGGCGGAACGTGACCGTGAAAAAACTTCCTTTTCCGTAAACGGGGGAAAATACGAGTTCTGCCGACTGCCATTCGGGTTGAGGAATGCTGCCAGCATCTTCCAAAGAACCATCGACGACATACTGCGAGAGCAGATTGGCAAATTTTGCTATGTCTATGTCGATGATGTTATCGTCTTCTCAGAGGACGAAAACGCCCACATACGGCACGTAGACTGGGTACTAAAGAGCCTGCACGACGCCAACATGAGAGTGTCGGCGCAGAAATCGGTCTTCTTCAAAGAAAGCGTTAATTTTTTGGGGTTTATAGTCACCAGTGAAGGGACTAGAACAGACCCAGAAAAGGTCCGGGCCATCAAGGAATTCCCGGAGCCTAAAAACGTATTTGAAGTAAGGTCATTCATGGGCTTGGCTGGCTACTATAGGTGCTTTATTAAAGATTTTGCATCAATAGCTAAGCCCATTTCGAGTATCCTAAAAGGGGAACATGGAAATGTCAGCAGATACAGATCCAGAAACATCCAGGTACAGTTTACCGAGCCACAACGGCAGGCCTTCGAAAAGCTTCGGAACATCCTGGCCTCTGAGGACGTCATCCTCAGATACCCCGATTATAAATTGGCATTTGATCTAACGACAGATGCCTCAGCGTACGGCATTGGCGCTGTGCTTTCCCAAAAGGGACGACCCATTTCTATGATCTCTAGAACCTTAAAGGACAGAGAGGTTAATTACGCTACCAACGAAAGGGAGCTGTTAGCCATAGTTTGGGCTCTAGAAAAGCTTCGTCACTACCTATATGGGGTCAAAGACATAAATGTCTACACTGACCACCAACCACTAACCTACGCGGTTTCGGATTCTAATCCAAACACGAAAATTAAAAGATGGAAAGAACGCATCGACGAGTGTGGTGCCAAGGTTCATTACATGCCTGGCAAAGACAACCTCGTCGCAGATGCCCTCTCGAGGCAACAACTCAACGTTGTGGAAGAGGAAGAGGCATTTTCAAGCGCGGCCACAATCCACAGTGAGCTGTCGCTAACTCACACCATCCCATCCACGGATAAGCCTCTCAATTGCTTCCAGAACCAGATAACTCTGGAAGAGGCTCGCTTTTCGTCTAAACGCAGCTTTGTTCTCTTTGGAAACAAGAGACGGCATAACATTGACTTCACTTGCGAGGAGTCATTGCTGGAGGAGCTCGCGGACGTGATAGTTCCTAAAGGCGTAAACGCCATCCATTGCGATTTGCACACGCTAGCAATGGTACAGGACAAATTGGTTCGGCAATTCCCTGCCACCAAATTTTGGCACTGCAAAAACCGAGTGACGGATATTTTTGCAATGGGCGAGAGGCGGGAGATTCTCACTGTCGAGCACAACAGAGCTCACAGGTCTGCCCAAGAAAACGTGAAGCAGGTACTCTCCGAGTACTACTTCCCAAAAATGACCAAAATGGCGAACGAAATAGTCGATTCCTGCAGGACTTGCGCCAAGGCTAAATACGACAGACATCCAAAGAAACAGGAGCTTGGCGAAACACCGATCCCATCTCATGTAGGAGAAATGCTACACATAGACATCTTCTCCACGGATAAAAAGTATTTCCTTACGTGCATCGACAAATTCTCGAAATTTGCTGTCGTCCAACCGGTCCCCTCTAGATCCATAGAGGACCTCAAACCAGCGCTACTACAGCTGATGAACATTTTCCCTGAGGCAAAGGTCATATATTGCGACAACGAACCATCGTTGAACTCGCACACCATCGTGGCCATGCTGGAAAACCATTTCAGTGTTAGCATTTCAAATGCTCCGCCCCTCCACAGTGTCTCAAACGGACAGGTGGAACGCTTCCACAGCACTCTGGTAGAGCTTGCTAGGTGCCTTAAAATCGACAAAGGCATTAGCGATACCGTAGAGCTGATCCTACTGGCTACAACCAGATATAACAAAACTATCCATTCGGTCATCGACAAGAGGCCGGCTGACGTGGTTCAGACTCAATCAGATGGGCCACATTACGAAATACAAGATAAGATTAAAATAGCCCAGGACAAGCTCCGAAACAGGGAAAACGCTTCCCGACAAAATAGAGTGTTCGAGGTTGGCGAAAAGGTCTTAGTGAAGACTAACAAACGCCTGGGCAACAAACTCTCACCTTTGTGTGAAGAAAAGACCGTTGAAGCGGACATGGGGACCACAGTCCTCATTAAGGGGAGGGTGGTCCACAAAGACAACCTTAGGTAGGCCGAGCGTGACTATTTTATCCCTCGCCTGATAATTTTTAAATTTCTTATCATACCTTTTTTGTAGCCACTTGGCATAAGTTTTGCTTTTATTATTTTAATCACGCTTTGGTGGTGGGCTTCCCAAATTTCAACAAACTTACAGCACTTCCAAATTACAGGTTCACAACTATAGCCCTGATTTTCCTTTTGACCACAACATCGGCACGCGTCACGGACTATTCTAAAACTAAATACATTCCCATCGTTGATGGCCGAATTCTAGTTTGGGAGGAATTTGCGTTTGTGAAACATTCTGCAAATCTCTCGGAATATAGGCGCGTCATAGAAGAAACTAGCGGGATGTCCAGCATGTTCCCTCAGTCTCATATGCAGAAACTCTTGATTGTTGATGTCGCCCATCTGCGCGACTTGCTCGACTCTTTGAGCATCCATCATAGGGTAGCAAGAAGCTTAGACTTCCTAGGGACCGCGTTGAAGGTAGTGGCGGGAACGCCGGACGCGGAAGATTTCGAAAAAATTAAATTTAAAGAATTCGAATTAATAAATGCAAACAATAGGCAGGTCAATATCAACAACAAAGTACAAATGCAAATTAATAAAATTTCCGCTACCGTCAACCAACTTCTGGGGTCGGCTAAAAAGTCCCAAATTGATACAGGGCACCTATTCGAGATGCTTTTAACTCGAAATAGGATGATAACAATGGAGCTGCAGGGTTTAATACTGGCAGTAGCTCTTGCCAAAGTTAACGTCGTTAGCCCTAGCATCTTAGATCATGCAGACCTGGAAAGTGTGTGGATGGAAGAGCCCACCGAGACCGCGATTAGGGATGTTTTGTCCGTATCGTCCGTTAAGATATTACAATCCAATAACATCTTACACTTTATTATTAAGTTTCCAAAGATCAAGTCGGCCTGCAACAAGATCACCGTTTTCCCGGTGTCACATCATGACACCATACTCAGGCTGGAGGACAATATTATTGCTGAATGCGACGGCAATATCCACACTGTAGAAAACTGCTCTTTGACAGCAGGGGCTACATTTTGTCGGTTGGCGCGAAGAAGATCATGCGCTCAAGAGCTCCACGCTGGAGGCACGGCACATTGCGAGATCCAGCAAAGCGACTTGCACCCCATCACCTATGTTGATGAGGGGATCGTAATCATAAACGATAGCCCGGCTCGAGTGTGTGTGGATAATGGCACCTGTGCCCAATTAAGGGGTACATACCTTATCACCTTTGAAAAAGGTGCCACCATTAACGAAACCCGATTGGTCAACCATAACACAGCCCAGAAGAGGGCTCCAGGAGTGGCCAGCTCACCTTCCCTAAACGTCACTATGGAACGCCATGTCCTCAGTCTTCCTTACCTTCACCGGCTGAGTGAACGTAATTTGGAACACATCAGGGAGTTCGGGGAGAAGATCAACCACCATCAAGTATATCAGATGGTGTTCATAGCGGGAGCAATATGCTGCGCTTTGATTTGCATCGGCTTGGCCTATCGGCGGGTCACTCAGGCCCGAAGAACCGCGGCCCAACTAAAAGAGATGATCGCCCAAATAGGATCGGCCGAGGGCGGCCTCATTCTTGAAGGGGGAGTAGTTAACTGAAGTTAACCGCGCAACGGCAATGTCCGGTTGCTTAAGAACTCGCTCTGGCCAAACTGCTGACACAGCGTCTGGCCGGATGCTCGTGCATAGCCGGCGAACACTGCATATTTGCGTGGCCGCTATGAAATACTTTTTGTTAGTTTTAAGTTTCAGTTTATGCTTGAGCTTCGTATAATAAAGAACGCTAAAATCAAACTCCGGCACAAGCCGTTAAAATCAATTCATTTTGTTAATTTGGTTGCTCAGCCTCAAGGGCAGTAACAACGGGACAAGTGTCCCCACCATAACTTCCAGCAGAAGGAAGAAACCTAGGCAGCCGCCAGGTACGACTATATCACTCGCAACTGAGGACATCGTCATCAGCCACAGACCAACAAATACTACCACCACCCAACTTAACTAATTCGGAACTGAGGACATCGTCATTAGCTACGGATCAACAATTACTACTATTACATAATTTAATTAATTTATAGGCCTCCGATCGTCAGTTACTCCATCATCAATCGGTAATATGACAACTAAAGGACAAAGTCGACCGATCCTTGTGAAATTTGGCAGATCGCAAGGGTTGTAGCTTACAAAGTGCAGGTATTTCTGGTCAATCAGTTTAACAACATTTATAGGATATAGTCGGCCGATCCTAATTAAGTTTGAGAGAACGGAAATATTTGCGCAAAGCAAAATCCATCAAAAGTCCCATCCTTCTAACTTAAAAAAAAAACAAAGTTATGGCAAATGCGATTTACCAGTTACATGACGACTAAAGGATATAGTCCTATGATGACAGTGGTATATATGACAACTAAAGGACAAAGTCGACCGATCCTTGTGAAATTTGGCAGATCGCAAGGGTTGTAGCTTTCAAAGTGCAGGTATTTCTGGTCAATCAGTTATATTACAACTGAATGGACATAGTCGGCCGATCCTAATTAAGTTTGAGAGAACGGAAATATTTGCGCAAAGCAAAATCCATCAAAAATACCCATCCTTCTAACTTAAAAAAAAAAACAAAGTTATGGCAAGTGCGATTTACCAGTAACATGACGACTACAGGATATAGTCCTATATGACAGTATGGTTATATGACAACTAAAGGACAAAGTCGACCGATCCTTGTGAAATTTGGCAGATCGCAAGGGTTGTAGCTTACAAAGTGCAGTTATTTCTGGTCAATCAGTTATATTACAACTAAAGGACATAGTCGGCCGGATCCTAATTAAGTTTGAGAGAACGGAAATATTTGAGCAAAGCAAAATCCATTAAAAGTCCCATCCTTCGAACTGAAAAAAAAAACAAAATTATGGCTAAAGCGATTTACCAGTTACATGACGACTACAGGATATAGTCATCTCAGTACTGATCATAGTGGTTATATGACAACTAAAGGACAAAGTCGACCGATTCTTGTGAAATTTGGCAGATCGCAAGGGTTGTAGCTTACAAAGTGCAGTTATTTCTGGTCAATCAGTTATATTACAACTAAAGGACATAGTCGGCCGATCCTATATTAAGTTTGAGAGAACGGAAATATTTGCGCAAAGCAAAATCCATCAAAAATACCATCCTTCTAACTTAAAAAAAAAACAAAGTTATGGCAAATGCGATTTACCAGTTACATGACGACTACAGGATATAGTCCTATATGACAGTGGTTATATGACAACTAAAGGACAAAGTCGACCGATCCTTGTGAAATTTGGCAGATCGCAAGGGTTGTAGCTTACAAAGTGCAGGTATTTCTGGTCAATCAGTTATATTACAACTAAAGGACATAGTCGGCCGATCCTAATTAAGTTTGAGAGAACGGAAATATTTGCGCAAAGCAAAATCCATCAAAAATCTCATCCTTCTAACTTAAAAACAAAACAAAAAAAGTTATGGCAAATGCGATTTACCAGTTACATGACGACTACAGGATATAGTCCTATATGACATTGGTTATATGACAACTAAAGGACAAAGTCGACCGATCCTTGTGAAATTTGGCAGATCGCAAGGGTTGTAGCTTGCAAAGTGTAGGTATTTTTGCTCAATCAGTTATACAACAACTATAGGATATAGTCGGCCGATCCTAATTAAGTTTGAGAGAACGGAAATATTTGTGCAACCCCCCTCAAAAAAAAAAAAAAACAATGGGAAGCATTCCCGTACCAACGGCCCGAAGCCTTCGGGTTATATCACAAAGGACAAAGTCGACCGATCCTTGTGAAATTTGGCAGATCGCAAGGGTTGTAGCTTACAAAGTGCAGGTATTTCTGGTCAATCAGTTATATTACAACTAAAGGACATAGTCGGCTCGATCCTAATTAAGTTTGAGAGAACGGAAATATTTGCGCAAAGCAAAATCCATCAAAAATACCATCCTTCTAACTTAAAAAAAAAACAAAGTTATGGCAAATGCGATTTACCAGTTACATGACGACTACAGGATATAGTCCTATATGACAGTGGTTATATGACAACTAAAGGACAAAGTCGACCGATCCTTGTGAAATTTGGCAGATCGCAAGGGTTGTAGCTTGCAAAGTTCAGGTATTTCCGCTCAATCAGTTATATTACAACTAAAGGACATAGTCGGCCGGATCCTAATTAAGTTTGAGAGAACGGAAATATTTGCGCAAAGCAAAATCCATCAAAAATACCATCCTTCTAACTTAAAAAAAAAAACAAAGTTATGGCAAATGCGATTTACCAGTAACATGACGACTACAGGATAGTCTAGTCATTACTCCATATGACATTGGTTATATGACAACTAAAGGACAAAGTCGACCGATCCTTGTGAAATTTGGCAGATCGCAAGGGTTGTAGCTTACAAAGTGCAGTTATTTCTGGTCAATCAGTTATATTACAACTAAAGGATATAGTCGGCCGATCCTAATTAAGTTTGAGAGAACGGAAATATTTGCGCACACCAACAAAACAAATTTCTCATTTTTTCGACAATCACGATCCTTGTGAAATTTGGCAGATCGCAAGGGTTGTAGCTTGCAAAGTTCAGGTATTTTCGCTCAATCAGTTATACAACAACTATAAGATATAGTCGGCTGATCCTTATTAAGTTTGAGAGAACAGAAATATTTGCGCAAAGCAAAATCCATCAAAAGTCCCATCCTTCTAACTTAAAAAAAAAACAAAGTTATGGCAAATGCGATTTACCAGTTACATGACGACTACAGGATATAGTCCTCATATGACTATCATAAGTGGTTATATGACAACTAAAGGACAAAGTCGACCGATCCTTGTGAAATTTGGCAGATCGCAAGGGTTGTAGCTTACAAAGTGCAGTTATTTCTGGTCAATCAGTTATATTACAACTAAAGGACATAGTCGGCCTGATCCTAATTAAGTTTGAGAGAACGGAAATATTTGCGCAAAGCAAAATCCATCAAAAGTACCATCCTTCTAACTTAAAAAAAAAACAAAGTTATGGCAAATGCGATTTACCAGTTACATGACGACTACAGGATATAGTCCTATATGACAGTGGTTATATGACAACTAAAGGACAAAGTCGACCGATCCTTGTGAAATTTGGCAGATCGCAAGGGTTGTAGCTTGCAAAGTGCAGTTATTTCTGGTCAATCAGTTATATTACAACTAAAGGACATAGTCGGCCGATCCTAATTAAGTTTGAGAGAACGGAAATATTTGCGCAAAGCAAAATCCATCAAAAGTACCATCCTTCTAACTTAAAAAAAAACAAAGTAATGGCAATTGCGATTTACCAGTTACATGATGACTACAGGCAGTGGTTATATGACAACTAAAGGACAAAGTCGACCGATCCTTGTGAAATTTGGCAGATCGCAAGGGTTGTAGCTTACAAAGTGCAGTTATTTCTGGTCAATCAGTTATATTACAACTAAAGGACATAGTCGGCCGATCCTAATTAAGTTTGAGAGAACGGAAATATTTGCGCAAAGCAAAATCCATCAAAAATACCATCCTTCTAACTTAAAAAAAAAAACAAAGTTATGGCAATATGCGATTTACCAGTTACATGACGACTACAGGATATAGTCCTATATGACAGTGGTTATATGACAACTAAAGGACAAAGTCGACCGATCCTTGTGAAATTTGGCAGATCGCAAGGGTTGTAGCTTACAAAGTGCAGTTATTTCTGGTCAATCAGTTATATTACAACTAAAGGACATAGTCGGCCGATCCTAATTAAGTTTGAGAGAACGGAAATATTTGCGCAAAGCAAAATCCATCAAAAAGTCCCATCCTTCTAACTTAAAAAAAAAAAAAAAGTTATGGCAATTGCGATTTACCAGTTACATGACGACTATAGGATATAAACCACATGGCAGTGGTTATATGACAACTAAAGGACAAAGTCGACCGATCCTTGTGAAATTTGGCAGATCGCAAGGGTTGTAGCTTACAAAGTGCAGTTATTTCTGGTCAATCAGTTATATTACAACTAAAGGACATAGTCGGCCGATCCTAATTAAGTTTGAGAGAACGGAAATATTTGCGCAAAGCAAAATCCATCAAAATTCCCATCCTTCTAACTTAAAAAAAAACAAAGTTATGGCAAATGCGATTTACCAGTTACATGTCGACTACAGGATATAGTCCTATATGACAGTGGTTATATGACAACTAAAGGACAAAGTCGACCGATCCTTGTGAAATTTGGCAGATCGCAAGGGTTGTAGCTTACAAAGTGCAGTTATTTCTGGTCAATCAGTTATATTACAACTACTAAAGGACATAGTCGGCCGATCCTAATTAAGTTTGAGAGAACGGAAATATTTGCGCAAAGCAAAATCCATCAAAACTCCCATCCTTCTAACTTAAAAAAAAAAACAAAGTTATGGCAAATGCGATTTACCAGTTACATGACGACTACAGGATATAGTCCTATATGACAGTGGTTATATGACAACTAAAGGACAAAGTCGACCGATCCTTGTGAAATTTGGCAGATCGCAAGGGTTGTAGCTTACAAAGTGCAGTTATTTCTGATCAATCAGTTATATTACAACTAAAGGACATAGTCGGCCGATCCTAATTAAGTTTGAGAGAACGGAAATATTTGCGCAAAGCAAAATCCATCAAAAATACCATCCTTCTAACTTAAAAAAAAAACAAAGTTATGGCAAATGCGATTTACCAGTTACATGACGACTACAGGATATAGTCCTATATGACAGTGGTTATATGACAACTAAAGGACAAAGTCGACCGATCCTTGTGAAATTTGGCAGATCGCAAGGGTTGTAGCTTACAAAGTGCAGTTATTTCTGGTCAATCAGTTATATTACAACTAAAGGACATAGTCGGCCGATCCTAATTAAGTTTGAGAGAACGGAAATATTTGCGCAATCCTTGTGAAATTTGGCAGATCGCAAGGGTTGTAGCTTACAAAGTGCAGGTATTTCTGGTCAATCAGTTATATAACAACTAAAGGACATAGTCGGCCGATCCTAATTAAGTTTGAGAGAACGGAAATATTTGCGCAAAGCAAAATCCATAAAAACTCCCATCCTTCTAACTTAAAAAAAAAAACAAAGTTATGGCAAATGCGATTTACCAGTTACATGACGACTACAGGATATAGTCCTATATGACAGTGGTTATATGACAACTAAAGGACAAAGTCGACCGATCCTTGTGAAATTTGGCAGATCGCAAGGGTTGTAGCTTACAAAGTGCAGTTATTTCTGGTCAATCAGTTATATTACAACTAAAGGACATAGTCGGCCGATCCTAATTAAGTTTGAGAGAACGGAAATATTTGCGCAAAGCAAAATCCATCAAAAGTCCCATCCTTCTAACTTAAAAAAAAAAACAAAGTTATGGCAAATGCGATTTACCAGTTACATGACGACTACAGGATATAGTCCTATATGACAGTGGTTATATGACAACTAAAGGACAAAGTCGACCGATCCTTGTGAAATTTGGCAGATCGCAAGGGTTGTAGCTTACAAAGTGCAGTTATTTCTGGTCAATCAGTTATATTACAACTAAAGGACATAGTCGGCCGATCCTAATTAAGTTTGAGAGAACGGAAATATTTGCGCAAAGCAAAATCCATCAAAAATACCATCCTTCTAACTTAAAAAAAAAAACAAAGTTATGGCAAATGCGATTTACCAGTTACATGACGACTACAGGATATAGTCCTATATGACAGTGGTTATATGACAACTAAAGGACAAAGTCGACCGATCCTTGTGAAATTTGGCAGATCGCAAGGGTTGTAGCTTACAAAGTGCAGTTATTTCTGGTCAATCAGTTATATTACAACTAAAGGACATAGTCGGCCGATCCTAATTAAGTTTGAGAGAACGGAAATATTTGCGCAAAGCAAAATCCATCAAAACTCCCATCCTTCTAACTTAAAAAAAAAAAACAAAGTTATGGCAAATGCGATTTACCAGTTACATGACGACTACAGGATATAGTCCTATATGACAGTGGTTATATGACAACTAAAGGACAAAGTCGACCGATCCTTGTGAAATTTGGCAGATCGCAAAGGTTGTAGCTTACAAAGTGCAGTTATTTCTGGTCAATCAGTTATATTACAACTAAAGGACATAGTCGGCCGATCCTAATTAAGTTTGAGAGAACGGAAATATTTGCGCAAAGCAAAATCCATCAAAAATACCATCCTTCTAACTTAAAAAAAAAACAAAGTTATGGCAAATGCGATTTACCAGTTACATGACGACTACAGGATATAGTCCTATATGACAGTGGTTATATGACAACTAAAGGACAAAGTCGACCGATCCTTGTGAAATTTGGCAGATCGCAAGGGTTGTAGCTTACAAAGTGCAGTTATTTCTGGTCAATCAGTTATATTACAACTAAAGGACATAGTCGGCCGATCCTAATTAAGTTTGAGAGAACGGAAATATTTGCGCAAAGCAAAATCCATCAAAAGTACCATCCTTCTAACTTAAAAAAAAAAAACAAAGTTATGGCAAATGCGATTTACCAGTTACATGACGACTACAGGATATAGTCCTATATGACAGTGGTTATATGACAACTAAAGGACAAAGTCGACCGATCCTTGTGAAATTTGGCAGATCGCAAGGGTTGTAGCTTACAAAGTGCAGTTATTTCTGGTCAATCAGTTATATTACAACTAAAGGACATAGTCGGCCGATCCTAATTAAGTTTGAGAGAACGGAAATATTTGCGCAAAGCAAAATCCATCAAAAATACCATCCTTCTAACTTAAGCAAAAAAAAAACAAAGTTATGGCAAATGCGATTTACCAGTTACATGACGACTACAGGATATAGTCCTATATGACAGTGGTTATATGACAACTAAAGGACAAAGTCGACCGATCCTTGTGAAATTTGGCAGATCGCAAGGGTTGTAGCTTACAAAGTGCAGTTATTTCTGGTCAATCAGTTATATCAACAACTAAAGGACAATAGTCGGCCGATCCTAATTAAGTTTGAGAGAACGGAAATATTTGCGCAAAGGACAAAGTCCACATCTTGTGAAATTTGGCAGATCGCAAAGGTTGTAGCTTACAAAGTGCAGGTATTTCTGGTCAATCAGTTATATTACAACTAAAGGACATAGTCGGCCGATCCTAATTAAGTTTGAGAGAACGGAAATATTTGCGCAAAGCAAAATCCATCAAAAATACCATCCTTCTAACTTAAAAAAAAAAACAAAGTTATGGCAAATGCGATTTACCAGTTACATGACGACTACAGGATATAGTCCTATATGCACGAATACAAAGTGCAGTTACCGTCCTGATCAATCAGGTATATATGACAACTAATCGGACAACTAAAGGATATAGTCGGCCTGATCCTAATTAAGTTTGAGAGAACGGAAATATTTGCGCAAAGCAAAATCCATCAAAACTCCCATCCTTCTAACTTAAAAAAAAAAACAAAGTTATGGCAAATGCGATTTACCAGTTACATGACGACTACAGGATATAGTCCTATATGACAGTGGTTATATGACAACTAAAGGACAAAGTCGACCGATCCTTGTGAAATTTGGCAGATCGCAAGGGTTGTAGCTTACAAAGTGCAGTTATTTCTGGTCAATCAGTTATATTACAACTAAAGGACATAGTCGGCCGATCCTAATTAAGTTTGAGAGAACGGAAATATTTGTGAATCCTTGTGAAATTTGGCAGATCGCAAGGTTGTAGCTTGCAAAGTGTAGGTATTTCCGCTCAATCAGTTATACAACAACTATAGGATATAGTCGGCCGATCCTTATTAAGTTTGAGAGAACAGAAATATTTGCGCAAAGCAAAATCCATCAAAAGTCCCATCCTTCTAACTTAAAAAAAAACAAAGTTATGGCAAATGCGATTTACCAGTATACATGACGACTACAGGATATAGTCCTATATGACAGTGGTTATATGACAACTAAAGGACAAAGTCGACCGATCCTTGTGAAATTTGGCAGATCGCAAGGGTTGTAGCTTACAAAGTGCAGTTATTTCTGGTCAATCAGTTATATTACAACTAAAGGACATAGTCGGCCGATCCTAATTAAGTTTGAGAGAACGGAAATATTTGCGCAAAGCAAAATCCATCAAAAATCCCATCCTTCTAACTTAAAAAAAAAAACAAAGTTATGGCAAATGCGATTTACCAGTTACATGACGACTACAGGATATAGTCCTATATGACAGTGGTTATATGACAACTAAAGGACAAAGTCGACCGATCCTTGTGAAATTTGGCAGATCGCAAGGGTTGTAGCTTACAAAGTGCAGTTATTTCTGGTCAATCAGTTATATTACAACTAAAGGACATAGTCGGCCTGATCCTAATTAAGTTTGAGAGAACGGAAATATTTGCGCAAAGCAAAATCCATCAAAAATACCATCCTTCTAACTTAAAAAAAAAACAAAGTTATGGCAAATGCGATTTACCAGTTACATGACGACTACAGGATATAGTCCTATATGACAGTGGTTATATGACAACTAAAGGACAAAGTCGACCGATCCTTGTGAAATTTGGCAGATCGCAAGGGTTGTAGCTTGCAAAGTGTCAGTTATTTCTGGTCAATCAGTTATCAATTACAACTAAAGGACATAGTCGGCCGATCCTTATTAAGTTTGAGAGAACGGACATATTTGCGCAAAGAAAAATCCATCAAAAGTACCATCCTTCTAACTTAAAAAAAAAACAAAGTTATGGCAATTGCGATTTACCAGTTACATGACGACTACAGGATATAGTCCTATATGACAGTGGTTATATGACAACTAAAGGACAAAGTCGACCGATCCTTGTGAAATTTGGCAGATCGCAAGGGTTGTAGCTTACAAAGTGCAGTTATTTCTGGTCAATCAGTTATATTACAACTAAAGGACATAGTCGGCCGATCCTAATTAAGTTTGAGAGAACGGAAATATTTGCGCAAAGCAAAATCCATCAAAAAGTCCCATCCTTCTAACTTAAAAAAAAAAAAACAAAGTTATGGCAAATGCGATTTACCAGTTACATGACGACTACAGGATATAGTCCTATATGACAGTGGTTATATGACAACTAAAGGACAAAGTCGACCGATCCTTGTGAAATTTGGCAGATCGCAAGGGTTGTAGCTTACAAAGTGCAGTTATTTCTGGTCAATCAGTTATATTACAACTAAAGGACATAGTCGGCCGATCCTAATTAAGTTTGAGAGAACGGAAATATTTGCGCAAAGCAAAATCCATCAAAAGTCCCATCCTTCTAACTTAAAAAAAAAACAAAGTTATGGCAAATGCGATTTACCAGTTACATGACGACTACAGGATATAGTCCTATATGACAGTGGTTATATGACAACTAAAGGACAAAGTCGACCGATCCTTGTGAAATTTGGCAGATCGCAAGGGTTGTAGCTTACAAAGTGCAGTTATTTCTGGTCAATCAGTTATATTACAACTAAAGGACATAGTCGGCCGATCCTAATTAAGTTTGAGAGAACGGAAATATTTGTGCAAAGCAACTAACGGACAAAGTCGACCGATCCTTGTGAAATTTGGCAGATCGCAAGGGTTGTAGCTTACAAAGTGCAGGTATTTCTGGTCAATCAGTTATATTACAACTAAAGGACATAGTCGGCCGATCCTAATTAAGTTTGAGAGAACGGAAATATTTGCGCAAAGCAAAATCCATCAAAAGTCCCATCCTTCTAACTTAAAAAAAAAACAAAGTTATGGCAAATGCGATTTACCAGTTACATGACGACTACAGGATATAGTCCTAAATGACAGTGGTTATATGACAACTTAAGGACAAAGTCGACCGATCCTTGTGAAATTTGGCAGATCGCAAGGGTTGTAGCTTACAAAGTGCAGTTATTTCTGGTCAATCAGTTATATTACAACTAAAGGACATAGTCGGCCGATCCTTAATTAAGTTTGAGAGAACGGAAATATTTCCGCAAAGCAAAATCCATCAAAAATCCCATCCTTCTAACTTAAAAAAAAAAACAAAGTTATGGCAAATGCGATTTACCAGTTACATGACGACTACAGGATATAGTCCTATATGACAGTGGTTATATGACAACTAAAGGACAAAGTCGACCGATCCTTGTGAAATTTGGCAGATCGCAAGGGTTGTAGCTTACAAAGTGCAGTTATTTCTGGTCAATCAGTTATATTACAACTAAAGGACATAGTCGGCCGATCCTAATTAAGTTTGAGAGAACGGAAATATTTGCGCAAAGCAAAATCCATCAAAAGTACCATCCTTCTAACTTAAAAAAAACAAACAAAGTTATGGCAAATGCGATTTACCAGTTACATGACGACTACAGGATATAGTCCTATATGACAGTGGTTATATGACAACTAAAGGACAAAGTCGACCGATCCTTGTGAAATTTGGCAGATCGCAAGGGTTGTAGCTTACAAAGTGCAGTTATTTCTGGTCAATCAGTTATATTACAACTAAAGGACATAGTCGGCCGATCCTAATTAAGTTTGAGAGAACGGAAATATTTGCGCAAAGCAAAATCCATCAAAAGTCCCATCCTTCTAACTTAAAAAAAAAACAAAGTTATGGCAAATGCGATTTACCAGTTACATGACGACTACAGGATATAGTCCTATATGACAGTGGTTATATGACAACTAAAGGACAAAGTCGACCGATCCTTGTGAAATTTGGCAGATCGCAAGGGTTGTAGCTTACAAAGTGCAGTTATTTCTGGTCAATCAGTTATATTACAACTAAAGGACATAGTCGGCCGATCCTAATTAAGTTTGAGAGAACGGAAATATTTGCGCAAAGCAAAATCCATCAAAAGTACCATCCTTCTAACTTAAAAAAAAAAAACAAAGTTATGGCAAATGCGATTTACCAGTTACATGACGACTACAGGATATAGTCCTATATGACAGTGGTTATATGACAACTAAAGGACAAAGTCGACCGATCCTTGTGAAATTTGGCAGATCGCAAGGGTTGTAGCTTACAAAGTGCAGTTATTTCTGGTCAATCAGTTATATTACAACTAAAGGACATAGTCGGCCGATCCTAATTAAGTTTGAGAGAACGGAAATATTTGCGCAAAGCAAAATCCATCAAAAATACCATCCTTCTAACTTAAAAAAAAAAAACAAAGTTATGGCAAATGCGATTTACCAGTTACATGACGACTACAGGATATAGTCCTATATGACAGTGGTTATATGACAACTAAAGGACAAAGTCGACCGATCCTTGTGAAATTTGGCAGATCGCAAGGGTTGTAGCTTGCAAAGTGTAGGTATTTCCGCTCAATCAGTTATATTACAACTAAAGGATATAGTCGGCCGATCCTAATTAAGTTTGAGAGAACGGAAATATTTGCGCAAAGCAAAATCCATCAAAAATACCATCCTTCTAACTTAAAAAAAAAAACAAAGTTATGGCAAATGCGATTTACCAGTTACATGACGACTACAGGATATAGTCCTATATGACAGTGGTTATATGACAACTAAAGGACAAAGTCGACCGATCCTTGTGAAATTTGGCAGATCGCAAGGGTTGTAGCTTACAAAGTGCAGTTATTTCTGGTCAATCAGTTATATTACAACTAAAGGACATAGTCGGCCGATCCTAATTAAGTTTGAGAGAACGGAAATATTTGCGCAAAGCAAAATCCATCAAAAATACCATCCTTCTAACTTAAAAAAAAAAACAAAGTTATGGCAAATGCGATTTACCAGTTACATGACGACTACAGGATATAGTCCTATATGACAGTGGTTATATGACAACTAAAGGACAAAGTCGACCGATCCTTGTGAAATTTGGCAGATCGCAAGGGTTGTAGCTTACAAAGTGCAGTTATTTCTGGTCAATCAGTTATATTACAACTAAAGGACATAGTCGGCCGATCCTAATTAAGTTTGAGAGAACGGAAATATTTGCGCAAAGCAAAATCCATCAAAAGTCCCATCCTTCTAACTTAAACAAAAAAAAACAAAGTAATGGCAATTGCGATTTACCAGTTACATGACGACTATTGGATATAGTCCTATATGACAGTGGTTATATGACAACTAAAGGACAAAGTCGACCGATCCTTGTGAAATTTGGCAGATCGCAAAGGCTGTAGCTTGCAAAGTTCCGGTATTTTCGCTCAATCAGTTATACAACAACTATATGCGATTACCAGTCGACTACAGGATATAGTCCTATATGACAGTGGTTATATGACAACTAAAGGACAAAGTCGACCGATCCTTGTGAAATTTGGCAGATCGCAAGGGTTGTAGCTTACAAAGTGCAGGTATTTCTGGTCAATCAGTTATATTACAACTAAAGGACATAGTCGGCCGATCCTAATTAAGTTTGAGAGAACGGAAATATTTGCGCAAAGCAAAATCCATCAAAAAAAACCATCCTTCTAACTTAAAAAAAAAAACAAAGTTATGGCAAATGCGATTTACCAGTTACATGACGACTACAGGATATAGTCCTATATGACAGTGGTTATATGACAACTAAAGGACAAAGTCGACCGATCCTTGTGAAATTTGGCAGATCGCAAGGGTTGTAGCTTACAAAGTGCAGTTATTTCTGGTCAATCAGTTATATTACAACTAAAGGACATAGTCGGCCGATCCTAATTAAGTTTGAGAGAACGGAAATATTTGCGCAAAGCAAAATCCATCAAAAGTCCCATCCTTCTAACTTAAAAAAAAAAAACAAAGTTATGGCAAATGCGATTTACCAGTTACATGACGACTACAGGATATAGTCCTATATGACAGTGGTTATATGACAACTAAAGGACAAAGTCGACCGATCCTTGTGAAATTTGGCAGATCGCAAGGGTTGTAGCTTACAAAGTGCAGTTATTTCTGGTCAATCAGTTATATTACAACTAAAGGACATAGTCGGCCGATCCTAATTAAGTTTGAGAGAACGGAAATATTTGCGCAAAGCAAAATCCATCAAAAATACCATCCTTCTAACTTAAAAAAAAAAACAAAGTTATGGCAAATGCGATTTACCAGTTACATGACGACTACAGGATATAGTCCTATATGACAGTGGTTATATGACAACTAAAGGACAAAGTCGACCGATCCTTGTGAAATTTGGCAGATCGCAAGGGTTGTAGCTTACAAAGTGCAGTTATTTCTGGTCAATCAGTTATATTACAACTAAAGGACATAGTCGGCCGATCCTAATTAAGTTTGAGAGAACGGAAATATTTGCGCAAAGCAAAATCCATCAAAAATACCATCCTTCTAACTTAAAAAAAAAAAACAAAGTTATGGCAAATGCGATTTACCAGTTACATGACGACTACAGGATATAGTCCTATATGACAGTGGTTATATGACAACTAAAGGACAAAGTCGACCGATCCTTGTGAAATTTGGCAGATCGCAAGGGTTGTAGCTTACAAAGTGCAGTTATTTCTGGTCAATCAGTTATATTACAACTAAAGGACATAGTCGGCCGATCCTAATTAAGTTTGAGAGAACGGAAATATTTGCGCAAAGCAAAATCCATCAAAAATACCATCCTTCTAACTAAAAAAAAAAAACAAAGTTATGGCAAATGCGATTTACCAGTTACATGACGACTACAGGATATAGTCCTATATGACAGTGGTTATATGACAACTAAAGGACAAAGTCGACCGATCCTTGTGAAATTTGGCAGATCGCAAGGGTTGTAGCTTACAAAGTGCAGTTATTTCTGGTCAATCAGTTATATTACAACTAAAGGACATAGTCGGCCGATCCTAATTAAGTTTGAGAGAACGGAAATATTTGCGCAAAGCAAAATCCATAAAAACTCCCATCCTTCTAACTTAAGCAAAAAAAAAACAAAGTTATGGCAAATGCGATTTACCAGTTACATGACGACTACAGGATATAGTCCTATATGACAGTGGTTATATGACAACTAAAGGACAAAGTCGACCGATCCTTGTGAAATTTGGCAGATCGCAAGGGTTGTAGCTTACAAAGTGCAGTTATTTCTGGTCAATCAGTTATATTACAACTAAAGGACATAGTCGGCCGATCCTAATTAAGTTTGAGAGAACGGAAATATTTGCGCAAAGCAAAATCCATCAAAAATACCATCCTTCTAACTTAAAAAAAAAAACAAAGTTATGGCAAATGCGATTTACCAGTTACATGACGACTACAGGATATAGTCCTATATGACAGTGGTTATATGACAACTAAAGGACAAAGTCGACCGATCCTTGTGAAATTTGGCAGATCGCAAGGGTTGTAGCTTACAAAGTGCAGTTATTTCTGGTCAATCAGTTATATTACAACTAAAGGACATAGTCGGCCGATCCTAATTAAGTTTGAGAGAACGGAAATATTTGCGCAAAGCAAAATCCATCAAAAATCCCATCCTTCTAACTTAAAAAAAAACAAAGTTATGGCAAATGCGATTTACCAGTTACATGACGACTACAGGATATAGTCCTATATGACAGTGGTTATATGACAACTAAAGGACAAAGTCGACCGATCCTTGTGAAATTTGGCAGATCGCAAGGGTTGTAGCTTACAAAGTGCAGTTATTTCTGGTCAATCAGTTATATTACAACTAAAGGACATAGTCGGCCGATCCTAATTAAGTTTGAGAGAACGGAAATATTTGCGCAAAGCAAAATCCATCAAAAATCCCATCCTTCTAACTTAAAAAAAAAAACAAAGTTATGGCAAATGCGATTTACCAGTTACATGACGACTACAGGATATAGTCCTATATGACAGTGGTTATATGACAACTAAAGGACAAAGTCGACCGATCCTTGTGAAATTTGGCAGATCGCAAGGGTTGTAGCTTACAAAGTGCAGTTATTTCTGGTCAATCAGTTATATTACAACTAAAGGACATAGTCGGCCGATCCTAATTAAGTTTGAGAGAACGGAAATATTTGCGCAAAGCAAAATCCATCAAAAATACCATCCTTCTAACTTAAAAAAAAAAACAAAGTTATGGCAAATGCGATTTACCAGTTACATGACGACTACAGGATATAGTCCTATATGACAGTGGTTATATGACAACTAAAGGACAAAGTCGACCGATCCTTGTGAAATTTGGCAGATCGCAAGGGTTGTAGCTTACAAAGTGCAGTTATTTCTGGTCAATCAGTTATATTACAACTAAAGGACATAGTCGGCCGATCCTAATTAAGTTTGAGAGAACGGAAATATTTGCGCAAAGCAAAATCCATCAAAAATCCCATCCTTCTAACTTAAAAAAAAAACAAAGTTATGGCAAATGCGATTTACCAGTTACATGACGACTACAGGATATAGTCCTATATGACAGTGGTTATATGACAACTAAAGGACAAAGTCGACCGATCCTTGTGAAATTTGGCAGATCGCAAGGGTTGTAGCTTACAAAGTGCAGTTATTTCTGGTCAATCAGTTATATTACAACTAAAGGACATAGTCGGCCGATCCTAATTAAGTTTGAGAGAACGGAAATATTTGCGCAAAGCAAAATCCATCAAAAGTCCCATCCTTCTAACTTAAAAAAAAAAACAAAGTTATGGCAAATGCGATTTACCAGTTACATGACGACTACAGGATATAGTCCTATATGACAGTGGTTATATGACAACTAAAGGACAAAGTCGACCGATCCTTGTGAAATTTGGCAGATCGCAAGGGTTGTAGCTTACAAAGTGCAGTTATTTCTGGTCAATCAGTTATATTACAACTAAAGGACATAGTCGGCCGATCCTAATTAAGTTTGAGAGAACGGAAATATTTGCGCAAAGCAAAATCCATCAAAAATCCCATCCTTCTAACTTAAAAAAAAAAAACAAAGTTATGGCAAATGCGATTTACCAGTTACATGACGACTACAGGATATAGTCCTATATGACAGTGGTTATATGACAACTAAAGGACAAAGTCGACCGATCCTTGTGAAATTTGGCAGATCGCAAGGGTTGTAGCTTACAAAGTGCAGTTATTTCTGGTCAATCAGTTATATTACAACTAAAGGACATAGTCGGCCGATCCTAATTAAGTTTGAGAGAACGGAAATATTTGCGCAAAGCAAAATCCATAAAAAATCCCATCCTTCTAACTTAAAAAAAAAAAACAAAGTTATGGCAAATGCGATTTACCAGTTACATGACGACTACAGGATATAGTCCTATATGACAGTGGTTATATGACAACTAAAGGACAAAGTCGACCGATCCTTGTGAAATTTGGCAGATCGCAAGGGTTGTAGCTTACAAAGTGCAGTTATTTCTGGTCAATCAGTTATATTACAACTAAAGGACATAGTCGGCCGATCCTAATTAAGTTTGAGAGAACGGAAATATTTGCGCAAAGCAAAATCCATCAAAAATCCCATCCTTCTAACTTAAAAAAAAAAACAAAGTTATGGCAAATGCGATTTACCAGTTACATGACGACTACAGGATATAGTCCTATATGACAGTGGTTATATGACAACTAAAGGACAAAGTCGACCGATCCTTGTGAAATTTGGCAGATCGCAAGGGTTGTAGCTTACAAAGTGCAGTTATTTCTGGTCAATCAGTTATATTACAACTAAAGGACATAGTCGGCCGATCCTAATTAAGTTTGAGAGAACGGAAATATTTGCGCAAAGCAAAATCCATCAAAAATCCCATCCTTCTAACTTAAAAAAAAAAACAAAGTTATGGCAAATGCGATTTACCAGTTACATGACGACTACAGGATATAGTCCTATATGACAGTGGTTATATGACAACTAAAGGACAAAGTCGACCGATCCTTGTGAAATTTGGCAGATCGCAAGGGTTGTAGCTTACAAAGTGCAGTTATTTCTGGTCAATCAGTTATATTACAACTAAAGGACATAGTCGGCCGATCCTAATTAAGTTTGAGAGAACGGAAATATTTGCGCAAAGCAAAATCCATCAAAAATACCATCCTTCTAACTTAAAAAAAAAACAAAGTTATGGCAAATGCGATTTACCAGTTACATGACGACTACAGGATATAGTCCTATATGACAGTGGTTATATGACAACTAAAGGACAAAGTCGACCGATCCTTGTGAAATTTGGCAGATCGCAAGGGTTGTAGCTTACAAAGTGCAGTTATTTCTGGTCAATCAGTTATATTACAACTAAAGGACATAGTCGGCCGATCCTAATTAAGTTTGAGAGAACGGAAATATTTGCGCAAAGCAAAATCCATCAAAAGTCCCATCCTTCTAACTTAAAAAAAAAAACAAAGTTATGGCAAATGCGATTTACCAGTTACATGACGACTACAGGATATAGTCCTATATGACAGTGGTTATATGACAACTAAAGGACAAAGTCGACCGATCCTTGTGAAATTTGGCAGATCGCAAGGGTTGTAGCTTACAAAGTGCAGTTATTTCTGGTCAATCAGTTATATTACAACTAAAGGACATAGTCGGCCGATCCTAATTAAGTTTGAGAGAACGGAAATATTTGCGCAAAGCAAAATCCATAAAAACTCCCATCCTTCTAACTTAAAAAAAAAAAACAAAGTTATGGCAAATGCGATTTACCAGTTACATGACGACTACAGGATATAGTCCTATATGACAGTGGTTATATGACAACTAAAGGACAAAGTCGACCGATCCTTGTGAAATTTGGCAGATCGCAAGGGTTGTAGCTTACAAAGTGCAGTTATTTCTGGTCAATCAGTTATATTACAACTAAAGGACATAGTCGGCCGATCCTAATTAAGTTTGAGAGAACGGAAATATTTGCGCAAAGCAAAATCCATCAAAAATACCATCCTTCTAACTTAAAAAAAAAAAACAAAGTTATGGCAAATGCGATTTACCAGTTACATGACGACTACAGGATATAGTCCTATATGACAGTGGTTATATGACAACTAAAGGACAAAGTCGACCGATCCTTGTGAAATTTGGCAGATCGCAAGGGTTGTAGCTTACAAAGTGCAGTTATTTCTGGTCAATCAGTTATATTACAACTAAAGGACATAGTCGGCCGATCCTAATTAAGTTTGAGAGAACGGAAATATTTGCGCAAAGCAAAATCCATCAAAAATCCCATCCTTCTAACTTAAAAAAAAAACAAAGTTATGGCAAATGCGATTTACCAGTTACATGACGACTACAGGATATAGTCCTATATGACAGTGGTTATATGACAACTAAAGGACAAAGTCGACCGATCCTTGTGAAATTTGGCAGATCGCAAGGGTTGTAGCTTACAAAGTGCAGTTATTTCTGGTCAATCAGTTATATTACAACTAAAGGACATAGTCGGCCGATCCTAATTAAGTTTGAGAGAACGGAAATATTTGCGCAAAGCAAAATCCATAAAAACTCCCATCCTTCTAACTTAAGCAAAAAAAAAAACAAAGTTATGGCAAATGCGATTTACCAGTTACATGACGACTACAGGATATAGTCCTATATGACAGTGGTTATATGACAACTAAAGGACAAAGTCGACCGATCCTTGTGAAATTTGGCAGATCGCAAGGGTTGTAGCTTACAAAGTGCAGTTATTTCTGGTCAATCAGTTATATTACAACTAAAGGACATAGTCGGCCGATCCTAATTAAGTTTGAGAGAACGGAAATATTTGCGCAAAGCAAAATCCATCAAAAATACCATCCTTCTAACTTAAAAAAAAAAAACAAAGTTATGGCAAATGCGATTTACCAGTTACATGACGACTACAGGATATAGTCCTATATGACAGTGGTTATATGACAACTAAAGGACAAAGTCGACCGATCCTTGTGAAATTTGGCAGATCGCAAGGGTTGTAGCTTACAAAGTGCAGTTATTTCTGGTCAATCAGTTATATTACAACTAAAGGACATAGTCGGCCGATCCTAATTAAGTTTGAGAGAACGGAAATATTTGCGCAAAGCAAAATCCATCAAAAATACCATCCTTCTAACTTAAAAAAAAAAACAAAGTTATGGCAAATGCGATTTACCAGTTACATGACGACTACAGGATATAGTCCTATATGACAGTGGTTATATGACAACTAAAGGACAAAGTCGACCGATCCTTGTGAAATTTGGCAGATCGCAAGGGTTGTAGCTTACAAAGTGCAGTTATTTCTGGTCAATCAGTTATATAACAACTAAAGGACATAGTCGGCCGATCCTAATTAAGTTTGAGAGAACGGAAATATTTGCGCAAAGCAAAATCCATCAAAATTCCCATCCTTCTAACTTAAAAAAAAAAACAAAGTTATGGCAAATGCGATTTACCAGTTACATGACGACTACAGGATATAGTCCTATATGACAGTGGTTATATGACAACTAAAGGACAAAGTCGACCGATCCTTGTGAAATTTGGCAGATCGCAAGGGTTGTAGCTTACAAAGTGCAGTTATTTCTGGTCAATCAGTTATATTACAAATAAGGGCATAGTCGGCCGATCCTTATTAAGTTTGAGAGAACGGACATATTTGCGCAAAGAAAAATCCATCAAAAGTACCATCCTTCTAACTTAAAAAAAAAACAAAGTTATGGCAATTGCGATTTACCAGTTACATGACGACTACAGGATATAGTCCTATATGACAGTGGTTATATGACAACTAAAGGACAAAGTCGACCGATCCTTGTGAAATTTGGCAGATCGCAAGGGTTGTAGCTTACAAAGTGCAGTTATTTCTGGTCAATCAGTTATATTACAACTAAAGGACATAGTCGGCCGATCCTAATTAAGTTTGAGAGAACGGAAATATTTGCGCAAAGCAAAATCCATCAAAAGTCCCATCCTTCTAACTTAAGCAAAAAAAAAACAAAGTTATGGCAAATGCGATTTACCAGTTACATGACGACTACAGGATATAGTCCTATATGACAGTGGTTATATGACAACTAAAGGACAAAGTCGACCGATCCTTGTGAAATTTGGCAGATCGCAAGGGTTGTAGCTTACAAAGTGCAGTTATTTCTGGTCAATCAGTTATATTACAACTAAAGGACATAGTCGGCCGATCCTAATTAAGTTTGAGAGAACGGAAATATTTGCGCAAAGCAAAATCCATCAAAAGTCCCATCCTTCTAACTTAAAAAAAAAAACAAAGTTATGGCAAATGCGATTTACCAGTTACATGACGACTACAGGATATAGTCCTATATGACAGTGGTTATATGACAACTAAAGGACAAAGTCGACCGATCCTTGTGAAATTTGGCAGATCGCAAGGGTTGTAGCTTACAAAGTGCAGTTATTTCTGGTCAATCAGTTATATTACAACATAAAGGACATAGTCGGCCGATCCTAATTAAGTTTGAGAGAACGGAAATATTTGCGCAAAGCAAAATCCATCAAAAGTCCCATCCTTCTAACTTAAAAAAAAAAACAAAGTTATGGCAAATGCGATTTACCAGTTACATGACGACTACAGGATATAGTCCTATATGACAGTGGTTATATGACAACTAAAGGACAAAGTCGACCGATCCTTGTGAAATTTGGCAGATCGCAAGGGTTGTAGCTTACAAAGTGCAGTTATTTCTGGTCAATCAGTTATATTACAACTAAAGGACATAGTCGGCCGATCCTAATTAAGTTTGAGAGAACGGAAATATTTGCGCAAAGCAAAATCCATCAAAAATACCATCCTTCTAACTTAACAAAAAAAAAACAAAGTTATGGCAAATGCGATTTACCAGTTACATGACGACTACAGGATATAGTCCTATATGACAGTGGTTATATGACAACTAAAGGACAAAGTCGACCGATCCTTGTGAAATTTGGCAGATCGCAAGGGTTGTAGCTTACAAAGTGCAGTTATTTCTGGTCAATCAGTTATATTACAACTAAAGGACATAGTCGGCCGATCCTAATTAAGTTTGAGAGAACGGAAATATTTGCGCAAAGCAAAATCCATCAAAAAGTCCCATCCTTCTAACTTAAAAAAAAAAAACAAAGTTATGGCAAATGCGATTTACCAGTTACATGACGACTACAGGATATAGTCCTATATGACAGTGGTTATATGACAACTAAAGGACAAAGTCGACCGATCCTTGTGAAATTTGGCAGATCGCAAGGGTTGTAGCTTACAAAGTGCAGTTATTTCTGGTCAATCAGTTATATTACAACTAAAGGACATAGTCGGCCGATCCTAATTAAGTTTGAGAGAACGGAAATATTTGCGCAAAGCAAAATCCATCAAAAGTCCCATCCTTCTAACTTAAAAAAAAAACAAAGTTATGGCAAATGCGATTTACCAGTTACATGACGACTACAGGATATAGTCCTATATGACAGTGGTTATATGACAACTAAAGGACAAAGTCGACCGATCCTTGTGAAATTTGGCAGATCGCAAGGGTTGTAGCTTACAAAGTGCAGTTATTTCTGGTCAATCAGTTATATTACAACTAAAGGACATAGTCGGCCGATCCTAATTAAGTTTGAGAGAACGGAAATATTTGCGCAAAGCAAAATCCATCAAAAATCCCATCCTTCTAACTTAAGCAAAAAAAAAAACAAAGTTATGGCAAATGCGATTTACCAGTTACATGACGACTACAGGATATAGTCCTATATGACAGTGGTTATATGACAACTAAAGGACAAAGTCGACCGATCCTTGTGAAATTTGGCAGATCGCAAGGGTTGTAGCTTACAAAGTGCAGTTATTTCTGGTCAATCAGTTATATTACAACTAAAGGACATAGTCGGCCGATCCTAATTAAGTTTGAGAGAACGGAAATATTTGCGCAAAGCAAAATCCATCAAAAGTCCCATCCTTCTAACTTAAAAAAAAAACAAAGTTATGGCAAATGCGATTTACCAGTTACATGACGACTACAGGATATAGTCCTATATGACAGTGGTTATATGACAACTAAAGGACAAAGTCGACCGATCCTTGTGAAATTTGGCAGATCGCAAGGGTTGTAGCTTACAAAGTGCAGTTATTTCTGGTCAATCAGTTATATTACAACTAAAGGACATAGTCGGCCGATCCTAATTAAGTTTGAGAGAACGGAAATATTTGCGCAAAGCAAAATCCATCAAAAATACCATCCTTCTAACTTCAAAAAAAAAACAAAGTTATGGCAAATGCGATTTACCAGTTACATGACGACTACAGGATATAGTCCTATATGACAGTGGTTATATGACAACTAAAGGACAAAGTCGACCGATCCTTGTGAAATTTGGCAGATCGCAAGGGTTGTAGCTTACAAAGTGCAGTTATTTCTGGTCAATCAGTTATATTACAACTAAAGGACATAGTCGGCCGATCCTAATTAAGTTTGAGAGAACGGAAATATTTGCGCAAAGCAAAATCCATCAAAAATCCCATCCTTCTAACTTAAAAAAAAAAACAAAGTTATGGCAAATGCGATTTACCAGTTACATGACGACTACAGGATATAGTCCTATATGACAGTGGTTATATGACAACTAAAGGACAAAGTCGACCGATCCTTGTGAAATTTGGCAGATCGCAAGGGTTGTAGCTTACAAAGTGCAGTTATTTCTGCTCAATCAGTTATATTACAACTAAAGGACATAGTCGGCCGATCCTAATTAAGTTTGAGAGAACGGAAATATTTGCGCAAAGCAAAATCCATCAAAAATCCCATCCTTCTAACTTAAAAAAAAAACAAAGTTATGGCAAATGCGATTTACCAGTTACATGACGACTACAGGATATAGTCCTATATGACAGTGGTTATATGACAACTAAAGGACAAAGTCGACCGATCCTTGTGAAATTTGGCAGATCGCAAGGGTTGTAGCTTACAAAGTGCAGGTATTTCCGCTCAATCAGTTATACAACAACTATAGGATATAGTCGGCCGATCCTAATTAAGTTTGAGAGAACGGAAATATTTGCGCAAAGCAAAATCCATCAAAACTCCCATCCTTCTAACTTAAAAAAAAAAAACAAAGTTATGGCAAATGCGATTTACCAGTTACATGACGACTACAGGATATAGTCCTATATGACAGTGGTTATATGACAACTAAAGGACAAAGTCGACCGATCCTTGTGAAATTTGGCAGATCGCAAGGGTTGTAGCTTACAAAGTGCAGTTATTTCTGGTCAATCAGTTATATTACAACTAAAGGACATAGTCGGCCGATCCTAATTAAGTTTGAGAGAACGGAAATATTTGCGCAAAGCAAAATCCATCAAAAGTCCCATCCTTCTAACTTAAAAAAAAAAACAAAGTTATGGCAAATGCGATTTACCAGTTACATGACGACTACAGGATATAGTCCTATATGACAGTGGTTATATGACAACTAAAGGACAAAGTCGACCGATCCTTGTGAAATTTGGCAGATCGCAAGGGTTGTAGCTTACAAAGTGCAGTTATTTCTGGTCAATCAGTTATATTACAAATAAGGGCATAGTCGGCCGATCCTAAATAAGTTTGAGAGAACGGAAATATTTGCGCAAAGCAAAATCCATAAAAAGTCCCATCCTTCTAACTTAAAAAAAAAACAAAGTTATGGCAAATGCGATTTACCAGTTACATGACGACTACAGGATATAGTCCTATATGACAGTGGTTATATGACAACTAAAGGACAAAGTCGACCGATCCTTGTGAAATTTGGCAGATCGCAAGGGTTGTAGCTTACAAAGTGCAGTTATTTCTGGTCAATCAGTTATATTACAACTAAAGGACATAGTCGGCCGATCCTTATTAAGTTTGAGAGAACGGAAATATTTGCGCAAAGCAAAATCCATCAAAAATACCATCCTTCTAACTTAAAAAAAAAAAACAAAGTTATGGCAATTGCGATTTACCAGTTACATGACGACTACAGGATATAGTCCTATATGACAGTGGTTATATGACAACTAAAGGACAAAGTCGACCGATCCTTGTGAAATTTGGCAGATCGCAAGGGTTGTAGCTTACAAAGTGCAGTTATTTCTGGTCAATCAGTTATATTACAACTAAAGGACATAGTCGGCCGATCCTAATTAAGTTTGAGAGAACGGAAATATTTGCGCAAAGCAAAATCCATCAAAAATCCCATCCTTCTAACTTAAAAAAAAAAAACAAAGTTATGGCAAATGCGATTTACCAGTTACATGACGACTACAGGATATAGTCCTATATGACAGTGGTTATATGACAACTAAAGGACAAAGTCGACCGATCCTTGTGAAATTTGGCAGATCGCAAGGGTTGTAGCTTACAAAGTGCAGTTATTTCTGGTCAATCAGTTATATTAACACTGAAGGACATAGTCGGCCGATCCTAATTAAGTTTGAGAGAACGGAAATATTTGCGCAAAGCAAAATCCATCAAAAGTCCCATCCTTCTAACTTAAAAAAAAAAAACAAAGTTATGGCAAATGCGATTTACCAGTTACATGACGACTACAGGATATAGTCCTATATGACAGTGGTTATATGACAACTAAAGGACAAAGTCGACCGATCCTTGTGAAATTTGGCAGATCGCAAGGGTTGTAGCTTACAAAGTGCAGTTATTTCTGGTCAATCAGTTATATTACAACTAAAGGACATAGTCGGCCGATCCTAATTAAGTTTGAGAGAACGGAAATATTTGCGCAAAGCAAAATCCATCAAAAATACCATCCTTCTAACTTAAAAAAAAAACAAAGTTATGGCAAATGCGATTTACCAGTTACATGACGACTACAGGATATAGTCCTATATGACAGTGGTTATATGACAACTAAAGGACAAAGTCGACCGATCCTTGTGAAATTTGGCAGATCGCAAGGGTTGTAGCTTACAAAGTGCAGTTATTTCTGGTCAATCAGTTATATTACAACTAAAGGACATAGTCGGCCGATCCTAATTAAGTTTGAGAGAACGGAAATATTTGCGCAAAGCAAAATCCATAAAAACTCCCATCCTTCTAACTTAAAAAAAAACAAAGTTATGGCAAATGCGATTTACCAGTTACATGACGACTACAGGATATAGTCCTATATGACAGTGGTTATATGACAACTAAAGGACAAAGTCGACCGATCCTTGTGAAATTTGGCAGATCGCAAGGGTTGTAGCTTACAAAGTGCAGTTATTTCTGCTCAATCAGTTATATTACAACTAAAGGACATAGTCGGCCGATCCTAATTAAGTTTGAGAGAACGGAAATATTTGCGCAAAGCAAAATCCATCAAAAGTCCCATCCTTCTAACTTAAAAAAAAAAAACAAAGTTATGGCAAATGCGATTTACCAGTTACATGACGACTACAGGATATAGTCCTATATGACAGTGGTTATATGACAACTAAAGGACAAAGTCGACCGATCCTTGTGAAATTTGGCAGATCGCAAGGGTTGTAGCTTACAAAGTGCAGTTATTTCTGCTCAATCAGTTATATTACAACTAAAGGACATAGTCGGCCGATCCTAATTAAGTTTGAGAGAACGGAAATATTTGCGCAAAGCAAAATCCATCAAAAATCCCATCCTTCTAACTTAAAAAAAAAACAAAGTTATGGCAAATGCGATTTACCAGTTACATGACGACTACAGGATATAGTCCTATATGACAGTGGTTATATGACAACTAAAGGACAAAGTCGACCGATCCTTGTGAAATTTGGCAGATCGCAAGGGTTGTAGCTTACAAAGTGCAGTTATTTCTGGTCAATCAGTTATATTACAACTAAAGGACATAGTCGGCCGATCCTAATTAAGTTTGAGAGAACGGAAATATTTGCGCAAAGCAAAATCCATCAAAAATCCCATCCTTCTAACTTAAAAAAAAAACAAAGTTATGGCAAATGCGATTTACCAGTTACATGACGACTACAGGATATAGTCCTATATGACAGTGGTTATATGACAACTAAAGGACAAAGTCGACCGATCCTTGTGAAATTTGGCAGATCGCAAGGGTTGTAGCTTACAAAGTGCAGTTATTTCTGGTCAATCAGTTATATTACAACTAAAGGACATAGTCGGCCGATCCTAATTAAGTTTGAGAGAACGGAAATATTTGCGCAAAGCAAAATCCATCAAAAATCCCATCCTTCTAACTTAAAAAAAAACATCGAAGTTATGGCAACTGCGATTTACCAGTTACATGACGACTACAGGATATAGTCCTATATGACAGTGGTTATATGACAACTAAAGGACAAAGTCGACCGATCCTTGTGAAATTTGGCAGATCGCAAGGGTTGTAGCTTACAAAGTGCAGTTATTTCTGGTCAATCAGTTATATTACAACTAAAGGACATAGTCGGCCGATCCTAATTAAGTTTGAGAGAACGGAAATATTTGCGCAAAGCAAAATCCATCAAAAATCCCATCCTTCTAACTTAAAAAAAAAACAAAGTTATGGCAAATGCGATTTACCAGTTACATGACGACTACAGGATATAGTCCTATATGACAGTGGTTATATGACAACTAAAGGACAAAGTCGACCGATCCTTGTGAAATTTGGCAGATCGCAAGGGTTGTAGCTTACAAAGTGCAGTTATTTCTGGTCAATCAGTTATATTACAACTAAAGGACATAGTCGGCCGATCCTAATTAAGTTTGAGAGAACGGAAATATTTGCGCAAAGCAAAATCCATCAAAAATACCATCCATCTAACTTAAAAAAAATCATCGAAGTTCTGGCAACTGCGATTTACCAGTTACATGACGACTACAGGATATAGTCCTATATGACAGTGGTTATATGACAACTAAAGGACAAAGTCGACCGATCCTTGTGAAATTTGGCAGATCGCAAGGGTTGTAGCTTACAAAGTGCAGTTATTTCTGCTCAATCAGTTATATTACAACTAAAGGACATAGTCGGCCGATCCTAATTAAGTTTGAGAGAACGGAAATATTTGCGCAAAGCAAAATCCATCAAAAATACCATCCTTCTAACTTAAAAAAAAAACAAAAGTTATGGCAAATGCGATTTACCAGTTACATGACGACTACAGGATATAGTCCTATATGACAGTGGTTATATGACAACTAAAGGACAAAGTCGACCGATCCTTGTGAAATTTGGCAGATCGCAAGGGTTGTAGCTTACAAAGTGCAGTTATTTCTGGTCAATCAGTTATATTACAACTAAAGGACATAGTCGGCCGATCCTAATTAAGTTTGAGAGAACGGAAATATTTGCGCAAAGCAAAATCCATCAAAAATACCATCCTTCTAACTTAAAAAAAAAACAAAGTTATGGCAAATGCGATTTACCAGTTACATGACGACTACAGGATATAGTCCTATATGACAGTGGTTATATGACAACTAAAGGACAAAGTCGACCGATCCTTGTGAAATTTGGCAGATCGCAAGGGTTGTAGCTTACAAAGTGCAGTTATTTCTGGTCAATCAGTTATATTACAACTAAAAGGATATAGTCGGCCGATCCTAATTAAGTTTGAGAGAACGGAAATATTTGCGCAAAGCAAAATCCATCAAAAGTCCCATCCTTCTAACTTAAAAAAAAAAACAAAGTTATGGCAAATGCGATTTACCAGTTACATGACGACTACAGGATATAGTCCTATATGACAGTGGTTATATGACAACTAAAGGACAAAGTCGACCGATCCTTGTGAAATTTGGCAGATCGCAAGGGTTGTAGCTTACAAAGTGCAGTTATTTCTGGTCAATCAGTTATATTACAACTAAAGGACATAGTCGGCCGATCCTAATTAAGTTTGAGAGAACGGAAATATTTGCGCAAAGCAAAATCCATCAAAACTCCCATCCTTCTAACTTAAAAAAAAAAAAACAAAGTTATGGCAAATGCGATTTACCAGTTACATGACGACTACAGGATATAGTCCTATATGACAGTGGTTATATGACAACTAAAGGACAAAGTCGACCGATCCTTGTGAAATTTGGCAGATCGCAAGGGTTGTAGCTTACAAAGTGCAGTTATTTCTGGTCAATCAGTTATATTACAACTAAAGGACATAGTCGGCCGATCCTAATTAAGTTTGAGAGAACGGAAATATTTGCGCAAAGCAAAATCCATCAAAAATACCATCCTTCTAACTTAAAAAAAAAACAAAGTTATGGCAAATGCGATTTACCAGTTACATGACGACTACAGGATATAGTCCTATATGACAGTGGTTATATGACAACTAAAGGACAAAGTCGACCGATCCTTGTGAAATTTGGCAGATCGCAAGGGTTGTAGCTTACAAAGTGCAGTTATTTCTGGTCAATCAGTTATATTACAACTAAAGGACATAGTCGGCCGATCCTAATTAAGTTTGAGAGAACGGAAATATTTGCGCAAAGCAAAATCCATCAAAAATACCATCCTTCTAACTTAAAAAAAAAAAACAAAGTTATGGCAAATGCGATTTACCAGTTACATGACGACTACAGGATATAGTCCTATATGACAGTGGTTATATGACAACTAAAGGACAAAGTCGACCGATCCTTGTGAAATTTGGCAGATCGCAAGGGTTGTAGCTTACAAAGTGCAGTTATTTCTGGTCAATCAGTTATATTACAACTAAAGGACATAGTCGGCCGATCCTTATTAAGTTTGAGAGAACGGACATATTTGCGCAAAGAAAAATCCATCAAAAGTACCATCCTTCTAACTTAAAAAAAAAAACAAAGTAATGGCAATTGCGATTTACCAGTTACATGACGACTAAAGGCAGTGGTTATATGACAACTAAAGGACAAAGTCGACCGATCCTTGTGAAATTTGGCAGATCGCAAGGGTTGTAGCTTACAAAGTGCAGTTATTTCTGGTCAATCAGTTATATTACAACTAAAGGACATAGTCGGCCGATCCTAATTAAGTTTGAGAGAACGGAAATATTTGCGCAAAGCAAAATCCATAAAAAATCCCATCCTTCTAACTTAAGCAAAAAAAAAAACAAAGTTATGGCAAATGCGATTTACCAGTTACATGACGACTACAGGATATAGTCCTATATGACAGTGGTTATATGACAACTAAAGGACAAAGTCGACCGATCCTTGTGAAATTTGGCAGATCGCAAGGGTTGTAGCTTACAAAGTGCAGTTATTTCTGGTCAATCAGTTATATTACAACTAAAGGACATAGTCGGCCGATCCTAATTAAGTTTGAGAGAACGGAAATATTTGCGCAAAGCAAAATCCATCAAAAATACCATCCTTCTAACTTAAAAAAAACAAACAAAGTTATGGCAAATGCGATTTACCAGTTACATGACGACTACAGGATATAGTCCTATATGACAGTGGTTATATGACAACTAAAGGACAAAGTCGACCGATCCTTGTGAAATTTGGCAGATCGCAAGGGTTGTAGCTTACAAAGTGCAGTTATTTCTGGTCAATCAGTTATATTACAACTAAAGGACATAGTCGGCCGATCCTAATTAAGTTTGAGAGAACGGAAATATTTGCGCAAAGCAAAATCCATCAAAAATACCATCCTTCTAACTTAAAAAAAAAAAACAAAGTTATGGCAAATGCGATTTACCAGTTACATGACGACTACAGGATATAGTCCTATATGACAGTGGTTATATGACAACTAAAGGACAAAGTCGACCGATCCTTGTGAAATTTGGCAGATCGCAAGGGTTGTAGCTTACAAAGTGCAGTTATTTCTGGTCAATCAGTTATATTACAACTAAAGGACATAGTCGGCCGATCCTAATTAAGTTTGAGAGAACGGAAATATTTGCGCAAAGCAAAATCCATCAAAAATCCCATCCTTCTAACTTAAAAAAAAAACAAAGTTATGGCAAATGCGATTTACCAGTTACATGACGACTACAGGATATAGTCCTATATGACAGTGGTTATATGACAACTAAAGGACAAAGTCGACCGATCCTTGTGAAATTTGGCAGATCGCAAGGGTTGTAGCTTACAAAGTGCAGTTATTTCTGGTCAATCAGTTATATTACAACTAAAGGACATAGTCGGCCGATCCTAATTAAGTTTGAGAGAACGGAAATATTTGCGCAAAGCAAAATCCATCAAAAATCCCATCCTTCTAACTTAAAAAAAAAAAAAACAAAGTTATGGCAAATGCGATTTACCAGTTACATGACGACTATAGGATATAGTCCTATATGACAGTGGTTATATGACAACTAAAGGACAAAGTCGACCGATCCTTGTGAAATTTGGCAGATCGCAAGGGTTGTAGCTTACAAAGTGCAGTTATTTCTGGTCAATCAGTTATATTACAACTAAAGGACATAGTCGGCCGATCCTAATTAAGTTTGAGAGAACGGAAATATTTGCGCAAAGCAAAATCCATCAAAACTCCCATCCTTCTAACTTAAAAAAAAAAACAAAGTTATGGCAAATGCGATTTACCAGTTACATGACGACTACAGGATATAGTCCTATATGACAGTGGTTATATGACAACTAAAGGACAAAGTCGACCGATCCTTGTGAAATTTGGCAGATCGCAAGGGTTGTAGCTTACAAAGTGCAGTTATTTCTGGTCAATCAGTTATATTACAACTAAAGGACATAGTCGGCCGATCCTAATTAAGTTTGAGAGAACGGAAATATTTGCGCAAAGCAAAATCCATCAAAAATACCATCCTTCTAACTTAAAAAAAAAAACAAAGTTATGGCAAATGCGATTTACCAGTTACATGACGACTACAGGATATAGTCCTATATGACAGTGGTTATATGACAACTAAAGGACAAAGTCGACCGATCCTTGTGAAATTTGGCAGATCGCAAGGGTTGTAGCTTACAAAGTGCAGTTATTTCTGGTCAATCAGTTATATTACAACTAAAGGACATAGTCGGCCGATCCTAATTAAGTTTGAGAGAACGGAAATATTTGCGCAAAGCAAAATCCATCAAAAATCCCATCCTTCTAACTTAAAAAAAAAACAAAGTTATGGCAAATGCGATTTACCAGTTACATGACGACTACAGGATATAGTCCTATATGACAGTGGTTATATGACAACTAAAGGACAAAGTCGACCGATCCTTGTGAAATTTGGCAGATCGCAAGGGTTGTAGCTTACAAAGTGCAGTTATTTCTGGTCAATCAGTTATATTACAACTAAAGGACATAGTCGGCCGATCCTAATTAAGTTTGAGAGAACGGAAATATTTGCGCAAAGCAGAATCCATCAAAAATACCATCCTTCTAACTCAAAAAAAAAAAACAAAGTTATGGCAAATGCGATTTACCAGTTACATGACGACTACAGGATATAGTCCTATATGACAGTGGTTATATGACAACTAAAGGACAAAGTCGACCGATCCTTGTGAAATTTGGCAGATCGCAAGGGTTGTAGCTTACAAAGTGCAGTTATTTCTGGTCAATCAGTTATATTACAACTAAAGGACATAGTCGGCCGATCCTAATTAAGTTTGAGAGAACGGAAATATTTGCGCAAAGCAGAATCCATCAAAAATACCATCCTTCTAACTCAAAAAAAAAAACAAAGTTATGGCAAATGCGATTTACCAGTTACATGACGACTACAGGATATAGTCCTATATGACAGTGGTTATATGACAACTAAAGGACAAAGTCGACCGATCCTTGTGAAATTTGGCAGATCGCAAGGGTTGTAGCTTACAAAGTGCAGTTATTTCTGGTCAATCAGTTATATTACAACTAAAGGACATAGTCGGCCGATCCTAATTAAGTTTGAGAGAACGGAAATATTTGCGCAAAGCAAAATCCATCAAAAATACCATCCTTCTAACTTAAAAAAAAAAAACAAAGTTATGGCAAATGCGATTTACCAGTTACATGACGACTACAGGATATAGTCCTATATGACAGTGGTTATATGACAACTAAAGGACAAAGTCGACCGATCCTTGTGAAATTTGGCAGATCGCAAGGGTTGTAGCTTACAAAGTGCAGTTATTTCTGGTCAATCAGTTATATTACAACTAAAGGACATAGTCGGCCGATCCTAATTAAGTTTGAGAGAACGGAAATATTTGCGCAAAGCAAAATCCATCAAAACTCCCATCCTTCTAACTTAAGCAAAAAAAAAAACAAAGTTATGGCAAATGCGATTTACCAGTTACATGACGACTACAGGATATAGTCCTATATGACAGTGGTTATATGACAACTAAAGGACAAAGTCGACCGATCCTTGTGAAATTTGGCAGATCGCAAGGGTTGTAGCTTACAAAGTGCAGTTATTTCTGGTCAATCAGTTATATTACAACTAAAGGACATAGTCGGCCGATCCTAATTAAGTTTGAGAGAACGGAAATATTTGCGCAAAGCAAAATCCATCAAAAATACCATCCTTCTAACTTAAAAAAAAAAAACAAAGTTATGGCAAATGCGATTTACCAGTTACATGACGACTACAGGATATAGTCCTATATGACAGTGGTTATATGACAACTAAAGGACAAAGTCGACCGATCCTTGTGAAATTTGGCAGATCGCAAGGGTTGTAGCTTACAAAGTGCAGTTATTTCTGGTCAATCAGTTATATTACAACTAAAGGACATAGTCGGCCGATCCTAATTAAGTTTGAGAGAACGGAAATATTTGCGCAAAGCAAAATCCATCAAAAATACCATCCTTCTAACTTAAAAAAAAAAAACAAAGTTATGGCAAATGCGATTTACCAGTTACATGACGACTACAGGATATAGTCCTATATGACAGTGGTTATATGACAACTAAAGGACAAAGTCGACCGATCCTTGTGAAATTTGGCAGATCGCAAGGGTTGTAGCTTACAAAGTGCAGTTATTTCTGGTCAATCAGTTATATTACAACTAAAGGACATAGTCGGCCGATCCTAATTAAGTTTGAGAGAACGGAAATATTTGCGCAAAGCAAAATCCATAAAAACTCGCATCCTTCTAACTTAAACAAAAAAAAACAAAGTAATGGCAAATGCGATTTACCAGTTACATGACGACTACAGGATATAGTCCTATATGACAGTGGTTATATGACAACTAAAGGACAAAGTCGACCGATCCTTGTGAAATTTGGCAGATCGCAAGGGTTGTAGCTTACAAAGTGCAGTTATTTCTGGTCAATCAGTTATATTACAACTAAAGGACATAGTCGGCCGATCCTAATTAAGTTTGAGAGAACGGAAATATTTGCGCAAAGCAAAATCCATCAAAAATACCATCCTTCTAACTTAAAAAAAAAAAAAACAAAGTTATGGCAAATGCGATTTACCAGTTACATGACGACTACAGGATATAGTCCTATATGACAGTGGTTATATGACAACTAAAGGACAAAGTCGACCGATCCTTGTGAAATTTGGCAGATCGCAAGGGTTGTAGCTTACAAAGTGCAGTTATTTCTGGTCAATCAGTTATATTACAACTAAAGGACATAGTCGGCCGATCCTAATTAAGTTTGAGAGAACGGAAATATTTGCGCAAAGCAAAATCCATCAAAAATACCATCCTTCTAACTTAAAAAAAAAAAACAAAGTTATGGCAAATGCGATTTACCAGTTACATGACGACTACAGGATATAGTCCTATATGACAGTGGTTATATGACAACTAAAGGACAAAGTCGACCGATCCTTGTGAAATTTGGCAGATCGCAAGGGTTGTAGCTTACAAAGTGCAGTTATTTCTGGTCAATCAGTTATATTACAACTAAAGGACATAGTCGGCCGATCCTAATTAAGTTTGAGAGAACGGAAATATTTGCGCAAAGCAAAATCCATAAAAACTCCCATCCTTCTAACTTAAAAAAAACAAAAGTAATATGTAACTGAACGAAGTACAA